>LR990852.1:12629370-13901185 GCA_905163395.2 Endotricha flammealis | reverse complement strand
AATTAATTACCAACACTATGCTAATTAGATTTTTCGTTTCCTAATCAGAGTTAGTTTATTGAGCGAAGTCGGTCACTTTGCGTATTTTGTGTCGTAAAGTTGTAAATCAGTTAGTTCATAAAAATCCAGAATATGTACCATTTTTGTTAGTAATAACAACTATGACGCATAATCTGGACGTGCCAATGTTATAATAACTTCGATTGTTAAGACTTGTGCGGTTATGAATGATATAAGCTACATAACAATGTTCCCAAACATTACATTGAAAGTGACTTTCACAATAACATTTCACAGTTTTCATATAAATAGTTTAGTCAAACGAAACTGTACCGCGCCTTAGGTCTGCAATATGCTAACATGTGCATTCAAAAGACCTCGTTACCTCGAAGTAAGAACGGACGTGTACACATTTTATTGCAGTAGATAAGTGAGACATTCTTATGCTTCACTTATCTTTATAATTAAGGGAGAGGCAATGGGAAAATCTAGGTATTTCTTTTTATTGACATCACCTCTCCCTTTCTCATACCTAAGACGCAGTAGACAAGTTTCGGTCAAACTATAATTGTGGTGAATATCGAACTCACTCCCAGGTTCGTGCCTCCGATGGCCGTTGTTATACCGGTACATCCGAACGCCATTTCTTCACCTACCAGGCACTCTTCGAACACACCCAGGTTTCCCACACCCCCTGAAATACCCTTCAATATAATTCATGGTTCTCATTTGACATTTTTGTGTTTCAAAATTTTTACGTTTTTAAAGGAGAGATAACAGAAGGTGGAATTTAACGGAGATATTAGACAGAGATAAGTTTCAGAGAGTTTGGCAAACATAATGTACGAAACTGTTAAATTATAAGGGGAGTCCAGTCATTGAAGCAAGGGGCCCTAGGCAATTGAGCAATAGATCAATGTTTGTTTGATAAACGTATACGATCATTTGACAGTTAGGTTTATTTCGGCTGTAATAACTGCAACGCAATTTTTTTTTATATTTTTTTAATAAACTATATTGTTAAAACCATTTTAGAGTTGAAAAACGTCAAGACTTCCTGTGACACAATTACGAAAACACAGCTTTAGGATTTGAAATGCCGATGTTCCGGAGGATTTCTTATATAATAGATAAGATATTCCGTGAGATTATATTTAGTTAAAATATCATAAACAAATACTACTTATCAGCGAGTCGATAAGATAGAAATTATCTTACTTTTGTAGGCTATAAGAACATAACAAATAAATGACATTCTTTATGTTCAAAGTGTATTTTGTTACGAAACTACGATCTATTTGTAGTTTATGTATTTGAGTCGTGTTTAGCAATCGCGTGCGTCACGAAATACATTATATAAGTAGCACATATAACCATGGAAAATATAGTTAGGGAAGTACATAATTATGTCAATACTAGCGAAACCCCCGCAACCTCTTTTGCATGTATCCCGATTTCCCGTTGCCATGTGTTTTTAATTTTATGCACAGCAGCAGCGCCATCCATCCATTTATTATATTAGTGGGATTCTTTTCACATGTTTACCGCAAATTATGGTTAAGTGTTGTCAATGTTTTCAGGTCACTGACTAAGCATCTGTCATCTATTGACAACAGTCGGAACAGCTTGACGCGCCCCAAGCATGGCGGAGCTCCAAATTTTTAAACCTATCCGGATGTCTGGGGAGGTCGTTGCTGGTGTGCTCGTTCATTCAGTTGTCATTTTCAAACTTTCAAGGGACGGATCTAAATATATTTGTAAATTTTCCTAAGTTGGGATATTAGGTGATTGTAAATGTAAGCTTGTTTGCCAGCATAGAGTAAAAAAAAATAAGAAACTTCCTAACTTTTTGGATTGTGTACAGATTTCTTGATTTGTACCAATACATTATTTTTCTTAAGCTTTTATCACTTTTATTTTATACGTTTAAATTAATTGTCACAAAGATAAAATTCAATACTTTCATATCTATAGGCCTATTTACAAGCAGTTTCTTTCCTCTTCAGGTGTTTTCTTTTCCTACCACCAATCAGAACATAAAATGTATAACAGCACAGCTAGAAACACATTCCTGTGTGGTTTTGTGTCGTGACACGCCAAAAGTATACCCATATTAACAAACAAAGATCAACCAATGATTAATTAAAAGCTTTTTCATTGTCATACGGTTTCACAACTCCCATAGAGCTAAAGTTCTGGGTAGTCTATTGAACACATAAAAACTGTTAAAGTCTTACAATAACTGCAAAAAATTTGTAACTTTAATATGCTTCTGAAATGTATGAAATATGTGTATGATTCTAACACGTCATGAGTTCAAGACACACAAGTTTGTTTCTGACTTAATAATGATAACCAAAATCCATCCATACTAATATTATAAATGGGAAAGTGTGTGTATGTGTCTATTTGTTTGTCCATCCTTCACGGCAAAACGGAACGACGAATTGACGTGATTTTTTAAGTGAAAATAGTTGAAGGGATGGAGAGTGACATAGGCTATTTTTTATCTCTTTCTAACCCCCAACCCCCCACTTCGCTAAAATGGAGGTGGAAGTTTGTATGGAGCATTCCGTAATTTTCAAGGTAGAAAGCTCAAAATTGGTATGCGGACTATATGTGACTAACAAAAAAATCGTGCATATATATATTTTTTAATCTGCCCCCAACCCCTTAAAAGAGGAGGTGAAATTTTATATGGGACTATTCGCAGTTTTCAAGGTAGGAAGCTAAAAATCGGTACACAGAATTTAACGTGAGCGAAGCCGCGAGCAAAAGCTATTTACCAATAAAAGCAAAAAATACCACTTTTCAAAAAAACACAAAAATTGCTATCACCTTTGCATTCATACAATATAAATAGGTGATCAAGGGAGCGTTTCACCAGAGGTGGTGCACAGATGAGCGAGGCGATGGTGTGTAACGAAGCTGTGAAACTGTTTCTATCCTATGATAAAAATGGTTTCACATAACATCTACATGTTAGCATATAGCGGATGAGCAGAACAAGGATGTAATTACGCTGTGAAACTTGATGACCGGAGCGAAGATGTGTCAGTCAACTGCGGAGAAACCTAACCTTAACGAAGTAAAAATTCAGTTTTAACACCTTATCAGATTTCAAAGAAATGTTATCGAATACTAGACGTAATCTAAATGTACATGTTCATTGAAAATTACATGAGTTTTTTTAAATCTCTAACATGTGAATAGCAGTTTAGCATCGAACAGGTGTAACTTGTGGTTGATCTGGAGTTCTAAACTAAGCCAAGGCCTGTATTATAAAGCACCAGGCTCCCTCTTTAACTTTATCAACATGAGAAAATTAAATTCATACTTCGTTCGGGGATCTGGTTTCTCTACAACTGACTTTTCCCAGCTCTTTTTCTTAGAACACACAGCAAACATCCCTCATCGAATTCTCTCACAAGTAAACCTCGCTTATTTCGTACAAAAACCTCGCTCCGCTGCTAGAACTGCGCTAAGCAAAACCTAGTAAATGAAAAGGTTATTTTTAACAAACAAATTCGTCGCTACGCATGCTCAATGCTCATCTCTGGTGACAACGCTGCCTTATGGCTTTTCACTGTTGGATATAACTTATACCTCCAGCATCCCATACAACTTATATGTATTTAAATTTTAAAAATTATTTACTTTTTATATACCACTCTGTGGCAAACAAGCATACGGCCCGCCTAATGCCAAGCGGTCACCGTAGCCTATGGACGCTTGCAACACCTGGGGTATCACTTGCGCGTTGCCGACCCAATTAAGATGTCTTGACATATTATAGGTATATCCACAGAAAAACCATATTTGGAATGTTAAAAAAATTATGTTCATAACCGGAATATAGGAACTTTAAGTAAGCTATTTGTAATAGCAAAAAATATAAATTAAGTATGTACCTTTGCAGTCAGAACGTAATAGCACAAAAAGTAACGCGAAATTTAGAATCAAAAGATTGGAAAATAAATGTTCTGAAATAATTATGTTATTATAATTAATTCGTTTCCGACACGAGGTCTTCACGTGGACTTTAATTTATTTAGATATTTTATTAAATAAATATAAATCTTAATCAACTCAAAAGTCTGTCAATAAGATAAAAATGAAATCCTTACACAGGATTTAAACTAAACTCTAAAAGGTACTAAAATGACAACATTTTATGCCACTGACTGTATATAAATACTGTTACGTTCATTAAAACTCAATTTAAAAAAATATCTTGAAAGAAAAGAAAAGTTTTATGAAACAATAAAACCTCCTATTAAAATGTTACAGGCAATATTCTGGTTATGTACATTGTATTTTAGGAGCTCACTCCGACTTCGGTGATAAATATAGCCGCCATAATTCCGCTGCATCCGAATGCAATCTCTTCAGCTACGAGACATGATTCGAATACGCCAAGACCTAATCCCCCTGTAATTAACATTTTTCCCTTAATTAGGTGTTTTATGTCTTCCTATTCCGCTATTTTCTTTCTGATTTCGTTAAGTTCCAAGACAGCAGTAGTTTCTCCATCGAGACGTCAATAAGTTTCGTTATTGTCAATCAAGTCGCCGTTGTTGATCCTGGCTATACAGGAGGCACAGCGGTGGGGATGCGTGGCGGGCTTGTCCCGAATTAGGTGTTTTATACGGGCTGCAGAGTTATCTACATGCTCTCAGCGCCTTTAAGTCTGTGCAGACAGAGTGGTTTTATAAGCACTAGCTAGGTTATCATTGGATCTTGGCACATGATCATTCTAATCAAATGAGTCCTTTTAATAAATAAAAAACTATGACCACACCCCACTATCAGATCCTGGAGATTATATTATAGGATGAAACTAACAAGTCAAAAATATTGTACATATTCTCATTTACGTAATGCAGGATGAAAAACTAAAATATAAGCATAGAGAGATCACCCACACACAACTATTGCCTATATATTACGAGTAGTTTCTTTTATTTGTGACCCATCGCAACACTGACATGGATGCGAAACCTTTACTAAAAGTAGGAGGAAGAACTCTATAAATCAGTCGCGACGGCAGCATCGACGTTTGCCATTTACATTATTCTCACAAAAACAAGTGTTTTTATATATTAAATTGGTCACTCTAGGATCATATTATATTACCTAATTTGAAAACATTTCATTAACACGTGAAAGAATCTGGATCGACGCGGATGGCATACTGAAGAGGAGCCTTCGCTTAGCAGGAGAAAGGATTGATATGATGATGATGTGGCCAGTTGTCGATTGACGTTCGTGCCTTATTAGGTAACAACTTATGAAAACTTTTTTTATCAACACGGTTATTCCGTTTTGTTCGCGAGTGAAAGATCAACTATGTCACAGGAGCATATTATGTATTCATTACAATATCGATGCTGTTGAAATTTTTATATGATAAACATGTTGACTGCAAATGATTTATGCCATGATAATTTAATAATCCTTACTGATAGCAAGAACACTTTTACATAATACACCGATGTGAAAAAATGCGGGGGGGGGGTTACAATTTCTTAGTGAAAAAAAATATTGGGAAAGAACGGAACAAGAGGATAGTATAGGCCAATGCCACTCCATGAAAACTAAGTTTTTCATAAGCCTTTTTAAGCCGACCATGTCAAATAGGACTTACTCCTATGTTGGATGTCAAAAGAGCGGCTTTTATGCCAGCACAACCAAATGCAATTTCTTCGACAACGAGACAAGACTCAAATGTACCTAACTCCATTCCTCCTGTAAATATTACAAGTACTTAATAAGTATCCAGGGCACGTAATTCAATTTACATAAATACTACATAAAAGGATACAATCGGAATTTCTTTTAATAGCTAGGCATGTCCCACTGCAGAGTAAGCCTCCCCTTCTTTCTTCTTAAGTACTGTTCATATTAATTGATTATTAGTTCATAAAAATGCATACATTATTAGCAAGACAGCGATAACTTGAAAACACTGACCATCAATTGACAATAATTGCGGCTTGCGGGTAGTACACGACAAGATATAGGTATTATTACGATAAAAATCTTTGTTTTTAATACTCTGCTCCTGCATACTTATTTATAATCTTTCGTGAGCGAAAAATAATTATTCTAAATAGAAACCGCATAAATTAGAATTGTGGCGCGTTTAAGTATCATTAAATTGGTTACTCAATGAGACGACCGCAATCCGTTTAACCGAAACTATTCATCGAATTGGGATGTTTACTATAAAGTCGTATTCCGTGACCAATACGACTTTAGAGTAAATAGTCGCGTTCGGTCAACAAAAACGGTCTGCGGCCGAAAACGACTAACCGAAAACCTTACACTAGAAAATCGAAAACGGCCTGTAGTGGGCTACGAATAACCAAAACCCCACTTACACTATTCGGCGATCGAATACGGGCTACAGCCGAACCAAGGCTGACTCTTGCACTTCGAAACTGGTACAATACTGTGTCAGTTGGCCAATTGGCCTTAGTGGCGTATAGTATAATGTAAATAAAAGCCATTATATTTTCCTAATGAAGATATGGCCTGTCGGAGTGGCGTCTATTTTTTTTACTGTCTATGTTTTATGCTATTACTGGTTGGAGTTCACGCGTCTCTCTAAAATTAGCTTTAAAGTGCTCCCTCATCGTGAGCACTCGCGCCTGTAATGTAACGTTTATTCGATATAACTAGTAACATCTACGCAACATTGACACAACTAAATGCTCGAAATAGAATCATTAATATTGTATTCACGGGCTTCTTGTTTTGATGATGAATGTTTACGGTGAGGAAGAATCTTTATGTAAACCAGAATATTATTCTTATTTAATAAACCATAGTATACAAATGTGATATAATGGTGGTAATTAAATTCACTTGTTATTTTAGTGAAGTAAAAAACATGGCCGCAGCCCGTCATACTGGAAATGCTAGACTTGCGCATTTATAATACTTAAAATCCCGTTATTTCCGTTCCCGGACTGATATCCAAGATTATATACTAGGTACTATGTGGTGTTAATTCAAGGTATAAACTACCTATGTACCAAACCTCGAGCACATCTACATATACTTTTCGTATTTATAAGTAGAATATATGGACATAATATCATATGTACAATCAGCAGCATAAATATGTTGTAATTTCAGTACTTTGTCACTTTCGTTTATTTTTTAATTACTGAAGACTTTTGAGTAGATTTGTCAACAGTCTTTATAGGGACAAGGTACTAAAGTGATAACATATTTATGCCTGATTGTACACTCATTATTTAGCTTAATCACAGCGCCAATAAATTCGACGTGTGATAGCATCAGCTCATACAAGCAATAAGTATTATAATTTTATTGTAAAACGTTCGCATAAACGCAAATTATCAGAAATTGATGACATTACCGCAATGTTCTGGAACATGGGAATTCATGAGGCCGATTTCCCAAGCCTTCTTTACAATGGGCCATGGGTATTCTCCGACCTTGTCGTAGTGTGATGCCATGGGAATGATCTCGTCCCTGGTGAACTTGCGGGCAAGATCTTGCAGTGCCTTCTGTTCATCGTTCAATTCTGAAAAAATTATAATGTGGATTTTTATTCATATTTTTTTTTGTAGGAGCGGATAAGATAATAAGAAAGCCTGTAATTTAAAATGGACGTGAAAGAACAGCTACTCGGAGTTCAGCCCCCCTATTCACACAAAACAGTTACAATCTCATGTCAATCTTAAGCGCTGTCTCACTCATACAAAATAGGAATTGAACAGGACGGCGCGTGAATCTGTTTTTGTTACGAGAATAGCAGATTCACTAAAATAGGTTTACATGGAAATTGACTGTTTACATAACAAAAGATTTAAAGATATAGGTAGTTCATTATCTAATCATAGTGTCACTGTAGATTACTTCTAGGAGCAGAGTCCACGGAGCAGAGTCCAAGAAGTGAACTACCACATATATTTACGATTTGTACCCACAAAGGAGATATAAGATTTTATACAAAACTAAAAGAAATGAAAAACCCTAAAACAAGAAAGTGGTCATACCCGATTGCACTTAACTTAAGAATCGCCAAAGTTGGTAAGGCGATGTTTATAAGCGTCAAATCCATAAGCATTGTAGCAGTTGGGACCCATTCAAGAAAGACAGCCGTCTAGTCAGTAGATTGGATGGAGTAATTTGCAATATAATAAATGCATGTGTGTGCTTGGTGTGCTTTCAACTCACTAAGCGTCCAATTCTTGATTGGGCCCCGTAATTAGGTTTAATTTAGTTGCAATAAAGAATATATATATATATATATATATATATATATATATATATATATATATATAATAAAGATATACAGGGTGTTTGGTAGAGGATTGAACATGGGAGAATGGCAGAAAGGTAAGATGGTCTGCTACATGCTGAGCGAAAAAAAATTGACCTAGGGCCCATAGTTTTTTTTAAATGATTTTTTTTTAAATTTTCACCAAACTTTCTTCCTTCGTGAATTTGAAGTACTATAACTTTTTTTTTATTGGATCAATCGTCCAGCTTATTTTTTTATTCTTACTTTTAAATTGATATTTGTTGGTTAGAGTTACCAGGAAAAAAATTATGAGCCCTCAAACATCAAAAAGGCGAGAAGTCCATGCCGAACGTTCAACTTTGGACTGCAGTTAAAAAAAAACTAAAAGTGGTATAGCAGTTCTAATTATAGGAAAACAGCTCTAGTTCATGCCCTTTCGAATGGTATGTAATTTGTTTAGTGTATTTTTTTCTAAGTAGTCTTTCTTGTACTTTCTACATAAAATTGACCATTTCCGACAAAAATACTTTAATGAAAATAAATCAAAAAAATGTTACGAAACATAGAGCGGAATGGTTACGGTTCATCATTATCAGCATCCGTTCTTCCTTTTTCACTCTTCATAGGTGGGCAATGCATCCAAGACCTTGTAGTGGTGAAGAGTGGTAGAGCGTAGCCACTACTATGAATGAACTAGTAGTAGCTCGTAAATGGGCAGGCTCGACCGGGGCAGTACCTCGTATGTCCCCCGTGTTTCGTAGGATGAGTGAGAGAGCCGGAAGTCTGATACACCTCCTGTTTTCTACTCCATTATTAACTTTCCTTCCCCGGTCCTTCCTTTTTCATTCTGTCATAGGTGGACAACGCATCCAAGATTTTGTAGTCGGTGATTGCTTACCATAAGGTGCTTGTTTGTCCTCCTCGTGTCAAAAAAAAAGTTATGCATGTCTATGGGCAGCGGTGATTGCTTACCATCAGGTGACTTGCTAGCTAGTTTGTCCTCTTCGTGTCATAAAATAATCGTAGATGTCAATAGGCAGCGGTGATTGCTTACCACTTACCACTCTTCACCACTACAAGGTCTTTGATGCATTGCCCACCTATGAAGAGTGAAAAAGGAAGAACGGATGCTGATATTGATTAAGAGAAACGTTAATGTTTCTACCTGCCTTGTGTAACCATCCCGCTCTATGTTTCGTAACATTATTTTGATTTATTTTCTTTAAAGGATTTTTGTCAGAAATGGTCAATTTCATGTAGAATGTACGAAAAAGACTACTTAGAAAAAAAATACTATGTAAATTGAATACCATTCCAAAGGGCATGAACTAGAGCTGTTTTCCTAGAATTAGAACTGCAGTACCACTTTTAGTTTTTTTTAACAGCAGTCCAAAGTTGAACGCTCGTCGTGTACTTTTCGTCTTTTTGATGTTTGAGGACTCATATCATTTTTTGTGGTAACTCTAACCGACAAATATCAATTTAAAAGTAAGCTACATACAGTTAATATAAGAATAAAAAAATAAACTGGCCGATTGATCCAATAAATAAAAAGTTATAGTACTTCAAGTTCACGAAGGAAGAAAGTTTGGTGAAAATTTTAAAAAAATCATTTAAAAAAAACTATGGGTCCTAGGTCAATTTTTTTTCGCTCAGCATGTAGCAGACCATCTCACCTTTCTGCCATTATCCCATGTTCAATCCTCTACCAAACACCCTGTATAATAAATAAATGAAATGAAATGTTGACTTCTTTTAATGATAAGATAAAAAAAACATTAATACCGTTAAGTGTAGCTAGTATATCATTACACTGGCTGAAAGATAATATAGACGCAGTTGATAACCTATAATAATCTCTGTTATTTAAGCCTCTTTATCTTTTTATTGTATCGGGTTAGAATACTATGATACTACCAACATTATCACCTGAGTGTCCATTGGTCAGGGTCACCCATCTTTTGAAGACGGCTTTACCGACACCCACGAGTATAGATTTCGCCCTTCGGAATTTGATTGTGGACGTCAAAGTTATACATACCACAGTACATTTTTTTTGACAAATCACACAGATTGAGCTAGCCTCAAAGTAAGTTCGATACTTGTGTTATGGGATACTAAAGCAATGATACTATATTTTATAACAAATACATATACATAATAGATAAACATCCAAGACCTGAGGCCAATCAGAAAAAGTTCGTTTTTCATCATGACCCGACCGGGATTCGAACCCGGGACATCCTGGGTGGCTGTGCGGCGTGGTAACCATCATGGCGCCACGGAGGACGTGTTCGTCGTTACATGAATGTATCGAATTCATAAAAAAATATAATTACTTTTAGAACTTTTTTCGTTCCTTATTTAATTTTTTTTTTTACTATTTAATGTTATTTTATTTAGGTTACTGTTAAATAGTAAAACTTTATCTCGATTTAATTTTGTTCAAGAATGACAGTGACAAAACAAGTTTTTGTTAAACCTTGACTGATGTTTGTTCATTAATATATGAATAAAGTTATTAAAGGTTATTAGTAAAATGTGTTTTTTTACATACAAAAGTATTTAATTATGGTAAAACATTTTATGTTAAAAATTCATAAATATTTATTTTATGACGTGCTGTTATTGTGTAATATACCTAAGGACTTCTAATCTGTATTTTTATGATTATTATGTTATTTACTGTTACCAATAATTTATGCTATTTTAACGTTTAATACAATGTACAGCTAGCTGCAGAGAAACCTGACCACTAAGCCACACCCCGGACACTCCATACAACCGTCTCGTTATAATCACCTACTACTATTACATGAACAGAAGAACGTCTGCACACACTGTGCGCATGTGTGTGCGTGCAAGGCGTGACCACCGTGCCTTTCAAGTATGATACTCGTTGTGGGCGAATGCTGCGGGGTGGAGGGGTCGCCCGTTTTGGTGCGAGGCGGGGAGCGGCCATTCTGTCTGTACGTTAGTACTATTATGAATTCTGTGACTAAGCCTGACCACCTAAACGAAGTAAAAATTAAGTTTTCTGTTGTATGTTTCATGTAATTCTCAATGTATATAAACGAAAATTAAAAAAAATGTACATTTTGATTATGTATTCGATAAAATTTCGTTGAAGTCTGATAATAAAATAAGCTAATCCTTATTCGTTTGAAGGTCAGGTTTCTCTGCAGTTGTCTGTACATTATGTATAAAAGAAATAATAAATATTCTTACCAAAACAATATCCCGTTGTAGGAATTTGTTTTACAGCAGCCAGAGGCGTCGAAGTAGATAGGGTCCTATAAACCGGACGAGAGGCGCGAACAATCTGTAATTTGAAAACAACATATTTCCTATTACATCTTTATAAAATTTTTTGTAGATGTTATTCTTGTGATATTGAGATTGTTTAACAAAAAATATATTTGATGATGTTATTGAAAAACAATAATTCAATAAGAATAGTTGATGCATAATATCCTGTTTCTACTTCCTTTGTAGGAAGAATAGTGTTATTCCATAAAATACAATTTGGTACCTACTTGTAAAAAAAAAACTCGCAACTCAGTTGTTCCACCGTAAAAAGTTGTGAGATACATATAATACCAAGTCGGTTATTAGTTTATTCAGTCCCTACGGGACTTTCTGTCTGTCTTAAGTTGTTACATAATTATCTAACCTAACAACATCATAGTGACCATATCAATATTAAAAATCTTTAATGTATTAAATAGGTAAATACCTATATGACTATACTATATCTCACAAATTATACATACATATAATAAAATTGTTTGGTGCGATTGCCAAGTCAATATATTTATTTAAAACGTTAAAGATTTTTAATTTTGATATGTTCATTATCATGTGATAACATGTTGTTAGGTTAGATAATTACGTAACAACTTAGGACAGAAGATCCCATTAAGTAGGGACTGAATAAATTAAAAACCGACTTGGTATTACATGGATCTCACAAATTTTCACGGTAGAACAAACTGAGCTGCAAGTTTTTTTTTTAGACAAGTATTGTTTTTTTATCAGATTTGTTTTTTTTTGTAGTGCAAATAATATCAGTAAACCAATAAGAGTAGCCTTTCAGTCGTCAAACTAATATAGTAATCGAAATTATGAACGATATAAGGTACACTGATTAATTAACTGCAAATGTAACTTTGTAATCCTATATATTTTTATGGGATTACAAAGTTATTTATGCAGTTAATATATCTAGAAAACAGGACCGAACTTGAAAAATATTTTAATTTTTCCTTGATTCATACACTAAACACTAATTATATTCTATATGTGAAGCTTCTATGTCTGCTAGATAGTACCTTAGAAATTTTGTTTGTTATGTCATTCCAATGGGAAAATACATTTTCTACTATAGATGGCGCTGCAATTCGCAATTGCCGGCCAACAGATGGCGCCACAAGTCGAGCTATACGAGATCATTATCATAAAATTTACCGCGAGCGAAGCCTTGTGGAATAGCTTGCTTAATTACATTACTCTTTGTCTTTTTAGAAAATGCTTGCTTTTATATTTAAGTATTGTAAAAAATTTGTTCAGTCATTATCTATTTGCTGATAAGCGTTAGATAACTCCGATGTTTGTGGAACTCAAGTGGAGAGCAAAGTGCAGGCCGCAAAGAGCTTTAATTTGCCTCTATAACTGAAACTTTAGACTTAAGATTGAGAACACGAAATATATAATCCACTTTGTTTTAGTACGCACCAACTTTATAACAGACTAGTCAACTGATGGCAAGCTGCCGAAAATGAAGCCTTATAGCTTATACCTACTGCATTTTACTTCTCACAAAAATAACCAGAAATTAATGATTTGTTATGTGCTGTGCATAATCTTTGAAGCAAACCGGGCTCTAAGATTAATAAAATAAAATTCTACTTAAAAGTAGTTAATATTTATTCGCAAAGCTTCGAATGTATTAATATTACTAACAACTTTTTATAGAAAGCTGATCCAGTGCTATTCATTCATGACAGAAAGTTCAATAGAAAGCTTGGAATTATAACATACAATAATGTTATTATTCTAAGATAGAAACATGGATAGAATAAACTTTTTTATGTCACACATACCAGAAAAAAAGTTTTGTTTGTCATTTTTTTTAAAATTGTCAACAGCTGTCAGCTTTGGTGGTTTACTAATACAAGAATTGGCTCCGGCCTTCTTTAAATGAACTTGAGAAATTGACTGAAGACTAGGCTGCACGGTCCCAGACCTTTGCCTGCCATTCAAGTGGCGAATATTGTTAAAAAAAAAAAAAAAACAACCAGGGCTAATGAATTTAAAAATAGAATCCGGAATATCCGGATTGCTTCATTGATGATAATAAAATAAAATAATGCCACGCATCAGCCACGCATAGATAGGTAGGTAATGCTACATAAAGATATTGCTTAGCCCAATTCCAGAACTAGGTACTCTAAATCAAGAGAAACCTAAAGTAACTCTCTGACCGAAACAGGTACTCCATCATAATAATTTAACACTTATTATGTACGTCTATTATTCAAATGGAAAGAGTTTGTCTATAATTTAAAACTTATGTTATAATCATTGTTTTTAGCGAAAACATGGACATTGAACTTTGGACTTAACCCATATTTTCCATCTATGTAACTGTAATTTTGTAGAGTAAAACCTTTATAACTACAATATTTTATGAAATAGATAAGGTAATTACAAGAAAGTACATTATTTTGCATTTTTGCAATGATCTAATATACAAAAAAGAAACATAAATCCATTCTTAACTCACCTGGGTAATCGGATTCATTTTAAAATTACTTGATTTGAAATAAAATCAATCTAAAAGTTTTTACTACGTTTACTACGTAAATAAAATTATTGTTCAATGGTTATGTGCACAAGCGACGAACTTGCGACATAAAATGAATTGAATATGAATTTCGTCCAGCCAATGAGCCAGTCCACGTCCACTATTGTGAAAAATTTAAATGAACGATCCGATTGCAATAAATTGAATGAATCTTGCTTGCCCGCTTGCCGATGTCAGCCGATGTGGTGAACGAATGACAATTTTGATTCAACCTAGAGATTGCTTCTCATTAGCGTTCGTTCTAGCCTAGGACCAAGTATAAGAATGGACAGATTAAATTTTAGAACGACAATGAAACTGTCTTTGCTCTCTGTCTTGCTTATAGCAACATTCAGTGTGAAAAAAAGAAACAAACATAGACAAACATCACCGTCTAGAACGTCAGCGTGTCAACTTTTGAGACATTTGGTAGCCGCTTGGATATCAAAGCTCGTGTTGGATTTTTTGTGTTTTGAGGTGATAATTGGACTTTTTATAGAGAAAAATTGTGATATGGATTTTCGTTTTGAACCATAGCTTGCGTAGCCATTGGTTGTAAGAGTAGAATGGGTGTTACAACGGAAAGCGATCAAAGGATATCTTTTCATAGGTAAGTTATCGACTACATGATTTATATTTTTTGTGCAGGAAATACATTACATGATCGGTTTTTGTAAAGTTAATTGAACCCTAAAGACGATGCAGACGCATAATTTCAACAAACCCATTACTTTTATACAAAGATTTGATTTTATACATTACGTTTATTGAGCTTTGACAGATGATGTACCTTAAATATTGTAAGTAGAGTTGTCACATTGTATCGATAAAATAATAAATTGTATGCGTTTTTATTAAGGTTTAATTTATTCCTAGTTCTCTTGCCCATTGGGATAAGGGTTAGTTAGATAAGAGTAATCAAAGTAATATAGATCTTGTGTTTTTCAGGTTTCCTGACACTAATATAAGAAACAAGTGGATTAAGAACATAAAACGAGATAATTGGACACCTTCGCCATATTCTCGCCTGTGCTCATTACATTTCGATGTATCTTGCTATCGGGCAGGTAATTTAGATGAACACGCTACGGAGTATTATGTGACGTTTAATCATAAACATATTAGAAATCATTTTAATAAACTAGTCTTATTTAGTGGTCAGTAGATTCAGTAAATAACTAAGCATCAAGCACTTTAAGTAAATTCCTGTAAGTCTTTGTTTATTGTTTTTTGATC
Organism: Endotricha flammealis; assembly: GCA_905163395.2. NCBI lineage: Eukaryota > Metazoa > Arthropoda > Insecta > Lepidoptera > Pyralidae > Endotricha > Endotricha flammealis. Next base: position 13,885,823 of record LR990852.1, on the reverse strand, counting down.
CCTAGTTGATTTTTTTAAAATAAGAATTGTTAAATTGGTGACATTATACGGATTATTTAACAATTCCTATTAGATATTATAATTATTATTACATGTGTGTATAATGATTACAAAATGATCATGATTATGATGTATGATTTTATTTAATTTAAATATTTTGAATAAAAACCTTATAAGTACCTATTTGCTTTATTTATTCTTCACCCGCATTGAGTGTAGGTAATCTTTTTATTTGGCATATTTAAAAAAAAACATAAATACCTAAAAGTTACTGATAGATGAGTATTTGACATTCCTATCGATAGGTGTCGATAGTGTGTATTTAATTGTTAAAGAATATTTCTGTCAGCAATATTGATTTATAGCTGGACTGGGACTGAATAAAAAACATAGACCAACCTTTGAGCTGCTTATCTTCCCAGGGTATGTCGTAAAAGCCGACGTGATCATACCCACTCCAACATCGGACTGTCTATGGGGGATAACGATAGGAATGTTCGTCATTGGTAATCTTGGAACGAATATCAGGTTGCTGTGGTTTGACTAAATGACTTATGGTTCTACTCACCCCGATAGGGAAACTAGGGGGTTATGCATCTGTTTCTGTCTTTAATCATTTGATTTGTCAAGTGTTCTCAGATCTTAAAAATGAACATTAAATATTAAATCGATATTAGTCGATAAAGACACGGCACATCTCTAGTGATCCTATATAAAAAAACAAAAGTTTATATAGCATACTGGCTTCATGAGCACAAAAGACGTTATAGACAATGATATATCTATCTCTTTTTTACTTAAGACGGCACATATTAGTGTGAAAGACAATACCCATGTATTTCTTTCGTCTAAAATACAATCCGTCCATTCTTATACTTGGTCCTAGGTTCTAGCCATATATTAATATTGTAAAACCAAAATACCCACAGCTTCGGAAGAATTCGGGCAAGACGCGACACTAGCGCCCCTACGGCATGAGGGCGGCATGAGGTGAACGATTTCAAAACTTTTGTGCGTTTTGTATGCAAAATGTTATAGCGCCCCTAGCGGCATGAGGTGAACGGAGGTTTTTTTGTATGCAAAATGTTACAGCGCCCCTAGCGGCATGAGGTGAACGGAGGTTGCCAAGTCATTGTATGAGAAACGTCAAGAGCTGTGGGTATTAGTCTACATTACTATCATATTCTATCCTCGACATTACTACCAGCCCGAGCCGAAGGCGAGGGCTGCTAAAAGTCTCGGATAGAATAGTATTTGGTAAAACTAAATTGACTGAAATAGATAAGAAACTCAGCTCATGAGAGCTGATCGAACTAATAGCGCCATCTAGTTAGCAGGTTAAACAACATTCGTAACTATCTATACGTACCGTACCTACCTACCTACGTATTTATATCAACATCCTATTCACAGATATCAGAATTGTGTTCTGTGATCCTTTTACACCTTTAATATAATATAATATGTTACGGTAAGAGTGTTAATTGAAAATTATCAATAATTTTACAACATTATTAATAATAACTGTTTAGTAAATATTAATAAACAATGGAAATTAATTACTTTTGGTAGTAATTATTAATAATTCAATACACACATTGGTAAAAGTATGTAATTACAAAATCCTCGACTGGTTTAGTTTTAAGATGGTCACAACGTGGAATCGTAAGAAAAATTCGTTCGGTTCGGTGTTATGATCACAAGATAACCCTAACCTAACACACCAATATTCAGACAGACATTGGACCGAAAAGAAGTGAATTGTAAAATAAGCGATATCAAAATTTCAATTCAGATGCGTAGTAGTATTATTTATTATTGTATTTTCTGTGTTACCACTATACACAATACAATTAATTCTAACGACAATAAATTATTTTTAAAATCCCAATTTTCAGTGATTTGAAATATAATACTACAACTTAATAGATATTTCCAGTTCTCATTTTGAAATATGTAATTTAAATTTAGATATATCAATAATATTAAAAATACTCATAAATATTAAATTTCATTCTTGTACGAAATATACTAAAACGTGCTAAAAATAACCCCTGAAAGTGTTCTTCTTGAAGATCCACGTTAGTACCTTTTAAATAGAGTAAATATTATTTTTTATATTATTATTATTATATATATTTTTTAAGAGAGGTAGGGCACAGCGGATAATCCGCTCAAATCGGAGCAGCCCGTCTGGGGAAGGACCTCCACCTTACAGAAGATCGTAGCCAAATAGCATTGGTCTCGGCCATGTTGTGTTCCTACGGTGAGTAAGGTCTCCAGAGCTCCATTTGGGGGGGTTGGGAGGGTAGGCAACGCGTGAGTGATACCCCCGGTATTGCTTACGTCTATAGGCTACGGTGACGGCTTACCATCAGGCCGACCGTATGCTTGTTTGCCACCTGAGTAGTATAAAAAAAAAAAAATTTTGGTTTATTCTCCATAAAATTCATCAGTTTTAATGCTTATATTGTCGTTTAAACCGTTCAAAAGTATTTATCAAAATTGGCATTTAATTATAATATTCGAAATTAAGAGTAACTTTGTTGCTGTAGGTGAGTTCTTAACCCCCTAACTAGATGGCGTTAAATTAAATAAAGAATTTGATTTTGTTCCTTATTCTGAGTTTCATAGGCATGCAAGTTACTGCCGGCTTACACTCACGCGATATTGACCGAAGCGAAGTTAGCACGAGTTAGGAGACAAAGAAAAGACGAAGACCGCGTCACTGTAAAAGGAAGTAGCTTCTTTCCTGGCAAAGAGTTTCCAGTCCAGCTCTTCCCAGGTAGCTGTCTACTTTTTGATGTCGTCTCCCTTCTAGGCGTCATGGCGTGCGTGTGGTGTAGGCATATATTTTGCAGTATTTGGCAGACAAAACCATGTCGGAACTATTTATTTGTCAAAGTAGGTACCCACCTATTTAAATGTAGATAGGTATACAAAATAGGATGTTATCTGCCCGCTTGTCGATTTTTAACTCATATCAAAGGGTTTCAACACTTTCAACTGTGTGGTGGTGTTGGTGTTAACCTTAATATTTTACACATAGAATTTTTTTGGAACTATACACCATTGATGTTTTGAAAAAAATAATGATGGAAAAGAAGGCGATTTCGTTTAGTTTTTGCACATTGCAAACCGTCGTCGTCGTGTAGGTAATATCTTTTTAATTCGTTTTGTTCATTTTTGATCGTATCGTGGTCGTGTCGAGCGTCGATCGACGTTTTTCACTCTCAGTCAGTAGGTTCAAATTGGTTCAAATTTTGTGCTCTGTCTGTGGTCGTGTGGTGGTCGTCGTCTTCGCTTCGTTCGTTTTCATTAATCGTAGTTGCATTTAAAAAAAGGGCGTACGGGTTTTATTAATTACAATAGAGACCTAATGCTCCGTATTAAAAACAAAACAAATTGATATGAATTTAATTAGTGTTATTTCGGCTTGTGGACGTTAACTATTCCAGATTAACATTTCGATTCGATTATGTCCTTGTGTAAAGTTTATGACATGACATGGGAACGTCAAGTAGGTAGTGTCTGTCGGGCGTCCGAGTATTTAATTCCGTTTTGTTGGGCGTAACATTGGTTAGTAAAGGAAAATGGGTTGATTGGCCTGTGTAATATTATTCTTTAATAAATGTTTGAGTGTGAACTGTGGAAAAAGGCATGTATATTTTGTAGGTCAATTTGAGACGTGAGATCTGTGTTTCGGTATGTGGCACAGTCAGGCCGTGTTATGAATGAGGAGGCACTATTGGCACGGGCTTCCGAGGAGCGGGAGCGGATCTTCCAGAGGTACGAGCGTGGCCGGGAGAACCTCGCCGGGCAGATCGACCCCTGGGAGGACCCGGAGTTCGAGGAGTATCACAAAACAGACAGGTACTAAAAACAACTGATACTAAATACTTACATCTCTATCAAAATTATTATGCTTATTTAAAAATAATTCAGAGTTGATTTCTGAGGTGTTTAGAAATGAGCATTTTTTTTGGTATTTGCTTGAATTATTCTAATGATCGTATGTGACGGTGTGTGCTGATATAAATCATGGTAATGATAATTTTATACTATTTGAAAAAACTTTTAATTAAATTGTCATGTTCAATATATAAATTTGGGAAGACTGAAGAAATAGTTTAATCAACTATTTGTCATACAAAATATACACATAGACATACGTCTATGTGTATAGAAAGAGTGGGTTAAAGAGTCGCCTTTGAGAGTGATATGGAAACTGTTATTTGCTTAGCTTAGATATTGGATTTGGAGTTTTTCTATTATGTAATCCAAACTATTATATTAATAAAAATATGTATGTGTGTGTGTCCTATTTTCTTACATAACTGAATCCATGGATTGTCATTTTGTATAGATGTAATTTTTTTGAAAATCAATTAAATCAATCCATAATCTGTTAAGCTAGACGATTCATTATTTCCATCATGGTCAAAACGCTGTAAAGAGACACTTTGCAAAGAGGTTATTGTGTAAAGCTGTAGTTTCACTTTTCCATTTGTGAATTGTGTTTCTTGTTGTGTGCTTTATGAATAGTCTAACAAAGGCAACCACAAAATCTCTCCACAGAAAACTACCTACAAGTCTCGGAACTCACAATAAAAGTCTATCAAAAAAAAAAAAAAAAAATAGTTAATTTGGAAAGGCAGAAGACACCACACCTATTATTAATTCAAAACTATTGTAATATCTTGTGATTAATAAATTTGATTCCTTATAATAGTAATAAATAACATTTGGAACCTAAATCTCATTTGGAATACATATCAGACCAGAACTGTATCTTAGAGACAGAATATTGAAAGCACTGTCCTTTGCAACAACATTTTTTTTATGTCATACAAGTAAACAAGCAAGTGGCAACTTAATGTAAAGTGGTTACCACCACCTCCTATGATCATCAGTAATACCAGATGCACTACCAATGTGTTACTTGCTACAAGGAAATAATTATTTTTGTACGTACATAAGAGGGCCCTGGACTTCACGACACAGGGAATCCTAGTGTGAAGTCTGGGAATCACTGTACATGTAACAACTTGGTTGAGAAATAAATAAATAATTATTACTAATTATGGAAAAAATACAGAAAATAGAAGGAAAGGTGTCTGTGTCAATCCGCCTCCTTCCATTTGGATCTATTGATTTCTTTCAACATGATAGAGAGACAAACAAACAATTTCACATTTATAATATTAGTATGGATGTTTCATACAATTTAGCACTGCAGACGTGCTATGATTGAGTATTATCAGTTATCTTAACATGACCAAGGATATGTTAGTTTGCAGTTATCACAGAAATGTTGAGTATTTAATATTTTAATGTGCCGAATACATTTAAATTTTAATGATTGTAATGCTGTAAAGGCCAAGCAAATTAACATTTTATTGTGTTTACATTTTATTCTTAAAGTTTGTATTTTTATTCTAAATGTTTGTATAAATAATGTTATGATAATTTGGCTTATAACTTTATATAATGTTAATTGATACGGTAGTTTCAATTGCGGCTATCAGCTATTTAGCCACTTAGAAACTAAATGCAGTGACCAAACAAGGTGTAATCGCCAACACGCCGATTGCTATAAGTAGTGTGTCTCCTCGGGCCTTAATTTATCAGTCCCATCATTCAAGTCCCTATAAATCCCTTCTCAATTTTCACTTAATCTTCTGCTTCATCGTAATTTTAAAAAGTGCCTCAGTTATGACACCATCAGGCTAAAATATATATATTTTTAATGAAGGATCTCTTATAAAACTCGTGCGAAGTTGGGGAGGGTCGCTAGTGATTAATAACAAGGGAAAAACTCGATTAAATTTGCCTTCTTAAAATAACTGTGTTGGTTTGCAATAGGTGGTTAGTGAAGCACAATAGCTTTCATTGTTTATTGTGATTATAAGCAATGATAGTCACAGTTAGCTAGTGCTTGATTAAATCTAAATAGTTGATCAAGGAGAGGTTTTATAAAGTCATAGGATAAATAATTATAGAAAGACAGTTGTTCATTTAACATTTGAATTTATTAGTTTTCCATATGTCCTTAGTCTCCTACTTTACATACGTACTTGTATACATAATATGTATATTTTTTAATAATGTTATAGTTGATATACAACCAAAAATAGTTGAGTCACTTTATGTTATTTCAGTTTAAAGCATTGTTGTCAAAATAATGCTTAGAAATGAAAAAATACAGTTATTGATAGTAATATAATTAATTATAATTACTGCGAAATTGCTATGCGATTTTTTTTAACATTTATGTGCAAGTTGTTACATAGAGCAAAGCATATGTTGTTAAAAAACATTTTTTTTTAATTTTTGCAAAGCGGATTGTGCATTTAATACTGCCATGGAAAATTAAATTAGATAACTGCATACTTTTTATCATGAAGGCATTGAATTTCATATGTGGGATGGCTCTTTCACTTTTCTATTTATTATGCAGAGATATAAATATGAAGTAGTTTTAAACAAATATTATATAGCCTGGTATTGCAAAGCGATTTATGTAAGCGCACAATATTTTTGCAAAAATAATATTCATCGACATTTAAATTGAAAATATTTGATACTTATTAATAAATATTAGTCTTATAATAAAAAGATGAATCTAAGATTAACTAAGACCGGTTTAATCACTATCATTCTTGACGAAAATGAAGTGGAAAAGTGACAATACCATCTTTAGTTAAAACCTGGTTGATCTTTGTTTATTAATTAGTGGGAAGCATTTAAACTAAGTAATTTATATTCACAGATATGGCTTTATACATGATGAGCGGCTGCCGCAGAAAACGGCGCCGCAAAAGATCAACATCGAAGTTGAACGGGAGAAGAAATGGGTAAAAATGCTTGCCACGTGGGAGTCGCCCACCACCAAAGAGAAACTGCACAGGCGAATATACAAAGGCATTCCAAACTCACTGCGTATTAAAATATGGTGCAAATTGTTGGACGTAAATAGAATAAAATCTGATAACCCCGGGAAGTTCCAGGAAATGTTGAAGTTGGCTAAACAATGGTCCACAGATGTAAGGCAAATAGATTCCGACGTGAACAGACAATTCCGTGAGCACCAATTTTACAGAGAAAGGTATTCGGAAAAGCAATGTTCGTTATTCAATGTACTGTGCGCTTACAGCATGTACAACTCCGAGGTCGGATACTGCCAGGGAATGTCTGGACTTGCTGGGGTCTTGCTAATGTATATGGACGAGGAGGATGCATTTTGGGCACTGGCCATACTATTGTCGGATAAGAAGTACGTCATGCACGGATTGTATGTAGAAGGATTTCCCAAATTAACAAGGTTTTTAGAACACCACGATAAGATACTCACAAAGTTTATGCCAAAATTAAAACATCATTTTGACAAATTTGGTTTAGACGCAATACTCTACTCACTGAAATGGTTTTTCGTATGTTTTGTTGAACGTGTGCCCTTCAGTTTATGCTTGAGAGTGTGGGATATATATTTGCTGGATGGCGAACGCGTCATAACGGCAATGGCGTACACAATACTCAAGCTGCATAAGAAAGCTATAATGAAACTCAATGATATGGACCTAATCGTGAATTTCATTCAGGTATTGCAAACAAGTTTTTATTATTAATACTGTTTCTGTTCAATATTATTGCTGTTTTGTTTTTACTGTAACTGTGTTTCTTAACAGGTAAAGTTGCATAAAGACTTTGGTTACGAAGATGACGTAGTTATCTACCATTTGGAACGATCTATGGATGAGTTGAAACGGGCCAAGCTTGATTATCCAGGGCCGCCACCAGCACACGAGCTCCCTAAGCGAGCTCTGGGAATGTTTGTGGAGCCAGACAAAAAGTCCAAAATTGGACAAAGAGCTGAGAATTTCTCTGAAACTGAGAAACAAGCTCGAGCAACTGTGATATTAAGGTAAAAAATAGTAATAAAAATGCATTGTTTACCTGTTTCATTGACATGAGATAGGGCACAGCGGATAATTCGCTCAAATCGAAGCAGCCCGTCTGGGGAAGGACCTCCACCTTACAGAAGATCGTAGCCAAATAGCATTGGTATCGATGTCATGCCATGTTGTGTTCCTACGGTGAGTAAGGTCTCCAGAGCTCCACTTGGAGGGGGGGTTTGGGAGGGTTGGCAACGCGTGAGTGATACCCCCGGTATTGCTTACGTCTATAGGCTACGGTGACGGCTTACCATCAGGCCGTTATGCAATTTTTATATTTTAAAATACTTAAAGGTGCTCCTTCACCGCGAGCATTCGCGTGTAATGTAACATTTTAGATAGAGTAAAGGAGCACCTTAAGGTTAAGGTCTTGTTTCAAATTTAGGTAGTCAAATAAATTGTAGAAATATCATACAATTCACAATGTACACATATGACAGATAACTGGTACAGTCAGCAACAGGAGTATATTAACACTCTATTATCATGTCAAATCCAAGTGTTGCAATTGCGAAAAATAGACAGTTGCAATTGTTTTGATCTTTGGAATGATATAATTCTAAAGTGGTCTAATTTTCTTGTTGACCATACTAATAATAAACTTGTGTACAGATAGTTCACGGCGAACATTTGGCTATGAATGTTGTAACGTTCACATACATATTATGTTAGTGTGTCTCGTCAAATCGGTCATGCACACTAAAGTAATGTGCACGTACACATCCAGGCACTGTTGCACAGGCAATTTTGTAAAAATAAGTGGGATTTGTTTGACATTAACTTTTGACGTTAACATGACTGACGTTAAGGCGATACAAGCCCATAGCGTGTATAGGAAAAATGGTCTCGTCTATCTATCTCGCTCTAACAAACGCGTATGCTAGTATCTATCTCTTTTGCATTGCCAATCTTCATACACTAGTAAGTTATAATAAATTTATGAATAAATCATGCCTTACAACATTCATAGCTAAATGCTCTTCGTGAAATAGAATACCTGTAACCGGCTCTTTTCTTGCAATAATTAACTATGCTTATGAATTTGTTATTAATTACAGGCGTGAAAAAGCGGCGTTGGAGCTACAAGAAGTTCGCGTTTCGCAGAGCGACACGGTTTCAGGTAATTTGGAGGCGACTCCGTTCACATCTCGCACCACATCTGACGAGAGCCTAGGCTCAGATCATTTCACGCATCTGTAATATATTTATTATGATGGCACAAATAAAATTAGGTTGTGTTCTCCTATAAACGTCATCGGCGTACAGCGTACGTTACATCACGATTTTATGAAATTTTAGAGCCACAGCACACGGCATGTTTTAAACGCACACTGGACGCGCGTTTTGTGTAACATTGAGCTCTTTGGACTTGGTCTAACAAGACCTCACGCAATGCTTGCAACTCCGCGATGGATAATGATACGCGCGTGTTCAGCACGTTTAAATACGCCGTGTGCTGTGGCTCTTATGAAGAAATGTATTAAACAACTTCATACAGAAGTTATAGAATCTTTTACGCTGAAGTCGGACGTTTCGTACAGCGTTTATAGAAGACCACAGTCTTGTATTGATGTGGTTGTGAGTGTTCAATAAAGAACTGTTTGAGTAAATATTAGTATTATAAAGTATCTTGCCCTATGAAAAGTTCACGAACTCTTAGCTATTCTATGAGTTCGCTTGTGCCACCGTGATGTAGATTTAATTAATATTACGACTGCATGATAGTGTGACCATTATCATTTCATGGATTGTAATGTTTTTTTTTAGCTAGCGAATATTTTGTACTTTGATGTGCGCATGCGCTTGAGATAGCGATGAACGATTTAAAATATATATATTTTGTTATTAATTTATGCAAGATGTAGATATAGTTAATATGTGGTATACACATGCGTTTTATGGACTAGCTGGACCATATACGTTGCAGTAGTTTGTGTTGTCTTGTAAAGGTTCGTCACCATCGCTTGTTTTAGTTAAAATTTGTTTTAGTGAATGGAACTAGAGTACAAAAGTATTTATTATCATATTAACGTATCACAGTTATTCTATGCCGTTATGTAGAGCCTCTCAATAAAGCCGGAAACGCACAGTGTGTATGTTGCCATACTTTAAGTATGTATTTATTAAGCGATATACTTTTGACGCTTTTGTGACACAAAGTGACTTATAAAGTATTGACCGCTTACTACAAATAAGGAAGAACAGAAAGCATACATTTCCATAACTCCTTTTCTGATCCATAATTTCTACTACTGTGCTCGGCAGTAAATATCTCACTTCGGCTTGTCAATCACTATTAGGCATACAATACAAGAACAGCGTATGGCGAAGGTGGCGGACAGGCGACCAAGAGGCATGCGGCATGCCTGTGTCGTGCGTGCGCCACGTCGCTTCAATATAATTTAGGTCGCGGGTCGCTTTCATGCATTTTGCATGAAAACGTTTTAAGGCGACATCGTTCATGCGCCGCGCCTTCGCTGCGCTTTCAACTTTCAACGCCGTTTTTGTATAATTCAGGCCTTAGATTTATCGTTTATCAGAATTTTAATTCAAAACTATTATTGTTTTACACTAGATTATTCTCCTTGTGTTATTCTTCTATTATATTCCATACTAATATTAAAAAGAGTGAGAGTTTTGTGAATTGAATAAACTCTAGTTATTGTCCAGGACTGATTAATTTATATGAAAAAGATTTTCAGCGATGTTAAAGCACATTATTGTAAATGCAACTTGAGTGAGAAAATTGCCAACTTACTTACTCTCCTTACTCTCCTTTAGTGAAAGGGCCAGAACAATACATTCTTCACTGTACCTTTCATCCTTGTCTTTTTTCTTTCTCTTCTTCCTTCTTTGAAATGTAAGGTCACATTTTTTTTTAAAACAAATTATGGTTATGAATCAATATCTCTCAATGATATAATCAAGTTATAATTTAATAATCGTTTGACGGCAAACAAGTTTTTAGAATTTAAATTAAACCCACTCACTACATAAATTGATTTGCATTATTGATTTTTTGCAATAGGAACATCTCAATAAAGACCAATATTGTGCAATTAAAAAACTAAAACAATTATTTACAACTAAATATTTTGCAAATAACGCATTTTTATTAGCTAATCTTTTTTTAAATAAAAAGTATATACACAGCATAATTTTGAGATCTAGGCTACTTTGTAAAAAGCAAAGAGATTAGGGCACACCACGGCCGTCTGTGGGATATTTTTTTATTGATTAGCAAGACTTACCATTAGAAAGAAAGACTTCTGGCAATCATTAAACAGTAACATTAATTATATATTGAGTCCTTTTTTGACTTAATATTTATAGAAATAGTTCCTATATACTATTATTAATTAATGAGTTGGAGTATACTATAGAATGTGCGAATATTTTCTTTTTTATACAAGCTGCCGATTACGTTTAGTCACAGGCAAGCTTCAATGTTAATTGTCTTTTTAAAATGGTTTAAAAAGATGGTTAAGTATAAAGTATTATGCAAATATAATGCATTTAGTAACGATAAGATAATCGAAATATTTTTCCGAGGCTGAGTCTTCAGAGGCATTTTCTCAAGTCATCTAGAATGTAATTTAATTGTATAAACTGCCAATACATAGCTGTAGAAATAGCTGAATGATATTGTCGTGTAATACTATTTAAACATCTGTACGTAACATTCAGATAGCCATGAAATTGCAGCGCCGTTATGATGTCATGTAATGGTATCTAATTAACGACATGGTTTCATTTCAATCTCTTAGCAGTCTCAGCTAACTGCTAAAATTCAAGTCTCGAATTTAATTACTTGCAACTATCACTTGATAAATGTTTAAGTTATTTTAGTTTTAAATATAAACAAATGATGGGTAAGGAGGGCTCACTTCACTCGTTGTACAGGCCTGGCCTTTTCTCAATATACCCAATAATTGATATACGCTTGATAGAATTTCTGTAATAAGGGCATGTGCTAAAACGCGAATCGGTGTATGATGTGCAAAATTTTGATAATTTTTTGTCCGAAATGCTTGCAATTTCCGCTCGCGTTTTAGCGGACGTCTCTAATTAAATAATAAAATAGCAAATAATTTTATTCTCCAATTTACTACATTCCTTGCAAGGGCGCTATGTTAGTTAAGTATTGAGCATAGTGTGCACTAGCATGGTTTTGTGGTGGTATGGCGGTGGGTTTATGTCATAATTAACACGATTGATGGTATTATGCATTTAATAAGCCGCGCTTTAAGACTCAAGGAGTATTCTCTTCAAAGACACGACTCGTTAAAATTGAACGAATAGTTTCGATTACTCATCCTGACACACTTTACTGGCTATCGTGATAAGATTTATCTACATCACACCAAGATGTACGCAATCTTATGTTTGATTATTCCATGTGGATTGCAAGCATCTTGAACATTGTATTAAAGTTTTGCCCTTGGACATACATAAAATATATTTTGTATAATACTTGACGGTTGTTCGAATTACTCCTCGATTCTTAATATTTATGTATATTCTTAGCTTTATGCATCAACTGTATATTATCTGACATGTTCACCTTTCCTAACATTTTCTTTTAACATCAATCTTCAACTCATGTTGCGTAAAAATTTACACGATAGACTTTTTGCTAGAAAAAAATGCTTTGTCAATATCGTATACATTGCCTGCGATTATCGTACGAAATAGTAATGCTCTTGAGCGCCACCTGGCGTGGACACGATATTGTTAGTGTTTACAGCAAAAAGTAGTTTGTGTAGATCTTTACTGTGAATTTCAAAACGCACATGCGCACATTTTAATTCAATGTAAGTATATAATATACATAGTTATTTCATTATATTGATTGTGGCTTTAAGTGAATCTCTGCTCAACGATTTATTTAAATAATTTTAATTTTTAAAAGTTTTTATCACATAAACCCACTCCTATCATATTTTATTTTTGTTTATTTTAATAATACGTTCTACTGTTAGATTTATTCATTTTAGTCTGAATATTAAAACAAGTCAGATATTAAATAAAAAATCTAATTGAGTTTTTTTTTTTATTAATTTACGAACTTTTAGAGCCTAACTGTTTAATTATAGACAGTAATGTAGGTTTGGATGATCACGTATAACTGACTGTCGTTCTATTTTTAGTTTTGCCGCCGGTGGTGGTATGAGGAAGGCCAAATATGTTAAACGTACAATCGCGTATAAAACCAATATAAACCTGGTACGTGTAGCAATTACCTAATCACCTAAAGTGCAACAAGTAGTCAGCACCTTTAGGTAAATGCGGTGTCGCTTCTGTTTACTTTATTACTGAACAATTTCAATTATTTGCATACATTATTTCATTATTTCTCCCAATAATGGCGCACTTTACACATTTTTACCAATCCTGTATTTCATGTTATTTATATTAAAGAAAATATATTAAGACTTTATGGTCAGGATAATATTATAAGATATATGCATAAGTTAGATTGTTGTTATTATAAAAAGTTGTTTTAAACTAATTTGATATTACAACATACTGAAATAATATCGGAAAGTGCTTTCAAATTACACTATGATATTATTTAATGATTTATTCAATTGTTTATATTCGGAAAGCAATAAGTTTTTACAAAGAAAAATATAGGATATAAATAAATACAAATCCTTCAAATAATAAAAAATATAATTGTACATTTAATTGGGCTGAAGTTGAATGGTAAGACTATAGTTTTCTTAAATTCTAATACATTTTTATACTTTCACTTCAGATGAGAACACTCCCTACGGAGCTCCACTCCGTAACTCCGCCGCATCCATAGATATCCGCCATATCCATCTTGATCCCTCTCCTGAAAGAAAATTGAGACCTGTTCCTGATTCCTATTTACTAAACAAATCCGTAAAACAAAGGAAACGTAAACATTGAATAGAATTAGTTGTAAATATTTATTCAATAAAATAAGCGTCAAACGATAAAATTGTTGTAATTTTGAGCAGAGATTTCATTTTGATTCGATGCGGGTGAAACATACGCTCTGCTAACTGTTTATCAAGTGATACTGATTGTTTAGAACCGAATGTAAAATAAAGGGTTGCTTTTTAATACTCACTTTATATTTAGGTATAAAGGCGTTATGTCGAGTAAAAAACCATTATTTTTTTCAAATAGACCTCTGCAATACCCGCATGCTCCGTGCAAAACTCGGGAACTATTTTTGGTGCACATTTTTTTTCTCATATTGTCTCTTTACAAAATTAGACTCTATACCATTATTATCTCCTGTGCAATTCGAATACTTCGAATGACTGTACTAAAAAAAAGATAAAATTTTTGTAATTTTTAATAGTAGGTAAGTACTTATTAAAAAGTAACCCTGTATGCACTTTTTTCGAGTAATTTTTTTATGTAAGTGTTATCTTGTTTTATCATTACCATCTAGATAACTGGTATACTTGTAAGATTCGGTTTCCATAAGTTCCAGTTAGTCTATCTTTTAGATAAATCGTCGATGCAAAATACAAATACTGTCTATTTATCTCACAGATACACTAACTGTAGATTATAAACCGGTCCAAAAAGTTTGCAGAATGTATAGATCGCATGTGCGTTTTGTGGCAAAGCTATTTGCTCGTGAAATATCGGTAAGTAGCGAATATTTTCGCTTGTTTTATAATTTATGCGCTTGTTTGTTTTATTTGAAGCTTATTTTATTTATTGCTTAAATTAAAAATTTAATTGTTTTTTTTTGTATATACAGAACACAGTGGAGTCGCGGGTGGAGTCCGTTGTGACGATTCGGTGTCTGCGATGGGATCAAGGCGGTCACTGGCTGACACAAGTGTGACGAGTACAGCGGATCTTAGCGTGTTCTCCAGTGGACGGTCTCACGCTCCGGACAACTCCCTGGACACCCACAGCAACGTCAGTGACGACGGAACTGGGTCAGATGGGTGAGATTTTTTTGTAGAGTAGCACCACTTTAGTAAACGTTTAGAACTGCAGTACGGTTTGTTAGTCTGATATGAATATTTACGTGTTTGTATATATGCAGTGAGCGGCAAAAATTCATTTTTTTGTAACATTTCAAACAGATTACAAAAGGATGTTTGGAACTTTGGGACGATGAAGTGTTAGAGTGTTATTCTTTTGTGCTGACCGTGCTTAATAATAACCGTAACCATAGGTTGCAATCGTTTAAGTTCTGTATACTGTGTATTGCACTTGCAATTCCACTGCAATCCCTGTAATATTGCACCTACAAGCCAAATTGGCGAATGCTGAACAAAAAATAGGCATGTAACGGAATGAGGCATCCGCTTCCCTTGAGGCTCACCTGAGTAATTGTTACCACACCCCAATGTGAGGCACAGTTTTAGTCTTGTGATTATTTTATATTTAAATTATATCCACCATTGCACAATTATTTATATATGTTTAGGACAATTTGTGGTGTCTGAATATAATTAATTACTCTAAATAGTTGCAATTTTACAGACTGACACCGTTTTTAACGCCTGGAAAGTCTCCCCGGTGAGCAATACTCGATTATCTGCTATGCTATTATTTTCTCTAAGGCTTGATTTCGTCATACGCTCATGTATGCCGTGAACGCCGGCTGAGACTCTTATTCTCTCGAGACGCTGACGGAGAATAAAACGTGCTGAATGCTTAACTGACGTTCATAGCCGATGTCAGCGTAGGGTGAAATCAAATATTAAAATTTTGATTCGGCCATTTTGATTAAGTAGGTTACTCTGCTAAACGTTAAATATGCCAAATTGATGATTATCATAAAAAATATTTCACTTCCTCTATTTCTATCTATTCTTATAAATTATAGTGTAGAATTATGAAATAAGCCATGGATTCGCTAAACAATATAATTTAGTGTCTTTTCTGCTACTTATTAGTTGTGGTTCCATGTAGTATGCTTGAAGCTTACGGCCCGCCTCTATTTGAAACAAGAACTATTTCGTGAAAAAAAAAAAAAGATGTTTACATATTTATTTCACATTTATTTGTTTGAAAACTTATTGTAAATTAAATTGCGGAGGCATTATACACTGTGACTTGTAAATTGTTTTGTTATCTAATATTTAAACAGGCGGTAAAAATTACTACGTAATATTTTCATTGTACTTAAAACGATTAAAACTTATACTCGTAAAGTATATTTTTTCTTTAAATATAAGATATATATATATTACATGGCTAAAATCTCTGAAGGTATGTAAGGAAAAAATATCTGAAATAAAATAATAACACAGTGATTTAATTTTTTCCAGTTCTGGCATCTGCGGCCTAAGCATACAGAGGGCACCATCGACTACGCACTCGACGCCCCGAGCGACACCCCACCCGCCTTCAGTGTCTCCGCTCTCCGATGACGTAGTCCGTATTCACGTGACGTATAACCCTCTCGCCGCAAGCCCATCACACCTACATCCAGTAAGCCCATCTAAATACAAAACATACGACGAACATCACAAACCAGTCTCTCTTGGATTTTACACTAGCAACGGAGCAAACAATCTACCATCGGACAACAGAATCAGAATACAAGTACCCTCCGAAGAACTCCTGACGCCAGTAGTGGACTCTGGGAGGATCATAACTCAACGTTACATTGAATCTCATTCGGAATTGTACGATCTGAAATAGTACCTATTTTTAATGCCTTATGTGTCAATTTATGCTGCTTTATTATCGAACCTACTAGAACGGCTAGTTTTTTAAATATTGTTATTGATGGTCACTGATCAAAAGATGACTAGACTTAGCGTGGACGAATACCTCAAAAATCGTAGAAGTACTTAGATTTTAATAGAATATTAAATCGAATGATTCATTTCATAACGTTTTAATGTTGTGTCAATTCCAGTGACTGTTATTCAAATTATATCTATTTACAATTACAACCTAATTCCACGAGTTAGAATCTTCTATCTATAGGAAAAATAAATATCAAAATAACATATTTCAGATCTGTCAGTAAGATACAGTTTCAATATTATAATTATTTTTTACATCAATATTTTCAATTTTATATTTTACGATACCGACATTAATTTATCTATGTTTTGTCCCTTGTCCCTATCTTAAGAAATAAGACGCTACGTTATTCGTATAGTTGACTTGACAATAGGAGGAAAATCCAAACCTGGGTTATATTGCCTGATATTTGTAACTGAATTTGTGTATTTATTAGTATCATCTGCTTGCATTTTCATCTTGTTGTCTATACGGCGATTTGCTATGCATTTTCACCACCGATTTTCTCAGTATCTACTGAATTGTAAGCTCAATGATAATATATATTATAGCCTTTATTTTTAATTGTCGTTTTTACTTGTTTTATCATACAATACTGTTTTGTGGTGATCAAATTGTTTAGATTTCTTTGAGTTTTCATTCAAATTGCACGATCGATTGAGTTGGTATGATTCTCGTTACAATTCAGTTTGTTTAGTTAGCGATGTGTCGTTGGAGTACTCCAGTGTCAATTTTTACAATCACTGCTATAATGTGTTTATTGTAATACTAATTATAAATAACGGCGGATATGATTGCATATAATTAGAAGAAATATAAAATATACTCACTATATTAATGTGGAATCTCGTTCAGAACTTCGTAAGTACATAGAAATTGTAGTTTGCTAGGCGTTTTGTAATTATTGTGAGATATTTGTAAATTTGCACGATGAATTTTATGGTAACGAAGCAATTGAATTTTTGTTGTTAATAAATATGAGCATTTTAGGATGACTGAATTTTATGTAAACGTAAGTGGGTTCGGTACATTGTTAAAAGATTTAAATAAAACATACAGTGAGAAACGCAATAATGTCAGTTAAACTGTTAGGGGATTAGTGTTAAGATGTATGAGTCATTGTAAATATTACTTGATGATAATTCTGTAAAATTTTACGATTTCTATGCTAAAATTGCTAAGTACCTTTTTCTACTTAAATTCTAAATACTTAACAGTTCATGCAGCCGTTAAAAATACTCAATAGTTGAATATTAGAGGCATACAAACATGTGAATAGTAGAGTATAAGCAATATATATTCAGAAATTGGATTTTAATGCTGCTTACACCTGCAATTTCTCGCGGAATTTGTGCGTGATTATTGTAAACAGCTGCCAGAACTGAACTGAACCTAAAAGACGATGGCTCAAAAAATACCCAGCTTGGACAGAAACTTCTTATATTCCTTTAGAATAGGCTTCCCGTGGACATAAAAAAATGCTTTTATTTTCTCTTTACCTACTGGAATATCATATAGCTATTAGCCCAAGAAAATTAAGCCATATATTAGGCAATCAGGAGAAATAATTCGTGTAGTTTTGAAATTTGGCACAGTTATATCTTGTGGAGTCCAGATCAACATAACAAAAGTCCTCGAGGTTGTGGGGAGGGTGTTCTCAGATTGTAGGGGGGATTAGTCAAAGGTCCCATTTTCTGAGTTTTGCTTATATCTCAAAAATCTGTACAAGTAGCATAATGATTACTTCTGACAAAAGTTATTAAATACAATTTACCACGTCGACGGTGTTGAAGACTGTAATTTCGAGGAACGTGTATTCACTTTATAAATGGAAATCTTTTAACCAATCCATTAACAAACGATGTTAAATAAAGGCAAGATTTTTCAACTGTATCGGTCATAACGTATCTACATACTTCCTTTATACTAAATATCATGGAATATTTACAAATACGTGAGCATGCTTGACATACCGCGCAATTTCTTTTCCTGCGGTTTGACATCTTAACCTATGATGATTTCATTGTGATAATCCCTCCCCCCCACACGTTTTTTTGCATTGCAGACACGTTCGAAAAGTATTTAGAACGTGTAAATAGTAAAAACTATTTAATTTAAACTTTCATTTCACTTTTGTTTTCAAATGTTCAACCTGCTTATTTGATTTAGTTGCTAAAACTATACCAATTCTCTATTGATCCATGGAATTTAATTAGTGAAAATCACATGACAAAATTATATTAAACAACTTGGGCTGTGTCGTGATTAGGCAAACAATGAGCTGACTGTCCGACTCACTTTAAATGCATTTCGAAATTGATTGTCCATGTATGACGTGAGTGCTAAGTGCGTACACTTGAAAAATTTTGAAAACAAGGAGTTTCGGTGGTCGAGTGGCTAGCAACTGTTACTTTTTTCCAAGGGTTTTTAAGACATTTGTATACAAAATATGACTGTGTAGAAGGGAAATTGCCTTGGGTGTTTTTACAACAAAATTGTATAGGTAATCATTATCCACTACCCATAGCATTCAAGCTTGGCTTTAGGGACTATGCTATGGAAGCTTGTAATTCGTCCAAATTTAAATTAAATGTCAACTATACTCAACTTGCCAAATCACGTCACAGCTTTATTATTATGTAAGGAGTATTTTCGTTGTTACACAGCATATATGCTGAAGTCTTATAATAATTAGTCAAGTTACTAAGCAATCAAGTACTATTAATACGTCCAATGATTTTTCAACAACAAGTTGTGCCATTTCTATATTAGAATAATTGGGTAAGTAATTGCAAGTTTTTTATTTTTATTTTATCTGTTTGTATATGCTTGACTGTTTTGTAAATGCTATTTCGAAATTAAGATTCGAGTTAACGTTAGATATTAAGTTACTTATATTTTTTTATATTATGAATGCTAACAACGATCGACATGTGTATTTAATGGAAAATGGCTATAAATATGATATATTCAAATCATCGGTAACATTATTCGTAATTCTTTACGTTAGGATCGGCAATAAACGGCATATGAGTGGGACATAGAGTATTGATTGTGCACGAAAACAGGCACCATATTTTTTTGCCTGAATGAATAGTGGACGGTATTATTTATATTATACATTACAACGCCACCTCACACAGGAGTGTGAATGACAAGTTTCTATTAAAGTTTCGCTATGAAGCGTAATGTAATCCAAGATCTAAATTATTATTTTACCGATTTATCCTCTAACGTCTAACAATAAAACATGAATAACAACCCACAGCTAGAGTATAAAATAGTCGTCTATTGTCAAATAATGTAGAATGTTTCGTTCAGTTCGCTGCATGCCACTATAATTCAAATTATTATTTTAGATTATTAATTTATGCTCGAAGAGAGCGCCTCTGAGCAAATACTTTTAACAAAGAGACCCCTGCCAAAGGCCATATATCTACGGAAAAATATTAATATACGTACTAAATGATATTGCTATTAACATTTGAGAGTATGAATTTCATGCGTGAAATACAAGGGGACGAATGCGGGCGAGACGCAACCATTTGAATCTCATCCGAACGGTACTCAATCCGCAGCGGCCCTCTGTCTGATTCGCAAAACCCTGTCAAATGCCCGAGTTATGGCTTCCGTTTAATCCTATTAACACACTGATAATGTAACATATAATACTATACAATTTTGTAACGTATAAAACATTTGAGAATAAGTTATATAATAATATCATATATGTGTTTATAGATTTCATAAATTATTTTATTGCTATATGCAAACATTCACTCGGTTCTAGATGTCCGTCCATTTGGTTCAAATTAAGGAGTTTTTAAAATAGTTTGTCTTAATTTTAAGCGTATGCCACTTACAGTGAGTTGCACAAAAACATTTTAAAGGTCAAACTCGATGCCGGTTTAAGACAACCAGCCTTAGCGTACGTATTCCCTAACTAGATCTTTGTATGAGTTAATTTATAAATTATCGAGTAAATGAGATGTCGCCTTACATCATGTATTGCGTTATCTCGCTTACTCGTCTTTGGACTGCTATAAGACGTCATGGCAAGGTGGCTGGTTATTGAAAACTGGCATGAGACTTAATGTGGAATTAAGATCCAAATGCGTTACTGCAACTGGATATTAAGCTTTTAAGCAAAGATTACTCCAGCGTCTTAGTACTATCTTCGACTAAAAATACGACATGATCTTTTTGTTCATCTCGTGAGTGGTTTGCGCTTTTCATGAGTTTCAGCTTTATTCTACTAAGTAATCAATTTATTGCCATAAGTAAATAATATTTATTTGCACAGTAATATAGTAATTTTTACAAACCATGATCATAATTAAGCTTTGACATAGATACACCTCATGTAAAATAAGGCCGGGAAAATAGCTTCCCAGATAGCAAAACAGATTCCCTATCTTCCTATTTTGAGTTTCTTCTTTATATATACATTAATTAATTACTTAGTTTATGAAAAATAATTTTACATGAAGTCAAAGAAACTTCTTAGCTTAACTTCTTCTGTAAACTACACACACTAATTATTTACAATTTAATAATAGTACAATAATATAAACGTAATGTATAAACATTCAATGATATTGTATGTAAAGGCAATAAATAGTTAAGTATCTACTCAGTCATACTAAAAGATTTCCGGCCTTCATACACGTATGGTGTTCGTTAAATATAAAAAAAGCGAAAAAAACGTCATGTGAACATTAAAAACTGTACTTCCAAAAACTCGTACTTACAGTGAGATTCGTGCCTGTATGATCTGTTTATCGTAGCTAAATGTCGTGTTGTATATATAAATTATATTAATTTATTTGAATACAATACATAATGTATTTATAGATCTGAGATATTTTTAATAATTTTTACTACGCTGCAACAGGCCTGTTAAATATTTAGAGCCGACATAGATGGACTGCTCGAGCAGTTAGTCATTGGTCAACATACACGAACCGTTCTTGCAGTGATAGTCAACAGCATGAGGCTTTGACCGCACGACCGCCCTAAGTATGTCTGTATGTAGAAGACTGTAGATCACTGTGCAGTCGCAGCTTGAAGCGGTTCATCCTGACTGCTTCAAGAAGTCCGTGTGTGTCGGCCCTAAGAGGAAATGATAGATGTTACTATGGGTCGTGTGGCATCGTATCGTGTTAAAATTCAAATTAACACCCTTAAAATGTGAGTGGTGTAACTTGAAGTTCCTGTGGCCGTACCACGACCTTTTATAACCATCCTTAAACGATTGTGTAAACGAGACGTTGCATTCCATCATGTATTGCGCTGTCTCCCTTACACAGCCGTTCTTGTTTTGTTTTGTTAAGGTCGTCATGGTACCCAAGTAAGTTACGGCAAAATTATTGCTGTGCCGAAATTTTCAGTTCGGTCACTTTCATTCTAAAAGGTGCGAATCGTACATCTGAATTTTCGTACCTATTCTCAACGAAAACAGTGAACTGAAATCTCAAGCATAAACGTTATCTCGTTCTGTCTCGTTCATACAAAATATGAAATGAGTTTGAGTGATGCACGAGTTTGAAACTATATTTTAACTAGTATTGTTACGATGATAGACCCCTGGTTTTTACATGAAGACGTATTTTTTCTTCTTCATGATCTGTGACATATCCTCTGAGCCTATTTTCAAGCCTTGATTTCCTTGACGAATATTTAGCGGCCTCTAACATCGAATATTTATATTTAATGTCTTCGAAATGAAACGGTACATTGCGTTGCGCTTTATCACAATTTCAAATATTTCTTATCTGTTCTTCATAGTACTAATAGGTACTTAATTATACTGTGTTTTGGTTAATTGAATTATTGTATAATTTTAATCTGAAATCTGGGTAAAGAAAATACCTTTTTTATAACAATTTTTATGTAAATTTGATTTGACGAAGTTGAAATTGATAAAATTTGTTTTACCTTTTTTTTATAAAACTATTTGATTATTTATTTTACTTATCCCATCTTGATTTTTTATTGTATTTCGATAAACTATAGCTCTATAATTCATTCTGAGGGCCGAAACTTGTATTTGTGTATTTTGTGTGTATCTCTACTAATGTTTTATTTTTAAGTAAGGTCGTCTTGATCTAAAATAAAATGTACTAAAGCATTACAAAATAGTTTTATATGCATTTATTTATTATTGTAATTTTAATATTTTCGTTACCGTCTTCAATTTTAAGCACTGTGTTAACTACTGTTCAAAGATGGATAGAATGTAATCTATGTTATTTTTGAGTGCTTTTGTGAAATTTTTGAATATAATTGGAAGCACACAAAATACATTGTTTTGATTATAAATAATGTTCCCAGTGAGCTCTCTCTAAAGTAGCAAGATTAGTCACTGTTCAAATAGTAAATATAATAATTTTCAAATATGCTTTTTTTATTTATTCTCCTTTTTTCTAAAATATTTCACTGAATTGCCCTGTTACTCAGACGCGTACTGTAATAACCACGAAAGACCAGGAGGTAATAACGGTCACATACACACCGCACAGTTACATTTGTCGGAGAAAGAGAATGCAACACGATAACATTAGGTAACATTCATCAACTTTTGCGACTTTTCAATAACTTTTTGTTATTAAATGTTGCCCACTAATACTTGGAAACGTTGCTTCACAAAAAGCCTTGACGCCTTGTAGTCATTAGCAATAATGGCAGCGTCAGATTGATCAGATGTGCCATGAACTTGAAATACTGTTGGATTGAAATAAAAAATAATTCTATTCTATTCAATTCTGCAACTCGCTACTCACGCGTAGATTTCAATGGACCATCGTATCAGTCTTGTGTTTTCGGTTACTTTATTGAGACAATATGTAAGTATATTGAAGGTTATATTAGGTATGATATAAAACGATGAATTTGTATGAAAATAAAATAAAAATTCTCTCACCGTCTCTTGTCGTCAACACAAATGTACGAGAGGAAGAGGTTTCGTAAAAAAATAAATCAATTCGCATATCGTTATTTTGAATAAATGATGGTAATATTTAGATTGTTAGGTACGTTAGATTACACTATAGGCTTTCCAAACTTTAATTACTTACTTATTTTAATAATGATTATGTCATGTGAACAAATGTCATAAGTAAATTAAATGAAAATATTGATTATATTACTTTATTAATTGAAAAATGGGTTTGATATATAGTCGATCGTGGATAAAAACTTGTCCC
Source organism: Endotricha flammealis (assembly GCA_905163395.2). Classification (NCBI taxonomy): domain Eukaryota; kingdom Metazoa; phylum Arthropoda; class Insecta; order Lepidoptera; family Pyralidae; genus Endotricha; species Endotricha flammealis. Next base: position 13,861,897 of record LR990852.1, on the reverse strand, counting down.
TTCACTTCACTTCACTTCAAAAACGTCTATGTAGTGTTGAGTTTTTTTGGCTGTGGTTTTGGTTGCCTGTTAATAATTAAAGAACTTCATAGGTGTCAAATCCATACTATACCTATTATAAATGTGAAAGTGTTTGTTTGTCCACCCTTCACGTCGAAAGTAATGAACGGATTTATATGATTTTTTTATTGGGGATAGTTTAAAAGGTCTGGAGAGTGACATAGGCTACCTACTTTTTTCTCACGGGATAAAGAGATTGCCATGGGAAGAATTATTGACATTTTCCCTTGACCACGCGGGCGAAGCCGCGAGTAACAATTAGTATTAAATAAAGGTTTGGAAGTTTGAAAAGCCTATAGTTCTAACTGCAACTAAACTAAATAAAATTGGATTATACAAATAGTAAAGTAGGGTGTACAAATTAGGATTTGACGTTATTTTAAATTGAAATATACAGAATTGGAATTAAAATTGTGATTTTATTCAACAGTAAGCAAGCTTATCTCCGAATGTCTTCTCTGGTCATCATAGATAATTGGTTTATTACCCAAAATTTTTAGAACATTGAATGCTATATTCATGTTTTGTTCCAATAAAAAACGCCACTAAAAGAATAGGAATAAAATAAAATGTTATGTTTTTGTAATAGCGTACTTTATTATGCATTATTCTATAGCAGATACTATACAAATTTTATAAACATAATAATTTAGCGGTGTTTTGGATATTAAACTAATTAATTTATTTGTAAACTTTAGCAAATAGGAACTTCGCATTTTTTTGTAATAGATAAGTTGGAATTTTACAAACCAAGTGCCTGCACTTGTACTTATTGGTCGACAACATCGAAGAGTAGCCAGCCAGCTCAGGACTGGTGGGAAGTCATCTTCTTTAAACCTAATATAGTGCCAAGAACATCGTTTAAACTAACTTAAACGGATTCGATCAGTGTTTGTCTCATTAGAAAAACTTTCGCAACTGTATCCATCGTGCAAATGGATATAGAATTATTATCAGCGACAGATGTCCACTGAATAATAAATAGCTTAAAATAGCTTCCCTCGTATATCTTTAGTACGATCACATTATGTAGCCATTTTAATAACGAGACAAATAGATTATTCCACTAAACTCCAAAGCTATTGTTCTTAAATCTATATCGTCCATACATTTGTTACACTCAACTTCAATTTTATTTTTGTTGATATTTCTTAAACAATGTGGAAATATTTTTACCTAATTCAATTCCCCTGAACTTAAAACAGCAATATAGTGGCCTAAATTATGAAATAAATTAGGTTTTTCTTTGAAACTTTTGGAGTTTGCAGTAAAATGTATAATATAAATAATAATACTAGCTACAAATATGTTTTGGAGTTAGGTGGAAGAATTTTCGGAAGTAGAATAACCCAGACAACGGGTTACGCTTGAACAATTAACACGAAAAAGCAAACGATCGCCTTAATATATTGTTAAATATGTTTAAAATTATCTGAATTATCCCTACATTCGAGACATTATGTATAAAATAGAGCTTTATTCGTGTATAAGCCCAATTGATGGTGTCGCCACTCTTCCTAGTAAAATGCGTAAAAATTTTGAAAAATGTTCACAATAATAAGCACCTTAAATCCATCTCTATGTAAAATCACCACTTAATACAATAATTTTATAAAATATAATGTGTACCTACATGTGCTATAATTTTAATATCAATTAGACAATGAATTTATATAAAAGGCGTCATCTGATGTACAGTTTTAGTTATCACAAACTGGTAATCATTGTATTTATTTCATGGAATTTTCATTATACTTATTAAGTATATTATATCTATTTTATTAAAGTTTATTCAAATATGTATAAAATTATAGATAAATACGCTAATAACCCTTACAAAAACTAAATGCAACAACAGCCTAGAGACCGATAAAGTTGAAATGCTCTTGAATCTTATAGGTATACTTATGATCTCACTTTAATCCAGCACAATGACGTTTTAGCAGATTTTTTGGTCACGCGGCGCTGACGGCTCGCCTTGGCCTTCTTATTATTAGTCTGCCTAGTCACAGAGCTAACAATCAGCGCTCTGCTAGCGTAACTAAAAACCAGCTTAAGGTTTCATGCCTAGCGCCATTGCGTATCTATTCTAATTAACCTAGTCCTGTTATGCTCCAGTCTATTTTCGATTACCTGCTATTCCCAAAACTGTTTCCGCGCTGGAACATTTTCAATACAATAATAAAATCATGATTCTGTACAAGTAAAAAGTAAAATTGGATTGCTCGTGCTCTTTTCTGTTACGATAGTAACAGTAAGTATAAAAAGTTATCACTCACTCCTACGCTACGCGAACCTTATTGGGATTGCTTTAATTCCTATGCTGTGTCTAAAATAAGGTTGGCATTTATTTGACTCAAATACGGAATATACGGGGGGAACGAATCTGTGGCATTATAATAGTAATTAAAATCCCACCTAGAATCGATTTTCCAAAACCGATAAACTGATTCCAAATTGTTGTCTAGTAGTATTTGAAAATTTTGCGGCTTTATAATAATATCATTAATAGAAAAAGATATATAAATCATACATTAAACATAATTTGACTTATCAATATTTTTCTTCACTAATAAGAATGTTTGCGGTTTAAGATACCAGATCAGCAGGAATCGTATGCAAATTTGCCAATTACCTACTAAACTTCCAATCAACTGGGGTGCTACTCAATAAAATAAGAATATTATTATAAACTCGATAAGTAGGTACTTACTTACATTCATTTATATAATTACACATGTTATAATTTTATATCTCAAGTATCTAAATGTACCTATATATTGTTTCTAATGTATTTTTGTTATATATTGTTTCCCGTATTAAGCTCGTTTAGAAAATTTGCACGGTAGAACACAGTGGTTTTAGTGAATAGCACCCATGTTTATATTAACATCTGCTCGATCTTTCACTACTTGGGAATGCTATCGAAATGTTTACTTGACACAATTTCATTCTCACGCGTAATTATAGAATACCTACTAATGCAAGTTGAACTTCTTTGGTCCAATAATGCTGATGGTGATAGGTATCCATGATTAGCACCATTAGGCTCATTAATAATAACGTAAACCGACCTCGATAACGGGAACATTATAAGTTCTCTTTAAAAAAGATAAGAACCGAATTAAATTAACTACTATTGAAACAAATTTCAATTAAATCGGTGGAATATCATTTAAAAATGTTTACAATTCACTACATTTCAACTGTTAGACATTTTGTTTTAATGTTAACTCCGTCTTCGAGGTATAGGTTGATATGTTTGTTAGCTACAATAAAATTGTAGCTTTAATATTAAATTTCACACAAAATTGTATCAACCGATTTAACTATCACACATTAATTTTAACAAAAACCTAAGCACCAAATTTATATTAGGTCCCTATTTACTATATTCTGCTATTATGCTTGATACGGCGTCTTTGGTTCCAAATACAAGCGCGAATAGGCCGAATAGTAGAACAAGAACGTTTTTCCAGATCAAGTACTTGCCGGGACCGAATCCGATGTTCCAGTAGGTAATTACTTCGATGAAAGCTGGAGCGATAAGTCCAAGGAGAGAGAAGCAAAAAGCGCCGATGACTCCCATGAATGGGCCGATAGTGGGTACGGCCACGGCAAGAAGTACGCACACGGTAACCATGATCGTACGCATCACGTAGTCGGCCAGGTCAGGTCGTTTCGTGAACTTGTCTTTGATGTTGTTCCACATAATCTCGACACACACGAAGAACTGGAGGCCGAATGTGCAGTACACAGCAATGGCGATTGAGATGTTGACAACTTGGGCCGGACTGGAAAGAAATAAAAAAAATATGTTAGTTAATTGTATTTTCGTTACTGCAGCCTGTATTAATGAAAATACAATTAGCTAGCATATTCTTAAAAGAATATTATGGTGCCCAACAGCTCAATATAATGTTGAGACACAGGTCGAATAAAATAGTAAGGGAATCTACGATATTTTATAAGTTAGCTACACAAGTAAATGACATAGTCAATGAGCATTTGTATTTAGTTTGTCCCACTCATCCCATGCTCTTATAACGTAATACTTACTCATTAATATTAAATCATAGTAGGTAGATATTTTCATTAGGTGTAAGTACTTACATATGACTGTCGTGCAAGTTAAGCGTAATGGAGTCTTGAACATCTTCGCCGAACCGCAGATACCCAAGGAAACCGAGGAGGATGTACACGAAGGTAACTCCAGACATGCCCTTGTTGAGGACGCCGCAGAAGCCAAGCATAGATTGTGGTGTTTTCATTGCGTTCTCCAAGGGCATTACAACGCCAATAGCTTCCATAGCAAAGATCGTTAAAGAGAAGAACTCTGGCCATTCCCGCGGTGGCTTTATGAGCATTTCATGTATTTTATCCAAAGATAACTCGCCAGTACCAACTAGATAGTAAAAAGTGATTCCGAGACCAAGTCCCATGAAAATGTTCGCAATCATTGAAACTGGTGCGAGATACTTCAGGTTACGGATCCAAGCCATAAATATTAATGGCAGTAATAACGCGATTATGAATATTCTTATATCCACGTCCTTTTCAGGAGTGTTCATATAGTATGCCACCACCTGAAACGAGATATTTTTTAAAGAACCTATCCTGTCAGCAAATATAAATTTAAGTAGAAATAAAACGCCTTTTTATTAAAAAAAATTGCGCAGAAAGGAACTGTTTACAACGTAAAATAAAGAGTGAATAGTACGCGCTATTTGGGCTCACAGTTTATAAAACAATTGAAAATCGATTGTAGTTATGCACTGAGTTATTATATGAGTTTCGAAGTACTCAGCATAACCAAAACATGCAATATGACGACCTTCGTGGCATAATGGTTACCACACCGGACCGCCACCCAGGAGGCCCCGGGTTCGAATGCCGGACGGGTCATGATGAAAAAAGAAATATTTCTGATTGGCCTGGGTCTTGGATATTTATCTATGTATTTGTTATAAAATATAGTATCGTTGAGTTAGTATCCCATAACACAAGTCTCGAACTTACTTTGGGGCTAGCTCAGTCTGTGTGATTTGTATATTTATTTATTTCCTTACTTATCAAAATGTAACTAAAGATGCTATACTCTATAAGTTCAGTAAATTATAACTATAAAAAAAACTAACCTTTAGTATGTGTTTTGAGATTATAACAGTGTATACGGAACAGGTTCCGAAGTAAGTCGCAAATAGACTTATAACGATAAAGATTCTGAAACGAGAAAAAAAAATGTTGTGAAATATTGTGTAATCGGCTTGATTTCGAGTAGGCTATTGTGTTTATTTATATATAGGTACATGAATCGTGAAATGACTTGCAGACTTAGTCAATTTATTTATTGAAGACACGGCAAAATTTGGAGTTCGCGAGAAAATTTTGAGCAATTTGATCTGTTTCATACCTACTTATATGATTTATTTCAAGGAGAAAAAGAGAGAAAATCAATAAACTATAGTTATTATTAGTTTTCTTAAAAATAAGTGAATAGGGTCGTGGTAATTATTTTCTACAACTAATTCGATATGAAGGGAGACCCGTACCCCAGCGGTGGGATGATTGTGGGTTGATATGATATGATTGATGAAAATAAAATATTACCTAAAAGCATTAGAATATCTTCTTAAACCCTGTGGTCCATTTTCAAGCGCAGCCTCCCCAACTTCGGCGAACGTCATCGATGTCTTTTTCGTCTTCTTGTATAGAACATGTGCGCATTTAATCTGTGGACAATGTAACAGGTTTTCCTTAACGAGTGTACATACTAACTATATTTTTTTGATATATATATTTTAAAAAAAGAGAAAAAGTGACCCTTAGGGTTGTCATTGCTTAACATGCGTGATCGTTCCACTTTGACACGCACAAGGTGACCATCGAGCTCCTAAGTTCTTAAAATGACCGATAGAGACACTGTAGCGTTTTTTTCATAGATATCTATTTTTACACCGTCCGCGTCGCTGGCGATTTTTATATACCATTGAAAATTTTGTATTTCAAACAAACATGCTATGCCCCATTCAAAAACCAGAGACAATGGGAGTCGCGGACATCAGCTAATCATTATTCATCATCTTAGCCACAAGTAGTCCACAGCTGGACATAGGGTGACCGGTTGGCAGATTACTAATTCTCTAGCATCTTGAATTTCACACACTACTTATTATTTTTATATTGAATAGAATCGATATCATTCTAAAGACACTATTGCTGAATGACCTACATACGTAGGTGGTTATTTCACAATGAAAAAAAAAAACGGAATACTTAAATGCAAGAGAAAAAAAAGGTAATTCGCTTTGCTTTGTGTAAAACGTAAGAAAATCATTCGCATGGCGACACACTATAATAAAATATAAGTAAATAATTTCGCAGTAGCAACAAAAAAACTCCGTCTGAGACGAAAAATTGTCGATTCTATGAATTACATTTTAGCACAAATAGTTTTCCTCATATAATGGCTACATTGAGGCTTAATAAATAAACGAGATCTCTTAAACTAGAAAAGAAACAAATTTATTGTCAATTTATTTTCACCACAATAAAATATAGGAAAGCCCTGTTTCTTTTAACTTGAGCAATGTAGTACACAATCTTAGCATGTCTTTTTAACGACAATAGGCAATTAAAATTATTATTCACACTCAAATAATAATAACAGTTAGAAATGGCATCTAACCCAACACTCTTATTATTCTGTCGATTTATCGATTTTACACATGGATATTTGAATAAAAAGACACAAGATTGTTTACTACATTGGTTAAGTTAAAAGAAACAGAGTCGATTTAAGTCGATCATTACATTAAACTAAAAAGCACATTTATACTAACTTTCCACTTATTATTAATAAATATTAGGAACTTACGAGAACATAAGCACAGTGTGTGCAGATGACAGCTACCAGTATCGTGAAGAAAATTCCGGAGACTAGGCCGACACATTTGAAGGCTTTGGGCATCGCCAGAATACCGGTGCCGAGGGACGCCTTCAGAAGGTGGGTTAATGTGTCATTGCTCCTGTAACCACACAAATGTAACCATCACTGCATGTTTTGTTTATTTTACATACAGTGCATGAAATAGATTTTACAAGTAGCTAATTTATAATCACAGTGCATTACATACAATGTGCAAAGTCAGCTACAGTCAAACCTAACCCCCCAAACAAGAATTAAGTTTTCTTATTTAATTTTTAATGTATTTAAACGAAAATGTATAAAAATTTACATTTTGTTTCATCTATTCGATGACATTTTAAAAATTGCTGTTAAAATAGCTTCCATTAATATATTGTAAGAAAACAATAGTTTTAATTATATATGCCTAATTATTTTCAAATAAAAAGAACAGTAGTGATATTTTTTCTATAAATTGATGGCAATTGAAGGTAAACAAGTTATTATCTCGCTTTGCATTATTAAGATTCGCTTAATTAATTATATTGACTAAATATGACAAAACATTAGTTCACATACAATGTTATTCATTCGCTTTTAAACGCTTACTTAAATAAAACCCATAATAAACATGGATTAGCTAAAATTTGTGCAGGAAACAATACAATTCATTTAACACTCGTTTCAGTAAGTAAATACAATTTTAATTATTTAAGTATTGTTTATTTTATAGAATTAATATGATAATAATTATAATATATATTTTTAACCCGCTCAACACCATGTGTATCGTTTTCGATACATAAATGTACATGGCGCTGGCGCATGACCCCAACATGGCTCTGGCGCATGACCCCAACATGACGCTGAGCGTGTAAAACAAAAACATAATTATGAAAAGATCAATAGAAGGTATCTAAAGGTAATAGTATCTAAGTATTCTAGAAAGTATCTTCTTATTTAGTAAAAGTAACCAATTGCAAAGCAGCCTTCGATTGATCAATCCAGTACATTACTGGGATCAAGATCACGAACACGGATCTCGATTGACCTTAATGTGTGATTGGCAGTCGATGGGCTAGCCGAGTAGCTATTCCATTAGCCAATAAGTAATGAGTATCACCATTATAATTAAAGCCGTTTTATCACTGTTTAACTATTACACTATTTAAGAGGGCAAAGCGGATAATCCGCTCAAATTGGAGCGCAAAGATTATTGCAAGCGTCCATAGGCGATGGTGACTGCTTACCATCGGGCCTTATGCTTGTTTGCCACCTTAGTGGTGATAAAAAATCACTGTCTGCCCTATCGGTGAATACAGACGCGGTTTTATGCGAATATATTTTAGAAAAAAATATAATATAAGTAAAACTTACGAGGTAGGGTTATCCAATTTTCTCTCTTTGAACGGATCGAAATCTCCTGATTCCACATCTTTTGTCATGTTGTATCTGTTCAAATAATAAATGTAACTGTTATTTATTTACACAACACTAAACTATACTATATTTAATCAGTTGATTGCGTATTTAAAAATACTATCACACTCCTGCGACGTCGACGTGTAAATTACTAAAGATCTAGTTCTAATTGGTCAGAAAAAATGTAAGCTACCTTCAAAAAAAAAATTATTTTCGCCAAGTTTAAATGTTAAAACTCACACATCTTCGATCTTATTTGTAATCAGAGTAAAATTGTTTATCTTATGTATATGTGATTGAAGTATTTTACCAATATCGTGCAAATCAAAATTATGAAAAATTAATTGTTTTTTATTTTTATTTGTAGTGTGCCTAATTATTTGCAAAGGTGGCATAGATTTCAGATGGACTGAACTGCGAGTTTCATTCGTTTAGATTTGCAATTAATTTCTTGAGCGAGTGGCTGCATGTCGTACAATTTATCGAGAGTAACTTGCTATACAGTTTACATTTCCCAGTTGCTGTTAGACAGAGCTATCGGCAATTACTCGCAGTTCTTTTTGATCTTTGTGTATATGAATTTTACGTAAAAATGTTATTACTGATTTGGTTTCGAAATAACAAAATGTAATCTATCGGAATATGTCTGCGGCGGCATCTATCTAGGCTGTGCATTACAGCCCTAACACTACAAATCTATAGAACCTATAACAAGTTACACAAGCGTGTTCCGGGAAGCCATATGATACGTAGAGGGTCGTTCTCACAATTTATAGTTGCGATTAATTTACCGATATAAAAATAGAAACTAATGTATGTAAGTCGTGGTACCTAGATTTTATACTTTACGTTCATGCTGGAAGCCAGTTCGACCAAGCTACTAGATTGATGTTCTGTAGACTACAGGCATACAGTTACATTTAAGACTTTTGTGTATATTTTTAACAAGAAAAATCTAGTCTAACTGCATGTCTTCCAGCATGAAAGTAAAGTTTAAAATCTACGACGACTTGACGACGACTAAACACTATGTATGTTTCCATAGATGAAACGGTAAACTTTTTGTCATTAAAGGTTACTTGAAATTCAGTTTAAGTTAAGGTGACTCGGGGACTATGGTTAGAAAACACTGAAAACATTTCGCCCGCAGATGACAGTTGCGGGAATAGAACGAAATTAACATCCCAGTGACTATTTATATATTCTTTATTGCACGATTGAAAAGTACCAGTCAACCATCGGGTAATGCAGAAATATTGTTGGCGGGACAAAATTGAGAAAATGTGTGATTGAAAGTATTATTTTGTCACGTGTCCGGCGATAGTAATATTCATTTTGTGAACATGCGTAAGCCACGGTAATCGCCTAACATCACGGTTATTAGCCCACAAATGTTATCTAAAAACCATAGAACTAAAAACACTTTTATGAAGCAATATACTGATTTCACTTACTTGTTCACGATTTTTTCTTTGTTTTTTTCTTCAGGAGACAAAAACGTCTCCAGCTCTTGGGGTGCTGGCACCCCTCCATTTGATTCCTGCTTAAACAATATGGTTGAGTTACAATATTTTTTTTTTTAGAATATGGATTGTGAGTTTTCTACAGCAATTAGAAATTAACAAGTAATCGCTGATAAGTTATAGTTAGCCTATCCGATAAATAAATGAATATTATCAAAAAAGTCAAATACGGAAGTTAATTTCGAACTTATCATGTCAGTTTTTTTGACTATAAGGACTACTAGCTATAAAGGTGGTTAAGCAGGTGCTTATTATTAGTACAGTCTGTACTACTTACAGTGACCATTGTTGATGATTTTTATTTACTTCTTTGTATGACTTCTCTTATCTGCTACTTAACTGTGAACAATAATAAAAGAACAATAAATAATAGAATTTGGACTGTTCGAAAACTCTAATGGCTTATTTGTTGTTTCAATTCTAAAGTACAAAAGATAGTTTCATAAACGACCGATAACAAAGTGGAATTAAATTCCATTTTTGTAACTGGCTCTTAGCACTTTTTATTTCCTCAATTCAAATTCAAATTATTTTTATTCAAATAGGCCTAATATAAGCTCTTTCGAATCGTCACAATTTTTTCCTACCACCAGTTCAGACGCCAGATTTGTGCTAAGAAGAAACTGGTAAGAAACTTAGCACTTGCTCTTTTATAATGATTATGATAAGATACAAATTACAATGACAGAAAATATAAAATTAACACAAAATATCTGCAATTTCTGATGACGAAAAAAAATAAAAATTATACAAATAATTAAAGATCTATAACACTATAAATGAAGAGAAAAAAAAGCGTATTAATATACTGGTATACATATATACCTACATTTAAAGGTGTAAAAAATTAAATAAAGGTAGAAAGTGTATATACAATATATGCATATTATATAATATGGTACCTAGCAGTAGGTAGGCTTGTGTTTGGTGTCTGTGCCGAGTTTATAATTCCAGCTATTTTTAACCCCGGACGCAAAAAGAGGGGTGTTATAAGTTTGACGTGTGTATTTGTGTATCTGTCAGTGGCATCGTAGCAACCAAACGGATGGCTCGATTTTGATGCAGTTTTTTTTTGTTTGAAAGGTGACCTGTGCGGGAATGTTCTTAGCTATGATTCATGAAAATTTGTTCAGCCGTTTGAAGATCACCAGCTCGTTTTTATTTGATGAAGGACAATGAGCAACTTCCACTGGTTAGATCGATTTGAAATTTGGTATACTGTTATTGTCATGATATTGAAAGAATATGATAAACTTGATCCGATGCTGCAGCATCATCTGGAACTTGCAGTATACTCAACTCCTTGTCAAATTACAGCAGATGTATCGTGTTTGGGTTCATTGGAATGGTCTCATTGAATAGTTCATTTTTATGTATAATTCACTAGCTGGGCTCGCGGCTTCGCTCGTCATACAAATTTTTTTTGCTACGCGCTGTATTTTTATCCCCGACCCAAAAAGAGGAGTGTTATAAGTGTATCTGTGTACTTTGGTGCTAGATGGTAAACAGGGTCTGATGATGGAGCTGGAAGGTGGCCATAGGAACTCAGTAATTAAACGACATAACCAAATCGAGTTTGGGCTCGTTTGATCCGTCTTGATGAGTACATTGGTGCTAGATGGTAACCAGGGTCTGATGATGGAGCTGGAAGGTGGCCATAGGAAGTCGGTAATTAAACGGCATAACCCCATCCATCGAGTTTGGGCTCGATTTACTTTTTAGAGGTTTTGAGACAACGTTTTTTTTTAATTTTAAATTTTATATTAAAGAGATGTTTAGTTTAGATAAAATGTTATTAAAAAAAAATTATTATTTAGATAATCTTCAATGAGACTATCAGCCAGTTTCTAATACTTTAAATTCCATTTTAATTCTCATGTTATCTCTTTTTCTTCTTTTGTTAGACAGTGATAACTATAATTTAATGTGTTATTAATATAATAAATTCGTTTCAGAAACTGGATGTAAGTGATCAAAATGTTTTTAGGGAATCCATGTCTCCATGTTCAATATTTTCTATTTCTCCAATATTTTCGATGCTCGTGTCTCATGCAGGTAAAGTGCTCAGCAACAGTCAGATAAACAAACGGTAGATATATAAGAAATCATGAACATTATCTATATTCCAATCATGTAATTTATTAACATGTTATTGCAGATACAAAATGCGCAATTTTCAGTTTTATTATCGCTTTACGGGTGCCTTCTTTTAATGTTTCTTATCGTGTGGAAGTTAATGTGGTGAGTAAATAAGCTTATTGACATAGTCCAGCCAGCCGTCCTTGCCAGGTTTGCTAATGTATCAGTCACTAAATAGTTATTATTGTAGATATTTTAAATAAATATTAGGTACTTATAAATATACTGTTATTTTTAATAGCATTTACCTTAAGAAGTGACTGCTATTTTAAAGGGATTTGTAACGAGTTACATAAACAGGTGTAGGCTGAAACACTCGTCTATCATGCACACTTTCTTACTATGTATCTCTTAGGATTTTTATACGTTTTATTCTAAACTACTATTTAAAAGAAGAGTCATAATTTTTTTACGTACTTTTGTTCGGAACTAGTACTGCATTTGATCATTTGAAAGGTACCTTACCTATATTATTCCGGGTGATTTATTTTAGTAGAAATCAGTTACTTAACGTTATGTCGACGTAGTAGTCGACATTCTGTCAACTCATAGGGGCCAGGCAGACATCAAGTTTGGTTAGCTAAATTAACCTAAGTTTGGCATTTTGTCAATTCATTTCTATAGTGGTTTATTATTGTATTGAAATATTATATCCGGCTTATATTCGACTCTGATGCGGTACGGTGTATTCATAGTTTATGTACATATATTATATTACTTAGTGTATTAGGTGAACGTATATTTACGTTTGTTTTATTAGACTACAAACATGTATATTGTGTAATTTGTAAGGGTGTTATTCCATGCTCATTCTTTTTTATTTATACTGTTTTTATTTGCGAAAACCTCTAATTGGCTTTGTTTAGTTGTTAAGTTAATGCTATTACTGTTTGTTAAGCTCTTGGTTTTCCTATGAGAATAAAATAAATAATTATATATATGGGGACAATTCATACAGATTGAGCTAGCCCCAAGGTAAGTTTGAAACTTGTGTTATGGGATACTAACTCAACGATATTATATTTTATAACAAATACATATATAGATAAACATCCAAGACCCGAGGCCAATCAGAAAAAGTTCGTTTTTTTATCATGACCCGACCGGGGATAGAACCCGGGACCTCCTGGGTGGCGTGGTAACCATTACGCCACGGAGGTCGCGTAAAATAAAGTAAATCGCGATTAAAAGAAGCGTGTGCGTGCTCAGAGTACACACGCTACTTTAAATTAGGGAATCTTAACATTATATCAAATACAGTCGCTTTCGCTGTCCGTCTGTCCCTATGTATGATTAGATCTTTAAAACTACGCAACGGATTTTTTTTTTTAAAGTAGATAGTGTGATTCAAGAGGAAGGTTTTATGTATCATACATTACGAAATTCCCACGAGAAAGCGGGATTTACGCGAACAAAGTTGCGCGGGTTTTGCTAGTAATATTATAAATGCGAAAGTGTGTTTGTTTGTTTGTTTGTCCTGATTTCACGTAGAGAGTAACGAACGTATTGTTTTTTTGAGATAGGTTAAGGTCTGGAGAGCTACTTTTTATTCCGGAAAAACATCATATTCCCACGGGAAAAATCAATGGCAGATTCGCTGCACCACGCGGGCGGAGCCTAACAAATGACTGTCTTCCTTTATACATAATTTTAATCTGTTGACATTAATACCATATTGACATGATATTTTTTTTAAAACCAAGTTCATTATTTTATAACAGGTTTTTAATTAAAGTCCAAGTAAAAATACAATTCTTCGTCGTCGTCAAATAGCGAATCAGTTCCACATAGATAGTTCCGCTTTAATATGTGGAAAGTGACTTAATGTTTCTCACTTAGTTTTATGGTATCAGTTGAATGTCTATTTGTAAGGTTTGACAGGCTCGTGTAATGACCGTTTTATAAATCGTAGCCCAGTTCATGAAGCGAATTGCTAACAAAAAAAACAAAATTACAATATAGTAAATACCCGTTATTCTACGAATATAGGTGGCCCCAGCGCCATCGTTGGCAGTGTGAACACGTATAGACAAAAAATGTAGCACATTACAAACTACCACCTACTTACATGTTGTCTACAGTTACATACTTATTTTATTATAGAAGGTAACCATATCAGGTTTATAGACACACCTGGTTAAAATCAGGAATATACCGATCTGTTTTTATTATTTTATACCAAAATTTACTTTTTAATTGTGAGAATAACATAATATTAATGGTAAAGTTATATAAATATTTGTGTATGTTTTAATGTTATCTTAATATATTTTATCAAATGTTTATTTTAGATCAAAGTTTTATCAATATATTTTTTGTATTGTTTAATACTTATAGATAAGATTAGACAGTAAAGTAATTTTTCCGAAATAAATAAAATAAATCTCGTATTTTTTTAATAATAATAAATCAAGACTTATTTGCTGTGAGCTGTAGCCAAACTGTGATTGTGGTGTGAGTAAAATCATTAATGCAAAGTGTCTTTCACCTACAATGAACTGTTTTGTTATTCATAACACGCGACTTTGATTGCTGTGATACTATTCAATGGAGTCTGTAGACACGAGTATATGATTTTATGTGCACAAATTAACTAAACCTAACCATTTTAGATTATGTTAATAAATTAGTCAACTTTACATATCAACTTCATGAATTCAGAAAATCGAATGCATACGAACAAACATGACTCCTTTTGTCTCGTTGTAAAGATTTTTACAATATTTAAATTATATCGTGTCATCAATTATTTCTATGTAGTTCAAAGAGTTTAGGTCGAAAATTCGGTTGCCGAGAAATCCTCATTGTCTTGCGATTCGTCATAAGATAAGTCAGTCAGTCAATATTTTTTACTGTCTCAACTCTTCGCCTAGATCTGGATGTAGTCTAGAATGTCAAAAAAGGCTAATGGCATACTTATGCCATTAGCCTTTTTTGACATTAAAATATAGACTATATACTTATATAGTCTATATTTTGTAATTGTGAATTCCCAAACAATTATAGATTTTACAATATGTAGTCTTATTTGTTAATCCCGTATTCAGGAGAGTCAGCGATATAAAGAGACATGTTCATTAGTCTTCAATAATCAAAATGATATAAAATATGAAAGTGCATATTCAGTAATTATTAAAATGATATACGAAAGTGACAAGGTACTAAAGTGATAACATATTTATGCCGCTGTACACAAAGTCAAAATTTTCTCATCTGATCAGGATTATCACTCCTTAGGTGCATATTGTATAGCTGAAGAAATAAACCCTCTGGAAGAGCACTTACTAGACAGGGATTGCGTCATATTTGAAGTGAGTATATGTCGCGTGACCGATAACTATTATTTAGCATTTTTACGACATCCTGAGCTACTGAATTTTGGACTTAATGGTTACCTTCAATAAGATACGATGGGGGCATATTTTTTTATATTCTCTCAAAGGTTTTTGAAATTGCTGTTGAAATAAAGTGTTTTTATTTAACAAGTTAATTACATTATTCGTTTTCGTTAGGTGGATTTATAACTTAGTTTCGTTGAGGAAATATAATAATTTCTTAGTAGCAAAGTCTAAAATAGAAGAAATATTATTCTTAAATTCACAAAACTTTCCTAATCGGCACTATTCATGAGACATTTGATACACAACAATGATTTTTGACATTAACATCAGCGAAATAAAAACTAGTAGGCTTAAACGCAATTGTATCATGCTGTACTACATTATATGTAATAATTTTCGATTTAACACTATTTAGTAAACGACCAATTTCATTTTTCAAAGAAAAAAGGCAAAACATAGTGAAACTTTCGTTTGGAAATAAATGATTCTGTCGCATCGTGCCACCGAAAATCACACAATAGATTTTACGGTCCGATAGCTGATTTCTGAATGAACCACTTTAGTCCAAGAATGACCACTTTCAACACGTTTACAATACGGTCGTTTTAAGATTTTTTTGTTATAAAATACTTTATCATATTTTTTACCTGCCTTTCCAAGTGCAAGCAAAACCTAGAAAATATTAATGTAATAGACCGCGGAAAAAATAACCAAGTAAAATAAACTATGAAATGATTTCTTTAAGTAATTTATAACAACACATAGGTACCTCCACAGAAATAGGGTACCTCCTTACCGATACCTACGTATAGTCTTACATTAGCTTTCTAGTCATCAAGTATAATGACTAGAAAACTAGCGAAGGCTTATGCCCGTTTTCACCAACGCCAACGCCTCCTAGCGTAGGAATAACCTTATTTATGTCATACAAATATCATACAATTAGGTTACTCCTACCGCTAGGAGGGCATTACTCGTTATTTGATTTCATAAACTTACAAAATGTATGTAGCGACCAGCTATAATTTAGTTTTTTTTATTTAGTATCGACTGTCCCATTCTAGCCTCTTGACCCTCCTTCCATGAGTTCCTTAAATTAATGGGTATGATATATGTATATATATTTATATTAAAATATTTATATCAAGTTATACAACAAATTCATCATACGTGAATATTATTTTTTACATATAAAAACGCCATTCGTTTAGGAAAGTACAGTAAATAGAATAATACAGTTTGTAGGCGTAATCAAATCAGATTCCATTATCTCTCTAATCTAGGAGAGATAATGGAATCTCATTTGATTAAATTGAATCTGACTTAGATAATTAAAATAGTAAAATTGTACAGAGTATCGAGGTCAAAGTAAATTAAGATTGTTAAAGAGATTAAGATTGTTGAGTGACTTTACTATTAAATAAACCTCTAACTGAGCTAAGCACAGCTTGTATTTACGTAATTATCTATACTAGCTTTAACTTGTTTGTTTTGGAGCCCTAAAATAAGTGTAAGTGCGTCGTTCATACATAACGTTATCTCCAATATTGATTGCACAGGCGTTAAGTGGAGCGACCTGCCGTCGCATCGTGAGGAAGCAAGGACACTGTTCTTTGTACAAATAAACAAAAGATAAATTCACACCGTACATGAATAATTGCATACATTAAATTGCTAATAATTATTTCTTTGGACAATACTCTTATCGAGGACAGCGAACGTTTTGTTTATTATACGTACAATCGGGTATACTTTACTTGATATAAAATTAGGGTTGGTATGTTAACTGTAAAATTAAATGAAAACCGCAGTAAACAATGTAGCTAAGAATGTAGCATGTAAACATAAACTATTTAAAAAGATTTTATTCTGTCATTACAAACTGACACTCAAACTTTATTTAGCTGTATATTTAACCATTTTGTGGTCATTATGAACTGTTGCATCTCGCAGTGCGGCTTTTGTGGTTAAATGAATAGGTAAATGTCATATTTCTCTGTAATCGTATTCACGTGGGTCAGATTCAGTTGTCACTACTTTCACAATTTTCCATCTACATTACAAGTAGTCCGAGTGATTCTCTATTTTCAGCCCAAGGGAATCGTATTTTACGGCATAAAATTGTGTGTGCCTCTTCGAAAACTTATTTCGTTTCAATTCTAAGTGAATGAATACTCAAACATTTCTATTAATAAGATTATTGTCGTGTCGTTGTGTATGCTCACAATAGGACGAATCATAATCTTAATTTGAAACCAGCTCAGCGGATGTGCGAATGACCGTTATTGCACATTATGTATAATGTTGATAATCTTTTGATCTCCATTCACTCGTATAGTGAATGATATCCACATTTTGTAGTCTCAAAAGGAATGCTGAATTCTGTTTTACAATACCTCTATATAAAACAACAGAATGTTTCGCTGTATTAAAAAAAACACGCAGAATAAGATATGTTTACTAATCATTAGTCTTTTTGTAAAACGGCGTGATATGAAAACGTAGTTTCATAAAACAGCTGGTACTTCAATTTATCTCAGATACTGCATTTATAGATATTTTATTTCAAAGTGTGTATTTTAAAGTATTATAAACTACGAAAGGACGATCGTGGCATCGTCGTCGGTCAGTCTCGGAATTCGAAGAATTCCTTTGTATGACTTTTTGTAAACCATTTCACCCACAGAGATTTTATATTGTAGTACCTATAGAATCTCTGTGATTTCACCATAAAATTTTCTCTTTCATATTTTTTTACTTTTTAATCGTACCTAATTGAATTAACATTAATTTGTATGAGTATACAGTAAACCCAGTGTTAAATAGTGAACACAACTTTTTATTTCTGACTAAGGAATGGTATAATGTTTAGATTGGACATTAGCACGATTTTAATACACCCCATACTGTGATTTATAGTACGTTTGATCATTGTGTTATTCGTAAATACTAAAAGGATGAAGTACTAAGTGTCATAAGTTCTAGTTAACCTATCTGTCGGATAAATTCAGTTTTTATATGATAGGCTATAAGAAACAGTGAAACAGGTCCTAAGTTTATTTTGATTGAAAAATCATTGAAACTTATTTGCAAAGCAATGTTATGTCAAAAAAAATAATTAAATTGTCTAAGTGAGAATTGTTTAAAAGTTGCATTTTATTTAATAGAGACTCAAAAAACTCTATTTGTTTCATAAAAGACAGAAACGAGTAAAAATTTAATAGGATCAAGATAACATAGGAACCTCTGTGGTTCTACCATTGGTTCTACCGACCGTTTAGGAACATAAGCTCAATTTGTAGATTTAACTAGGAATCTATGTTTAGCTGTATTCATTATATTTATTACACTAAACAACTAAGGTCAATATTTATCTAGATTGAATTGTATCAAACATCAATAGCCTTACGTTTGTCGTATTTCACCGCTCTTATCAGATATATTTTTATGACAAAAACATAATGAAGATAAACGTTAAAATAAATGTATGAAAATATTATGCTGTCTGTTACATGGTCATAGAAAAAAAGGGGGACGGAATCTTGCTAAGAGAGAATTGAAGCACCCTAATGGCGGCCGCTTAACAATGTGTGAGTGTGAAATGGCTGGCCGGCACGCACACATTCACACCATAGGAAGCCGGCCGGTTCGTACGTATACGCGAGGTGGCTTACTATGGATACTTCACTTTTTAGTTTCAGTGATGGTGTCCGCCTTTTTTTCTAGGTCCATGGTCTGTTACATATTTTAAAATGAGCGTAACCCGCGCAACTTTGTTTGCGTGTATTTATGCACAGCGTTGAGTCTACTTTTTAAAGCGCCATTGATTAACAGACTTTTGACCAAATTCTACGGGAATCGCGTACTTTTCGTGAAAAACAAAATACCCTATGTGTTAACTCAAGGTGTTAGCTACCTTACCTACATAACAAATATCATAAAAATTGACCCAGCCATTTGAGCGTGAAGAGGTAGCAAACCTCACAATCTTTCGCCTTTATAATATTGGTGGGATAGTGGGATTTCGCCTTTATGATATTAGTGGGATAGTGGGATTTCGCCTTTATGATATTAGTGGGATAGTGGGATTTCGCCTTTATGATATTAGTGGGATTGTTGAAACATGCGCGTAACGCATTCTGATATGGCAGACTCGGACTACAGACAGACTGTGTTTCAGCCATGAAGAAGATACTAAGCTTCTTCATGGTTTCAATGGTTTCAGCTTTATTCTTGGGGCAAACCCAGGGGGAAAGTCACTCCTAAACTTTTACTCAGTAAAATTGAAATAGTATTGATTTATTTACATTGCTGACCGTACACAACAAACAAGTTCAAGGAAGACGTCATTAGGCGAGACATTTAACTAAAACGTTGTTTACACTATTACTATCAGTGAGTGAGTGGCAGTGAATAATAACTTAAATAAACATAAGATGTAGATGAGGCAAGGATGGTATACATAATCTATCAATATATATAAAAGGAGAAGCTGACTGACTGACATATCAACGCAGGGCTTAAACTATAAGGGCTAGAAACTTGAAATTTTTCACAGGGGTTCCTTTTATAATGTAGGGGAGCACTAAGAAAGGGTTTTTCAAAATCCCCACGTTAAAGCGAGATATACGCAAACGAAGTTGCGAGGAATTTACTAGTAATGTATATAAGTTTTTAATTGCGATCCTTTTTATTTATTTATTACGGCAAACAGGTTCGCCAGCTGTGACCACGGCCGGTGCAACCTGGTCGAAACATCAGGCAATATTATTAGTTTATTATTAATTTATAACAATGCAACGCGAAAGTTTAAAAGTTGGCAAACAAGTAGGCTGGCCAACTGATTACCGCTGCCTATGAATTTTAGTAACACCAGGTGCCCATAAAGAATTGTAATGGTCACTCACTCACCTAACTAAACGCATCACTGCTTCACGTCGATATTCTGTGAGAGGGTGATATTTTCCCAGTTGAGCTATGCCAATTCGGAAATGTTCTATATCTAAGGCTCGACCGAGATCTCGGTCTCGGTCTCGGTCTCGGTCTCGGTCTCGGCATTCTCGGCTACAAATCCAACCGAGAACTCTGTCTCGGTTCTCGGCTATAAATCGCCGATATTCTCGGCCATAACCGAGACAGTTTCGTCGACTGTGATTGGTTGTTGGTTGGTTGGTCGGACGGCGGGCGGCGGCGGCGGCGGGCCCGAGGTATGCAGCATGTTCAGTCACGTTCACGCGCGCGACGTTCATTTACTCATTACTTATTACTTATATTACTTTTGTAAGCAATTGCTGTTAGAAGTTTGTTTAAAGTTTGTAATACAAAAAATAAGTTCTTTGAAGTGCTGTTTGTTATGATTAATTGTAATTGTCAGATAGACAGATATATCCATAAACTAGTTTAGTGAATGAATAGCAAGACCAGTGACGAAAACTCAGGTTCTGTGATCGAAATAGCGCTAGATAGCTTTCTTAAAGAGCCAAGACTGCAAAGAAATGCTAATATTTTTGAGTACTGGTATTCATCGCCTTATAAAGTACTTAGACCTGCAGCACAAAAGTTTTTATCAGTGCCGCCTACTAGTGTAGCAAGTGAATAGCTCTTTAGCGGAGCTGGTCAATTATACGACGAGAGGCGACACTCATAAAGGGTGAAAACGCCGAAAAATTGCTTTTTTATGTTACAACATCATATTCTTCAATTTTGATTATTAAAACTGATTCATTTATTACACTCTTCATTCATTTCATGATTTTTAGCGATTTGTCTATTCTCGGTGTCGGCTCTCGGTCTCGGCCGAGATTTATTTTTAATTTTATTCTCGTTCTCGGTCTCGGCCGAGAACGAAAAACCTGTCTCGGTCGACCCTTATCTATATCCATATTTCAATACACGTGTCAAGTTAAACCTTGATTCAAATTCAAAACACAGCTACTTATAGACGATATTAATTTTTTACACGTGTTAAAAAGCTGTCTTGCTTGAATTTATTAAGGCCTGGTTGGATCATATTACTATTATATTTATGGAAGTCTACCATTTACAGAATAATATGAAACCAAAGGCAGGAAGACAGGGCAAGTGCGAGTCGGATTCCTTATTCACTTCGCTTTGCTTGCATGCAGATGAGTGCTATATCATATTCTTATGAAATTTGTACGTTTTCATCAAAGTTTTCTATACTAATATTATAAAGAGGAAATATTTGATTGTTTGTTTGTTTGCATTGAATAGGCTCCGAAACTACTGGACCGATTTAAAAAATTCTTTCACCACTAGAAAGCTACATTATCAGGGAGTGACATAGGCTATAGCTTTTACCGATATACAATGTGGTTCCCACGGGAACGGGTCCGGAACTTCACGCGGATGAAGTCGCGGGCAAAAAAGCAAGTATTTTATAAGTTCGTCCGTTACTAGTATAAACTTATTTAAATATATATAGGGACAATTCATACAGATTGAGCTAGCCCCAAAGTAAGTTCGAAACTTGTGTTATGGGATACTAACTCAACGATATTATATTATTATCTATAAGAAGCCCAAGTTGCCGCTCTAATTTTACATCTCGTATAAAAAAAATACAATATTAATTTGACTTGACCGTTATTCAAAGCTTATAGCATATAATGAGATAGCAGTTATCAGTTCCCGCCTATATCTTTCTCTTTCTTACGTATAGGGGCGTCTCCGTCTTATTTCCTTCCACCGCCATTTTAGTGGAGGTAGTGAAGTTTCGAGCGGTGTGAGAAATTGATCTTCCTCATTGGCGTTTTAGTTCCCGCCGAGTTCGGTCGTGCAATAATACTCGCACGTCTTTAGATTAAAATAGTGTTGTTTAATTAAATTTTTATTTTATTTTAACGGGTTTACCGTTCGAAAAAATGGAAAATGAGAATACAGCTAGGCCGGAGCGGCCAGCTAAACGACCACGGTCTGTGTCTTCAAGCTCAAGCAGCAGTAGCTCATCGAGTTCGTCATCCCAATCCGATGCACGTAAACGTAAGCACGGTCGCCGTCGCCAAAAAAGGAGGAGCGGCAAACGTCCACGTCACACAGACCGTAAGTTAGATGAACTTTCTTTACAATTGTCGCAGTTGCATGAACAAATAGCAACCAAAAATAGTGGATACATATCAGACGTTAGTAGAAATATGTATGATGAGTACAATGTGCACTCTCCCGTGCCTACCCTCAATAATGATTTATCGGTAGCACCTGATAATGATTTATCTGGACAAAACTTATTCAATCTCAAGTTTGCCACAAAACTAAAGGAGCCTTCGGTTCCTAAGGCTTCCGATAGTGAATTGAAGCAATTGCAGGAGATTCAAATGTTCGATAATAAGGAATGGTGTGATTTGCGTTACGCTGATACGCAAAAACTGTACAATCGTTCTCCTGGGTTTGTCGATTTACAACCAAATGAGGAGATTAAAACGTATGATTCGTTACGTAACCTTGCGTATAGTGACAAAGCATACGCAGCACTAACTTATTGTTTCTTAAAGCAAAGAGATTCGCTGCAAAGTGTTTTACGATCTCTTCTCTCATGGTCTAAAGATGAGCAAGCAATTACGCATGAGGCTCTCTCGGACAAGTTAACCAGTTTATTTACAGAAGGCGAATTCTATAAGTCGTCTTCAGACTTATTGCAGCTGATTTGTGGCCACCGTGCGGAGGTCATACAAATGCGGCGTGATGGAATAATTAACCATGTCAAGGAGCCGCTCGTAAAGGCTGCTTTAAGGAACATACCTCCATCCTCCAGAAATCTGTTTAACACCGAAGCCTTTGGTACTGCAATTGAAAAAGCAGGAGGTGTAAGAAAATGTTTTTGGCCCTTGAAGAAGAAGACTGGAAATCACACCTCGCAGGCCGGAGCTGGTAAAGCTCAGAGCTGCCCCTCGCAGGGGAAGTCACAGCAACCATTACCCTCGCAGGGTACTTCATCATGGGCAAATGCAGGCTCATCTGCTTTTTGCTCTAATCCTCCACCGCCCTCGCAGGGCGCGTGTAATCATAGCTTCCCCTCGCAGGGGAATAGCTCTCGCAATAGAGGTTTCAATAACCGAAATAATTTTCGAGGCCGATCGGCCAATTCGCCTCGAAACCATAGGCCCCAGGATCAGCATGATCAAAAAAGGCCCTCCTACTCGTCCGCCAGAGGAGGGGGGAGGAGGGGCAGAGATTGACTCAAACCACTTCAAAGCAGGTCGGCTGGCCGAATACCACGACAACTGGCGAATATTGGGTGCACCCGACATCATTCTAAAAATAATACTAGGGTACCGCATACCCTTCAAGGAAAAACCACCACTGATTTTCCCGGATCTGCAGCGATCCCAGTTTCAAACTCTAGAATCGGACGAAATGACTGTCATTGTAGACCGCATGAAACGAGAAGGAGTGTTGATAAAGGCTCAAATATCTCCAAGCTTCTTGTCGAACATGTTCTTAGTTCCGAAAGGCAACAACGGTTCGTGGCGTCCGATCTTCAATTTGAGAGCTCTAAACGAATATGTTCTCACAGGGAAATTCAGTCTAATAAACGCAATGCGTCTACCGGACTTCCTACAGGACCGGGATTGGCTGTGCAAGATCGACTTATCCCAAGCTTATTTTCATCTGAGGATAAGTCCAAGTCACAGGAGGTTCCTGAGATTGATTTATCGAGGCGAGCTCCTCGAAATGACGTGCCTACCGTTCGGTCTGAGTACCGCACCAAAAACGTTCGCGGCTCTTACAAACTGGATGGCACAATACCTACGTCAAAGAGGTGTCAGAATAGTGGTCTATCTAGACGATTTTCTGCTGGCCCATCAGGATATGTCAGTTCTTCAACAACATATCGAACTAACCTTGGAGACACTGGAGTTTTTGGGGTGGATGGTAAATTACGAAAAGTCAGTTTTAACACCTCAAAAACGTCTAGTGTACCTTGGAATAGAATGGGACACGTGGTTGAACCAGAAAAGTCTTCCGAAGGAGAAGTCACAAATGCTCATTTCCAAAGCGAGCCGAATACTTCAGACGAGGTCTGCGAACGTCAAGGACTTGCAAAGCATAGTCGGCCTTCTAAACTTTGCAAGCTTTGTTGTTCCAAAGGGTCGGTTGAATTTCAGATGTCTGTTGGTTTACTTAAACACACTGCTGGCAAGGAGGTCTCGAGGACTTCACAAGTTGCCACAGGATGCGTTACAGAATCTAATGTGGTGGACAATGAACTGCCAGAATTCATCAAAGATTCATCTACCAGTTCCGTCACATTTTTTGACAACCGATGCGTCAGACCTAGCTTGGGGAGCTCAGCTCAACAACATGAGCATTTCCGGATCTTGGACTCTCCACGAGCAGGCATTGCATTGCAATCAGAAAGAACTATTGGCCATACTGTACGTTTTGAAAGATCACTGTCTGCTCCTGAGGGAATCAATAAGCAAGGCTTATGATAGAGTTTTATATACTATACTCTTAGAAAAACTATATGGTATAGGTATCAGGGGAACTGCACATAATTGGTTCAAATCGTATCTAAGCGACCGATATCAATACGTTGAGTTGGACTATTACAACCATGAAACATACACAATAGGTAATATAAAATCACGGACAGTCAAGGTGCAGAAATCTATTCCTCAAGGCAGCGTACTCGGGTGTATATTGTTTCTCATATATATTAACGACCTGCCGAGAAACATCGACTCTACGAGCGTTTTATTTGCGGATGATTTGTCAATAGTATTTCCGTGTAAAGACAAAAGTGAGTTTGAAAACACTCTAACTAATATATTATCATCTATAGTGACTTGGCTTGAAGACCACAACTTAAAAATTAACTTTGACAAAACCAAACTAATGCAATTCAAACCTTATCAAAAAAAAGCGTTAGATGTGAACTTCACGTTTGATGGTAGACTAATAGAATGTGTAGATACGTTTACACTACTCGGAATAAATATAGACACGGGTATAAATTGGAAGCAACATGTAAACAGTACATCAAGCAAATTAAGCAGATTTATATATGCGCTAAAACATCTGAAAAAATCGACCGACCTAAAAACTGCCCTCAGCG
This sequence comes from Endotricha flammealis, assembly GCA_905163395.2. Lineage (NCBI taxonomy): Eukaryota > Metazoa > Arthropoda > Insecta > Lepidoptera > Pyralidae > Endotricha > Endotricha flammealis. Next base: position 13,836,427 of record LR990852.1, on the reverse strand, counting down.
CCTACTACGCTTATGCTCACGCCTGGTTAAGTTACGGGGTAATACTATGGGGAAACAGCACGGGAGCAGACAAACTATTTGTAATACAAAAGAAATGTATAAGAATACTAGCGAACATAGATAAAATGGAAAGTTGCAAACCGTACTTCATCAAATATAAAATTTTAACTCTTACGTCCATATACATCCTGGAAATTTGCAAATTTGTTCGTAAAAATAAACAGTTTTTCACACTTACTAGCGACCAACACACCCGATTGTATAATTTGAGAAATAAAAACAGATTGGCCCTGCCTGCATCTAAATTGAAATTGCACTCTTCAGGACCATATGTACATGCAATAAAAATATATAATAAGTTACCAAGACACGTGCAAAACGAGGACAATTTTAAAAGATTTATAAAGATGTTGAAAGATTACCTTATAGAAAATAGCTATTACAATCTGCAAGAATTTTTCAATAAGCGAGTGGTAATGTAATGTAATGTAATTTAATTTAACTTCTGACATAACTTTATTTGAAATTTTAATTTAATTTATTTTAATTTTATAATTAATTTATCGCCTAAAAACCTACATTTTATATTTTGCTATGCCCTCGCAGGGTTCATGTCTGAACTTAATGTAAATCCTACACCATATGTACATGCTATGTAAACACATGAGATGCAATAAATGATTGAGTTTGAGTTTGAATCTACCGTTCTGATCCAATGCGACAACAAGTCTGTCGTTGCATACCTCAGAAACGAGGGTGGGACCAAATCGTCTCCAATGTTAGATCTGACGTACCGAGTGTATCAGATCCTGGACTCGTATCAAATCAATCTCAAGGTCTACCACATCCCGGGCAAGTACAACAGCCATGCCGACCATCTGTCGCGTCTAAAGTTTCCGCCGGAATGGCATTTACTTCCCAAATTGACCAGAATGATTTTTATGAAATGGGGTACTCCGGTAATCGACCTTTTTGCCTCGGCGAGAGCACATGTGATAGCCAACTATGTATCCCTAGACATTACAGATTGTCAAGCCCAGTATCACGACGCTTTTTCCCAACAGTGGGACTACCAGTTGGCATGGGTATTTCCGCCTCCCTTCCTCATACCCAGAGTACTGGCGCAGTTGAACAAAGCCAGAGGAATATACCTAATGATAGTGCCCAGGTGGGAGAGAGTCTTTTGGAGAGCGGATTTACGAGCTCGCGCACTGTCAGCGCCATTTACCATATGGGACCTGAACAAGGTTCTAGTGGATGTATCGACAGGCCGCCCTCCGTTGAACGTCCTGCAGATGGAATTAGAAGTTTGGAGATGTGGGGGTGGTCTGGGGACCTAACTGATTGGAACCCAGGTCAAGTTTCTCTCTTAAAAGATTCTTGGCGACCTTCCACTCGTAAAACTTATAATGTAGCATGGAAGAGGTGGCTTGAATGGTCCAAAGCCAATAGTATTAGCGCTACTAAGCCATCTGGGGCTGATTTAGCGAGATTCTTAGCCGATTTACATTTAGTCCACGGCTTGGCCTACAGAACAATTTTAGTCTATAAGTCTGTTGTTTCAAGTTTCTGCCAAGCAGATGTATCAGGCAATTTGAGCTCTCACAATTTGGTCAGGCACATAATAAAGGCTATAGCTAATAAGCATCCAATTATGCATAAGCCGCCTGTATGGAATACAGATGATTTAGTTTCTTTTCTAAAAGCGTATGAAGTAGATTTGTCTAATCCTTTTCATGTATCCAGACACACAGCTACTTTATTACTTCTTTGTTCAGGTCGTAGAATACACGACTTGACCTTATTAGACGTTGATTCTGTGCACTGTATTAGATCACAAGATTCAGTAGTTTTATGGCCTCGCTTTGGGTCCAAAACTGATTCGGAGGACTATAGGCAGTCGGGTTGGAGATTATTATGTTGTCCTGAGAGAAATCTAAATCCTGTTTTCTGGATTTCTAAGTTGATTGATATTATGCAACCCAAGAGAGAGTCAGAAAATTGTAATAGTTTGTTTTTAACTTTTCGTGGAAAGACTAAGCCAGCTTCCAGAACTGTTATTGCAGGATGGGTGAAATCATTACTCATATCAGCAGGAATTTCAGCTACGCCCGGGAGTGTACGCTCGGCCGTAGCATCTAAAAATTGGTTGGATAACTATCCCATAGAAGACATTCTCGCTCGCGGAAACTGGCGATCAGGTTGTACGTTCCGCCAGTTTTACAGACGAGAAGTTAGACATACCACTAGTAATACAAGTATATCGAGTCTATTTACTCCTGTGTATTAAAATATAATAATAAATTTTTGTTACTTTAAAGTTTTTGATTTTATTTTTATGAATCACATTGGCGTTCTATGTATTTTGATTTCCTTCCACCAGGTGATAACAAACACGTCTCATTATATGCTATAAGCTTTGAATAACGGTCAAGTCAAATTAATAGCAGCGTTTTACCTACCAATAAAACGCATATTAATTTACTTACCTTATTCAAAGCTTATAGATAATCTCTACCTGGTGTAAATTCGACTCAATGAGGAAGATCAATTTCTCACACCGCTCGAAACTTCACTACCCCCACTAAAATGGCGGTGGAAGGAAATAAGACGGAGACGCCCCTATACGTAAGAAAGAGAAAGATATAGGCGGGAACTGATAACTGCTATCTCATTATATGCTATAAGCTTTGAATAAGGTAAGTAAATTAATATGCGTTTTATTGGTAGGTAAAACGCTGCTATTACATTATTTTACGTAACTAATAATAAAAATATTGACAGCTAGTTGCAGAAACGAATTTTAATTCCACATTAAGTCTCAACATAACTTCAATTCTTCATTAGTTTGACAGACATAATTGAACTGAAATTTGTCTAATGGGAAGTTGCACAAAAACATTTTAAGGTTGTGTCATTAACCTTAAAATGTTTTTGTGCAACTTTCCATTAGACCGACCAATATACGAATACGATACTATACTCGTAACTTTGGTTAGAATATATCATGGACTATGTATTGAGCTAGCCCCAAAATGAGTTCGAAACTTGTGTTATGGCCTATGGGATACTAACTAAACGATATTATATTTTATAACAAATACATAAATAAATAAATATCCAAGACCCGTGGTCAATCAGAAAAAAGTTCGTTTTTCATCATAATCCGACCGGTATTCTAACCCGGGACCTCCTGGGTGGTGGTCTGGCATGGTAACCATTACACCACGGAGTTCGTCGAAGAATAAGGTTTAGTATAATACAATAATCTAGTTTTCCGAAACTCCAAATTTGCGAATGCGGGATACATGCGAACAACGTTGCCCGCGTTTCGCTAGAGTATAATATAATGAAAGTGTTCTAAAAATTTATATCCTCACAAAATTTTACATTTTACAACTATTAGGGTTTCACATTCACTTTGTCATTAACTTAAGTGATATTTTATCATGTGTCAAATGTGCTATGTTTGCACCATTATACGTAATTGTAGTTATCGAGCGCGTACATGATTTTAACCTTTGATTTATTTAGTAACGTTATAGATAATATGTACACGTGTTAACAGGCGGCAGTACACGCGACTCATTAAATATAATTGGTAAATACTTAGATAATAGTTACTTAGCTTAGATGATAATAAAAATGTCTTTAAATTTTGGAAACGATCACTCGATATTTACCAGACTTCAGTCCATGATTGTACTAAGATTATTAATGTTCGAAGGATGAAGTTAGCCGTACAAATAAACAAAGATAAGTTAAGTTGTTTGTAAAATGTAAATAACACATAGCTTACAAATTATTTATCACGTGTTGAAATAATTGAGCATGAAGGTATAGACCACCTCAAATTATCTAAGGGCCTGTTTTCTTGTTCTGTCTAACTAGTTGCTGAAAAGTTCGTTCGGTGCTCATAATATGCACTAACTCATACTTTGTTCCAGTTAGGTTAAACCTATGCTAGGGGTCTTGGTAACGACCTGAGAGGGCGATAGATTTTTGCTATGCCCTGATACTTTTGGATATTATATGAATTCCGATGCTTCGGGGGATATGAGAATATTGAGAATACAAACTTTACTAGAACCAACTTTTTACTTAGTTTTGTCATGTCATGGCCCCGAATGGTTATCGCTATATGCTTCCCGCTCCGAGACTATGTTTGGAGACAAAAGGGGACAGAAAAGAAGGTTTATAGACTAAATAAAGCATTCTTTAATATACAACGGACATTATTGTCAGTACTACAATGATATTATTGTACTGTTTAAATGTATTAATACTAATATTTTGGTTTAAGTTTCTATCATATACCTACGATAAAAGTAAGAATAACGAAGGCTACCTTACCGCCAAACAATACTAGGAATGAGAAGAACAAGAGTCAAAAATGTAGTAAAGTCACATTAGTCGCTTACGCAACAATACCGCGCAAGTAAAATTTAACAAGTTTTCAGGAGAGCCATAATTAAATACTGATTAGTTTTTATTCATCCTGAAAATAAAAAAAAAGGACGGGTTGCACTCCGGGTGTGCCGGCAGAAGTGAAAACTTAAACATCAACGTTGTGCATTTCTCAATATTTTGGAATGGTTAGGGAATCTTACGCTTTTTCGATCAGGCTACGGATCTGACGCGAGTTTAACATTTTTTACCAATCTAAAAAAGTGCCAAGCGCCGCTAAAGAAGTTTTCACTTCAAAAATTACTTACGTGGCATTTTTGTAAAAAAAGCGACGATATTTTTACTATTGTGATTTAACACTTTTCACAGATGCATTTGACTTTAACTCGGTGTATCGTATCCCAGTAGCCTTCCGTGTCACAGTGGAGGTTTGTTGTTGCCCAACTTCTCTGATGATACGGAGAGCAAACGGGACATATTTATATAAATAAATCCAGTTGGCATGAGGCGGGGCGACGCTAGAGGGGGCTACTGGGACACACCGATTAGACGGGAAAATGATGGGAATTAAATAATCTCAAAAGGGTATCAACTATCAAGCCTACTACAAAAGGATATCTAAAAACAAATTAGGTACCTATACAGTGTATCACATTACAGTTTCTTGATAATGCGGCACATTCAGCTAATGCCTAATACACACGCGGTATGTCGCTCATACGATACTTGGCGAAAGCCGAAGCCGGCAAGGTCTCGCATTACAACGACCAAAGGAAGCCATGCTTCTATTGAATACTATCGTAAACATATATATCATGTGTCAATCAATATACAATATGAGAATGTTTGTTATGTAAATAATATTATTAAATTTCGAAATCTATAGGTGTAGTAAATTTTTTGATAAACGTGCTCGAAATCTATATCTACTAAATAGAAAATATGTATTTTAAGTTGTATGAAACTACTGGCTCGAAATGATACATAGATAGGCTAAAAATGACACTATGATATGGAATATCAATCATAAATGTTGCAAAAACGGGGAAACATAGACGAAGTCATACAGAACACATTACACATGTTTTTGCATAAGTTCTAGTAAGTAATATCAGACAGAAAAATTTACAGGAACATTTGAAACTGAACCATAGTGTTCTATAAATATTGATAATTTTAATGATTTCACACATCAATGGGTTTTGTAAAAATACATTTAAAAAAAATGATCTGGCAATGGCGACGCTTGTTTTTCATATTCTACCTAGAACATAATGAAAATTGGAAATCAACTATCCATTACTAATATTATAAATGCGAAAGTGTATTTGTTTGTCCTTCTTTCTCGTCGAAAGTAATGAACGGATTGATATGTTTTTTTAGATAGGTTAAGGTCTGGAGAGAGGCATAGGCTACTTTTTATCCCGGGGGAAACATCTTATTTCCAAGAAAATAATAAAGTTTATTATTGATCCTCTACAACATGCGTGCGAAGCCGCGGGTAACAGCTAGTATGTAATAATCGACACAATGGATATAATGAAACAGTTGTCTTATAAAAACAATATTAGTACAGTTGGCTGAAGGTTTACACTTTGACGTTATAGAAGTGCGCAAATATTTCTTCTGCGCAATCGTGTCACGATCTATACATGCAATCGTCTTTATGTTGGCAAAATTACATATAGGGCCACAACTTACAGCGTGTACGCGACGAGATCGTGACACGACAACGTGCGACAACGCAATGTGACCTGCCCCTCTACTATGAAACGAAATTCTGAAAATACAGACTGAACATTTCGTTGAATTCTAACCAGTTTTGAACCTCATTCGAACTACACTGGGCGTCAAAAATAAGTAGTACAGTTTTAAAATTGCAATTACACTTAAACTATAGAAGTTAGAGTTTTGAAATAAAAATCAATCTATATAAGAAATAATTAACTTAAAAAAAAAAAAACCGACTTCAAATGTTTTTTTTATTATTAAATTTAAATGGGACCACCCTTGAGGTATTACCTATAAGCCGAAAAAAGATTTGTTCAAATCGGTTCATAATTGGCGGAGTTATCGCGTAACAAACATAGAAAAAAAAAAAAAAAAACATGGGTCGAATTGAAAACCTTTTTTTGAAGTCGGTTGAAAAGACGATATTATGCATAAAGTTTTTATTAAATGAAATGAATTTGTCTTTTGACTTTTTTTTATTTCAAAGGTCTAGCTTCTGTAGTTTAGGAGATATTGCAATTTTAAAACTGTACTACTTATTTTTGACGCCCAGTGTAGTTATGTTTTGTTTTCACGTGTTTACGACAGGATTACGTGTTTCGTTGTTTCGGATGGAGTCTTTTATGGTTGCCCCCCTGGTCAGGTGGTATTTGCCTTACAACCACAATGAGTTATGATATGAGTACCTATAGGAGAATCAGCATTTGGTCCCTTAGAGCTAGAGCCGACTCACACGGCGCGCATCGTAGATTTACCAGTGTTGACGTTAAGCACGCGGAGCCATCACAGGTACGAATTACACTGAGACATCAGTAATATAAAAAAAATATGTAGACATACAATAGTTTTTTTATGTCTTTATAATAACCTACGCTGAAAAATTACACAGTTTTGTTTCAACGTATCTTGAGTTTCGCTGTGAAGTGCAATATGGCCACCTCACCACGCGAAGATATAGGTAGCTGAAGCCTAAGCAATTTCAAGTTTTCGCTTCTGTTTCGCCTGCCAACGAATCTCACTGTGAACCACAAACGAATGTTTTGTTTACGCAGCAGCGGAGGTGTGCCACAAGCCCACAAGTGTTAGAAGAGCAGAAGTTTGGCACAACGACGTGTCATAACAATTTATAAACTATCGAGCAAATGACATGTCGCCATCATGTATTGCGTTTATTATCCACCCACTCGTCTTTGGACTACTGCAAAAATACGTAAGGGGGCAGGACTTCAGAAGATTGTAGAAGCAGCAGTACTACCATAAAAATCACTACCATATGCCTGCCACGTCATTGCCGTATGATACTTTAAATTGTGTCAATTTTATAAGATTAGTGAGTTAAGAATTCATAAGATATTCTTAACTCACTAAGAATATCTTAGAAGAAATAATTCATACATCGATTTTCATAAGGGTTATTACACTTATTACGCAGGTACGGTGTCGTTCGTCGTACTATACAGCGTTCATTGACTCCACTAATACATACAATGTTCTAATACAAACGAAAAAGTAGGTTAGTGAGGTGAAGTTTGCGGTTACTTACTATCCATCATCGTAGTAAATTAACTATACATACAAGTAGCTCGTTCACATTGCTTCAATCAATATTGACTGGGTGCATTGAAATAATCAAAATTATTCTGTTGGTTGGCTGAAAAATATTTTGTTGGTAAGCTTATCAAAGTATGTGTTTTTGAAATAAATTATTTCTTAAAATTTTATTTCCCATTTTACGGCAAGTGATAACTGTCGTATGGCCATGTAGGTACTCACTCATTCAAACACCTCAAGGATGATAAGTAGGTACCGATGATTGTAATGAATATTATTTATTTTAATTACAACTAGCTGTTACCCGCGGCTTCGCCCGCATAAAAATTTGCCTATGTTGGGCTCAGTAGGTACCTCTGACAATATGTATACAAATTTTCATAATGATCGGCTGCTTAGTCAAGCCGTGAAGGAATAACAAACAAACAAACTCACTTTCTCACTTATAAGTATGATTCATAGAATGTTAAAACGGTGCTACATATATATCGATGGTTAACACAAATAAAGCGCTGGTTTCCTAAAAACGTTTCTTTTGCTAAGTTAAACGTTTTTTTTAGCTAAGCACAAAGTTATAGTTATTTTTTTTTAGATAAAAAAAAAATAATAACTCATGTGTAGTAATAACTGTATATTATATCTGTACGAGCGGCGCGGATCGTGCCGCTCTGTCGTGGCATCGCATCGCAATTGAGTAGCGCATACATTTGTTCCCTACGCGCCTCTCCAAAATCCCTCACGCTGAAACTGAATGCGTATCGTACGTCAATTATTAAACATTTTATTATATTTGTTTTTAACGCTCGCCGCTCAGTGCTAACCCGTCGCTTCTAGAGGCCCGCCTGTTAGATTATTGGCGATTTATCTATTCCTGGTGTTATTTTATATTCAGGAATATATCACAACTCTATCATTTTTAGGGACATTTTTTTTTCATGTCCCTCTATCCGTCCACGATCTAGCGCCTAGACGCTTGATGCTAGAGAGCTGTAATTTGGTATGTATACTTATATTAACAATGCTAACAAAGTGGTAGAACAAAATTTTGAAAAATATTTTTTTTGGGGTGCCTGTGCCTGCCTACAGGTAAAGTGGGAATGAAAATTGTTAATATGAGTATAATACATACCAAATTACAGCTTTCTAGCATCAAGCGTCTAGGCGCTAGACCGCGGACGGACAGACGGACATGGCGAAACTATAAGGGTTTACTACGGAATCCTAAAAAGGCGTTTAAGAGCAGATAATTAACCCATAACTCACTGAGTGATAATTACTTCTTCAATATTAAGATTTAATTATTACAACAAGCTAAGAATAAAGTATATAAATTACTAACTATAAATGCATGTTTATTATAACACAATAAATTGTTAAGTAAATACCTAAGTACTTAGGTATTAGGTGATATTAATAAATAAATATAAAATGTGCATAGTTACTAAACCATTGAATATTGAACGTATTTAAATGTTTATAATTTATTTACTCAGTTATAAACGTTAATAACAATATACGAATAATAATATGTATATGCATTAAAATTTAACTAAAAACTGAATTAACATTAAATAAATCTATATCTATACTTCTTTATTAATGTTATAAAGAGGAAAGATATGATTGTTTGTTTGCATTGAATAAGCTCGGAAACTACTGGACCGATATAAAAAATTCTTTCACCAGTAGAAAGCTACATTATCAGGGAGTGACACAGGCTATAGTTTTCCCGAAATTCAATGTGGTTCCTACGGGAACGGGCCCGGAACTTCACGCGGACGAAGTCGCGGGCAAAAAAGCTAGTCGTTACATAAATCAGACGCTGTCATCGTTACATTAAGGAAAGAAATAAAGAAATAGCTTGAGACATAATGTGTCATTAACTTAAAAATGTCTTTACGAAAGTGAAAAGGTAAACATGACAAAAAACCAGTAACTGGGTTTCATTCTCCATTTCCTTTAGAATTATCATTTTGCTTTTGTCTCCGAAATGGTGGCTGTTTATAGAGCAAATACATATATAAAAATCATTATTATTTTGAACACTTCGACTAGAGAAAGTGGTTGTCAGGGCATAGTTTTTAAATAAAATTTCATTACGCTCTGCCAAAAAAGTTTCTAATAACTTTTTAATGAAATTATTATCATCTAATTTTATATGTCGTAGAAACTATCGTTAAATATCCTTTTGCACCAAGAGAATCAATATTTATTTTGACATAAATTGTAAACAATTATCCAAGGCTAAGTTAGCCGTCAAAACATATCTCGTCGCGTGGTCTAAATAATACATCTCCTTAGAGGCAAATATTTGCAGTTTGTAATTTCATCATGATAGATATGTATAAATTGCAGACTTGGATATTATGCGCATCAAGGCGGCCTTTCAAGGGGATCTTAGATTAGACAGTTCGTTTGAAGTATTTAAAATAAGTATCAAGTTATATAATCAAAAATCATGTTTTGTTTAAAGTGTGTTTGTTTGTTCTTGACATGATTTTTAAACGGGATAGTTACGGTCTGGAAAGTAACATCATCAAAATTAGCTTGAAGCCTGTGCTACGCTACACGGTTAAAAACATTGGTTTGGAGCCGAGGTTTAAAACAGTAGTATTGATAATAAGATTTGGTATGAAAACACTGTCTGCACTGTTTTAAATGTCTATATCAAACCAATGCTTTAATCCATGTATCGCACAAACAAAACGAAGAAATCTAAATATGCGAAGACAAAACATATTCAGATTATTTCAGATGCAGCAATCGAGGTTCAAGCTTTTTGAAGTCTAAACGTTTACTAATGATTTCCTAATCACAACTATAGAAATAGTATCTAACGACGCATTAATTGTAGTAATAGTTATGATCCACATGTTACGACGTAATAAAAATATGAAGAAGTCACGCAAAACAAAGAAAGTTTGTTTATAAATTTAATACCGTTCCGGGCGACATGCCAAAACAGATAAATGCATTTGAAAATGCAAGTTGAACGCGTTTGCTATGCATGGCATTGCCGCTTGGCTTCGGAGACCATGCAATAAAATTTTGAATAGCTATGTTGAAGAACATACTTACTACATTATATTTATTCATATAGGTATTATGTATTATGAAGATCACGTCGAACTTTACAAATTGGAATTTATACCGTTCTGCGCTGCGGCATGGAGTCAAAATCGCAGACACCACTGCGCGCGGTCGGAGTTCCGAGTTCTGCGTCCGTCGTCGTACATAGACCGTCGCCGTCTGCTGCTGCTTTTGGCTTTTGGTGTGGTGTGTAAGAGTCAGCTACCATATAGGCTACAGTGAACGCGGAATGCAGAACTCGGAACTCTGACCGCCAGACCGCGCGCAGTGGGGTCGGGGGCGCCTAAAGATTAAGCACGTACTTGATTGTATCAGCGATTTTAATAGATAAGACGGATAAGACTATCAACAGGAAAATATAAATTAAAATTATCAATGTCCGTTTCTTACATAACGGTGAGTTGCATAAATATATTTTAAAGTTATTCGGAAAAACCTTTATATCTCTGTCTTTAGATATCTGTATAGGTTAGGTAGTTTGACTGTGCATTTTTAATATAAAGGGACAATTCATACAGATTGAGCTAGCCGCTAAGTAAGTTCGAAACTTGTGATATGGGATACTAACTTAACGATATTATATTTTATAAGGCTAATTATATTATTAACGCCTATTAAGTATGTAGTGAAGTGAAGTGATTTAATTGATACGTCTATTAACGACACGTCGATCGACTATTATTGTTAAGACTACCATGTAAGTACATAAATTGTTTTTCTCGTGTAAGTGATTAACATTGTAATCTTTATGAGAAATAAATATCTTAAACCTTAAACCTTAACAAATACATATATAGATAAACATCCAAGACCCGAGGCCAATCAGAAAAAGCTAGTTTTTCATCATGACCCGACCGGGGATCGAACCCGGGACCTCCTGGGTGGCGGTCTGGCGTGGTAACCATTCCGCCACGGAGGATTAATTTATTGTGTCATAAATAAAATAAAAATGTGCTACTGCTGTTATTGTCGAAAGAAATAGTAAGCTTTAAGCCCTGGGACATGGAGAATTATGTTTTACAGTTTAAATTCGGGTCGCATGTTTATCTGCTCCAGATGCGGAAGGAATTTATACCTGCTTAACTTAGGATCAGTTTCCTTTCCTTACACAACTCTGGTGGAAAACCAGCCTAAGATACCAAACAGCACGGTGTTTTGAAAATTAGAAAATAATTTTAGGCTTTAATTTATTATTGATATTACCTACTTGATAACATTATGCTTATAAATTTATAAAATGGTGCGTATGGAGTAGTGAAGTTTATGTAACATATATAAATGCTATAAAAACGAATGTCAAACTGACCTACGTTAATATTTACCTTATTTTTACCACTGATTTTTTTGCCAAATAGGTGAAGTCAATGACTTTTGCTTACGGTTAGATTTGTAATTCTGAATTGGCAGTGTGACAATTTTCTTAATTAGCGCGACTACTACTTTATTTGTAACTCCATGTTTGTATTCGACAAAGTTGTATGAACGACTATCATGCATTCTCGATCTCCATTAATCGACCGACCACTACTACTCGCGAATTTGACCGAGGTGAAGTTAGAAGCAAAGGAGAAAGACACTTTCGTGTTCGCCCAAGTTCGGCCGAACTGTACGAATTTTCCTTTTATCTCAGTACGTAATGGTGATGGTAGCGTGTCAGTCAAGCGAGTGTAGAAGAGCCCACACATACTCGAGCGACATGAATTTTGCGTTTATAGTTGCAGCGAACATGAACATAATTGGTGATCCATTTGGATTAATATAGATGAACAGAGTAATTGCAACCATTATAACGACAATTGTGATCTAATTTCCTCATTATAAGTACCTACCTTTGCAAATAGCCGTGACATACCGAGCTACTGTTAACACGAAGCGACTCGCGTAATTTATTAAATAAATTAAATATTAAATTATATTATATTAATTTAAAATTGAAACAAAATGTAGTTTGACATCACAGACGCTGAGTGGAAAAGGTGAGGAAGACCTTTATGCAGATCAACTGGACTATACTCAATCAATGCTAAAGCTTCTGGCTCACAGTTTATAAATGACTAGCGAAACCCGCGCAACTTCGTTTGCGTGTACCTATACCACTTTCCTGTGGGAATTTTCTCACGTTCACACGTTGACTCGTAACACGTTCTCTTGTCAGAGTATACACTAATAAATGATTTGTATAAATTAATCTACTCTATAAACGACTACCATTTCGGAAACAAAAGCAAAATGATCTCTGGTAAAAAGAAATGGCGAAAGTAAACCAGTTACGGCCTTTTTTGTCATTTAAAAATATATCGTACTTATCTTTTTTCTTTTCTTTTTTAACATAAAATTTAAAACTAGGTACATACATACAACATTACGTACGCGGAATGTATGTAATTTGCAGATGAGTACAATCCCATATTCTATGACATTTGTAGGTTGTAAGAAAATAGTTTTTTAATGGCACTAACGCAGGGTGCGCATGTATGTCGGGAGTATACAAGCAACCACATAATAAGAGGTAAAAGTTAGCAGAGAGGTAAGAAGTACGTTTAAGATGGCAGAGCTTTAGAACTTTGTTGCTTCCTCAAGCTGCGCATTATGCAGATATGCGGTAATATAGGTCTAAAAGAGTTCTGTTTGTATCGTATAGATAGTCAGTTTAAATAATTATAACTAGATGTTTTATGTCATTACAACAGATGAGTGAATTTTCCTTCCTGTTTCGTTTATTATCCGCCGGGCTCCGCCTGCTTGGTCGAGGGAAAATGTCAATAATTTTCCCATGAGAATCTGTTTATCCCGTGGGAAAGCCTAGTCACTCTCCAGATCTTAAACTATCCCCAATAAAAAAATCATATCAATCCGTTCATTACTTTCGACGTGAAGGGGGACAAACAAACACACTTTAACATTTATAATATTACCATGGATTTGTTACGGATTTCGCATTCATTATGCAATCATGTAGAGTTAACGTAAACGCGTGTAAAGCTAGACTTGAAACTGCTGTATTTAAAATGATACAGGTTACTTTATCCCAGTCACGGGAAGAAAACTACACAATTCATTTCACAAATCATTGACATCCTTCACTTTACATTTAAGAGCAAAATAAATAGATAAATCGAGGATTTTATGTATAAAAGTTATCCCGTTATACTATAACAAAACGTCAAACTACAGACCCAAAAAAATGGCCATGCGGCGCTTTATAAAAGAAAATAATAGACCTTTAAAAGGATGTTTTGTACCTGTGGTATTTCTGTTTTATAGTTTCACATTCCTTTCACATATTCGATCAGCTACAGTAACCTTTTAACTTAACTACAGTAACTTTGTAACTTGTAGAGTAACTTTATAACTTTACTAGCGAAACATTTCGTTTGCATGTATCCCGTGGGAATTCCGGAGAATTATTTTCCTTGCTTTGCAAATATTATTATTTAAGATCAAACAAGAGTTTTAAGGTTTTAAGTTGTGAATTCATGGCTTTTTATATAATACTAGCTCTTTTGCCCGCGACTTCGTCCGCGTGAAGTTCCGCACCCGTTCCCGTGGGAACCACATTGAATTTCGGGAAAAGCAATAGCCTATGTCACTCCCTGGTAATGTAGCTTTCTACTGGTAAAAGAATTTTTGAAATCGGTCCAGTAGTTTCGGAGCCTATTCAATGCAAACAAACAATCAAATCTTTCCTCTATAAAATTTTAGTATGGATTAGTATAGATGTGTTTAATTTTTAAAAAATACGTTTTTTTCTTACTATTTTATTATATGTGTGTGTTAGATATTAGAAAAATCTTGAGAAACTACTTATCTATAAATTAGTGAGGCAGGAAATAAGCCTCACATCAGTTTACATGTTTTTGTAACACGCGTAAATATTACGAACTAATAAATTACAGTAATAGTTCGATATTATTGTAATAAAGCAATTACTGAAATATTTTTTAGTCCACTAGTTGTATGCATTGTGTGCATTCACTATCAATCATAAGCCAACATCGGAAATGTTGCTTGTGATATTTTTATACCACAAGTAATAATTATCAGGTATATAATAAACTATAATTGTACGTTTAAAGATCCACATAATATATTTATCATACAAAAATTATTCGAATGTACAGTCAACAAAGTACTTAAATGTACTGCAAAGTAATTACATAGTACAATATGAATGCTATTGATTAAATTTTCTATATTTGTAAATCTTTAATTGTATTTATCCTATTCCACATATTCTAACATTTTAAACAATGTATCTGACAGATAAAGTAAATGGAACTCATCAATCATGGCTCTCACACATGCATAAAAACTTTAAGAAAGTTAATGAAACATTTTAGCGCTCTTTAATAAACAAAGATAATCCAAGGTGTAACTAAAACTGGATTTGTCACTTTCGCACTTAATTTAATTATCTTAAAGAATGACAGTGACAAAATAGGTTCTAGTTAATCTTAGCGGGGAAATCTATACAAATATTATAAAAAGTTTGTTTGGTTGAACGCGCTAATCTCAGGAACTATTGGTTCGAATTAATAGCTCATTAATGAGTAAGTAAGCTTTTTATGGATTGCAAAACTTTTTTGATTTCTTTATAATTACCTATCTAACATATCGATCGATGTTCCCGACGAATAAACGTACAAGTTTATACAAAAAACAAAAAGGGTGTAGTACTTAATAGTAAGTAGTACTGATACATTACACTAATACACTTGCATCCTTTTTTTTTGTGTAAGAGCACTTGTGCGTTTATTCGTCGTGATATCGATATTTTAATGTAATTTGAATAAAAGCATATTTCTGTACCAGAATAGAACAGTATTTTATTTCTATTGTCATATTTCTGGAGGACACAAAATGTACTGTACGGTAGGTTTAAATAATGAAATTAACACGAGTTTTATGGAACGAACAGTTCATATTACAAACTTTAATGACTAGTCAAGGTTCCGAGAGTCAATGACCGAGGTATACTGCTAATTAATAAAACAACATGAGTCGAACCGTTTAACTTATACAAACCTGTGTAATCCATAGTAATTAATTAAAAATGTCAAAGTATTTTTATTTGTTTCTTTCACATTTGACTCAATCGTCATGATTTTTTTCATGGGAACAGATTAAGGTCTGGAGAGCGATTTATTCTACTTTATCTGAAAAACGTATCCGCACGTTTTTTATTTTAAATATCGATATATTTATATATATTTAGGGACAATTCATACAGATTGAGCTAGCCTCAAAGTAAGTTCGAAACTTATGTTATGGGATACTAACTCAACGATATTATATTTTATAACAAATACATATATAGATAAATATCCAAGACCCGAGGCCAATCAGAAAAAGTTCGTTTTTCATCATGACCCGACCGGGGATCGAACCCGGGACCTCCTGGGTGGCGGTCTGGCGTGGTAACCATTACGCCACGGAGGTCGTCAATATGTATCATTTGGTATTTTTGACCACACAGGCACAGGCGAAGCCACGAATAACGGCTAGTTCCGTATATAAATCTTTACGTATTATAAAATGAAGTTTACGCGGTCTATTCTTTTACTACTCAACGAATTTAAAATGCAGTATTCAGCAATAGGCAGATAAAAAGATTTATAAAGAACGAATTAGAATATGTAGAAATTAAATCCACCTCCTGTATCTAGAAACGGCTTATCAGAGATATAATAAAATGTAAAAAACGGACATGAATAGGATGGGTGTGAGGGATGTGTCCTTGAATATTACAGGATATTTCTGAATGACATAGTATGTAGTTACTACATATAGAATTATAGATTAATGTGTGCGAGGGATATCTGATATAGCGATGCGTGGATGTTTGTTAGAAGTTGTGGATCAGCTTTATGATATATTATGTAGAACGGGACCTATCTTTGATATAGAACGGGACTATGTTAGAAAAGGCTTTTTTTAAAAAATTATTTATTATAGTCGAACGAGAACAGTATGATTATACGAGCGTCCGCTAATAGTACTTATAACTGAAATGAGTTCTATTTTCTTAAATATATGAAAATGAAAATTATGCTATTTTTATGAAAATTTTAAACGTACGTTATGATGTAAATTAAGGTAATCAACATAAAATATTGTTGTCATATAGTGAGTGTTGTGCGAGTGTATAGAAAAAATCTATACGCATAAATTAAACATTTTTTTGTAAGTATGTATTTACTTCAATTATATTTTCATTTCATGGCGTGGTTTGTAAGTTTGGTTCTTTGGGACTAACATGACATTAGTTAAAAGTCGGTAAATAAATATTAGTATGTTATTTTCTGAGGTTATTTAAACGTAATTACGGTCACCTATCCAATTATTTACCTAGGTAAATTTTCGTAGAACTAGGCTATGTCAAGAGTTTTCGCAGAACTCCTAAAGTGAAAGAAAATGGTTATAAGTTGGTTGTTGATTTCTACATTACGTCCCAAGGGTCAGTTTGACGGGTTCTTGATAAGTTTGAGTTAGCTTTATCAGTCAGAAAAATTGTCGTTATATCATACAAAAATCTGTCAATATTAAATGGCAGACGTATAATAAGTTGAGAGTTTATTCATACAGAGTAAATAGTGGTTAGTAGAATAAACATATTATGTTTAAAAACTTCCTATTTGGTAAACTGAGTAAAGTTATAGTGTTGTGCTTCACGCGTAAAATGTTGATAAAATACAGGAAAACTGACATTATGTTACTGATAAGCAGTGCTACGAAATCGATATAGGTAGGTAGGACTTACATAAAACCACAAAATGCATTATCACCATGAATTAAAAATAAAATAACATAATATTTTGAAAGGAACGACATTCATTTCATACATGAAAATGCTCAATATAACACAATAAAATATGTACGTCTACAGAGCGTTAAAAGTCCACGTTACGAACATTTTAATACAAAAAATAAACGATTCATTTAATGTTTTTTTTAATATTGAATAACTTACCGTACGACGTCAAAATGCTGCCACGGGAACGGGTTGTAGGTTAGGACACGATCGAAACACTGCAGGCCACGTGTTTTATATTTAGCGAGAGTGCACGGTCGACCGACGCGCGAGTTAAAATGAGAATGAGCAATCGCGAGTCGGCGTTTGAGTTACAACTGTGCGGCGCGGCGTGGCGGCTTGCCCGTGGGCCGTACGCAGCACGCATGAGCGCCGCGCGCAACGACGACCGACACGGGGCGCCCGCCGCGCTTCAACACGGCACTCGCTCAAGCAAACAGGAGCCCTTGTTGCGTCATATTGACTTATCACATTTTTCTTGCATATCGGCCCAAAGTTATATGCTGCTATTCGGTGACGTCTATTTTCGTCACTGTTGGTCACAAAATGTACATCATTTGTGATACTACATTTTTTGTATGTGAGTAGCGCCAAAATGTTTCGCTTTGGCGCGTGTTGGTAAAGATTTCTTACTAAAAGTTTTATTTACGACACATGTGACATTAAGAAAATAGTTTGTAATGGCTTATGACCTAACCTACTGTAAGTTTAATAGCAAATAGGTACATGGTAATTAAATAATTAAGTAGATAGGTTCAACATCATCATCTATCGATCAATAAACCCTGTGTCAACATCGATGATCTCTCTAGCATGGGTGTTGAAATAACCCTTTTTTTCAACGTCCAATCGTCCATATTCCCCAGCCCATGATGAAACTTTTGCAAGTTTTTGTTCCATTTGTTCATCCTTGTGCATTTACTATCACGTGGTAGAATTTGTTAGTTTAGTTATGGTTTAGGTATCTTTGATAAGACATACGAATTACAGTACAAGTTAGTTGGTGCATGAAGTATAAATGTGGGTTTATTGAGGCAATTGAGAACTTAACGCGACTTAATTAAATATAATTGAACTGATTAATATTGATAGGTATATTAATAATAATTTTAAAGAAACCTAAAGTCGATAGTAGCGATGATGGACGTAATTACTAACATAATTAAAATAGAATCTGCTTTTCTCACGCTTTGCTTTGTTGACACAATGTAGCTATGGCAACCATTAGCCTAGATAATGATTCATGAGCCAATTTGGTTTACTGAGTTCATACTGAGTAATAGTAGCAGGCATTCCCGAAAATACATACTATAATAGTTGAAATTATTCTGCAATACGTAGGTATATGGTATGGTACGAAATCACCATTAGGGGTTCCATGCAAGTAGCTCTTGCAAGCAATATAGTACAGGTGTACTATATTGCTTTCAAGAGTTTGAGAGAGACTTGGGACACGCCATACGCACAGACATTATATAGAATACTTATATAGACCAAAGTTACGACTTCTGTACAAAAGAAGTGTGGCTCAAATACATTGTTAAAAGTAGAAAAAGAACGAGTGTTATACTAGCCGATATTTTACTAGTACCAAAGACAGGCTTCAAGAGGTCGTTCGACAACGAGCTAGCTCCTAAAACAAATCTGATGCAACTTTAATTAAAGTTTAAATTCCAGACCGACAAGGACGCGATTGCACTTGGATAGTAATGAACTCTGCAGTAAGTCTCTGTACTTGTGATTCATTAGAAAGGCGCGCCATGAAAATGATGCTTGCTATTGCATCATAATGGTTTGGGATCGGGAGTGGGTGGTGTCAATTTTAGTCCAAGAGTTTAAATCTGTTCATCAACTAAAAATAATTATAGAAACAAGAAAGAGTGGGTTCATTACTTTCGAACAATACTGTTTCAATTGTTTCTAAGTTTCTCGCAATTGCGGTCCTAGAAAATTTTAACTTTCAACTCTTGTCTGAAATAAATGGAGTTGAAAGGCTATTTTCTCAAATAAATAAATCATGTTAAAGGAACAGATAGGTACAGATATTAAGGATTTTTTTTTAGATTCATTACTGAACATATTTTTATGATAAAATTAAGCAGATCTTTTGGATTCATCTAGTGACGAGGATAATGACGTAAGTATACAAACATCAGGCTTGATCGTAACCGAAATAGGCGAGAGGGATATATCAAACCACTCTAGAAGCGATATCGTTAATTATTATTGGCATTGAAAATTACCCATGATAAATCAATTTTTACTATCACACACTCATAATTTCCTTCCGATGATAATGATATTCAATAACAATTCAAGATAAGAAGTTTGCCAAGTTCAGCCAAGTCACTACAATCGGTTTTATATTAAGTATGACTGATATAAACTTAACATATTTAATGATTTTTTATCAGTATAATGTCAATGATGTAACAAAAAAAATAGGAACGATTCATGCAAGTCACTTCTTGAGAAGGTTAACGTAAAAGTGACTATACATTAGAGAGATGTAATAACAATGTCGTCATACTTTATTTGCACAAATGACAAGAGAGGCATTAGGTACCTAATAGACTAGTCTATTCGCAATAGGACTGTCTTATTGCTGGAAGCTTAAACTTTTTACAAGGTCGGCAATGCGCAAGTGATCCTCTGGTGTTGCAAGCGTCCATAGGCTACCTACGGTGACTATGCTTGTTTCCCACCTTAGTGGTAAAAAAAGCAAACGCTCTGGTACCTATAGGGTGAAAAAACATTTTTGCAAGTGACCAAGCTTTTTGCTGGCGACTATAATGGATCTATCTTCAAAGGAGTTCCTAAGATTGTTAAGTAGAGGCATAGAATAAGTAATAACCTGAGGTAGAATGGACACTCTCCGCCCCCCACCGAATCGCGTACCTCAACGCCAGACGGGCACCGAGGCGATCACAGTCGCAAAGGTGTGCGTTAAGTGAACGAATGTGTATACGTTTGCGCATATGTGAGCGCGTGTACAGACGACATTGGCCTATGTTGTAGTAATAGGTGATTATTTCACGCGCGTTGTATGGAGTGTCCGGGCTGTGGTAGAGGCATAAAATAAGTAATAACCTGAGTAGAGGACAGGCAACGTTAAAAACATTACTAGTTTTATTTTTAAGAAAAGTTATTATAATCCCCCATCATCTATCTTCAAAGGCATTCCTTGATTGTTAAGTATTTGCCTACGCCAACCTTTAAAAGTAATACATTTTACATAATGGTGCTGGATTTGGAGTCATCTTGTCTGGCCAAAAAAAAAAACCAGACTTTTATGAACTCAAGAAACTTGTGTTAAGACTTCATCACCTGCTATACAATACGTCCGTTATAACGAGCCAACAATTCAGTAAATTTTACCGATTATACGACACCAAATCAAAACCAGTTATTCAAAACAGGTTACGACATCTTGGGGTTTACTTTGAAAATCTCAATTCAAGGTTTCCAATACAGCCGTCTAGTCATCGGCGGCTGTAATGAATTGTGTATATTCAATTTTAGAATTTTCTGCATGAATCTGATAAAGAAATTTGAATAAATGAATAATATTTAATATTTACAGCATATAATACAGAAAAGTTCGATTTTAAAAACAGATAATCATACACAAACAGTCAACAGAGATACTTAATACCTATTCAATTTGCTATCTTTGCTACATGTTTACAGTATAATAAATGATTTCTACATAATTCATTATTAAACTGTGTAAATAATTGTGATAGCGCATTGTCTTGTAAAATCAATGTAAATACTTCATTTCATTGTAGCATTTAAGAGAGGTAGGGCATAGCGGATAATCCGCTCAAATCGGAGCAGCCCGTCTGGGAAAGGATGATCGTAGCCAAGTAGCATTGGTGTCGGCCATGTTGTGTTCCTTCCTACGGTGAGTAAGGTCTCCAGATCTCCACTTTTTACAGGGTCGACGCGAGTGATACCCCCGGTATTACAGACGTCTATAAGTTACGGTGACTGCTTATTATCAGGCGGGCCGTATGCTTCTGTCTGTGCTATCTTAGTGGTATAAAAAAAAACTACACTCTCAGGAAGTTGAGCGAAAATGAGTGGACGGATTCTTCGTCCTATTTCTTCTACACTTTTCTTTTGGCTCTAACTTCGCCGAAGTCAGACTCCGATGCACTTTTTCACTCTATCATATCTGCATTAAAGTTTATATAAATATTATGCACCTACCTTGTTTAAATCTATTTAATTCAGTTCCGTAATTATATTTTACAGCTGACAAACCTTGACATTCAGATATGTAATTTCGAAATGTCATGCAAACACCACTCCGCAATCTTGACAGAAAAAAATTATTAGTAAATCTAGAACTAGAAAATTTGTGATTTAATAAACGTATGGACAATCTATTCGCCAGTTAAATTAATACGATACGATCTGTAAAGAGGCAATACTATGGTGGTACGTACTTTTACGAGTTCCCGAATTCATAACAAGAACGGGAGCTAACTAACATTAAATCGGCGAAATTCAAGTTCATAGTATGACCGTCGTAATAGGTACTGGGTAGCAGCGCAGACTGTTTCGCGCGGATGACGCAACAACCACGAGACTTACAGCAACAAGTCTGTGTGGTGTGAAGGCACGCCCGACGACGCGCATGACGTCACTTGTATCGCCAATTCATTAGTCTACCTCACGGTCTATATACAGTTTAGATAAAAACGGGATTTAACTAAAAAATTTAATCTTCTCTTACATTAAGAGAATAGACCTACTGGTACTGAGTTTAGGTCTACTCTACGATTTCTTTAAAAACTATGTCACTGTTTACACAAAAACTACTGACGGCAAATGTCCCAGATTCTTGTGTCTGTAACAGAAATTTTACTGCAGCTTTAGTTCTCGCAGTTATACCAGACAAGGCTGAAAGGTAGATGGTTAGGTTTTTACTCAGAATGGCTTTCGGAGAGCCCGCGAGCTTTCAAAAGTGTCGGAAAAATTTCCTGACTTTAGACAAAATGGTAGGTGTAGTAGGTAATAAAATGAATTTGGTAACATATTTATTTATTTATTTTGTAATAATTAGTGTGATAAAAATTTTACACTGTTCAAAAAATAATGTACGGTCTGAAATAATAACTTGTAAAAAGAAAATACCTATACCTACCTACGCAAATATTGGCGTTTCAGAAAAAATTTATGGATCTGAATCAGAGAAGATTACTCAAAGAGACCGTCTGAGGGGAAATTAGTCAATTATTTCATAAAATTACGAGTAAATTAAGGTTACTCAATTGCTACTAATAAGTGCCTGCCTATTTGAGAAGAAATTGTCAACAATATTACGTCGTATCGCTTATGCCAAGGAATAAGAAGTAATTTTCTTATTAAAAAGAAAATGAGAATTCTCTGACAAAAGAAGATGATATTTAGAGCCATTACGCACTGTCGACTAGTCGCCGGCGACTCGAGTCTCTCAGCGACCAAAACGACCGGCGACCAAGTGCGTAAACACCTATTGAACTTTATGAAAGTCACAGTCGCTGTCGACCGAGTCGCCCCGGCGACCAGTCGACAGTGCGTAATAGCGCTTAGATCAAGTAAAACAAGTTGCACGTTGAAGCGGCTGCGTAACTGATTTAGATGAAATTTGGTAAGTCTGTTATCCGATTAAGGATATCAGAAGAATGGGTTTTATGCTGGAAATCACCACCGAAGCGTTTGAAAACTGAGATGAAAATGATGGAATTGAAATATGAATGGAATATTTTTTGTATTTGAAACTTGGTTTTAATTTTCAGTTGGAAGGAAGAAGCGAGGCCAGAGGGGTGAGCCGAGCGAGAGTGGCCGAGAGCTGCGGAGAAAAGAGAGAGATTTTTTCGGTGTATCCCAGTAGCCTTAGCTCTAGCAACACATCAAAATGTTCCAGTTGCCCCTCTACTGTGACACGGAGGGCAAGGGGGATATTTTTATTTAAAAAAAACCAGTTGCTCCCCAAATGGCCGTTCCTAGTGGTTGTTACTGGGATACACCTGGTTTTTTGCCCCGCGCCCCGAAAGTTCACGGTTACGGGTTGCGGGAGTTAACTTAGTTTCTGAAACGCATTTTATCTTCTATAGTTTGACTGATAGCCATATTAACTTTTAAAAAAAATGGTTTTGAGCAAATAACCGTAAGTGACGTAGGTAACTACGTACGGCGCGTACGTACGTCAATTTAGTTTATCTATATGTTATGTATTGATAAGGTAGTTATTATTAACATGATTTTAATATTATTCAATTTGCAATTTGTAAAATGAAAATAAATAATTAAAAAAAAAAAAAAACTGTCAGTAGTGTGGTGCGGTGGTGTGGTCAAACGTGTAGACCTGGAACTAGATGTTCGTGCGTCAACAGTTTTTGGTAAACAACACGTTTGATTGAATTCGTCGCTGTTCGTATGTCGTACTACGTACTGACGACGCACGAACACCGACACCGCACGGTTCGGTGGTGCGGACCGGACCAAATTCGATCGTCTATCAGTACTTTAGAGTTGCATAATTAAACAAACTGATTAAAGAAACGACGTCTCTAGATTATTACTAATTGGCGCATGTCCAAAGAAAAAAATATCTATAAATAACGTTGCCCCAGAAATATAAAATAGAAAATTAGCATCTTTCGGTGACACGTGCAAGTAGTACGCACTTTTACGTTTTTGATTAGTCATGAAAATGCATTACCGCTTATTCCGTTCCGTCGTCGCTTGTGAATGGCTGGGATCTGTCGGAACCTCATTTCTCACCAGTGGGTTTGTGGTAGGGGAAGGGGGGGGGGACGCTCCTCCCCATCGCTAACCAAAAAATAATTATAAACTTCCTAAAACCACCAAAAAAACTAAAATAAAAACCCAAATCTTCACCTTCAAAGAGGATCGAACCCCTGTTCTCTGACTCCAGAGGTGAATTCAGTGGCGGGCTGTCAACTTGACCTCCGAGCCTGCACTGTATGGCTACCATACCATACGAAGTAAAGATGTCAATGATGACCACCGCCAGCATAAATGCAAATAAATAATATACTATACTATATATTTATTAGAATTGTGTAGTATGATTTTGCCTGCTAAAAAGATTTTTCCGTTATTATGAGGTATGTGCAAGGATGCAAGGTTGGTAACGGGAATTCAATGAGGCCAAGGGCCTCGGCCCTACAATGAATAGCAATAGAGTTGCTATGAATCAATTATCCTTTATTTTGCCAGCTTCGACACTTTGTCGAATGGTTCCAGCCATAAAATTAACATTCTCTTGGCAAAGCAACATAAAATGTAAGTATTCCTTTAGCAATGTCGAACCAAATTTTGTCCAACATTGTTTTAACGGTCGAGCGAACAACGAACGTGAGTATTTATGTAAATTTATAAATTTTTGTTGGCAGATTGCTGATATACCTATTCAGCGTTAAATAATTTGTTAATGTAATATATGTATTACTTTTCATTAATAAATAAATTAATGGAGCTCTGTGTCTCCTGTATAGCCAGGATCATCAACGGGGAGAAAATAAAGCGGTCTTGAAACTCACAAAGAATTTAATCAGAAAAAAAATGGACGGATTAGAAAGTATTGAAAGGACTTCCCTCCTTAGAAACTATGTGAGAGACAGCTATATGAAACAAAAGGCATTAGAGCTTAGAGAGATGTTAATTAAGTAAAGCTCGATTGCCGAGCACCACGATCTATTGTTACATTACTAATGGACCCTAAAGCATTATTACTTATTCTATGCCTAAAGCTGAGAGCTGTTGTTTACTATGATGATTACAAAAATTCCAATAATCTACAACATGTACTTAAATATCCCACCTATAATACAAAAAGAACTAAATTATGACAAGAGCGTTTCCGGATTTGATATTTATGGTAGTACAAAGGGTGCAAAATTACATACTGAACGCACCATGGTTTATCAGAACAATAGAAATCCATGAGATTCTTAATGTGCCGATGGTCAAAGAAGAAAAAGATAGGTACTCGTGGATCTAATTATCGGAAAAGACTGGAAATGCACCCGAATCAGCTTGCGGGGCAACTCACCATCTCAGAAACCATACGTCGTCTGAAGAAGCGACGTGACATGACTTATTTGAGGAGGACAAACGTCAAACATAATAATTATGGTAACTCGCATCTTACGATGGACAGAAAGATATGCCATAATAAAAATAGTACCTAATTGAAACAAGGTCGGTCAAGTGTCAGGAATGGTCCTGTATACAATCATTTATTTGGCAATAGAAAAGTCAAATAAAGTCAATAAAGGACAAGCCCACCACACATTCCCACCACTGTGTCTCCTGTGTAGCCAGGATCAACAATGGCGACCTCAGATAGACAATAAGCAATGAAGTTTATTGACGTTCCGGGGAAGAAAACTACAGCTGTCTTGGAACTCACAACGAATTTAATCAGAAAGAAGATAGTCGGAGTAGGTAGTATTGAAAGGACTTCCCTCCTTAACAACTACGTGAGAAACAGCAATTTGAAGCAAAAGGCATTATACCCTAGCTAGAGAGATGGCAAATCAAGTGAGGCCCGATTGCCGAGCACCACGGTCAATTGTTACGCTACTATTGGGACCTAATGCTATAAGCTGTTGTTTACTATTTTGATTCCAATAATATGTATTGCAAAACCTAAATGCCTGATAAATTAAATCGGTTCAGCGGTATTAATGTGAAAAAGTAACAGACAGACAGATAGCGTTACTTTCGCATTTATAATATTAGTATGGAGTATGGATAGATTACTGCGCTATGTTTTACAGTTTCGGTGGCTGTAATTAACCTCCAATTCACACAAATAGTTATAAATAATTAAAAGTGTAATGCCTATTAGAATGTCGTAACTCCAATAAAGAATTACAATAAAATTCGATTGTACCTATACACAAATTGTATTAGTCTAGCGAAATAATTGGTCATAAAATAAATACGGTCTGTTACGGAGTAGATATAGGACGTAGGTGTTGACTCACAGTATGGTTAGAAATAATTATATCTCTTTTCTGCCATGTTCATTAGTGAAATAAGGGCAGGTCTAAGAATAAGGGAGAAAATTTGCATAAAAGTAGAGAGATGGTTAATCTAATAGAATAGGTATCATCGCTCATGTTGAAAAACCTAAATTGTAAAGAACTTATGGCCGAAATTAAGAGCCACAGCCTACGACGCATTTTGAACGTGTAGAAGACGCGCGTTTCATGCTACATTGAACTCTTTGTATGTTAGACCTTACTCACCTTACGATGAAATGATTGCAACTCTGCGGTGTATAAATCATACGTGCGTCATCTGCGCGTTTAAAATACGCCGTGCGTGTGCTGTGGCTACAATAGGAGGGTCGAAGGATAGGAGTAAGCATTATTTACGTAAATACATAGAGCCATCCATATTTAAGGCGTAAGAATACTAATTAGAAAATTTGGTTCTTTTCATAGCCAATGCAAGCTTGCAAGATGTATTGGTTACCTACGTTTATATCCGCCTCCTCAGAGTAATCCATACCCATAGAGCAGGGGTGGTCAACATGATTAGACCCAAGATCTCTATAGCAGGTATAGAGGGAAATAAAAAAAAAATCACTAATATTTAAAAAGTTTTCACATTTATTTTTCAATTTTTCTCAGCAGCGGCCACGAAAGTGATGTCTATACATTTTGCTTGAAATATAAAACATACATGGAATTCAAATAATGGTTTTTAATTTACATACAACATCGACTTCTCTTGGACTTCTTCTTCTTTGGCACGGCACCGCGACAGGTTCTGCAGGGCAAGCAACAGGGTATATCCTCCTCCTCGCACTGGATTTCCTTACAGGAGTGAGCTGCTGGTTTAAACTTGGCTGGGGCGCGAGGAGTCACTAGTTCCACCTACACAATAATAATAATAAATACTACTGAATTCTATACTAATACTAATACTAATCTATACTAATCTATACTAATATTATAAAGAGGTAAAGTTTGTGTGTTGGTATATTTGTTAAATTGTAAGGGGTAATCTCGGGATCTACTGAAGCGATTTTAAAAATTCTTTCACCAATAGAAAGCCACATTATTGCTGAGTGTCATAGGTTATATAAAAAACCGAAAAACAAAAAGGCTTTTACGTGGTAGTCGGTTTTGCAAAGTAAATCGGAGAAAAAACGGTCGAATGAAAGCGTTTCTTACGAACGCCTGTACTAAAAAAGTATTATTAACATTATGTCCAACGAAGTGGGCACGGGTCAGCTAGTAATATTATAAAGAGGAAAGATTTGATTGTTTGTTTGAATTGAATAGGCTCCGAAACTACTGGACCGATTTCAAAAATTCTTTCACCAGTAGAAAGCTACATTATCAGGGAGAGACATAGGCTCTAGCTTTTCCCGAAATTCAACGTGGTTCCCACGGGAACGGATCCGGAACTTCGCGCGGATGAAGTCGCAGGCAAAAAAGCTAGTTGTACACTTATAATTCATGGAAGACACCCAGACTCGAGAACAAACACAAATGCTATCTTATGTTTGCCCCATACGAGAATCGAACCCGTGCCCTCTAGTGATGAAGGTAAATTCAATACAAACGCACCACCGGGCTCTCGTACATAGAACGAAGTACATATAGAGATACAGTCCATGTTGAGTAAGATGGCAATGTACGTAAGACAATGAAACCTTTAATAAAACACTGGATTATAATAAACTAACGCATTGTCATTTTACAACGATTAACTATTAAAAAACAGGGCAAGTACGTGTCGGGCCACGCACAATGTAGGGTTCCGTATTTGCTACGCTTTGCTTGCTTTCAGATGAGTACAATACCATATTCAATGACATTTGTAAGCTTTCATCAAATAAATTTTATTTTATAAGTTCTTCGGCTATTATTTGGTAATTAGTAAAGCCTACTTAACCAATATAGTTTTCATTGTAGGTTCACTATCTGGACTACTACCATGATTTTTTTCAAATTTATAAACACAAGACTTTCGGAGATAGTGCACCGTGCAAGGCGAAAATTGAAACGATTCCGAAACGGATCATTGTATTGAAAAATAATCTTCCCACACCCTCAATTTTTCAAAGAGACCTATCTAACGTTACACGGCAACATGGAGTGGGAGCGAAAAAAAAAACCACTTTACATGTAATGTAGGGGAGGCACCCAAAAAACAAACTATTCCAGCACTATGTTAGCATTGTTAATAATATACTTTGTTATGGTATACATACCAAATTACAGCTTTCTATCATTAAGCGTCTAGGCGCTAGACCCCGGACAGACAGACAGACAGACAGACAGACGGACATGGCGAAACTATCAGGGTTCCTTGCAGTTTACTACGGAACCCTAAAAATATATAAGTAGTTCGTCATTAGAATTCAAAGGTTATTAAATTGTTTTACAATTGCAATAATGACTACTGTCCCATTATGTTACAGAACATACGAAATCTAGGTATCTTTTTTTATGCCACAAATGTGGCAAACAAGCATACGGGTTGCCTGATGGTAAGCATCACCGTAGCCAATAGACGCTTGCAATACCGAGGGTATCAGTCACGCGTTGCCAACCCTCCCAACTCCCAAACCGAGACCAATGCTATTTGGCTACAATCTTGTCTAAGGCGGAGGTCCTTTCCCAGACGGGCTGCTCCGAATTGAGTGGATTATCCGCTGTGCCCTACCTCTCTTAAATATCTAGTATTTCAACATCACGAAAATTGGCGTATGACAAGAAACGACCAATCAACATAAAATTTGTAACACTAAATAGTTACAAATTAACAACCGTGTATCTGGCATCTTTTCATAGTATAATGAAGTCGCTTCCGCTGTCTGCTTGCTTAGATCTTTACGGATTTAATGCAGTTTTCAGCAATATATTGAGTGATTTAAGAGAAAGGTTTATATGTATCGTAACATGCAAGGATTTTCCGAAACTAACGCGAGAAAAGAAGGCACGTTAACGAAGTAGCGCGGGTTTCGCTAGTTTGTCAAAAAACTAAACTCCGAACGCCTGAATCTTTCTGTCTACATAAACTCTTACGTTAAACAGTCTGCTTGTTGTAATATTTAGTGGATAAGTTATTTTGGCAAAATTATTAAAAAAATAAACTAAGAATGAGGGCCATAGATCTTATAAAGGAGATATTGCAACAATTGATTGTTTATTTAGTTATTTTAAAGTAGATAACATAACGCAGTTGTAAGAAAGTCGCGTTTTCAGTGAATCTTATAAAATAATTCTTGGTATTCAGAGCATTTGCGTCATAGCTGAATTTTGCATTTTTGCATATGCATATGTTAAAAATAAAACAAAAAAATACTAATGTACTTGCCGCATACGTATAATATCGTTTGGGTATTTTGTATAGAATTCTGTTACACGCTCACCTCAATGTTTCCAGTGCGGTTAGGTTCGTCAGTTTGTTTGCCTATTTTCAAGATAAACACATCTTTATCAGGATGCATGACTTTTTGCGCTTTAACACCTTTGGGAGCGTCTTTAGGCGTCACGTTACAAACATTACAGAGAGTATCGTGCGCTTCATCTTTACTATAAGTCACTTCAGAGTTTAGCGCATTCCTGTTGCTAAGACCTTCACAGATGTCGTCAGGAATCTGTGAAAAGAACCAAAAATTATAAAGATTAATACATATTCTTTGATCATAATGTACACGTTGTTGATTCATACCACGCCTGTCATCGCATAAAAAAATGGCAAAGATTTTGAAATAAGTTTAGGAAGATTATCACGGTGACGAGGCTACTACGATGGTGATTATTTGATTAAAGACAATTTTTGGTTTAAATTGTATATTGTGTTAAAACTTAGTTTCATCATCATCATTATTTTAGACTGTACTCCGCTGCTGAAAATAGACTTCATCTCTGCCACATCTGCCACTTCAAACACACTCGCCTCTATCCTAAAGCACTGACTTACATTCCTGCAAACTTTCGTCTGTATTATCAACTAAATTCTTCGGTTGCTGTGCAGAAATGAAGTCATTACTAACCTGGAAATTAAGTTTATTAGCTGGTCCGCCAAAACTGTCTTTAGGAAAACCACAAGTTTCCGAACAGACAGATTCATCGTCGTCACATGTACACTGCTGTTGCAGCTTCATCTGCGATGGAGTCAACTTCGGAGGTTTGCATGTGCTTTTCGGTACTCGTATTTTTACCTGTGTAGTGTAATACCATATTACATAAACAATTTTTATAAAAAATAAAAAAACTGACTTCAAAAATGAATTTAAATAATATATTATTTCTTGTGCTCGGTACCTACTGTTCTAATTGAAGTCGGTGCCACGCGGACGTGATCACCCGTACTCGACGTACACAGTCTTCCACCCATGCATGTGGCCTAGGTAATATTTGGTTTGGTTGACACCGACTTCAATCAGAACAGTAGGACCGAGCACATGAAATGATATATTATTTAAATTCATTTTTGAAGTCGGTTTGTTTTTTTTAATAAAAATTGTTTATTTAATACTTTTTAGTGCATTTTATACAGCGGTTTTTTAGAAGTCTGATAGAAACAGTAGACCCTGGTATGTCTGTATAAGTCCCATCCATCATTTGGAAAAAAAATGGAAAAGAGAACACTAGAAAAATAGTTTTTTTTGTCTGTCTGTTTGTACACATCACTTTTTAGCTCACGTTTTAGCAGTCCTTTTCGAATACTATGTCGGGCCTCGCTCGCTCGGCTGTTGATAAATAATCACAAGTCTGACCGAACCTAACCAAAAATTCCCATATGAAAATTTGACAGATTCGATATCGGCCGGATTGACCGATCTGCATACGAGACGACATTTATAATTATAAGCTATTCGTATTAACATTGATATGAATTGTGACTATTTGTAACAATATAACTTGAGAAGGTCTACTCTCTGAATAAACGATTTCACTTTCGTAATACAATATACTGGAATTCATGGTGTGAAGCAATCCTTTCCTCTTCGGTGCTAACAGCTGGTGCTTGAGTGTCAACTTTATGGTATAGTGAGCCTTCTAATATAGTCACTCAAGAGTCACTTGTTTACATGTGTTCCCATCATGATACTCAACGGTCTAATATATACCTACAATATTTAAAGAATTATCCTCTAACTCCTATCCGTTTAGGAGTTGTACCTTCCATTATCACCTCACCAACATGGGATGATGACTCCAGACTTAAATACATGAACAGCTAACGAAAACATAAGTAACGCGTTGTACGTGCTTATCAAATTTAAGAAGTGCCCTCGATTTACCTGGGATCCCATCATCAGATCCTGATTTGGTGACAAGTTATGATGGGAAAAAATCAAATGGTCTAATCTAATACATACCTACAATACTTAAAGAATCATACCTACAATATTTAAAGAATTATCCTCTAACTCCTATCCGTTTAGGAGTTGTACTTTCCATTATTACCTCACCAACATGGGATGATGACTCCAGACTTAAATACATGAACAGCTAACGAAAACATAAGTAACGCGTTGTACGTGCCTATAAAATCTGAGGGTTGCCCTCGATTTGCCTGGGATCCCATCATCAGATCATGACTTGGTGACAATGGGACCAACTTGGGAGTATGCACTTTCGATTTAAAAAAGAAATTTGAGTAATCGGCGGACATACAAAAAATAAATAAATATACAATGTAACATAGAACCTCCTCCTTTTTTGAAGTCGGTTAAAAACATATCAAGACAATAAATTATTTACCACACTAGAATTCCTATTCCTCACAAATTACTATTCCTCAACAGAGAGGAATAATATTTTCCGAGTTCTCTAAGTCCAATCCATAACGCAAGCGTATATAGCGTTGGTCCATAGTATTAGCCCCCCAACCCCATGTTGTAGATGTGTTACTTTGTGATGAAAATCTAAACCTCTAACACCCCATACTTAGGGAATTTTCAGTACCTAATACCTTCATATCTGACTCAGTCAGTGTCGCATTCCTAAAATACCTTAAATTTTGAAATTGATTTTTGAATCAACTTCACAATATGAATGGCTAGTTGCTTAACAACTAAATAAAAGGAAATCATCCTTTAACAGAATCACACAGCCAGTGACATATTTTTGTTTCCCTGATAGCATTTGTGATTGTTATATTAACGGCTGTTCCAACGTCAGCACTTAAAAAATCGGCAATAAATTTGAAAAAAGCAGTAATAATTACATAATATTTTAACCACACTCACTTCATTTCCATTAAATATGGCGCCTATCTCCTCGTAGGGCTTTTTAGATTTATACTCATGGGGCTTTTTGCCCTCTGCCGGTTTACTATCTGATTTAACCATTTTGCATCACGATTATAAGTACGACTACGAAAATTTTGAACAATTATCGCAAGTTGTAGTTAGATTAGAACCATAATATGATGTATTACTTAATAATCGTGAAAAATCTTTTGGTTTAGTTATAACTTCATTTTTTTACTTTCTATTTAACCAAATTTTTGACGCTATTCATCTTAAAACTACGAAACATGACTGACTGAAGAGAACAATCAATGTCAAGAAAGAATGCAGAAGCCATAACCAAAAAAGAAATGGATGGATGTCCGTTTACAACAAGGAGGTCTGTGTACAAAGAATTCCGGTGAATAAGAAATCCTTTTCAGGCATAAAAAGCTTGAGAATGTAATTATATGTATAGGATACCTCTCTTTGGGTTTTTAAAATTAGGTACATACTTTCTATGCGTACACAGGAGAACTCAAGTGGAAAAAGTTAGCTCAGTGTTTTTGTAAATTGTACAAAATAAGATAGAATTGTGCTAGCATTCTTCATCATCAGACATCGCACGGCGCCTCGTCGCTTTGCCTCGAATAATATCTGATGGTAAAGATTCCTCACTTAAACTTTCGATACAAAACTCGCGGAAAGGTCAGCGATATATGTATAAAAAATTCAGCCTACGCCCTGTACTTATTTCTGTATTGAGATCATAGAAGTAGGAGGCGGTTGGGCGCGCCTTCCTACTTTTATGATTGAGATTGTCTGTACTGTGGGTGACTCATTAGAAACGCTTGAATTGAATTAAATAATTTAATATTACAATATTGTCATTTAAAAACTTTTATTATGTACGCAATTAAGAACAGTAAATGAAAATAATGGTTGATTAAATAAACTATTTTGGCAGACTACTATAAATGTTTTTCACGTCTTTTTCTTTTTCTTTGGTTTACACTGTTTACAGCAGCAAGGACAAGGCTCGGGTTCGCACTGCGTTTCCCTGGTGTCAATCCGCCCTGGAATCTTTTTTTCTAAACCTTTAGGAGTCACCAGTTCAACTTCCATCTTGCAGTGGCGATCTCCATAAGGTCCTATTTTTGCAACCTTAAAATAAACATAAAAAGTTAAGTAGTAGCATTCATGTTAATTTTAGGATATTTGTTATCTACTTCGCGGTACGTATAATGCGATGAACATGCAACACTATATATTAACGAAAAGTATTTGCCTTTTTATATTATTTTGTATAAGAAAAAAAATAGAAGTTCCATGTGATTGTGCACGGAATCACAAGTTCACAACACAAAGATTTTAGGTATCTAGAGTAGATTTCATTAACGTCATAAGATATTTTGTCACAAGTACCAAGAGTTAGTCCTTAGAAGGCATTCTATATAAAATATTCATTCGGCTAAAATTATGCATGAAGATATTAATTTAATGATTCATAAATATAATACAAACCTTTAGGACGAACACGTCCTTCCTAGGGTGTAAAACTGCTTGAGCGGCGCCAGGCGGCGGGACATTTGTCGGCACCAAGTTGCACAACCACGGACATGGTGTGTGACCAGTGTGAGATTGGGATCCCGGTTTCTTTGCTGGTTTCTGGTGTGATTCTTTTTTTTTCCCAACTGGTTTATTTGTTACCTGAGTACTTTTTTCAGACATTGTAATGTTTTATTGGAAACTAGAATTTCTGCAATATCAAAAAACTAGAATTTTCATGATTTTTAATGACGTTGCGTTGTTTATTCTTTCCGATATTTTTTTTAGTAGCCAGCCATTTGTCCCACTGGCAGGCCTCGTCCAAACTTTTCCATTTTTTTTTTAATGGACTTGCTCTGGCCAGTCACTCAAATAAGCATCGAGCTCTTTATGAGGCTTATCCTTACCCCTTTACTGATAAACGTTGTGTAATGCGTGTATAGTTATAGAATGTTTTGTCACTTTCACACTTCATTTAATTTTCATCAGGAAAGATAGTGACACAACAGTGAAAAACTATATACTCGTATACTACGTTTATTAGTAAGGGGGTTAGAGTATAAATAAGACAAGTAATATTTATACCCTAAGAGCCACAGCACACGGCGTATTTTATACGGGCAGAGGACGCGCGTTTCGTGCAACATTGAGCTCTTTGTATGTTAGACGTCACGATGGAATGATTGCAACACCGTCTTGGATAACCGTTTCTTGGATCTGCGCGTTTAAAATACGCCGTGTGCTGTGGCTCTAAGGGCTTATCCATGTCTTATTTGGCTCATCCCCGTCTTTTTGATCTTCCGGCTACATTAGCGCGCTACGGCGAAATATTCGTGTTATGCTGGGGCTACACTACATTAGCAGGCGAAAAATTGTGTAGCGGCACCATAATGATAATGTGGACAAGTACATCGCGTATCCTCGTAAAACGAGACACGAATCGTCGCTAATAGTGACAAAAAGATATACTGACTTTGTATAGGTACCTTATAAGATTAAATCTTTAGTTATAGCCAATTAACTATTTGGTAATCTGTGGCACCGCGGACCATTTTGCCCACTGCCTCCAAAATGACTTTGGCGGCAGTGTGAGAGATCACATGCATGAGACGCTTGGAGCAGACGGTTGTATAATTCATTAATTGATCAGAACCATGAATGTTTCCAGTGGTACTAGAAAATCATATGTTGTACTATTTTGTATCAGAAAATTGTCGTTACTATTGCAATGGTTCCAATGGTACAAAATAGAAGTGTCTAGTAGGTACTGCTTGAACCCTTAACGCATTCACTGCCGGCAACGCAAATAATTATGCGTTTTCGTTACTTTCACCCAGTGCCTTGAATGCGTCTGTAAGTTCATATATTGCGAGCTTCGCCCAGTGCCGTCAACGCACATGTGAGTTCTATTAATTCTACTATGCTCCACTTATGTTTAATATATCCCTATAACTGAAGACATTGTTAGAATAATTGGTACCATATGCAACAAATCAACGTCAAAATAGTATGAACTCACGTGTGCGTTTGAGGCACTGGGTAATAGTTGGTTAAACTCATCTGTGCGTTTGCGGCACACAGAAAAGTGCGGCACCTGGCGAAGGTTTAGGGTTTTTACCGGCAGTGAATGCGTTAATGGTTTTAATCAATGGTTCTCATAGATTTATTATAGCTTACTAGCGTAAGATTGGCAATGCAATATAATCGCATACGATTATTCGCCGCTCGCGTGCGAGAAACTCTCCTTGTGTAACAGACGCTTTAAGCTCTCCTGGGCCGCGTCACATGAGTAAATAAAACCACGGAACAGAGACTTCACTTCATACCATGTCGCTGCGATGAGTACACGCACACAAGCATGAGGCGCGTGTGTGCGTGACCTCAAAGCGCTTGTCACGTACGAGCGGCAAACCAGTCTAAACCGGTTGCTTCGAGGACAAACATCAGGGCCTTCGATAAACAGAAAATTATGACATTTCCTTTATTAAATATTTGATTTGACATATGCACACCTATGAAGTTCTGTCACGGCCACCACAGACAAAAACTCAAAACTAGTAGTGAAGGGAGGGACATGTTTTTTAACCACGATCGACTATATTATCAAATCGATTTTTCAATTAATAAAGTGTATATTAAATATATTTATTTAATTTACTTATTATGACATAATATACATATTTTATGTATGGTAATTATTATTGAAATAAGTAATTAAAGTTAAATATTATTAATAATAATATTGGTAATAATTTAATTAAACGTATGCATAAATTGTACTTTTGATGCCATGCGAGTGCTTACCGCTTGATTATCTAAAAAAACTCTATATTAGATTTAGGATTTACCACTCAATCAAAAGAAATAACAAATTATTGAAAAGTAAAAATAATAATAAAAAATTATGTAGAATATGTAATTTGTAAGAAAACTAATAAATAACTTGTAAAAAAACCTGGTCTTTTCGTTTATTTCATTTTATTCTACAGTGCCAACCCTACCAGAATAGGTATAAATTTTGAACGCGCCTTAGGAAGTTAAGCCTCTGTTCCGTGGTTTTATTTACTCATGTGGCCGCGTCTTGTATATTATCTAGTTGACGTAAGAATTGAATCATTTTTTCCCCCTCTATTCCACCTAGTTAGATTTTTTTAAATACCTACATTGATGTAACTAGTTGGACATTTTTATTCCTAGTAGTTACATTATTTCAAAATGTTTCTTTAATGTAAATATAGAGACTTTTTTATTCCAACTAGTTACATTCATGCTAGAACCAAAATGGTCGCGTACTGCGTGGTTCCCGCGAACGCTGAAGTGCTGAAGCTGTGTAATGAGATCCCCGCCGAGGTCTTTTCTTTAGACTTTATTATGGAGTGTTATATGCGCGAGTGATACTCCCGATGTTGTAAGCGTCCATAGGCTACGGTGACTGCTTACCATCAGGCGGGCTGTAAGCTTGTTTGCCACCTTAGTTGTATAAAAAATAATTTCTACGTACGGAACCCTCGGTGGGCGAGTCCGACTCGCACTTGTCTGGTTTTATTATTATTAAGCCTTCCAACCAAATTTGCTAAAAGTAGGTTACATTTAGTTTATTTATTTAATCATCGCCATACTGTTGTATGTACTTAACTTCCCTTATAATAGGTACACCCGCCGCGCCGCCGCCGGTTTATATAAAGCCGCGTACAGACATCGCGAGGCGTGCGTCGCGAATGGTTCGTCACGTCACGTATGCCTCGGACTGTGTGGACGTGTGTGCTCACAGTGAGCATTCGCATCATACGATCGTTGCGAACGCCGCCTCAGCACGAGCCGTGCGCTCCGTGTGGAACTGTGGACGGACAGGTGTTGTTTGCGTTGCGCGCTCATTCATGCGTCATGGAGACCGATACCGAATCACTGCGTGAACTTGTCCAACTTTATGAAAATAACAGAAGTCACATTCTGTTATCACTATATAGGCCGCAGCTGCAATCTGCACGTCTCGCCTTGTCGGAGCCATTTTTCTACTGACGAACAACGACCGACGACCGTGCGTGGTGGTTTGTGTGCTCAGCTTGAACATGTGTCGTTCGGAACGCACGCATAAATGTCCGTCGTATGCCACAGGTTAAGGCATGCGTGACGAACCATCGCGACGCACGCCTCGCAATGTCTGTACGCGGCTTTAGGACGGTGACCGAAATTTTCGGTTTAGAACATTATGGTCAGGATTTTGGCGCCAACTACGACAGCGTCAACTTGAGCTTGTGATTAGAAATGTTTCGAGGTTTGACTAGTATTGATCTTGGTATTGGTAGTGTAAGCCAGCGTGTAAAATGTGCTCCCAAACCGGTTGCAGACATTAACGAAAGATTAGCAGTGATGGAACAAAAAATTATGTTTTAAAATGTTAGCACTAACACTAAACAACACCGGAGTGGGAGCACCTTAATATCAAGCAATTATGATCAGAGTGCGTAGTAAAAGTTTTATACCTTATGTCCCAATACGTGCGCGTTAGAATTTTACTATGAATTTTTCGTATGGCAAAGATCGCCTAGTGGTCATTTGGCGGTGCTTGCTTTTTCCCATGCTGAAATTCTAACGCGCTCCTACTCAAACGAGAGGTGAAAAATTCCCCGTCTCGATTAGTATATGCATCTCCTTATTAAAATTTGGAAGTTTTACTTTACTATCAAAATCATATTTCAATCATACACAATCTGTTATTGTCCATTGGGTTCATATAATTAAGATCTATATTTTTTTAACATCTTGAGAGAACTCGAAATACCAAAAAAACTGGTGGACATGATTGTGGTCACAACGGGAAAGAGCACATGTTGCTCTTTCCCGTCGCGACCACGTGTAAAAGTGGGAGGTACAATGACCGAAGCCCTCCGATGTAGCGCTGCCTTATGTATGGCTTATGGTGCTAGCGGCCAAACTTCTCAGTAGAAAATCCAAAATTTTAATATACAAAACAGTCATGACCTATTCTAATGTATTCTCTCTGGTGGCAGAGAGAAAAGTACTCCGAAGAATCCTCGGGCCAAAGAGACGCGACGACGGAAGTTGAAGAGTACGCAAAAATGCGGAGGTTGAAGAACTGGTGGCCGAGCCGAACATCATGGGAGAGATAAAATCTCACCGTCTGCGCTGGCTCGGACATCTAGAGCGATTGGCAGCAGATCGAAGCGTCAAAAGAGCATACCTAGAACCGACAGGCCGACGCCCAGTGGGGCGGGAGGCCCAAATATCGGTGGAAGGATGCAGTGGGGACTGATTTACGCGAACTCGGAGCCACTAACTGGCAAGTTCTCACGCAGGACAGAAGAGGCGCTCTCTCGTCGCGGAGGCAAGATCTACTTTGGGTCGCTGAGCCAGCGAAGTAAGTATTTAAAATATTATATAAAGGCGTGTTTTTGGAGATGTTTATTTAAGTTGTTTACAAATTAAGTAGGAATTAATGTATTGATACTGCATAATGGGTTGCTTGTCCACCAAATTGGGAGGCACTGAATTTAAAAAAAAACTTCTATCAAGTCAACAGTTGAGATTATAATGGACACAGAATAGCAGATTTGCAAAGATAATCTTTGAAATTTGCAAGATGAGCCGACTATATGGATGGTGCGATGCAAAAGTGAGGTCAAAGTGTCAACCAGGCATGGCTGGCAATGTATCCCATATTTAGCAGCGATACGATACCATACATACCATACACTGTATGGAACCGTATCGCTGCTCGGACCGATCGGCTCCACCCTTTTTTTTCTTCGAAAGTTCCGTTCCGGTTAACTGCGTAACTTTGCTTTTAACATCTACTATCTGCCATGACATTGACAAAGTCGTTACATTTTGGTGGACAAGCAGCCTTACAAGATTTTCGATATTTCTTCTCTTCATTTATCATAAGAAAGTTAGGAATGGATTACTTAATTTTAAGGGATGCAAAGTGCCGTACTGTACTTGTCATACTGATTTGCACCTAATTAATGAAATAGGTACTCTTACCTGGTAAAGACATTCATGCTTTTTTGAAGTCCGTGAATCTTGGCGTTTATACTGTTTTCTATGGATTTTTAACGTGTCCGTAGTAGTCTATCCACAGCATGTCGAACATGCACTCTTGCAACATGGAAGAGGCTTGCATGGTGGTGATGAGGAGCAGCACTTCAATGGAGGACATGGTGGAATTCCTCCACAAGTAAGGCAGGGACCGGGTACACTACGACAGCGTACAACTGGGCATTTTTTAGAGCGATTACAACAAGGTGACATGCGTGTTCTACGAGGTGAAATTCTTGGCTGGCTTCGCGCTCTACGGCCCTTCTTCCCTCCCCTGGGACAAGGTCTCAAACAAGGAGTACTTTTACATGGACTGCCGCAAGGTTTTCTGCAAGGATTACAGCAAGGGCCAGAGGGACAACTGCCACAAGGCGTGTCGCTGCAGGGGTTGCAAGGTGGAGCTTTGCAGGGTGATTTACAAGGTCCACAACGTCTACAACGGCTGCAAGAAGGAGGCTTGCAGCAAGATTTACAGACAGGTTGGCAGCAAGTAGTTTTAAATGGTTTAGGTGCCTTACGGATTTGCACCGGACAAGGTCTGCAAGAAGGGCAGGGGCTGCATGGGCTTGGTGTGCATGGTTGACAAGATCCGCATGGCTTTTTACAACAAGATGGTTTGCTTGATTTTTTACTAGGCGCAGATCGACATGTGGAACAAGACGGCCTTTTACATCCCTTTTTACAACATTTTGGTTTGCATGATGATGGACGACATACAATCATTCTGCATTTTGAAGGAAGACGACAGGGGCCTGGTAAACTACAGGGCAATGGACACGGTGAGCCTGCGCACGACGGTGGGCGAGGCGGAGGTGGCGCCCATTCTAACATTAACTCATTCTTTGCTAGTGGCCCTCCAGTCATTCTGCGTATGACCAATTCAAATACACCGCGACGAGGATTTGAACAAGAAGTTATTTTAACAGGTACCGGTTGTTGGTCTGGAGATGTGGAGGCTACGATACATTTTGGTCCTCGACATGGTTCTTTACCACATGGTAAAGATCCATGTATCGGACATGGTTCTTTAGATGCAATTTTTATATGGTCTACTGTTACAATTAAGTCATCTTTACCTACGTTTGGACATATTTTATCATCTTTGATACATACTTTAACACACGGTTTACCGGTACTTGTAGATGTAGATTCTCCTTTTCTTTTCTCTGTTTGCGCTGCAGTTGATTCTTTTGTGTGTCCTTTACATGGAGAACTTGAAACTTTACATGGAGAAGCTGTTATTTTTTGACCAGTTTTAGTTTGGCTTTCTTCTTTTCCTTTTTTTGCATTTGCTTTGCTGTCTTGCTTCTGTTTTTCTTTTTCTTTCTTTTCCTTCTCTTTTTCTTTCTTTACCTGCTCTTTCTCTCTCTCTTTATCTTTCTTCTCTTTCTCCTTCTCTCTCTCTTTCTCTTTCTTCTCTTCCTCTTTTTCAATCTTTATCCGCTCTTTCTCCTTCTCTTTATCCTCTTTCTCTATTTTTTTCAGCTCTTTCTCCTCCTCTTTCTCCTTCTCTTTCTGTCTCTTCGCTCTCTCTTTCCTTCTCTTATCATCAAAAAATGATGAAGTTTTCTCAGATACAGGTTCAGACCATGGTTCTAACGATTCCTTACACCTATCATGTCGCCCTTCAGGTCCTGACTTTATACTAACTTGTGATCCACATTTTGAACATTTAGCTAAATTTTCTTTCTTTTTCTTATCTTTATCTTTATTTTTATCTTTCTTATCTGACTTATCGGATCTTACTGACCTATCCGACCTTCTTGACCTTACACTTGTATCTGAATCATTCTTTCCCACCCCCTGTTTATGTTTTTTGTCTCTACTCCAATAGTAAACTTCGGAATACCGTGGAACATACCTTTCGTACTTCGAATAACTAACAGAAGTTCCCGGCTCATTTTTTGATTCTATACATTTGGATGCATTGATGGTCTCATTGTTATTGCAACAAACTTGTAGGCACTTATTTATCGATGCTGTGGCTTGAGTTCCTGAATTACGTTGGTAATGAAAATCGTTCGTAAGAGTCATATAAACCTGCGTTTCTTTGCCATAGTACTTATTTTCCAAGTATTTGTAGTCTTCGGAAATTAAATCTAAATTACTTTCCATAGACCTGCACCCGTTTGACGTAAGAGCAACTAAATTGGGCGGTTTCTCGTTACACGAGAAATTATTTTCGAGGG
This sequence comes from Endotricha flammealis, assembly GCA_905163395.2. Taxonomy (NCBI): domain Eukaryota; kingdom Metazoa; phylum Arthropoda; class Insecta; order Lepidoptera; family Pyralidae; genus Endotricha; species Endotricha flammealis. The sequence goes on along the minus strand of LR990852.1, from coordinate 13,794,309 downwards.
TATAACAAGATTTGGTAGAGGTATCAATGGATATTGAAATATACTCCTGGGACATATTTATAGCTTCAGATTTAGCACATTTTTTTCCATTTTCTAAAGTCATAAGATTGTCAACATAAATGTGCTTCATAACATCGATTGAATGCATGTCCAATATTTGCTCCTTAGTCAATTCTTGAAACAGCGGCAAGCTCGGCAGGGCACCTACGACCAGTGGACGACACTTTATTTACGATCATAATTATATAAAAATAAATATGCAGGTATTAACTAATTTACTGGGTGATACTGTTGACATGTGTTCCCTTACAAATTATTTTGGGTACTTAAATGAAACTAGTATAAATACAAAATATTTTAATCCATATAAATCTATCCATAATAGGGGGGTAAACTAGAGAAATAGCGCCTGGGGCGACAGGTAGAACAACAAGACACATAGAGCAGTGTGCGAAACAACGAATTGTTAATCAATTTCAGATTTCCTTCCTGGTTTTTCGACAACTTTCCTTTTCTTAATTTTATCACTTGAACAGGAAAGTCATAGACGACACTAACGCAATATTCTAAGATGGAATCCATGATCAGGTTCATTGAAATGTCTTCCACATCATCAAATGTCAAGTGAAAGTGAGGTCATTGCTTATGTCCCATGCCGCTGGTGTACGTGGATATTGAAAAAAACCTTTCTTCCTGTTGAATAGCAATTTTATGAACGCACGAACTGCACGATTTTATGAACGTATCAGACGCTTTTCTTTTATAGTATTCGTAGATGTAACAAAATTAAGCACAAAAAATAATTAGTAGCACAAAGAGTTGACCAAGAACAAAACATTAATTATTACATTAAAATTAGAATCGCTTTTTCTCTTTTTTGGGTTTCTTTAATCTTCTCATACAACAATCACAATCAGGATCAGACTGAACTCTCGTATCGACTTTTTTAATTGGTGGTTTTTTATCTCCTCCTTTGGGAGTGACTAATTCTAGTTCAAATCTACATTTTCTGTCGCCCTGTATAGCAGTTTTTGCGACTTTTAAAACATAGCAGTCCTTGTTTGGCAAATCCTGTTTAATTGCATCACCGCGAGCTAGAGCTGCCTGTTGACCGTGTTTCGATGCTTGAAGACAACTCTCAGTGGTACAAGTAAATTGAGTGTCCGTCGGTCGAGCCCCACGGCAACAAGTTGCTTCGGATGGCAACGCCAAACTTATTTGATTTTTTCCACATGGCGGTGCACACGGGCCTCCGTCTGTTCCTTTTGTGAATGGGCATTGCATTGCGCAGTGCGTCTGGCTGATCTTCTTGATGATCGAAGCGCTGGCTGGCACCTTAATTCTAAGCTCGTTGCCGGCCAGGTTTGTACCTATCTCTTCGAATTGCTTACTGCTACCTGGCCATCAAGAAAGATTCTCATGCACTCATCATGCATATTATATTACCTAATTAAAATCATGGGGGTTTATTATGCAACTAGCTGCTGCCCGCGGTGTTACCCGCATTTAATTTTATTCACAGCAGCGCCATCTATATCAGATTTTTGACCAAATCCTACGGGAATCACGTACTTTTCGGAATAAAAAGCATACTATGTGTTAATCCAAGGTATCTGCTACCTACATACCAAATATGTATCATAAATATTGGCGCAGCAATTTGAGCGTGAAGAAGTAACAAACTTACACACAACTTTCACATTTAGTAGGATTACCCTGCTAAAATATTATAGAGATTTAAATGTTACAGCCAAATTGATGTATCCAGATATTCTACACATCTACCGATAATATCATTATAATACCTATACCCCAAGCAAATTAAGCCGAATTTTGGCATTGGGGAGAAATAATTCGTGTAGTTTTGAAAATTGACACAGTTGTACCTTATGGGGTCCAGAACAACATATTAAAAGTCCTCGAGGGTGTCAATTAGCATAATGATTGCTTCTTTCTAACCGATTTGGTCACATTAGTTTAACTCTACAATCAATACTTTAGAATTAGAAATTGACGAAGAGATTTAAAAAATAAAAACCGGTCAAGTGCGTTTCGGGCCACGCACTGTGTAGGGATGCTTTGCTTGCAGACAGATGAGTGCAATGTCGTATCCTATAACATTTATACGTTTTATTCATAGAAATAGTAGTGTAATTAATTCGTCAGGTATTACTCTGTAACTAGTAAAGCCTACTGAACCTGATTATTTTCCTAGTAGGTTCTCTATATGGACTAGTAACATTTTTTTTTTCAAATTTTTAACCACAATAATTTCGTAGATAGAGGGCGGCGAACACCATGTGACGATCGCGCACGAGATTGCCGCACTATAGGCGCTAGACCGCGGACAAACGGATATGGCAAAACTATTAGGGTTCCTGTGAAATCCTAAAAAGGGACCGTTTGAATTTTGATTTAAAGATAAAAAGAAACAAAATACATCACATCATTGTATTCTTCTTATAAATTTTAATGTACTTATACCTACATTGTAACTAATGAGTGGAAAAAAAGGAAAAAAGAAAAAAAAAAAAAGTACAAAATGACAAAAAAGGCCGTAACCGGTTTTCTTTCGCCATTTCTTTTTACCGGTTGCCATTTTGCTTGTGTCCGAAATGGTGGTAGCATATAACGTAGTTTATTTTTTTTATTTAAACAAGTTGTAAATGACAAGAAAAAGTGCCTGTGAAGGTCTAATTTCTGAAATAAACGATTTCATTTCATTTCATTTCATTTCATTGTTATTACTTCAATTTACATCGATATCGACATCCTCATCTTCTCTTTGTAGAAAAACCCCCACCCTCGAGGACTTAGTATGTTGTTCTGTTATGGACTGTATCTATACTAATATTATTAAGAGGAAAAATTTGATTGTTTGTTGGTTTGTTTGTTTGCATTGAATAGGCTCCGAAACTACTGGACCAATTTCAAAAATTATTTTAACAGTAGAAAGCTACATTATCAGGGAGTGACATAGACTATAGCTTTTCCCGAAATTCAATGTGGTTCCCACGGGAACGGGTCTGGACCTTCACGCGGAAGAACTCGCGGGCAAAAAATCTAGTAAGGTATAACCATGAAGATGTTCTAAACTACACGAATTATTTACGCTGATTTTATTAATTTTCTCGTACTACTAGGTACCCAATTTAGCCAGAGTTTTGTGAAATTGAATTAAACAATTTCACTTGATATTAACTGACGTGTACACGTGGTTTTGAAATAACATATCGAATAGTTTTGTGTCGAGTTATAAATGGTTTTGGGATTAGTTTAGGAAATCCCACTAACACCCCAAAACAATTCCAATCTCGTCAAAAATAACCGAAAACTCGTTATGCTATTTAATTATATTGGCTGTAACATAACAAGTACAATGTACATTTTTGAATTAAAACAACTATTTAATATTAAATTTAGCAAATATTTGGAATGATAAAAAAATAGATTATTTTATAAGAAAATTCTATAAACAACTTAAACTCGCTCACTTTCGACCCCCTTTCGATGGTTTATTTGTTGCAAATGAATTGGACTATTTACTGGTTAACCAGTATGTTCAAGTATGATGTATTCATTGCGAGAACTCACGTTTTAACAGAACAATTTAGTCCACTTATTCCGAAGTAAAGTTTCAATGAAAAATGTTACAAAAACAGTGAAACGCAGAGGTAGTTGCATCGGTTAGCTAGTGAAATAAAATGAGATGAAATGAATTCGTATATTTTAGAGTGTAGGCATCCACAGACACATTCTCCAGTCATGTAGTCCATATTGTTATTCTATCTATCTATATAAATAAAATTCAAAGTCCTGACTGACTGACTGACTGACTTAAATATATATCAACGCACAGCCCAAACCGCTGGGTCTAGAGATTCCAAATTTAGAATGTAGATTCCTTACGACGTCTCGGGGTGAACCAAGAATGGATTTTTAGAAAATCCCACGGGAAACCGAGATATACGCAAACGAAGTTGAGAGGGTTTTACTGATTCGCTGGGTCAGATTCCAAATTTGGAATGTAGGTTCCTTACGACGTCTAGGGGTGTACTAAGAAATAATTTTTCAAAATTCCCACGGGAAAGCGAGATATACGCAAACGAAGTTGCGAGGGTATATCAACGCACAGCCCAAATCGCTGGGTCTAGATTGGCGGTGAGAGCCCTACGCTCCCGCAACAGTCCGGTGTCTCAGTAAAGGGTGTCAGTACACCCGAACTGATTCCATACAAAACCACATGTTTCCATACAAAAAAAAAAAAAAAAAAAAAAGCTGGGTCTAGAGATTCCAAATTTAGCATGTAGGTAGGTTCCTTATAAGGACCGGACCGACAGGACCGGACCGAATGAAAAATATGCTTATTGTTAGTAGGCCACGCGGGCGAAGCCGCGGGGAGAAGCTAGTATTAAATAAATTAGCTTTCTATACGATTGAAGGGAGACCCGTGTGACACACACTCATAATCATTTATGGGTTGATATGATGATGATTATGAGTGGGGACTGGGATGATTATGGGTTGATATGATGATGATTATGACTCTGGACGTATTTGTACATGTATTTTATTTCGTGTCTCGCATAAACATGAATAAAGGTTTAGCCCTCTACGCATTATTCATCCGCGCTGGACGTCCGTCCGTCCGTGCACGATGCACGACGCAAAACGTTATTACGTAGGCTTGCTGGACTATTCGGCTCATACTGGATATTGACGTCCAGCGTGGATGGATAATGCGAAGCTGGCTTTGTAATTAATATCGCTTTGGTACACGCATCGATATCGGGGATAATTCCTCCGCGTGGTAATGCCTCGCGAGATTGTAGGCTCTGTCCACACTCCTTTGACTATTTAATACAACATAAACCATGATACGATTCCAAATATTTACATTTAAATACAAAGACAGTTTACCTTTAGGTACGTGTAAACAGTATTTATCAGTATTTCTACACAACATATTTTCCGGTGGGCTATTTTTAGGTCCACTACAATAACAGGGGTCATCGGGATCTGCGCATGGTACGGGATCTTTAACTGAAACGTAAAAAATATATAATGACAACGTAATTAATTAAATTGTCATTATATTTTTTTTATGAATAAAGAAAAAATATATATAGGGACAAACACAGATTGAGCTAAGCCCCAAAGTAAGTTCGAAACTTGTGTTATGGGATACTAACTCAACGATACTATATTTCATAACAAATTATGATTTATAACGAGATAACATCAAAGGCCCAGGCCAATCAGAAAAAGTTTGTTTTTCATCATGACCCGACCGGGATTCGAACCCGGGACCTCCTGGGTGGCGGTCCGGTGTGGTAACCATTACACGATGGAGGTCGTCGTGGATGTAAGGACACGACCTGACAGATCACCTGTTGGTAGAAAATCTGTTGTAAATAAAAATAAAAATATGTTGTACGCCCACGACTCCAAAGTCTTGTAGTAGGCACGGGTATCAGGCTGTCAGCAATTATTTATTCTGTGCTTTCGGCTCTTTCGCTCAATATAAGAAACCTCGAAGTAACGCCGCTATTTCACATCACTATAATAAATATTTTACACAGCGCCACCTGGTCCCAAAGTAACCTGGTCCTAACCTAACCTGCTTGTGTTATGGGTACTAGACAACCGATATATTATAGAAAATATATACTTAATACATAGACCACCCAAACACCCAGACTCGAGAACAAACATAAATGCCATCACATGTTTGCCTCAAGCGGGAATCGAACCCACGCCCTCTGGTAGCAGCACTACCAACATTACCAACGCACCACTGGCCTGTCTGTGCTATGCTATGAGAAGGTGGTCCTGCTTTTGTCCAGCGAACCCATTTACGCGCCACAACAATTTTTTTCTAATAACTAGGCTATGCCACTCTGAATTTACATTAGAAATAACCGCTGATGTCTGTGATAATTTGCTATTGCTGTTTTTATTTGAGCGTTAAGTTATGTTACCTGGTGGACATACACCGGGATCGGCGTTTCCCATTCCTATCTTACAAGAGCTGCCCTTGCTATGAAAAGCGCCACAGGCGCATGGAGCATTTGGTGTTTGAAAATCTCTGCGTGGATCACATGATCTATCTGTAATGGCCGAACCGCTGTTGGCTCCTATACTCGGGGCTCCTCCTCCCTGAAATCTGGTAATAATCAATTTGCCAAAACATGAAATTCTTAAAAACATGACAATTTCTCCCGCTGTGTCTTTGTCAGGTCCAATGATCTGGAACGAATCCTTCAAGGCTTGACAGCTAACGCTGGTAGGATCTTCTAAAAACTTTTTACGTGCTTGCACGAATTCCTTCGTCATGTCAATTGTCGCTTCTCCTATCATAATTTTGGTCGGGAGGCATCCGCATGGCAGAGATTTGGACACAGTAACCTTTACAGGAAACTTGGACATAGCACTGGAGATGTCCGATTGTTTGAGGGAAAAAAGACATGATTTTCCGCTGTTAAATGATTTTACGAAGGATCCACCGCTCTTGGCGCCAGAGCTTGGGTCGTCGTCGCATATTTCGAGTGGCTCTACGGACGGACATTCTATATTGACACAAGTTCTGAAATCCTTGTCTGATAAACATGGGTTTTTCTGAAAAACTATTTTATCGATGAGCACCTCGAGGAGGAAGAGCCCGTCATCCTGCTTTGCCATCTATGATTTGTGATTGGGGATGGGAAATTATTAATATTTTTTTTCACAATTAATTTATCATACTGTTTTTACTGATTTTGACTTTTGAAACAAAAGAAACCGGAACTTCTTTAGTCAAAAGTCATGTCATTTTCTTAAAAAAAAAAAAGATGAAATAATCTACTGTTGAGGATTCTTTCTCTTTGTGGTGAATGGTGAGCAAATAAATTGGGTGAAAGTTTACTAGCGAGTCGAAAAAAGGCGAATGAATGCCAAAGTAAAATCATAGTACGCGTTTTCTAGTTCTATGGCTAAAATAGACGTGTAAAAAGCATAGAGGATAAAAGTATTATAAAAATACAGACGTACAAATTCGGGTTTTGCTTGCTTCTTTTCAAAAATAGCCGCCCCAGCCAATCTGGTATTGTGAACTTTATTCTGCTTCGAGAATAAACAATAATAAAACAATTACAATGCATTAAATTTTCGCAGGTATCTACTAATAAGACTTTGCAAGTCCTTCCTATTATGTTTTTATTTGTGTGTTTGGTTAACTAAATAAATACAATCATATTAATTAATAATACCCAACATTATTTATTTGGAGAATTTTCTCAAAATACAATTATATTTCACAGCAGGATAGTGCTGGTAATACCAGTTGCAAGCTTCGTTTTGATATGGACGTCCGACCCTGAAATGTAATATGCCTGATAAATAATCTTTACCAATAATAACAAGCGGACTATTTGTTATCATAATAACCTATACCATATTTTAAAGTACCTAACTATGTATGTATGTCTGTCTGTTACCTTTTAATGCTTAAACGACTGAACCGATTGAGATTTTTGTCTATCCTATGTCCTTTGTCGAGTGGAGACTCGAGGATAGTGATTAGTGGGGTGATTTTTTAATTTTATTTAGATTTACTTGCTTAGTTCTAATGTTTTGGAGAGGGAAGGGAGGGCTATTTTGTCCATGATACCAAAATTCCACGCACAAATTAATAATGAATAATATTTTGAAGATCACGCTTCAGCAGCATCTCAGCCACAAGAAGTCCATTGCTGGACCATAGGCCTCCCCCAAAAGTTTTCAGCGCAGTGATAAAAGATTATGCTAATAATAGATTTATTATTAGTATATACTCAATCTATGATGCTAATAAGTAAAAATACGTGTCTGAGTGTCAGACTGTCGAATCAGCAGGAAATGTATGGGACAAGACAAAACTCAGAAGTTCCCGTTCCTACGGGAAATTGTAAAGATCGAACGAAAATGAAATGAAATGAAATGAACTCACTCACTAACGCAATTACCGCAATTCGCGATCTTCAAAGAATAGATTTTTTAAATTTTAATAGCTACAATGTCATAATATTTAAATGATGTACTCGTTCATTGAAGCCCGAATTTCTTCTGCTGTTAGATCGGCCGTCAAATCAGGATAATATTTCCACCTTTGCTGGCCAGGGTCTTCCTGCCATGCCAGCTGGAAAGGGGTCAGTCCCGGAAGATACCACTTACTGCAGTCGCGACAGTGAGCGCTTACGGGTTTCTAAAGATGCAAACGTTAATTATTATAGATTATAGGTACTGAACATATGTGTTCCTATGTTATAAAGACAATGCTTTAAAATTGGTAATAATGCTCCATGACAGTGCTCGCTTTTTGTGGCTGCGTACTTGAGCTATTCGACCACATGTCTAACCCCTATAAAATCTGAGGATAAGTGACTGTGTCCAGTGGTAGCGTCTGATAGTGTTTTGGTCTAACCACCTGTGTGGAGTAGACTTCGTTCAGGGAGACGTGGTGTGTCTTACAACTTACATCATACCTAACCTAACCAGTCTTGTTCGAATAATAAATATCGTCGATCAAACTTCATCTGCCACTTTACCACCTTCAACGTCCTGTGAATTGTCGCCAGTCGCGTCATCATCATCTCAGCCACAAGAAGTCTACTGCTGGATATAGGCCTCTACTACGGCCTATTGCCGTATGTTTGTGTTACCGCGGCGGCCTACCGCCTCGAACACGGCTACGATGCTAGTGGTCGGCAACTTGTGCATTATTTTTTTAAGAAAACTTAACACAGGAAAGCGTCCTTGCATTATGATTACTTATTTAAAAGGGTACACCTACTGTTCGATTCCTTGAGAGCTCTATAAGCACAGGGTTCTAGCAAACTCATAGGAATTTATTGTTCTCTCTCTATAAATTTTATAGAGAGCAACTGAAATGATATGCTCACATTGAATTGATAAGTTGAGTGCTTAATATGATATTCAGTCCACCGATGTTTAGCTAGTACTTAAAGCGGGCATTCACCCATTTACGTAGGTACAGTCAATCCCAGCACAGATCCTTTTGAAATTACATTGCAGTACATTTTTCTGCGACACGGTAAAGATCCGAGTGAACTCAAACTATTCGAAAGTGGTGAAGACCTAGTAGAACATTACAGTCGAATAAATTAGTAGTTTTATTTTATGGTGAGTTACACAAAAACATATTAAAGTTAATGAATGACATATTATATTAATTAAGTAAGGCTGTCAATGTATGATCGAGAACATTAAGACTAAATGGAGACAGATTTAGTCTTAATGTGGAATTAAGTTAAAAATGCGTTTGTGCAACTGACTGCAATAGCTTGTTTTTACCGATTTGTCTTTCAATCCGTCGCAGGCATGCTGACGGCGATATCTGACACAGTCCAGATCGTATTGGTAGGAACGAGGAAATACAGCCTGCCTCACTAGAATACGAACGTTTAATATTAATTAGCTATATCCAATTATTTTTGGTACCTACAAATTTGTATAAATCAGTAATCATAACCAGCCAGCAAACAACTATTTTTCACTCAAGTGGACACTTGAAAATAGAATGAGTCTCTCTCTACTTAATATGTACCTATTTGTCATATTCTTCTTAAAATTAAAATATATGTAATTATCCTGTAAATTTAGTTTAGAACATTAAAGGATCTAGAATATAAAGATCTTTAATAAAGGTTTGGATTGGAGCTTCCGCTCAAGAACATACTGGGCTATATGCAGGGTGTGGTCGATCCAAAGGTAGCTACATGAAATAACTAAGGTCAGAGGGATCCAGCATAAAACATCTCCTACGGTCAAAAATGATATAAGTAACCATTTTTGTACACTAAATACACTTTTAAAAGTTAGCGTTTTGAAAAGTGCTATAATGAAAAGCAGACCAGGTTGGGAAATAAAACAAAATTATATGAAAAGTTGGGAAATGATTATCATGCGAAATTTGGCGAACCGTTTTTGCACTGTACAATGTACATACAGTGCAAAACTGTACATACACTGTACTCCGTTCGTCGGGTTTCGGGGAGGGTCCGTCACAAGATAAATTTTGGAGCAAAATGGAGTGTAACAAAAAGGTAGCAAGCAAAGTTAAAAGTAATTTGAAGCGTTTCGTCAGTCTGTATAGAAATAATTAATTAAACCTTTCATTAATAGTAAAAAGCAGAAACTCATTTTCAAGAGTGAGACAAGGTGTGGATGGCACTTACAGGGTTTTACCATTTCGGTTGTGGCTCCATAAGTGTAATAAGCATCGTGGAGAGTATAAGCATTTGCACCAGGTTTGTCCACCATGAAGGCCTTGTCTTTTTTCACCATTCCGTCGATAACAGCATTTGGCAATTCATTTATAGTCGGTCTAACGAACAAAATCAAAGATAATAACAGTTAAATAACTATATACTTGCATCACACTAAAACATTTTTTAAATCTATGGTACGTCTCCTTAGATTTACGTCTTAATTGATATACTTGTGCCTGTTATTCCGAGTGCAGTTAAAAGGTATCCCGGCTATTCAAGCCCGTCATGACAATCGTTGAGCTAAGTCAGTGATCGTCAAGTGTCGTAACAACACTAACCTCTTCCGACCCAAAGAACGGCGTTAAACCCATTCGATTGATATCGTTTGCAAACCAATTTACATGAGTAAAGATTTATTAATGTAAAAATGATGAATTTGTGATGCGAAAATTATCTTAATCAGAAAATACCTTATTAAATAATTTGAAATGTATAGCGTCACTCATTGCAACACCCTTGCAGGGTGTCTCATGTGCACTCTTTAGTAACATTGTCACCTTTGCGCTTTGTAATACCATGAGACTGTGCAATAAATAAATAAACCTTCACAAAATTGGCTTAGATAGCCGGCCGCCCCGCTCAATTCTAATGGCGTCAGTACACTCTCGCACGAGAGCACTCGCTATGTATCACCCGAGAGTTCTCGTCCGAGAGGCTTAGGTATCGGTGACACAATGTACACTCTCGTTAGGTTCAGTTGTGGTTGCGAACGCCGAGAGGTGGACGCTGAATTAGAAATTGAATCCGCTCTTGCGCTATACACTGTTAATTATTATATGTATGTACAAACGTATCAGTATCGTATATTTTTTTGAGACCCCTCGACTCGGGTGCAAAAAACCGACACGGGAGCGAGAGCAGACGAGACACCCCAAAACATCAAGAGGCAAGGCGAGCGCTACCAAGTACACTCTCGTACGAGTGCACTCGGCAAGTACTCTCGCGAGAGGTGTACAGCCGCCATAAGGGATTATGAAACGACCACATAGCTAGCTGACACATAATTTAAAAAATCTATATGGATGATTCTTGAGAACCTTGGTGGTACTTCGACTAGCTCCCTGGTCAGCGGTTGTAGGAACTTGCCAATGGATAGTTGCGTCAGGCAAGGTGGTCTTCCGGGGGTTAGACATTCGTTAGTGAGAACGGTAAGGCTAGCATTGTCAAGTGTATATCTGAAAAAAATATATAAACCATATGAATACGTCGTTATCGCAGGACAACGACTTGTACTATAATGTCTTGACATTATAGTAGAGGAGCCCAAGAGGGGGTTTTAGCAGTTACTTGAGCGCATCAGATTAAAATATAGGGAATATTACAGAACTCTTCAAATAGGTGGGTTCTCGTAGGGCACCGATTTGCTGAGTGTTCTCGGTCTCCGTAGGACGTTCTTCATCGATTTCAGAGCATCTATTGAAGGTAGGAACGGGATAGGTCAGTCAGTATATTTATAACGTCAGAATCAGAACCGAGCCATTGAATTCTGGCTGTATCTTCCACTTCCTTCAGGTACATAAATAAGTTTGTGAAGAGATTTGTAGTGGCTGCCTCTCCCCGTGTCGCCCTAAGCCACAGATATTATAATGGTATCTTAGACTATTCTTGACAATATTACCGCCTCGCCTTTCGATGACACGGCTCGAAGCGTAAAGCGTACCGATACTCACTTGGAGCTCGTTCAGACGATGCGAATGTCACCGCGGGGCCATCGCGCGGCGATTGTACACCCGACCACGCGGCATGTACAGTACATGTACCTTATGTTGACTTAGTCGCGCGGCGACATTCGCATCATCCGAACCCTCAAAAAACAACAAGAAAATTTTAAATATTGGTAGCTGTACTTGTCAGGATCATAGCCACCAAATTTAGCCACATTACTTCTTGGATCTAGAGGATGAGGTTTGTGTTCCATTGTGCAAAGATGTTAGGTAAATATTCCCATGTCAGTAAGATTCAAGTTATACAGCCAGCGCTGATGGTTTTAACTTTTTGTGTACCTACGTACTATGAGTTTAGATTTTGGTTAGGTAAATTCAAAATGTTAATAATGATTTGACCATCTCTGAATTTGATCTGATTACTGGTAGCTAATCATTGATTAAGTGACTTTTGATTGACGTTGGTTTGACGTAAGTCATTTGATTTTACTCTTTGCTGGAAACCTGGAAACATCGAGTTTGTGATAGCTGGAAACAAGTCGCATTCTGAAGCAAGAATTGTCGTGATCAGCGAGTTCGCGATTACATTTTTGGGGAGCAAAAACTATGAGGTTCTGTGTATAACAGGTGTCTGGTCTATAATAGAGGTACCTACCTACCTTTATTTTTATTTTTATTATAGTGAGAGAAATGCATTACTGCATGTCCCGCCGCTTGGGGATGCGGCGGGGCATGCAGTACTAATATACCGACTAAAACTCTCACTCACTGCCACCTTATCCGCCTTATATGGGCGGGGCCACGGGAACTAAGATACTTCCGTGACCCCGCCGGCGGTTGTCCGAAGATCCGTCCTCTTGGGCTCGGCATTATTGGCGAAGCGCACAGTTGGAATTGGCGCGCCGCCGCACCGCTCGGGGAAGGTACCTACCTACCTACCTAGTTTAGTCTATTCACGATTGTACACTAAAGAAAGGTTCCTTCCTCCCTCACAAAATAAAGGATTTTTCTGGTGGCAATCAATAAATAATTTGATTTTGGCGCCAGCGTGCATTAAGTTTCAAGCCTAGGATGATGTGTTGCATGATGCATCCATCGTAGATTCAAGCAAAGCATTGAGTTTTTTTGAGGTGAACAAAAACCTTCATTCTCCGAATTCACGATTGTAATAAAGAAAGGTTCCTTCCTCCCTCACAAAATAAAGGATTTTTCTGTTGGCAATCAATAAATAATTTGATTTTGGCGCCAGTGTGCATCAAGCTTCAAGCCTAGGATGATGTGTGTGTTATCCATGGAAGTAATAAGTACTTATTACTTCCATGGTGTTATCTAAGGTGTGTTGCATGATTCAATGCATCCATCGTAGATTCAGGCATCGTAGATAAAAAGCATTGAGTTTTTTTGAAGTGAACAAAAACCGTAATTCTCATTTATTTTTTTGATTATTTGACAGGCCATGGAGCATGGAGTTCCGGCACAGTCTATAATGTGCAATGGATAGCCCTTCTAATGCTAACTCTACACTCTCCCGAAGTAGAGCGGAGCGAAGTGAAGTGAAGTTAGGTACGGAGTCAGAACGCAAAGAAAAAGAAAAGCCGAACCAGGAGGGCTACTACGAAACGTAAATCCGTAAAAGAATTTACATGAATTACAAGGTAGTCATTAGTTTAGGAAACGACTGCTCTAAAAAAGGTATAGAGGGAAATGCTTGGAACACAATTTTTGACTTCGTAACTTTGTTTGGACTAGTTAGGTGAGCATATCAAAAGTCCCCATACGCCGGAGAGGGGGGGGGGGGGGGGGGGGGTTGAGTCTCATTTTTCGGTTTTTTGCTTATATTCGGAAACTATGTGTCCTAGCGACATGAGACTTAAGACCTTAGAGTATAAATAAATAAGACAAGTAAATAGAGCGCGCGCATCACTCATTGCCCATTATGCCAAGCGTGAGCAATGACCCATAGATACTGATAGTGATGTGCCATGATTGAGGCACCTGTGCGTAAATGTAATTATTAATTTAAGTACTTAATACGTATGGGGATGTAAATAAACATAACAATAAAATTGATTTATTTTGTAATTTTGGATCAATTTTTAAGAATATCGGAAAAAATCGCTCAACTTACTTTTAGCGTCACTTTACATATTTACAAAACCGTTATACACATTATTTAGTTAGCTACATTCATAATGATTATCTAGTAAGGACATTAAAATGCACGGAACAAACGAAACTCCAAATGTTGGGCTCCCAGTCGGGCCTTTTAATTGCTAAAGCACACTTATTTGCCAATTGATGGCTTTTCTCAAAATCTGCAATTAAATAATTAACCGTATTTATAATTAAATTGTTAAGTGTTTATCAATTCAAATCAAACATTTTACTGTAATGTATGCATTGAAAGGTTGTAATACTAGTAAAAAAACTTGTAATACAAATGATTTAATTTCTAATACTTTGATCAACTTGATGTACTTTTATTATTACGAAAGAAATCATGATATTACAAAATATTCGAGTACAACGTGGTACAGCACTAGCTCTAATTCGGGGAGCTGTAAAACGCGGGGCGCGGGGAGGACGTGCGTTGTCAACCCACCCACCCGCGCGCCCCTCCGCATCACGCTTTCACACCCTGGTTAATTTCGTTAAAATCAGTGTTTTCCTGACAAAATATTACTTAACGATGAAAAGAAATATCATTGTTCTTTTTAGTTTGCTTCCGAGAATCGTGTTTACACCTTGGTACTGCACATTTCACCATGATAAACTTAAAATTTAATTGAATATCGTGACAGAAACAATCAGCGCGCCTGACGTTTTGTGATTAATGACGTCGCCCTTGCAATTTCGCGACTGTTCATACTTGTGCTTACTGTTCATACTCTCTAGAGCGCGCTCTATTTACTTGTCTTATTTATTTATACTCTAAGCTTTAGACAAAATGAAAGTTGATTAAATTTGCTACAACTTTTATTTAGACAAGTTTTTCGATATCTTGTATAGTTTTCGAGATATCTGCTCTACTTATGCTCTTCATAGAGCAGATATCTCGAAAACTATCTCATTTACGTTTCGTACCCTCCAGGACGGAGAGTCAATCTACCCTCGTCTTTGCTCAACTTCGCGAGAGTGTAAAGCTTGAATAAATAATGCTAGCGTTTAATCCGACCATATTTTTGTCAATAGGTTGGTAACACTGACATTGAAAATTTATTTGTAAAAAAAAAAGCAACAAAAAGTAGGTAGTAAAAAAAAAGCCTGCCTGTCTTGTGTTCTGAAAATTATGTATAGGTATTTGAGTGTAAAAGATGAAGTACAAATAAGTTTTTACGTGACTCATATTTCATAGATAGGCATTTGTGATTTATAATATGTCTAGAAATATTGTTTTTGAAGGATGGCTGACCAAATCTCCGCCTACAAAGCGGATTTGGAGAACGGTGAGTGCAATAATTCGGGGCGAGACTTTTACCTTTGTTGACAGATTGTGACTACATCTTTGTACGAATGCAATAAAATTGTTTTGCCGCTTAACTGTCCCAAAGCTTATGCATTATTAAAATGGAATATCCGTATTTATGGTACATTAAAATGGGCATATTTCCTCACTCACTAGAAATGGCGGAGAAGGTGGTTCGCCTTGCGCCAGTCAGGGGAGCTCCCAGGGCAGTATTTTCTAGATTATTACGCGGACCGGAATTGCAGGCGACTCAAGGGCACCATCAACCTAGATTTGTGCGAACAGGTATTTATTTTGTTAACCTTTTATCAGCTGTTCTGAATCTAATTCTTTTGTATTTGTACAAAATGTCTTTATATTATTACATATAACAAAGAAAGAATATTTGTGTGATGTATTGTGTTTGCTATGAGCTCTATTCAAACATCTGTAATTGAATATGTAAGTACCTACAATAATAGCCTAGTATCATAATACACAAGAATGAAGAGGTAGACTTGTATTCATTAAATATTCTATACAAAATTTACTTCTACTTAAATGTCAAAATAATATAGCTGCGCAAAACAAACAGTCTTGGTCTGTATGTTTTCCGTGTAAAATATGTACTTATTTACTTAAAAAAGTATTTATGCTTATTTATTAGCTATCTAGTACCCATCATAGTACAAGCTTTACTTAATTTGGGATTAGGCTTAGGCTTTATGTAATTCGTCCAAGAATTCTATTTATGTTCATAATTTGATTGTACGTACATTCATAACAACATCCATTTTGCTTTCCAAATTAATCAAAAAGAAATGTTTGTTGTATATTTTTCTAAATTCATTATTAGCTACCTACCTGCTTGTATATGTGTAGAATTATTATTTATTAATATACATGTAGATAAAAATATTTAAAATGCATGTATTTTTTATTGACCACCAGTTGCCATGTTTGTGATAATTGTATGCCTCTGTGCAGGTTCAATCCCTACACAGAATAAACATTTGAGTAGTCAATATATTATGTTAAGCCTGGTCACATTCTATGTCATAAGTATATAACAAAATAAAAATAAAATACCCATTGTCTGGTACCCATAACTATAACATAAGCAAGTTTAAGCCTACTTACCTTGGGCCAGATTACAGTCTGTGAGTTGTGTACAATTCATTTATTTGATTTATATTATATAAACATGCAATAGATATAATTTTTATTTTAAAACTATTCCTAAGCACAATCAATTGTATTCAATGTTCGTCACAACTGTTGTATTCATTTAAAATCTGCAAACTGCATTGTGAATCGATAGCAATTTTTATTTAGGTACGTTAGTGAACAAATAAAGGAAAAAGATTAACATTCTATTATAATATAAAATGTAAAAAATATAAAGTAGTAATTAATAAAACTCACACAAGCCAGATCAACTGGAGACACATTAACAAGTTACTGTGTCATGAGTATTCTATAAACTGAAAAGGTTGCAAATGTTCCAGACGGATGGTGTTGTGACTTGTAGTTACTTTATTAATATTTAGTATATCCCGCAGTGAGGATGTTCGTTTATTTTCCTGTTCGCAAATTTACATTTTACTCTTCATTTGTGCATCCTGTTTTTATTTTGTTGTCATTTTGTCATGTGTTAACGGTTTACTGAATTTTCTTTATTGTCTATTCGGTAATTTTACTAAAATGTTCTAATAATTAGATTTGTATCTCACTGCAATTTTTGCACTGCAAAATTATTTATCATTTTTAACAGTGTCAAATTACTGCTGATTCTGTATAGAGAGCATATTTTTGTGAGAAAGCAACATAATAATGTTATTTCAATTCTGCATTCAACGTTGCAGGTAGATGCTGGGTTGCATATGGAACGGACTGGTAACCCATTGGATCCGAAGCTCCGTGGGTCAGTGTTCACAATTCAAACCCAGTCACGTACTTACCACTTGGAGGCTGACTGCGAGGCTGAGATGGAAAAGTGGGTTGATGCGATATGCAGAGTTTGTGGACTTCGAGCTACTGATGACTCATCAAATGTCTTGGGTAAGTGACCATGTGCTATATACTTATTTAAAATATAATTTTAATTAAATAGTTTGTACAATTTATATATTGAAAAAAATTTTAAGTTAGTTTAAACTAATATTTTTAAAACAAGTATTTTTTTATTTTTTTATACCACATTGTGGCAAACAAGCGTACGGTCGGCCTGATGGTAAGCCGTCACCATAGCCTATAGACGCTTGCAATACAGGAGGTATCACTCACGCGTTGCCAACCCTCTGAACCTCCCCAAGTGGAGCTCTGGAGACCTTACTCATCTTAGGAACACAACATGGCCGAGACTAATGCAATTTGGCTACGATCTTCTGTAAGGTGGAGGTCCTTTCCCAGACCAGGGCTTCTCTGTTTTGAGCGGATTATCCGCTGTGCCCTACCTCTCCTAAAAATATACCATAGTGTCATTTAGAAAATAATGTTGACATGTTATTGAACGGATTTTAATGCTGTTTAAAAAGGAAGATATAGCTCAACTTGGAGCTAAATATAGACTATATTTCATTTCAATCGGATTTTAGGAAAAGTTATCTTCATTTACCCGACGTAATGAAAATTAAGTCCCTCAAAATTTCATCCGATTTATCCGTCAATACTCTTTTAACATCTCTTCTTACAATTCCACGCGGGCGAAGCCGTGCGCACAG
The DNA here is from genome assembly GCA_905163395.2 of Endotricha flammealis. NCBI lineage: Eukaryota > Metazoa > Arthropoda > Insecta > Lepidoptera > Pyralidae > Endotricha > Endotricha flammealis. The sequence continues at coordinate 13,776,170 of LR990852.1, read as the reverse complement.
CTAGTTTATTATAAATAGAAGACACCCAGACTCGAGACAAACACAATAAATGCCATGACATAAATGTTTGCCCCAAAAGGGAATCGAACCAGCAACCTCTGGTACCGAAGGTAGGGTTACTACCAATGCACCACTAGGTGGTCAACAATATTATGTAAACCTACATCCTGTTTTCTTAATCTGGTATGACTAACTTGCTAATCTGGTCCTCTGTAAACATCCTCTGTGATTGATTACAGTCAAGACGCTATGTATGTGGAACAAAGTGTGTAGTCAGCAAAGTAGATTAACCATGCCATTAAAAAGTACCATGTCAAATCTTTATTGTATTTATTATAGCAGTAACTATTAGTTATGTTTGGATGTAGTTATCTTGCTAAGTGTGACTATATGGTTATCATTATCAGTGATATTGTAATGTGTAAAATTTACGATAAATGTGCTATCTATGCTTTGCCTAAGCTGATTTGCGCTTTGGTTTTTTGCGTTTTGTTTTTATTGAATTTATGAATCATATTAATTTACTGTACCTACTTTATTTCGCTGCGAATTTATTTTCCTGTTTTAATTTTGTTCAGAATATTATTATGATGATGTAACAATATATTGATTTTTCATTTTATCATTATGACGTAATTATTTATTTGTTTTTTTTTCAACCTTTTCCACCTTTTTTAAGTTGTTGTTTTTAACCTACAGAATTATTTTACATACTTGGGCTTTATTCTAATATTATCAGTATGTTTTTTGCCACACATGGCCGCCCCTAATATTAGATAATTTGTCTCAGGCTAAATACTCCAATGATAAATTATATTTTGGCACGTTCGTAGTGACCCTAACTTTGGCTTCAGTGCCACTGGTACCCATATTACTTGATCAGGTGGTAATGTGTGAATTTATTTATTATTAATGCTATGTATGCATGTACGGTGGCCTCGAAGATAGGAGGACCATTTTAGAAAAAAATCGCTTGCACATCTTGTAAGCGGATTTTTTGTCAGCTCCGTCCTTTTCTTTGTTACCACACAGGGTTTTTGTTTATTAGAGCCACATGTGTCCACTAGGATGTTGGATGTTGCAACCAAAAATCATCCTAAAGATGGTCCTGCTATCCTCGAGGCGACTGTACAATTTATTGTATATGTATATGGTACTAGTTTAAGATTTTCTTTTGTTTTAGAATAGTGTTTTGTTACAATTTATGCAATGCCTGCCTTTTACGGAATATTCTTGATGATAACAATAAGGTCTCAATCGACAGCATGGTTGTATATATATGGAACCGTAAAACTCTTTTCGACCATGAATGGTTATCTCAATTGGTTATCTGTATGCCTTATTTACATGATCATTTCGATACATATTGAAGTATCGCCAGTATGAATACTAGCTAATAGTTTTACAGTGTAGGGTAAGCCGTTGACAACAAATTATAAAAATTACTGCTGCATTGCATGTCAATGAACATGTTTTGCTAGATGGAACTATTTCATATTGTGAAATGACGACGATGCAATATTATGCACTCTTGCGAATTATCACTTCGTGAATGATGACATCGATAGACACATATTTTGTTGTCTTTTCATTATAGTCTCCTGATAAAGTCTAGTTAACTTATCTGCCAAATAAATTCACAGTTTATCTGACAAATAAGATCAAACTTATCAGTAAATTCTGAAACTATTCTAGATAACTAATGGGTGATTTTATCCTCAATTTTAATTGTTAATGATATTTTGCAATGCTTTTGCCTAGCGATTTTATTTTTATTTTTTGTATTCCTTATGCTTTCAAATATACATTGTACATGTAATATATTTTTCTCGTGAATAACAACTGGCGAATTATGTGGCACAGCATGTTGTGTCAATATTGTTAGTTAGTAACTATACTGTTTAGCTAAGCACCATCTCGTATAAGATTACTTGCCACACACAAAGGAGGGGTCCAGGAGGGACGCGGGGCGGGTGCGTTACCATTCCGTTTATATGAACGTCAACACAAGGAAAGTTTGCTGGTGTGGCAACGGTTAAATCATAAAATCCTAATCTTTTCTTGGCTAGCGATAACTTTGATTTCTTCAAGGATCAGGATATAAAGAAGAATTAACTTTTATCAAAAACTCATTTGCATAAGTACTTTGCATTAATAATATGTATTTATTTAATAATTTCGTTATTAAGCTTTATTAGTCTTTTTTTTAATAAAATGTAGTTTTTGCTTTTGTCAATGTTTTTTTTTATAGTGTCGTTCTCGCTCTTGCGCGGGGCATTTAAAATCGTTCTCCGATCATATTTTGACTCTGGCGGACTACTTGTTGTGAACCATTAATATATATTGATACTTCCACCCCGCGTCGACTCGCTTTCGTCTTGTGTGTTTCATGTATGATTGAAGATTTTTTTTATAAGTCCTTTTTAAAACTTTGACACCGTAGCTTATGGCCGCTTGCAATACCGGGAGTATCACTTAAATAAATTGACATAGGAAAAACTAAAACTATTAATTTGTAACTGATTTCAAGACAATTATATTATTAAACATTGTACAATTAAGATCAAATTGTTCTTTACACAAAGGACTTTTTTATGTTTTTAAGTTCCGTACCATAGAGTAGCAAATACATTGCGAGTTTTTTACATGTAAAATGTACTAAGTTTAATTGAATAAAAACTGAAATTTCTTATTATTACCTATTTAAACAGGTTTTCAAACGGTTATGATATTTTACAGAAGTTCAATGTAATTTTTTCCAAATATGTTTCAGGTACCTATCAGAATAACATAAGTGCTATATCGGCGGTGAACGAACAATATGAATGTACCGGTCCGTACATACCAATATCGGAGTGTATTACGGGAGTCCGTGCACAGGTACGTATTGATTAATTTAAATGGTATATGACAATGAAACTAAACCACTAAGGTGAACAATACGGAACGCCTGATGGTAAGCAGTCACCGTAGCCTATGGATGCTTGCAACACCGGGGGTATCACTCGCGCGTTGCCGACCCTATGTTTACCTATAATAAATGGTTTCTATTATGAATGTTTCCGTTTTGAATGTAATATATATTTCAACTTGTCCATGTAAAAATAAATCTTTATTGTCCTTGGTAATATAACTTCTGAACGGCTTTACCGATTTTATCCACTTTAAAAAAATATATTTTCGAGCGAGTGTGACATTGCCCTTTGCGACAGTCCACACGAACGGAGTCGCGGGCAGCAGTAAGTACTTATAAACATTTTCAATATATATTTTTTATTTAGCAAAATTAATTGGCGAAAATTGCTACTTTCATTTGGGTAGAATATAAATGTTTTCTTAATTATTGTTTTTTAGGATTCCCAGACAGCATTTACATTTGATCCTAGAAACATAGTGACAAGTAGGCGGCCTTTTGAGAAAGCCGATAGCCGGGGACCTCATATGTATATGAGCCAACCTCATATTAGACTGAATAATACTGACTTTTCGGAAAATGAGTCTAACTTAAGCGATGAAGAGTGCAAGTCGCTGAACGCTAGTCAATCTAATATTCGTAAGTATATTTTATAGTTTGTACATAACCATTTAAGTAGGTACTGGGTGCACTAAGGGTCGACATATACGGACTGCTTGAAGTAGTCAAGATGAACTGCTTCAAGCTGAGACTGCACAGTGGACTACAGTCATACACACGGACCGCTCGAGCAGTTGCTACTGCTTCGGGCGGTCGTGCAGTCAAAGCTTTACGCTGTTGACTATGACTGCAAAAGTGGTTTGTGTATGTTTATCAATGCCTAATTGCTCGAGCGGCCCGTTCCTCTTTTTCTCTGTTTCTAACTTAGTGCGATAAAGTGGCGCTTTTTAACTTAATCTTGCCATAACTCTCTTTTCCTCGTACTTCTAAAGCTCAGTAAATTGATTTGAACTTACGAACGAACGAACCTGCTGTAGTTATTTGAAGTTTAACCATGTTATTTAAGTTACCAATGATATATTTTGCAGGAGACTGGTCTGCAGAAAAGTCTTTCACTAAATTAGCAATCAGCCCCAACAGAAATGGATTGTCTGAAGATGGTGAGTAATAACGTTGGTACTCATGTATTTTGAGCGCGCAAAAAGCTTGTTATTATGACATGACATTTTATATTAGGGCAATTGAGAATTATTTAGTATTGATTATATCTCGTTTTGTATTTCATCTACTCAAGAAACATTTAATAGTCCTTTCACTGTTTGTGGTTTTACTGTTAACATGATAATTTAAAAATCTTGTGAATAAATATAGCTTAAATTTTATATTAATCTTATGTACCTTTATTATAATAACTTTGAAATCATTTGTTATCTTTTTGATATGATTGATTGCTGATTTGTCTTACACTGTAGACGATTTCTAGTAAAATCTTAAGTCACGTCGCGTGATACCTACATCAAGTCTCATCTCTCGTGGCGCGTATTGTACAATGTTTCCAATCATTATCACGGCACTGACTGTAGTAGCAAAGTTTGTGGTACATAGTCCTTACACCAGTCATAAAACATTTTTTAACTTTATGATAGTGGTTGGTATATTCTAATTGTGCCTGTATTTTAGGACCTCCTGTTCCACCTCGGCCACCCAAAACATTCATCATGAGCCGAGAACTATTTCAAAATAATCATCAAGTACCCAAAATACAAGAGCCCGTGGAAGTTCATGAGAATGGTTCCGTAAGTGTTGATAAATAAATAGTTTAGTTAAATGATAGCAATATTTTTATAGATATTTGTACAGAATATGGGTAAAAATTATAGATTTAGTAAAACAGACGTCTACTTAAAAGAAATAAATGGGTATCATCATAATAATAAATGATAATACATATCGTTACGAACGTGGAGATCGGGATTAAACACCGTTGACTTGTTAGAAGAACTTATTGAGCGATGAACAGGTCACAGATACAATCACTGTTGCCAAATCAGACGAATAATCGAAGTCCGTAGCTCGCAGAGGCCGTTGATCCAATCGCAGTATTGGTCCAAGTCGCAGAGTCCGAAGTCCGTTGGTATCGCTAAGGTCGCAGGTTAACTCACTCTTGATTAGACTTCGCAAGTATCGCTTCGATAGCTCACACTGAACTGACTGTGTCGGCTACCGTCGCGATATTTATATGCCTCGATATACGTCCCGAAGGTTCCCATTTTTTATGCCTTTTTTTGTGACTTGTTTACGAATAACTTTGATCAAAACAACTTCAAGGTCAACAAACAAATTCCAATGTGTAATCCATTTTGCACCTTATTGTACAAGCATTGAAGTTCAATGTCGCTTGCACTTCTCACTTGTTTTGACCACTTATTTTTGTCGAATTGATGTAAACAAGTGATTCTAGTGGCGACGCGACACGTCGTGAACATTCTTGATCGTTCGCGACAATGTAATGGAGAGGAGGGAGACGGGGAGAAGACGGATAGGGGAGAGGAGAGTGGGGATTGAAAAGAGAAGACTAGGGGTTTGGGAGAGAGGAGAGGAATAGGGGGCTGGGGGAACGGAGAGAGTAACGCGTTACGAATAATAAATAGGTGTAGACCATAATAAAAAATGGGGATACGCAGACGAAGTTGCGGCGGTCAGCTAAACACAACATAAATGTTGAAAACAGGAAATTAGTAATAGTAGTAGTTCTTAGCCTAAGAGATACTGACAAGAAGTTACGAAATTTCGAAAATTTGAAAGAGCTTGTATTAGGCCTATTTGACTGAAAATATTTGACCTTGACTAATGTAAATTTTGTACAATCAGGCGTTATCTTGGAGCCGAGGACCTCGTCGTATGTCCCATGGTGGAACACTTTCCTTATTGAACCGGTCTCATTTAACCCCCCTGGCCCTACGATATACTGATGATGAAGAAGAACTATCTCCTGGACATCAGGTGAGATTTTTTTAAAATTTTGGTACGCAAAAGATCAAATCCGATTACTACATTAATACCGATTACGAATATAAATTTCAATGAAAACACTGAGTTTTTATCTTTTTATGATTTGTTTTTTTATAGTTGTTGTGGTTCAACTAATTATTCCTTTATTTTTTAAATATTTATGAAAGAAAAATTTCACCACCATTACTAACCTTCTCGGTAGCTCAATGGTAAGAGCACTTGGCCGGATATCGAGAGGACATGGATTCGATTTCGAATCCCACAAAAATATTCATAAAAATTGTCTCATTTGTTTACCAAAAAAATAGAATAAGTCTGAAAAACGGACGTATACACGTGTTTACATCACTTAAGTAATTATTATTTTAATATAGGACTAATGAAGTTATTATATTTTGTGTTTCAGTCAATGCAGTATTGCAATTTGAATTCATTGCCTCCGGCTGTGGATCGGAATCTTAAACCACGGCACTCGAGTCACAGTATAGGTCATATAAATCACCTGATTGGACAGGTATACTCTTAGTATAATTTTAAACTTACCTTTCTTCGCCATTGTTTTATTAGAATTTTAAGAGAGGTAGGGCACAGTGGATAATTCGCTCAAATCGGAGCAGCTCGTCTGGGAAGGACCTCCACCTTTCAGAAGATCGTAGCCAAATAGCATTGGCCTCGGCCATGTTGTGTTCCTACGGTGAGTAAGGTCTCCAGAGCTCCACTGCAACGCGTGAGTGATACCCCCGGTATTGCAAGCGTCTATAGGCTACGGCGATGCTTACCATCAGGCGGGCCGTATGCTTGTTTGCCAACTTTGTCGTAAAAAAAACATGTACGGACCACTCTTGCAGTCATAGTCAACAACCGCCCGAAGCAGTTCCAACTGCTCGAGCGGTTTCGTATGTGTGTATGTAAATCTTGTTTTTCTTAACTTGACCAATGTAGTAAACAATCTTAGCACGTCTTTTAAACGAAAATAGGCAATTAAAATAATCATTCACACCCAAATAATAATAATAATATAGTTAGAAATGGCATTTAACACACTCTTATTAATCTGGCGATTTATCGATTTTACACATGGATAATTGAATAAAAAGACACGCTAAGATTGTTTACTACATCGGTCAAGTTAAGAAAAACAAGACTCTAGTTCACTATGCAAGTCGCAGCTTGAAGTAGTTCATCCTGACTTCAAGCAGTCCGTTTATTCTTAAGCGGTCTTGGTCTTAATCAGGCTGAACACTTGCTGATTTTCATTGATATTAAACTTTATTAGTAGTAGAGTAAAATTTACTATGGATAGTTGCAATAAAAAAAAGTAAAATCAATGTAAATGTTATATCTTGTTTGATGTAAAGTAGAAATTAATTTCTGCAAAATGGCTCGCTTTTTTCTGTGTGTATCGTTGTGAATGCGATTAATAGCTATTAAGTTTCCGCTGCTTAGAATTCTTTTTGTTTTAATATGTTTATAATATTTTAATACATTGTGTTTATAGGGCGGCTTGAGACTTGGGCCGCACGACGATATGAAGGCTGATGTCCTGCAATATCTAGATTTGGACCTCCACATTTCGAAACCTTCTCCTGCAAAGGTAATACCGAACTTTGGTACACTTAATTTTGATTTATTTTTATGTAAGGGGTTGTCTATTACATGTTGTAATAAAGTTATGATAAAGTGCTGAACTAGCGGTTAACCGCACTGTTCTATTTTATTATATAATTATGTGGTGGTTAGTCGCTATAATAAGCAGTTCTCCGTATAACGCGATTTGATTGCGGTTCGCCGTCTATAACGATTGAGCGTTGTTACTTCAACCTCTACGTCAACCTCAAACCTGTGAAGGCGCTAAGTACGTACAATCACAAGTTAGCTGGCGTTAGTCAGTGCGTGCGAGGTCTAAAAAATATCATAGTTATCTGTTAGTAGTATTTTGTTTAGTATATCGTCGATTGAAATAGTACAGTTAATTTACACTTGTACTTGAGTTATTATTTTCGAGACGGTAAAATGAAAGTGTAACATTTCAGCCACAAGAGGCTCCCGTGAAGAAAATGGAAATGCCATCCCATATGAAATCAATGTCGGCCGTCGAAGCAGACTCCGCTTACAAGACAGTAGATTTTCTCAAGACTGAGGCCTTCAACATAACACGACAAGACGCAGAGGCCTCTCGTAGCAGCCATTATTAAGTATTTTTAAGTTTTAAAATTCTGTTGCTCGTCGTGAGATTTTAAAAATTCTAAGAAAAATACTATAGCCAGCAACAAAGACATTATAGTCATGCCACATATTTCCGTACATTCTGTTAGAGCATGTCTCCACACAGCGATATTATCGCTGTTCATAAATTTGTGATTACATAGTACAATATGAATATTGATAAATTAAAAACAATCCTTTCATGCAGCATTTAGATAACTTTATGTCTATAACCATTCATACTTTGAATTTGTTGCTCCGTGTGGTACGTGTGGCTGTAACCTTTTCACATTCGGAGTCATCTATACGCGACAAGCTTTAACGGGCCCTGTAAAATTATTTAGGAATGTGTCTCACCAACAAACATCTAATAAAAAGCCATTTCGAGGGCCCAGCGTACATGATATACATAGGTAACATAGAAAAAATACGTATAGAAATATTTAAATACCATTAATTTGTTGTTGGCTGTAGATGTATGATGTGTAAGATAAGGTCAGATATTTAATTCGTCATCACTGATAAGATTTGCTAAGCCTATTCAGATAAAAGCTGTCGAAAAACGGTCAGTTTATCCGACGGATAGGCTTTAGTGGCGAACATGCTTTTAGAAGTCGTAGTAACTACTGTGCGATTTAACAATGTCGTCGTGCGTTCAAAAGAAACCTAATAGTTAGGGGGTTCGTGGCAATGATGGTATACGATTGAATTTTAGTGGGGATTGACAGGTAAAAAATTTTACGCCATTGAATAGCTATTGAATATTACAAAATGGCAAAGATGACTTTTAAAATAATACATTTTCAAAATAGCTAGAAATAAAAGTCCTTAATCATTTTTTCATATCTGCCATTTATTGTGTTGAGTTATGTAATAGTATGGCAGATTAACTTTTTCTGTTTATAGTGAGTATTCCCCTTGGACGAATCCAAGGTATTCCCCTATGTTCAAGGTCTGCTAAACGAAAAAGACTTAAAAATATTTGACACCAACACCCTAACTATGTATAAATAGGTCGCGCGATACCCATTGTGCGTTGTGTACGCGTGATAACGTTCTCGAGCAATGACACGTGCCCAATTAAGAAAACTATGGGATTTCATTGCAGGATCATACGATCAAACTCCTCGATTTTGATTAAGAACTTCTTAGGCTTGCACGATGGCAAGCTTCAAATGGGACACTAATGAATTGTGTTTAATCTTGTCGTGCGATAAAATACCATCGTTTTGAAAATAGGTACATATAAAGAAACCTGTTAGTTAATTATCTTAATTATATTGACACCTCATACTTTTTGCTCATTTTATCATTATTAATAATGTGCATGATAAATATCACATGTTGTCATTATTAGATCTAAATTATTATGCGCTTCCGCTATTTGTCGCTAATTTAAAATAGTTTTATTATTATTTTAGCATAAACGAAATACAGTAAATTTTAGTATATAATAAAAATAAATTGAACACAATTCAGACATCACCTGGTTCCAAGTTTTAAACTATGGATATCAGACAATATATACTTTTTAAAGCTGTAAATCAGTTGAGGCTCGATCCTTAACTGCTTACTGTTAAAATAAACCAAGGCTTGGTTTAAAGCCTTTTAATTAACACGCAATTTTAACTACTGTAACTACTTTTACGCTGTATTGAGCTGACTATAAAAAAAAACACTGCCTTTTGTCAAAAGTTAATTTGATGGTTTTAGCAAGTTATGATGAGTTGCTTAAACACATTTTAAAGAATAAAGCCCAAAACAGACGGTGATACCCAAATGTGATGAAACTGAAACTTCTAGTTACATTTGAGTTTCTGTCATAGACTCCTTTGACGGACCACACACGACGCAACTCTTTTGAAACGCGTTTAGAACGCGTTGCGAACTAGTAGTGCAACTCACTGTATGTCATTGAAATTGGCATGCAGGAAATGTAAAACAATTGACACTCACAATTTCAAAATGGTTTCGTTGCAGTTGCATTTCAGTTACTGTTTTGGGCCTGAATAAATGTTAAAATATGGCTGCACACGGGTGAATTGCTCAAAATCATTTCTTAAGTCGCTGTCAAACTAAAGAAGAAAAAGAGATGTGGAATTAAACTTAAAATGCGTTTCAGAAACTGACAGACTGTCAAACTAACAACGGGAGAAAGACCTTAACACTTAATGTGGAGTTAATAATGAAATGCTTTTGTGCAACTCACTGTGTGTCAAATGGATTTTATGTTCAACCCATTAATATTATGAAAGGTATATACAATGTGTGGTTTTGTTCAGTTGCAATATTTTTGGAGGCGTATCTACTGCTGATACTGAACACGAATATGTGAAAAAACATTATATAAAACTTACATTTAAATTGGAAGTTTTTGACAAAAATCCAAATCCGCCCGCATCGCACACCATACATTTTATGTTATGAAATCACTTCGTATGAGAGGGCCCCGACACCTGCATCTCAGTATGTGGTGGTCACTGCCGCTTCAAAGAAACGCCGCAGAAAAATAAGGAATATTCTTCGATCACTTGGTAAATTGTTATTTTCCGTATAAACACAACATAGGCCCAGATTCCATTTATTAACTGGCGCTTCTGACAGCAGATTCGCGTCAAGCCGTCAAAAAGTTTCATAAAAGTGGCCAGCGTCTTATAACAAACTCTTTGCTCATAAATACCCGAATATTGTCGAGGTCCGTTCTGCGCACTGATAGAAGTATTCAAAAACCTCTCAATCTTTGTAAGGTATAAAAAAAGTTAAGGGATCTGTTTACGGCTTTTAAAATAGAACCGACGAATTATTTACGCCTCTTACGATTTTCTATTCAAATATTGCAACTGACTAAAACAACACATTGTATAGACGTTTGTTAAATGTGATATAAATCCGGTAGTTTATTACCTGGACACGTAACACATCATCGCAGCTAACGCACAATTGAACACAATTTTATTATGCTAATCATAAGATACATGCATTTATCTATTGAATAAGTTATATTTACCTATATATTGTTGTGGTGACATTAACGTGATGAAATTAGGCCTTATGCGTTAAGGGACCAGGGACTTTACTGCACATTTTATATCTCTTGCATTAACTAGTATTTCAAATCAAAGGAGGTGATCCAAACCCCATATAATAAAAAAAACAATAAGCGGGGCAAATATGAAACGTAATTCCGAAAATATTGACTGACGTTTCGTTGAATTCTAACCAGTTTTGAACCTTATTCTAACTAGTAATGTCTTTTTTGACAGGACTACGTGTTTCGTTAAGACATTTATAAATATCCTCAAAAATCTTGAAAACATAATTTTTGCGCCGGTGCCTGGTATTTTTTTTGGATCAACTCTTTTATAAAGGTTAAAATAAAATGAAGTTTGCGCCATAATGTTGCCGTACACGATCAAGTTGACAGGCCCGGTGTTCGAGTGGCAATGGTTACTTAATCTCAAGGGCTGTAGGTTCAAATCCCACGACAGTCAAAGTCAAAGTCAATATGTATTTATGAACAATAAATACTTTAGTCAGCTTTGCTTTGGAAATAGAAAGCATTGTGTAAATTCGTCTGGGAATATTTATTGATTTTTTTAAGTTTATCGTCAAGTTTGCGCCCTTGATGCGGCCTTCAGTGAACTTGACGGAGTATGGCTGTCAAGTATGACAAGTCTACTGGAAGTAAAAATGTTTATGCAAATTTCCATTCTTGATCTGTGCAGGGTTATCAACTTTATCGTGTGTGGCCACTATTATGTATAGTTAATTATTTTACTGAAACGAAACTGGGTAGGTTTACCCGTGCCTTAAATAGCCATAGATATTTTATAATAGAATATATTGTTGAATTATGAGCTTAAGTATTAGAAATCACAAACATCTAATTACAAAAGAGTCTAGACTATAGGAAATATGCACTTTTTTTGGATCTAATTAATACAAGTAGGAAATTATAACAATGAGGTTTAGCAATACCTCAGGCGCTGATGGCGGTACTGTCGATTATCACACAAGAATGCAGAGAAATTGATTTTGGACCAAGTTGTAGCTTTGAAATGTTTTTAGAGTAGGTGAGCCGACATTTGTCGCCAAGACGTTTTTAAGTCCATGGATATGTATAGCTGCCCACGTTACGACGCGACAACCGGGCTACATTTTTGTGAACAGGCCAGATTCATAGTTATACGTTACAGAACAGTGCGTTCTGCCTTGCGCGCTTTTCTATACTAATAAAAGCGCTCACTATTTTACGGCGCGTCTAGGGGTGTGACTGTGACAAAACTGTCGTTCACGCAAATCACATTTCTGATATATATTCGCTGGGTCTATTCCCTTATTATGTTTAATATCTTAGCAACATAAAGACACAAAATTTTTCGCTAGCCACAGGTGTTACCCGTAGGCTGTCGATGCATGCCCTTAGGCACTTTGCAAACGACAAGAACGTATTTTTTTTGCCAAGCAATAAAATTCATGTTTCTTGACTACCGTGCGCATCGGCAGTATAAGACGTTTTTATCTTCCACGGCGAAATTTTCCAGCTAATACCTTAGTAGTTTTGTGTAGCGACTAACCGGCATAAGAATGAGGACAAACATTAAATTGGTGTTGATTTTACTACGTCACGTTTAACAGTATTGGAATCTGGCAAGTAGCACAAATTCGACCCACAAAACTTGTCCAATGTCTGTATATTGGTTTAGCGAGGGTATAGTTATTCACTGTTTTGTCACTAAGCTGTCATCTTAAGGTCTGAATTATACAGAATTTCGTACGAATTTTTATTTTTATGCCACAAAGTTGGCAAGCAAGCATACCTGATGGTAAGCATCACCGTAGCCTATAGACGCTTTCAATACCGGGGGTATCACTCAAGCGTTGCAGTGGAGCTCTCGAGACCTTACTCGCCGTAGGAACTCAACATGGCCGAGACCAATGCCATTTGGCTACGATCTTCTGTTAAGTGGAGGTCCCTCCCCAGACGGGCTGCTCCGATTTGAGCGGATTATCCACTGTGCCCTACCTCTCTTAAATTATGTAAATTAAACTGAAGCGACACGGCACAGGCATGCCGAATGCCTCTTGGTCGCCTGTCCCGCGCCTTCACTGTACGCAGTTTCTGTATAATTCAGACCTAACAGATCGTTGAGATCGATAGGTCGTTGCTGAATCATATGAAGTGTTAATGAATTAAAAAACCTCGCTAAACTATGCTTATTAATAAGGTGGTTAACATATTTATTAATCAGACATTAAAATTCTACTTGAAGTGCCAGTGGTATGTAAAATAAACAATGAAATAGTTCGATAGATTTATATTGTATGAAAGATGTAAATAGCTGCGTTAATTCTATATAATTAAACAAAATGCACCTGTTAGAATTTCTCGCGATGTAAGCGACAATTTTAGTATTAACTAAGTCTATATATTATATAGGATTAGCAAGTCTACCGCTTAATCTGCTATTTTCATCTAGTTTCGTAAAATATATTATATTTCTTGTTATCATTCTCACTCAAATGTTAGGTATTTATATCGTTGTTAGTATCAACCTATCGTTAGATAAACTAAGGTCCGCGTTACAAATAACATGGCGACCATGAAATAACCTTAGGTTTTGTAAGCTATAAATTGTATGTATTTTTATGTTATCAGTTAAATGTAACGTGTTCAATGGTACGTGCCCAAAATGCAATGTACTCGCCGAGAACCTTATACGTACGTAAAATGGCGCGATAGGCTTTACACAATCGACTTATTATGCGCCATGTAACTTGTTATTTTAACGTTGATTTATACATGTAGGCGACAGACGGACAACCCGTCGGATTCAGTCTGTGAACATCACGAGTGGAAACCATGAATGGGAATACTAAGGTACTCGCATCTCGGTTATCTGCTCACTAATTGTCTTAAGTAATTGTTATTTGTATTTACTATTTACGATTCTTACTTTCACATTAATATAAGTAGACTTGAGCCTCAAATTATATGCACACAATGAATGTTTAACTAGTATTTGTATAAGCGCAATTTAGGTACAGTATTCTTATAGTTTAAGGTAAATTATAATAAGTTATAATTATTCAACTTTATATGCAAAAAAATATATTATGTTAGATAGAAAAATACATTAATGTTCTTTTTTGAGATTAAGTGTTAGTGTTGTTATAATATTATCTTAATTCATTTAAAATTAAATGAAAATTAACGCAATTATATTTGTATTTCCTAATCTGTCGTTGCACCGTGGTTATGGGCGATCTTAAAATATGGTAACGTAAGGCGGTAAGGTATGATTACGTTAGTTTACGTTTATATTATTCGTTTATTGTGAAAGGCAAATGTTGAAAGTTTTATGTACCTACTGTATTTATTTTACGATAGGGTGATATTGATGAATCTACAAAATCAATAATCTGAGAATATTTTGTTGGGCATTAACAGTAATAAAAGTTATCTGTGTTTGAAAGAAGACGACCGTGAATTTAGAGACCGACCATTTACAAAATCAAATGTTTTCTAGGATTATACAAAGGCATTAATACATAAGCATTAACCGAATTATATAGAGATACTGCCATTTTGTTTCCTTATTCAGGGACGTGTTTTACAAATTAATAACTTCCGTTTAGCCTGTCAGATAAATTTACAAAAAGTCACAACAAAAACTGTATTTATCTGACAATCAAATTGTAAAAACCGCCCTAAATGTTAATTATTTTAACATTTTAGGCTTACTACACACATATTCGGTTCGGCAATAGCAAGGTTCAGCAACAGAACCGACCGGAGTATTCTAACTAGAGTGTTCGGCTTCTACCGATCTTCTGTAATTCGAATATATAACTGTAATGTTCGGCAAAGCTACACCGATTTTTACCCGAAATATTAATTCGGTTTTACCGAGCGGCTGTGCCGATTACAGTCGACCCGAATATGTATGTGGCTAACGGCCAATAAAAATGACAAAATAATACTTATAAAATAGTTACCTATTAAATTATAACTTTATCACAATATAAGTAATACATAGAGCAATATATTCTATGGTTAACATTTTAGAAATACTTAGAGCTTAGTAACCATTTAGAGAACGTTATTATCCTATTATTCACTCGTTACGTGGATATGTTACTTATATTTAAAATATACAGTACGTCTTATAAAACTATTGATTTAAAACAATACTTGAGCGTCCTATTTTTTTTTCTTTTACACCCTTTAAATTTTAATAAGCTCTTTAGTCCGAATAGTTTTCGGTAAAATTACACATGTGCATGATGTCGCCTCAAAATATTTCCCCGTCATCAGACATGCGTACATCGTCGAGTGCCTTTATATGCAGGTTATAGCAGCATTACAGACAGCATGATTACGGCTCTCACGACCCTCGTAGGAACTTCGAAACAAACAAATGCATCGATTGTACGCTGTACTTTCATGTTCGTTTTCGCCAACGCCACCTAGCGGTAGGAATAACCTTATGTCATCAAATGGTTCCAGTTTGATTATTACTATCACTAGGCGGCGAGGCGTTGGTGAAGACTGGCATTGGTCTTGCATATTTCGATACAGTTCTAACAATTTATTGAACGCTCAATTTTCTTTGTTAATAATTTGGACGCATTGTTTTTTTCTGTCCTCATCGTACAATACCATAATGAAAATCAGAATAAAGGTGGTTTAACACAAAATTTTTACCAGGTGCTAGGTAATTTTGCCATAAACTACTTATTTAATTGGTTTACGAAAGTTTATGGCAAAATTGGTACTATATGAATTTTGAGAATTGCATTCTTATCCTATATTTAATATTGGATTTTTGGCTCAAATTTGTTCGTACCTTAATTTGTGTTCATATAATGATTATGAGATATACAGCAAGTTTCTGAAACGCATTTTTAAAGTTAATGACACATTAAAATTATATCTGTCATTATCAAACTAAAGAAGAAAGAGAGCTTGAGACATAATGTGGATTTACAATTAAAATGCGTCTCAGTAACTGGCTGTGAGTTTATTAATACCTAATTACATTATTATAGTGTTAATTCCTTGAGACGCACATATAACTTAGGATTAATATAAAAAATGCACAATGAAAAGTATTATTATAGTTATTCGAAAGTTCTGTTTTTTAAAAGTGTCAATGTATAAATTGATACATAATTATTATATCTTAGTACGGGTTAGTATTAAATACGCCCATAGCACTTTCGTATTATGCGTGCCTAACGTTAAATTGTAATTATACATTATTCTCATAAGGACACCCATATAAAATATTATGACATTGATTTTCTTTTTTATTTCAATTGAAAGGGAATTTTTAATTGACAAATGTGTACACTTGGCTGCAATTAAATGTATACATGTAATGTAAAGTATACATAACATTGCACATTACATAACATCAATATTTTTTTGAATGTAAATGTTCTGTTTAATAGCCGTTCCGAACGGTGTTGGCGATTCGACTATGGCGATGGCTGGCATACCATACATTTTGTTTACAATAGATAGAGCCCCGCCGCTGCTGCCGAAATACGTGTGAAACGGTTGTAAGGTTGTCAGCCTTACTTCTAACGCAGAATTAATTGACACTTGTTTTTTTTAAAATTGGATTAAAGGCCTGTTCAGACATAGCGGTTTTTGCTACCATCTGCAGCAGAGAAAACTGCAGCGGAACTTGATACTAAACACCTGAGCGAAATCCGCGCGGTATTACCTCTACTCACAGCGGCAGCGAATACCGCTAGTGGGGCAATTCACGTAACAAGAACCGATTCTAGTTCGATTCAACGACACTCGCTGTCCCGTTCAATTCCTATTTTGTACGAGTGAGACAGCGAGTGTCGTCGAATCGAACTAGAATCGGTTCTTGTTACTTGAATTGCCCCACAGGTTCGATAGGCTTTTAATTTTAAAAAAATTCTCCGCCCATATATTTTCGGAGTCAATATAATCCTTACGGAATTTTATTGACTCCGAAAATATCAAAAATAACTTGTTCTTTACCGTGTCTATTTTAAATTGTTATTTTATTACAATGTAATGTCATTATTTTAAAGTAGTTTTGTGTAAGTGTATTATATTGTAAGTGTATTATATTGTAAGGATATTATTTCTAAGTAAATTTTATTTGCTTCTCTTAAAAATTATTAGGTGAATATTATGTACAGTACATATATCGACAATTATTAAAATATAATGAATTAAGAAAAATTTCTTATTATTAACTCCCAATCACATCTGCGAATGAATATTTAGATGTCAAAGTATTCGAAGTTGCAAGAATTTGACCATTATTCTATTAAAATACGTGAAAGTTTTGTATGTAAATATGGATAAGTAAATAAATTGTACACAATTCACACAGGTCACCTGGTCCCAAAGTAAGTTATGGGCACCAAACAATTGATATAAGCACTATTGTAAATATATACTTACTAGCTTTTCCCCACGGCTTCGCACTCAGTTAATTTTATGACGTAGATCTGGTTTTAAAACAAAACAACCATTAGCGCGACTTGTAGCGCCATCTGTTGGCTGATAGCATTCCATACTGTATGGTAATCATCTATATCTATCTATTAGCCAACATAGGCTTTTTATTCCGTGAGAAAGTATGTACTTTATAGGACGCTGTATGGTCCATACAATAAAAAACCTATGTTGGGGTCTGTACCCCTGACAATATACAAATTTTCATAATGATCGGCTGATTAGTCAAGTCGTGAAGGAATAACAAACAAACAAACTCACTTTCTCATTTATAAATTAGCATGATAACATGAATGTTTGCCCCGAGCAGGAATCGAATTCGCACCTTCTGGTGGCGAAGGTAGAGCCCCTACCATCGCACCACTGTCGTCGAATCGCGCATCTGTTTCACGAATAGCATTTAGCTATGAATGTTGTAAGGCGTGTACGTGCAGTGCACATCACTTGCAAACAAAGACGGCGGACGGCGCGGCGATGTTATTTTTAAAATATTTTTGTGAAGAAATTAAAAATTAAGGCAGGGGAGTAAACAAAATGCAGGGCGGGTATTAGTCAGAGGCGTATCACCGCCATTTCAACGTCGATGTTCGGTGAGAATGGTATTGTCCCGGTCGAGTTAGCCCATTTACGAGCCACCATCAGTTCATAGTAGGTAGTAGTTTGACTCTACAACTCGCCAAATCGTCTAACTTCCGCGGTGGAAGTAAAAAATGACAACTTTTCAGGAGAGCAAAAAAACCGTGCCTTTTTAGGGTTCCGTAAACTACAAGGAACCCCTACAGTTTCGTCATGTCCGTCTGTCTGTCTGTCCGCGGTTTAGCGCCTAGACGCTTGATGCTAGAAAGCTGTGATTTGATATGTATACACATATTAACAATGTTAACAAAGTGCTGGAAGAAAATTTAAAAAAAAAAATTTTTTTGGGTTGAAAACATTGAGGGTGTGGGAAGATCATTTTTCGATACAATGATCCGTCGAAATTATTTACATCAAAATAAAACGCTATTATTTGCTGAAATTGCTGTTTCTGATTGGTGCTAGAGGTGCGTCTTTCGATCCTCTATCGAATAAAAGTCAAAATGTGTAATACGACCAACACACATATAGATTTCACTTCATTATGAACTAGTTTTTCCCCGCGGCTTCGCTCGCGTTAATTTTATGACTGTATAGATCTCGTTTGACAACAAAACAACCCATAGCGCGACTTGTGGCGTCATCTGTTGGCCGATACAGCGCCCTCTATAGTAGAAAAATTATTTTCCCATTGGAACGACACAATTTCACGGGATAAAAAGCAGCCTATGTTGGGCTCTGTACCCCTGACAATATGTATGCAAATTTTCATAATGATCGGCTACTTAGTCAAACCGTGAAGGAATAACAAACAAACAAACTCACTTTCTCATTTATAATATTAGTAAGGAGACGTCACCGGTGCACGCGCGTCAAGCCCCACCCTAGCAGGGTGGTATATAAAGGATCACGTTAAACCGACATGGCACTGACTGATTGACTCAAAATTTTTGGCGGTGCCCTACGCTCCCGCAAAAGCCGGTGTCTCAGCAAATGGCATCAGTATGCCCTTAGCTGATAGGATCAAATAGGAAAAAAATACCGACATGGCACTCGATATCTAGACAGAGACGAGTGCGATAGCCCCTCAGTCCATTCGAATCCAAGTGTTCCTCCTGTTCGGTAGACTATAGCGGCCATCAGGAGTGAGTTTAGGGAGATTAAGGAGCGATAGGCCCGCAGTCCTTTTATCTAGGAGGAGGAGGCTAGGTCTAGGAGGAGGAACATTTCTCTAGGGACACCGTATATGTGATATACCTATATGTAAACTGTGCCGGCGCCAGACATGTGTTCAAAGATGTGAACACTTCTTTGAAGACTGCTGACACATTTGGTCACATATTGTTGTATCTGCCAGATATGTGTTCAAAGGTTTGATCACTCCTTTGAGCTCATAGTTCAAATAGACTTCACAAAACATGGATGACGATTTGGTCGACGCAGTATAGTGCGTGTAATTATTTATTACACGAGCTAATAAATAAACAAAAATAGCCAAAACATTAGTTTTGATGTAATTTCGATTTCTGTGCCCTTTATGTTTCGGATCCCATATATCTAGCATCAGCTTCTCCTTGCATCAGCTCAATAAACTCTAATGCAGGCTATACACCATACTGCCTAATCTGCCTATCGTCTAATCGGCATGACGCTGCAGGCTTGATCCAATCTGCAGTTCGTCCAAAACTCTCTCGTTACTCCACTCCAACGTTAGTTCCTTTGAACACACGACAGCTCTCCACGGCGACGCTCGCACAACTGGACTTCGCGCGTAGTGTGACACAAACATTTGGACTTTGATCCCTTTGATGTGCGCTAAAAAACCGCACGGAACGGCAAAGCGCACATAAGTGATCAAATATGTGACAATAGTATCAAATGCCCGTGCCACACATGTGAATACATATTTGATCACATCTTTGAACACATGTCTGGCGCCGGCATAAACTGTATGAACTACAATAAAGGTTACCACCGTCACAGAATAGATAATAGTGCCACCGTACGAAAAGGATTTTATTAGCCACCCACCACCTAGCAATCCCTACAAATGCCCTTTTTTTTCTTCCGCGGTGTTAGTAGAAAGTTAGTTCATAACAAGGGTTTTATAACCAGGATGAAAATTCACAGCTTCTAAAGAATAGCAGTAAGTACTTCTGGAATAACCACATCGGTTTTTAGAGGTTCCGCACTCACTACCAGCAATTCGAACTGCGACGCGCGGTACGAATTGGCCAAGTACTCAATTTGAATGGATCTTTTCGATAAAAGGCGATAAAAGTGCAATACCGTGTTGACTTCAAAATCCGTCTACTCTAAAGAAATTATGCTATCCTAACTTTCTTCAGAGCGTTTTGACTCGGTTACTGTAAGTATAACTGAGTCGCGATAAAATGAATACGCTGCTTTGTATGATATAGGTACTTACCTACACAGAACAAAACTGTCCATGCTTACCTATTACATGACTTGACACCGGCTAAATCCCACTAATATGCCGGCAAATGTTTGTGAGTATGGTTGTTTCATCGTCACGCTCAAATGGCTGGCCCAATTTTTATATTTTGAATGGTACAGGTAGCTGATACCTTTGATTAACACTTATGGTACTTTTTATCCCGAAGAATACGCGATTCCCGTAGGATTCGGTCATCAGTCTGACATAGTCAATGTAGCCATAGCGCTTTATAAAGTAGTTGGTGCTGCCGATGGACGATCGTTATACCAGTTAATGACCGTCACGCAACCTGAAAAGACTGATATGGGAATCACACGAAATGAGTGAGCAGATATCAATGCCAATTGCACCGCATCATTGCAAAGACTTACGTTTCGTGGTAGCTCATTGAAATATCACTCACTCACCATGATTAGAAGCACAAACATAAATTGTATTAGATACGCAGACTACTTATATAAATTACTGTCAATGGAGAAACAGTGGAGGCATCGTTTAGGGGTCATTGGCCCACTTCACTTCCACGCAACAATAGTTTGTGGACGCCTTATAACAAACACTAGATTATACTGGTCACGCGAATCACATTTGCTAGAAAAAAAATCCACAAATTGTACTCGTTGTCACTGTAACAATAGCTATGTCATCCATACCATCATTTTTTTTTGAAGATACAACACAGTTCATTGGTATCTACTGACTGAACCAGTGTTAGGATATCCATGAATTTTCATGAAAGCGAAAAATATTTATTTAATATATTTTTCATACAACATCTCTTTGAGGTTTAAGAAACTTTATTATCTCATAAAGAATATATTCAAAATTCACTTACTGAGATAAAAACTTATAAATTATAGGTTAATAACAAGACAGTGAGCGTATGAGGAGCTCGATGGCGTCGCTGTGTGTTGCACTCTAATATGAACACGCAAGTTAAGCGACGTCGACCCTTGCCAGCGTTTGGATGGGTTTCGTTATCTTGAGCTTCTCCGTGCTTCGGAGGGCACGTTAAACCGTCGGTTCCGGCTGTTGTCGATAGATGACAGTCGTTAAGTCAGGTCGGTGGCCTTCGGGCGGCTTGAAAACACCGGCCTATGCCAATCCGCATTGGAGCAGCGTGGCAGAGTACGCTCTAATCACCTTCGATTGAAGGGAGACCCGTATCCTTGCAGTGGGATGATTATGGGTTGATGATGATGATGACGAGCGTATATAAAAATCAAAAGCAAATACAAAACCAACAATAAAATATGTGTCAGGTAGTTTTAACGTCTTTGAGACTTTATATTGTGATATTTCATGTAGGAATATTATTAAACCAATATTTATTTATTTATTCATTTATTATAATGAAGTAGATATCAAAATTGCGCGGGCTTCGATTGTCCTATTGTGAGTATTTGTGAGCCGCCACGATTTCCCCCTGCCATCCTAGTACCGCTTCGGCTGTCAGACGGAGAGCTTATGTCGCTTTACAACGTAAATTTAAATAGTTAACTTCACTTTATTTTTAAACTACCGCGCCGTTCCAGCTTTTCAAGGGTATTTTAATAAGGATTCCTATAAAAAAAATAAAAAAAATACAGCCTATGTCACCTGCGTATATATCCCAACGATGAAAGAATTGTTCAAATCGGTCCAGTAGCTTTGAGTTTACTCGTTACAAACAACAAAACAAATTTTCCTCTTTATAATATTAGTATACCTATAAATAAATATAAGTGCTTACATGATATTTTACGAATAAAAACTGTGTAAATATATATAATCTTAAATAATTTTCAACAAATATATTCGGAAAATTAATGCCTTTAAAAATTATATTTTATGTTGTTATATTAATAACCATATTCATAAATTCTAGAGTAAATTCCTATTATATTAACATCTACGCGATCGTTGGGCATGTGGGCTAACAGGTGTTACTAATTGGTGTTGAAAGCGCTCAAAATAAGAAGATTTATCAATTTAAATAAATTACTCGGAGTCCTTCAATTTGAATTTTTGTAATCTGCTTTCATATTACTAATTTTATGAAGGCTTTACAGTACAGACATAATAATAATATAATATACTAATAACATAATAATAAAATGGGAACAAAAAAGATAGGCAGAACCAATTTTATTATTGTTGTTGAGTTTATTATACTCAACATTAGGACACAGTAGGTATACTTATACAACTTAGAGTCTAGTGTAATCGCAACAAGGCGCTATTATTGCTAAAAGCAATCTTTGCAAGGCAAAAAATAGAAAATGATGTTGCTGATTAACAACCCCCACACTCCGCATATAAAAATACATTGATTTGTAGGTTATTCGATGCTAAATTCCCTTTGCATTGACCGAATATTACGTCTAATTTGAATTGCGCCTTCCGCCGTACACGCAACAGTGTGATTCACGATTTATTGGGTGGCGTCTAAGGAAAAGTAATTCAGTCAAGTTTAAGCTCTAATAGCCAATAAACATTGGTTATTACCTTGATATTGCCACTCTCCTAACGCGTTCAAGCATTTTGAGGTGATCATAAACTACATTGTAACTTTAAGTATATTTTACTTACTCGGAACAATTAGGTACTGTTGAATAATAATAATGCTTACATTTATTTATAGTATTGTAAAAGTTAATTTACAGCTATACCCGTGGTATGGCTGTGTTTAGATGTATCTAGGATGTTTGTTTTTCACGTAAATCAGACTCGAAAGATTTGATTATGAGCATATTTATATTCATATTAATTTAAATACGAGTATTATTGTAAAATACTGTGTTAACGGCAGGACAACAATTAAGCCACATGACTATTACCGCAAGCACGAAAGTAAATTCATAGAGCTCCATAGGAACCAGTGGTGTTTGCCACCACTGCTTGTGACCAAATGGCACCTTTTAGTTTTTAAAAACCTTCACACGACTTTTTATAAACATCCCCTTTCTTCAATTTAAATTCTATTCAATTATTTCAGAAAACACAGATCCAGATCCATTTACAACACATAATTTACAATTATCAAATTAAATCACATAATTAAATTAATAATTGTTTTTTAAAATACTCACTTATCCTTTTCCTTTTATCTTTTTCTTCTCTCTCTATTTCCTTACTTGAAGCAGTATTCCATTCGTAGCGCCTCTGGTATGGCTGATGTTCATAGGCGGCAGTAACTACTTCCCATCAGGACGTGGCCTGCTTGCTTTGTTACCTGCGGTATAACATAAAAACATATTTTGAACCATTGTCGACCAAAAGTAATTCCTTTTATAAAAACCTTGTGTGCAGGTTGGGGGACATTACGTGTCGAAATTCACTTCAATTTCACTTTATCTGTAGGAGAAGCGCTGGATACAGTTTAAATTCTAAATTTGAACACTCCTTGGGAGACCTAACCTTATATTTTGCTCGAATTTTGAGCAGGGAAGTTGAAATAAATGAATTTGTATCTGATCCTGCTTGGCCTGCACGGCGAAACCGCTGACAAACTTTCGTAGATAAATATGTGAGTACACGACAAGTGTTATTTTTTGTGTATTCTACAGTATACAGTATACAGATAGTATGGTCATATTGTTTTCACCTCACAAGCTCGGAAAGAATCTGTTTGTCATTCGAAATCTGAGCGTGGCGCCCTAGCGTGGAAAGAATTTTTAAAATTCGAACCTTTCTATTCTATAGACGCGAATGTAAACGCGCACTCGCGGCTCGCCTCGCGCCTCGCAGCGCTCGCGTCCGGAGCGGTTTTTTGGGCACGAGTCAAAGGGGTTCGCGTGGGATGCGAGCGCGGTGTTCACACTCGCCCTCTCGCTTCGTTCGTTAAAAAAGACTATGTTGCCGCTAACACTTCGACGTCCTCCATTCTGGCTAACTCGAACACAACACGAGAGTGTGAACAGACAACTCAAAAACCATCGATCACGCGAGGCGCGAGACGAAGCACGAGACGAGGTACGAGGCGAGAGTGTAAATGTAGTATATAATTTTTTATACCGTCAATCCTCTGAAAATGCATTAATACTTATTTCATGCCAGTGTGCCAACCTTATCTTTAAAATAATCGAACTGGCCAGCACGACACCGCATAAAAAAAATAAACACCTATTAAATATATTATTTTTTTTGCGTTTTTCTTGCACCAAGCATTTTCCTCGCTGTAGTGAGATGAAAAGTTGTGTGTTTCGCTCGGCAGCAAAGTTATTCTGCGTCTCGTATCTTTGAAACCCTCGCTACGCTCAGGATTCTATATTTGAACCACTCGCTTCGCTCGTGGTTCAATCCTAGAATCCTTCGCTAGCTCGGGTTTCAATATAAGTACTCGCGCCAAAAAACAACTTTGCAGCCTTGCATAACAAATAACTATTTCTTTACAGCGGAAAGTTCACAAAATGCTGAATATCCTCGTACGAGCGAATGCGTATAAAATGTAGCGGGGCGTCCAGTGCCAAGTTATATATTTAATACTTTAAAGTTTGTTTTTATGCAACGTCGTAAAGTTCCATTTGATGTAGAGAAATTCTTATACTAGTTTTTCAACGAACTTGTAATTACTATGACCGTTTGGGGTCTTATTCTATCTAGTCCTGAATTTATAAACAAAATGCTGGGTTAGTATTAGCATAACTGGTCTGTCAAGATGGTACCTAATCATTGAGATTTTTAGTCGGTATATCCCTGAAGTGTCCGACAAGCAAATGTCTCGCCACTTGGGAAAGAGCCGGGCGCTTTCCCAAGTGGCGAGACATTTTCTTCTCTAGTTTGACAGCGAAAGTAATAAATTAATTTGTCATTAACTTTAAAAATTGTTGTGAGCAATTCACCGTAGGTATAAGTTCGATTGACATGATGTCAGTCTCTTTATCTTAGAAATATTATCATATGACTTACATAGGTATATATATAAAATTCAAAGTCCTGTCAACGCACGCACAGCCCAAACTGCTGGGTCTAGATATTTCAAATTTGGAATGTGGGTTCCTTATGACGACGACGTCTCGTCGTACTAAGAAAGGATTTTTCAAAATTTCCCACGGAAAAGCGAGATATACGCAAACGAAGTTGCAAGTATTTTACTAGTTTTCATATAAAAGAATCATAAAAAATGTTGGAACGTTTCTATTGGTGTTACACAACACTTTATTTACCGACCACGGTTCTGTACGATTTTGGCGATAAAATAGTATTTCATGTCTATGAAGACATTTCTAATGTATTGTCGAAAATTGTCGCGAAAATTCCACAAAAGACTATGGGAGTAGTCAGGATTCTGTTAAGGTAGAGAGGGGGGAGGAGTTATCAGACTCTTCAGTTAAATCGCTCTATACTTATTAGTATTTTACATAACAAAAACCATACAAAAACCCACATAAATTCAGCTACTTACCTATTTTTTCCCCCGAATATCAAAATCCAGAAACACATTTTCTATAGGCTCTTCTGTTAGGTACCATGACAATAATTTATATTTTCTCCAAAAGTTTTGCGTCATAATATTAGAAGCTATAATAATAGAAATGTGGATCTCGTAAATTTCTGACTTATACTACAACATCACACGTCATAAGTGTTGTATTGTATAATGCGTGAATCAGATTATGCAAGGAAAATGATGCAACATAGAAAGTGTTTAGAACTGGTTGCCGTCATTATGAAAACAAAAGAATCAGGACGTCAACCGGTTCGAGGAAGTCACGTTTGATTCAAAGGATCAAATGGACATTGTAGCGACTTCGTAATAATATTGTGCCCACATTAAATCGGCGCGGGCGTTCTACGGGTACGCAGTTCACAATGCGACGCCTAACCCCCATTGCGCATGACTAAAACAGCTTTATGTAACTGCGGGCCGATCCGAAACCAAGCGCGATCCATGGACTAACGTCCGTTAGGAAACTTTACTCATTCATCTTTTCCCTAAAAGCGGGGTGTGGGGTTCGAGCCGCGCTGCGCTACGCCGCTCGTGTTACATAACAGTAGGAGGCTTGGAGGGCGCCGCCGACTCCTATCCGAGCCGCCCTCGCGAGCGGTCCTCTCGGTCCCAGTCGCCGTTAGCCGGAATCGCACCCCGCATTCTTTCAGACGTGTGTGAGCTGCGAGCACCTTCGGCACCCGCAACTCGGATATTCGCGCGCTTCCCGCCTCTCAACCTCGAGATTATCTTTGTTCGCAACATTGCTCCAGAGACTCTTTCTAAACTTTAATACTTGGTTGTTGGCTTCTCACTTCTCGGCGGAGGCGGTAAGCCATTTGTTTACCTACAATAATTCGTTACTGTTTGTTTAATTTATACGCTCTGCTATTTCGTTATATAACACTCTTCTTTGTTTTTCTTGCTTACATTATTCGTTCACACTTTTTTATAAATTGCTGTGCGATTTATATACTTAAAAACTACTATATATTTGTATGTTATTTTTAAATGTGAATTATGTGTGTTTTTATAATATATTTACTGAAAAAAATATTTATGAGTTAAAAATGAATACGGAAACTAATAGGTATATTTGCGTATTGTTTTCATAATAAAACTCTTCGTGTTAGGTGAATGCATTTTAGAGAATTTACAAATTGCACGGCATTGTTGCGCTTCAAAGGACTCGCGTAAAACACTTCGCCGCCTCTTGAAGCCGATACGCGTTCGTAACACGCGACCAAAATTTCGCTGCGTCGCTGCCTGCCGCGTAGTTGTGGAATTGTAATATTAAACAAATCTAAACTTTAAATTGCACTTTTTTTGTGACGGTGTTGCGTTCAATTTAAAAACAACTTGGACTTGAATCTTTTAAAGGACAATATATGTACGGTGGCCTCGAAGATAGGAGGACCATTTCAGAAAAAAATCGCTTGCACATCTTGTAAGCGGAGTTTTTGTCAGCTCTGTCCTTTTCTTTGTTACCAAACAGGGTTTTTGTTTATTAGAGCCACATGTGTCCACTAGGATGTTGGATGTTGCAACCAAAAATCATCCTAAAGATGGTCATGCTATCCTCGAGGCGACTGTACGTAAAATTTTCCGATGCTACGGTTTTTCGTAGCGCGTAACTCGTAGACTTTGTAACAGTTATAACTACTTGCCATATTTGCGTGTCTCAGCCATAAGGTTCATTTGTGATTAATGTTTTTATAGAAACATCCTTTGTTTTTGTAATGTTATTATGTTGCCGCGAAGAAGAATAATTAGTCATTGACATTCACCACGAGACAATTAATTTATTATTTCACTTCGCATATATTTATTATGTGACAAAGTAAATTAAATAAGAAATCATTAATTTAAAGTCTGCTAAGAAATTATCTTAGTTTAATGTAAGATTAAAAAACTTACAAACATTATATCATTTTGAAAGCCTGTTTAAAATTAATGCGATTCCGTTCACGTCTACGCCATGATCCGCATTTTATAAAAGTTGACTGTGAAACGGAATATTCCGACTGTTGTGTTTTATTACAAACCAGCTAAACCGCTTTCCCGTGGGAATTTTTGGAATGTATTATGCATTTAATACTTCCTCTTGAATCACGCTCTCTATTAAAAAAACGCATCAAAATCCATTGCGTAGTTTTAAGGATCTAAGCGTACATAGGGGCGGACATGGGACAGACAGACAGGGAAGCGACTTCATTTTATACTAAGTATGTAATGATACGGTAAAGAATTTTAATTTTGAATATAAATGATCTCCAAAAGGTCACGATATTAAACGACAGCTTAACGTTTGCACCAAAACCGCTTTCATTTTCGTTTTGAATATTATTTTTTATAAACCTGTATTTTATAGGAGAGCATTGGTTAGTTTTATTTTATTATTATTTATTAAAAAAAATTGCAGAGGCCTTTTTGTGGCAGAGATGATGATGATGATATAAAAAAAAAATACAATATAAAATACTAATACTAATACTATATAAAATTTTGAATTCACACCAACCTATAATCATCCCACTGCACACGTCTCCCTTCAACCGAAGTGGGTTAGATCGTACTCTGCCACGCTGCTCTAATATGGATTAGGGGAGGTCAGTGTTTTCATCCGCCTGAAGGCCACCGACTTGGCTTAAGGAATCCATCGACAACTGTTGGGACCGCGTGTCCATTATGAAGATATTATGACGGCAATTTTCTTAGTAACAGATTGAAATATGAATTTATATAAAAATAAAAAATTGTCGTTTACCGCCGCTTCATCTCACTTGAGTTTTAAAAACGTTTTATTGAATTATCTAACGTATTTTTAATTTATTTGTGTTATTTTATAATAAGCTCGAACGAATTTAAAACTATTTAAAGCCGTATTATTTGTTAGTTTACCTGGAACTACATGATTACATGAGTGGCTGGGCTGGAGGCATAATTTTGTTCACCCGAGTGTCATAAGCGTGCCCGCCGTGCCTTTCATGCTTGTTGGACGGTAGAAGCGTAAAATCGGAACATAGCCACATACATATATGCTACGTATATATTAATATACTTTATATAGAGTTTTGTGTGCCTATCCTTACTTAATTTATTTCATTAAGCTAGCATTCTTAGTTTCCGAGATTTATAGGTTTCTTTAGGTGACGCGCATTCATTGCTCTCGAGTGTATTTTAATGCGAAAGTAACTCTGTCTGCCTGTCCTCTTCACGTTAAAACTGCTGAACTGATTGAGATGAAATTTGGTATGGAGATAGTTTAAGACCCGAAAAAGGACCTAGGATAGTTTTTATCCCGAAAAACATACCCTAAGGGGTTGAAAAGTGGGGTGGAAGTTTGTATGGGAGATTGTTTATTTTGTATGGACTAATCTAAGAGGCGGGGTAGGGGGAGAGGGAAGAGGAGGGGAGAAGGAGGAGTGAGACTAATGTAGATTTATAATAATTATTATGTCATTTGGCTACTTTGAAAACTTTTAGTAATTTTTTAAATTAAAATTATGCGGAGCACAATTTTAACGTTGCGCCACCTAGCGCTAGTTTAGCAAGTAGGTTTTTAATTTAAATGAATTAAATAATAATTAATGCACATTAGTAACAAAACAAGTTTTAGTGGAAGCGAGGCTGATCATTGTTTATGGAGGACACATAAGGTCGAAATTTAAAATATCAGTCAGTTTCAGATGCTTTCAATTTCAATCCTTTTTTAAACATTTATTTTGAAGGTGACTGGTATAATTTAACGTGTACTTATTTACTTTAAAATGTGTTTGTGCAACTCGTCGTAAATTATTTTCATAAAAAGGTGTAATTTTTATATACATAAAAGTAAATATTATACTTTACAACTTCAAACGTATACTTAGTTTAATAATTGTTATATTTACTACATTTTATATTTATTAGCTTATGGAATACAAATTAGTTATAGTGCTTTCATATCAAAGAGCGTAAAGTAATAAGTTATTACGGAATTTCTGAATAATGTTCTAGGTACAAGGGTCAAACTGAAAGTTCTTAGAAAATAAAAAACTGGGCAAACATAAAAGTTATTAGTTTTATTATATCTTTTCAAAATAGTGTCCCTTCACATCAATGCATCGTTGCATCCGATGAAACCACTGAGCAAAGCAGTTTTCCCAATCGTTTTTAGGGGTTTTTTCGAGTTTTTGGGCATCGGTCAAATTATGAGGTATCCACCGGGCACAAAGCTTCCTAACCGCTAACTGTTCATGGAGGATTCTGTGCACTTGACTCATACCGATGCCTAAGCTTGTCCGAATGTGCTGATAGGCACTCGTTTGTCATTCTCTATCATACGCCGCACAACACTGATGTTAACTTCAGTCGTCGCCGTAGACAGCCATCCCTCACGCAGATCATCGGTAAGAATAGTGCGACCACGTTTGAACTCATTATACCAGTTGTAAATTGTGGCACGGGATCCCCATCCCATGCTTCAATCGAAGTCTATTATAACATCAAATACCATAGAAACTCTACCGAGTTAATACGCACAGCTTTGGAAGAATTCGGGCAAGACGCGCGACACTAGCGCTACTATCGAAATAGGGCGGCATGAGGTGAACGATTTCAAAACTTTTGTGCGTTTTGTATGCAAAATGTTAACGCGACACTAGCGCCCCTAGCGGCATGAGGTGAACAGGAGGTTGCCAAGTCATTGTATGAGAAACGTCAAGAGCTGTGCGTATTATATTTCTATAGTATTTGATAACATTAAATGACAAACAAAAGAAAAATAAAAAAACATACTCGTTAATATTGGCAAAGAGTTCCATTTTCAATATTTAAACTTATTTTTATTATATTGTTTACAAGTGGCCAGTTCTAAACCCTCGTATGTTAGAACATAATACTTGAAGACAAAATTAAAAAAAACGCGTTGCACTCGGGGACTGCCGCGGTAAAGTATAGCTAGGTCAATATTAGTGGAAAATATCAGATAATTCCTGTTGAATTTGTTCAGTGCAAATATTCTGAAAATGCTAGCTAATTTTCAGTTGCAGCATGCTATCAGGCTGAACGAACAAAAGCCACATCAATCACATCACGCGTAAATTGAAAGAGATGGAGATGGCTAATCTTTGCATAGTCTGTCCCTATGTGTGCATAGATCTTTAAAACCACGCAACGGATTTTAATGCGATTTTAAATAGATAGAGCGATTCAAAATGAAGGTTTATATGCATAATACATTCCGAAATTCCCACGGGAAAGCGGGATATACGCAAACGAAGTTGCATGGGTTTCGCTAGTCTATATTTATAAAAATGAATCCCGTTAACTTGGGAACGGCTAACCGTTTTGGAAGATTTTTTTTGGTTCCTTAACACGAAACGAAATGAATACGAAAAAAATATTAAGGAAATGGCTCAAACGATTAAAAAGCTACATTTAATTTTACATATTTAAATAACCTCGCGTAACGAACGTCAACGTCAGTCACAGCCATAGACTATATATAAAAAAGCAAATAAAGTAGCCCGACAAAGCTACACTGAGGCGTTACGAAGTTCGAAAAAAAATATACGCGTGTATTAATAGGAGTCTTTGGAGTCGGTTGCTCATGTCTGAGGATCGTGGTCAGATTAAGGGTTGCATCTGGAGCGTATGATCTGCCTCCACCGGCTTCTGTCCAGCGCAGCCTTGATAACAAGAAGAAGTTATTAGCCTTATTATTTTGATATAGACACCTTTTGTAATTTGTTATTTCAAAAAAATATATAATAGAATAATTCTTTGTTAGATTCCGATTATTTGCTCATTCGGATTATCGCAACAATCCATTTTCTCTAATTAACCTGCGGCAGATGCACTACTTAATTAAATATTACCTAATTAATATAATATTATTAGTAAACACACGAGTGAACACGAACTATGCAGATATACTCGAAATTACAGTTAATTACAATTACATTACGAATTTAAATTAATCTTTTATTTGTATTTGGTTGATTAATACAGAAATCATTTGATACTTCACTTATATTAATTGTTGACCATGCCTTTTCGCAAAATAAACTGCAACGGGCATCCGTTGCAGTTTATTTTGCGAAAAGGCATGAATAAACGAAACGTAACTCTGAAAGTTGTTTGTTTCATGAAATCAAATATATTATAATGTAGTAATTAATATCGCCGGTTCGTAATACATGATAAATAATTATCAATATGTTGCACGTGAAGCGAAATTTTGAAAAATAGAAACTAATATTATAAATGAGATGCTTTTTTAAATTGAAAGTGAGTTTGTTTGTTTGTTATTCCTTCACGGCTTGACTAATCAGCCGATCATTATGAAATATCGTATATTATATTGTCAGGGGTACAGAACTGAGGGGAGACTCAACATACTCACTTTTTATCAAGTGAAAGTATGTCATTCCAATGGGAAAATATTTTTCTACTATAGATGGCGCTGCAATAGAGATGTAGGCCAACAGATGGCACCACAAGTCGCGCTATGGGTGGTTTTGTTCTCAAACGAGATCAATGTCATAAAATTAACCGCGAGCGAAGCTATAATAAATGATGAATGACAAAAAATACAGTAGCTACCCAGCCAGACCTCTGAAAAAAAAATGGCGAAAGACACCCCGTCTATCGCCATTTTTTTTCCAGAGGTATTTTTGCATTGTTTCAATAATGGTGGTAGTATAAGTTAATTTACCAAACGATTAATACATACTGAATAATTTCGTTACAAAATATGACCAGAAAACGTACTTTGAAAGCTCCTTAAAAACGACTTAATTTTCTTATTTGAATTTTTATTTTCATTACGAGATTCTTCAAGTAATCAAACATTATTAAGGAAAGGAAACGGCTGTTATAGGTATAGATGAATTTAATACTTTAGCATTTTTTATTATAATACATTTATTCAAATTAAATTCAGAATATTTTATTGTTTCCATGGTATTTATATACAGACTTTATATTGTTAACAGTTTTTGCAAACTTGTGTACCCGCATGGAACCCCGTTAGGGCACTACAATATTCTTAAGCATAACACACGCAATTAATTACAATATTGATAAAATCAGACATGTCGATAGGAATCTCAAACAATTAAAATAATAATATCAAACACTTAAAACCAATAAAAAATAAAATTACATTTAAATTCAATATACTTACTTAATTATAATGTCAAATTACTATTTAAAAAACTCTTCTAAACTATAAAAGCTTTTTTATATTAAATACTCTTTAATTTTATGAGCAAAAGATATTCCAATTATTTCCATCTTAAAAATGACTTGGAATTTTATTATAAATTTTAATGGCCATACAATTTGATTTCTATATCTGACTACGCCACAAAATATCTTAGCAAGCTTATCTTAGTACATACATATAATGCAGTTTTATCCAGTAGGTACTCTAAAAATATTAATATGTTTTGAAAATGATACTGTCTATCCACGTTTCATGTAATAGGGGCCATTAAAACCACATTACCGCAGAATTCGTCAAAATGTTTACAAGAGTTATAAAACACACTAGGCTTACTTTGACCACTACACGTACACAACACACCATTTAAAAACAAACCCATTTCATTGTGTAATTTATTTTCGATTACTACATTGTCGGATTGTGATAATATCGCCTAAATTAAATCTAAGCAACTTGCAACAGTTGCATTGCAACCATATGCTTATATATGGAGTAGCAATTGTTATTATACAAAGAGCAATATCTTTGTCTCGGAATTATTTTTTGGCTAAACAAGACACAGGTGATTTTCGTCCATGGCTCAAACTAGATAAGTTTTTTTCATTCATATCAACCCATAATCATCCCACTGCAGGGATACGGGTCTCCCTTCACTCGAAGGGGACTAGAGCGTACTCTGCCACTGCTCCAATGCGGATTGGCAGAGGCTTTCAAGCCGCCCGAAGGCCACCGACTTGGTTTAACCACCGTCATCTACAGATAACAGCCGGGACCGACGGCTTAACGCGCCCTCCGAAGCACGGAGAAGCTCGAGATAACAAAACCCATCCAAACACTGGCTAGGGACGACGTCGCCTGACTTGCGTGTTCATATTAGAATGCGACACACAGCGACGCCATCGAGCTCAACGATAAACAAAGAACAAAAAAAATCCATGTAACGTCTAAAATAGTTATTGTCTAAAATAAAAATACAACGATTGATGATGACGAACGCAAACGATACATTAGCTAGAGCTACCCTTTATTTTCGAGACTAAATAGATCCACTTTGACGCAACCGCCTGCGGAATTCTTTTGAACCCCCTTGATACCCCCCTAGCTCGTCCTGTTTCACCCGGTGTTTCTTTTTTAATGGCGGTCTTTAATTCTCTCTTTGGGTCCTCACGGTATTTGATTCCCGTTGTTTCAAAACTTCAAAAAATCTTCTTTTTTTTTTGACGATGATGCGAAAAAAAGAAATTGCAAGTAAAGTAGAGCGGCATACAATGTCGGCTTACTCATATACATCTTACAAGGCATGTTTTTAGACATATACATTTCAAAGTACTTATTAACCAAAAGTTTAAGACTCAAGATACACGCATGTTTATGCATTTGCATTTTGTATTCTGTGCGGTACCTATACTACACGGAAGCGCAGAGCTGTCAAAAAATAAAATTGTTATTACCTTCATACTATTTTATAAAGGTTAAGCACACAGAAAAGTAATGAGTGGTGTTACCTCTAGGAGGCGTGGAGTGCGTGCGACGTATTCTAACTTTTACCCTAATGAATATTTACTCTAAGAAGTTACTCTATACCTCCGCTGAGGGCACCATTTCTCTCGGTATAGTGTAAGTTGGGGGTTGAAGTTATATGTTGTGTATTTTATATTATTTATTAAAAGAAATAAGCACCATGTGACCACCATTTGTTCACGTACTTTCGGGAATTAAAAAATAGTTACGTATAGTATAAGATTTATCATTTAGTCGTGGATGTGCCATGGATAGTGGTGTTTAAAACCTACTAACAAAACTATTTGTTACCAGTCAGAACTTTACTATGATTCGGAAATTATCTAAATTGCCGAAGGACGGTAGTGCAGACAATCAAAGCTCCAGATTAAAGACATCGTGGAAATTATATGAAAAACCTGGAAAACGTGGCTGTACTTAGAATAATGGAATAGCTATGAATAAAAGAAAAAAGCGTCTTAGTTGTAATTGATGGTAATAAATACATTATAATGTTAGAGGAATATTACCGCCATGGAACATCAAGTCAAGAAGTGTAGGAAAGCAAAAACACACGCATTTATCACCCAATTTCGTATCTTTTTACTCAAACTACTTTCCTGGTTTATAAAGTTAACGGTAAGTGTTTATACCTATGTACATACAGAGATCCTTGGATCGGCACATTGAGAGTAGTCCGGAAACTTATCGTATATTTGGATTTTTTTTTTTAAACGCTAGTACCTTTGAAAATAATTGACTGATATTGTTTTGTATTATTTTAGATAATTCTTGGTTTAGACGAGTGATAAATTTATCAAATTTTGTTACAAATGTATTACTTTTCAGTAAAACCCTTATTTTAAATAAATATGAAGGTATGGTAGATTCGTTCCACTATACTTGGCATAACATTACCAGTAAAATTCTATGTTGAACAAGTTTGTCATATCATAATGCTTTTCGAATTGTTGTATGGCAATTGACCAAAGATCTACTTATTTTGACAGATTTTCTTTCAGTATACTAGCTTTTCCCCGAGACTTCGCTCACGGCGCGTACTCAGCGTGACTTGTGGCGCCACCTGTTGGCCGATAGCCCATCCCATACAGCGCCCTCTATAGTAGAAAAAATATTTTCCCATTGGAATGACATACATTCACGGGATAAAAGGGAGTTTATGTTGGGCTCTGTACCCCTGACAATATGTATACAAATTTTCATAATGATCGGCTGATTAGTCAAGCTGTGAAGGAATAACAAACAAACAAACTCACTTTCTCATCTATAATATTTACTTGGAAATCATTAATTTAAAGTACGTCTTTAACATGAACTATTCCAAGTAATTTATAAAATATAAAACAGTCTTCAAAGTAATGGAGTATATTATATTCCACAGTTGAAATGTTATAATGGCAATTAAATTCCAATTAAGAACACATCAGTTTGGATTGCTCTTGGGCTATGAAAAGTGAAACATGACATCATTTATCATGTGTCAACAATTTTCTTCTACCCCTCGTTATTTCTTAAATTTTATTATTATGGGTACTAAAATCAATAACAGCTTATTCCGAATCGAGAAATAATGAGTCAAATCCAAGGTATCCGACAAACTTTTTGTGTAAATATATTCTTACGATAGAAAAAAGTCAGACTAAAGTCAAACACATTTTTACAAACATTAACGAGCGCTCTGTGTGCGGATCGATCCCACGCTCTGTCCAAAAATATTTTGCGTTTCTTCCTGTGAATCCCTTTCGGGGTAGGCAGAAGGGGCCGAGCGCTGATGACGTTGATCTGCGTACATTTCTTCGCACTTTTAAACATTCCTGAACCGATTTTTTTACAGCTTCTGACTTCTCTTTAATAGTTCCCTAATTAATGGTTACTCCTCATTCCAACGACCAACATACTAATTTAGCCAAAAACAACAGAACGTGGTGCGTCGTAAAATCGCACAGTCGGAAAATTATTTATCTGTCAAAAGAAAATAGCTTTGGTTTTAATCTAAAGGTGCTGATAGACTTGAGCATTCACTTGACTTGAGCATTCTTGCGAATGTTACATCACAGAAAAATTATGAGAACATTTTAGCGAGCATTCTATCGAGCGTACTGGCGAGTATATTAGGAAAGAACAGATTTACTTCGAGCTTTATCTTTGACGAGCATCGACTAGAACTAGAGCATTCGCTAGAATGCTCATGATGTTCGTAGCAATATTTGGCTCTATGCTTGGCTCGGCTCGTTGTTCAGTTCGACAAATATAAAAACGGCGAATGCTCGATGTTCTATTACAAGTGAATGCTCAAGTCGATCAGCGCCTTTATGAAACTGGGCCACCGGATTGTAGACTTTGTCTATAGATATGCAGCATTGGAATTACTCTTTACTGTTTTTTGGTTAGCAGAAAAAACATAATTTAATTTAAAATTTACTGTAAAATCAACAAGCAACCGTAACTAACGCAAATGATTTAATTTTATGGTTGATTTCAATTCATCAATTGTAAAAAAAATCTGGGTAGTGAATCCGCCAAGTCTGGCTAAAGGAACAGGGACATAACATACCTAAATCCCATGCCTGCGTTTTGTTTTATGATTGGGGTTGGCAACGCGTGAGTGATACCCCCGGTATTGCAAAAAAAAACCGCCTGAGCGATCGTATTGGATTGTTACGTTTAGGTACTCTTGAGACTATACTAGCTTTGTTTGACTAAATACTAAACTAAATTAAATCGGATTGTACACTAACAAATTAGTTAGTAAAGTATAAAGTTTCAAGAGAACGAATTAGTCGTTCGTTAAATATTAAATTAAAATTATACAGAATTGAAATTAAAATTGCGATTTCTTTGCAGAGTAACCTAGCTGGTTGCGCTACCGTGCTTCCATATAAGTATGATAATATAAATATTATAAGTATGATAATTTCGGTTCAAACCTTTGTAGTGTATTATGAACGTAAGAATGAATATTATATTGACATTATTAACAATTTCGTTGATTTCAAACCATGGCGTTATATCATTTTCCCATAATTATGATCTCGTAAAAGATATCTCGGAAAGATATTCAAGTTTTAAGAATAATATGATATTAAAAAACGTAAGTACCAGAAGAAAGATACCTAATTTTAAAGACTTAGCGAGACAGAATGGTAAATTTTGCGAATCATTTGAAGTGACTACAGTGGACGGGTATATACTAACGCTATTCCACATTCCGGGCGATGCAAAAAAACCCGTACTTCTGATGCACGGTTTTATGGACTCCGCGGATACTTTCATATTAAGAGGAAACACCTCACTGTCAATTACACTAGCGAATCAAGGCTATGATGTGTGGGTTGGAAGCAAAAGAGGCAGCAGGTATGGCAGAAAACATAAAAAGTATAATCCAGACATGGACAAAAAGTTCTGGGATTTCTCATTTCATGAAATGGGCTACTACGACCTCCCAGCAACAATTGATTTCGTTTTAAGGAAAACTGGACAGACTTCACTGAGTGCAGTCGGTCATTCCGAAGGAGCAGCTATATTTTTTGTATTAGGTTCTATGAAACCGGAATATAATAAGAAGGTTCGAATATTTATTGCTTTAGCTCCAGCTGTTTATTTACATAACATGAAAGGACTATTCGGTCGATACTTATGGGTTCCTCCAAGAAAATTGGATGCCATTTTGAAACAATTAGGAATTGAAGAGTTATTTGGGCATAACTCAATCGAAACATCTTATATGCGAAGACTGTGTTCAACACCTGATGTCGGTTATGAAATTTGCGCCAGAAACATGCTGTTTAAAACCGAGGGTGCGAGTCTGGACGATTTTGAAAGTAAATTTTCACCTACATATTTCCAACATTATCCTGCCGGTTCATCAAGAAGAAGCACTATTCATTTATTCCAGTCAGCACATAGGAAAAAGTTTGCGATGTACGATTATGGAAGAAGACAAAATAGGATTTTATACGGTAGTCCAGTACCCCCTGAATATCCATTGCGCAAAGTTACGATGAATGTAGCATTGTACGTGGGGAAAAATGACTATTTAGTTACAATAAAAGACGTTGAACTGCTTAAAATACAGATTCCTAATGTCGTCGAATACCGTATTATAGAGAAAAAAACATGGAATCATGCAGATTTTACCACAGGAAGAACAATGGCTGATAATTTGTTTCCCATGATGTTAAATCTATTGAAGCAATATAATCAATAAAGCTATAGCACCCATTGCACGGTCAATCTAGATCGAAATATGTGGTCGGGATCAGTGATCTTGATCAAGGTGACCGTGAAATGTGTTGGATTTACTAAACGTTACACAGTCTATCTGGATCACGATTACGGATCTCGATCTTAATTCATACCAACTTTCCGTCTGTTACCTTAGGACGCATGGTACAGGCATCCTTTACATATTATATTTATGTATTTATTATTTATGATTAGGGCTAGGCTGTTAGGGCGTTAGGGCACTAGGGCTATTAGGGTGATAGGGCTCTACGTCAGTTAGGTTACAGCGTTCCCATAGTTATTGTAAGATTGTCAGGGGTAACCTTGCAATCTTATTCATCGTGTCATGGCTGCTGATAGAGAGAAATTGTTTTAATCCTGTTTATTATCTTTCGATTCATGATTACTTCGTTGGGAATGACAGATACGGTGGTCGAGTGGCTAGCAATGGTCACTTTATCCCAAGGGCCGCGGGTTCGAATCCTGCGCAAGGCAAACATTTGTGTGCATGAACATGTCTGTTTGCCTTGGTCTGGGTGTTTTCTATGTATACTAAGTATTTACTTACAAAAAAAAGTATTTAAGTATATTTATCAGGAATCTAGTACCCATAGTACAAGCTTAGTTGCTTAGTTTGGGACTAGATGGCGTTGTGTAATTCGTCCAAAAAAAAAAAACTAAATATTAGCAGTTTATCCTCGGATCATCAATGATCTTACTTATGAATAAATAGTGAAGCTTTTTGATAATCTGTGGTCTTTTTTTATATTAAGACACAGCAGCAGGACTGTGTAGTGAGGCCTCTTTAAAACACGTATAGTTTTTCTTACTACACGTATGGATTCTCTTCTTTTTATGCTAACGAAGTGAACTGTTATCTAAATAGTTATGTATAGTATAAGGGAATAATATCCATTACTATATTTTATCCGAAAATCCTACTTACATATATCTTAATTTATGTACTGCAACTTCTGGTTAATGTCTTCGCCTTTCAAATTAAAAGTTTTGATGTAGGTCGTTAACTTATTATTGCTACGGAAGGGTTTGTGTACGTGTGTGGGCTGCCGTGAAACACAGATCTATACCGATATATTGTGATCTCATACCCTTTCGCCCTTTTGTTTCGCCCCTCATGCAATGTATGGCAATCGCCAACTCCTAACATTTGATTGCAGCGCTATGCAGTACAGTAGATTTTTTTTGTTTCCCGTGAAAATGAGAATGTTTTTCCGGGAAAATATTACCTTCGACGTAAAAGAAGGACAAAAATATAAACATACTTTTATAATATTAGTATGGATAGTGAACAGCACAATTTTCGATGGCATTGGCAAACAATATTGTCACGTTCCCGGTTATCGATAAACATTAATAATGGCAATAACCTTAATAAATAACAGTAAAGTAATCTTCTGATCAATAATACAAGTCTTATAAGTACATAATAGTAGTTACTGTTTGTATAAAACAATTTTTTATTACCATTACAATATAGGTTAATGATCCACACAAAGGCCATGAAATTGTAATCATGAAATGACATAAAAAGAAATTATTTTTATCCAATTCCATTATTTTAAAAATTAGATAATCTTCTATATTTTTATACTAGTTGCTTGCCCTGGCTTGGCCTGGTAGCAATTTAAATATTTACAATTTATATAGGAGAGCAGCCTGTTACGAGAATTAAAATTATCTATTAAATTCAACCCTAGACGTCATTGAAAATTATGAACACTGATAAACAAAGAAAAAAAAAACAGTTTCATTAGATACATTTACCCTAATTTAATAAAGATGGATAAGATTTAGCAGTACAAAAAAGTTTTAGGGTGCATTTTATATGAAAGACTGAAAAACACTGAATCGAAGAATGATTATTTTATTAGAATGAGGATTCTACTTTTTATTGATAAATGATTTTATTTTGGTACACTTTTCAGATTTGTCTTGACTTATTAATTGATCATTACTTAAAAGATATTTTTTAAGTGAAAAAGATTTATTACTTATTTCCAAATAAAAGGGATGTAATAGATTAACGCGATGAAGAAAAACGAATAGAAAATGAAACATTAAATCAGTAGGTACGAATAAAAATCAGCAGTAGAGTTCCTCCTGATGATATTAACAGGCAACCACAGACAAAAACTCAACACTTCATAGACTTTTTTTAAGTTAAGGGACACGTTTTTTTAGCCACGATTGACAATAGGTAGTATATCAAATCCATTTTTCAATTAATAGTGTATATTATATATTTAATTTACTTATTAGGACATTGTACACATAATTATTATTAAAATAAGTAATTAAAGTTAAATATTAAAAAGGTAGAATATGTATATGTATAAAAATAGTTTATTTTAATGCAAAAAAAAAATACAATTAAACGTTTGTGTATTTCTATAAAACAAAAATGTTGTGGGAAACTCTAAACAACAATATTTTGTATCATCACTTCCATTGGAATAATATATTTTACTTTTTGGTCCTAGTAGCGTTTAAAAAAAATATATATATTTGTAAAACGTTAAATAATAGTACAAAAATAATACAGTTTTTCTAATAATTTCTATTCAAAATTGTTTATCTGGATCCATTAGCGACTATGAAAACTAATTGTTAGTCATCATTTTCAACGGAGTACAATGGTTACCATTAGTATAAAAAATATTATTAAAATTGATTCGTGATATAATTATTATTATTCTACAGATCTTTATCTTTATATTGGTATTTCTACTTCAATCAGACAAGAGATTCATCTTTATGAATCTCTTGTCTGATTGAAGTAGAAATACACTATTGCTTATACAAATAAAAAGCTATGAAATATTGATATTATCATTTATTATGAACTAGCGAAACCCGCGTAGCTTAAAAATAAAAAAATTGCAAAATCGGTTCAGCTGTTCTCGAGATTTGTGCTTAGCAACACTTTCAGCGATTCATTTTGATATTATAGATAGCTAGGTAAAAAAAAAATCTGCTAGAAATAGAATTAAAGCGCGGTCCCACTGCTGCGCACGCTGCGCACGAACACGTGGGCCACGTGGCACATTACAGCAGCGTGGATGACTACGTGGGTCTACGTTTCCACTGCAGTACAAGCTATACACGAATATAAAACCACGACTACGTACAGCTGTAGCGTGGCCCACCACGGCGCACGGAGAGGCTACGCATTGATTGTCATAGTTTTTGGTTTGTAATGTGCCGTTCGTGCACGGCGTGCGCAGCGATGTGCACGCTTTGTGGAACAAGCTGTGTATCGCATTCACTGCGTGCATGGCGTTGACAGCGTTGAGCTATGTTGAGCAAGCCACTTGATGGTTAACGTGTGGGTTGCAGTGGAAACAATCACGTACATCCTCTTGCAAAGCAAACCTCTTCGTGCGCAGCAGTGGGACAGCGCCTTTATGCTAATTGTACACAATTGAAGTATGTCACGCGCTGCCAGAATGTCTATTAGATATGGGGATAGGGCGCCAAATTCTTTTATTAGTCCAATGGTTATATCAAGGTGACATTTTTTTGACGTTTACTACATCTTCCAACTTCCAAATTCATAAATTTATATATCTAGTTATAAGAATGCTCACGCACGATTGTGTAGCGTGTTCCATTCTATTGTATGAACAAGTATATAAATTGGTGTACAGACCGTGGTATTTCACGAGCTCGTTCAACGCAAAGTATGATTACTACAAGTGCTATAGGCAGCAAAAAAACTTTAAATTAAAAAATAATGTATGCCATTTTTCTATTCAGATTCCATTTTTTTTTTCTAAAAATCTAGATAATGTGAATGTCTCTTATTTTTGCGATGCAGTAAATCTCTTATGGCATTTCTTTTGTACGAATTTTTGCCGAGACCCGAATTGTGAGACAGATACACCAATCATTCTGACAGATTGTAAATATAAATTGTGAACAAGTTCAGTTATTCACAGAATTTAAGGTAAAAGTATTCTTGGATAAATATGCAAAAATATTATAAAAAGTTTTGAGAAAAATCCGATCAACAACGTTTCAAACATAGTTAAAGTAGCTAATTAGTCCTCTTCCAAAGGGATGTCACTCCTTCCTGCTCTGTCTAATCTCTGTCTGATTAAATTCGTTCTAAGTTAAAGACATTTGCAGTTTCTCCCCCATGACGTCAATGAGTTATACTGCTTAGTGGTCGACATTGTTAATCGCGTCTATTCAAGAAACAACGATGGGAACGTGTCATGGGCCAGTCCCTATAGTCCCTCCTGGTTTTCGTACTCATCTAGTCATTCAAATCTTATCATTAGATCACAGCGTTCTCTTTGTATTCTTGTCAATGTGAATTTTTTACTCGATCATTAAAGTTGTAAAA
Source organism: Endotricha flammealis (assembly GCA_905163395.2). Lineage (NCBI taxonomy): Eukaryota > Metazoa > Arthropoda > Insecta > Lepidoptera > Pyralidae > Endotricha > Endotricha flammealis. Next base: position 13,732,757 of record LR990852.1, on the reverse strand, counting down.
TTTAATACAAGTCCCTGTTTGTATACGGTGGACGTTTTTATAAAAATGGGTGCATTGTATTCCACGCCTTTCATAAAACTGACTACGCTCCTCGGTCCCTCCGCACCCTCGTCCGATAACGGTTTAGAACAACTAGGGGTGGCAAAGGGGTCACGGAGGAAATTACCAGTAGAATGTCAAAGATTTTACTTGAATTTAGTCCAACGTTTTTTGGGAGTTCGTTGTTCCCTGCCCGTATACCTTAAACGATTTGTGTGGACGAAGTATTTGTAATGGAGTCGGGATGTTGCTTTTAGAGGATGACTGGTCGTTTTAACTTTATGGCATTAGAAAATTGTCATATCACATTGTACCACATAAAAGTTACAAATTAACAATTCTAATCTTAGAGAATGGACACTTCTTACTACTGACAATTTCCGTTAGTAATTTTATTCATATACCTATTAGTATGGTTTGCAGTATTAAAGTTTTCTAGTGATAGGTAAAGATGAGCGAAGCGAAAAAAATGAGTGAGTACACGTGTAGTGACTATCCAAAAATAATCAACTTTTTTTTTTTTTTTTTTTTTTTTTTTTTTATTATTTTTTTTTTTTTTTGAAAACGAATCACTGTTTGACACGTTTTCATCCCATTAAAAGTAATAGTTTACCTGTATTTTAGAATAAATAAACCATCTGTTTTTAAATATAATCATAAAAGGCAGAATATCTTTCCGTCATAAACAGAGAAGCATTTTGCTCTTATTTAAATCCCGTTTGGAGACCGTGTGCCAAAATATGATTTTGGCACCTCCTAAATGAAATAACTATAATTATATAAAAACTATAAACTACCACCATTTCGGAAACAAAGCATAATGACCACAGGTAATAGAAATGGCGAAAGAAAACCGGCTAAGGCCTTTTTTGTCCTTCAAAATATTTTATACGAAATATTTTATAATTATACATATAAACCGCATCAAAATCCGTTGTGTACTTTTAAAGATATATACATACATAGGGACAGACAGACATCGAAAGCGACTTCTTTATAAACAATGTAAAAATTGTATGTCTAAGCTTAAATACAAAGTAAACATTTTGTATTCAAATGAATCATAGCAAATGTTATGAATGTTCTAAACTTCGTTTCTAGTATCACATAAACCTTGCCGTTCATTCAGTGAGTAGTTGATTTGCAGAAATTATGCAAGCAATTATGTCCATTTGGTGAAGCACACTCGCAACACCGACGAAGTCATTCAGTCATTTACTATTCTGTTCGTATAATGTGATCGTCAGTCTTCGGAAATGTATGAATACTAAGCTAAGTTGATTTAGTTTTCACTTATACATTTTATAAAGTATTAGAAGCTTAACTAAATGCAATATTTATTTTTAGCTCGAGCAGACATGCTAGTTTGATTAGTGACCTGCGTATTAGCTATTCTTTTTTCTTTTTTTTATTACGGCAGAGGAGGAAAATCAAGGTCACCTGATGGTAAGCAATCACCACTGCCCATGCGTATGGGCATTTACTACCCAAGAGTATTGGATGAGTTGCCATTTGTGGAGTTGTGAAAAATAAAGGAAGGGAGGAAGGATACACGAGGATTATCGCAGGTGGCGACAATTTCGAGCTGAGGGTATATGAGCTCTTAAACGTTAAAATTATTTATGGAATAACGTTACGCTTAAGCGTTAAATTATATTCGATTAATGACGATAGGCCATTTGTCTAGCCTGTGGCCCTTTATGTCACATCCTTAGTATTACCATTAGCGTTATCTCGTTTCCTAATCCATTAGGATTAGCTTGGTTCGTTACCTACACCAAATATATTATTATGTCGAAGGGAAATTTTGTATGTCCCTACTGCCAACAGAACTGCTTTCAGAACCCACATTTACACTTCCTTAGGTTAGTTACTACGACAGTCTTTTCAATACTTCCTTCTCCGTCTATTTTCTTTTTGATTAAATTCGTTGTGAGTTCCAAGACAGCTGTAGTTTCTACCCCGGGACGTCAATTAGCTTTATCCTTTATTGTCAATCTGAGGTCGCCGTTATTGATCCTGGCTACACAGGAAACACATCGGTGGGAATGTGTGGTGGGCTTGTCCCCAATTCTTAGGTTAGTTAACTTGTCTTTAAAATACAATTTCCGAATGGGTGACTTTTCTTTATTGACCAGCAAATGATAATAAATAACAGGAATTACACACAAGCGATGGTGAAAACAGGCATCAGTCTACTTCACAAGCTCCTTACCTACTGGGCTATGACAGTTTGTTCTGTTTTAGACCCATCCAAGTACAGGCTGGTCATCTTACTTAACTTGCGTAGACGCTATCGGTCTTCTCTTCATTTGTTTTTTTGCACCAGTCGTTTTGTCCCAGTGCAGGGCAAAGGCCTTTGTCCTACTTTTATAATTTCCTCTTAATAGTCTTTTTCTTCTTAATGGTTTCCTCAATGGCTTAATACTTTCTCTTGATTGGTCCTGTTCCATTCTTCATTTGTTAAATTAATGTAAATTAATCATAAAATTACTTTAAAGCTTAAACTATTTTGAATAGGGAATTGCAACGTTTATTTGGTTTTTCCACTGGCACATGGCGTAAAGTGACACCCGAAGTTCGAATAGTGATGGTGTATATTCTTGACCTACATTCCGATTTGAAGGGGTAAACCCATTCGAGTTTACGCCGTAGGTACATACAAGCTTTCAACGACTCCAATCACCTGATTTTCAACAGTTTAAAATCGCAAGTGACTATAAAAAATAAATGTCACTTGAAAAAAAAAATAGCACGTAATTTAGTATAACGTTATAAAAAATATCACTTATATAAAAATAAAAAAAATGATATTTAAAAAAAGAAGTTTTTTTTTTTAAGATATAAATTATAGCTGACAAGATGAAACATGTAGATTAAACTTAAAGTTGAAATTGAATGAAACATTAATATTTATTAATCCTGAGGCACTTTCGCTTATCATACTATTCTGTATATTAAATTAGCATAACCATCTCAGAAACAAATACAAAATAGCCATTGTGGAGACAACTATCTGAATAAATGATTAATTTAAATAAATAAAAAATGCTTAGAAATGATAATTCATGTGAACCCTGCCTGAGCGAGATTGAATGCTATTGAAGTGAAGGAATGAATCTTAGTGAAGTTTAAATTTTGAATTTTAAAAATGAAATAGCTTCGGTCGCAGTCTGTTGCGGTTTGCGGTTGACCGCATTTCAGTCGTACTTCACCGGAAATTATGTGTACCTTATCTCGAATTTAAAATGTTAAAGTTAGTAAGCGTGTATCTATTCAATGTTTGGGAAACAAAGTCATATAAACATTCAGACAGGAAAGTTTTCTAGTATTAATAAAATAAAGATTGTTGCAGTTGGCGAACGCTAAAAACAAATGTTAAGATTATCCATTACAAAAAAAGGTTTAATAATTATTTACTTATTATCTTTCAATCTTAATTTAACTTCAAGTGACTTAAACCGTACTGTATAAAATTCTAATAATTTATATGGTTTCTCCTTGATATTTAGCTTTACAACAAAGTTTGAACTTGATAAAAAAAAAAATTCTTTGTATTTTCGTATAATTAATTGTTAGCGGTAATTTTTGGTGGTTGGTTGACATTAAATTGGGCGCCAGCATGCAGTCATTATACATAGTGTGAATAGGGTTGCCAGGTCGCCAAACCTAATAGCCGGACAGACCAGCCGGTTTGGCCGGACATTTGGGTAAAAAGGCCGGACATTATTGAGGATTTTGTGTCTCAGTTTTAATAGGTACGACGAAAAAATTGTATGTAAAATCAAGCTTTTTTGATTATTACTTATCAATAAATTTTGTTAAATTTTAATATAAATAAATAAATAATAAATAAATATATAGGGACAATTCATACAGATTGAGCTAGCCCCAAAGTAAGTTCGAAACTTGTGTTATGGGATACTAACTCAACGATATTATATTTTTATAACAAATACATAAATAGATAAACATCCAAGACCCGAGGCCAATCAGAAAAAGTTCGTTTTTCATCATGACCCGACCGGGGATCGAACCCGGGACCTCCTGGGTGGCGGTCTGGCGTGGTAACCATTACGCCACGGAAAAATTAATAAAATCGAATTTCAAATCAGTCTAAGTACTTTATTATTAACCAGTCAAAATTCGATTCTAGTTAAACATTTAGTCGCTCGGATCTCTCTCTCGTTTGCGAAATGTAAAAAGCCTAACAAAAGCCGGACAAGCCGGACACCGTTTATTTTGGCCGGACGCACGCAATCAAAAAGCCTAACTATGTCCGGCTTTATCCGGACGCCTGGCAACCCTAAGTGTGAAGCTAATATTTATTTTGCAAGAAGACGAAGGCGTTTAGCACCTCTGAAGGAGTAGATGACTTTTTAGTATTTATTTAGTACAGTACAAAACGCACTGATTCAAGAGAAAGATTTTTTTTGCTAATGATTATAACAATAAGTTATTTTAGGTATGAAAATTAATAAAATGTAAAATTAAAAAGACCATACAGTAATAACAATTACGAAACTGCTTATATTGATATATTATCTATAAAGAATATAAGTATACCTGGGTGATGTTTAACAACATTTTAGCGGGCTATTCTTTCCCATCCATATATTTTTAATATAACAAAATTTTAAGCTGATTAATTTCGCATACTTTTGATACCTGTAATTTTTAACGGCAATACGAAAGGTATCGATTTTGTTAGATACAAATAATTGGGGAGGACTTCTCGTAAACCGTTGCTAGGTGCCCATAAAACAGTTCTATTGTTATTTGATGGCCGACCTCTATAGGGAATAAGCAATGATCTGTTCGGAGCACATGGACAGTCAGAGTATAGGCTCGATGAATCAGGAATTCGATAGCTTTGTGGTTATTTGGTTAAATCACAAAATTTACATTTAACAAAGGGGATGAATTAAACGATAAACCGTAATTCCACGCGACTAAACCTAAACAGTGGTTTGTTGTTTTTGATGGTGAATCTCGTATCAATCCAATTAAAATAAATACATGCTTACGATCTATATTTCGCAATGTTACTCATACCCTTGAAGTTACTACGACGGCCGTGACAGCTTCGGCTGCCTGTCTATCTACATGATACGACACGCTTATTTCACTTCTACATAAACGTTTCTCTGTTATTTCATTCGTTCCGGTCCGATGATATGAAATTGTTTATAACAAAAACAAAATCACGGTAAAATAATTGGTGAAAGAAAATCATTTAAGTTCGATACTGACACTGCGCTGATAGGTCAGTCAATCACTCAGCCTCTGCTTTTATAATATCATGTATATTTTTTGTAAGTACACATATTATGGTTAATTCTATTCAATTCATTTATTTGCTTACCACATGGTTACAATAAGATCTTACAATCTAGTTAAAGTACAGCGTATGGCACCCTGTAAGAGCACTGCAAATTTTGAAGAGGTAGTTCCAATAGAAAACATCCATAGACAAACTTATGGAATGACATTGATATGAAATGTCTATTGGTACTCTGTCTAGATTTTACCTTTTAGGGTCATGAGTAAATTTGTTTGGTACACAAAAATATTCAATTTCAGAAGTCGCGGTGATTACGTGTCATTACGTGACCCGGCAACTTGTTTGTCCTAATCTGATATAAAAACATGTCTGCGGTCGAACAAAACAGTTTTATTACGAACGCATTTACAACATAATGAAAAAAACTCGCACGAATCTTCTCGGCAGCCATTGTCAAGGAAATGAGTTGGGTTTAGCGAATGGCCATTATAGAAATACGCGCTGATATTTTAATAATTTGTGAGGTACGCAGACTTAAAGTTATTTAGTTGTCATAAAATATAAGATTTTTCCATTATTTTAAGGGGTTTTTATATTAAGAATTATGCCATGGTTCGTAAGTATTAATTGGCACATGCGTGTCGGGCCCAGCACAGTAGTGTAGAGTTCCGTATTTGCTATGCTTTGCTTGGTTGCAAGTTAGTGCAATATAATATCCCGTTCTATTACATTTGTACGTTGTCAGTAACTAATGGAGCCTACTTATCAAAACTATGGATTCCTTGTTAGAACTAGGGGATCAATAATCAAATCTTTCCAATGTCACTTTTAAAATACAGTGGCACTTTTCATAATAGTGAATTCTAAAGGAAAACTATCACGATTGGTTACCGAGTACATAGTAAACGAAATTAAAAAAAGTTTTTTCATTTATGTAAATGTACAAACGTAATAATCTGCAAATTTGCAAGCTACCAAAGCGAATAAGGAACCCTAATGCTAGCCCGGTTTATCATAAAAGCAGTCACATTTTATACTATTCCCATAAATTAAACACTGACTAAGGTTTTAATTTTAATAATTGAAATCGAAATTAGGATTTATTATTTAAATTACATAATATTCAAAGTTGTATTTTATTGAATGAAAATGACTCGTTTTCGCCATTAATTCACAGTACTCAGTATCAATCTAAAACGTTTTTAATGTTTATTCTATTATTTTCTTTTGTTAGAATTTACTCTGAATCGTGTGAAAATTTTATGTTCAGTTATTAAATTTTCAGTTATTTTCCAATATTCAAAGGAGTAAGATATTACACCAAGTCAATTTGAATATTAATTAAAGAATTTTCGAATAAATAGTAATATAATTTGTAAATGTGATTGTCCCCGTATATTTTTACAAAGTATTGACTTGGGCTAGAGGGATTGAATACCTCCTCAGGGATGGTGATTGCGATTGTTTCTTATACGCAATAAAAGGGGGGAGGGGTGTTGCTGAGTGGACGAAGGGCGGGGAGGTGGGGAGGCCTACGAAAACAAACAGACTTGCATACAAATACCCGCATTAGTAAAGAGTCGCCGCCGCCTCGCCCAATCAGATCTGGTGAACGAACCTGGACAAAAATACTTACTTTATATAACTTTTCGTATAATATGAGTATTATGAAAATAAGATTTTTGTTGTGAAATTATGCGAGTGATAAATTCCAGTTAGCTTATCTTTAAGATATATTGTTGAAATGATACCAAAACTATCAACATTTCTGAGAGATAGGTCTGTAACTGCTTGGTTTTTATGTTGTTGTCAATACAATTTTACAACAAATAATTATTTCGTATTATGTTCAAATTGTCTCAATGACGAATTAAATATTCAAAACACATTGTTTCAAATAATTAAGTAAATTTATAATTTGACCAATTTAAATTCATTGGAAGTTATAAGGAAATAAAGGGATGGTCGCTACTACGAATTAATAAGTGGGTAACTTTCGTTATCTCAAGTTATTTCGAATATAAATGACACAATTATTATCTAGACCTAAAGTATCATTATTTTTCTTTTTTCTTTACATCTATATTATTATCGCGCTAATCTCAGGACCTACTGGTTTGAATTAAATAGATGGATTGATAGAGTATGCGTTATTAATTATTACATAAGTGATACAGTAAACAGACTATTGCATATGCAATAAGGCGGCTTTATTGCTGAAATCAATCTATTCAAGGCAACCTTAAGATAACGAATTTCTGTATCGAGTGGACAGGCCTAGCAATCCTACTAATATTATAAAGGCGATAGTTGTGTGTATGTTTGTTACTTCTTCACACTGAAATGACTGAGCCAATATTTATGATATTTGGTATGTAGGTAGCTGATGCCTTGGATTAACACATAGGGTACTTTTTATCCGGAAAAGTACTCGATTCCCGTAGGATTTGATCAAAAGTCTGATATAGATGGCGCTGCTGTGCATAAATAAATACACGCAAACAAAGTTGCGCGGGTTTCACTAGCACACAATAAATTATCGATAAATCTATAAATAGATAATGAAGGATCGGTGAAGGAATTTGGAAGAATGAACAGGAATTAGAAGTGTGAGATGGATGTTCTTGAAATCATAGGATAATGTTTATCCGGGAAAATAGAGCAGTCCCCGGGGCAAGCAATTAACAATAAACATCTGGACGAAGTTGGATATCAGCTATTATATAATAGTAGCTGTTATCCGCGGCTTCGCCCGCGTATAAGTTAGCCTATGTTGGGCTCTGTAACCCTGACAATATGTATACAAATTTTCATAATGATCGGCTGCTTAGTCAAGCATTGACAGAATAACAAACAAACTCACTTTTTCATTTATAATATTAGTATGATATCGACGATTGCCTGCAGGCGACGCGACGACCTTTTTACTATTTTTTATTCACACAGAGCTAGCCCCAAAGTAAGTTTAAAACTTGTGTTATGGGATACTACAAATACATAAACATCTGAGACCCAGGCCAATCAGAAAAAGTTCGTTTTTCATGATTCCGGCCGGGATTCGAATTTGCGTTCTATCTGGCATTGTAACCATTACGCCACGGGGGTCGACTTTTTAGTTAAATATTAGTTTTTTTTGTCTCTGCTACGTCGTTGCCGCTTACAGATGTACAAGCTCTGTACAAGGATATTTATAAACGTGAGTGACAGTTGTGCGAGGGCGTTACTGTGGCATATTTTCATACATTTTATCTGTCAGAAAAGTGACATACAATATGAACGGGAGTTGTAGTTCCAATTTCGGCCACGTTCATAAATAGCCTTGTAGCGCTGTATGTTCGAATTGTATTGTTTCTCTCTGACTGTCACTTTATGTGTCTATATTTTTATGTTTTGTATCCACACCGCAGTTATTTTTTCAAGTGTAGGCAACAATCAACATCCGATAGCAAAAAGTTATTTGAAGTCATTGAAAAGTCGCAAATAATGAAGAATCTTACCCAATGTTCAAATTGTGTTCAAATTATGTTGTCCTACAAAAAATAACTGTTGTCTGGATGCACGATTATAAAAGTGATAAATATTTACGTTGTTTGGACTCATAGGATCCCCATATATCACCCTTTAGCCCTAAACTAAAAGAGTTTGTTATAATAGTATGACATAAAAATATTCATAAATGGTCTGACTACAATAATAAATCCGTCGATATAGTTCGAAAATGCAAGGATGAATATTATCTTGCAAGGTGCATGGATAAATTACATTTTAGTAGTTCTAGCGCGATTTGTTAAGGAAAATTACTTCCAATAATGCTATCTATATAATGCATAGTTAGAGTTAGTCAGTGTTTGGTATAACCCCTGTAATTTATAAGGTGCATGTCGTGACTGACAGTAGTAAAGTTCATGTTTTACAATATAACAGGCGCGTGGTTGCGACTTGCATTACTTCCTAATATTTATTGTCTAGACGTAGGTACACTATACTAAACAAAGCAATCGTTTTTTTTATTACCGGGGTGATAACAAGCAAAGCCTCCCAGGGTCGCTGGATTTTGATTCTTCGTTTTATAAATCTCTGAAATGTCCAATGCATAATATCTAGCCTAGTGAAAATCAGTGTTTTGTGACTGACATATTAAAGACAGGTTTTGCCCAGCAGTGGGGCAAAATACCAAGACCTGTGAAAGGCTAAGAAATACACATTAAAATTTCATACGTTTTACAATGCTAGGGTAAAATATTTTAAAATGCGTTTAATTACATTTAAAAAAATATATAGATAAATTAATAAAAACGTATATCGTTTTAAAAATATTATTTTCCTAGTAACCACAATGCTGTTTTAATTACTTTAGTTAAATAATAACATACTTAACATAATTAACCACCGTTATGCTACGTAAACTCGTAGAGTAGCTACGTATCGGGTATACGTAGCTACGAGTAATCCGTAGCACATAGCTACGAGCCCTCTACAACCACACTGTTTGAAATGAGATTTTTAAACGATTCACTACAATAATATTTACCTCATCTTTCATTCATTTGTTTGTAGCCTCACGAGGACATATGCGAGTGAATAGTTGCGGTCCCATAAGTTTGATTATCATAATTGCAAAAAATCGTTAAAGACACGGATATAAAGTGATTCAACAACCCCTAGCGTGACTTGTGGCGCCATCTGTTGGCCGATAGCATTCCATACAGCGCCCTCTATTGTAAAAAAAATATTTTCCCGTTGGAATGACATACTTTCACAGGATAAAAAGTAGCCTATGTTGGGCTCTGTACCCCTGACAATAGTATATTCAAATTTTCATAATGATCAGCTGATCAAGCCGTGAAGGAATAACAAACAAACAAACTCACTTTCTCATTTATAACATTCGTATGATTGTACTTTTTACGAAATAAAATATTTTTTCGAATGTGATGGAACAGCTCATCACAAATCTTACCCCTAAACCCCTCTAACCCTTCAATATTGAGTTGTCTCCGGTTTCAAAGACAAGAATTGAAATTGAAAATAGATATTCAAAAAGTATTCTAAATTATAAAGTTAAATGTAAATAACAGAGGCATACAGTTCTGTTATATATAAAGGCGTGTACGCACGACCGAACACGAACATGGTGAACATCGAACACGAACACCGAACATGTGGTTCGCACGTGTGGACGTAAATTAGCAAAGCGAACATGAACACCTACAAACATAGTTCTACTTGTGTTCGCGCGCAACCACTCACGACCAAACAAGAACATGGTGTCGAACAAAAGATGCTACCAAGCCTTACTCTTTTGGTTCGATGTTCGTGTTAACAATGTTCTTGTTCGTTGGTGCTGAGAACATCGTCCACACAGAACAACCAAATTGGATCGACACGAACACTTTTGACGAACAAATTGTTTGATGTTCGTTAGTGGTACGCACGTACGAACAAAGTGTTCGTGTTCGATGTTCACCATGTTCGTGTTCGATCGTGCGTACACGCCTTAAAAGATTGAAATTAATCTTCCGTGAACATAAAATATAGTACAAGCTTAATAGAACATACCAATCAACCTCGAAAATAGTCTAAGTAAGTAGATATTTCATCTTTTAGCCTCATTCACGTAAAAAAATCCCCTTCTTATTATGCGAAGGTTTCCAGATTATTCTCATATTTTTCGGCAAGAATCAGTGTTTGGGTACGGTAACAGTTATCGCATTACTTCCGAGTTGGCCATCTTTTCTTAATAAGCTTCTTAGGCAGTTATTCGCGCGAGTGTTATTTTAAGCAGATAATCCCCGTCAATATTATAAATCAGGAAAGTTTGTGTGAAATTAAGGTGTTGATGTTTTGATACTTTAGAAAAAGGGCTAGAGGTATAGCTAGGAATACAGTGTCAGCGGATAAACCTTAGGCATATTAATATTAATGTTATTGTTAGAAATTTTTATCGCCCTCCATTATATTGCTGTGCTTGAAAAGGGCGACTAAGTATGTAAGCCTAACCATATTTTATTTATAAGGCCTTTTAAGTACACTTCGCAATAAAACATTTAATTTGATTTGGCATCAGCTAATAATAAAGGGTTATTAATGAAATTATTTGCAGAAAAAGTATAATTAATAATTGTCTTTATAATTTTTTATAACGAGCAAATTAAGTCAATCAGTTCTTTAAAGATAACAATAAACTGAACTATATTAGAATTTAATTAAAATAATGTAAAATTGTATGTTAGTATGATTACAAGTAATCAACATATATTTAGCTTGTCAGTAAACATGCAAATATGTAATAAACATGATCAATGACGATCGAAATAAAAAATAAAAAATTGTATAATAAATAGCATTGGAATTGCAGCTGTTATACACTTATATTACATGTTGCATCCATGTTTACAGGCGAAGAAAGATTTAGTACAGTGCAGACATTTATTTTTCTTTCTTATTTCAAATAACTCTGTCTATAACTGGCACCTACAAAACGAGCTTTACTCTTTATAACTTTCAGTAATAATATTACCCTGCCCTGCCCTGCCGCGGTCCAAATTATGGAAAAATGAATTGTAAAGATTTAAGGGGAACGCTGTTACTGAGGAAGGCTGCATTAAGAATTTTACGATCTTCGGGAATCGTAAAAAACCTTGCCTACCTAATGATTCTCCAATAAAATTACCTCCAATCGATTGTATTAAGAGCAAAAATGAAGGCTATTAATCTTGAATACAATGGAACGTTCTTAGACCTATTTTCACTAAGCGGTGCGTTGCGGCCAATGTTATTATTTTCATTAACCAGTATGCGTCAATGTACCATCTGGATTAAATGCTAATAAAAGCAATCTTTCTCTTTTTATTAATTTGGTAATTTCTGTTTGAATGTAGCTTTTTAATTAGTATTACAGCAAAGTAAAAATTTCATATTTTTACTAAAATTGAACACAATTCCTCTTAATTATCTCGACTGAAAATATTATGAAAGTTTATTTATACGCTCTATCCAAATTTTTGTTTGTGTATTTTTCAATACTTTGATTTAAAACCCGTCAGTTTGAGTTTTCTGTATATACCCACTGTATTGTATTATTTTTCTCTGCGTTTTGCAAATAAAGCATTCATTCAATAAAAATATAAATGGAAGCCGATTTCATTACATCTAAAAATAAAAAATAAACTCTACTGGATTCCGACACGATGGAACCGATTTATAGAGTTGATAATACCCTCTAGGATAAAATAGTTTACTGGTACACTACCTGAAAACAATCGAGAGATAGCTAGGCACAACGTAATCTCTATTGAATTTACATAAGCTCCCGATAATCTAGGCATATTCGAACATTGATGCGGGTATTAGGCAACCTTATTTTGAAGGCACAGACGGTATAACTCCTTCATTAGACAGACGAATGCATGTGTTTATCTATACTCTGTGACTCATAATATGAGTATAGATCACAGAGTATAGATAATTATAAGCAAAGTTTGTGAAGTTGTACTCACTGTATCTACTGAACCAATTTCAACTTAATAATGTGAGTATAGTTATGATAGAAATATGAAAGAAAACTTTTTAATAATAGAAATAAAGTTTGTGAGTTTGTATGGGATCTGGATATACTGAACCAATTTCACCGCCTACGCAGCTTTAATAATGTAAGCATCGATAATCGATATAAAACTTTGTAATTATCTAAATAAGAATTCGTGCAAAAACGAATAAATTTTGAAAACTACGGAAGTATTCTTTTTTTAACAATACTTATTAATAAAAGAGCTACGCAATTTATTAGATCTTACGCGTCACTTTTAGCTCAAATTAATGTTTATTCAATACCATGATTGAATAAACTACAGACAATTAATACTATGATGTATGTGTACCGAATTATGATGAAGAAACTTGTTGTATTTTCTTCAAAAAAGGCAATGAGACTGTTTGAATTGTAGGCCGTTATTACTTCCGAGTTTTTTGCTGTTTCATTTTCAATATAGACTCGTTCAAATATATTTCAGTACAGGCTGTTTCCAATTAATAACATTTTTATTTTTGGTATAATGGAAAAATAAAACAGCACAGTTACTTTAATAGATCCATTACATGTCGGTACTAGGTATACACGATATGACTCAAAATATGTACTCAAATAGAATACCCAAACGGGTTAACTTACACAATTAAAAAAAATACATAATTCAAATTCAATTCAAAACTTTTATTCAGAGAATAGGTTTTTATAAACACGTTCTCTTGTCAGAGTAGGTACATAAATAATTCATATAATTAATCTACTCTATAAACGACTACCATTTCGGAAACAAAAGCCAAATGACCACTGGGAAAAGAAATGGCGAAAAAAAAACCAGTTACGGCCTTACGGCCTTTTTTGTCATTTAAAAATAATATCGATCATTTCTTAACATAAATTTTTAAAACTTAGCTAAGTTTAAACAACATTACGTACGCGTAATGTCAATAAATAATCCCAGTAATTTATTATGTAATAAAAGTATACAACAAAGATATATTTTCATCAATACTTACATAATATTTTATAGTATAGATGTATACATAGAAGAACAGACTGTATGAAAAGGGATCCTTGTCTAGCATAAAATGGCGTCTTAAAGGTTGCCCCAGTCATCGGGATGATTACACCGACTTGTATACAAAGGCTTCACTATGTAGTAGACCATAAATTTCTAACACTACTCACGAAGGGATATCATACAGCTTATTTAATTATTATTTACTAAGAAAATTGGCTAAGTTTCAAATGACTTCTCCGATTGGTTTTATTATGTTTATGTTGATTTTACACGTATACAAAACACGCACTTTTATTTCCAAAAATGCCAATGTAAATACATATGTGATGCTGCCAATATTTATTTTTTATAATATAAAATAATGTTTAAATGAAAACAACCTCTATTTATCATCGTTTCGCGAAAACAGTTTTCCACTTTCAATCAAAAATCGTGAAAATATTTACTCAACAATAAAATATCGTGGTTTCATTGAAAAGTGTGGATTGTATTGTACAAACAATGTTGTTGTGAAAGGCATATACTAACTACAGAGAATTGAGTTTCATTTATTTATTTAAGTTTGCCAGCGTTTGTTTACACTCATCCATTTACATATTTTTGTATAACATCTAGTCTAAAATGATTGGTGAACACAACATGCATCATCAAAATTTATAAAATATCAACCAAAATAGAAAATCTCAATTAAATAGATGTAGTCAATTTAAATTAATAACAAATAGGTACTACGAGGAGCCGGTAGTATCATGTCTATCCAAAATATTGCGGGATTTGTTAACCGACTCAAAATGCACGTCAACAAAGGTCACTAAATTCATTGACGACCTCCGTGGCGTAATGGTTACCACGCCAGACCGCCACCCAGGAGGTCCCGGGTTCGATCCCCGGTCGGGTCATGATGAAAAACGAACTTTTTCTGATTGGCCTCGGGTCTTGGATGTTTATCTATATATGTATTTGTTATAAAATATAATATCGTTGAGTTAGTATCCCATAACACAAGTTTCAAACTTACTTTGGGGCTAGCTCAATCTGTATGAACTGTCCCTATATATTTATTTATTTATTATTTATTATTGACCACTCTACAAAGCCCAGGTAAAGAGGACAAACAATGTTGTTGTGATAGGCATATACTTTTTGTAACTACAGAGAATTGAGTTTTATGTCTGTTAACTGTCCGGCTTCTGTAGGTTATTTTATTCTACGAAAATTCTAGAAAGCCTAGTTAGATATTGTAATTTGTTATTACGGTTAAGTAAAGTCTTGGGAATGTGAATGGTGTTATAGAAAACTGAATTAGGGTATACAGAATTGTGCGTAAGAGGCCTGGGAGTTCACAATGCTTTCGGCTTCTAACAATAATGTGCTGAGGACTTCTTGTTTCGGTGATTTTTCTTTTAGAGTGACGGCCAAGGTGGTCTTCACCAACCGTACCATACATTACTATTAATTTTTAGAACAACAAGCAGGCTAAAAAGGTTTTATAATCTCCATATTTCACACATTGGATTCTACATAGCTAGAATAAAGTGATAAGATGAAGTGGAATTAAAAATACTGCCAGGTCACCAGCCATTGGACTGTTAAGATGTTCCCAAAGATTGTGGCTCATTCCTTTAATCAAGTTTTACGATCTACAAGGAAGGATAAGCAGCTGGCGTCTTATTTACTTTTTTATCTGGCATCGCAGAAAATTTAGGTCTTTTCTTACGTCTGTTGCAAAATATTCTGGTAATTCAGGTGGAGTAACTCTAACAGTCTCCTCCAAAAATCGGTCTTTATTCAGAAACGCTATTTAATAGTTGTTTGTTCAGGCTAAAACTAGATTTCATGGTAGTATCGACGTTTTCGTCCAGATCAGTTAAAGATATAAACATAAAATTAATTTTGACCTTAACTAAGACTTGTTGCCAGGCCTGAAATCTAGTCAAATCTAGGAGAGACGGAGTTATGATCTTTGCCTATTAAAGTTGCGCCTAAAATTCATCCTTTGGTACAATTAAACATCAAGTAGTTGCAGTAACTAGTAATCATTAATTTACTATTTAAACGTAACGATATTTTTAACCCCCGACGCAAAAAGAGGGGTGTTATAAGTTTGACGTGTGTATCTGTGTATTTGTGTATCTGTCTGTGTCATCGTAGCAACCAAACGGATGGTCCGATTTTGATGCAGTTTTTTTTGTTTGAAAGGTGACCGATGCGGGCGTGTTCTTAGCTATGATTCATAAAAATCTGTTCAGCCGTTTGAAGATCACCAGCTCTTTTCTATTTGATGAAGGGAAATGAGCAACTTCCACTGGTTAGATCGATTTGAAATTTGGTATACTGTTACTGTCATGATATTGCAAGAATATGGTAAACTTGATCTGATGCTGCAGCATCATCTGGAACCTGCAGTATACTCAACTCTTGGTCAAATTACAGCTAATGTATCGTGTTTGGGCTCATTGGAATGGTCTCATTGAATAGTTCATTTATCGGTATAATTCACTAACTGGGCTCGCGGCTTCGCTCGTCATACTTAATGTTTATTGCTATCGCGCTGCATATTTATCCCCGCCCCAAAAAGAGGGGTGTTATAAGTTTGGCGTGTGTATCTGTGTACTTTGGTGCTAGATGGTAACCAGGGTCTGATGATGGAGTTGGAAGGTGGCCATAGGAACATTTTACTTTTTAGCGGTAGTCGGGGGTTTTTTAAATTTTAAATTTAAGTTTTTTATCAGTAATTTTTTCAAAGTGTAAAGCTATAAGACCAACTATAATAGAACAGTTGCAAGCATAATATGAGGATGCGCCCGATTTCCATTATTTTTATTAAGGTACCGGGTGAGACTGGCATGTTCATTACTGCTTTTAATGAAATAACCCGCACGGGTCACCTTTTCTACACATGCATACATTAGGTAGGTAGTATACATGCACAGATTTGCCTGATACACGAAAATATGCAGAAAGTTATTTGTTTAAAGGCCCTGTATTAATTTTAAATTGCAATCGTTATTTAACATCTCATAAGCTTACTATAGTCAATTTTTTTAAATATTGTATTGCTATAAATACCTAAGAGTGAAGTTCGGAATACAGGCCGTAAACTGTATCCGTGCCGCCAATCATGGCACCACTGAATATTAATTACCAGAAGATTTTATATTACATTTTTATAAAGTTGACCAAGGGCTGTTAAGACAAACCACCTTGCGCAGGATTCAAACCCACTCGCTGTCTTGGGGATAGTGTCTACCCCCTCACATCAGGCCTGTTAAATGTTATATAAACCTGTACGACATTCTGTTAGGGACGCGAGTTATACGCGACATGTGCTGTGGTGTGAGATTTCTTATAATAGAGATTTAGTCAGCTTTCTATTTATTTATGGAGGTCCATGTGGTTTGTATAGGACATTATATTCACTATGCTCTAAGTCGTGTAGTCCAGCACGTTCAATTGGGCACTGACGTCACGCATTGTTGGGCTGTGCGGGTGCGGCACAGGTTCCTTAATGGTAACAACACAAAACACAAAAATATTTTAGAGAATGAGTATTTGTTGTGATAACCTATATTTTTTGTCATCGTTATCTATTTTAGCAATGAAAATGGTAATTTTAAATGATTTTTTAATTTAGAGAATCAATAAAGAAAATACGAATACTATACACAAAGATACAAGCAATTTTGCACAATCTAAAAAGAACGTTTCGTTTATCATGGAAGTTTCAATTGAAAAAATATAGAGCTGACTTTTACTGACTAAAGTTCGCTATTTATTTAGGTACCATTGTTCATTTGACGATCGGTTTGTATTGTAATATCCTGCCTTCTACACCAGTGGTCACGAGTTCGTATGCACAATACAAACATTATTGTTCACAAATGTGGCTGTGTTGATATTGGTCTGAGTATTTACAATGTTTATACAAAAAAGTTTTGGTGTTTTACAATTGTCGAACAAGATGGGGTTTGCGTAATATTTTTTCATGGAATTCATAAACCCCATTTTGTGTTATATTGCGCTCGTCGACAATGCCTTAATTTCGAAGGGTTTTTTTTCTGTGTTTTACACTTTTTATGGTGGCGAGGGGAGTGGGCGACTGCCCAACTAAAATGTATCATAAGCTCCCTGAATTCGTAAAAAGTTTGCCATGCTATTTGGCTTGTAAATTTTTTACTACCTACCTAAAATAATGTCTGCATTTCTTTTATAAACATGAAATAATAATAATTATCGAGTGAAACACTTACAGTTTCTTTGCTTTGACTAGTCATTGACAAGGCTGCGACTGCCCTTGGTGGTCTCAGTCAAGCATGGTATTATAATTTTCCATAATAACAGAGTTATAAAAAGCAATAAATTTCTTTTGTTTTTAAGGGCGGCTAATCTAGAAAATAATGTTCTTTTTTGTTCTGTTGTTCATACAGCAACTGAAATTCTCTACACGATTTTTAAGCTATGTTTGTCGTTGAATAAATGCCTAGGATTTTCTATACATTTCTATCTCAATTCGTGCAGTTATTTTAACATACGTCTGGACTCTGGAGAGTCCGCTGTCACTTCATAATTCTCACCCACTCACGTTTCATTTTTACTATTCCTTTTGTAAATATAATGTACCTACAGACATTTATCTTACCATTCTGACAAATTGTATAAAATCTTGTATATTTCTATACCCAGGCGGACACATCATTTATTTTATTGTACGCTGAACATAATGAGAAGAAATGCTGCTACAGTCATAAATGATGTATAAAAATAATTTTGACTACCCTGTGCGTGATATTAAAACCTATCTGCTATATTTACTATTTTGTAACTTGTAGAATTCAGGCACACAGTTTATTACTAACTTATTATATAAATCAAATGTATTTAATCTAAAAAAAAGTGAACGATAAACCTGCCAACGTGACAAGAGGTATTATGCCTATAAATCATATCGGCGATTTTGAAAAATGGACATTGCTTTTACGTAAAGTTTGCTGCTATTTACTTTTGTGTGGTAATAATATTTCACTGTCTATTTTTATCTAACGCCATGATTTCGTATTCTAAATAATTATTGTAATAAGTTTGCTTTTGTTTTCTCATTGTTGGTCGTTAGTCTTCATTTACATCTGAACACCTCGAAAAAGTTTCATGAAGGTATAAGGACTTTTAAAATATTTTTTCTGCCCGTTTTGTAATTTTTATACGTTAGTGTTAGTGTTTCAAAATGATTAATAGAGTTCTACAAAAAAAAAATGCATTCGCAAAAATCTACAACCTGGCACATTGTATCGTAAGATCTTGCAAATGGATTCGCAAGTTTTAAGAGGATGTAACCTGAAGGAATAAAGCTCAGTTAAAATCTTGTATTAATATTATAGAAAAACAATTATAATTAACGGCAACACAATGACAATAAAACAAAGACATTTTAGGACAAAGGAAAATAGAAAAGCTAAACCAAAGAATTTATTTTCTAAAAAGTTTTTAGTCTTCCGGCCCGATGGCTAGTTCTTTACAATAGCCATGGTAATCTTTATTCTTTTACAAGAATCTATACTAAAATTATAAAGCTGAAGAGCATGAGTTGAATAAATTATTTTGGCGGTGAGAGCATTATGCTTCCGCAATTGCCTGGTGTAGTAGCAAAAGATCGCAGGTTTTCTTGTATCCATTTTTTAAAATAAATCTTAGTGTATACAAGAAGGTTACATACAGGTTACGGGCTGTTTAATATGATGATGAAGTCCTAGTAGTAGTATATTTATTTTTACAAATATGTAAGATTTTTCCATTTACAGTAAGGAAATGGAAAAATCTTACATGCTGTACCAGCCCCACGTTTAGTGGGATAAGGGTAAGAAGAAGAGAGACTATTGTATGTAGTTCATACACACACCTGAGTAAGAAAATATATTATTTTTTTCCTAGTAACATACACTCCGTTCCACTAACTTGGCAAAAAAGCTCAAACAAAACAATCGTCCTATTTAAATTATGAATCGTTAAACAATTAAGAAGTAGAATGTAGATTACTATTGGAATTTCACCAATAGATAGACGTTGCAAAAACGAGTATTATGATAGTGGTTTAAATTAGAGGATAATGGAGATAACTACTTTTGCAAAGGCATATCAAATCTTCTAGTATAAAAACGAAACCATAGCGTGGTTTATCTTTGCTCCAGCGCCATCTAGTGAATATGAATACAAAATTAAATAAACCTAATGTGTCCTATTGCTTACAGTGTACTCAGCTTAATAACACTACTTATAGAGAAAGATACAGCAGGTTGACACCATAGGATTTATATCCCAGTTGGCTGCTATGGAATGTACAAGTTTGTCTCTAAAACAATGCACTAATGTTCATAATTTAGAATAGAATAGATATTTATTTTATATATAACTAGCTGCCCGGCCCGGCTTCGCCCGGGTACTGTTTCGTTTTTTTTTTTCAATCTTTCTGAGAGATTTTCTTAATATTTTTTTCCGTAAGAACCTTGTACAGAGTATTAGAAAACTACAAAAAAAAACAGCCAAATCGGTCAAGCCGTTTTCATGTTATGTCGTGACAACGGAAAACGGGTTTCATTTTTATATATATAGATATAATTGACGTTTCATTACCATTGTAAGGCTCTGGTAACTAATGGAGTTATTTTATATTGCTGTTATTGCAGTTATAAGCCAGCAACAAAAACTGAGAAAGATCTGACTAAAAGAATTATGATATTGTTGCCAGAACAAGAGCACAAATTACAGTTTTTTTTTTAAACAGATGTCTTTGTTACTTCACATCATTAAGCCATAAACATGAATCAGTTACAAATCACTTTATCGCGATAATGCACATAACATTACATTGCCATAATAAGGTATGGCAAACTAGTTCAGACGCTAAAAACGAATTTCACTGGTAATATTGTGCCAAGTTTATTGGAATAGAATATAAATGTAATTAATAAAATTAAGACACTTCTTATTTTGTCAGTTAATTACATCTCGTATCAATATTTCTCTTGTAATATTAACTTAGTAAAAAAAGGTGTTGATTTTAAAACTTAATTTTCAGCTGTAACGAACTTTTGGAAAGCTGAGAGTGTTTGAGGCGGAAATTGCTCGGAAATAGCTCGAAATAAAGCTTCCTGTCCACTAGCGTGTCGCCTTTCGCATGTCGTCATGTTGTGCTTACTGTGTTTTACTATGACATATTCCAGTTTTGTTTAATTCTTTGGATTCTGGTCGTGTTTATCCAACAAATATCATCTTGTATCTTACTTAATACTTATAGTTACTCGAATAAACTCGTTTCGGAAATCGAATATCATGATTTTTAGTTCTTACTTAATTTTACAACTTATTAAGTTGAGTGTAAAATGTATAACAAAACAATAGATATTATTAGTTAAGTCGTGAAAATTATGCTTTTGCTATAGTAATTGCTTCAATAAGTTTTAAAAGAAGATGATATCATCAATTACTATTATTCCACTGTTAGTATCGGGACAAGCTTCGAAAATCAAAATATAATTTTGATATTATTTCTATCAATGAAACTTCGAAGTATGATGTTTTAAAAATAAAGTAATTTTAACATATATATTTATACATGTATGGACTACAACTTTTTAAAAAAAATATATTATACTTTAATAGCTATAACCAATAAAAAAATATCAACAAAAATGTCTTATTTGGAAAAAGATAGTTTTAATATGCGTGTTCATTTACAGTGACACGCAGTAGTCATAGGACTCCATAAAAAGATATATTATTAACACATTAAGAACGTAATAGTTACACGCCAATGTCTGTTGTCTACATAATGCTTAGGTTACAAAATAGAAAGACAGATGGAATTAACCTTGACTTGTACACAATAGAAATAATTTACACAAAAAAACATGATTAAGTTTCTACAATACTTTTAATCTCACCATCGCGTGCGAAGAAGCTATCTTTTATTCTGCTGTGAAGCGATCGTAATTTTCAAACAATTACTCGATGAAAATAATTTTTGATAAGACGATTAAATCCGACGCTAGTTGTCAGTAAATGAGTACCTACTTCCTGAAACAGAATCTACATAATTGATTTTTTGTGTCCATCGAGTACCTGCATGTATAGTACGCGCCAAAATTTGGACTTGTAGTAAATAAAACAATTGAAAATCGATATGCCAGTGCACAGTTGTTGCCCAGTAGCAATAAGTATGAACCTTGTTTTTTACGTCGGCGTCTTCGCGATTCGGCCGTGTTGGTGACTATAATATATTTTACGTCGTCGCGATTCGGCCGTGTTGGCGACTATAATATAGTACACGATGTCCGCGACATCTTCGTGCCAACAGTAAATTAAGGATGGCATGCCTGCCAGCCCGTCCTTGAATCTGTAATTATAAATTAACAAATAACTTAAAAGTAAAGGTAATACAAATTATCTGATCTTCAATTAATCATCACTATTTACTGTTGGAATATGAATCTTAACTTCAATTGATCGGGGTCAGTTCATACATCACCAACTTGTTCAATTGCTGATGGTGACCAGCGTTTACCGAACTGACTTAGTTTTTAACGTATCCTCTTAATGGTTTCAGTATAAGATTGTTAAAATGAAGGCTGAGTTGGGTCGACATCGGTTAATTTGCTCATTCATTTAGTTTGACACGATAGATATTGAATTCTTGGCACTGCTAGGTACTATTTTTTGTTCATGTGATTAATTATTGACGATATATTCTGACTATTGGCAGTTTTGATGTATTGAGAGTATATTTTTAGGGAAACGCTTAAAAATGTTACAATTACGTGCAAGTAATGCTACATGTAATTTTGTTTCTGACTTAGAACAGAAAGTCCTGTCTACAGTTTTTTTACTATCCGACAGACATTTTTTATGATAGGAAGATGGTTACTGTCGCCTACTCGTATGAACATCAGCAACACAAGAGACGTCAATGCGCTGCCAGTTAGAAGGTGGGAATAGAGTGAAGGGAATGGGCTACCAGATCTATCTCTCATTGCAGCTTGATGCTGCTCGATGGAATGTGCTAGCTCGACAGAGTAAGTTTTTTTTTTTAAATACCACACAGGTGGCATACAAGCATACGGTCGGCCTGATGGTAAGCCGTCACCGTAGCCTATAGACGTAAGCAATACCGGGGGTATCACTCACGCGTTGCCAACCCTCCCAAACCCCCCAAGTGGAGCTCTGGAGACCTTACTCACCGTAGGAACACAACATGGCCGAGACCAATGCTATTTGGCTACGATCTTCTGTAAGGTGGAGGTCTTTCTCCAGACGGGCTGCTCCGATTTGAGCGGATTATCCGCTGTGCCCTACCTCTCTTATATATTTCAAGTATTTCATCGTCAGTTCATAAATGCTCTACCACTTTATTATAGTTGACAAGAAGCTTCGCTGCTTCCCCAAGCGGCGGGACATGCAGTACCTAATGCAATTTGCAGACTTAAAACAAAAAAATATATTCCGCATGCCAGTATTAAATCGTTTCTGAGAATTGTAGGCTGTAATAAAGAAACAAAAATCCGTAGTAAGTATGCGGAGGGAGCGAATGGCATGTCAGGATTTCTGGGCGGTGGTTCAACGGCGTCCTGCATTCCTCGGCGTTGTCGACCGCAGATAGTTGGATTTTTAACGTAATGCCCCTTTACATTGCTACAGAAAATAATATACTATTTAGTAGTACTAGATAATATGCGATATATTGGTCCAACAGGTGTCTACTCCTCTCGTTTACTCTCCTTCAAAGCTCCTCTGTCATTTTAATTAGAAGAAAATATTCTTTGTTTTAAACAATATAATGTATTACAAATAAAATAGAATTTTCCAAGAATATTAGTGTTCAAGGGGATTGTTTTCCGATTATTCTCCCGGAATTTGTATTCATATATTTAAATGCAACAATTTTATTAAATAGGTTAGTTTTTCTGAGTTAATTTGATTTATTCACATTTAGCTTGTAGTAGAAAGACTCTCCCTGTGCTGTAAGTGTCACACAACAAGTGTATTTGTTTTATACACTAGAAGGTTTGGGTCACTCCAGCTTATTTTTTGACAGCTGTTGTATTGTTCTGACAGATATCAACTGATAAATATCTTAGAAAAAAATTCAGGGCTATATTCTGGTTAGAAATACATTATTACCTAGTCATAAGTTTGTGTGTTTGTAAGAAATCATATCTGACGCGTCCTAACACAACACAAAAGACGCGCAACAGTTTCTGTCTTCGGTTTCAATATCTTTTAATGAAAGTGAAAATTGCCTGAGAATGACCACCCTCATAAATATTCCTTGCCGCTCCTTACCCAAAGAAATTGATCGGTGTCGCATTTAGCTCAATAGCATAAGTTATAATTAATTTAGTTGGGTTTGGCTTTTTTAATCTCGTTACACTTATAAGTTCGTAGGGCCTTTCGTAGGGTAGTCGAGGCGATACCAATGTTCTCTCAGGCTACGTCTTTTCCGTTGATTTTTGCTGATAACTCTCTGAAATAAAAATATTTTCGCTGCGGGATGATATAACTTACATGTCTAACTCTAGAACATCCTAGGTACTAATAGTATAAATCAGGGCAAGCCCACCACACATTCCCACCGATGTGTCTCCTGTGTAGCCAGGATCAACAACGGCGACTTCAGTCACTAATACTATAAATGCGAAAGTAACTCTGTGTCTGTCTGTCCGTTACCTCTCTTCATGTTAAAACCGCTGAACAGATTGAAAAGAAATTTGGTATGGCCATATTTTGAGACCCGAGAAAAACATACCATTTTTATTCCTATACCATCTTTTTAAATGTGTGAAAAGTTGAGTGTAATTAGCAATGAGATTTTATATATTTTATGACAAGAGAAGTAACGTCATACAAAGCATTCGTAAAAAGCCGCAACCACTTTAGAGTGTTAAAGACGTAGCTTTGAAACCGATACATATTCCGAGCATATGCCAAAGTAAAATATGTTTGTCTCTTTTTTTCTAGAGTCAAACTAATTATGTCAAAATGAGACAAAAGCATTACTCCCAGAAAAATGGTCAGAGTTGCCAGCTCATGAATAATTTTCCCATTGAATGAATGTTATGAGTCTTTTTTTTTTTTTAAAGTTTTTATACCATATTATTGTTTCTTAGGTGACAGAAGAATTAAAGATAGGAAGAAATAAATATATAGATGCGTAAATATTGGTACATACATATTATATTTCAAGAATGAATCATGGCGGAATGGAGAAGTTTCCATTTTTTAGTCATTGATGAATCTAACCGATGCAGACCTACTACTATTATCTATTCTGTGCTACTACTAACTTTTAGCAGAGATTTTTTTTTGTTTTCTTCACCCATTCTGGGTAGGCAAAGAGAACTATGCCCATACAGCCAAGTCTTCAGTAGATTTTTTTTATTGTAAAGAAATGAAAATGAAATTTAAATAAAATAAAATAATAAATTTAAATAATTTGAATAAAATACAACATAAAACAAAAACAACTATTGTACTCAATCGAACATTTGATAATTGCAGAAACAATTTAAATTAAACACCGTTACCACAATGAAAAAGATGAAATTGTTACTTCACTGTCATAGTAATAATATCATTATGTCAAATGTCAGTTAAAAGCCATATCAAAAAGAGGAAAATGATTTGTTTTTTCTTGTCTTGACGTGCGTAGCACTAGCGATTGATTTTAGTATCAATCAATTCTAAGTAAATAATTAATTCTAGTTTGAGCCTGGTTGTAGGTTTACTTCTACTGTGTTACTAATAATGATACATAAAGGCGTATGAGTTCGTCATTGACTAAACTCCTAACATTTGGGAAACTTAAAATCGTTTTTACTGGCAACACTGTTGGCAAAAACAATGCGTAATATATTAATTTCGATTTTAATACTATTTTGGTATAATTTTAACATAATTAAGCATTCTTATTTGTGAAAAGTGATACCACTTGCTTTGTTATTAGTTTGGGATCACGACATACATGTTTTAACAGTGCATTTAACCATTTTTGTGATATTATTGTGAGATACGCATTCACTGAACGTCAAACTACGACTAAGTCGGAAGAAATTCAACTAAGGCTGTGGCCTCAGTCGACGTGGCAGCGGGTATGTGTCAAACATTACGAATCTATAGTAAATAACAGATCACTGGTAATTAGGGTATTGGATATTTTGACCATGTCCTTATTTTTCATGTCCTTATTTAAAATGAATGAGAAGGAAATAAATAACATAAAAGAGTTTTAAAAAAAGAACATAAAAAAACAAAAGAACTCATGGAGTCTCGCCGACCAGTGAAGGCCAGCAGCGCGGCGTGCGACCTCTTTCCAACATTTATAATTTTTATATTTTTAAAACTTGGTCTTATGTTTCGAAATCTCCAAAAGGAGAGAGTGGAACAGTACATACAGTTGTCAAATCAATGAAAGGCCTCTCGCTGTTTGAGACATATTTCCTCAAATTCTCAACAATCGTGGATATTCGTAACTACTTCATTTTACACGTTAATTTTACACGTTATAAACTTAAGAAGATAGGATTGATATTGTATGCTACTAACTTTTATCAAATGTTGAGTATGTTGGAAAGCCATCAAAGTCCTGGCACTCCATATCTGTAAAATAATATCTAAACTCCATCGTGAACGCCAAAATAGTTAGGGTGTCTAGAAGTCCGTCCGCCGCACTACTTACTGAACTCAATTACCTGAAAATTTCACACAGGAATATCATATTTTATGGAGCTGTATAAATAACATTGACTAGAAATTTATACGTCAACTACTATAACTTGAGCCCGTGATTAGAAATTTTATTTCTGTTTTAAGGTTTGATTTATAGTATTGATGTAAATAATACTTTGGTAATACTGCATAATGATTAGAGTTTTTTTTTATACCACTAAGGTGGCAAACAATCATACGGCCGCCTGATGGTAAGCTGTCACCGCAGCCTATGGACGTTTGCAATACCAGTTTATCAGGTACTATTAAAAGTACCACCTACATTATCCTGTGGATTTAAAAATTTTACTTAAACTTAGAAGTATTTCTATCATCTTTCATTGGGGCGGACTCAGAGACTATTCTTAGTGGAGAGAACTTATATTATGCTGATTTGAATGAAAAACGTTGCTGCTTCTTACTTGACTGGCTAAATTGCGAAAAATAACAATGCAAAAGGCACTTTGCTTATCCTATCCATAAAAATGAACTGTCAGTTTTTATTATGACAGTCTTTGCTTTTTACATTGTATGTGTGTCAAATAGACTTAAATAGTAAGTAAGTGCTGACAGATCCTGAGTAAAAAGTGAGTGTAGAACTGTTTCGAATTTAATAAACTTAATATTAATAAACTGAACAGAATATATTTAAATCTACATATTACCAACAAACAGGGCTGTTTTTGCAGGCTAAACTTAGTGATACTTAATCAAATTAGATTGAATTTGTACGTATTAAAAATATATTCGATTATCAATACTTACTAAGAATGAAAACAAATAAAATGCTAATTAGATTATTTTGTGAATAAATGATAAGGGCAGCCATTTCGAGCGTTTTATTATGCATGAAAACGTCAGTGAAAGTACGCCGCCGTGAAATCGTAAATCAAAATTTCCTGTTTTATTTGAAACTAATACAAAATCTTAAATCAAAAAATGTTTTTAAAAATAAATTTTTAAATCTATATGATGACTTACAAACAAAAATAAAGCTAAAACCTAGATAGTGTTAAAACATTGCCATTTTTTTCTAAGCACAGTGTAAGTTATTTGCTACGCTCAAAGCGTAGCGTAGAGTTGCTTGTAGATCTCAAATACATGTTACACTCAGCGTGTAACATGTATTTGAACGAAAAAGAATAAGTAAGTTTTTTTAAAGAATAAGTAATTCATTATTTTGTACACATTTATTTATAATTTGTGCAACTACGCGCGTGTCACTTAAAAATAGAGTTAAATCATAGTATTTTTCAGTTTCAAATGAACATAATTAATTTCATAAAATATTGATTTTAATCAACATTGATCAAGTAAATAAAAGCATGCTATTTTAGTCATTTATGTCGATTATTTTAGTTTAATATGACGATGTAACTGTCAAATCAATGGTCTCAGAAATCATCCATGAAACAAATAAAATATGTAACTTGTTTTGTGCCTTGACATATGAAAGATCTTTGAATGTCACTTATACCAGAACCTTGATAGACATGAGTGGCAGTAATTGGAAAATTCTAGGGTTTCTAAAAGGTCATACTATAATTTTTTTAGTCATGCAACTTATAAAGAAATCTAGGAATCATGTAATTTACTTGTGATCGTTATTTTCGACCAAATTTTTAATACTTAGTTGCTTGATTTTCTAATGAAATATTAATTAATAAAACAATTTTGTATTAATAAACTAGTAAAATACTCACAACTTCGTTTGCGTATATCTCGCTTTCCCGTAGGAATTTAGAAAAATCCTTTCTTAGTACACCCCTAGACGTATTAGGGCTGTGCGTACATAGTTAAGTCAGTCAGGTCAGGACTTTGAATTTTATATATTTGAATGAAGTTTTTTTGTTTTAATAAATAAAAAAGTTTTTAAAGAATTAAGTAGCACATTTTCTTATACTTTAAACATTTGCCTCAAGTCAAGATGCCCAATCGACCAATAATCTAATCGGAGAGCAACATTTCCTTGATGGACAGATCAATATAGCCAACTTTGTGTTGGTCACACAATGTCTATTGCTTAATATCGAAATGCAATCATGTAACGCTCAGGGAGATCTCGATTGGTGCATTTAAACGATCGATATACCTACATTACAAAACTACTATACGTACGCGTGTCTAAACTCTAACTTAGTTGTGCATAACAGTTGGTCCACGGAGATATCATGATACTTTTAATTATATTAAAAAATCTGATTTAAGCTTCGAATATTGAAGAAGTACGTTACTCAATTTTAATGTTATATTGAAAGTTTCGAAATAATTTACACTAACTGTTACCCGCGGTTTCGCCGTAGAAATAAGCCTATGTTGGGCTCTGTCCCCTAACAATATATATACCAATTTTCATAATGATCGGCTGCTTAGTCAAGTCGTGAAAGTAAGAACAAACAAACTCACTTTCGTATTTATTATATGAAGTATTTTGCGTTATTTATAACACAAAATTTATAAATGTTTATTCCAAAAAAATAGGTACTTGGAACAAATTAAATTATAACATTTTTAATACATACACAGACATCTCGTCCACAACCGTAATTTTAGTTTTTATAAATATGACAACACGCCAGTGGCCGGCCAATTTTATTTAGGTCCATAGCAAAATAAGAAGATCGGGTGTTACAATGCGCTATTTTTTCAACTGATCGATGCCATATCGGTAACTTTTAAGTTAACAAATAATTAAATGCGTATTTACTAGGCTTACTCACTCTTACGCATTAGACATCCCGACTGTGGGCGAGAGCGATGCGTATTGGCGACAGAAACGTCTGTGGCTGTTGTCGCTACATTAGCCAAAAATAAGTTTAGTTATGGAAATACGCCCTGCGACGGTACAAATAATTTGTGCTGATACCTAAAAACGAATAGGACCCCAATTAAAT
This sequence comes from Endotricha flammealis, assembly GCA_905163395.2. Lineage (NCBI taxonomy): Eukaryota > Metazoa > Arthropoda > Insecta > Lepidoptera > Pyralidae > Endotricha > Endotricha flammealis. The sequence goes on along the minus strand of LR990852.1, from coordinate 13,703,244 downwards.
TTAGTGCAGCCCAAGAATAAATTAGCTTTATGGTCCACGATTAAAATGTCGGGCGACAAAGGAATAGTTTCGATTGAGAGATGTTATTACAAAGGTCATTAAAAATCGATGCGAATGCAAAGGACCACTTACGTTTCGGACGAACCTCTATTTATAAACTATTTCATTGAATAATCCACACATATCGCTATTTTAACATTGGCATTTTAAGGTTATTCTACCAAAGTTTTTTTAATGTTTATAATCTATTTTTTTGGGCTTAATCTTTCAGAGTTCTTTATTAAGCACTCTCCACTTCTCATGTACATTTTATGTAAATTTTATTACATAATAATATGATAATTGTTTAGTTAATAATTAGAGGATTATAATTAAGTAAGCTTATTTGCCGTCGGAATGGAATATATCCTTGTAGTAATGTTTTGTATGTATGCGTGTTTTCTTTATGCCATAAATAGTAAAATAAAAACCCAGTAAAATCATGTGAGTTGCCATTTGCGAATGACATTCATAATTTTCCTCAGTATTTTTCTCGTTTAATATTTCTTTGAAATGAAATATGCAGCTACTTTTCTATTTAGATTATAAAGTCTCTCGAAAGAATGAAAAGCTAAGAATAAAAAATAATAAAAAAGTAATAATGTCTATGTGAAGCTGTCTCTTCACTGAGAGCTGATTTTACGTTCAAGAATATGTTGCCTGCTTTACTAGATACGCACCGTCTAGAATAAAATGAAAAACTAAACAGACATAGGCTTTGGGCGGTATTCCCCGAGTAATAGGGCGAGATGATTGCTTGAGTTTACATCATTGAATCTTAATAAGATCTCAAAAGAACAACTCAGTGTTTATTGAAACAGACCGATTTTTGCGTTTATTGGAAATATAAAGTTAAGAATATTTTTAGGTGTCATACTAAAAATATTTATTAAAATACAACCAGAATATACACATAAATTATGTTTTCTGTTATCGTTCTGAATTAGTTACATTATAATCTCCTAAATGAAGTTTAGGTAATGTACTCTAAATAAATGAGGCAGAAACATTGGGTAGGTACATACATATTCAGTTACGATTCCGGCAAAGGCTGAAGAGTAATGGGAAGGAAGATTCATTCATTTATTTTTACCATAAATGAGTGGTATTATTTTACCAAATTATTTCACTAGGGTGCCCAGCCTCTCCAAGAATTAATGTACATACATGCATAATGTATGAAAGTTTCCGTGTAATGTATTTAATTGGAGGTGAAACATAAAACACAAAATCCGTTGAGTGGTTTACCAGGACTTTAACAAACAGCGACTGGTGGGCGTGGAAAGCCATTGTTGTTGATAAATAACAGTCATTAGTCAAGTCAATAGCCAAGTCAATATTTATAAGATGGCCTGAAAATGCCGTCACCAGATAACCTGTAGTTGGCATGAAATTGCAGAAAACACACGAAATCATGATGAATTATTATTGTAAATATAGTATTTTTAAAAAGCTAACATTTTCAGAATATTTTTCAGAGACCGCCACGCAGAGGCGTTATTCAGTTACTCTCGTTAAAAACTAGGTGTTAGTTTAGCCAATAATGGGTCACTCCACAAAAGGGCCCGTTTTAACACAGTTTAAACCATAGATTTAGTATATATATATACTACGCTAGTATATAATAAATCTATGGTTTAAACCGTTTCATTTGACATATTTTTATAAAGCCTAAAAAATGCTAAGGTACTTTTATAGCAGGTTTTCGTCATGATGACACTATAGTAATTTAAATGGCAATATAATTAAATTTAAACTCACTTTGCCTACGTGTATGTTGTTTGGCTAATTCGTACCTAATTTTGAGCATGTTTACTATGCAATACATTTTTTAAACTTCTACAACTTAAGCAAGTAATAATGTCTATGTGCCTTGTAACCAAACTTATTTCTGTAACTTAATCTGAAGCCAAGGTTAACAAATAATTTTATTACGTTAGTATTTTCATAATCAAAGGCTTGTTTCAGCACTTTCTGATAGCCTATCCGCCAGATATATTTAAAATAAGAAATAAATTGAGAATAGTAGATACTTACTACTTATTTATTCTCTTACTTAGGTACTATAGAGACATAGGGTCATGTTTATTATTTTCTTTAGGCTTCAGTAGAAGCGTTTTCAGAAGACCTCAGCCTTATAAATAAATGCTTTTAACACAGTGGTTAAAACATAATTTATGGAAAAGGTTTACACATAACATATAAATATAGTTTGTCTAGACACATACGATATAAGCATACATTGTTTAGTTTCACCATGACTCGGCATACGGCACGCGAGGCTTATAATGTTGACCTCAACATTTGCCCTGATTTGCTTATAAACTATACTATGATTGTGCTATGATGGTATCAAATCAGTTGCATGCAACTTTATGTTAAAAAAGTTGATATACTTATCTGAAAAAAGATATAAATACAAACAAGTAAGACTTAAATAAAGGTTAACTAGAAAAGTACGCCACAACCATACCTATATACTTCGTTTGCTTGTATCAATGGGACTATTGAATAACCTTGTCCCATGACTTATATTGTGGCCGCCTAGCAAATCTATTGGCCAGCCTTGTTGTTATTTATATTTAACTTGCGATAGTGCTACGGCATGCGAATGTAATATAGAAAGTTGTTATTATTGCATAATATTCTAGGTCTCTCCTTTTTACTCCATTTACCCTTCTCTTTACAAACAGTTTTAGTTCAATGTTTGATTTGAGCTGGCTATTTCTCCATACAAAAAAAAAACACAGAGTAGACAAAATTTTCTTCAGTGCTGTTTGAACCGGCTCTTTGTGGGCATAAAAAATGTTTTTTTTCTCTTTAACTACTGGGATATCATAGATATTATCCCTACTTAAGCCATATTAGGCAATCAGGAGAAATAATTCGTGTAGTTTTGAAAATTGGCACAGTTATACCTTGTGGAGTCCAAATCAACGTAAAAGTCCTCGAGGGTGGGAGATGAGTCAAGGGTCCCTTTTTTTCTGACTTTCCGATATACTTTGGGAGCTAGGAACGGTATAAATGAAAAATTTAACTTTAAATGTAAATAGTTCGTAAACGGATAATTGTATCGAAAAATGGTATTGAACACCCTCAATATTTTTAAGAGACCTATGTAACGACACCCGACATTCCGAGGTGAGCGCGAAAAAATATTTCTCATTTTACATGTAGGGGAGGCACCACCATCTCTTAGCTCCTAAAGTATTGATCGGTGGTAAATTGTATTTAAAAACTTTTGTCAGAATCTTTTGTTTCTTTTGTAATCAGTATGCTATTTGTACAGATTTTTGAGATATAAGCAAAAATCATAAAATGGGACCTTCTCTCCTACACCCTCAGAACACCATCCCCCCATCCTCGAGAACTTTTGGTATGTTTATCTGGACTCCTCAAGGTATAAACTGTGCCAATTTTCAAAACTACACGAATTATTTCTCCTGATTGCCTATATTATGGCTTCATTATCTTAGGCTAATAGCTATGATATACCAGTAGTTAAAGAGAAAATAAAAGCATTTTTTTTATGTACACATGAAGCCTATTCAAAACGAACAAGAAGTTTTTGTCTAAGCTGGGTATTTTTTGAGCCATCGTCTTTAATTTGTAAAAGCGTCCTTTTTATAGAACAAATGAAAAGGCTCTTTTCAATGGAGGTATTTAATATGACCGAATTGAATGGAAATCATGTAAACAAATATATGACAACACAAATATATTCTTGGGTGATCCTTGTTGTGGGATGCGACATGTGTTGCCTCGTCACAGCTTCTCGGTATGTTACAATAAGGGTTGCGAGATTGGCTGAGAAATTAGAGATCATGAAATATCGGCAACTTTGCGGCTTCTATGATTGGTTGCTTTTGGTGTAGAATACTTGAGTCCGTGGGGTGCTCTAAACACCTCCATGAAACCTCGGGTAGCACTAAGGCTGGCATTAACGTCCGTCATCTCATTTCTTTTGCCATTTACCTAGGTAACGCTGTGACCGACTTGAAGCCCTGCCACAGGGATGATCATGATCTTGTGTGCTCACATGATCTTTTAATTGTTCACATTGGTTTGATTTAGTAAAAAAATTTACGATAGTTTAGTATTAGTTGTGATGCCTATATATATACTATATTAGGGCTCCATATGTGCTGATTATGGTTTGTCATGGACAGGAAATCTGCACCTTACTCTTATTTATAATACAATATCCACGATTCTTAAAGATTAACTTATAAAAAGAATGTCGCGTGAAGATAAAAGAAAGCTGTTGGCCTTATTCTCCATGTGGGGGGTATATGGGTACCCACTTTGTCACCTAAGCGCTGTCAGTCCCTTCACAATTGTGCACAGATGTGTTGCTCGTTAGATAACGAGCGACACTTAACTTGCCTTTTTGTGGCACTCAAGGGCACACTCGGAGTCTGAAGCTAGCAGAAAATGCATTTTTTAAAAGAAGTGACACAGAATAATTACGATTGCGATTTTCCAACTCTATTAAAAGACAAATGTGCATTGACTTGCTTAGTTTTTTTAAATCTTTTCAATAGTAAACATTATTTCTAGCTAACAGCTTTGAAATTATTTGCCCGTTTTCACCAATGTTTTTAGAGGTAAGATATGAAATGTCATCAAATGTCGTACAAAAAGGCGACCCAAAACAAAGCCAGGCTCCGCTACGGCGTAAAAAAAATAATATTCCAGATTTTAGAGGATATTTATAAATACTATTCTAAACTATCACTATTTCTCTATCTATATTGGCTAACGCTTTTTTTTGCTCATAAAGGTTTGTAGGCGTTCATAAAATCTTCGGGTCTACTATGAAAGTGTCCATCCGAAACAACGAAACAAGTAGTCCTGTCAAAAAAGACATTACCAGTTCGAGGTTCAAAATGACAGTCCGTATTTTCGGAATTTCTTTTCTTGGTTGGCCCGCTTATTGTGGTTTTTTCTACTAAGGGAATTGTTTCGCCTCCTTTGCCCAGTTAGGTTATTTCTAACGCTAGAAGGCGTTGGTGAAAATGGGTATCAGTCAGTACACCTGAACAAATGACAAAATGTTATCTAAGATAATTTTTATTTTATTTTGCTACGTAAAGCCATTAATATACAGTTTTGGGTTGACTTCGTTAAGGCTATCCGGTGGGCGGGTCTACGTAAAGTTCCGGTTGGAACTGAGTTTGCACGAAATGTAATAATATTATAATGTACAGCCATTTAAAGTGTTATTATACTAATATAATTAAGCAGAAGAGTTTGTTCAACGGGCCCAAAGAGTTTGTAATCTCAGAAATTGGTTGGAATTTAATAATTATTTTTCAATTAGTTTTTGGGGTTGTTTATCTTAGGTAAATTCAATGTCAAAGAGAATAACAGAATAAAACTTTTGGCCATTTTCATCAACCGACCATAAAGTATGTACCATTAAGCTATTCTTATCGTAAGATCGTTCCCTTATTATACATATACCTACTTAATTTGTGAAAGTCAAACTTCGGGGAAACCATAATTGTTCATAAAGAGACTTAAAAATTGTTAAAAAAAAGTCGGAAATTGTTGGTAAAAATGGAAGTAAGTAAATCTCGAAAATGACTTACTATACTATTTTCAAAAACTGTACTGCTATGCCATTCGATCATTGCAGATCACACATGTAGCCATTGTTCATATGCAAACAAGGCAGTTCAATCCCCTTTTCTAACTTCCTTACCATATTATACGTATATATCGTACATATTTCGTGTTTAAGGCTGCGAAAGTACGACATCTGTTAGTATCCCCGTGGAGTGTCGTAAATTATTGCTGTACCTAATCCGAAACAAAGTTGTTTCAAGCGACGCTCATAACAAAACAGCAGACGACCTTTATGACGCAGACGTAATGTGTTCTCTGATGAAACCAAACTTGTCATTTTGAAGTAATTTTAATATTGATTTTTATAGACCTGTAGAACTGACCGTTCTAGTAATCCTAAAAATAGTACCTATCAATCCCTATCTGGTTTATTTCATACCTAGCTTTTCCCCGCGGCTTCGCTCGCGTTGATTTTATGACATAGATCTCGTTTGACAATAAAACAACCCATAGCGCGACTTGTGGCGCCATCTGTTGGCCGATACAGCGCCCTCTATAGTAGAAAAATCATTTTCCCATTGGAACGACATAGTTTCACGGGATAAAAAGTAGCCTATGTTGGGCTCTGTACCCCTAACAATACGTAGATATCCTTTTCATAATGATCGACTGCTTAGTCAAGCCGTGAAGGAATAACAAACAAACAAACAAACTCACTTTCTCAGTAAAGATTCTGTTTTCTGTATAGCTCTAGGATGTCTTGAAGTTTTCATACAGATAATAGATCTGTATTGTTTTCTGGCAATAGACAGTATTTCTTAGCAACACGACAAAAAGTGATAAGTTATAGAGACCGTCTGTAGCTATCGACGCCAGCTGACGACGCCTCCCAGGGTAGCAGTTGGTTTGTCGTAAAATACTAATCGTGTACCTATTTAAAACGTTAGGGACTATGCAAAGGAAACATTTAACAAACGCTCACTTAATAGTACATGATCAAAAAGTACCTAGTTAGTTGCATTTGTATCGATAATCGTACCAGAGGAGAGGTTTTATACCTCCTTTCGAATCCCTTGAAGTGATTTAGGAAGAAAAAAATTGGATAGCGTGTCAAAAATCTTGACTTATGTAAATGCACGCAGTCATACTCACTCGACTTGAATCTACTCGACTCGTGATTACGGTCTCATAATCGCAGTGAAAAATACGCCGGGTGTGTAGTCTTCATACATTTTTGTACGTAGCTATGTATAAGTAAAATGAGATCGTGTGAATTCGTTAATGAGTCAATTAAGGGAAGGGTTGTCACTGCGATACCGTTCATATCTGAGCAGTTTGTTTTAACTTGTGACCATAACAATATTATTGTTTTTTTTTTGTTACTGAACATATTATTTATTTTATTTCGCGAAGAACATTTGGCTATAAACATACACATTAAGACTAAACTAAACATAAATTATGATGAACCTAAAACTAACAACCTAAAAAAACATAATAAAATAACTAAAATATATCATTAAAATATATTGAAATTTTAATATTTCTAGCATATAAGGCATTATATTTAATATTGTACTCTTGGAGTCCAAATTGGTTACGACTTTAGATCATAATAAGTAATAGTACTAGTTTGTTCATATAAAAATTTTATTATCGTTTATAAGAAAATACCTGTATTGTATTGAAGTTGTGAGTTTCAATTGTTTTACATTTCGTGCATGCCAATTTCAATGAAACAAGTTTGCAACGCGTTTCAAACCGATTTCAAGAAGGTTGCGTCATGTGTGGTCCGTCGAAGGACAAGTAACTAAAATAGTAATTAGAAGTTTCAGTTCCATCAGATTTGGGTTTTGTTTTGGGCTTAAAAATGCGTCTCAGAAACTGCGTGATATTAAATATGTCAAACTAAGGAAGAAAGAACGAAACACCTTGAGACTTACTGTGTCACAAATAAACGTAGTGTAATGAGTATATATGTTATTCACTGTTGTGTCACGGTCTTTCTTGATGAGATATAAATGAAGAGTGAAAGTGACAAAACATTGTAAAACTTTACTCGTTATACTACGTTTATTTGTAACACAGTTAATATGGAAATAAACTGCGTTTCAGAAACTGCCTGTCTGTCCCTATAACCATTGCTCGATATTTAATAAATTTAAAGTTAATTCTAAAAGGTCATAAAGCAATGTTGTATGAAAAATTAACCCACGATGCGTACAGAAATAAAATATAACCGAATGTGTAGATAAACATCTTTATGTAAACATGGCGTAGGTTGCATTATTGTGACCACGTGGTGATTTTCGTATGGGTGGGCTTATTTTTAAATTATTAAAGAAAGGGAAAAATACCCAAAGTAACATCGATACGATCACATTGATTTTTATAATAATAAATAAATAAATATATAGGGACAAATCACACAGATTGAGCCAACCCAAACCCAACGATACTATATTTCATAACAAATACATATACCTACCTATATTGTTAAATATCCAAGACCCAGGCCAATCAGAAAAAGTTCGATTTTCATCATGACCCGACCGGGATTCGAACTATTTCCTGTGCTATTTCGAACCCGGGACCTCCTGGGTGGCGGGCCGGCATGGTAACTATTACGCTACGGACGTTTTTATAAAACCTAAAAATTAATTCTCCGAGCCAAGAATCGGCCTCCTGGTTTTAAAAAAAACACAACCTGAATTACACTAAATTATTAGGTAGTATCGCAAAAGAATGAAGGGAAATTCTAAGGACTAATGCTACACTGCCAACTAAAGCCACGGTAGATTATAAAGAACAATAATTGCATGTAATTGAGCCGTTATACTTTACTTCCTGGTAATTGGTGCGTGGTAATTGTTTTTTTTTGCAATATGTCGAATGGAAAATATGGCTTCATTTTATCAGTAAACCGCGTCGGATTTCCCTCGATGGCCTTTTGATGAAAATGAATGACTAAACTAAGGGTTTTCATATGTGGTGATGAAAATACGTCTTCTTAAGGTGGTTTATTTACAATACATATTTTATAACAAAAACATAAATAGATAAACATCCAAGACAAGACCTGAAGCCAATCAGAAAAAGTTAGTTTTTCATCATGGCCCGACCGGGATTCGTACCCGGGACCTCCTGGGTGGCGGTCTGGCGTGGTAACCATTACGCCACGGAGGTCGTCAATTTACATTTTAAAGTTCGATATTCAATTCACTCGAAATTCTGATCTAAAAGATAAATAGACCATAGAAGGTTATGGTACATATTCTATAAATATTGCCAGACTTGAAAATGACAGTTGGTACATAGGTACAATTTTATTACAAGTTGTAATCCCGGATTTCAGTCCGTGAAAGGCTGCAACTGGATTTCGCGGGATTTATCAGCTAGTTGTATATGCATATTTAAATTACAGGTATATTAAATCCCGACAGTTCTGTGTATTTCACTGACCTCATACTGTCTCGTGTAGGTATACAATTTGAAGATGCTTCGGTGAGCAAGTCACTGAGAAGTATATAGCCTTCTTACTAAGCCGGCCAACGACGCACTGACACGTGAACACTCCGGCCTCTTTTTCGTAGGCTTAAATAAAACGAATACTTGTACGAAAATTCTGTAATTTAACTGTTTTATGATGTTTTTCTAAATGCAAAGGTTTTTAGTTTGTAAATTAGTAGTATCTAGTAAATTAGTAGTTACTAGCTGACCCGTGCCCACTTCGTTGGGCATAATGTTAATAATAGTTTTTTAGTACAGGCGTTCGTAAGAAACGCTTTCATTCGACCGTTTTTTTTTCCGATTCACTTTGCAAAACCGACTACCACGTAAAAGCCTTTTTATTTTTCGGTTTTTTATATCATCTATGACACTCAGCAATGGCTTTCTATTGGTGAAAGAATTTTTAAAATCGGTTCAGTAGATCCCGATATTACCCCTTACAATTTAACAAATATACAAACACACAAACTTTACTTCTTTATAATATTAGTATAGATAAGCATCCCGATTTATTATCGGCATGATTTTGAATATTAAAAAGAAATGGATGAGTTAACGGGTGATATGATTACATCACTTTATAGTATTGTATGGAGTACCTACTAAGTCATAAAAACCCGCCTTATCGAGTACATAACATACGTACTCGATGTAAGGCGGTTTAGAAAATAATTGTCATAAAATATGTTTAATTAAAGATTTTTATATAATTTATGAATTAATTGTTTTTTAAAGAAATCTCAAGCAATCTCTTTTATCCAGTAATGTGAATAAAAAAAGTCCTATTAAGCTTTTGAAATTCCGTGTTCCACTTTTTGTGCTCAGCTATTGTGTGATAATTACCCGTTACTGGCAATGTGTTTCTTTGGAGTGAGGATATGAGCATGCTAGGAGCTGATGTTAAGATACGTTTTGTCTCGTTGCCCTGTAAAGCTTAAGACAGAGAGTAAAGAGCACGTCATGATTGTAAAAATACATTTTCAACGTTGGCATTGACCCAAAGTAAAAGTAAACCTTGATGGTAATCATCATTATCATCATATCAACCCATAACTATCCCACTGTAGGGATATGGGTCTTTCGAAGCGGGTTAGAGCGTACACGCGTACACACACACACACACACACTACCACGCTGCTCCAATGAGGGCCACCGACTTGGCTTAAAGACTGTCATCAACCGGGACCGACGTTTTAACGTACGCTACGAGGCACGGAGATAAACGTTCATTCATGATGGAATTACTTCACTCGCGCGTTGCCAACCCTGTAAAAGTGGAGCTCTTTGCTACAATCTTCTGTAAGGTGGAGGTGCTTCTCCAGACGTGCTGCTCCGATTTGGGCGGATTATCCGCTGTGCCTTACTTCTCTTAATTAACTTTAAACCACCTGTTAAATAATAAATTATTAAATAGGTATGGCTTTTGTGTTTTGAGTTCGGAAAATACCTACTTCGGCTTATAAAACAATGGGAAATTATTGAGCCGACAAATAGTACAGTGGGGAAGTTACAATAGGCTTATCCGTGTGTGTTCTTCTGTAAATATTGCTAACAATAGAATATACGTACTACGTACATATCACTAAGTTTCTCTTTTTGGATTTAAGTAGGTAATTGTCACCTATTCGCCGGCGAGATTTTGCTTTATTTCAAATCAATACACAACAAAAGATTTAATACAATGAACATTGACTTTATATTTATTACATTTTAAGGAAGACAATTTGTCTTACTCCAAGTAAGTTGTTGTCTCTTGGGCAAGACGTGCAATGTATATTTCTGATAAACAAAAAAAAAAGGGTTGAATTATATCCAAATCTTTGTAGTCAATATGGATGATTATTCCATAACGTATCACAAACATATTAGCTGTAATTGTTATCGAACGAGGGCGCCCCACAGAAATTTCAAGGCTCAAAAACTTGTAACCTCAATTGTTTAAAACTTTGCTACGACATTTCATCTCCGAAACATAACTGCTTTTGTTTTCCATTATGCCTCGTGAAATTTCTTTTATAATTTTATTAAGAAAAGTGAAGACGAACGCCTAAATTGTTGTATTATGCTTTTACAAAACGTATAATGATTTCCAATATTCCATTATCATTTTCCACGCTTAACGCTGCAGGCAAATTTTAAGTATTCAATATTAAAATAGTGTATGTACAAAGGATATTTTATAGGTACTTTTTCTTATGTCATACCGTAGGAAAACAAGCAAGCGGACCACTTGATAGAAAGTAACCTGTCTATGAAAATAATACGACAGCTACCGATGCAATGCCTGCTTCAAGAAATGGGATCGAAAGGATAAAGAAAAAGAAAACAGAAAGAGTTCATCATCTTACAAGACCAAACGCATTGCTGCTTTTCTACTCGATATTCAGCGAGAACTGTTACCTATCGACCTAGCCCATTTCATAAATGGTCTACCCATAGACTTAGGATATAGATTTCAACTTTTAAGCATAACCGTAGCCTATAGACGCTTGCTATTGCAAGGGGCAGCACTCACGCGCTGCCAAGTGGAGCTCTGGAGACCTTACTTTACTCACCATAGGAACACAACATGACCGAGACCAATGCTATTTGGCTACGAATGCTACGATCTTCTGTAAGGTGGAGGTCTTTCCCCAGACGGGCTCCTTCAATTTGAGCGGATCAGAATAAATTTATCTTTTGAGATATTCCAACAATTTTAACATATTTTAACAAGACTTGCGGGTACAGAGCCACCGATTGTGCTGGACAGATGTTTCAACCGTATCACAGAGTTATTTGGACATGAAGTATAATGCCACAATGAATTTTAGTGATAAATTAAAGGAAGCTTGTACTGCATTAAATCTATATTGTTAATGACTGGTACACACTCGGTATTTGTTTTATATGCGTGGAACCACCAAAGTTTATACAAACAAACTTGTTTACATACGCAAATATTTACCGTACTGGTTGCTGTATGCAGATTATCAACTGTGCATACTGGCCGTTATTAAATCAACTTTACGGCTCGAGCATACTACAGACATTCACCATTAAATAATCTCTAATAATGTTGGCCTCTCAGTCAGCATGGTGTCTTAATGGTGTGACAAAGTCAAGAGAGGTATTCAAACAACGGAGAGCCGCAGAATGTACTTTATTATGTACCACCCAGGAGGTCTCGGGATCATGTCCCGGTCGGGTCATGATTAAAAACATACTTTTTCTGATTGACCTGGGTCTTGGATGTTTATCTGTAAGGTCAGTTGGGGTAAGGTGGCCACCATGGCAGTGCCTGAAATAGCAGTGCTCGAATAGGAAGGTGTACTTCTCGAGTTTAACTCGAGAAGTACACCTTCCTATTCTATTATGATATACCAGTTTTAAAGCGGACACGATTAATGTCTCCATTTAAAACACAGAGGTCGCTACTGCCACAAATATGACCACCACATCGAAAATAAAAACGGACATTTGAAAAGTTAAGAATGCTAGGTGCAAGTTAGTTTTATTTTTGTATTTTTTTGTGAAAAAGAACGTTCCTATCGAGTTGTCACGGACACAAGTAGCATCATAATATCATAGCAGGTTAGTATAGGATACCTTGTCAGCTTTCCGGACTGGGTTTTGTTAACCATATGTTGGACTTGCCCTGTTTTTTTATTTACTTAAATTACTACAAAACTAACTTTTTCTGTTGTACCTACGATTAAAAATATTCGTTTTCCTTTTTTATGGGGGGGCTATTTTTGAAAAAATGTGTAAAGTAAACATTTAAACAAAAAAAAACTAACTGGTAGTCATACCCCGATTGGCAGGGCAAGACTACCAGTTTACAGGTTTTACATTTTCCTTATTATTACTGTTTTTAGTGAATTTTGTGGTTAAAAATTCATAGTATTTTAAAGCTTAATTTATATTATAAATCCCTGCATATTTAATTTATCTCTAGGTCAAACAATTTCTGCATAAAACCCGATTTAGTAAATTCAAAATAAAGTAAGTCTATCTTACCCCACCTGACATTATATGCCATGAATTTTTATAAAATCTAGTATTGTTGAGTTAGTATCCCATACAAGTCTCGAATTTACTTTGGGGCTAGCTCAATCTGTGTGATTTGTCTATAATATATCCATACCAATATTATAAATGCGAAAGTAACTCTGTCTGTCTGGTCTGTTACCTTTTCACGTTAAAACCGCTGAACCGATTTTGATGAAATTTGGTATGGAGATAGTTTAAGACCTGAGGAAGGACACAGGAGGAGTTTTTATCCTGGAAATCCCCTCCAATGGGGGTAAAAAGTATTTTTTCTACTATAGAGGGCGCTGTATGATGGGCTATCGGCCAACATTTTAGATGGCGCCACAAGTCGCGCTATAGGTTGTTTTGTTGTCAAAGGGCTATCGGCCAACAGATGGCGCCGCAAGCTGCGCTAAAGGTTGTTTTTACTTGATACTAATATCTATAATAATATATATATAAAAGGAGAAGCTGACCGACTGACTGACTGACATACCAACGCAGGGCCTCGGCCTAAACTATAAGGGTTAGAAACTTGAAAATTTACCCAGGGGTTCCTTTTATAACGTAGGGGAGCACTAAGAAAAGATTTCTTAAAATTCCCACGGGAAAGGGAGAAATAGGACTGTAAGTGTATTATCGGGAGCGCTCAACCTAGAAAGCTGTTTTTTTTAATAGGAATCTTTATTTCTTTATGATGTTGACAAGGATAAAGTTGTTTTTTTTTAAATTCCCACGGGAACACTTATTGGCATTTTCGCTTGACCACGCGGGAGCCGCGGGTTACAGCTAGTATTTATAAGTATTTATTTATTACAGCCTGAAAAGCCACGCCTGACCTATTCTCGTAACAAAAACCGATTATATTTCGATTCGAGTTCTATCGCTGTCTCGCTCATACAAAATAAGGATTGAACGGGACAGCGAGTGTGTTTGAATCGAAATAGAGTCGATTTTTGTTACGAGAATCAGCCTTGGTTTTTCAAGCATGCGTTAAAGAATTGCAAGGTGAGCATAGATGGATGGCAGTCCAAAGCAATGATTCATGTTTCCAATGCACATCGCGGCCCGGAGGTGGATCGTATTGTAATGCACAACACCGTAAAAAACCTAGGAAGCAATTCGCTAGCAATCAGTACGATACAATACGGTGCCCGTACGGTCTGCAATGTGTAATTTGTAAAACGTACGAATGTATAGCAGGAAAGTTTTCGATACGAAGCGGCCTCTAATGTGCACAAACCTTTACACATAAACAATTGTGTACTTATCAAAGATGCAACAGTCTAATTTTGGATAACAATGGAATTTAGCAACGTTTGTTTACTAATCATAAATTTTTTGGTGTGTAAATGGATACTGAAATAGGAATATCTTGCTCTCCTCTCATATTTTTGGATTATGGCCAATAATTATGAGCGACAGTACCTCTTTCTATGTTCAGATGACCCATATTAATTTTATTATACCGTCCCAATGTCATTTCCCAATGTGAAATAGCATTTATAATCTTCTTCCTTTACGAAAAAATTCTTTCTGATATTGTAACGCACGTCTTTGTAATTCTTTGAGAACTGGGTTATGGGGAATTCTTATAAAATATATTCTAAACAATTTCCTTTTAATACGTGTAACTAAGAGAAGAACCAAATGTCGATTTTAGTTCACTTGCACAATCAAATATTGTAGCTTATATTATTATAGTCTAACTAGCTTATATAGTTCACTAGCTTTTCCCCGCGGCTTCGCTCGCGTTAATTATATTATAACAAAATAAACCCAAACAGCGCGACTTGTGGCGCCATCTGTTGGCCGATACAGCGCCCTCTATAGTAGAAAAAATATTTTCCCATTGGAACGACATACTTTCACGGGATAAAAAGCCTATGTTGGGCTCTGTACCCCTAACAATATGTATGCAAAATTTCATAATGATCGGCTGCTTAGTCAAGCCGTGAAGGAATAACAAACAAACAAACTCACTTTCTCATTTATAATATTAGTATCTAAGGATGATATGACACAACTATAAAAGTTTATTAAAAAAAATTGTTGTTTAATGTTTTAATTGGATTCAAATTAGCACTACCAACATTATATAATTCAATACCTAAAATGCCGTAGAAAGTCAAGAGGCTTGAACCTAAATGAGAGAAAATAAATTGCCTACGCATTCCCTGACGTTTTCGAAAGAAGTAAAGATTATTTTAAGCTGTTCTATAGCATTGTATTTGTAGGATTTCTTGAATCGAATTTCGCGACCCCTAAGCCCTATTGCCGACAGTTATCGTCTAAGTTAATTCAGAACCCTCAATCAATATCACAGAGTTTCTATAAAACCCTTAATCCCACCCTTATGCAGAACAGTTTTAGGTTCATACTGCCCTATTACGTAGTCGAATACTTTGATATGCTTAGACGGACCGTTAGCAAGCTGTCGCAAAAAGATTTGGTAAAAAGTTTTATATCAAATCAAGTGACCTAGACAATATTAGACCTATTTCGCTGGTCCTTGATAATTTCCGATTAGTTATTGATCTTTCATCAAACAACAATATTAACGATTGTGTGAAAACGTTTAGTATTTTTGACGATTTTAGTTGTTTTGAAATATTAAAATTTAAAAAAGTATGTAACAACCATATTGTTTCTAATTAAAATATCTTGTTAAATATATTTACTAGCTGCTAATTGCAGCAGTGGACTTCTTTTGGCTGAGATGATGATCTAGGGCCTACGGATAGAGCGATTATGGATTGGCTTCTTTGGAAACATATATAAGCATCCTCGTACAGAAAGTTGGTGCCGAGTGTTCAAGTTTGAGTCGGCGAAAAATGTTGCAGAAACAGGGTAACGCAGACGAAATTACGCGGGTCAGCTAACTTGTACACAATTCACACAATGACAGCCTGTCACCGGGCTGTCGAATTGAATAAAATACTTGGAGTCACTTTGTGCTCCTTCAAAAAAAAATCTGCATATCATTCTGAATCTCTGAGAGATTCATATCTTTCTTTGGTTTTGTTTTTAATTTTTAAATATGTTTTTTGTCTTTTTTGATAAATTTTCTTTTGTTGTGTGCTACTTTATGGATCTGAGCGGCTATTGAACTTTTTATTTACTTAGTTTCCCTTAATAATGTTTCGAAATTTGAACTAGCAATATAGACATGTTTTTGAGTTGTTGCCTAGCGGTACTATTTGGTTATAAGAAATTGTAAAAACAAAATATAACAATTTGTTTTGTGTTTCTAAATAAATAAATAAAATCACAAATAGGTAAATCTTTACAATATTTTCCACAAAATAATCAATGCAGACATTTTATAACAAGATCGCTATGAATCCAAGAGAAAACATTCATAAAAACTGAAACATAAATACAAGTAAATGAATTATAGCTTCACTGCACATTTTTTCTCGATATTCCTGTGGTACTCAGTAAACACCTTTATTAATTAACTCTAGTCGCGTTAAAGATGGAAAGATTGAATTCAGATAAGAAAGTTCATTGGAGTGCAATCGTTCTTTTTTTCCACTCCGATCTGAACCTTATTTTAAGATTGGAAATTATCCCGATTTATTGGAAATGACTGCAGTCTTGCAGCTTATTTTTTACCTTTTTATGCTCTAAGTTTTTATGGCTGTGGCTTTTAATGTGTTTTGATTTTCTTCTAAAGAAAGAATATAAAAGTTTAAAAGAAAAGCTGGTCAGAACAAGCATATAGGTACTATTTAATCAATTAAAAATATTTTAAGCTATTGCATAGCTTTTATCGTGGGCTTTGAGCGCGGCGACCGAATCAAGAAATTCCGTAACGAAAAAACCTAACATATCACCGATAAAATTAATAAACAGAATTCAACCTTAAGCGAACGAAATAAGACTCAAAATTCAATACGCAATTTATTGCATACTAGCCGTTGCCCGCGGCTTCGCCCGCGTAAAAAATAGCCTATGTTGGGCTCTGTACTCTACAAACGTATACAATTTTTCATAATGATTGGCTGCCATGAAGGAATAACAAACACAAACTCACTTTCTCATTTATAATATTACTAGCGAAACCCGCGCAACTTCGTTTGCGTGTATCCCGCTTTCCCGTGGGAATTTTGGAATGTATGATACTTTAAAACCTTCCCCTTGAATCACTCTATCAATTAAAAAAAAACCGCATCAAAATCCGTTGCGTAGTTTTAAAGATTTAAGCATACAAAGGGACAAAGGGACATAGGGACATAGGGACAGAAAAAGCGACTTTGTTTTATACTATGTAGTGATTATGATATCTAGTCCGGTCTGCTTTATTGCATACAAACTCTCAATCAACTTTTTACCATATTTTTTTACACTTTATTTCTTTTTTCACGTTTGTCACCCTGTTTCCCCCTTTTAGCGGTTGAATTTTGAAAAATCCTGAAACACGTTAGTACTCATTTACCGCTAGGTGTACTCCTACGAAGTTTCTAATGAAATGGTCTGACTAATCTTGTTTCTCTATACAAACTTTGGACACCGTTTCACCCCCTTAGGGGGTGAGTTCTCAAGAAGAAGAATCTTCACTTTCTAGGTTGAGCGCCCACGATAATACACGTGCAGTCCTATTTTTCTCGTTCACGTGGGAATTAAAAACTTTATCCTTGTCTACATCATAAAAAGAACCTCTATACAAATTTCCATTTTCTATGTTGAGCGCCTGCGATAATACACTTACAGTCCTATTACTCCCGTTCCCGTGGGAATTATGTAAAACCCCATCTTTATCCTTGTCAACATCATAAAGAGAACCTCTATACCAAAGTATACGTGCTTAGCAATGCAATGCTAAGCACGTATACTTTTCCGTCGCTGTGGGGGAGTGGAGTTGACAACCGCAAAACCACACACAGCAATAGACAGAAGCTTAGGGTTATGGCTATTTCACTGTCATTGAGATGCAGGCTTTTATTTGTTTACAACAGGATTGGTTCTTCTTACTAAAAAAATATTTTTCAATTTACTTCGCCCATAATGTCAACGCCTAAGCTGACTTTTTTTCTTATAAAAGACATAAATGTCAATTATTTACGAAGTAAAACTAATTACAATATAATTATATCAGTCGTGGCAAAACAAAGGATCCACTTGATATTATTAAACTTAAACTTCTAATAAACTGCATGCTTATGTAACAAGGTATAATAATCTAGAATATGCCTCCCTGTACAATCTGCTTTTAATGGATCCAAGGGTATAGCACTTTTAATATGCGAAGGAAGTTTATTATAGAGTTCTAATTCCTCAAAAGTAAGTCATTAGCTAAACGATTATTATCTATGACAGTTGCAATAGACAAATAAAAGAAATATAAAATAAAACGATGAAACTCTTAGGGCCGACTGTGATCAGTAGTTAAGTATACTAATGGTTAAAATTCGTAGCATTTTTTAACAAATAGTTAGTTTTTTCAACGAATTTTAACCATTAATATACTACTGATCAAACAATCGGCCCTTAATGAAACTCGAGATTTTTGAACTGGCTGGAGTTTGTTGCTTAGTTTACGTTAAGATTGCCACTACATCTCCTTATAAAAATATAGCTATCCTAAACACATTGCGCGCAGAACTCAGAAGACCTACGGAAAGTATTAGGAATTTGCTAGCCAGTCATATTGGAGGAGTTCGGAAGCCTATGTCCAGCCGTGAACTTTTTGTTGCGAGATAATAATAATGAATGCTAATTTGGGATCCACACTTATAAATAATACAAAAACATTACAGCACGTTATAAAAAAAAACAAATATTGACAGCATCGAATGTCTAATCTTTCCAAACAAACTAAAAAAAAAATTTCTTTTTTTACGATCTGTATCTGAATTTAACGTAATTAAGTACGTAAAGGAATAATATACCTTTTCAACGACAAAAAATATTTCCTTTGGGTCACGCTTACGTAAGCGAAAGGGTGGGTAGTCGTCAATCACAATGTCTGGTGCTTTCTGACGTGACGTGCAAAGCTAGGACATTCAACTGTAATAAAGAAGTTAACTGCCTACTTTTTTGGACAATTTCCTACGGTTAAATACTTTAAGAATAATGATTCAAGTCTATTAAAGTGACAATTAGATATGTTTTTGAAATACTCATTAAATCTGGAATTTTTAAATCTGCCACTTAGGACCGAACAGCCGCGATAAAACCTCAAACTATTGCTTTAATTCAGATTTTAAACTAGCTAAGAACAAAATTTCAAGGATATCATCTGTCAAAGCTTTTAAAGAATAACGCGTCTATAATATTAATAGGGTCTACTTTCCAGCTATGACACATTATCAGGAAGCTATGAAACACTCTTTATAATGTCTTGCTGGAATTCAATAATGTTCAAGTTGCTAGTAAAGTAAATGAACGGAGTTAACTTCTCATTGATTCCATTAGCGACTCTCGAAGTGGTCTCAAAGGGTGCCGAAGTTTATTTAAGTGTGAATCACATACTTAGTGGTAGGCATGCATCAACTAATAATGACAACTTGGCAACGACGTAAAATGACTCTCGCAAAGTTGACCGAAGTGAAGTTTGTACACAAAGATAGAAAACAGCAACTTTCCACCAGAAACACATGACTAAATAGTTACTACGTCCAGAGATGCGCTATGCAGAATGCTACGTTGTTACTGATGCGTTTGATTTCCAGCAATCATATTCCCTGGACTGACTCTAGTGGAAACGGGTGCAACTTCAACACCATTGCTGATGACGCTCATGTACAAATTAAAATTACCTTAAAATATCCGTGTGCGATAGTTTAAAACGACATAAAACTAAAGACTGCCCGCGCTTTACTACCCTGCTATACCCATTGGGTTATACGATAAAAATAAACGATAAAAACCCTCTCAGGGCAGGAAATGGCCACAAGAATAGAAGTGGGACTCTAAGCGCTCATGCAGACGAGACGGTTTCTCGCCGGAGCTAAACCCGGCGTCAAACCGTGTCTACGTCCGGTCGTCAGTCTTGTATGGGACACTATGAAGTCAATCACAAGACGCGCCGGCGCTAGCGCCGGCTCACCTCGCAACCGGGCACGGCGCTTGTTTGACGCCGGGCTTAGCTCCGGCGAGAAACCGTCTCGTCTGCATGAGCGCTAAAGCTGCAACCATACCACCATACCACCAACTATTCATCCGATCTTATTTAATTATATAAAAAAGTAACGTATTTAAAAAAAATAGGTCAAGCATTACCCTAGCTTTCTCGGTATTGCGAGTGTTCATTTTCTTCTGTAGTTGCTTACCATCATGTTTATCGCCGCTTTTTAGCTACTGTCATTTAAAACGGACTAAATTAATTTAAATTTATTTATCTAAAACTTAGATATTTTTATTTTTTCTCATTGGAACGTGGTCCCAATAACTAACTACTGATCTTTGAACTCCGACCCTTGGGATTTGCAGCAAAGATTCTTCGAATATCAAAGTAATACTTACAAACGCCTGCGCCTTATCTCAGGGTGGTTTCAATAAATATATTTTTGACGTAACGTATTCTTTATCCTGATTTTCTGTAAAAGGGGTTGTACTTCCCTAGGTTAAGCTAGCTCATTGCATACTATGGTAGCTAAATGGAAAAATAAAATCATTATTAAAATCGCATTTTCGATCAACCACTTATTTTATTGTTTTCTTGATTTTCTACAAAAAAAATATTATTTGCCTTTCTAATTTTTGTTAGGCACTCTAAGCAAAGAATAATAAATATTACTTATCACACACTCATACACTTGGAAGGCCATTACTACGTAACCACCACCTTTATTGGGGTCTGTTACCTCGGCAAGTTTGATAAAGTTAAAATATAACGCTTTCATTTTAGTATTCATAGTATAACGCAATATAAATGGCAAAATAGATCACAAATATCAATCTGAAATATGAAATGGCACCATTTATTTGAACACCTAATAATTATACTACCGACGACGGTTGATGAAAGTTACTGTATGTTTCATTATACATTAATTATTACATTAATTATGTTATTGACGATGGGTAATATCCAAAAACTGTGGTGTGGATGCATATTTCTTTTTAACACCCAACAGCACGCTATGTTTTTAAAATGTCACCGGTCACCATTAAATAAATTACAATGTAACCATAATTAGATTTTTTATTTTCTCGTCTACCATAAAATTAATTAAAATAGGCAGGCAATTCTCTGTTACTATATTATCGATATAGTGGCTTCACAGTAAAAAAACGTATTTTATATGATTTGTTACCTGCCGTCATCGGATCAAAATAAATTATCAAATTATATAGATGCGCGCTCGCGCACTAAAATACTATAATATAATAAATGGGAGCGAATGTACCATTGATTAACTGTGAAATTGGTGGTCCTCTATCAGATTACAGACTCGATACCTTCTGTGCGAGTAGAGAAAAAAAAGAGAAAAATATCGTCAATATCATCTCGGCCACAAGAACTCCACAGCTGGACATAGGCCTCACCTAAACGTTTCCAGAATAATCGATCTACGTCCAGCGGCTAAAAGAAAAGAAAAATATTAGAGTGAAAATCTTGCATTTTATATCCCAACCATCAATAATTTCAACAAGTGATAAATAAAACATAACTCGAAATAAAACCATTCCATTTTGTATAAATTATAAGCTACTTATTCACAGATTTCGTTTACGACAACGTTATAAATCTTGCTTTTGAACTTTACACAATAGCTATCGCAATAAATCTAAATAAATGGCCATGGAAATTAATGCAACCTTTGACGAAAAATCAACGGTTCAAAGTTATAATTTTTCATTCTTATGATGTACGTATAACATGCAAATGTTAACTTCATTATATTTGATTAAATCGATTCACTTTTCTACTTAAAATCTAATGCTAGCTCTAATGAAGTTGAGCAAAAACAAGAGTGTAGAAAGGCTTCGCTACTTCGTCTCCACTTTTCCTTTGCCTTCTGAGTGCTTAACTTTACTCCACTTCACTTCCATGAACTCTGCGAGAGTGTAGAGCTCATTACAATTTGGAAACACACCTACTTATCTAAACATATATTTCAGAATTTACTGTAGCTTACGACTTCTTCAAGAGTTCCAGTTCTTCAAACCTGTAAAGAAAATTAACACTGCTATGAGAAATTATTTGCATTATTTCCAATAGTTTGACAGAAAAAGTAGAAGTATATTATATTACTAACAAGTCGTTAGTATCTATCATACTGAGCAATCATCTTGATAACTTGGAAAAGCGTGTTTTGCGATACGCTTATGTTAGGAGGCCAACAGCTTAGGAATTCTCACATGCTACAATTTGATCCATAAACAAATAACAAACACAGTTGCGGCCTATTTTTCATGTTTCGCGTTTGTCGTGTCGCTGAAATTGTGGTAAAATTGTGGCGCAGTTGCTGCCTTGCTGCCCGGCGGTATGCTAAGGGGCTTTAGCGGTGGCATTCGACTGCGAAATGAGCGAGCGATCTTGTCTGCAGCAATTAAACGCTGCACCTGAGTTAGTTGCTTTAAACAAATATACTCGCTTTTAATTGCTCATTTTCATCTTGAAAATTCATTTGATGTTTTTTTAATGTAATAACAGATTTACACACGCAATTCTGTGTCATAGTATAGCCTGAGCAAATAGCAATTTGTGTTTCGGAATAAAAATACATTATTATAGTATGTGAATGAATGTATGTAGCTTGAAATTAATTACCACCAAGTGTTGTGGTCCACCATTAGCGCGTTTTTCCCTCTGACCTATGACTTGAAATTCTTTAAAAGGCCGATCAAGTCTTTCGTAAAAGGTCGTCAATTTAACCAGCCCCTTTCTTTTGTACAATATCGTGGTTATTGATGATCAATAGGAGCGACAAATAACGTCTTCCGCAGCTATTTTGAGACAAGAATTTCCTGAATGTAATGAAACCTTGGCTATTTTAACATTGAATTAAAGTGCTTTCAACGTTTTATATTTTATCTTTATTTTTAATTACGTTTATACCTACCTAATTATAATGATTTAGCGGAAATCATACAGGGCATATTATCAGGAATCTGTTAAACAAGCTTAACAAGTAGAGGGATCTCCAGGGAGAGTTTGCGTGGCCACTGATGTAGACGACCTAAATTAGTTACTTCGCTAATTAAGCTGGCTAACCAACTTATATAATAATTATTTTATTAAGAAAACTAACTGCGTAATATACAAATATTTTTATCTACTTAGTACTTATTACTATGAGTAGTTAATTACATTTTCTATGTTTCCTATTCGTGTAAGACGTGATACAAAACCATATTATGCATACATAAGTTATACATTTACATTCTTATATTACATATACATACACATATATATATATATATACCTATATACATAACATATACTACTTATTGCATTAAGTATAAATAATTGATAGAAAGCTATATTTTATTCATGACTAAACTTCTGGGTTCTGATCTTTAATTAATAATTTATTTTTAAATTTTGATCTATTCCTCCATGTTATTGAGTATTTCAATTGCTTTATATTTAACGATACGTTTGCTGTGAGTGAACATGTCAATTTCATGAAAGTATCATTGTAAGTCCTTAGTAATCGAGAGGTGGGTGCATTACGCACATAATTAGTACTCGGTTTGGGAGCCATAAACAATGATGGGACTCGTCCATAACAAATTTATTTCTTTCACTTAATAATTTTATTTCTTTCACTTTAAGTTACAGATCTCCTCTTAATCTAATTAAATTAAAACATAATTCTATATATCACTTATAGATATTAGGAGTTTAACGTTGGCAACTGTACTAGTAGCCGTGACACGGTTGTCAGCGCCTTCCATTTCCTGTTGGACCAACTGCTACGCACAACGACTACATAATAGTGGACATTAAGACAAAAATTAACTCAAATAACAATAATGAAACGATCTAAATCAACGAAATAAACAAAACGATAATAAATAAATAAATATATAGGGACAATTCATACAGATTGAGCTAGCCCCAAAGTAAGTTCGAAACTTGTGATATGGGATACTAACTCAACGATATTATATTTTATAACAAATACGAATAAAATAAATAAATAAATAGATAAACATCCAAGACCCGAGGCCAATCAGAAAAAGTTCATTTTTCATCATGACCCGACCGGGGATCGAACCCGGGACCTCCTGGGTGGCGGTCTGGCGTGGTAACCATTACGCCACAAAGGTCGTCACGGAGGTCGTCAATAATAAAATTTTTAATATTGTATTAAAGATAAGAGACAATTTTCCTATTAACTATGAGTTTTTACGGTACCTTGTGTAGGTGAGTTGAAGTATTTTGTTGTTTATATTTTGTTTTAGCTTTCTTGTGCACCTCGTCGCGGTGTCTAATGCAGCGTACTAACCCTGGGGTTAGCCATGGTTTTTTAAATCGAAGGCGATGTGAAATTTTTATTTCCTTAGAACCAGTCATGATAGCCTTGTCAATACATCACTAAATGCCACCGCAGATTCATTGGCATCAACAGCATTGTACACGCCACAAAAATTATTCAGAGGTAATTATTCAGAGTGGGGTAGTCTATTCTTGACTTCTTCAAACCGCTGGGTCTAGAGATTCCAAATTTGGCATATTGGTTCCTTAAAAGGATCGGACCGGACCTAATCGGACTGGATGGAACCGTACCGTGCCGGATCGGAACCGAACCGGACCGGACCGGACCGGACCGGAATTTGTTTTTGAAGAAAAATATGCTAATTGTTATTAGGCCACGCGGGCCAAGCCGCGGGCAGAAGCTAGTACCTACTACAATTTGTAACACCATTGTAAGGCTCTCTGACCCATTATTTTTATGTGACAGCAATAAATAAATGAAAAATGAAAACTTCATATATGGGTCAGTTTCCTTTATGAATTGCCTTTAGCTATAAGCCAATGTAACATCGCAAGCATTGTTGTGCTTCGACCCCGTGGTCCTTACTTTATGTCTACACTCAAGCTTTACATTAATCAAAATATAAATAATAAGCATAATGCAAATAAACATTTTATTTTATTTTATAGAAGCGTGATTTGCACACTTAAATATTACAATCTAGCTTATGGGCTAATAAGTAATTTAAATTTAACGTAAACTTCTAAAATGTTTTAGTCTAAGAATAATGTCCATTGACTTTTCTTAGTGTCTGTTAACAGACACAAATAAACATGGCTAACTTAAAAAATAAGAAATATTTAGAATGACTAAGAACCAATACCTCTAAAACTAAAAACTTAACCCTTAAAAATGAGAACCAAATAAGATTTAGGTAAACTATACTACTTTTGCTTTTACTTTACTAAAAAAGAAAAGAGTTTTGCGATTTTCCCTACAACATATTACTCGATTTTGCTCTACCCATTCCTATATTGACAGGACTAAAAAAGGTATGAAGAAACCCAATAGTAAATATTTATGATAAACAACTTACAAGGTATGCGATTACGTACGGGAGTGAATATGAAGTAAGATTATGTAATGCCTTATATACGTACAATGTTATACAGGATTGGTCGACTTTGATAGATGGCTTCCTTGTCCCTTATTGTGCGAATATGTAAACTAGAGAATAATTATATAACAGAAACAATCTACCCTTAAAATAAAAATGTTTTTAACCTCACACTTCTTCGTTTTCATTATGTATATTGACATAACAGAGTAATCTATTTTTATTTCATGACTTTTAAACTTTTATTACAAAAAATTTCAAGTGTTAAATCTATATTTTTATATCATTAATATAGCAAACAAGTCTACCTAATTTTAAGCGGTTACCGTAACCTTCAATGCCAGATTAATAATTTTCTAATGAAATGGTCTATTGTTTGTTCTTCATCGCGTGCAAACCGTGTAAAAACGTAAAGTTGAACATGTCATACGTGTTCCGACACGACAGTAATGGGTAAATTGGGGGCATGGGTAAACGTGGCTGTGGAACATACGAAGGTGGACTGGGGATCCCAAAGGTCTAGAAACAGGTTCCGAATGACAAAAGATCGGATCGGATCGTATCGTAGTGGAGAGGCATAGAAAGAAGAACAAGATTGTTTACAAGCTTGTATTGTAGTGGCCACGACTACTAATATAACATAAACCAACTACACGAAATAGGGCTGTAAAAATAAATTATTAGAGTTAAATTCTGAAATATAAAAAGTCACATAAGTTTTCTGAGATAATTTAATAATTGATTTATCGTCAAATGCGCCCTGGATTTGTCAAAGGCTTTGTGTTCACGTTTAGTAAATTAGAGGTTGCCGGGCCCAGCCACCGAAGGAGGATTCAGGTAATGACAACAAAATGGGCCATCAGTACACCTGCACGCACCCCACCGCGCTATTTAATCATGCCCTACTACTTATAGAGAACAGGCCAAATTTTACACTAAATATACATAAGGCATGAGGTAATGGTCCCGCACTGGTATCATATAACGTTATTGAACAAATTATAACATTCAGTGTGGGAGTGAGTAAGCCGGTCTACCCAGCCGGCGGTCTGTAGGCTACGGCTCCACTTTTTACAGGGTCGGCAATGCGCGAGTTAGGTCGTATGCTTGTTTGCCACATTAGTGGTATAAATAAAGGTAATGTTACAATATGTTCAATAACGCAATATAACACCGGTGTCCGAGCTCCATAAATACATTATGACTTTTCACAAATTGTGACCAAACGGTAGAAACATAAATTTAAAAACCGTACAAGTGTAATTGAACGACGGATGGGTCAGGTCTTCTTTGCCAATATACATTTCTACGTATGCACACTTTGAAGTAAATATACACATACATACTTACCTTTTATAGACAGTTTATTTACTTCATAAGTAATTTTCTACGAGAATAACAAGAAATATTTACTGTCGATCGTGAATTCGAGACCGTCGACGTCTAACAAAAATTTGCGCGTTATACGCAAATAATTCGTAAACGAATTATTGTATCGAAAATTATTTTTCAACGTGTCTAATGTCACCCCACACCACGAAGCGGTCGCAAAAAAACATTCTGTTGTAGGGGACAATAAAGGACAAAAAGCTCACAAGAAATCTTTACTAATTTTATAGAGGAAAGATTTGTATTTTTGTTTGTAACAAATAAACTCAAAAACTACTTAGGGGGGGGGGGGGGGGGGGCATCACTTTTACGCGTTGCCAACCCTCCCAAGTCCCAACCCCAAGTGGAGCTCTGTAAGATGGAGGTCCTTCCCCAGACGGGCTGCTCCGATTTGAGCGGATTATCCGCTGTGCCCTACCTCTCTTAAAAGGCTATCTTATACTATATTTAAAAAAAAATGGAATCCTTACCAAAACCTAGTAATATTTAGGTACAGTGTGTAAAATAAAACGAACGTAAGTGTAACATTTCATTACAGTATCGTTTACATTCAATACGTAAGGTTTGTAACTGATGCGCCCTCAAGGCGATACAGGGTGCGTACATGACTATTCGTTATATTGCGTGCTAAATACACTTAAGTTGAAAGGTACCTATATACCATATTTATGACCGTTTATAAGAGTGTACCTACGCAACTTACTCCTAATTAAGTATTTGGATACTTCTGCCGATGTTAATTATATTTGAGATTTATTTAGGTTTCTCGTATAAATGACATGAAAAAAAAAACATGTTAATCCTTTGGCCGTGAAGAAATAAAAATCACACTTTATAATATTAGTATGGATATGGATTTCTGCTGTTATATATAGAAATAAGCGTAACCTACTTATATACATTATAATGTTATCGAACCACTTGAGTCGTGAGAATTATTTAATTATAAATAATTTTAGTATGAAAGTATGAGATAAACTTAAAATTTCTTTCAAGACGGATAACTTCTGAAGGAACGCCACAAACTTAGAATATTTTAATGATTGAGATTAAATAAGAGACTTTATTCTCAAAGTTCAATATAAATATATCACTTTATAATACGTTTAACCGTGAATTATATTTAAAATAAAAATTGTTATATTTAATACGACGCCAGTGCAATCTAATTGTTAGTGTTCTGTGGAAATTTTGGTGGTCTTAAAAGTTACTCACTTTCAAGTCAATATTACTTTTATAAGACAGGAAAATGCGCACTAAAACTGCTAGTCTGTCGAGATCTCATAAGATATTTTGTATTAAAATCTGACTGGCTATCACCTTGTTAATTGGCAACTGTCTGGCAGAACTGCCACAGTAGAGAGAGTTGGACTTCTTCGGCCTAGCTAGCCCATTTCATAATTCCTACAAATATTATATAGGCGAAAGTTGTATGTTTCGCCTTATAATATTTGAAGGATTTATACTGTGCATAAATAAATACACACAAACGAAGTTGCACGGATTTCACTAGTAAATCATATTTTTATTACAAACGTATTTTATAATTTTGTTCATTTATGTAGTTTAACGTGTTTGTTTATAACAGCAGTTTAGAGATGTGGTATATGTGGCCCTAACTGCACTTTATGGTCGACAAAATATTGTAACTCTCTTACATCAGTTGAGTATCCCGGTTACCCTAAAGTTTCAGTAGTTAACTATGGCTATCGGTCACTCTAATGTTTTTCACGACCTTAGCGGGATATCCGTGCGGCCGTGTCCATGTACATTTTATTTAGTTTATTAAAATGATAGAAAACTACAATATGTATCTCTCATTGCAGTTGACTGGCACATTTCTTTCGTCAGTTACCTATTTCCTATGAATTCTGTCGACATCTATTATATATAAAAGAAAGTCGTGTTTGTTACAACACTTATAACTCGAGAACGGCTGGACCGATTGCCATGGTTTTTTATTTGTTGGATTTGTTTCCGTCCCGAATAGCAGAATACATCTTAAAAACAATGAAAACTAGGGTAGGGGTAGGGTAGGGGTAGGGTAGGGGTAGGGTAGGGTAGGGGTAGGGTAGGGGTAGGATAGGGTAGGGGTAGGGTAGGGTAGGGTAGGGTAGGGGTAGAGTAGGGGTAGGGTAGGGTAGCGGTAGGGTAGGGGTAGGGTAGCGGTAGGGTAGCAGTAGGATAGGGGTAGGGTAGTGCCTCTAAGGCGGAACAAAGTTTGCCGGGTCAGCTAGTCTACTTATAAAAGACAAAGGCATAGACTTCATTGAGCAATGTGCAATAGGATTTTTTTGGCTATGCCTGTCACCTTCGCTCGCATAATCGATTTTGTCAGCTACCCCCCTAAAGGACTCATTCTAATTTTTCATAGCAAAGTCATAATTAATGCTTGAAAATATACCAAAATAAACGTAACATCTATATTCTGTTACGTCATTGATGTGATTTACCTCGTATGATAACATAATATATAGTTTATTTCCGATCTATTTGTATTAGGTATAAAAACCAGATGATTGTCTGGAGTTTTTGTGCCAAGCGTAGTGGAACGCAGATTAGATATGTTATTGTCATCACATCCAATCTAACATGGATAACCACGTCTGCACTTTTACAGCCACCATGAATAAACTTTTTCTCAATAGAGACAGTAAGAAAACTGACAATGGACGCATCCTTCAATTTTATAAAACTAGATCAATGTAAAATTACTCATTAGTATGTGTTTAATTATCTATCTATATATATAAAATGCTTTGTCCTGACTGACTGACTGACTGACTGAGAATCAACGCACAGCCTAAACCGCTCATCGTAAAAATCTGAAACTTGGCAGGTGGACCTATTATATGACGTAGGCGTCCGATAAGAAAGGATTTTTCGAAATTCGAACTCTAAGGGGGTAAAAAAGGGGGGTAAAGTTACTATGGGACAACTTGATTCCTTGGTCCAATCTACTTCAAATTTTGCATAAAAATTGTTTAAGAGAATTGATGGAAGACGTGATTCTTATTTTATTGAAATTCTTGAAAAAAATGTATTTTGTGGGTAATTTTCTTCGAGCTGATATCAATACTCATACTCCTTAGTGCTTTCGATTTCAATTACATTTCATTTTGACACATCCGTGAAGTGAAGTGTGTCATCTGTCATGTAGTATTTTTATAAATTGTGAATAATCAAACAAAATGATTTCTTAATGTCGTCGTACTATTTATTCTGTTTGTGATCTCGGAAAAACAGCTAAAATTCTAAATATGTATATAGCGGACTGAATCATATTCATCGATAATAACAGTCAGTAATTAAATATATTAAATTTTATAATATTTGACAGGGTTCAAGTTAAATTGGTCAATGGTTAAATGGCATATTGATATTGTCTCTTTCTCACTTATAGGAAATCTCATTATGTCGACTCGCTCTATTAATTCGTAGTGTTGTTGTAGGGATGGATGGTTGTAGGCTGAGGTTGTAGGTAGGTTGTTGAAATACCGACATTCTTAAACATTTTTTTACGGAAGTGGTTGGAAAACAAGCTCAGGAATATAGATCATTTGCTATAAGGTGATTACCGTCGACTATTGGAGCACATAGATTCTAGGGTGCCTGACCCGTTGCCGACCTATAACAGGAAAAAACAGGATATAGCGAGAAATAGTATAAGGAAGGAGTTAGATTTTTATTATACCACAAAGGTGGCAAAAAAGAAATTCGGATATTTCACTCTCCGAACGCTACGCATTGCTGCTTCACGTCAATATTCTGTAAAAGGGTGGCACTTCACCGGTCGGGCTAGCCTATTTCATAAACGCCCACTCCAAAGATTGTAATGAGAAGTATACAAATAGAAAAATAATCATCTAAACATATGAATATGTTTTGTCTTGACTGTAGAGACCTGAAACTTGGGTGTTTTCTGAAAGGTGTGGTGTATGATGTAGGCAACCGATAAGAAAGGATTTTTTGAAATCAACACGGGAACACCACGGGAAAGCGGGATAAACGCAAACAAAGTTGCGCGGGTTTCTCTAGTATAATAATATATTAATATACTAAACAAACAAAAAAAATTACAGCCCTCAAGATATTGAGGTCTATTTATGGTGAGGCTATATTTCAGAGTGTGAACGACTATGATGATGATGACAAATGCAGTCTCCTTAATTTCTGTCAGAAGAAATCAAAATTCCCATCGATTCAAAAATCAAACAAATCCGAAATTGCAAATTTTTAAATTGACCTTTGTTGTACAGTTATCGCATGGACGCTATACCTATTATAATAATACGTATAGAATAATCTTTCAATCGAAAGTAATATAAAAATAAGTCCGATACTTTAAATTGCCCCTTGATATACAGAACGGCACTCAATAACGCAATCGCGTTTGATGGCTTTTCCTTCGAGGGATTTCAATCAGCCTTCTGATTCACTATAAAAATTCTAATGGACAATATTATTGGCAATATTGTCCATTAGAACTGCAATTTTATTTGATCCCACTTAATAATATTACTAAACGTTCGATGTAGGTATTTTATTTGTGAAGTCATTTTATAAATGGATTAAGTTCTATAACTGTTTCATTGTGAAAATTGGAAATGTAGTAATGGGTAATTCTTTTGAAAGAAGTCGTAATAAATGAGGATTAGATCTGTATTTTTTAAATTATTAATGAATTTATTTTTCTGATCATAAAATCCAAAGTTCTAATATCATCTTCTTCTTCCTACCCTTATCTTACTTTACGTGGGGTCAGTACAGCATGTAAATTTTTTTCACATTGCCCTATCATATTTTGTCATCTCGACTGTAACATTCCTTCTCCACATATCATCCTGCACACACTCAGTCCATCTTGTCTTTGGTCTTTCCCTATTTCTTACTAGTTAATTACTGATATGAATATCTTTATTATTTGTTAATGTGTTGTCGACTGTACAAAATTCGCCTCTGGTGATCTCAATTAGCGTTACACGACATGTTACATAAAATGGCAACTAATTTATTTTATTTCCCAAATCAACACGGAGTTATATTTGAAACGCGGACCTACTTCGAATACGATTGTCTCGGCAAACTTTTTATACTAGGTTCTTTGACGTAAACAAGTCAAAGAGACTTTACCCCATTCAAGTGTTACCAAGGACGATAAAATTGGCCGAAGTTAATTATAGTAGCTCGTAATAAACGTAAAGGGACTATAAATCACGAACAAAAGTAATTTTTATTCATTTTTATTGTTTGTGAATACTAACAGTGCTGTTTTTCTTTTTGTGCCGTGTGAGTTATGGGCTTTAGGCGTGATCGATGGCTGCAGTCCACTCGCAGATTTACATCGTAAACACCACAAAAGCTGGCAATACACGGACGGGGATCGAAATAATAATGTGCCCTTTTAGACATCATTATCGTATTGATTTTACTCAGTAGAATATGAGAGGTGATTTTGTTTGGTTTTGTTTTTTACCAGGCTTATAATGTTGTTGTTGTGAATTAGTTTTGATGTTGATATAAAGGCGGGTCGATTCAACAAAAACACGTACACAAAACTTTGTTTTTGAAACATGTTTCTCTACACACGCTGTCCATAGCGGCTCGCGTTCGCGTAGCTTGTGTATTGCGTAGCGGCCTCGCTAGAGTTCGAGAGAGTTGTCAAAATCACGACAAAAATGGCGGATGTTATGACAGTACCCTGCCCCTCGACCCGAGCGGGTATTTTGTGTACGTGTTGTATTGTTGATACAAACAAAAATGTGTTTTGAAAGACGATTTTGTTGAATGTTGACATGTTTTTGTTGATTGTGTAGGCCAAATACGCGCTGTGGATCCGGCTTAAAGAATAAGCGGGTACCTACCTACTTAATTAAAAAACTTCAACATTTTTAATTGATAATTAGGTTGGCATTAAGATAATTTATTAACCCTGAAAATTCATCAAAGCTTTGGGTTCTTAATTAATTTTTATATCATTCAAGGTACACCTAAAAATAGAAGAAAAAAATAGCTCATTCTGTGATAATTTTACTCGTTGACATTGTACGGTTAGAAAAGTTGGTCAGGCATCGATATTTCATAGACACGTAGTCACGCAAGGAATAAACAAGCTTTATGTTAGGCGACACTAAGGAAATGAAAATCGTACATTTTTTCTTTAGTCCTTTTACGAGAACAGAATTCTTTTTTACGAGGCCATTGGGGCTATGCTATGTCATAGATAGACACAAAGGAAGGCACACAAAGAGATAATAATTTATAAGCCATACTGTTATAATGTGAAAGTGAGTTTCGTTGTTCGTATATCGTCTAAATTAGTCAACCTATCAATATTAATTTTAATACACACGTCAGTTCACAAAATTTTTGTAGACTTAACAATCTGAAAATTAAAGATATTATTCCAGGTGGATGTATTAACGCGGTCGTTGGCTAAAATAAAATTCAAAAACGTTCCTTATAGTTGAAACTAGTTGAAAGAGACGATATAAAATAGTAGCTATTCGATTATCAAAAAAACCGGATAAGTACGTGTCGGCCCACGCACAATATAGGGTTCCGTATTTGCTACGCTTTGCTTGCTTGCAGATGAGTCCAATACCATGATTGTAACGAAAAATTATCTTTCCACACCCTCGATGTTTGAAACCAATCTAACGACAACGCATAACATGGGGTCGGCGCGAAAAAACAAATTATTCTCTCTTTACATGTAGGGGAAGCACACCAAAAAAAATTAAAAAAAAAAAATGTTGTTCTACCACTTTGTTGGCATTGTTATTATGCGTATACATACCAAGTAACAGCTTTCTAGTAAAAGCGTCTAGGCGATAGACAGCGGAGGGACAGACAGACGGACATGGCGAAACTATAAGGGTTCCTTGCAGTTTACTACGAAACCCTAAAAAGAATAAAGTCTAAATGAAGTATTCTGGCACAGTATGCCGTCGGCTCCGGCTGTTGTCGATGAATGACAGTCTTCAGACGGCTTATAAACATTGGCCTCTGCTAAATCCGCATTGGAGCACCGTGGCAGAGTACGCTCTAATCCTCTTCGATTAAAGGGACACCCCTATCCCTGTAGTGGGATGATTATGGGTTGATATGATATCATTCATATAATTATAATACTAAACTATTATGTAATAGGTACGTTGTAGTCCAATATACCAGAATTGGGTGATGTTAACCTTCGGTCGAAAGTTATCGCCGAAAAAAAACGCTCGTGTAGTTTCGGTCGCTTTTATGTAGGGTTGCCCGTCCCGATAACAAGTGACATATTGTTGGCATTTATAACGCACTTTTTGCTTACTCAATAGTGTCAACCCTTAATTGTATATTTCTGCCAGCATTCTTAAAGTTAATATTATAAAACATGATAATTTTGTTACTGGTTTATCATCGTAATAAGGCCCAGCTTTTTATATTACACAGGTTCCTTTTATGACAAAGACATTAGGATAAGACGAGAGGAGGGGGGGGGGGGGGGGGGGGGGGGGCATCCAAGAAAGTGTCCATCGGAAACAACGACGATACACGTTGACCTGAGACAAAAGACATTACTATATTACTATATAGGTCGAAATTTCGTTTTATGTTAGGGGGGAGGATTTTTCGAAACTCCGATAAGAAAGTAGGATTCACAGTAAATTACGCGAGGTTCGCTTGTAATAAATAAGTATAATATACATGTAGGTATGAACAAGGAAAGATTGTGAAGGATTATACTATACAAGTATTGGCAGTAAGATTAATGTGTATAGTTATGAAAGGTACGGGACAATATCCTTCGGCCCATATCCCTTCCCATTAGTGAAGGAATTAATGGAAATGGGTTGATGTGCTAGTTCTTTAGTTTATTGATGGCATACGATAATTTCTAAAGCACATTTTTGTTGTGGATTTCTTAAAGCCAAAACAATGGATATTTCTGAAAAAATGCAACATTTACATTGTTTATTTTGCGGTTTCAAAAATTTATTTATTTATTTTATTTATTTTATTTTACATCACAGCTTAAGTCTACCATTACAGTTTTAAAACCAATGCGATAGCGAAGCAACTAATCATTATTATCTAAGTATTATAACATATAATATGCAATCCAATATTTTTGAATTCGCTCAAAGAACAAGTGAACATGTCTGTTCTCTCGTCTATTTGGTTGAGAGTGCGCAGCGTGCGCGTGAGCGGAGCGCGGTGCAGCAGCTGAGTTCGAGCACTGGGCACGGCCAGTAGCGGCGGCCGGCGGCGGCGCCCGGCGTACGCATCGGGAACGCATAATCTCACCAAAGCAAGCAAGTCTGGGTTGCAAATCTTGCCGCGAATCAATTTAAAAACATACTCCGCAAGAGCCATATCTCTCCGCACACGTAACTCATTGTATCCTACCATACCAAGAACGAATAATGTAGGATACATTAATGGATAATAATAATAATAATAATAAATAAATTTATTTATTTGGTCCACAAACATATACAGTTTGAAAGTACTGTTTACAAAAATTCTTAATAAAAACATTTAGCCAATATATAAAGCTACTTCCTAAAAACTAAAATATATGTAGAGTACAGAGTATTTGCTTCTCCAGCTGTGGTAGGTTTAACCCTGTGTTACAGCTAACAGTGCTCATCCCCTGTTTTTCAAGTTTATATAAATTTAAGGCTTTTAGCTATGTAGAAAATAATAAAAATATAAACATAAACAGAAAAGAAAAGAAAAATAAAATAAAAATAAAAAGGTGACTTGTACGAAATGCTAGTGTTCGTGTATGAGTGTATTTGTGTGTGTGTGTGTGTGTGCGAGTATTTGTGTGTGTGCGTGCGTGTTGTGTGATTAAGAATATTTTACTTCATTAATTCATTTTTTAATCGTGATTAAATCTTCAGTTTCTTCATAAGACAGTGTTTGTAAAAAATTGTAAATTGTAGTCTTGCACATTTTATTATTTAAAGGGTAAATGTTCAAAAATTTATTGATTTTATTATAAATATAAGGGCCAATAAAAGGAAAAAATCTATTCATAAATTTTGTTCTAAAAGCAGGTATTTCACATATCCTATAATGCCTGCGTTTTTTTAATTTTTCAGTATGATATATTAATTTACTATGTTGGATCATTAAAATTTTAAGAAGAAATAATTGTCGAACAGTTAAGACTTCACAGAAATAATATAGTTCGGCAGTTGGAAAACGAGCTTTTTTGAAGGTGCAGACTTTTAGCACTGCTCGCTGGGCAATTTCAATACTTTTAATATTGTATTTAGCCACCCCACCCCACGCAGAAATGCAGTACGTCAGAATGGATTGACAGAGTGCGTAATAAATGTTTTTCATTAATCTGGGATCAGCAACTTGTCGAAGATTTCTGAAAACGTATATAAGCTTTCGGACACGGGCACATACAGATTTTAGGTGTTCTTTAAAGTTTAAATTTTGATCTATAATTACGCCAAGGTATTTAACACTTCGATTTCGAATTAGAGGGGCACAACAGCATTCTGATACTGACATGCAAGTATGAGGTATAATACTTAGGGAAATATTTTGTGAGCATTTATCGCGCATACTAAAACATACGTAGTTAGTTTTACTCAGATTTAGTGTGAGAATGTTATCACAAAGCCACCCTCTCGCAAGGTTGAAACCTGACTGCGCAGCTACAAATACCTCTTCCCAAGTATCGGCCGAAAACAGGAGAGCTGTGTCATCAGCATAAGATATGATCTTGCCTTTGTGGAGAGGTAGCGAAGTGAGATCGTTAATATATACGAGAAAGAGTGTTGGGCCAAGAATGCTTCCCTGTGGTACACCATATGTCAGTAGTAAATCATCACTGACCAGTTCCCCCACTCTGACACACTGCCATCTATCAGAGAGGTAGCTTTTGAAAAGTGATAGTTGATTCCCTCTGATTCCAAGTGCTTCGAGCTTGCGGAGTAGTAAGGGAACAGAGATTGTGTCGAACGCTTTAGATAAATCTAAAAAGATAGATAAGCATTTTTTATTTTTATCCAAGTTGGAGCTTACATAGTCCGTAAGAAGCCTGACCGCATCTTCTGTCGATTTTCCACTTCGAAAACCAAACTGATTTTCGGACAAAAGTTTATTCTTCTCTAGGTATGTAACAAGTCTTTTATTTATAATCTTTTCCAATAATTTTGAAATAGCCGGTAATATCGAGATAGGCCTATAATTGTTGACACAAACTCTGTCCCCACTCTTGAAAATAGGACGCACCTCAGATTTTTTTAGGACTTTTGGAAATACGGCATTTTGCAGACAGGAATTGAAAATATGAGTAAGTGCCGGAATGAGGACATATTTAAAATCTTTTAAAAAACGATTATCAATTTTATCCCATCCAGTAGTGCAGTCATTTTTGAGCGAATTTAACAATTGTTCGACTTCCTCTTCATTTGTGTCTTCAAGCATGAACGAGTTTACTTGTGATTTATTGACAGTATGTGATTCAGTTTTGTCTTGCTTAGGTTTATTATCTAATATATTTTCAGCTAACGATTTTCCAACGTTGACAAAAAAATTGTTCACATTATTCAGTGATAGATGAGGTGAATCAGACAAGTTTAATAGTTCATTCGGCACATTTACATCTCTATTTATATTGGCAATATCTTTTATAGTTTTCCATAATTTTTTATTATCATGTTTAGAACTTTCAATCAATGATTTTTCGTAAGCTATCTTAGTCTTTTTCAACAAAGAATTACAGAAATTTCTATATCGCTTATAAGTTAATATCGCAGTTTCATTTGTAGGAACTTGTTGTGATTGTTTTTGTAATTTGTCTCTATTTTTAATACATCTAAGTAAACCAGGAGTAATCCATGGTTTAATAATTTTTTTACGATTTGATAATTTTATAGTGACAGTATTTTTCTCAATAAGTTTTTGTAAATTAGTTATTAAATAATTAATCGATACATTAGGGTCAGATGTTTCATAAACCGGGTCAAGTTTTAGATTAAGAATATCTTGCTTCAAAGTATCTTTGTCAATTTTTGTTACAGAAGTTCGCACTGAAATATTTCGCGGGAGTTTGAGATCAAGTCTATTGACAACTGGGTAATGGTCTGTTAACGACACCTGCGGTATTATGGTGATGTTTTTACTTTTTGTCTTCAATAATATATGATCGATACATGCTTGAGATTCACTTCTTGTTACTAGGGTATGAGCCGGCAGAAGTCCGTGTGTTGCGGCCATAGTGAGAAATCGTTCACCCCTATCTTCAATTTTGTCCGGGTTGATTTCAATATTGATGTCGCCAATAATCATTATTTTATTGAAAGAAGAATATTTGCTTAGTATTTCGTCCAAAGATGAAACAAAAGGATCAATATTGTCGCACGATGGGGACCGATATATAGAAATAATAACGATTTGGTTTCCTAGCGTAGCAACAAGACAATTACCATCTTTTAGGTTAGGTTCCTGAATTGTAAAGTTTAAGTGGTTTCTGTAATAAATAACAACACCATCATTTTGCCTCTGATTTTTCAAGGTAGCAGCAGAGCTATAACCTTTTAATCTCGGAATGGATGAGGTACAAGACAACCAGCATTCAGTGAGAACTATAATGTCACATTGCACGTTTAGTCTTTTCAGTAAAACTTCAAACCCCGGGAAATTACAATTTATACTTCTAATATTTTGAGTGAGAGTTATTAGACAGTTCGGTTTTTGCGATATAAACTTAAAAGCATCCTCAATATCACATGTTATTGATTTAGAGACCAATAAGTTGTCAATATTATTTGCAATTTCATTTGTACTATCGAATTTTGATTGAAAGTGTAAATTTATCAAAAATGTTATACGGTATTTTTGGGAAAAAAGACCGGACTAAGATTGCTGCCAAGAAAGAGAAAAGAAGTCTGAAGCGTACGGTAAACTTGTTTAAAGTATTGTGTGTAAAGTGAGTGTGTAAATAATGTTGTGAGTGTGATTGTTTATGTATGTGTGTATTTGTGGTTGATTTTGTTACGTTGTCACCTTTACAATCGTGTTTATAACTAATTTTAATATTACATAGTATTATATAGGGAGTGCTAGGGTATTTTTTAGTTACATAAATATTTACTAGTTGGTAATAGACACTAATCAGTTTGTAAAGCACCAAAGTTAGTCACGCTTGTTTAAGTTTATTTAGATCCGCCTCGCTGTTTATGCGAAAGTGTTGTGAACTATCCCTGTCATCTTTCCGCATGTAAACTATGCCATTTGAGGTCCAACAAAAGGAGTAAGCATGACTTTTTTGAAATGTTCTTGCTAGATAAAAAAGCTTCTGTGTTTTTTGGGTTAGGGCCTCCGATATATACAACGGTTTAGCTTTTGATTTATCTCCCTCACTTACGTGCGAAGAACTCAATTTTTCACCCTTCTTCTTGTTCTTGTTGAAGTTTCGAGCTGATTTTATAAGTTTTTCCTTCAACAAAGTACTACCGAAATCAACTATGACCGGATTTGACCCATCTTTTGATTTAAGTCTATATATGTCTTTTATGTTGCATGCATCGATGCTTGTGTTCAGTACGTTTCCTAGTTTACTTAATGAGTTGCAGAGACTGGACTTAGATTCATCTTTGTTTTTCGGCAGATTTCTAATTTCTACACATGCAGCTCGAGCCTTACGCTCTAGCATTTCAACTTTTTCCTCTAATTGATTTATTGTTAACCTATCCTGCAACTTTTCAGACTCAAGGGTTGATAGTCTTGTTAGAAATTCGTCGTATTTATGTGACATTAATTCCATGCTTTTTTTAAGCTCGATGTTGCTTTCTGAAAGGGATGTGATGGTGGATGTGAGCTCATCGAAACGTTTGTCCTGTTCTTTTGAAAAATTCATTAGGAAATTCTGCACTGTGTCCACAATACCAGTATCCTCATCGATCTTCCTTTTTTTGCGCTCCGTGAGCGTTGCTGTCAAGGAGCGCAAGTCCGATTCTGAGCGACAGTGTGTTAAATTTGCCGATGCGACATTTACTACATTTTTGCATGTCTTTTTTTCCGGGGTTCTAGATGTCATGTTGACTTGTTACGAGAGGATAGTATTCAAAAATAGTACATATAACAGAATAAATCCGGCGTGCGTTTAGTATTTGATTTTTTGATTAAGCATGCTCGTCTCCAACAATAATAATAATCAGCCGACTCACCGAAAACGTAGTATCAATATTAGAATCAATAAATTAAGTTAAGTTATTCTACACGGTATAAGACACTGGGGCACTTGTGCTATACAATATGTTCGTAGCACTCTTGGTCGTTAGTAGCACTCGTAGAACACGTAGCAGTCTGTCGTAGCGCTGCCCGCTGCGGTGCGCCGTTCGTAGCCGTTGGTATATGGAGCTAGTTGATATTTTCGTCGCAGCCGCTTACTCGTTCGATGGCGCAGCCGTCAAACACGCCCAAGATCGTCCTCACCAGTCCAAGCGACGCTGGTTCGAATCCGGTTGAACTCACAAAAACTTTAATATTTGTAAATATTAATTTTAAAAATTTATATTTAATTTTCAAAACACTTTGACATTGATTGAGCACGTCCGCGCTTGGCAGCGGTCCGGGGGGAAGAGGGATAGTATGGATAAACTCCGTAGTGCTTCATGTACAAATATCGAACGAATTTGTTCTGAACACGCTCCAGCATGAGACAGTACTTGGCTTCATGAGGTCCCCAAACCACTGCGTTGCATTCGAGATGGCTCCTAACCAACGCATTATACAAAGATGTAATCGCTTTTATATGTGTGAAACCATGCACCCTTCTAAGTATGAATCCCAAGTGTTTAAAGGCCTTTTTAGCAACTTTTATGATGTGATCTTTAAACGACAGATCGGTTGTGAAGTTAACACCTAGATCCCTTACCTCGGTCACTCTCTTCATTTTAACATTTTCGACACTATAATGATATTCTATAGGTATACATTTTCTTGTAAAAGTAATCGTGATGCACTTAGATGTGTTAAACTCGAGACCATTTTCCTGTGCCCAAAAATATAGTGGTTATAGTCAAGATGACATCCATACTAATATTATAAATGTGAAAGTGTGTTTGTTTGTTTGTCCTCCCTTCATGTCGAAAGTAGGTAATAGTTTAAAGTCTAGAGAGTGACGTAGACTACTTTTTATCCCGGAAAAACATCTTATTCCCACGGGAAAAAATTAATATATATTTTTTTGTTCTTCTTTCACGTCGAAAGGAACTGTACCAACATGATTTTTTAACAGCGATGTTTTAAGGTCTGGAGAGTGACATAGGCTACTTTTTATCCCGGTAAAACATCTCATTCCCACGGAAAATAAAGTATAACATTATTTTTTCATAATTTTTAACGGGGATAATTTTAGGGTCTGGAGAGTGACATAAGGCTACTTTTTTCCCACGGGATAAAGAGATCACGCGGGCGGAGCCGCGGGTAGCTAGTAATTTAGAATAATTTACTTAGCTGAACAATTATCGTGCCTCCAGGATGTACCAAGCACTCCGCTCTGGCTGTTGCCAATGGATAAGAGTCGTTAATTCCAGGCTCTGAGTACAGTAATAACTTCTTTGGGAAGGAAATAAGCCTTGCTATCCTTGCTAATAAATTAAAATTTTCAACAGTAAGTCAATGATATGGATTATTTGCCAGGACTCACACAATAGGCGCATAGAATCTCCCGCCGAAAGGGCTGAGCACACCGCATGCAGCGCAGCACAGCGCGTTGCAGCTTATGGCGTTATAATCTATGCAATATTATGAGCTATCAGGTGTGCTCAGCCCTTAAATACCTCAATTACGGCGCATAGACCAAGCTCGTTATCGATACAAAATATCGTTTGAAATTTTCAGAATAATTATTTGATTCTGAAAATTTTCGTAGTTGGGTTTCGTAACTAAATTTAATCGGAAAATTCGATTTTAATTTTAATTTAGTTGTAATAAAATTATTGTTTTATGCTCGAAGCGCATTTTAACTATGGGATAAATGGGATTACATTTAGTCAGATGTGAATATGAGGGCACTAAATACACCATATTCGTTTTCTACGAATATTAAATATTAAATGCTTGATTTGATTACACTGTTATTGGTGACGCTTCTAAAACTAATAAAAAATAGGTTGTAACTTCTTTTTTTATTGCACGACCGCGAAAACTTTATAATTTAATCGAGCCATTAGTTTGTCAGGAAAAATAAACGTTACGCGTCACAAATAAATTCGTGAACTTTGTTTCAAATTACATAACGGTAAATCAAAACAAAATAAATACCTTCTTCAAAGTAAAACCGAAACACACAATACACTGCTATGTAATATTTCTAATTAGTAACCATAATGATGAAAATCACTATAATAAAACCGATAATTTATCGGACGCGCACGCAACTACGCGAACGAAGATATTGTTTATACTGTTTTAGATGTTGATATTGTTTTAACTGTTTAATTGACCAATAATTACTACCTTTTTATTTTTTGTTTTTTTTTAGTAAGTACATAAATACCGTACAGATTGCATTATAATTTAATATTAAAAATAATTATTTTTAATAACTCAGACTGATAGGCATAATCTTATTATTGATGCATTTATCGGTTTAGTAGTGAATCCCGTAAAATCTGTATTGAGAGCCAAATAAAGTTTGATAGAATTTGTAAAATATGTCCTCATCATCATCATGTCAACCCATAACCATCCCACTGGTGATACGGGTCTCCCTTCATTTGAAGATGATTAGAGCGTACTCTGCCACGCTGCTCCAATGCGGATTGGCAGAGGCCGGTGTTTTCAGGCCGCCCGAAGACCACCAACTTAACTTAACGACTGTCGTCTGTCGACAACAGCCGAGCTACGCCGAGACCGACAGCTTAACCTGCGCTCCGAAGCACGGAGCTAAGCTCGACATAACGAAATCCATCCAAACGCTGGCTAGGGTCGACGTCGCTTAACTTGCGTGTTCATATTAGAGTGCGACACACAGCGACGCCATCGAGCTCCTATTATATAATTTAATATTAAAAATACTTAATTAGTTTTAATAACATGGGCATAATTTTAAGTAAAATCCGTGTATTGAGAGCAAAACAATGTTTGATTGAATTTGTAAAATACGTCCTACTTATTTGTAATATAAACACCACGTTTGTGTTAGGGATACGGATACCACTTCCCTTATAATAGCGTTTTTTTTTTATTTTTTATACCACACAGGTGGCAAACAAGCATACGGTCGGCCTGATGGTAAGCCGTCACCGTAGCCTATAGACGTAAGCAATACCGGGGGTATCACTCACGCGTTGCCAACCCTCCCAACCCCCCAAGTGGAGCTCTGGAGACCTAACTCACCGTAGGAACACAACATGGCCGAGACCAATGCTATTTGGCTACGATCTTCTGTAAGGTGGAGGTCCTTCCCCAGACGGGCTGCTCCGATTTGAGCGGATTATCCGCTGTGGTAGGGCACAGCGGATTATCCGCTGTGGTAGTGCACAGCGGATAATCCGCTCAAATCTCTATTAAATAAAATAAAATAAAAATATAATTTAAAACCCGTATAATACCTTCATTCAAGTGATACGCCGCCGCGCCGCTAAAACAACTAATTTCTCACAACTGAATTCCTGAATTGGCGCTACTTAATTCCTCGCAGAAAGTTTTCTCCCTAAACCACAGTGCTCGGTTTACTAACTACCGCTCGCGTATTCAAATAAATGTTGTCGTATAGATGTAACGACGTATAAAGGGTCATGTCGAAAATGCCATTTTTTTATTACATATTTAACTTTAGATTGATCATACGCACTTATCCATGTAAAAAAAAACACAAATATTGTCTGGTTTACGAGACATACATGACGTAACGTATATGGGAACAAGTGTAAATACAAAGATTAGTGTCGGATGTCTCATACATGACCTTTTTTATTGGCAACGCTGTACAAAAGGACATGTATGGGACACGCCCCGTTTTGTTGAACTTTACGCCAGTTGCGAGAGATTCTCCAATAAGATGTAACTGTGTTTAGTCGCATTAAGGACTCTGGCTATTGAATCATACATACCATGACCGTAACAGGACCATAACCGGCCGCATTATTTTGCTCTTTTCGACGTATAAGCAATCTCAGATTTATCTGACGTAGTTAACAGCGTAGAAACAGGCATCTAGGAGCTTTACTAAGAAAATGAAAAAAATGTTAATACTTAAATACACTAACCAGTAACACATTTTAGAAAAGATATGATTATAATAAAATTGTAGATGGAATTGTTACAAAAACTAACTAAAACTTAAAAACGCTCTACTGAAAACCTTTTTTTAGACATGTCGCTTTGTACGTAGAGATCGTCGAAATACGCCATTACTTTTTTCAGGGATTTTATTCATAAAAT
This sequence comes from Endotricha flammealis, assembly GCA_905163395.2. Taxonomy (NCBI): domain Eukaryota; kingdom Metazoa; phylum Arthropoda; class Insecta; order Lepidoptera; family Pyralidae; genus Endotricha; species Endotricha flammealis. The sequence goes on along the minus strand of LR990852.1, from coordinate 13,658,820 downwards.
CTTTTACATTATTTCGTATATGTTACAAATATAATTAAAAAAAAACAGCAGATAAACGAAGACTAAAAAGAAAAAAGAAAAATTTCTGAAAAACATCCAAATACGTGCAAGTAAAAGATCAAAATATATACCTACCTTAAAATTTTTATCCAATGCCAAATATTTAAATAATGTTACTTATTTTGAGCAGTAAAATATACAAATTCATCAAAATATTTGTTATGACGCATTTCATCGCATGAAATACCGATATTACGCACAGACTAGGTCCGAAGAATAATATGTAGGCGACAGTGATTTAGAATAGGGCTTGAGTGATGGTGAAGCGACGTGCGACGCTCAAGCCTGCTTTCTGCCCGATAAGAGGATTACCTTTCCTAGTCAGCATTGCCACAAACATTGCCCATTTTATTTTCTAAGGGCATTCTACTATGTTTCATTCATACTCGAGTATTTTGACGTCGTTTGACGTATTCTTTGTATCGTATTTATCTACAATTTTCTTTTATTCGCGACTTCGCCCGCGTGATGCTGAGGAAGTGTCATTGGTGCTTCCTCAGACAAATTTGTATGATAGGCGTTTTGATGAAACGGACATGTTTCTCCCGTAAAAAGCCTTTTATCAGGGATAAACTGACTATATCCATAGAATCATCTAAATTCTTCTACTGGATTTTTTTAATAACCGATAAACTTAAGAATTACATTTTCTGACAAATAAATTTGTGCTAGTTTCTTTGTCCGTACAAAAAATATTTTCAATCTTGTGATAATCAGGAATTTTCTTATTGGCTAGTTATCCCCAATTCACAAATAAAAGAGCGAAAGTCGTAAAGGCGGACTGCCCTATAATTAAGTTTAAGGAATGTGTTTGTCACAAGTAATTATTCCCTGAATGAATTTCTATGAGCATTCCACGAAATATAAAATGAAATAAAATGTGAATCTAAAAATCTTAGTACCTATTACATACAACCGTTGCTGGCGGCCAATGTTTGGTTAGCTCTTGAATTGCTCGATTCCTAAACAGTCGTAAGACATGCGTTGCCCGTGGTTTCGATTTAACTCGGCTCTTGTAAGTAGGTACGACAAACATGACAGCTTTAATGTATGACATAATTAATATTTTGGATATACACAACGAAATCAAAATAATACTTCTTCAGTGTTATTTTGGTTGGTACCTACATCTCAAAAATCTCAATACGTCATTACTGTCTCGCCTCGTAAAGAGACACTGTTATCCGCGAGATGTCTTTCTTGCTAATACTTCAATGGAATGAAGGGAAAATATACATCGCATTACCTGCTCCGTGTGTATTACTTTACGATAATGTATCTACTCTACATCTCCCGGGATTTCATGTTACATTATATGTACACATAGCTGCTGTGTGTGACGAACTTAAAGGTGTAGCATGACAAATATTATAGCCTATAATAGTTGCATCTCAAATTAGCGAATAAAAATAAAATGATAAAATCATTAATTTGCGTCAATGTTTTTAACCTACTAGCGCTTCCGACGAGACTGGCCTGTTGAGAAGTGCCTTAAGCAACTCAACAGTCAGCCTTTTGTAAAAGCCAATTATGTACATTTCAAATATAAGTATTTAAAGATCTTAATACAATGCAAAATATTCTAAAAACAAAATAAATATAAAAAAAAAAAACTATTATGACCATAGATTTATCAGTTACTATGTATTCGACAGTCTTTGGACAGATTGTCTGACAAATAACAGGCTGTATTTCGTCATTAATATTAACAGGAGCTTGATTTATACAGTAATAAAAAAATTGTATTTTTCAAAACTTTATCTTTGTGTTAATTCATAATAATATTCGACTTATGAAGATTTGAATACACTATAAAAATTCCAGTTCACATAATATTTTACTTGCGGCAAGGCTGATATGAATTCAAGGGTTGCATAATTGCAGATATTTGCGTGGGAATTTTTTTAATAATTAAATTCAACGTTCGATTCTAAAGCAATTATTGCGGATATTGAATGCGATCGCGACTGTTTTAATTCATGGTATTTATTTTATTATATACCTACCTTTACTTTACTATCGTCAATTTGTACTTTATATTTTTTCTTTATCATTAAATTGTAGTTTTTTAAATGCTTTTGTTAACTAACTTTTATAGTACCTACCATTTTAAAAGAGCATGTGCCAGATATTTCGAGTGGCTTTTCTAAAGATAAATAATATGATTATATGAGATTATATTTGGACACATATAAATACTATAATATGAGCTGTATAATGCACTGCACTACAGTATAATAACAGAAACTTATTTTCAAATTAATGACACAATGTATTACAGCTGTCACTGGCAAACAAATAAGGAAAAAACCGGGCAAGTGCTAAGTACGTTTCGGGCCACGCACAATGTACATGTACAATGTACAATGCCATATTCTATGAAATTTGTACGTTTTCGTCAAAGAAATTTTACTTCATAAGTTCGTCGGCTATTACTCGGTAACTAGTAGTGCCTACTTAACTATTATAGTTTTCATTGTAGGTTCACTATATGGACTACTACCATGATTTTTTTCAAATTTCTAAACATAAGACTTTCGGGGGACCACCGTGCAAAACAAAAATTGACACGTTAAATGTAAATAATTCGCAAACGGATCATTGTATCGAAAAATTATCTCTGCACATCCAATGTTTTTATGAGACCTAGCTAACGATACCAGACAACATGGGGTCAGTGCGAAAAAAAATAATTATTTTTACTTTATTTATAGGGGAGACACCCCAAAAAAATATGTTTTTAAAAATTTTGTTCCAGCTCTTTGTTAGCATTATTAATATGTGTATAGGTCATACCAAATTACACTTGTCTAGCATTAAGCCTCTAGGCGCTAGATCGCGGACAGACAGACAGACGGACATGGCGAAACTATAAAGGTTACTTGTAATTTACTACGGAACCCTAAAAGGAGATAACTTGAGATTTGATGTACAATTAAAATTCCTTTCAACTGGCTGTTAGTTTTTATAAAGAAAGGTCTTCATTAATTAGGATATGGATCGAAGCAGCGGATGTTCCATTAGGCTAGGGAAGCTCAATGACGTCATTTCGGTGACGTCAAAATCGACCGGAGTAGGTATCCGCCGTGACATCCATGATTAATATTTCATATCTAAGCGACACGCCACAGTGAAGCGACTAGGCTGCCAATAAGCTGTTCAAGTGTTACGGTTTTCTGTTCTCTTATGTCGCCAAGTTTATATCAGGGATAATTTTCAATTTCAGAGCTACATGAGAAATAAATTGTTTATACACTAGATTGAACTAATTTTGACAGGACTAGAAGTGTTGCTATCCTTGTCACTAATTGTAAACCAAAGAAGGACAACAACACCTTTGGTCCTGTCAAAATTACTTCAGTCTAGTTAAATGTACAACAGAATCAGCGCCATTGACTATCAGACTTTTTTATATATTTATTTTTGTTTATGGTTTTATGTCCTTTTTAAATTGTCATTCACCTTCACATTTTTTGCTGACGTCATTTCACTGTCAAAAATATTTTTTCTCCATTCTTTACTCTTTCCTTCCCTCACCATCCCTAATACTGACCTTTTTAAATTTATAACAACCTGCACAGGTACCGTGTCTAACCGTGTCAGTCGTAAAACATGTGGAAATTTTATTTTCAATATATCAAATGTTCCACCGTCATAATTTTATGTTATTGAGCAATATAAAAATAGGTCAGCTGATATTTTTTTCCGTATGCCGAGTGTGCACTAGAAACGGCACTTTATGGTAACTTATCCCTACGAAGACAGGTGAAGGGGGTTCGGAACTGAATGCATACTAATCTCGCTAATCTTTAAATGTAGAACATAATAACAAAAATCTTTGTCAATATTATACTTATGTTACATATAAGGCTGGTGCCAAACGGTCGAGATGCCGAAACGGAATAACGAATGTCAGTCTGTGTGAGCCTCACGACCGAAGCGAGTTCTACTTGTAATTATTTTTTTAATATTCATAAATAATAAAAACCGTTTCGAAATTCCGTACGTATATGTATAAGTACGTACTTACGTACTGAGCCCTAATACTTATAATTTAATACGAAAACTTTACATAGTGTAAAATGAAGTCTGTCTGTCTATCTATGTATGCTTAGATCATTAAAACTACGCAACGGATTTTGACGCGGTTTTTTTAAATACATAAAGTGATTCAAGAGGAAGTATGTATGTATAATACATTCTGAAATTCCCACGGGAAAGTAGGACACACGCAAACGTAGTTGCGTAGGTTTCGCTACTAATAGGTACTTATAATAATATCGCTTAAATGTGCCTTGAAGCTGCGTTGATGTTGGTGGACTTATCAACAAAAAATCGAGCACCAGCTATATTAAAAAATGTACGGAACAAATTAAATCAAATCCAAATATCTTTACTCTGTCTTACAATGTTAAATTATATTTTTTAATCTACCTGCATTTCGGAATGACAATTGACGAGAAGAATATCGAAAGAAACTGTCAGTGAAGAGGTTTGTTTTTAATTTCCATTCAATATAAACAAATAAAATAATCTAATTGACAGGCAATGTGAGTGTGATCTCTCTGGTCAAAACATGGACTAATCTGTACATTTATGTGCTAAATAAAACGTCTCATTCGAAAATTGACACTTTGACTTCGCGTCTCTGTACTTATACCTATTTAAAAACTAGCTGACCCGGCAAACTTTGTTCTGCCTTAGAGGCACTACCCTACCCTACTCCTACCATACCCCTACCCTACAACTACCCTACCCCTACCCCACCCCTACCCTACCCTACCCTACCCTACCCCTAATCGAGTTTTCATTGTTTTTAAGATGTATTCTGCTATTCGGGACGGAAACAAATCCAACAAATCAAAAACCATGGCAATCGGTCCAGCCGTTCTCAAGTTATAAGTGTTGTAACAAACACGACTTTCTTTTATATAAATAGATAGATACACTGTCAATCAAAAGATTCGGTTCTTTGAGTTGTCTTTAACTGATATTTAACTTACAGATATTTTATTGTAAACAAACTATAAAATAAACTATTCATAAAGATGGTTTACATACAATTTTATAGCGAACCACATTTCTTCAGTAAAACGCCCCGTTTCATTTTTTGTTCATTGAATTCATACAATGAGAGTTATTGAAAAAAAAATAATGAAAGTACGACATTCCGTTGATGGACGAACCATTCGCTTTGAACTACGAATTTTTAGCCAAAAATCTTTCTGTTTTTATTTGAATTAGGTTGGAATACAAAAACATTATTATATTTTTATTAAGTTTTGTTCGGTAACCGCAAAAATAAACTAACTTTTTTAATTTTATACTATTGTAATAATCTAAATATGTATGAATAATGATATAAGCAAAACCAAGCAACTTTGATTAATTTTTTTTGTTTCTTTAATAAAATACACGACATAAGAAATTGTTCTCAATTTGTTTTCCTAAACGCAGCCTGTGGTTAAAAACGGATAAGCCTAAGTTGAGCTAAACTCAATTAGAGTCGGGTACGAAGTTCGTTTCTTTCTGTAACGAGATTGAATAAAGATTTCAAGTTATTCGAGAAACTTCACTTTATTGTCCAAGTAGCGTGGAATTAATCCCCTTTTTAAGACAGATTTCAAATAACGTGGAATTTATTATATGTCATGTTTTCACGACTTTTTAATAGACCGCGAATTATATACAATGCTCCATTGTGTGGGGTGGGACAAAGTTTTTTCTTATAAATATGTGTGCGTTTTGAACTGACAATAATATTAAGATATTCGGTATTTTAAGACCAAACAAAAAATAAGGGTTGTTGTCGCCGCTTCCCCTGATTATCTATACTAATATTATAAAGAGGAAAGATTTGATTGTTTCTTTGTTTGTTTGAAATGAATAGGCTCCGAAACTACTGGACCGATTTCAATTGATCGATGACTGATGGAAATTCTTTCACCAGTAGAAAGATACATTATCAGGACGTGTCATAGGCTATAGCTTTTCCCGAATTCAATGTGGTTCCCACAGGAACGGGCCCGGAACTTCACGCGGACGAAGTCGCGGGCAAAAAAGCTAGTATTTCATAAACAAAAAAGGTATTTGTCACTATGCGGCATTCCCTAAAGTAAAATAAAAAGGTATATTTGACACAAAGTAAATTTGATATTTTTGTACATTCCGTACATTGAAAGTTAATTCGAATTTACATAATAACTTTATGTAACTTTGTTTTCACTATTTTTTACACGAGGTTTTTTTTTATGCATATACACAATACATGTCGGGACATCCATAGCAGAAGATTATGATGTAATTTAGTTCTTTACTACGGAAAGCTTTTGAAGCGAAAGCATTGTGCCTTTGTTTCGGATACCATACTCGTTTATAATAGCACGGGACAAACAGCTGCATTGTTCTCTTCTCTGGGATGAAAACGATTTAAATAAATATAATAAAATGAACAACTTTTTATTAAAAATATCCATAGTGGTGTTAGTAACATCGAAATATTGCGAAACTATGTCAGTAGTTACACAAGACAGACAATTTTATTTTCATAAACACATATAGGTAATTATGATAATTAAGTATACCTTTATTTTTCTTTATTTAATTCTTTGCTTAAATTAAACAACGTTTGTAAATTGCATCAAATATTGACTGTCTTGCAAGACTTTACAAATACATTTCGACCCATCCTAACTTTCAGGATTGCCAAGTAATCAAGAAAGAGCATTCTTTTGCTTATCTTATCTCAAAAGATGATAAAGTCTACTTAATTGAACGTCTGTTTGCTTTACATAGATACATAGTAAATCTAGATGTGAATCTTTATAATCGTATTAACAAAAGTATCTGAGCGAGGTGTAAACTAAAACATGTCTTGTCACTTTTAGTCGTCATATAATTCACCTTACTTACTACGCACTCATGCAAATTTGACTATAATTTATATAAACCTACCATACATGGGTACCTATTTTTTGATTGAAGACTCACGCTTTTATTAATAAGCTGTTGCTTATTAATAAAACCGTGAGTGTATGTTTACAATCAGCCAACGCTTAATTAAAACCTGCTTTATCATTTCTAATGATAAATTGTTTTGGAGGATCTACGTTTATTAATAAGGGGTTTAAAAAAATGCTTATGACACAAACAAACGTTTAGTCTCACCTTTTAAACTAAAATCTTATCTATAAAAGCACCTTTGAATAGCAAAAAACGTGGATATCGTGCAGAGTGCGGTGTTGGAAATGCAAACAGTATTTATTTTATTTTATTTGGAAACACTATGCTTGACCATTTGCTTGCCCACGCTCGAATAAACACGTTTTTAAAGCTAGGTTGCGAATTCCCTTACATTAAACATTATTATAGAGTCTTCACCCGGAAATTCAACTCACATTGCAACTCTCTAAGCGATATCTTATTTCTAACTCGAGGCGGATAACATCAATCAATATCCGGAACCAACCGGCCCTTAGCAGGTCGTCTTAACAATATCCGAAGTCCTTTTCTGTCCCTATAAATAAAGTGTCGTATAACAAGATCTTAAATTAATTTTAATTCTCCGTTGTCTTTTAATGTCACTGTTGTTTTGTCAAGAATAAAATACAGATTAAAGGTAGTCGCATACGAAACCACTTTTGAAACACAGTTTTTAACACAGTTAGTAATATAATTATTGTACAAGTTTCAGTAGTTTCTCTCTCACTCAAAAGCCGCGTCTCTCTTCTCAGTAGCAGCCTCCGCTTCCCTCTGTCTTGTGCCAGCTCTTTTACCTCTTTAGAAGACACATCGCCTGTTTTTCCTTCACTTCTACGTAAGCTCTTCTGCGGCCTTCCCCTTTCTCTTCTACCTCCTATCTATCTTTCTATCCTTTGAAGATGTTTCTGTTGCTGATAAATTGTCTTATAAGACGTCTTACTAGTTTCTCCCTTCCAGTTTCTATTTCCTTCATCAAAGTTCTCATTTCACTTACTTCTCTCGTTAGTTCTTCATTACGTCATCTTCAGTAGTTTATTTACAAATAAATGTTTTATAATGTATTTAGAGACAGAGTCACGCATATATTCCGCGAAGGGTTAAGAAGAGCATTTAAGGTACTTGGGGAACGTTCAATTTAAATTTATTTTACATTTTAAACCACTATTTCGGTTCGGTCTCACGTTTTTCATTAATCTATACGGGCACTCTTCACGACGGTAGTCCACTGCAAATCGATTTGGAGCGCAGATTGTCCGGATTTAGGAAAAGTCCCCATGAAGCTATACTCGATTTGATGTAACTCAAATAATCTCTATATAATTCAGTTAAGTGTTTATAAAATGAAATAATATACCTACGATTTTGGGTAATAATACAAAAATTCACAGAATAATAAATAAAAAATTTGTGATAGATACAATACAGGTATAATTCAACTACTTTATTATAAGCGACATAAATGTTTAGATTTTTCATATCCAATAAAAACACCGCATTGATTCCAAATTACAATGACAAGCACCACCAGTCTCGTAGTTATCATTGAACTAATGCCGTAATTACCCCTGCAGGGGTAAATCTGCTTTTTTGTGGGGGTAACGAAGAACCTAATAATTTAGACTTAATATCTAAAAATTATAGATCGCCCAGCATATCTTTCTAGCTGCTGCCGTCGCGCCATCGCTATTAGTTAGTTGTTTAAATATAATAAAATACTTTAAAATTGTCAGACTTATGTCCAATTTGTTATTAATAAAGATATTTGTATTTGCTTGTATTGTTTTAATGATAACATTGCAAAGTCAAATATTGAAAAGGTTAGGAACCACTGAGTTTAAATGCAAGCAGAATATAAATTTCATTGATATTCAGTCAATTTCTCTGATGATCAGCATGTAACTTTACCTTGTCATATTTCCCTATCAAAAACGGGCAACTCAGAAAAAACCGTGTATCCCAGTAGATGTTATTATAAAAATCTCCCAGTTGGCTCATTGTCCCCTCCCACTGGTGTCACGAAAAATATAGCATATGCCAGTAGCCTTGGGATACGCCGGAAAAAACTAAGTACCTATATAGTTGATAATTAATCATTGCAAATCATCCAACAGAAATTCTTTCACCTGGAGATGTTCCAAACTTAAAATGTGCAATCATAATCAGTCGTTGCATTATTCAACTTCCGAGATTGCAATACTACGTAGAAGAAAAGCATTTTAATGTTTTCACGTATCAGATTTGATAAAAATAAAATTGTCTTTTTACCGTACTAAATAAAGGTAAAACCCTGTCAAAAATCATTACTTTGATGATTTTTCTTTTTCTGTAGCCTATAACATTGTTATTTTTAATTAGATTTTGTAAAATTAAACAAACTGAACATCGGCGTCTATGCAAAAAAAAAAGAAAAACTAAATTTTCAGAACCTTACGATTTTACATCTAAAGGATAATAGATAAAACTACGTCCAAGTACTTCTGTTATGTTATGTTGCTTGCATTCAAGACAAAGAAATCAAAACTAATTATTCATTCGAACCTAGGTACCAATTTAAAGACCACGCGGGCGAAACCACGACAAGCACTTAGTCATTATAAAATTCTACTATATAGAATATGAAACCATACTACAAGATCAACCAGCTCGACGAGGTACAATTTGGTACAATTTGGTATATTTTTTATAACGAGGAAAAATATATAAAATTATCGAACTTATGACGTAATTGGCAATATCTCCGTCATTTTACCACGAAGTTTATTTATATCATCAATATCATTCATTATACATTACACGAAAAAATTACTCTTTATATTTCCCAATCTAATCAAGGAAATTCTCATAATTTTTCATTTTTCGGTATAAACGTGGTTCCGAACCTGGGGGTAATTACTCCCACGGGGGTAAATATGCTTTTTGTGGGGGTAACGAAGAACCTACTATTTAAGAATAAAATTATATCTAATAAAATGAGAGTTCCCCCCCCTCCCCACCCCCACGCAGCCACGCAATTAACGATTAAGTATAAGCACAAAGGTTGGTAAGGGCAAATGACAAAATAAATACAGCAGATGTGTTTTCCAGATGCCTAATCAAAATCTGACTAACATAATGGTGGGTGATGGTGGTCTAAAAGAGGATAAAAAGAAGAAAAGTGTAAGGTGTTATAGAATAAATATTTTTTATACATCGGTAGTCAACATAAAGCTCATCAAAGTATTCTATTTCAAGAAGTCAGTTTCCTGAACGGAAGATAAACGGATATGCACAGATATAACCATTAATAAACAAAAATAAGCCATGATTTTAAAAAAATGTTTTTCTTTCATACTTCATTCATATTTTCCTCGAGAATGACAGTAACGGTAATGCTTGGTGTAGCGATCCCCGCGTTATACGTCACCAAAAATGCTGCGTTTACAAAGCGCGAGGGTCACTTCAGTTTTTTTTTTCTTTTTTAATGAATAAAGGGGGGGGGGGGGGGAGGGATTGAGTGAAAGTAAAAGAGATGACAATATCCATAATGATATATAGAACCAGACCATAAACATACACTACAACTAAGATACTATTGAAATATTGCAATGTTTGTAGCTCAACCACATTCATAGAATTTGTTGCGTCACAATATAATAACGAATGGAAATGTCAACAGCGCGGCGTGAAAATTCCTATATAAACGAGACTCTGATCTGCTTATACATGGCACACTTTCAGTTAAATTGATAATCATACAAAACTAGACCAACCTTTATATATTTAACCAGTGAAAACCGCATACTTCAACCATTGGGAGTGCAGAAATCCACGAAAGCAGATTATTAAAATAAAATATAATTAAATAGGCAAATATAATAAAATACATAAATAGATACCTACCTAGTACGCGTATAGAATCCTTACAACTTCCATCGTTTATTTTTAATTCAATTTAATCAATTTAATTATAATTATTAATACAATTTATCAAAACAAACAACCAGTGATTGTGCTTCAGTTATCTCTGTAGACGGACCATTGAGCAGTGGTAACCAACCGCAGGGCGTAGATAATTGTTATGGTTGTATAGGAGGCTCCATAGACAGACTGCCTTGACTAGTTAGTCATTTATAAGCCGTAGTCAACAGTTTGGGCATTGTAAATCAATCTCTGAATAAATTATGTAGTTCAATTCTACCTACTCATACTCTCTGAAAATGATTTAATTTAATTTTTTTTAGACAAACTTAGAAACTTGTGTTATGGGATACTAACTCAACGATACTATATTTTATAACAAATACATATATAGATAAACATCCAAGACCCGAGGCTAATCAGAAAAAGTTCGTTTTTCGTCAAGCATGACATTACGGGATTCGAACCCGGGACCTCCTGGGTGGCGGGCCGGCATGGTAAACATTACCACGGAGGTCGATAAAATATTGTATTGAAGATACAGCCCCCTCATGCCGAAGGCTTTTTAATCGAAAATTTCAGTAAAATTTAGGCAAGTGACGTCATTCTAATTTTCTATGAAATAGCGTTCAAAATTAACGATTCTGTAAGTGGGTAGCTCCGACTGTGGCTTTTCAAATGAAAATTTCAATAGATTTAGACAAGTCACGTGTCATCTAAACGTAAATGTCTATGAAGAAGCGTCATACATTGCAGATTCGATAGCAACTTTGCTACGAGATTTGATCGCTATCTTTGGAGGTTGCCTCAAATCGCAAACGTTAGTTATATTACTTCAAATGTAAATTATAGTTGCGCTGACCAATTTCACCGCCTGTTGGTGAAAGACAAAGGCTACTAATTAGGTCACAAAAAGTAACAAGCGACAGAATTATCTACTGGATTTTCCTGGATGATTTGTGTATATTAACAAAGGGGTTTAAGTTTATATTATACATCAAGTGTTGTATAGTTTGTGTTTATAGGTTAACTGTTGCTGTTGAGTTTCTTGCGCCACTTCTTCTCAACAGGCCATTCACGTCTGAAGGGCTAGGAGCATAAAAAATATTGACGTGCCTAAGTATTTCTTGTTTTACTTGCAAAATAAATGTTTTTTTAAACTATTCTCGAGAAGAATTGAATGAAGTGTGAAACTGACAAAATATATTTTCAATGTTTTTTAATATGATGGTATCTATCCAAAAATACGAATGCTCCAAAAATAAAACCATTCATTTATTGATTTCCCAATGATTTTACGAAATAATTGATGGTCGAATATATTGATTCTCTACATATTCATTTGGTATGGCCTGATTCTCTCTGTTTAGGGAATGTACAATAGGCTTTGTTCATGTGAGCCCTTTGATTTGGTGCTAACATTAGCTTCCTTTTCACCATAGCGCTGACTTATCAGATTATTTAATTTTATTTCATTTAGGTAAGTAATTGAGTTTAATATCGGTTTCCCTACTTTGAAAGATTACAGCTTATTCTGTATCCATACTTTATCAAATAAGCAATCAATAGTCATTTCGAAATGCTAGTAGTTAAAAAATATAATAATATCTAACATTGTAAAAGACGAAGAGTCTAAGTACTCGCGACGACGTACAGAATGAAGAAATTTCGACTTGGACTTTAAGTATTATAAACGTGAAATGTGTTAATTGTCCTTTCATATCGAACAGACAATGATTGACGTTTTTTTTTACGGCGATAGTTTCGATTTGTAGAATGACATAGGTAAATTTTCAACATTCTCACGGGAAAATAATGATACACAACTCATTGGTGCTAGCCGTTCAAACCTCAATTTCGTCAATCGTATTATTCTATCGTATCTTTTTGTTAGACTAAATGTGGCCGTGCGGTCGGTGCGCGTCCCGCCTAAGATATTTTTCTCTTGTCATTGTGAAAACATTGTAACAATTTCAGCTTAATAAAAGCCGTAATTAATTATTTTATCTCATTTCGTGCCTATCTCATTTATCAAATTGGCGACCCCGTTCTGAAGAATATTTAAAAAATATATTACATATTATGTTTTACAGTTTGGTAAGAAATTTATATATCATTTACCACAACCCTATATTATGTATATTCGCACTTGATTGCTGCACGTAAAATCTTTGTTTGTCGAGCGAAACAGGAGTTTTGTACGAGCGACGATTGATGACTATAGACGGGCGCAATGTTCCTCCTTTTTATACGTCATTGTGACAGTTCATTGATTTTGTAAGTTGATCGAAAGTAGACGTAGACTGGCAGACAGTGATTTATAAAGGACTATTTTTAGTCAAACCATAATTGGACGTAGCCACAGTAAATATATAAGCTAAAGCAGTAAAGAAACTACGTACAAACGTTCGAAATGACGCACGCACACAGACGCACGTACTGTACGCACAAGGCCCCTAAGCGGACATCGCAGTGCTGTCAGTCGCGAGTGTCGCGTCGAGCAAGACGAGTGGTCACTCTTGGTGTTTTATAGTATTGCGTACGCTGTCCGTGATCTTTTTAAAAATGCCACGAGTGTATTGCGTAGTATACGGCTGCTTGAATTCGGCATCTTCAAAACCGGAGCTTTCATTTTTTAAATACTTTTACACGTCAATTTTTACTAACTAGCCAATTTCAACTAGTCAATTCATTCGATTATAAATTTGATTATTTTAGTACCCAAATAAACGTTTTATAATAATAAAAAATATCTTTTAATTTTATAAAAGTTAAGATTGACAACCCTAATGCTCTAATGAAAAGTATCTAATTATCTCAAAAAAGGCCTAACTAGCTGAGATACAGAGCTAACGAGACAAAAAAAAAACAATTTTACAAAAGTAAGAACACAACCCTAACGCTTAATTGGCGCGTAGGTATTTATCTCAATAAAAAGGCCTAGTTTCGGTACTGTTTTAGCTTATATATTTACTGTGACGTAGCTGAGTAAAAAAGACAAAGATTTTTTTGTCTATTTTTTAAAAGTAAATGTATTACATGTAGGTGCTTATTGTAAAAAAGGCAATGTAGGCATAAACAAGATAAGTTTTAGAAACGGCCAATTTTGGAATATTTAATTAATATTTTTACTACATAAACATATTATAAACATAAATTAATAATTTATAAGTATTCATAATAAAAAAATACTCGTAGCAAGGTTTTGAAGCGACCGTTTTTAGTAAAAGCTCTGAATTTTACCCTCTGAAAATAGCCATGAGCACGGCGGCCTTGAAGCCAGAATCCCATAGAGCCTCGCTCGGGAAGAATTTATTAAAGGATTGCGTATAAATTAGGCTCCTCTGCAATGCAGAGAACTAAAACCATGGCGCAGATAATTAAGTGACGATGACGTCATATTAATAGTGAGTGATATAAACAATACAATCAAAAACACTAACACGTTAATTTTATAACTGGATAATAATTAAGTTTACTTTTTCCCTCTTTTCGGTTTGTACCGTCTTTTTTTATGTAAGAGGTTGGCAACGAGCATGCGGGTCACCTCAAGTCACCTGATGTTAGGTAATCACTGCCACCCATGGAGCACAGAGACACCGGACGAGTTCCTTCTGATTGAATATTTATTATGATAATATTTTAGAAAAATTAATTATGTATTATTATACATAATAATATATTTCAAAAAACTGAACTGTAGGAGAGATACCAGCCAAAGAATCACACATGAAATCTTAGTTAAATATGAAAACCTGTCTACTAATATTACACATTTAAAAAAAGTCTATGCTAATGTCAGAAGCATACGAAGACCAGGAAAGCTGGACGAACTAGAATGTGCACTAAAAGCAATACCATCTACTGTGGATGTGATAATATTAACAGAGACTTGGCTAAACTCAGAAGAAGAAGCCAAACTGTATAATTTACCGAACTATGCCCACACTTATAATTATCGACACGATGGCAAAGGCGGAGGTGTATCAATCTATTTACATAATATCATCAAATTTGAAGTCACCGAAAACAAATACCAAGACAGTAACCATTATTTATGGTTATATCTGCCTAAATTCTCATTAAATGTCGGTGGTATCTACAAACCTGGTGATACGAAGAGGAACTTTCTGAACATTTTTGGTTTGCAACTGGAGAAAAGAAATAGAACTAGGTATTGTCTTTGGTGACTTTAACATATACCTGCTGAGTAAAAACATCTCTACGTCACAGTATTTATCTCTCCTAGAAGAAACTGGATACGAGGTTATAAATAAAATAGGTAAGGATTACTCCACACGGCAAACTACTACGTCAATCCTTGAAATTCTTTCCATTTTTGATTCCGCAATGTCTGACCATACCACCGAAGTCTCAAAATACAAACAAAGGGCCAAACCAAGAACGGAAATCTATATAAAACTGTCAGCGAAGATGTATAGAAACGAAAGTGAAGACTACAAATCTTTAGAAAACTACATTAAGGATGGAACAAAGTAAGGTACGGAAAACAAAAATCATGAATTTACCTAAACAAGACTGGATCAACAAGGAAATTACTGATATGATAAACTCCAGAAACATACTATGAAAAAAAGTGAAGCAAGACCAAGAAAGAAACAAAAACTTGATAACTGATTTTTTGAAAGCTAGAAACAATGTAAAACAGAAGATTAAAAAGGAAAAACAAAAATATTACTACAACAAATTTCAAAATTGTAATAGAAACCCAAAAAAGATGTGGGAAACATATAACCCCTGGCCAACAACAAAGATAAAAGTGACAGTATACCTCCCAAACTCATGCATAACTCGCAACTAATAACGGATGGATTTAAGGTATGCGATGTTTTTAATGAATTCTTTGCGTCAGTCGGCACCAATCTAGCGCAAAATATCCCATCCAAATATCACCAACAAGCGGGTAATACACTTATGTACCCAGACGATTATAAACACGACATTATGCTAACAGAATTACGAGCCTGTACACGCGAGGAGATAATAGGCATACCATACCTAACAGATAACTTAGACGCCAATACCAGTATTGGTTCAGATGAATTTGTACCTACAAAAACAATATAATATATAGAATGTAGGTATGTTGATTTGAATAAGAACTCCGTGTTTACCGATTGTGTTTGTAAGCAATATGTCTAGTACACTTCGTTCGTCAGTATGTCTGTTCTAATTAATCCATAATCTCTGTTTTAATTAAATCAATATACATATAGATGAATTTCAATATTTTTTAAATCAATATCCAATATTACTTACTGATTCAAAGTTTTTCTTATGAAACTTTTAAGTGCAGAAACTTAGAACGACGTAATTATTCTTTCCATCCTACTAATATTATAAAGGAGAAAGTGGTGTGTATGTTTGTTACTCCTTCACGGTCAAATAGCTAGGCCAATGTTTATGATATTTGGTATGTAGGTAGCTGATACCTTGGATTAATACATAGGGTACTTTTTATCCCAAAAAGTACGCGATTCCCTTTGGATTTGGTCAAAAGTCGGACATAGATGGCGATGCTGTGCATAAAATTAAACGCGGGAAACACCACGGGCAGCAGTTAGTTCTCCAAATAATTTTAGATTCCAAGGAATCAGACTTCAGTTGAATTCTACTGTACATGTGTTTGTGTGAACTACTTAACTTACTTTACTCAGTCTGTAAGCGCTACCCGAGAAAACTCCAGCTTATGGAAGACTCTTAACTTCTAATCCTCTAGCTTTTACCAACATTTAGTTTACTTACTATATTATAAACTATTTACTTATATGTGCTAAATTATCGGAATATTACTAAATTAATTATCTGACACAAAATAAATAAATATTGGTAAATAATAATTTTCTAAAAACGCCATCTATTAGTAGACATTTAGAAAGATAAAATTAAATGTATATTAAAATACTTCAGCACACACACATTTTATTTTAGTAGTATAATAATAAGGTGCTCGATGGCGTCGCTGTGTGTCGCACTCTAATATGAACACGCAAGTTAAGCGACGTCGACCCTAGCCAGCGTTTATATGGGTTTCGTTATCTCGAGCTTCTCCGTGCTCAAGTGGGCACGTTAAGCCGTCGGTCCCGGCTGTTGTCGATGGATGACAGTCGTTAAGCTAAGTCGGTGGCCTTAGGGCGGTTTGAAAACACCGGCCTCTGCCAATCCGCATTGGAGCAGCGTGGCAGAGTACGCTCTAATCACCTTCCAACCACCTAACCAACAGTGGGATGATTATGGGTTGATATGATGAGTATAATAATTAAGACTTGTATTAATTTTATCTACACTAATATTATAAAGAGGAAAGATTTGTATGTTTGTGTATGCGTGTGTGTATGTATGTTTGTAATTAATAAACTCAAAAACTACTGGACTGATTTCAAAAAATCTTACACCGTTGGGAAGCTACACTATTATTGTTATTATTAGAGGGTGTTCAAGTCGCTAGTTGGACTCATTACACCCTGTTCCCGTGTGGATACGGTTGTTACTGTGGCCCCGATGACCTCCCCCCAGAAAACCTTAAACTCCTTCTGCAGAACTCCGCTATGCGACCAGTGTTCAGGTCGCATAGTTTTCCTTCTTCGATCCTATCGGCTTCAAAAGTCTTCCACCTGAGCCTGCTGTAGTGTATGCACTCAGCCAGGAAGTGCTGGCTGGTCTCTGGTTTACCGCATTCAGGACAAGCGGGGTCTATGTTGTTGTCTATGAGGGACATTATGTCGGTTAAGTCTGCAGTGGCCCGTGATGATGCCCATGACTATGCCCAGTCTTTCCCGGCTTAGTGATAGTAGTGACCAGGTTCTTTTGTGATTCTTTCCTTCACAAACAATTTTGCTTGTCTGCAGCTGTTACTCCCTGCCCAAGCGTCCTGTGCCTCGCGTTTCATAAGTTCGTTTATCACTCCTTTAGTGAGGCTTCGGTCCTATAGGTTTCGAGCTGGCACCTTCTCTTGCGAGCTCGTCTGCTCTTTCATTCCCTAATGTTCCTTGATGGCCTGGAACCCATGCTACAGTGACCGTCGTTACCTCGGCTAGTTTTGCACTCCTTGACAAGCCCTGATACGGTCTCTACCTTGGCCAGTGCTCTGATTGCCGCTTGGCTGTCTGAATAGATAATGGTGTTTTGCGTCTCTATCCTGTAGTCGGTCAGCACCATTTCTGCACATTCTTTTATAGCTAGAACCTCCGCTTGGAAGACGCTAGCATACGTACCCAATGCTAGGACCACATCTTTAGCCGAATTACTGGGTATGTGTATCCCTGCTCCAGCTAATCCTGTGCTTCTCATTCTGGATCCATCTGTGTAACAGATGAGCTGGGAACCCGATGTATCAATTTTCCAGTCTGATCTTTTACCTGTGTGTATTCTATACTTCTTGTTGAAATATCTTTTGTTTCTTGATTAGGTCGTTACTTCTCATAAGTAGTGACATCTCTCTCCCTAATGCGTCTTCTATCGCAGCATGACCTTGGTCCGTACTCCGTGCTTTCCATTATTTACAGGCACTGATCCTGTACCATTGCTCTGCTGCTCTTTTTTTGACCTCAGTGTGTACCGGCACCAAAGCTACACTAGCTCCAAGTAACATAGGCTACATTATATATTTTTTTTAAATATGGATCCTTTAATCCGTGCGAAGCCACGGTCCTCTAGTTAAAAATAAAAAGAAACATAAATTTGAAAATTAACAGGGCTATTTTAGAAAAAAAACGTTTTTTTGACAACGCTCTTTATAACACGGTTCGAAATGGCACTGTCCAAAATATTAAGCATTTTTTTCTATGATGAAGTGAGTTACTAACTACTAAAATAACTAAAACTAAAATACTAAAAATGTTAGAAAGTAAATTTAATCCTAATAAAAGCACTACCACTTACAAATCGCTTCATATACGTATTCCGTAATAGCTAAGTAGCTCAATGATGTGAAGTAACGAAGGCATCCGTTTAATTAAAAAAAAACTATAATTTGTACTCTTGTTCTGGCAACAATATCGTAATTCTTTTAGTCAGATCTTTCTCAGTTTTTGTTGCTGGCTTTCATGAAAAAGAAAGAAATTTATACAAATGTCATGTAGCCAAAAGAAAACAGCTGGAGTAGGAAAACTTGATTATAACCGCAATAATAACAAAAAAAATTAACTCCATTAGTTACCAGAGCCTTACAAATACTTACAATGGTAATGAAACGTATACCGTACGTTTAATTTTGAACCTTAGTGCATTGTTTTAGGGACAAACTTGTACATTCCATAGCAGCCAACTGGGATATTATATCCTTTGGTGACAACTGCTGTTTAATTATTTTTTTAAATTTTGGATTGAGTTTATTAATTTTGGATTCATAGTATTCACTAGATACATAAATAAAAAACATAACCAAATAAAATAACTAATCTGTGACATAACATACTAGGCGCTGTAGCAAAGATAAATCACGCTAAGGTTTCGTTTTATTTTATACTACTAGGGTGGCAAACAAGCAGCGGCCCGCCTGATGGTAAGCATCACCGTAGCCTATCGAGGCTTGCAATACCGGGGTATCACTCGCGCGTTGCCAACCCTCCCAACCCCCCAGTGGAGCTCTGGAGACCTTACTCACCGTAGGAACACAACATGGCCGAGCGAGACCAATGCTATTTGGCTACGATCTTCTGTAAGGTGGAGGTCCTTCCCCAGACGGGGTGCTCCGATTTGAGCGGATTATCCGCTGTGCCCTACCTCTCTTTCTCTTTCGTTTTTAAACTAGAAGATAATTGATATTATGCCTTTGCAAAAACGTCTATCTATTGATGAAATTCTACAATCTACATAGGTAGTAAGTATAGGTACTTATTACTTACTGACTTTTAAAGATAATAACTAGCTGTGCCCTTGACTCCGTTCAGGTGGATTTTCGGTACGGGCAAAATCAAAATCCCAGCCTCCGGATCCTCAATGATTTTGCTGGCACTATCAATGTCAAATTAGGTTGGGCATTGGTATAAGGGATTTGTTCTTGTAACCTGGAATTACACGATAGTTTCTATCCCAGATATAAGCCTGTAAATATGCAGGGTTAAACCGCTGGCGTCGTCGTCTAGTTGATTATATTATTATGACTTGATAATTATTTTTGGAAATTAAATATGAACGGCTGAAATGGGAGCAGGAATTGAGTGAGTAAATCCGTACGTTTTTTTTATTGGACACTTATTTGTGTGTGAGTTCGTCTGTGGATTTCTAAGGGATCTTAGTATAGTTTAATTTATTTATGTGACTGCATTATTACTTTGACGTAATATCGATAAAACCATAACTGGCATTATCTTTTTGAATCCCAGTGTAATTTATTTTGATTCTACGATCCTACTGGTTGAATGACAACAGTCGATTCACGGTCACGCAATATCACTATTAAACTTTTGGATTTTCTGTGTGTCACTATTTTAGAGTTACGTAATAATGTTACCAATCGGAACCCTACATACCTACATCAATATGTGGACGTGCTTGTGTCACATATTTTGAGTCAACTAATATACAGCTCATTCACAGTTATTTTAGTGTCACAGGAATAATTCTGTAGCAGAAATAATGTGTGAGCCGACATAGAAGGACTGCTCGAGCGGTTAGCCATTGATACGCGGATCGCTCTTATTTTGAGTGTTTTAAACCTGTTTTTACATCTGTCAGAGGTAAAATAACTGTGAACGATCCATAGTTTGTTTTATTTAACAAACGAGTATGTTCCTCGCCCTTTTCCGATATTGACAGAGTGAGATAAGTAAATTGTTACAGCCAATAGCAACGCTCGCAATGCAACCAATAGCAATGTTTACATGAACCAATATAGCAACTCACTTTGTTACTCAATAAAGCTGCTCTCAATTTGCCGTAATTTCTATCGACTTTGTACTTTGTAGGAAAGATTTTTAAAGCATTGAAGAGTTCCGTAAACTCATATTATAATAGAATATAGGTACTTAATAATACTTTGAAAAGATTATATTGTATGATTCGCTAAGAACTTACACAATTTAGATTAGTTAAATTAGGTATTAACAACGTCTATTTTAAAGCAACTGTAAAAGTTAGCAAGAAGAACTTCGCGGAACTTTCAGCATTCTTTGTTTTCCACAACCAAACATTTGCTGGAAATTTCACTTTGTAATTTGTTGTATTTGTTTAAAAAGTAAAAATAGAATGTTGTAAAACCTTGTATTTATTTACTAACGGGCGCTTACTTGTCAATGCGGTTTTATGGGTTTGTTCCCGCAACTAAGTTTCGCACTCGCTATAATAGGTACCTACTAGTAATGTGAAATAAAAAGAATTAACAGTAAATAATAATGAAATGTGACTTGTAAGACTTTGTAGTTTTTTGATTTTAGTCTGATTTCGTCAGATATAAGGGTCATGTCATATAATAAGATTAATTATTAGTATTATGTAAACATGCTACCCAATAAAACTTAAAAGTTACCTACGTTTTTATTTCGTTTCGATGTCAAAAGAAAAACAAAATATAAACCTACCTTAAATATTAGTTCGGATAATTCCTTATTGTAATTCAGCATCGACAGTACCGAGCTGTTATTTTATGATAATATGCTGCTTCAAGCTTAATTTATAGCACTTCCGCACGATACAATGAATTGGAAGTAAAACGTATAACGGATAATCTTAATATTATGAGGGTTTTTGTTCATAATAATAGACAATTGAAATATATTGTATTTCGTAGTACTACTTATCTTCTATTCTGTGACTGCATAGAATATTAAAAAATCTTTTCAATAGATTGGGTAGGTACCTAA
This sequence comes from Endotricha flammealis, assembly GCA_905163395.2. Lineage (NCBI taxonomy): Eukaryota > Metazoa > Arthropoda > Insecta > Lepidoptera > Pyralidae > Endotricha > Endotricha flammealis. The sequence goes on along the minus strand of LR990852.1, from coordinate 13,637,059 downwards.
TGTATTCTTAATTGTTTTTCCCCTAGCCTGGAGGGGTTGTATTTTGTCCCACTGCTGGGCAAAGCCTCCCCCCCCTCCCCATTTCTCCACTCGTCACGGTCTAAAGCTACTTCTAGCCAACCACCTAAAAAGGCCATCTTCAAATTATATTTATCAAGAAATTACATGATATAGAGAGGAGAGACCTGGTCTTCGCTCTGGGTTTTTCTGGGTTTTTGGTCTGATGAAGTCGCTCCATGTAATTTTTCGCCGAACCTTTATAGTCAGCTAGATAATTATAATGGACTTGGAAATCATGAGTTTCTTAGTGAAAATGCTAATAATAAAGTAACTATGGTACATACAGTTTAAAATGGTTATCTCATTTTTTGCACTGTACATTTCTGGATAGACCACACGCCGCAGACTGCAGCTGCAGACTGCTAGCGACATACTTGTTTCTATGTAGCTCTATGAAAGTGAGTCCAACTCTCCAAGCGCGGCGACACTGCGATCGGCGGCACTTTCATAGAGAGAGATACATAGAAACTAAAGTGTCGCTTGCAGTTTCTGCGGTCTGCGGCTTGCGGTCCGTTATTGAATTGGACCTTCATACACAAGTTTCAAAATAATATGGGTTTGAAACTGTAGTACGGGAAGCTATAAGCTCAGCATAAGACGAAAGAGGAGAAAAAAAAAAAATATAATGCACAATGACCTATTGCATTCAGTAACAGACTCGGAGCCAGCGTCTAACAATAAGAGAATGTGAAAATAGCCATCAAGTTTATGTCCATTGAACTTAAGTAAGTAAGTAAGTAAGTACTTACAGTAAAACATGTCTATTCAAGTAAATAAGTAAAGTAATTAGATTTTTTGTAAGGACTTGTCATTTCATCGTTATTTGTCTTATTATCGGGGGGCACGGTAGTATCCCTCCCCACCCCCCCTCCCCCAAGTCGAGCGCGAAGCAAACACTGCCGTACCATTCTTTACTGGAACCATTTCGCCGCATTTTCAGGCCCCTATTTGAGAACCTCTGGATAAGACCTGTGGGGCAATTCACGTAACAAGAACCGATTCTAGTTCGATTCAACGACACTCGCTGTCCCGTTCAATTCCTATTTTGTACGAGTGAGACAGCGAGTATCGTTGAATCGAACTAGAATCGGTTCTTGTTACGTGAATTGCCCCACAGAACGCAGAAATTTTCGTCATCCAGTAAGCTATAATCACATACTTAAAATCAACAATTTCAAGTCTGTTTTCATTTAGTTCCGAAGTTCTCACTCACTCACTCATGATCATCAGAATAGAACTAGTATTTCTCATAAACTCAGAGAACTGAAATTTGGTACAGAGTTAGGGTTTATTGGCCACATAAAGGGAAAACTATAAAAACTAGAATAATCGAAGATCTGGAGTACCTGGTGGGTGACCCTGATTAGAAAACACAAGAGCCCAACCAAACTATTAGAGATCGACATACCGCCTTTACAAAAAATATTTAACTTGGTGGACCGCTTCATTTTATGTCGAAAATCGAAGGTCTGAAGTATCTGATGAAGAACCCTCAGCTGGTCTCAGCTGTATTAGAGATTTGGTAATGCCCCCTTTTTCTATTGGTATATAAAAAAATCGACTGTCATTGCAAAAATCCAGCGTAATGGGACACATCTTCTAACACGTTTCTACAAAAAGAAGTGAAATCCCACCAAAAACATTCTGTAAAAAACTAGCCAAGTCTCGATGGAGCTGCTTGTTTATCTCTAAAAAGTAATGAAATCTAGACAAAGTCGTGCCATGTCTAAGGTTCCTTACTGCGATTTCTTTATTATTATAGTTAATGTTGTGTGACTTGGCCGTTGAAGGGTCCTGCAGTCCTGCCTGACTGACTGAGAACAGTCAGTCAGGCAGGACAAAGCATTTTATATATAAATAGATAATACGTATTAAAGAAGAAGGAGAATCTTTACGAAAATATTTTTAAATTAGAATAATGTATTTTTAGGCATAAGTTTGCATTCTAAAATGATGTTGGAATTTCACAACTTGGTTGTTACATTATAAACATAAACCAAAAAGATGGTTTATTGATTATATGAAGATGATCTATTGTTTGTACTCTTTAAACAGTGAGTGGACTTAGAAGCTAAGACATAAGCGTGATACAAATTGGTCTTTCTGAGCTGGGTTGGCTTTTTACGAGGCCAATGAAACGTATAAAGGAAAAATCTAATTAAGTCTTTGCATGTCTGTGAGTAAAGCTTTATGTAGATAATGTGTAATTACTCATTCAATTTTTGTAATTAACATGTTGTTCATGAAAATAACATTCACTGAGAAATGATAACTCGCTGGATGAAAATTTATATTCTTGGATGAATCTGGTAACTAGCAGGCTGGCTGGTAACGGACATGAAAAAACGATAAGGTTTTTTTTACTCGTGCGAGATCTGCTAGTAATTACCTACCTAATTTATGATACAACTAGGAGAAGACGGAACAGTAACTATTAATAATCGGTGATGGAGCGCCCGGTCCGGCAGCCTTATCTAGCTCAATGCCTGCTACGATAAAAGGCTTAGTTAGATGAAACGAGTCCCTGACAACTCAACGGATGTGACCTTTTCAACGCCAAACTGGCCCACGATTTAAATGGAATTATTAGGGCCGACGCCCATTTATATCTCGGTACTCGGTCGAAGGATGGCGGGCTGACTCTCAGTTGTGGTTGTCATCTTGGGGAAGGTCTGCTCGTTTTATCAACACTTACCTTATTCTACATATTTAGGATTTGACCATATCGCAATTTTGATTGACATCTCGCATTTAGTACTTAACTTCTGTTTTGTTTTTCTTTTCGAAAGGATAGTAGTTTATAAAGTAGACTATACTTAAATAATTTATAACTGTATCATCTTTGACAAGAGAAAGTGTCTGTGAGGACCTACTTTTTGAATAAATATTTTTAATTTAAATTTTTTGGTAGTTCTCGGGCTATCAAGGATGCCTCGGCATACTTAGGGACACTTCGACATATCTATAGATTCCAAATTATGTCCTCGGGTAACTTCAATAGTCTTCGGGCTACATACATCGAAGTAGACATTTAATGAATATTCTAAAGTTCCCAATTTTACACGGGCATGCATGAGGACACCTAGGTTTTCCGAAAGATCCCTTGCCGTGTCGATAATGGGCGCGGGCCCTTATTACTTCGTATCCTTATACTTTTCACAACCACTATTCATCATTCGAAGATCGTTTCTGCCATTATCAAGTTATACGTTCAAATTGACCACAATTTTATTAAGAGCTGGCGAATAAATATGATGGATGTGAAAATTGTGAACGTCATATAAAATAGTGACAGGTGGCTAGCACTCTGCCTTTACACATAGGTACTTATTATTTTATTTAATACTAGCTTTTGCCCGCGCCTTCGTTTGCGTGGAAATAGTTTTTATGTAGTTAATTTTTTTTTTCGGGCGACCATTTTAAATAGAAATTATAAAGTATTGTAGGATATGAATCACGGTGCAGTAGTTTCTTAAGTAAAATTGAAGCTTAAGCTTCAGCCTCTTAATTAGAAGGGATTTTGGGATGAGCCTTATCTAAGCGCACGGTAGTGCGCAGGCCAAGTTCCAGCAACAGGCCGCATGCATGCCGTGCACTATTTACACGAACCGACCCACTTTTGACCCCCCTGTAGCTCAGTGCCTATTGCAAGTACAGCGATAAAATTGTACCTACGTAATCATGTACTACTGAAGCAATATGCCAAATTTCATAGATATAGCTTCAGTAGATCCTGAAATATGACCGGTAATCAAAACCTTCTAATTCTCCTAGCGTTATGACTAGCCACTTCCAATTGTCCTAGCGTTATGAAATTTGGCACACAGGTCGTGTGTTATATGTAGATTAACAAAAAATTAAGAAATTTAAGAAATCAGTCAAGCGTGAGTTGGCTTAATCGATTATTGAATTTTTAATAAAAATATTTATGAACCAGTGATACAATGATAATACTATGAGGAGTGGGGGAAAGGAGGAGAGTGGGGAGGGGTATAAAATCAGAAATCGATGGTCATTTCTTTCTACACTTACGTTTTGATATCTTATTTTTTACGGTTACGCTTCCGATTGAATGTATCAAAATTATTATTCTGTGGTACCACTGATTTGACTTGCTAAAGGAAGTATTAATTTTGATATTGCTCAATTCGTTGGATATCTGTCGTATACGATTTCGGTTGATGGTTTGACTAATGTGGCTTGCTAAAGAATTATTTAATATTGGTTATTGATCAGTGAACGAAAAAATCATAGAAGAATTCCTAGCGCCCGAAAATGACCCAACGCGGATTATGACGCGGTAGGCGGGGCTTATAAATTGTGTTGCGAAGTGGGATGGTGTTATGCCCGATGGACTAAGTAAATTAATATTGAACATTTACAGTTAGAAGTAAAATATGTTTGTGTTTTCTTTTTGCTACATTAAAAAACACTCAGCTCCTTTGATAGATTTCCAGAAGATCCGAGTAAGAAAGAATAATGGACGAGAGCAGTTTGCTTGGAAAGACAGGAAAACCACCAAAACTAAGATTTCCAACATTTTTAGCTTGGTCTAAAAGTAATTATTATTTTTAAAACAAAAATACCTACTTAATTGCGGAATATATTCAGTGCAAATTTATCTCAATTGCTAGAAATTAATTATAGTTAACCATGATAAACAGTGCTGGTGACTCAGTTATAGCGTCCTAATGTAAAACTATATATTTCATGAATTGTGACTTTGTGACACTGTTAGTTTACCCCAATAAATAAATATAAAGTTTTAGGATTTTGAAATTAACTTCATTTCTTACCCAGACTCTTTATTAAGTGCGAGTAAAGAGAGGTAGGACACAACGGATAATACACTCAAATCGGAGCAGCCCGTCTGGGGAAGGACCTCCACCTTACAGAAGATCGTAGCCAAATAGCATTGGTCTCGGCCATGTTATGTTCCTACAGCGAGTAAGGTCTCCAAAGCTCTACATTGGTTTGGGAGAGAGTAACATAGTTTGGCTATTAAAATCTATTTACAATTAAATTATTGCCAATATGTAGAAAAATCAAAACCATCTACATCATTCTCGAGGCGCGCCAGAGGACGCGATGTAATCTAAAAAATAGGTACGATTTCTTGAAAAAAAAGTATCGAAATCAACCTGTTAAAATAATCTGAACTTGGCAGGTTTTCGTGCTGTACGTAACACTTGATTAATTGTAAAATTAAATTTATTATTTATAAAATTAATTAACTTTTTTATATAATTACATTAAACTGCCAAGTTCAATTTTAGAAGTAATATAATTTTAGATATTTTTAACTTGGCATTGGATTGGATTTCAGCCCTTTTTTTAGGCGAACAATTAGCTGATAAGAACTTGGCCCCCTTTTTAACAGGTATGTTTTTGGTAGGATTTATAGTACAGGATACGTATGCAAATGACGTACTGGTATTATGTACTTTTTACGAAATAATATAATTTCCTGAATGCAATGGTCAGGGCCAGGTCAGTCAGCCTCATCGTGTCAGGGATTCCTATTATTAAAAATATAGTTTCTACCATTTTTTAACAACGACATCTTGTGAAGCCTTTTCGAACCGTGTCCTAGGATAACCATTATGTGTGTGTACGTATGTATGAGTTAGCTGACGAACAAACAGACGCGAAAAAGCTGTTTCATTTCATTTTTTTTTACCAATACGGTGGCAAATAAGAATATGGCCGGCCTGATGGCAAGTAGGTAGTCATTGTAGCCTATGGACTCTTGCAGTTTCAGGTGTATCACTCGCGCGTTGCCGAACCTGTAAAAAGTAGAGCTCTGGCTTACTCACCGTAGGAACACAACATGGCCAAGACCAATGTTATGTTATTTGGCTACGATCTTCTGTACGTTTTGGCGGTCCTTCCCCAGACAGGATGCTCCGATTTGAGCGGATTACCCGCTGTGCCCTACCTCTCTTATTCTGATCTGTATTCTGTTATAATTTTCAACAGTAAAATAACAAACATACCTACTGGCATTGCTGCATATTTGAGTTCGTAGAAATGTAGGTCTCATTACTTTTCGCGATTAATTAGTAAATCCACCAAGTAGAACGATACCGCTCATGGGTGGAAATGAATATGTTTACCTACACACAAAGTAATTATATTTAGTTAACCGCGGTTACATATGCTCACGCCTGTAATCTTTGAGTACAAGGGAATAAGGAATCATCAATATTATTATACACTAACAGGTGCCGTTCATGCAAAGAACTAACTCGTTAAATTACATCAGACTACATTTAGTTAGACCGACATTACAAGAACAGCTTTTCAAATGTAGGATTTGCAACTTATGTCAGTTGGGAATCAAAAGAATATTATCAATCAATTAATTATTCATTTGTTTTTAATGGGATATAATATGTCGATCGGTCTCTTTTCGAATCGAACACTCACACACTTTCACAAACACACTAACTACTAAATTACATATTTTTATTTGTAAATATAGATCCCAAAGAAAATATAAATTCTCAAACTAAACAATCTAAATACCTATAAAAAACCTTAGTTCCACTGTGTTGAAAGTAATTCTGGACAGTTACGATACTATCCTAAAAATAGATTAACTTCTTTTAGATCAAACGACACGGTAATATTTTTATATCATGACGGCACAAGGGCCACTTCGCATTCCCTTCTGTCCGTTTTTGAGTATTGTGTACGCGGAGAGATATTTTGTCGCTATTCATATTCTATGTGAACAAAATTTTTATTTTTGTATTTGAACTTATTATATTTTTGTGACAGCGCGGTAAATAAATATCAGTCAACTTGACTATAGGCCTATGCAGTGCGATGCGGATCCGCATCAGACTCTCAAATGTATTAAATCCGCGACAAGGACCCTCCGCGACGCAGCGCACTGAACGCACTTCGCGGATTTAAAATGCATCGCGGACCGTACGTCACGGATCCGCGTCGTCGCACTGAACAAGGCGTAACAAAAACAGTTTCAATGTCGTCTTAACTCACGCGCTATTCCGATCAATTCCTATTTTGTGTAAGTGAGACAATGCTGGAGATTGATACGACATTTTAACTGTATTTATTACGAGAACAGTCCCTCAGGTTCGGTTACCTAGAATTTGGCTTCAATTTGTCCTTAAATACATGTAAACTCTTTCGTACCTACTCATATCACACATACGGTAACTGTACCACTATGGTGTAAATATTCTTTATTATCACTTCCTCTCATTCCTTATCTTGTCAGGACATTCGCACGTCGAAAAATTTCACACTATTATTAAAATATAATGTAAATCAAAATATTATAATTCTTAATAAGGCGATATTGATGACGCAGCAAAGTACGTACTCAACAAATCGTGTATTGAGGGGAGATATTCCCTCCCGGTCGTGCGCTAAGGAACTTCCCGTGGACTCTAATTTTATTCTGCCGTATTGCCTACAATAACCTGTATTTAGTAGATAATTTGACATAGTAAATTAAATAATCAATACTATAGTCATAATATTGAAAAGAACATTTTAAAAAGGGTTAACGTTGGGTTTTTTTTATCGAGTGAAACGTTCTTTATCGTTTTATCGACCAGTCGACAGTGCGTAGGTAATTACACTAAATCGTGTAACTGAATGGGACTATCACTAGACTAGATCCTTGACTACAATACCACTATACCTATATATTTTTTATTTTTTTCAGAGTTTAAAACACTATTTTCTATGTCTCAGATGGTTTAAAAAAACGTTAAATAGGTACTACCCGGCCTTAATGGATTCTCGCTCTTACAATTGTGCGACGTTCGCGAGAAAATGGAGCATCTTAACATGACAAATGACTGGCCCAAATTGCTACATTCTAATTGGATTATACAAATGGCATAACCTGTTTTCGTGTTGGGTATTGCACAAATACTATTTTGCTAATTAGTTTTTTACTCTGACCATTTTGCTAACGAATCAGTAGTTTTTAGTTCAATGACATGCAATAAAAACCTTTGCATCCCACTAATATACCAAAAAAAAATAAACAAATATTATGAAAGTTTCTAAGTAGGTATGTAAATTTTTATGGTATATGGTATGTAGGTAGCTGATACCTTGGATTACCACATAAAGATACTTTTTATCTCGAAAAGTACGCGATTGACGTATGATTTGGTTAAAAGTCTGTAGTCAATGGCGCTTTATAAAGTACTAGCTGCCCGGCCCGGCTTCGCCCGGGTACTGTTTCGTTTTTTTTTCAATCTTTCTGAGAGATTTTCTTAATATTTTTTTCCGTAAGAACCTTGTACAGAGTATTAGAAAACTACAAAAAAAAAACAGCCAAATCGGTCAAGCCGTTTTCATGTTATGTCGTGACAACGGAAAACGGGTTTCATTTTTATATACTTATATAGATTACAAAAAAACATTAACTGTATCATCGATCGTAGATCGTTGGATAGACCCTACGCTTCGCCGACTTGTTACTGATTCCATTCGTCATCACTTATCATAGAATACATAGAACATTGATCAGATGCGACAAAGTTCTGATTACTTGATTAGATACCTACTTACTATGTTACTTCAGATATGCGAGCATGAATGGATCGATGGATAAAATTTGACATTACTAATCGATAAAACACGAATTGTATCGTATTTTAATAGCTACTTCTATATCGACATTGTCGTTTTTATCGAACAGAAATGTCAAATTTTATCTATTGATTCACCGCTGGGTCTAGAGATTCCAAATATGGAATGTAGGTTCCTTAAGACGTCTAGGGGTTTATTAAGAAAGGATTAAGACAGGAAATTCCCACGGGAAAGCGAGATTACGCAAACGAAGATGCGAGTATTTTAGTTGTTTATTACAAAACAAAGCAAAGTTTTGAACCTCCTCCATTTATGAAGTCGGTTAAAAAAAATGATTAAATTTTGGATTAACAAAATGGCGTAACTATAGATTTCGTAGTCACCAGAATTTTGCCAATTCTGTTTGATTTATATTCTTTGGCGGTTCACGGCAAGCGCGTGTTTCGTACTGAGGCAAGAGTTGTGCGTGCACCTCATTGAGTAATAACATGATAAGATGTTTGTATGGAAGGGCCTATCCAACGATCTACGATCGATGAACTGTATAGGTATAATAAAACGCGGGTAACACCGCGGGCATGGTAAACCACCAACTAATTTATAATAATCATTGCAAGTACAATAAAGAAGAACACCGTAAAATAAAGCCTGAATTAATTAATTTAACATCAGCAATGGAATTTAATACATCATACTGGCTTTCATTTGCGTTTTTAATATTCAACTGAAATAATTTTAAAAATTGCATTGATTTTTCAATTAGTTTACAAAGACCACATAATTGCATGCTTTCCGAAGCCTGAAATGTGGATTATGTTGTGGTCAATTTATTTTACGTATAGTTATCGTTTCAAGGATTATTGTCACTACGTTTTCAATTTTAAAATTTACACTAATGCTGTTGTTAGTATTTGAGAAATAACGTCTGAATCATGCAAAATAGATCTTGAACTATTTAACTTGCAGGCGAGTTAACGAAAAGATTTCTAAAAAACTTTTTATCCCATCAGAAAAACCTCCTCTGCCATTTTTCCACAATTCTTTTAATAAAATTGTACTCCTATTTATTCGAATATATGCCACCATTGATGGAAGAAATCTAGCCTCGTCACAAGCGTCTAGTTTAGTGGAAAATAGGGGCTTAGCGCAAGCTTAACAGACTCAGCCTCATAATAAACCATTGTGACTGCATCTCACACACACATCGAAGCTAGTAATATTTCAATGTACCTATTTTAAAAGCATAGAAAAGTTTAATATCATCCTCATGAATAGATATCGCTGGCTATAAAGAAGATGATCCATTTTAATGTATTTTTTAATTAGATTTGGAATAAATAAACAGTTCAGACTATGACAAGGCTTAGAATCCACCTGCTGGAGCCTAATTAACACAAATGGCTTACTGAGTTGAGGAGGCGTAATTAATTAATGATTAAAAACTTGGTCCCTCCGCTGTAACGGATCTTAATTTATGTGGCAAGCATAATAAATAAAAAGCTTTCTACAGTATTGCAATATAAAGTTACAAATTTCTTACTTTTATTAATATAAATTAAAGTGTTTACATAATTAAGACAATTTTTTTATGGCTTAGTCAAATGATTCTGATGTGGACCTGATAGGCTGATAATAATAAGATACTCCTTCACTACCGATAGTATTTCCTCTATCTTTAGTAGTAGAAAGATAATTTAGTTTACCTACTCAAAATAGACGTCTAAATGTGCGTAAATATCTAGCGATGCACTTATTATTTCAGTAATAAATAATGAACATAGAGCACTTTCTTGGGAGGAGATTATTATTAGGTACCACATTCACTAACTTCAAAAATAAATCTATTCAAAATAAAGCATTGAATGTTTAATTATACCGTCTAAATAAGTAATTGTGAGTGACTTGGCAAATAATAATTATGGTGGGTGAAGTCCAAAAGCGGTCAGTTAGTTTTGCAACATAATACCAACCACTTAGATGTTCATGCCATTTAATTATTTTCAAAGTTACATACAGTTGCAATTATTACAAAGTTAGACCATTAAAATATTTTTCTGAACGCTATTCAAAGCTGCTCGTTGGTTAGGTATATACCAAAAAAAGTGACTACGAAATAGCTTTCGTGTTCATACAAATATTTGTATGAAATGGAAGGACATGGATCAACAAAATAATTAAAACCATTTTGTTAATCGACGTGTTTAAGGATTTTTCTAAACGACTGCGTGAAAGAAAAACGTAACTGCCAGTTACGTTTTTTTAACCTCAGTAAAATACACTGCCCGGGGAATGTGCGGTGGGACTGTGGGGCTCCCTGCAGCTGGCACTAACCTGGGCTATTTGGGTATCTTGCCACATAGACCTGCTCTGTATAATCTATAACATAAGTTTAGTTTTACCTGATTAATTTTAACGTTTGATAAGTTTCTTGTATTAAAATTTGTTACAAAATATATTTAAAAAGAAAAGAAGAAACTAATTCAAAATATGCATGAAAAATCATCATTGGTACATAAAATCTGTTCAACAGTCGTTTGAATACTGTCTATCCAACTACCGTTCGGCATTCAGAACAAGCATTTTTCGCCACGAGTTTTTATGTTCATAACGTTGCAGATGGCATCCCTATTATGGCTCTTTGGCACATTTTATAGCCTCTGAAATTCTTTTCAGACGTGAAGTTTCCTAATGCCGTTTCTATCCAAGGTATATCTTGTCGTATATTCCTCTGTAGACTTATACGAGCGAAAATATTGGATGAGATTGGTGTAGAATGAAAATAAATGACGCACACGCTAAAGTAGGCGGATGGTGTGGAAGATAATAGCTATGGCTGGCTAAAGTACTTGATAATAAAAAGTGAAATCAGAATTGCCCGGGAGCAGGGATTGAACTTTACTTGGGGACGAGTGACGCAAATGATCCAAATGGAAATATATCTTATATTAACTGTCGGCGGTTTATTCTGATAACGTAAACAATTTTATTTTATGTGACCCTTTTTTGAATATTCTTAGAGTTCCGTACCCAAAGGTGAGAACGGAACCATTATCACACTTGATAGGATTATGAGTACAGCCCGCTAGTCTCAACCCTTGAAACGAAGCTACTTAAATTTTAAAATCTAACGGAGAGTTGCAGAAATTTTTAAAATAATAAAAAAGATATTTCATTGTTTGCTCCCTGGTTCGAGTCTGTCCCCCTCCTGGTACTGAAGGTGGTGCAGGGGGTGGTGGTGGACTTCTGGGTATGCCCATGATCATAACCTTTACTAAAATCTATGTAGCTTGATAATAGAATTAGCAAGTCCGTTATAAAATTAACTAGCGAATCCCGCGTAACATCGTTAAATTTCCGAAAATACTATACAAATTATAAACCTTCCTCTTGAATCCTATCTTTTGAAGAAACGCATCATAATTCGTTGCGTAGTTTTAAAGATTTAATGCATACATAGGGAGAGACAGACAGCAGAAGCGACTTCATTTTATATACTACTAGCTGACCCGTGCCCACTTCGTTGGGCTGGGCATAATGTTAATAATCCTTTTTTAGTACAGGCGTTCGTAAGAAACCCTTTCATTCGAACGTTTTTTCTCCGATTTACTTTGCAAAACCGACTACCACATAAAAGCCTTTTTATTTTTTGGTTTTTTATATAACCTATGACCGCGTCGCGCCACCTTCCTGTAGGGACTCGGTTTTCGCGGTACCGGCACGTGCCCGGCCGCTTCTCTCCAATCCGTTCGCCTTCCCCCAGTGTCGCCATAGGCCGAGGTTCGAGCCCCCCTCTGGGGCGCCCCTAGGCAGACACTGTAAAATTTTTGGCGGTGAGAGCCCTACGCTCCCGCAACAGTCCGGTGTCTCAGAAGAGGGTGTTAGTACACCCAAAGCCACCTGATGGAAAGCGGTCACCGCCGCCTATGGACATCAGTAACACCAGGGGCGCTACCAATGCGTTGTCCACCAAGGAGGTTGGAGGAAGGGAAGGGAAAGAAGGGAAGGGAAAGAAGGAGGGGGAAAGAGGGGATAGGGAAGGAGTTGGGCTTCCGGATCTCTCACTCACCGAACGAAACGCATTGCTGCTTCACGTCGATATTCTGTGAGAGGGTGGTACTTCCCCGGTCGAGCCAGCCCATTTCGTAATAATTGCTCTACCAAATTAATATCAATAATAATAATCAAACTCACTACGACTTCTTAATGAAAAATATTTCGACGGAAGAATTTTAATATCATTTCCATATTGCAGAGATAATGAAACTATAAATATTTAAAAACGTGATTCTTAATGATGTTATATTATTATCTAGGAAAATGTTTAATGACGAAATCTTTAAGCCGGGTCTGCATGCTTCTTCACTTAAAGGTGTTCCTTCTTTCGGCACTGACAGGTTATATGATTTCATATAGGAATCTTAATATTAATGTATATTTAAATAACGATTTAGTGTCATTTTTTTATTTTTTTTTATCGAGTAATTTTTTAGAATTCATGATTCTATTTTTGCCATTCACTAGATCTATAGTAATAATACTAATAGTAATATGTTCTAGTTTGGTTTGAAGATTTACGATAGTGCAAATAAGTTGAAATTCGGTACAAGAGCGCCAGTAAACTATTGATGGAACAGTGAATGTCGCACGGGAGCTTGTTGGAATGTTCTCCATTTTTCCATACTGTTAACATTTGGAAAAGTCATCAAACACGTTTTAAAATATTGTGTCTTGCGTCGTCGGTGTCATATACACATAATACTTCAGTTTTAAAAACTTGTAAATATTACTACATCAAGATGTCGTTAACGTGAAACGATACGATGTGGACTTAACGTGACTTGCAAATAATAATGGCAAGACGTTACACGTTGGCGTGCCTTGTAAACGTACAGTTTATTTTACACTTGCGAACCTATAAAACCTCTGTCCAGTTTTAACTATAACATCGACGATACGTTACGTTGTTCCGCGGCGACATGGATCGTGCATTAGCACGTCACATTAAAGCACCTCGCCTCCACACCACACCGTTCGTTCGTCAGTGACCACATTATCGTCGTGGACTTTTTATTCGGACGTGCTCTCGATAAACCAAATAAATCTAATATATTTAATAGATTGAAAAATTATTTCGGTAATTTATCTACCTTACTATTTCAAAATCCATGAAGGCGTCGACATGGTCAGGAACCAATATAATATCAATAAAGTTATTTCTTTGAATTAAACGTACGTTATCCAGGACTGCAACGAATGAAGAACGGTAAGACAACAATAACAGCACACCAAACATTTCAAGTTGTTGCAATTGAATGTATGTACAAAAGATACTGTGAAGGGATCAATTCGTACTGGCATTGTTGAAGGAATTGAAAGGACAATCCACTGAATCCCGGGAATTTCTATAGGACTTAACCGTATTAGAGAGCACCAACCAACATGCAGTTTAAGTACTCCAAGCACTATTGCTCGATCATTCCGCTTTGGTAACTAAGATGAAACAGCGATTGCCTTCCTGACATTTTTTATAGGTATATATTCAGGACACGTTTATTTGAACTACAATTTGCCATCGTCAGTTTTCATAGACCTGAAAATAGATAGACGAATTCTTTTCCTTTCTAATATTATAATGAAAGTGAGTTTTCTTTTATGCTTTTCAGTCGATCATCATGAACTTACAGATTCATATACAGAAGAAAAGAGATATTCATAAATTTAATACCAGAAAGAAACAAAGACAAATTAGTTTCACCACAAACAAGACTAAGTAAATATACTTCATATTATTAATTATATTTTTGATTTTGACCTGATGGTTAATCATCACCGTAGCCTATAGACGCTTGCAATACCGGGGGTATCACTCATGCGTTGCCAACCCTCCAACCCTCACCCCTCCTCCTCAATTGAAGCTCTGGAGACCTTATTCACCTTACTCACAACATGGCCGAGACCAATACTATTTGATTACGATCTTCTGTTAGGTCCTCTTCTACCTTCCCCGGGTGGGCTGCTCCGATTTGAGCGAATTATCCGCTGTGCCGTACCTCTCTTCATTTTACTTGTTGTATAAATTTACGCGGCTGTCAGATAGTAATTTTGAGTTGCATAAAGACAGGCGCGCAAAAGTTATACATATAATTCCGTTTCATAAATATTCAAATATTATGATGCTTAATGTGAATTTAAGCTGTTCTGCGGTTTTAGACTATTGTTTGATGTTTGTTTTTGCATTTGGTTAACGCTATAAACATAAAGATGGGATGGGAGTGGATCGGACTCGAGACAAGCACGTCAACCCAATTCTGACCTGCACAAGCGTTCCATGTGTTGACGTTCATCGTTTCATCATTATCAGAAGGACATTCTATGGAAATTTTTGTCAAATAAAATTACATGTCGTAATGTGGGCCTTTTCCGCATATGAACTTGATGCGGCCTCTTCGCGTTTGATGGTTAGAGCCGGAGGTCAGTTACCTTTCCAATTTTTCTAGGA
This sequence comes from Endotricha flammealis, assembly GCA_905163395.2. NCBI lineage: Eukaryota > Metazoa > Arthropoda > Insecta > Lepidoptera > Pyralidae > Endotricha > Endotricha flammealis. The sequence goes on along the minus strand of LR990852.1, from coordinate 13,621,917 downwards.
AACAGACCAGAGTCTTGAAATTGGTGAGGATCTCCCTTAGGCTGGGTTACAAAGATAGGAAACCCGACACATTTCTACCTCAACGCGTTATTAGAACATAGACGGCTGTTCTATTTATCATATAAATAAATAAATAATAAATCAATGGACAAATCACACAGATTGAGCTAGTCCCAAAGTAAGTTCGAAACTTGTGTTATGGGATACTAACTCAACGATACTATATATTTTATAACATATACATAAATAAATAAACATCCAAGACACGAGGCCAATCAGATAAAGTTAGTGTTTTTGAGGGTTTTTTCGTCATCATGACCCGACCGGGATTCGAACCTGGGACCTCCTAGGTGGCGCTGGCGGACTGGCGTGGTAAGCATTACGCCACAGAGGTCGTTACAAATACAACATCACCTTTGCTGAAATATCCTATAATTGAACAGTTAGTACAGACAGTATAGGTCTGGTCTTCACAATAATCGATTAGATGGCAGCAGAAAAATTAGTTTTTAGTGGCGTATTACCTACAAAAAATAACTTTGTTCAAAATTGGCCAGGTATGTACAACGTAACTAATCCAAGTTTTAATTGAAATCTGTGTCGACCGTGCGTATGGCGGTGTTGGTTACAAATTTATTAACAGTGTCATGCATGGTGAACACATTATATGTACACCTACAAACAATAATCGATGATACAAAAGTTAGGGACGACCACGAGCGAGAGAATCGTGACGACAATATTCACCACTATTCTATACATTGTCTTAGAACGTGTCAACACACGGCGATTTTATCGGGGTGATTCATTTCAACTCGTCGCGATTCTCTCAAGGAGATGATCCCTTGTTTATATAAAAAAACTTTAACTCTAATTTTATTATGAAAATCGTAGAATCCTAATAAATATTTTTACATTCCATTGGGTTTACCCATTAATGTTTACATTAAATACACGTAATAAGCTTAAACTACTTGTCTTGTATTTTGCTTTGCGAACTTGACATAATTGCCGAGGCTAGATACGATATGATGGGGATGCAATAGCAAACGGCTGTCATCATTAACAGAGGGGTTCCAACAGTTAAAATCTAGTTTCAAACTTGCTCACTGTCTTGCTTATTTCACATTTCGTATGAGTGAGATAGCGCTTGAGCTCCTATAATTTTAATAATCCGCTGGGTCTTCACAGATACTTTCTTTAGCCAAAGTGTTTTCGGTTATAAAAACTTTGCCATAAGGAAGTTATTTTAAATGTAATGTAGACGTAATTTTCTTTCGACTCTGTTCAATTTTTCCCTATTCATGTAGAACAAATACATACAATAGTACTGTAAACCTCTATCAATGTACCATAAAGTCCGTTAAAAATTAAAAACTCTTTAAAAGCTACATCTATCACTAGACTCAGTACTCGGTAAGTAGAAGTTAAAGTTTTTCGCATCGAAAGTAATTTTATTTATGTCTGTGAAAATGTATATTTCCCATGAGGTTAAATACGAATACCAGTAAAAGCGAGAACAGTAAAAAGGCGGATTATTAGATTTTTTGCACTATGCCACTTGCAATGCACAAATCAGATTTCGTCCCCGTTCGACCTGAACCTATTTCTTTCCATCTTCGATAATAAAATGTTGGAAAGGGAATTGTAGATTATTTTCACCTAGCCGTTGAAGGGATTCAATGATCGGAGGATTCTGTAGAAATCGCTATACTTAACTATTTGTATACTTAGTAGTTTCCTTTTCTTATAAGCCCACTACTGAAACCCGCGCAACACACATATACCTTCCCCTTGAATCACTCTACAAAACCGCATCAAAATCCGTCGCGTAGTTTTAAAGATAAGTATACATAGGGACAGACCATAGATATAGTATATCTTACGCTAGTAAGTTATAATAAATCTATGGTACAGACAGACGGCGAAAGCGACTTCATTTTATACTATGTAAAGATAAAGAAGAGGAAGCGTCGAGTACCAACAGATTTTGATGTTATCTATACTAATTTCATTAATGTTCATTAAATTAAGGGATAAAGTGGTAATCTCTAGATCGACAAAATCGATTTTGAAAATTCTTTTACCAAGTTATTGACCCGAAAAAACCCACGCAGGCGAAGCGTCGGACAACAACGGTGTTATAATTTACGTTAGTCAATTTTAACCAACAAATAAAGGATTAAATTTGTAAATTGACCTTTGTAATTCAGAAACAATCGCATGTAAGTATAACAAACGTATCTGAGTCAAGATATATACGATACAGGTCGTATATTATCAGGAGGTCAACCAAATGGCCACAGACGTTTACTGCTGGCGATTGTAACTGATAGTAACCATAACCTTTGATTTGTGTCTGCATCGATGGTTATGTTACTACCAGCATTTTGTTATGTGATTGCTTGGCGAATGTTGCTCGGCGACAACAAAATATTTCATTGGTATATTGTGATAAGTGTGAAGTGTACGGGTGGAATTTCAATCGGATTTTTTGATACGTGATTGTAATGTCTTGAATTCCATACCCGTGTGATTTCACAAAATGTGATGAGTTTAGAATAATTGGATCTGATACTAACAAAGATGTAACGTGTAGGTTTTCTGGGATTCCGAAATTTCGTCCGTACTTTCACAAAAAGTATAACATTAATTTATAATTTAAGTGTATTTATTTATAAACGAAAAAAAGAACCATGTTTTGATAACCAATTTGTTTACAAAGTAACCTTAAATTTAATTTTCCTAAAAGCATTGACCTTTATTTGTAAAATGCTAGTACAACATTATACAATTCTTCTAGGTTATTCAATTTCCAAATAATATTCAAATGAAATTTAGTCCATTTACGTTTTAAAATTTAGAATAATGTTGCTTTGAAAGTTAAACCATATAAGTACTTTTATCTTTCAAAAGTAGTAGCAGTTACGTTATCATTTCTCTGTGGCACTTCACATGGCGTAGCGTTGATTGGGCGTATTTGGCAAACGTTGACCATTATCAACACAATAAAGCGCGTCACAAACGGTAAAAAAATACGATTAGTATAATATTATATAAAGATATCTGAATATAAAATAAAACAGTCAATATATGAATATATATATATTTATATATCACATCGTATGAAAAATATTTTGGTATGTTACGCCAAATACACAAATCAGCTCGCTTGTCGATGTTCGACACACATAAAAGGGCTACCTGCAGGTCACGACATAGCAGGGACAATCCTCTCCCAAAGAAGGGGAAATCGCAGGCTCTGACCTGTCCTGCCTCTCCTGCTCCCGAGGCTCGCCCGGACGCGGCTGATGGTGCGATGTCTGAATAATGTCAGTAGTAAAACATCACATGGTATCAATTCAGGGTAACCTGAACTGACTTGACTTGTCACCCCTGAACTTGCCGCCCTCGTGTCTAAATGGCAAGTAGACACGGCGAAGACCTTTTCCGATCATCGGTATATTCGAATTGAAGTCTTAGGCGCAGTCACCTCACCTTTCCCACGATGGGCTCTAACCCACTTGAATCGGGCAATGGCTCATGAGGCAGCGTTTGTTCAGGAATGGTTTGGAGCGCCATCTAACCCTGATGTGGACTCAGCTGCACTGTAACTGCAGGACGCTATAACTGAGGGGTGCAAGTATGTCTCGATCTCGAAGGCCGCCTCCCAAACACGCCGTTTATTGGTAGTCGGCAGCTTTAGCGGAGCTCAGAGCATCATGTCTAGCGGCCAGGAGGGCTTACACTCGAAGCGGTCGTCGTCATGACCAGCCAGACTAAGACCGGCTTTATGCGCTCCATCAAGAAGCAAAGTGTGCCCTCAAATCGGCCATTGAGTCGGCGAAGGATGCTGCCAGGGCGGAAATGCTGGAGAGCTTAGACCAGAATCCGTGGGGAAGACCATATAGAGCGACACGTAAGCAATTGCGTCCCATAGGTTCTCCACTGACGGAAACTTTCCAACCAGATTTGTTGCGCGAAGTGGTCCGATCTCTATTTCCCGGTCGTAGCTATTTTATCCAGACGGAAATGCGTCCCCCTGGTGGAGCGGCCCTTCCCAGACCGTGATAGATACCGTCACCACCAAGGAGTTTGGCGCAGTGACTTTCTGCCTCCGTGCAAAATAGACTTCATATGCCAGGCGCCAGGGTCAGATGGCAAACCCGGCCGTGTGGTGGACGGCCGCCACCAAACATATGGAGGCTTTTGCGAAAGGGAGGTTCCCAAATCCATGGAAGAAAGGGCAATTGTGTCTTATTCGGAAGGAAGGACGGCCGTTGGACTCTCCCTCGGGATACCGACCTAAAGTGCTCCTTGACGAAGAAGGAAAACTCTTTGAGCTTTGGCTGCGAGTGGCCCGGACTTGGCCGGACTTGTCCGACGCCCAATTCGGGTTTCGAGAGGGCCGGTCAACAATTGACCCATTGCAACAATTGTCATGATTGTGAGCGAAAGGGCCTGGAAAGCCGTTGCCACCTTCTGCGAAGATGTATTGTTACAGAAGAAGGCGGTAGCACGAAAAAGGGAGAATGATCTCCTAGCGGCCCCGTGCCGCAGACGCAGAAGTGGAGTGAGAAAGCGCTTCTATAACCACTCCTTACTCGCTCCCGACGTTAGCCCGCGGGTCAGAGATGCGAGGGCACCCCAGCCTGCATCGCACAAGCCACCGTCGGCGATTGGGAATAGTTCGGCGCCCCCAGCTATTCCCATCCGCCTCCCGCAAGGGAGACATGTAGGGCCCACGCATTAAGGGCGATTGCCGGAAGTGTCGTGAAAGTTAAGGCTCCGCTGTACTCATGACACTTCTACTCTGTTTAGTGGGTGTGAGTCCCACACAGGCCCTCCGTCCCCCAGCGGAGGGTATCAAGCACAAGGCATTCCACGCGTAAAAAAAGGATTCCATATAAAATTTGGTGTTTGGCACTATGTATAGAGATAAATGATTGGTATTTGCGTAAGTGTCAAACATTTTAATAGCCTCCTCTTTTTTTTGGAATTAGAAGTCGGTTAACAAAAACGACGAAAGCCAACAACCAATACACAACGTCATGTGAAGTTGAAGCATCAAATCATGTTAAATGTGTGAATAAGGCAAATCCAAGGCAAATCAGATGAATAATCGTTATTAGGTTGGTAATATTGAAACGGGAAGCGCTCTATGTAGTTGGTGAGTCTTGGTTAAAACATTACATACCTCAAGAGCTCTGCTTTGCGAACTTCTTGCTCTGAACTAAAACAAAATAGTCACAAGGGAATTTTCTCCCGTTTCAGATTCCAACGCAATACGGGAAGAAATTAAATTGTGAAAGTATTCTAAAGTGTTCAAGATTAATGTGATGGAGTGTAAGTGTGATCTCTCGAGAAGGATATACAAAAAAGTGTTACAGTAAAAGGTAACCGTTTTAAGTCAGTATAAATAAGTAAAAGTAACTATGTTACAAATAATATTACACTGTGTCATTAAGTAATAAAACCATTAATTGTTTATAGAACATTATATTATTATTAAAACATAACTGTAGCAAAACATGTAAAACAACATTGCATGAAATGAATTCTCGACACTACATACCTATAATGGCATTGCAACGTTGTTGGAATCTCAACGAAGGCAATTACTTGATGCATACCGTTTTGTGTTCACTGTTCAAGCAGTTAATGCTTGCTAACACCGATGAATTCCAAAGATTAGTATATACGTGTATACCACTGTTAGTCAGGCGTAAACCTGGTTGTATTAGGGTTACCAGCTAAATCATATATCTTTTTAATAATATTTGAGACCAGTTTGAGACACAGAAAAAACCAAGATTGTTCTCCAAACGTTTAGCCTATTGAGGGGATTAAATCGGTACTCAAGGTAGGGCCACTATTAACTGAGCCACAGTTTTTTTATTTTATGGATTTGCAATTGAAGTTATGGAGGGTAGCTCACCACATATTTCTTCCAGTTTCTGAGAGCCATTAGTCAAGAGTCATTATGCACTGCCACCTCGTCGCCAGCGACTCGGTCGATGGATAGGTAGATAATAGCTTTATTTACATCTCCATTCGTACACATACTATTACACAAACACGAGATAAAAAAATTGTGTATATATTACACATTAATTAACAGCATGTACACACTGTAGTAAAATTCAAAAAGATGGCGACTATAACTTTCTATGGTGTAAAAAATAAACTAATTTATTTACAATATATTATAGGTACATACTATAATTATTAAACTCATAAACTAATAATAACATTTAAATTTAACTAAAAACTAAACTAACATTAAATGATAACCTAGATCAAAACTTTAAAACTAATATTAAAAACAAAAAGGCAGGTTCCATGGCAGGGCAGGGTACCCAAAATGCTAGAAGCGTTACTTCGATGCCAAGCAAACTAATAATAAAACCGGGAGTTAACGCGAAAATACCTTGATATTGCCTGACGTTTCGACTAGGTTGATTTCTATTGGTTTGTAGATGTTAACTTGGTCGCTAGTTACCCGCCTAATTTTTGGTCGACGAGAGATCAAGTCTCCGGCGACATTGGCTCTAAAGCCAGGATTAATAATAAAGTCTATCATCTATTGCAAATAAGGTAGTAAAATTCTTTAACGTCCCAGGGTATAACCACAGCTGACATCACTCTGTGGCGCCCTTCGTAAAATAAAAAACTGCATACCACCTGCAATAAAATACACTATATACAATTCGCTAGTAAAACCTCACCTAGAATACCTCATAGAAATATGGGGTACAGCATCAAAAACCAATATTAAAAATCTACAAATAACACAAAATAAAATTATAAAACGACTACACAATTTAAATATACTTACACCCACCAACGAATTGTACAAAAAAACTAAAATATTCAATTTATCACAGTTATATACTTATAAAACATGTATACTAGTAAAAAAGATATTAGACAATAAAATTCAAACAAATATAACCTTTACTAAAAGAATCTCCAAATATAATTTCAGAAACAAAAATAAACTATACTTGCGAACTCCCAGAACAGAAAATTTTGGAAAACGAACAATCTTATATGAAGGAGCACAACTTTACAATAATCTCCCAAATAAAATAAAAAACTCTTCAAGTATGCGAACATATAAAACTAATCTTAAGGAATATATACTTAAATAATTCTATCTGCACATTAAGTTAAATTAAAATGATAAAAACTAAATTGAACTCAAATTATATTTTCGCTCCATGCATATGCACAACATATATCTATGCGCGCGCGGGTGTATGTATGTATATATATATATATATATATATATATATGCACACGGGCGCGCACATGCATGCATGTATATATAAGTTATCACAATAATATTATAGGAAACAATATAGGTAATGCATAATAAAAATAATTATAATATTAATAAAAAATATATGTTTATAATCAAACCTACATAAATAAAATCGACAAGAATACCAAAACCAAAACATCATAATAACACATCACTATAAAATTTGGTTCCGTGTCTCTTGGACTAAAATACGCACGCACACAATCATAATGCCACTGCCGATTCACCACTTGCCGATTAGATGCATCCATTTTTAATATCCAAACCTAACGTTATGGTTATATTTTTGATCTACCCTACTATTTAGTTGTAAATCCGCTTATTCGTTTAAACATATTTTTTGCATTATATAATTTTAAAATATTTTTCTACATTGCATGCTTCGTCATCTGCTTGAACCAGGATGTATTAAAGTAACCTTACAAAATTTTAATTGTTATATTCTCATGTAAGTGACTTATTATAATGTCTTATGAGAAATAAAAATTCTTTAAACCGAAGTCATAATGAATTTAATCAGAAAATATATATTAAATGGAGCAGGAGGGATTGGCATTGGTATCTGATATGTTGCAATCAGATTCTATAGGACATCTTGCCTTGTGCAATCCATTTGTTATCGGTTGCAACCGATCACGTTTAGCCGGATCCACACCTGACGATCGGATGGATCGGCGATTCTCAAATCTGCGATCTAAGATCATGGATCGCGCATGGCACGAATTGTCTGGTGTAGATCCGGTTAAAGTGCGAATTCTCAATGCGGCATGAAAGTTCTTGATCGATTTTGTAAAGCTTCTAAAATAAAATAAAACATGAAAATGTACTTCAATAAAAAAATATTTTATTTCTCTAACTTTTTGCTGTTTTGGCACTTCACAGTTCTCTTATTTTAGTTATTATATTTTTTGTGGAGTTCTCAAACACTTTGATACATATTTAACAACTTTTTGACTTTTATTGTGTATTAGTTTCAAATAAAACTTTAAAATCACGAAAATATGACGATTTTCCGGCGTACATTTGCTGAGTTTTTCATACATTTAGACAAGATAATATAAAAAATCATGATATCTGCCATGAAACGAAATTCCGAAAATACGGAGTGACGTTTCGTTGAATTCTATTTTGAACCTTATTCTAACTAGTAATGTCTTTTTTGACAGGACTACGTATTTGGTGGTTTTGGATGCACACTTTCATGGTTGCCCCCTGGTTATTATTATTTTTATTTTTTTTTATTTTTTTATACCACACAGGTGGCAAACAAGCATACGGTCGGCCTGATGGTAAGCCGTCACCGTAGCCTATAGACGTTTGCAATACCGGGGGTATCACTCACGCGTTGCCAACCCTCCCAACCCCCCAAGTGGAGCTCTGGAGACCTTACTCACCGCAGGAACACAACATGGCCGAGACCAATGCTATTTGGCTACGATCTTCTGTAAGGTGGAGGTCCTTCCCCAGACGGGCTGCTCCGATTTGAGCGGATTATCCGCTGTGCCCTACCTCTCTATTATCCTTTTATATTTCTATTTCTGGTGAAAAATAGGAGTAGTTAAATGAAGCGTTTCATTGTTTCGTCTGATTTTATGACTCCTATTATTACTCAACATAAAGTATTATTCTATACGTAAATTGGCACAGAACACTTGATTTATTGCCATCTTATAAATGGCTTGTTTTCGTAGAAGATTCGCCAAAATAAGTATTTCGTTTACGTCCCGCCGCCGCTTGCCGCTCGCCCTACAATATTCAAGAGAAGGAAAACAGCTATAATTTATACTGAAAGGGACAAAGATATTAGAGTCAGTGGGTTAGAAAGAGACGTACGCAAATGCAGAGGGCTGTTGACGCAGCTTTGTAGGAATTGTGTGACGTTACGCGATCATTTTATTACTAATCATAAATATAAATTTTGTCGTTCAAAATAATTAAAATTTGTGCTGTGAAAGTTCAAAATGATGATGTACAATTAGGCAAGTCCTTTTGACAGTGTTATGCAAAGTTTGTTATTAAACGTACATATAATTCTGGAAATGAAGTAATTTGTTTAGAATTGTTGCGTTATGTAGGTATATTATTTTCCTTATTCAATAGTAATGTCAACATGATATTGGTATATAGTGCTTCCAAAGTCAATTGTTTTTTAAATAGTTAATTCGATATTGGTTTATTCAAATACCATTGTTGTATGTCTTGATGTTGTCGGAGTGACAAAATCTCCCTAGTTGCAGTTAGTATAAACCATTTTTCTAAAACAATTTTTGTTTACAGGTGGATAGAGCGGTCACCGTCGAGTAATATGTAAAATTAAGTCACATTACAACCACAGACTTTACGCTGTGTGTGGATAAGGTGTAAAGAGAAAAACATGGGTAAGAAAAATTCGAAACTCAAACAAGACACGATCGACAGACTGACGAGCGCCACTTACTGTGAGTACTAACTTATATTATTAACTATAGCCAGACGCATACTTCTGTGGTATATTGCGGCGGCGTTGTGATGTATGAATGGCATTCGAATCTTCGGTTTTCATACATCTTGTATGGTTAGAAATATAACATATCACAGAAGTATGTGACTAGCTACAACTCTCTAGCTATAATATTGAATCTGTTTTGATTGTCATGCTGAATAATCATCAAGATAGAGAGTCAATTGACCTTCTAAATAACAGAGTGTTAACTAACCTGGTGAGCAACTGAATGGCCTGAATAAACATTGTAAAGCACACAACGCCTGACACTTGTCAGATGTACCGATATGAGCAACATGTGATACAAATACGTCTTTTACAAGGGGACACGAAATAAAATGTACATTTTTATAGAGGCCGTTTTAAATTGAATTGAATAAACGTGCTCCATCTATAGACGTAAGGGGATTTATCCCAAAAGGCGGGTAGTTTGAACCCTTCTTTAGATAGAGGCTGCCCCAGCGGACACGCGTCATCCAATTCGTGGATGCAATATCCTACAGCGGGTCTATAGCGTATTCTGAAAAGCCAGCCATTTCAGTTGAAGTGTTTGTCACGTAGTTTTTTTATTTGTTACCTAATCTCAATTTGAGCTAGGTACCTACTTACATTGTATCTATGGACAAACTTTAATAAATTTTTGTTTGAATTGCTTCCCATGTTCCGTAAATTATTACATCAATTTTGCCAAATAGATGGACGGGATAATTACTTACCTAACTTTGCTTCTACTTTCTATGACAACATTTTATTTGAATTTATAAACTGTTGTCCCTTGCCAATTCCAGTAGGAATAATGCCAAGAGATATTTGAGCTGGCCGGTGCCAAAGTTGTATACTTAACGTGACGTTGCTACTTTCTAGTACCGATGTTAATTAACGAAAGGTAGTAAGCGATGATTAACGACACCGTTCGTCCTAAATTTTCGACGCCAGAGTCAGAATGGGTACGTTTGAAGTTGCGCATTTAGCTCGATTTGAACACAGCCTTGCCCTTGCCTCCGGTATCATGAGTGGAAATTGGTGGAAATCGATTCATCAGCTCCGGAACCGATTCTAATTAAAACGTTAGATCGAACCCATTCCTATGTACACGGAGTGTCATCGTTTAAACTGATAGCAAAAACATTTAAACACTTTTGTCAAGACTTCGATTGAGAGTATTGTGAAGAGTTACACAGTCTTCTTGTTTATCATTGTCACTTCATTTAATACGGCTTTGTTTCTTACAATGGAGTTTGCAGTTATGTTAACATTATTTATTTACTTTCTTAATGAGCAAACTGTTTATCTTTTAATTTATTTAACTAGCTACTTTGTTTTGAAGAATTATTTGAATTACAATTAAAGATAATTTTATTGTAGTTCTAGTAAATATTTTAGTTAAATTCCGTTTGTTAATTTTCTTTCAACGTAGGTACTCATAAATTATGCGATTGATTATTATTAAAGCCATGGTATTCAATGAATCATACTAATAATACGAATGAGAAAGTGAGTTTGTTTGTATGTTATTCATTCACGGTTTGACTAAGCAGCCGATCATTATGAAAATTTGTATACATATGATATTGTCAGGGTACAGAGCCCAAAATAGGTTTATTCTTACGCGTATTTATTTACGTAACAGCTAGTATCATTCATAATCCCGAAAGAATCATTCATTCGTTTCTGTAATTGTTATAAAATTCAAATTCTTAAGTGGAGGTCAAAGTATAATAAAAGTATAGTAAGTAAGGATCAATCAAAACAGTAATTTGTAAATTAACATCAATAAAAATTTTACATTAAAATTATTATTCTACAATTATAAAAACAAATCTACTGTCTTTGCTGAAATAACTCCACGGTAATTAAATTCAGTTAACGTTTTAGTACTGCCATTTTAATATTAACTGTTACCGTAAAACCGAAAGATCATTTATTAAAACGTAGCAATTAAAGCTGAAAAGCTGTAATTACGCATTCAAAGTCACCTTTACAGCCGTAATCTTTTATTCTTGAACCCATGTAAAAATAGAACACATTGTATTTTATCGTATTATTCGTATTATTGATGGTAGAATCATAATATTATGTTAAATCTAAATGTTTTCCTTTTGTTTACATATAGAGCATGAGCAGGTTACTAATTACCCCTCATTTTATAAAGGTTCGCAAGGTCGGTAGATGCCCCTTCTGGGAATTACTTATACAGTTTCTATGATTGTATTTTTTCATATTTGAGACAATAAAATAGAAAATAGAGCAATATCTTATTCACCTTGTCGACGACAAATCACACAGATTGAGTGAGCCCCAAAGTAAGTTTGAGACTTGTGTTATGGGATACTAACTCAACAATACTATATTTTATAACAAATATATAAAAAAAACATGTAAGACCCAGTATGTAGAAAAAGTAATTTTTTAATCGAACCCGCGACCTCCTGGGTGGCAGACCGGCATGGTAACATTACGCCACGGAGGTCTTCACATATAATACTTTAATAATTTAAATCAGCGTCTCACAACGATTATTCAATGCCTTTAAAAATCATGCATTATAATAGAACCTTTACACATTTAATTTATTTCAACCCATTTCTCTCGTGCAGACAGCCAGTTCTGTGAATTTTTAATATTTAACTCAAACATTCGAAGCTCAATTTCTCAATTTCCGTCAAATTTAAGTAGCTTTTTAACATAGCGCTTTTTAAAGCTTACCGCAAAATATTGAACATCAAACAACTTTCTAGAACCGATTATGCTGAGAACATACGAGTAAAAGTGTAAAAGAAAACTTTAGTAGGTATTGGAAGTGTAGGAAACGAGATATTGTTTAGTTTTGGGTCTATTCTCCTAACAAAAACAGTTAAAATTTATTCTCAATCTAGCGCCATCTCACTCCATTTATATTTTGGATTTTAAATGCTGTTATTACGAAAACAGACGAGCTGAACAAAGTGTTAAACAAACGCATTGTAATACTTTCAAATAGATTTAAAGAGAGGTAGGGCACAACGGAGAATCCGCTACGCTTCGGAGCAGCCCGTCTGGGGAAGGACCTCCACCTTACAGAAGATCGTAGCCAATTAGCATTGGTTTCGGCCATGTTGTGTTCCTTCGGTGAGTAAGGTCTGCAGAGCTCCACCGGGGGTTTTGGGAGGGTTAGCGTCTATAGGCTACGGTGATGCTTACCATCAGGCGCCGTATGCTCGCTTGCCAACTTTGTGGTATAAAAAATAAAATAAAAAATGTCTCAATATAGCGCCATCTCACTCCATTTATATTTTGTATGAGCAACATAGCTCGTGAGATTAACACTAGATCTTAAATGCTTTTATTACGAAAATAGACCAGCTGAACGAAGTGATAAACAAACGCATTGTAATACTTTCAAATAGACTTGAACTGTTAGTAAATATAATTAAAGGATTAACAAACTGTACTTGTACGACTTGTATTACACGAGTTAGGCTTGTATTCTTAAAGAGATAAGCTTACCGTTAAATACTTTATATAAAACTCTTAATTGTGTAACAGTGTAGGTATATAATGAAGAAAGAGAAGAACTGTGTGTCATTGACATACAAATAGCATAATTATAGTCTTGTATGGCATAAGTCACCCCTTATGGCAACGCACATATAATTACACTTTTAAGAAGTTTGCCGGCAGGTGTACCTACGTTGCGTCTGTCGTTATCTGAAATTGAAATGTATTCTCGACCTAATTTCCAAATACACACGTAGGTATAAAATACAAAAAGATTCCACGTAGGAGCCTCCAAATAGAAACTGAAATTGGAAATTATATTTTGATATAATACGATTTTCCATAGAGCAGACGTGCCGAACGACCGCTTTTGTGTCCGTGTTAGGCTAAGTTTATAAGACCGCGCGGAGCCGCGCGTCGCCGCGCGGTTGGGGCGTTCCCATGATGGCATATGTACGGCGCGCGGGTCGGAGCGCGCTGCGCGCTGCCGCGCGGTTCCGCGCGGTAATGTAGACGATAATCACCGTTTACTTTGGTCTTGTACCACGCGGTTAGTAGTTCCGCGCGGTACCGCGCGGTCATATGAACTTAGCCTTATAGTGCAAGCGCAGCACGGTCCGTCGATTCGACATCATGTGAATCCTGAGGCAACCCAGCTTCTCGATAACACAGACCTAGTGAGAAGGCTCACTCAAAAGAACTAAACCCTTTGAGTTAGTGTAGTGCAGTGAAAACCATATTAGTGATAGTGCAATAACATTTAACACATGAAGAAGATGTTTCAATTAATAGACACCAAGATAAGTCGATTGACAATATTCTTAGACTATATTTTATGTTTTATAAGTTTAGGTCAAAATTAAAGTACTAATTAGCCAATCGCTAGATTGTAATATTCTTAAGTAGGATTATAATATATTCATACATAACATAAAAATAATAATATTTATATTTTGATTAATCTAACAAACTCTATGAACTGTTGCGTAAATCCATGTTAATCATTATTGATTCTGAAAATTCATAGTATAAAATTGTTCGCTTAGATCTAATAAACTACCTACTCAACAGATTTATTTGCAGTTTTCGCAGTTGAAGCCTAAGTAATAAATACTTTGTAATCTAAGCTCCCTTTCCCAAATTTTGTTGATTTCTTCTTTTAGCTTCTTCAAACAATTTGATATCAGATTGTGTATATAGTTACTAATAATAATAATATGCATAATTTATACTGTCAACTTTTGCCGTCTAATTTTAAATTATGTTAATGGATACCAACTAAAGTCACGTTGTCTCGCCACTAAAGTAGAATTCCAAACAAATTATTATTTTAGTCACGTTAAATATCTTAATTGTCAGTACTTATTCAGGATTCTGTAAACGTCTACGCTGCGCTCCTAAAACTAACATAGAAAGTTTTCGATTACGCTTTTGCATTTTAAATTACCTACGTTTGCTCTTCATACGGGATACCAATGGCGGCAACCTGTAGCAACGATGGCGCAACGGACGCGATTCAAGATCTTTCATATAATTTGAATGGTCTTGCCGCACACGGAAACTCCTAGTAGGAGAGTACCTACAACAAGTTTAGTAGACAGTACGAATAAATTATAAATTTGGTCTAAATATGTGTTATAATTGCTCTCTTATTCATAATAAGGCTTGGAATATAATAGAATCTGTCGTAAAGTCTGTGCGTTTTCATTTTCTTTATAGGAATGTTAAGAGAGAAATGTAAGAAGTATTTAACAACACGGAATAAAAAACTTAACTACTAAAGATGGTGCCGAGCTGTGAAGAGCATTCTGTTTATCTGAAGTATTTTCTACTAACAGCTTCATAATAAGTGCACATCGCGAGGTAAATGGAGGATACTATAACATTTTTAAAAATGTGTAAATTACCTACTTGTAGGAGTTCTTTCCCAAGATCACTGATATCCTTAAATAAGATAAACGATCTCTTTCAATTATTTTGTAACATACAACAATTGGTTTTCTTTTTCTTGAATGATATTTGCCTAAGCCTTATTTTGGCTGAGATGATGATAAACCAGAATTTGTATGATACAATATCACGTTCTGACAATACATTTCAGCCGGTTCAGTGACCATATTAGCACACTGAAAAACTGATTCCAAATCTTAGCAATATAATTTTTGTTATTTTCTATATTTTGATAGCTAGATTAGCTTTATTTGCAACACACAGACAAGTGATACAGTAAACAGAGTTACAAACTTGTATTTGCAACAAGGCGACCTTAGCTTAGCGAATGTTTTGAAGGCAACCTTAGGGTAACGAATTTTATCATAGATGAAAACATCTATAATTCAGTTGAAGGTACATAGTAATTATGAAGTGTTCTGAAATAAGTGGATAAGTTAGCTCTACTGAGTACTTAAGTGAGAAAGTTTCCCGGTCGGCGCCAACCAGACTACGAAGTCTAGCGGACTATCGCCAGACCAAACCTTGCTTCTATTAACGTCAAATATATGTGCCATAATTCTGTATTATGACTATATTATGTCTCTTTTATACAGTTGCCAATTTAAATTTCCTTTACAAAGTGATACAAATTAAGCGTCAAGATAGAATATGCTATATTTGCAACAATATGTGCATAAACAGCAGTACATAAAGACCAAAGTAATCGCAACAAGACGGCCTTATTGCTAAAAACTGGTAGGGCACAGCAGATAATCCGCTCAAATCGGAGCAGCCCGTCTGGGGAAGGACCTCCACCTTACAGAAGATCGTAGCCAAATAGCATTGGTCTCGGCCATGTTGTGTTCCTACGGTGAGTAAGGTCTCCAGAGCTCCACTTGGGGGTGGGGGGGGGGGGGATTGGGAGGGTTGGTAACGCGTGAGTGATACCCCCGGTATTGCTACGTCTATAGGCTACGATGACGGCTTACCATCAGGCCGACCGTATGCTTGTTTGCCACCTGGGTGGTATAATAAAAAATAAAAAATAAAAAACAATCTTTTCAAGGCAACCTCAGGGTAAAGTAATCTTGTATGGACTGGGCAGGGCTAGCACGATATAATTAAAATATAAAACAAAGGCTACATTACGGTTTTATTATTATTTATTACATACGAATTAAGTTGTAACAATTGAATTTTTATTCTAGGTAATCTTTAGACATGAGATAAAATTAACATTATTAATAAAAAACTATTTATAGTATAGTCGTAAAAAACTTAAATAAGTAGTCTTTCTGTTTTGTATTGTTACTTTCACATAATTTAAATCCTCACATTTTAACCGAACGTGGGCCGAGTATCTTTCTCTTTACGCAATGATTGAAAAAAGGCCAAAAACAAAATTATATTTAATTATTTTTTTAATACATTTCCTTTCCACAACTGTCGCCCTTTATTTTGTATGTCAAATAGCAGCTTAAATAGGATGCGTGTGAATTAACTTACATTACATTGTACATTTTAAATATACACCTGAACTGGAAGTCCAGTAAAAGCGATAATCACAAAAATGTTCATAGCAGTGATTCAAAGGAGTCATTTTTTTTCTTAAGAATTTCTCAGTATTTGAATAGATCAAGAGCCCTTCCACGTTTTAGAGAACACTTTAAATCGGTCTCGACTTTTGTCGAAAGATAAAACTCTAGTAAGTCGATTAGTGACTTAAAAATTTTGTAATCGCAAACATGCAGTGAAAAAATGTGACGAATTGAAACTCTTAATTGCCTTTTACTGAAGAACATTTAGATCCCAGCAGTGGGTTGATTTTATAGATTATTAGATTGTATTTACTAGGTATTCCTTTAAAAATATTTTTCCAGTCATAACTATTTCTATGGTCTGTATTTAATATGAAAATAGGACCTTTATAATGATACAACTACTGGTGTCTTAAAACTTAAGTTAAATGTTATAGCGCCGCTGTAAGTGTGTGTTTGGATTCCGTATAACCGGAGCCGCTAGGGTCGACAGCGCTCGCATGTTTGGGACCATTTCCACGCCGGAGGTGTTGGCATTTCCCATGCCCCACAATCCGCCACTTGTTTGACAAACACACGGTTTCTTAATGGCGTTGCCCTTTTTATCGCAAATAAAATTGGAGCAATAAAAAGTTAACAAGGAAATTCTATTCTATGAAACGATAAATTGTTTATTTTCAGATTAGAATCAGAAATATCCGGCTGATTGCTCTACTTACGAATGCTTTGCGAAATAATCTTTTAGAGTCAAAGGCTTAATTAGAATTTAATTTATTTTCAAAATTCAGTGAACTTTCAAGTCCAGAGCTAAGACGTTTCCCAATGAATATCAGAACGGCGAATGTACTCCCCCGATTCGAATGAAATATAATATGAAATGGTAGCAATATGGGCACAGCATGTAGGTGGAGTAGTGCTAGGTCGGTCTGAACACGGCCATTAATGCAAAAAAGACACATATAAACTATACACGTCATAAAATATTAAGTCTGTCTAGTCTGTTGTTACTTTTTTCAGTCTCAGCTCTCATATATCTCAACAGAATATATGACATTCAGTTCTGCCCTTAAATAATTTTCCATTCAAGACTAGTGAATTATTTAAGTAGTTTAAGACTGAGTTTGCCCTATATTTCGAAACGTCTAAACTATTTCTATACGTTATTCAGTCCTGTTCTCGGAACTTTAAACTGTTCTTAGTCTCTGATGTAATGTGTTTGTCACTCTTCTCTCATCTTGGGAATATCGAGCGCGTTCCATACATAATTTAGCATTTACTCTATTTTATACCCATTTTTCTATTTATTAATAACTATGGGACCGCCCCGGACAAGTAGATTTACAAGAAATACTTTTGCACGTCAATATATTTATTTATATATATTTTTAGATTTAAGTTTATATCTTGGAACGGCGGTTGTGGCATACCGAGCGTTAGAACACGACAAAATAAGTTAAGTGACTTGACAGTAATAGCAAAGTTTGTTCTAGTTTTGAGAATGCGTCAACGAACATCCCTATAGTTTCGTTCAGCCAATATATCCACAAAGTTGTTTATGGTAAGCACGTACTATATTATTCTCCTCATCATGGATACATCTTTGTGCGTGTCTAAAACACATAACATAATGACCAAGTTAATCAATACAACCGCAGCCATCATTTATCGGACACCACTAGCTCAGGTGTCGGTTCGGAGAGCACTTTGAGCGTTCCCGACCGGCTGTTGTCTATTGTTATCTATTAATAACAAACAATCGTTTAGGTTAAATAGTGAATTAATAAACAAAACAAGGGTTAAATCAGTGACCGTTAATTGGCCTAAAATTATTGAGACATGGGATTGATACCAATTGAGGAAACAACACGAAAACAAGAAAACTAATGAGGGTGATGGGACTCTTTCATTTACTTCGTCTTCTTCTTTGGAGTCGGCCCTCCGTATCAAGCGTCTCCACTAGTCTCCAGGCAGCTAAGTCCTGGGTCGTCTCTTTGTTAGTTTGGATTTCTTTGAGGTTCTTATTTACTACGGAGATCCATGTGATTCGGGGTCTTCCTTCCTGGTCCTCGGTTTTTGGTTTCGATATCTAGCACTCTTCTGGTCATGTGGTCGGATGGTCGCCTCATAAGTGTCCGTACCACCGCAGACGGCACTCCTGTAGTTTATCTGGGATAGATCTCACTTTAAAAGTGCCTCTAATCATTAGAGGCACTAGGATCATTAGAGAAAAACACATATTAGAGTCTAATATGTGTTTTTCTGACATGATCCAACCTGGTTACACCACCTGCCCATCTGAGCATCTCAGTCTCGACGCAGTGCAATTGATTTTCGTGCTGTTTTTTAAATGGCCAGCTTTCGGCTCCATATGTCATGGCCGGTTGGACGACTGCTCTGTATACTCGTGCCTTGACGCGCACGGGCTTCGACTGTCGCACAGCACACCGGTTAGTTCTCTCCATCTCATCCACCCGGTATTTATGCGATGAATGATATCAGTGTCTATTGACCCATCTTTACAGATGACTGACCCTAAGTACTTGGAATGGTCTACTTTTTTTGTTTGCTATTGATGCCACTAAAGTTGCAATGCATGTAGATTTTATATTGTTGCTTTTATTTACTCGTATTAATTCGGAGATCTGTTCTGTCAGACCACCGTCAATGGTAGATACGAGCAAATACTATAGACGAGTAATACGCACAGCTTCAGAAGAATTCGGGCAAGACGCGACACTAGCGCCCCTAGCGGCATGAGGTGAACTGTGCGTTTTGTATGCAAAATGTTATAGCGCCCCTAGCGGCATGAGGTGAACGGAGGTTGCCAATTCATTGTATGAGAAATGTCAAGAACTGTGCGTATTACTCGTCTATAGTATTTGATACGAGGTTGTCTACCGTCAGCCAGGGCTCTTACTGTTTGCGGATTTTTTTCGAGTGACCAAGACTCGTAATAGTAAAAATAAAATAGTGTGTGCGTGTAATATACATAACTAGTAGAATCTGTACTTTTCGGAATAAAAGTATCCTATGTGTATTCAAGGTATCAGCTACCTACATACCAAATATCATAAATATTGACCCAACCATTTGGGCGTGAAGAAGTGACAAACATACAATACACACAACTTTCGCCTTTATAATATTAGTAGGATATTATTATAGATGACCCATAACAATCAATAATATCAAAATACTTTCATGTTTAGATTAAAGCCAAGAGGTCATACATGGTTGGTGTCCTTTGTACTGCGTAATACATCGATCGGTCGCTTTATTCTCGCTTATGAATACCATGAATAATACGAGCTTTGTATATCGGGCTTTCAAATTAGTACAGAGCACAGGGAATTTAAAATGTAGTTTAAAAAAATGTTTGATATAAAATCCATACTAATATTATAAATGGGAAAGTGTGTGTGTCTGTTTGTTTGTCCGTCTTTCACGACAAAACGGAGCAACGAATTGACGTGATTTTTTAAGTGGAGATAGTTGAAGGGATGGAGAGTGACATAGGCTACTTTTCTTTTGTCTCTTTCTAACCCCCCACTTCCCTAAAACGTAGGGTGGAAGTTTGTATGGAGCATTCCGCAATTTTCAAGGTAGAAAGCAAAAAAATGGTATGCGGACTATTAGTGACTAACAAAAAAATCGTGCATCATTTTTTTTGGAAATCTGCCCCTAACCCCTTAAAAGAGAGGGTGAAATTTTATTTGGGACTTCTCGCAGTTTTCAAGGTAGGAAGCTAAAAATCGGTACACAGACTCTTTGTTACCAACGAAAAATACCTGCGAAACGAACTGTGTTACCCCGAATTTAATGCGAGCGGAGCCGCGGGCAAAAGCTAGTACACTCAGAAATCTATATAAAAAACTTTAAAATGGCCTTTTTTTTGTCAGCTCTAATTTTCAGGATTTACTATTTAGAAACTATATAAATTTTGATAGAGCTATTACAAATGGGCCGGTTTATCCGGATAAGTACCCTACCAACCTCTCAGAGAATATCGGCGGCGTGAAATAGGTTTTGCTAGGTTAGAGTTTCGGTAGCCCAACTTCACCGCTACCCTGTGAGACGTCAGACGCCGATATTTAAATACAGTACATCAATCAAATGCATAAAGACTTGTTTCACACATATTAGTGCCTTCACTCATGTCTCACTCACTTCATGGAGTATGTAGCCCATGCCTTCTTTAATCGGATAAAACTACATAATGGAAAATATCTACTCGACTTTGTCACACATATACAATACAGAATATCTACGTGTATCGCTAGAAACTGAATGAAGCTGAAAAAGTGCAGTAGGTACTTGCATAGGGTCGGGTTGTTTTTCGAGAAATACTGCTGAACCGATCTAAATAATGTGTGTAGTAAGACTAATAGATTATGTGTGTAGATAGTCTCTCAAGAACGATAAACGAGATTACGACGATAAACTCAATACAATAGCTATATGCCCCTGACCTTAGTAAATTATGCAATTTTAATTACTTACGTAAGTCATTTGCATTCACTTATTATGCAAATATGCAATATTTAATTTTGAACTAGTGATCAATCTGCGTTGCTTATTACACACAAACCTATTTACGTAACACAGACGTTTTATATTTTAATATTTTTACAATTATATATGATAAGCACTTATGCATGCATAGTACGATGAATTCGTGAAGGCCCAAAACATTCAACAAGTCAACAACAAATAAAAAGACAACAAAATTTACACTTCCAATTTCAAAAGAGTTTCCTTGCAGTGCATTTCAATTGCGTTTCACTTTCTGTTTTGGGCTTAAGTGTTTCAATTATGTAATTTGTTTTCATTCGTTTCAAGTAATATCAAAACGACTTGCCTTACATTATGATTATCTTAACACGTTGAAGGACAGTACCATTTCTTATAGTGACAAGGTTAAGGCACTGCTTTTCAATATACATTTCCTATATGCATTCGTTTTTAGCAATCAACTAGCCGATGAAGGTATAACAAGGCATAATCAACAACGTTTCCGAATTTAGAAAACCTCGTGTATTCTTAATTCTCATTTATTTTTACTTAAAACCTACAATGCTTAGTTGGGGTGGTTCTTATAATATTTTAAAAACTGACAAATCATTATGAAACACATCAAAAATGCATTATTAAGAATGTTAAAAGCTTATATTTGTTGACATAGTTCCAGGGCAATAACAGATTCCAAAGTTAATTTATTCATACAGAATTAATGAGGGAAATTATGATAACAAATGCTAAACGCATACGATGAAGTGAAGCCTATGAAAATTATGCATTTTAATATCTAATACTTAAATATAAAACAAAGTCTTATACTATGTCTGACTGCGGACAGGGCGGACAGTGATCGGTGAATGTCACCGTCAACAGCTGATGGTAATTATCCAAAACTTTTTCTATTGTAAGTATTTGAAATTGACAAAAACCGGCCAAGTGCTGGTCAGACTCGCGTGTGAAGTTTTCCGTACAACATCTATACAACATTAGTGGTGTGGCCTCCATTAAATATTTATTTTATTTTTAAAGTCAATATACAACTAAATGTTATATGGATATTTCAAGCGTCCTATAAGTTGCCGTTAATAAGACAGTTCTGGGGGCAAGTGTTCAGACTTTTTCATAGATTTTGATTAAGGTGTAGTGTAGAGCTTGTACGTTTAGAGCGTGTAGTCTTTAGAGCTTGGCTTTATACGAGATCTGATAACTTTTTCACAGGGTAAGCTATGTAGACTCGTCTTGGCAACATTTTTACATGAAAATGTTTTTGGTGGGATTGTTTTATTCTATTTGTATTTGTTGTTAAAGAAACAACAGACATACATCATCTGTGAAAATCTTGACTGTCTGGCTATCACGGTTCATGATATTTACAGCCTGGTTACAGACAGACAGACTAATACAGACATATAGGCTTATAGAATAGGATCCCGTTTGCAATCTTTGGTTACGGGACCGTAAAAAAACATAATCATGACACGTTTGAAGGTACATGTTGATAACAACATCAATGCGCACGCACGTGTAATTTTCTATCCATTTTCTATTGAACGATAGTTCGAGGGATAATTTGGTTACAGTGGGAGTGTAAGAGATAGTGTCATACTGTCGTTCGATAAAATCTTTGATAGAAAATCATTAACGCGCACTTACCATCGTCCCGTATCAAGACGGTGCGGTGTCTAGACAGCGTCATAAAAAAAGTATTTATATGTCATATACTATTTAAAATGTATGAATAACTAGCTTTTCCCCGCGGCTTCGCTCGCGTTAATTTTATGACTGTATAGATCTCGTTTGACAGCAAAACAACCCATACCGCGACTTGTGGCGCCATCTGTTGGCCGATACAGCGCCCTCTATAGTAGAAAATTTATTTTCCCATTGGAACGACATACTTTCACGCGATAAAAAGTAGCCTATGTTGGGCTCTGTACCCCTAACAATATGTATGCAAATTTTCATAATGATCGGCTGCTTAGTCAAGCCGTGAAGGAATAACAAACAAACAAACAAACTCACTTTCTCATTTATAATATTAGTTTATAATATGTAATGTTTATATTTAAGTATACCTAATAGGTGTATTTATGACTAAAGAAACCCACGCAATTTTGTTTGCGTGTATCCAGCTTTCCCTTGGGAATTTGGGAATGTATTACTTAGTATAAACTAAAGTGGCTTTCGCTGTCTGTCAATTCCCACGGGAAAGCGGAATACATTCAAACGAAGTTGCGCGGGTTTCGCTAGTTATACATATTATAAACCTTACTTCTGAATCATTCTACTTATCTATTAAAAAAACCGCGTCAAAATCCGTTTCGTAGTTGTTGGTCCAACAGGAGCAATTTTAGCTGTGCCAAAATTAGTTGTGGTCCAACAGGAAATGGTGTTTTTAAAGATCTGCATACATAGGGACAGATAGACAACGGAACTTCATTTTATAGTATTTAAAGATATGTACTTAGACAACCCGTGATACTAATCATAATTGGTAATATTATAAATGAGAAAGTGAGTTTGTTTGTTATTCCTTCACGGCTTGACTAAGCAGCCGATCATTATGATTTGTATACATATTGTCAGGGTCACAGAGCGCAACGTAGGCAAATTTTTACGCGGGCGAAGCCGCAGGTAACTAGTTAGTAAATAATTTACTTGCTTCCTACCAAAGGATTTTTAGACGCCGAAAGTCATATACGAATATGACCTACTTACTGCGTAAGGCTTTTTGAATACCCCACTGCATTAACGTTCGGGCTTACGAAAATTCACATTTTACGATGTTTTTACGACTCCAAAAGTTATATTATTTACTAAACACTGACGCATTTCTATCAGTATACCTAATAATAAAATCTTATGTAAAATAAGAGCAACTTAGTTTTAATGTTTGTATCTCTTTAAGTTTCTGCTGTGACCTAATTAAAACCTTTTATTTAAATTGGAATGGTTTGTTGTGAATAAAAGCTATTGAATTTTCCATTTCTCTGGCTCTATTTAGTGGGGCTCCCAATGGGACAGGGTGACATTTTTATTTCAAAAATATTATCAAAATTATTATAGTCTGTTTCTGATTACGGCAAAGTAAACAACGAATCATAAAAACTGATAAAGTTTTGTTCTACATACACTGGATACGCATTTATTAGGATATTAATTTCCCGCTGCTCCGTTTAAAATTTGCGCCGCGAGCTCTATTTGTCATCTGGGCCATTCTCTCTGGTCCCGTTTAAGCCAAGGTTAATAGGGATGTCGAATGCGAGCTAATGTACCTTTTGTCGGCAGAGTACTCCGTGGGCACCTGTCAGAACCCGAGTGTATTTCCACTGTTTTGTATCGCACAAACCACAAGATACGGGAGAGCGAGTCTTGCTACAGAATTTTGAACAGTAACTGAACAGAAATTAAGTTCAGTTTCGGCTATATAGTAGTATTTTACAAGCTTTACACCAAATGTTCCATTCGCGCGGAGATGACCTTATTACAAATAGAATTACAGACTCTATGATGCATTTAAGTTTATAAAAGACATCATTTGAGAAACCTGTCAAAGATAATGTTAATCGTCTGTGTTGAGTATGTATGTATTAGTAATTTAACAAAGGTAGACCAAGTACTAATGTCGAGCGTGTTCAATAGAAAAGTGACGATTCGAAAGTGTTTGAAGTTTGAGTTTGAATTAAGAGTCGATAATAATATGGCACTTTAGTCACATATCACACACCAGTATGAGAGACAATACAGAACACAGATTGGAGAACTGCTGTATTTATCGAGATTTATTTATTTTAGTCAGTATATTTCGTAAATGGTTTTCTGTCGCTATTTCTCATAATACTGGTAATTTTGCTTTGTTTCCGAAATAGTGGCCGCTGATAGAGTGGATTAATTGTACAAACTATTTATGTACGCTTCGGTTAAAGAGAATACCTATAAAAGCGTGCACACTCTCTGAATAAACGTCTTGAATATTGCATTTGACGTCTCTTAATTGGCAAATACATTAGCGATGAAACCGACCAGGAAATGTTAATTTATTATTGCAATTTTATTATTACGAAATCATAAACGGATAAGCTAGCGATATCATTCGTTCATCCTAGATACGTCAATAAATTGATAACAATCAACCGACATTTAACCCGGCACAAAATGTACTTGATAATTCTAGTTTTAGAAGAATTTTCTGTGACACAGATAATAAAGTAACGAAGATGAATGATAATGGACAGACGGACGGAGACCAAAGAAATGGAATGACATAAAAATGACATTTTTAAATTATTGTAAGAACGGTATGAATAGAGAAACTTCAGTTATGGGCCTACCACACGCACAAGCTTCACCACAGTTTTGCCTGCGCAGGCCGGTTTGTACACGGAACACGGAGCGTGAGGTTGGTAAAACTGTATCACGCGCAAACCCCACAGCGCGGCTCGCGACTTTTCAACTTGCTTGAAATTTTGCCTGCGCATGCCCGGCCTGCGCGTACTTGTCTGTGCGTGTGGTTGGGCGTTCAGTGTTCAAGCCACAGTCGAGGCTCGCTCGCAGTTCGCTGAAGTCGTTCGTCACTCAAAAATGGCTGATTTGGGTATAAGTGGTAGAGTATTTTTTGCGAAAATCGTTTGGATCATCTCTTAAATACTTCAGTAGATTTATATGTGTATGAATTTTTCTGTTCAACAGTCATTTTGTTGTCTACTTTGATCGCTTACTTTTTGACTTTTGCATTGTCTTTTTTTTAAATAGCAAACACTTGAAAAATAATAGCATTATAAATGTTTCTTCATTGGGAAACATTGTTGCGACGCCAAGGATTTCAACAAGAATGTGGCTTGCGCGGGGCTTGCGCGTACTTAACTGTACCGTGTGGTAAGACACGGAGTGTTCAGTTTTTTCGTGCGAGAAGTTTGCGCAGGCCAAACTGTGGTGAAGCCTGTGCGTGTGGTAAGCGCTTTAGGAAAAGGCACAGGAGTAAAAAAGACAATATCACATAGATAAAAGATCGTATTCAAATGGTTGTAACAAGATAGACTGCTCAGTCAAATTCTTTTACCCAATATTTGAAATGCATCTCAAAGAAGGAAATTTATTGTATATGTTAATATATGCCCAATACCAAAAGCTGCAAAATGAAGCTGCAAAATACGTTTAAAAGCTCTATTTCTTAAGACTCTGATAGAGACTCGCGATTTTTCTTAGTCTTTCAGTAGGAATAAAAGGTCAGTTTTACAATAATATTTATTTATAAAAAACGTATAATACTATTTATTGTGAAAGCTATACCAACACTTTAGATGCAAACCGATATTGCACTTGGCACACATTTTTCTAGTGCGTTGGTGACAATATCCGCATATTCGTTGAGAGCAGTCAATTTGCGAGTGATCGCCCGCACTTCCTGCACTCCTCATCTCAGCAGGCACTCTTATCTGTATAGGAACTCCACAATCAGAATTGCGTGTAGGGGGCTGGCCATATTTTTGCAAGTAGATAGTGCCACATTTCGCCGGAAATCGTAGTAGGTCCAGTTGTTTCCTGACTGTCTTTTGATAAGCCATGTATTTTGACAAGCTGCATCTAAGCCAAAAGCAAAAAGTGGTGGTACCTACGTACCACCACTTATTGCCGCGAAAAGCTGCCCTCATGGAGTCAACGTTTTCATCAAAACGGTCTACCCCGCCCATGTACTTATGTACATCTTGATCAGCAGAGCAGGGCAATCAACTTGAATTTTTTCCGGTTTTTTATTCACAAATCCAATCCGATTCACTTTTGTGATAGGATCTAATCCGCGGCAGTTAGATGCAATGGTGACGATACTATTGTCGTGCCACTTAGCTGCAATAATTTTCTCCGAAGCTTTATGACATAGCTTACCTCTTGGCTCTTTTTTCATGTCCTTTGAGGTTGGCAAATTGCAATTTTCTAGACGGTTTTCCCTAACAGTACTTGTACCCCCAACATTCTGCACGCGTAAATACTTTAGCAATGGTAAACCAGTGAAAAAATTATCGAAATAAAGGTTGTATGGTCCCAACTCTTGTTGTAATCTTGAATGGAGCTCTATGATAACAGCTGCAGCTCCTAGGCCCAAGTCGGACTGCATCTTGAGACTAGGGCCGGATGCACCTTGATATTGCTCATAGTATACCAAATATCCATAACGAGTAGCTGCTGATCAAAGCCTATAACCGATTCGTGATGATTTTCCGTGGATATGTTGTTGAGTACCGTGCCTTCCAAAATATGGTACTAGAAGTTTCGTCTATAGAAATGTGTGAAGGTCCAGCTTTTTAGAAATTTGCAATAAAATTTACGTTCAGTTTCGTGAAATATTTTCTAACTTTGCCAAATTTGTCGTTGGGTGGTAAGGATGTACTGTCAGAAAGATGAAGATAGCTGAATTTGAAAGAAATCACATAATTTCAGACTGCTCTAATTACGCGCGAAAGAACCGAATGAATTTGACAAATGACGTATGGTTAGTGTTGCCAGAAAAAAATAATGGTAAAATTTTTAAGTAACGTTTACGTATTGTAGAAAATAATATTAAACTTCTGTCACCTACACGTGACACTGGGAATTGAAGAGTTAAACTTATTTTGTCCACTTAAATCTGATACACGTTATTTCCTCTCGATTAAAGGGACACCAGGAGATAGGATATGCTTTATTTGCAATACACAACAAAGTAGTACCAACATTATGTATAATGTTTATCCATGAACAACTTACAAACTAGTCTATTAGCAACAAGGCGGCCTTATTGCTACGTGCTTCAAGGCACGCCGTATTCCGTATAGTTTCCCGTATCCCTGCACAGGGGTGAATAAATGGGTTGATAAATGAGTTTTGATTCAACTCAAACACAAAAATAGCTATTACCCTACATAGTCCTTGGCTCGCTCTGATCGTAAGAGACATTATTCTGAGACCTCGATAACTTGTATTTGGCAAAAGCAATGCTTACCAATCTAGCCGTAAAAGTACTTGAACATTTTTATTCGTTCTATACATTCTACATTTTTATCAAGTTACAGCCAGTTCCTAAAATAAATGGTTTCGTGCAATGCGGTAATTGAAAACCTATTTAGACGCTAATTCGAAGTTTAAATGTATACAATCTATACAGTGTTAATCCTTATCCATTTAAATACGTTAGTAGCATGAAGCATTTCATGTACCTACATTATTTATACCATATTATGTTGTTAAATTATCGTAAAAATTTTGCTCAGGGTTTCCAAGAGTTCTCATCCAAACGAAAATAATGTGACCGCGAACCCTGCTATCTAGAGAGCTGCATTTTTTTTACGAAGAATTCCTGTAACATTAACGTGGATTAATAAAATTCCCACGAGATATACAATTCTTTCTTTTTGCAACGCCGCGGGAAACAGCTAGTAATTTTATAAGACCTTACAGAAAGTAATTAGAGCAATTATTGTACGGGTAACTTGAGTTTGCTTTCTGTATTAACTAACTAACAACTTCAGCAAATAAAATTAACGAGATAACAGACCGGTTAACTAAGGTCAAGTTATCTTTAGAGGGACCTTAATTATGGTTCACCATTATTCACTAATATTTATGTAGTTCATAGGAAATGGATAAAATATAAATTGGTGGTTATAAAGATACATTCTGAATTTTTGTACTGAGTTTCAGACACTCCCCGTGCTAACTGCACCTGGTGCATTTATAAAAGTCGTATGAGAATTTAAACTAAACTTGTGTACTAATGTCGATCAGATAGACATAACTAATACGACTGAGGTTTTGTTTTATAATACCTATAACTAGCGAAACCCGCGCAACTTCGTTTGCGTGTATCCCGCTTTCCCGTGGGAATTTTGGAATGTATTATCCAAAAAATCTTTCCTTTTTCATCACTCTATCTATTAAAAAACCCACATCAAAAACCGTTGAGTAGTTTTAAAGATCTAAGCATACATTGAGACAGACAGACAGCAGGACTCCATTTTTTAAAAGCTTTTATTTAACTTGACCTGTATGTATGAATGTATGTATGTATGTAAGGGTGGAATCTTGGAACGAAAATTTGAACCACTTCCCGTAGACCGATTGAGCTGAAATTTTGCTTAAAACTGTAGATCAGATGACAATACAATATTATGATAACAAAATTAAGATACAGCCTTTTGTGTTCCGTTTTTCGTATAAAACAGTTCCGACCAAAAACCTATAGGGTACTTCCGGTTGTCCTAGAATCATGAAATTTGGCAAGAAGCAAGATGATGTAGTACAAGTACAGGAATAAATCTGAAAATCGTAAATTTGTAGTTACTTCTTCTTCTTTAAACAACCAATATAATGTGACCCTACCCTTGGTACATTTTACATTGGTACATGGCTCTTTTATACCGGTTATGAATTAAAATGTATTTTATCTATTACTAGCTTTTCCTCGCGGCTTCGCTCGCGTTAATTTTATGACATAGATCTCGTTTGACAACAAAACAACCCATAGCGCGACTTGTGGCGCCATCTGTTGGCCGATAGCATCCCATACAGCGCCCTTTATAGTAGAAAAAATATTTTCCCTTTGGATTGACATACTTTCACGGGTAAAAAGGTAGCCTATGTTGGGCTCTGTACCCCTGACATATACAAATTTTCATAATGATCAACTGATTAGTCAAGCCGTGAAGGAATAACAAACAAACAAACTCACTTTCTCATTTATAATATTAGTATGATAGTATGACTAGTATGAGGAGCTCGATGGCGTCGCTGTGTGTCACACTCTAATATGAACACACAAGTTAAGCGACGGTGACCCTAGCCAGCGTTTGGATGGGTTTCGTTATCTCGAGCTTCTTCGTGCTTCGGAGGGCACGTTAAGCCGTCGGTCCCGGCTGTTGTCGATAGATGACAGTCGTTAAGCCAAGTCGGTGGCCTTAGGGCGGTTTGAAAACACCGACCTCTGCCAATCCGCATTGGAGCAGCTTGGCAGAGTACGCTCTAATCACCTTCGATTGAAGGGAGACCTGAGACCAGCAGTGGGATGATTATGGGTTGATATGATGATGATGATGATGACTAGTATGATTATGGGAAGGAACCCTCATGCGCGAGTTCTACTTGCCCTTGGTCGGTATTTTATTTTTGATGGGTACATAAACCCGTTTAGTTTGTCGCAGGGTGACTGTAGTAAAATCAGGAAATTATATAGGTATTCAAATTGCTGGTGCTAGTTATCTATCTATATATATAAAAATGAAACCCGTTTTCCGTTGTCACGACATAACATGAAAACGGCTTGACCGATTTGGCTGATTTTTTTTTTAGAATATTCCTTGAAGTACGAGGATGGTTCTTACGGAGAGAAAAATTTAAAAATTCCCACGGGAAAGCGGGATACACGCAAACGAAGTTGCGCGGGTTTCGCTAGTAACAAATAAATTCATTAGACAAGTACCGCCCCTCGACATTAGATGGCACTGCGAAACCTGTCCAGTGATAACTAAAAAGTAAAAAATAAATTAAAAGTAAAAAAATATATTTAAAAACAAGCTTTTATTTAATTGCGCTAAAAAGAATAAAATAAACTTTTCTTTTAAAATTTTAACTATCAACTTATAACGTCATTACACAATTTATATGACATAAAAGCTTGTCGCGAGATTTACCTGTTTAGGAAAACATAATTATCGAACTAACATTTATTCGTACTACGAGTAAATGTTAGTAATTAAATCTCGCGACAAGCTTTTATGTCATATAAATTGTGTAATGACGTTATAAGTTGATAGTTAAAATTTTAAAAGAAAAGTTTATTTTATTCTTTTTAGCGCAATTAAATAAAAGCTTGTTTTTAAATATATTTTTTTACTTTTAATTTATTACTATGTAAAGATATGAAATGCGACCTCTGAATGTCGCTTAAACCTATTTCAGCGTCAATGTTGTAATCTCTCATCTCGTAGGTAGGTACTAGCTAGGTATTGTTACGCTCCTGTTTGAAGGACGGCTGACAGCGGAATAATTAAAGACGCGGTAATGTTAACGCTAATTGTTAAGCTTGAGTTATAATTTGCTACAAGTGCGAGTATCAAGTGCTTGTAAGTGTATAGTAA
This sequence comes from Endotricha flammealis, assembly GCA_905163395.2. Taxonomy (NCBI): domain Eukaryota; kingdom Metazoa; phylum Arthropoda; class Insecta; order Lepidoptera; family Pyralidae; genus Endotricha; species Endotricha flammealis. Next base: position 13,590,537 of record LR990852.1, on the reverse strand, counting down.
TTAATTACATTACCACGAGTAGATAATTTAATGAGGATTGATATTAATAGGTTTATTCAGAAAAAAATATGGATTTGAAATCAGGTTAAGATTATTTAACATCACTACAGCGGCCTTACTCGCAAAGTTAATAATTATTTTTCTCTTAATGAAACATTATCTCTGTATGAATGGAATAAAACAGTGCAAGTTCTTGTGTGACGTGATACAAGTACTTTTAGGGTTCCGTACCTCACAAGGAAAAAACAGAACCCTTATAAGATCACTTTGTTGTCTGTCTGTCTGTCAATACCCTTTTTCTCTGCAACGCAAGAACGAGGCATCAAGCTAAGATTCATATCAAATACTCAGATTTACTGTCCCTAGGAACTGTGAAAAAATCAAGCTTCTAGGCCCACGCAATCAAAAGATACAGCCGTTTACATTTTCGACACTCTTACGCGAACCCACAGGGTACATACTTCCCGTAAACTCAGAATCTTGAAATTTGGTACAAAACAACGTCTTATACACAGTAGGTACAGATAAAAGAAAAATTGCAAAAAGCATAAACTTTTGGTTAAGATCATTTAATAAAAATATTTTTTTAATGTTCAAAAAAGTTTTGTACGGAACCCTCAGTGCGCGAGTCCGACTCGCACTTGGCCGGTTTTTTATACTATATAAATATTTTATACATACTATTTATACTTAAAATATAAGTTATTGTATGTTGATACTACAGGATTTAAAGGCGCACACGTACAAGCTTGTGCTCACTAGCTAATATTGATTATCTCTTCCAGATATAGAAAAAATTGTATCGTTTTCCTCTAGGCTTAGTTTACACGAATCTCTTTCTTATTTGAAAGTTCAAAAGTTGGAATTCTGCAAAATATTGATGCTGGCACTCGTCACTAAGATGTAAGCTTAACCCTAAATACATACTAGGTACTACCTACAACTTAAGGTACCTACTATAACTCAAGGGTTGAGGGTTTAGGGGAATAAACCTAGTTTACGCGTTGCGAAACGACGAGTGTAGACAAATGATTAGTAATTTATTAATAACTAGCTTTTCGCCGCAACTTCGCTCGCGTTAATTTTATGACACAGATCTCGTTTGACAACAAAACAACATCTATAGTAGAAAAAATATTTTCCAATTGGAACGACATACTTTCACGGGATAAAAAGTAGCCTATGTTGGGCTCTGTACCCCTAACAATAGGTATGTATGCAAATTTTCATAATGATCGGCTGCTTAGTCAAGCCGTGAAAGAATAACAAACAAACAAACAAACTCACTTTCTCATTTATAATATTAATATGGATTTTCACTGGTTATCACTCTTTTCAAATCGACGTTGTCAACACGCAAGTTAAGCAACGTTGACCCTAGTCAGTGTTTGGATGCGTTTCGTTATCTCGAGCTACTTGCTGTGGAGCGCATATTAAACTATCGATCCCTTTTGTCGATAGATAACAACAAGTATGTGGTCTATAGGCGGTTTTTTAGACAAATCACTGAGAGCCAGAGAACAGTCGCATATTAACACCCTAAACCTTGTGTTGATGGCTATTCAAAGAGAAACCGATATTTTGTTTGATTACCTTGTATGACTGCACCCTCCTCCGTGATGGGTGGTATGGTTAGCACGACGGAGGGTGGGGTGCAGCTATAAGTACAAGGTCTGTCAATTCCAGATTATGTGAAGGATTTCAATTTTCTTTAGTAACAGATATTAGTGAGACTAATAAAGTCTATTCATATTCTTCCAGGAGATAAGGATTTACTTACGCAATACCATGCTTATTAGCTATCCATGCTGGATTCCCGAGCAAAATGTTTTTCAATTTCTTCTAAATCGTATTCATCGTTGATTTAATGCATGAGCATTACTGCGATTGCATTTAATATTTCTGAAAACTCTGCTAATCGATATTTATACGACATTTTGCAATGCAAATAACTTGGTTTAAATCATTTAGGATTTTTTTTTATATATTGATAGATGGGTAATATTAATAAGCAGTCTTAAAAATTACCACCATTTCTCAAAGCAATTAAAATAGCCACTGAAAAGACGGACTCCAACAGAGCAGATGTGTGCGGAAAAGAAAATGTATTACAACAAGAGCATTTTGTTATTTTTTTAAGGGTCCTTCCCTATACATACAACTCAATGCAATGTGGAGCTTGATCCTTAATTATCTGCCGTAGTGTAAAGTTTGACACAATATATTATACTCGGGTACTAGATAAACTAAATATAAATGGAGCCATAGTTTAGTCTAAAGGTCACTGTATACGCAACGGGATAATACCCCGGACGGGACGGGGACGTGACTTTTTGTTCGACACGGCCACGTTCCCGTCCCGTCCGTGTATCCGCGACATACGCATATTCACATACATTTTGTATGGAACTAAATTTAACTTCCCGTCCCGTCCCGTCCCGTCCGGGAAAAAACACGTTACGTATACAGCGAACTTAAATCAATAAAGCCAATATTTTAGACAGGCCTTTAATGCGAAAGGCTCACACGGAATTGAATCTCCATTTCTACTCAGCTGCATTGATATAACAAGACACGGCTTAACTAAACCATTTGTCTATACACCATTCCAGATGTTTGCACAATTTCGAAGCTTCTAGGCGTTCTGCAGGCTTCCAGCGTAGCATTCATGCCATGTTAACAATGTTAAGTTATTATCTCACAACAAAAGTATGTATTACTTAATTCAGTTACAAAATAAAAATTCCGATGATTTTTTTAGACATGGCAGAAAATTTTGATACCGGTTAGAACATCTGTTTTTATGTAATATACGTCCTTCTTTTCTTTATTTCAAATTATTACATTTTTAAATCATAAGTTTTTTACTACATTACTATGCAACTTTTATTTTAATTTCTACGGGACTTTACAAGCGGAACCTTGGATGAGAGCTAGTAAATACTATATCCAATGGGTTTTCCCTTTAATAGCACATCATTATGTCTAATCGTTTCAATGGCTTCATATCATACCTACTATTGTTATGTACGCGATTGGTTGGCAAGTAAACGCCGTTTTAAATTGATCGCATTATTTGAATTGACTTCACATTTAACGGCTGGGGCGTAGAACCAATATCATACCTAAACCGGAATTTTATTATGGAATCGCCTAATAATGCAAAGAGAAAACCGTTATTTCAAATTGGGGAAATCGGGGTGCAGACACGCGAAAAGAAAATCTTTATATGGGCACACATGGTGTTTATTTCACAGTTACAGAGGAAAAGATTTTTACAAGTAGTTTTGGACTCGGCCAAAACCGTTTTCGAAGGAATTCCGGCATGGCTTAATGTTAAAGGGCTCAAGATATCTTCATGGCAACACTACCTTTAAAAATGTACAAACAGAAAGGCAAACATTTCTTTACATTCAGTTTATAGACGTTAATTTGATTAAATATTCTGTATAGTAGATTATTAAAGAATTTAATATTTTAAAGGAAGAAAAAATTTTATCAGAAAATTCCGCTTTCTCCCTTGAATATGCATTTTAGAACTGAGAAAATAAAAACAATTTATCGGATTCTACTAATAATATACAATATTCTTTCAAATAATACTTTTTACACAGGTTATTATGAAAACTTATGTCCAGTTAACGTTTTCACTTTTCATTTTATGTCGAGTTTTGTTTATAATCCTATTTGATTTACGAATGTTTAGATACAGCTCCTAGTTAAACAATTGCTCTTATATAGGATGTCAAAGCTGATGACATCACATTAATTATATACAATGACGTACTGATTATTCAAGCCTTATTCAGGTTACACATATACTATTTCTAAGGGAAATACCACATCTTGGCGATCTATTAACCATTCAATATAGTTAGCACATGATTTCCTGGAAATTCAATGATTGTGTTCGAATTAGCTTGCCATAGCTTTTTGTTGTATGGAACATAATGTTGTGTATTTTGCATATATTCGATTCATGATTTTTAAGAGAGGTAGGGCACAGCGGATAATCCGCTCAAATCGGAGCAGCCCGTCTGGGGAAGGACCTCCCACCTTACAGAAGATCGTAACTTAATAGCATTGGTCTCGGCCATGCTGAGTTCCTACGGTGAGTAAGGTCTCCAGAGCTCCACTTGGGGGGGGGGGGGGGGGGGTTAGGAGGGTTGGCAAAGCGTGAGTGATATCCCCGGTATTGCAAGCATCTATAGGCTACGGTGATGCTTACCATCAGGCGGGCCGTATGCTTGTTTGCCACCTTAGTAGTATAAAAAAAAGTTTTTTTAATTAATAATGATAAGTTAATATCTCCCACAAAAGTAGCTTAGAAAATAAAACAATAGTATTATTTGTTACTAATCATAAATCAGTCCGTGTATATAGATTTATTGCTTTTAGCAATAAGGCCGCCTTGTTGCAATAACATTTGGTCTGTAAACTATCTATGTACTGTGTCCTAACTGTGAGTATTACAAATGAAGCATATTATATTCGAAATTATGGGAGCAGCCATAAACAATTTCAGTAGATATCATTTCAAACCCAACTGTGGTTGTCCATAAAATCTTTTAATAAATCTTTTATTATTACAGCCTTAGTATGCTAAATAAACATGTTTCTGGGATACACCTATTAAGCTTATTAAAACTTTTGCAGGGGATCCCGCTCTTCTTAAATTCTTAGTTTACAGGCCAATCTTTGTAAGTACAGAAAACTATAATCTATTACAAAAAAAATCGGTATAAGAGTGATGTGTGTATGGTGTACGTGTGAGTGGTGTGTGTGTGGTGTGTATGTGAGTGGTTAGTGTGTGAGTTGAGTGGATTGTGAGTTGTGAGCTTATAAAAAGAGATGTCCTTATTGCAGTTAAGTTTAAATATTTTATATTACATGGCACAACCCAACATAATTTATATAACTTTTGTCGTGTATAAGATGGTGTATGGTACCTAGTGTCGTAAATTTCAGTTTTAGCTGTATGATAAAATAGGTCAATGAATTAGTCTTTACTTTAATATTACTTGAATTGTTCTTTGAAAACGCCTCAAACGCGGTGAATACAAAGACTAGTACGGCTCAGCATGGATTGCGTAATGGTACGATGCTATGACGTCACAGGAACAATAGGCCTCGTAGCCGACGACAGCGACATCCATCGTCCTTTATGACTTTGTACATTGCAGACATTTTAAAATTTATTAAACAATCAAGAAATATAAGCCTTTAAACATTTTAATTAAAAAAACTCTATCCTCTATCATAAAGAGAATAGAGTTTTTAAATTAAAATGTTGAAAAATCAAACACAAATTGACTGGATTTTTACTGATATGTTTATCAGCGTAGGTCACTTGCACTTAGATGAATGAAATACACATTAATGTTTCTTTTGTGTCGTAATGAATGAGCAAGAAGACTGTTAATAAAAAAAGCCAATTCACAACTTATATTTCAACCTTAATAAATAATATGATTTTCTCTAAATTCTTTTCTGCCTGCCAGGTAAACTGTATTTTCATTTCTTAGACACCTTTTGTTCTCGGGACTAGCAGATAAATATAACCACGACTGTAGGTACTGTTTTTTGTGATTAAGTACATAGTAGACATTAAGCAATTCTCTCCGTGTTAACTAAGAGAAAGGATTTAACTTGACAAACAACTGTAATTTTGCATTTTACTCTCTGTTTTAAACCCTCTTGTAAACACTAATATAACAAAGATTGAAAGTTTGTTTGCAAGTTTTGATGAAAAAAGTATTTTCTGAATTTTACATAGAATTAAATGAAATATTCCCATAGGTCTGAATGAAAAAAATGAAAAATTCTGAATAATTAATAAATTATTTCATTAATAGATAGCATATTTTTTAGACTCCAATTTAACTGATACAAGTGTTTAGCTAGTTCTAATAAACCTCTCGTAACGTCTCTATAACCCTGAGGGAAAATCATACTTCCCTCTGTTCTCAAATTAGATATTGAGTTATTTAGAAATAGAAATACAATTTCTATAATACATAAGAAACACCTACACGACAATCTTTTACTTAATCGCCGAGTGTTAATGTTTACGACAATGTCTTACCTACTTAATCGCAATACAATATATTCTTAAATTTTCAAAACACGATCTTAGTTAGGACTGCAAAAGATTGCAGGAGGATGATGAGAATCTTGCTGCAAGATGGATGGATATATTATGCAAATATGATAAGTGCCATTATCAGATTCAGTTGTTGGCGGAATCGCCTGAATCTGATAATCGCAATTCACATTAGGATAACGGCTTATTTGCGGTATTTTTCAAACATTAACCATGTGTGGACGATATATTTGACAAAAGTACTTGCCTTGTGTGCCTATTTGACGACATAACAAATAAACAAATACGTGTATCCGGTAGCTTGTCGGTTTTTGACGCACGTCAAAGGGATCCACACAAAGCTATTTGGAGTTTCGCACCATGTAGATACACGTAATTGATATTTGTGTAGTGTCAGTCAAGTATTCTCTCAAAAGCAACGAACGACAAATAGCCAATACAATATGTACACTATAATGGATTAAGACTAGTTGCAATAATTATTTGTAATCAAATCTCTGTACTTTAATGCCTATGTCCCCTTGTGTGCCTTACTAATAAAAATAAATAAATATCGGACGACCTCCGTGGCGTAATGGTTACCACGCCAGACCGCCACCCAGGAGGTTCCGGGTTCGATCCCCGGTCGGGTCATGATGAAAAACGAACTTTTTCTGATTGGCCTCGGGTCTTGGATGTTTATCTATATATGTATTTGTTATAAAATATAATATCGTTGAGTTAGTATCCCATAACACAAGTTTCGAACTTACTTTGGGGCTAGCTCAATCTGTATGAATTGTCCCTATATATTTATTTATTTATTTAATATAATAATTAAACAACACCGTGTGAAGTTGAAACATGAAGAAAGAATCTTCGGGCAGCAGTGGGGCGCCAAGAGTTTTACAATTTACAGCCAAACCCAATTTGCGATCTCAATTCTATAGCGATGATTGTTCGTGACCAAGCGAAGTATTGATTCGTAGTTTATTACCATAGATTAAAAACACAATGCATCGATTGGTTAAAGAGACGCGTTGGTGACTTTTTCAATCTGACATAGGAACATGGCGAAACTATAAGGGTTCCTTGTAGTTTACTACGGAACCCTAAAAAAGAATTGAAATTGCATATTGGGTACGGGCGTAAGATGTAAAACTCTTGGCGCCCTATGGCATAATGATGACGATGTTATGCGTTTAAGTCAAAAAGCCTATACACCTAAGTTTCTATAAGTATTTTCCTTTTTGGTAGAAATTAAAATCTTTTTTTTAGTGACCACAAAAAGATACTTTAACTAAATCGTACCTATCTTCCTTTGATTTTTAGGACCGGCCTACCACACATTTCTACCGGTGGCAATAAATTACCAAAAGGAAACGATACCGCTATCTGGAACTACGAATTTAAATATAAATAAATTAAAAGAGACGGAAAGCCAGGACATAATGATATTCCCTCTTTAACAAAAAATTGCTCTTTTAAAATGTACAATTTAGTGATTGATTATATGATATACAGAGAGTAGGTCCTCGCAGACACTTTCTCCCGCCAATGATTACATTACAGTATTAAATTATTGTAATTAATCTACTTTTTATTACTACTTGTACTGTATAAACTACTTGAAAAAGAATTGAGCATTGCATACAATGATAGCTAGTCAAGATTTACAATAGTCTATCTATCTACATATATAGGTGCAGTCAACAAAGGAGTTGACTGACCCCCCTCTGTATATATGATTAAAGATTTCTAAATATTGCGTGAAGGGATTTAATTGAAAATTCATTTATCAATAGTATTCATATTGTACTATGTAATTACAAATTTTCAAGTAAATCCCTTCAAGCAATATTTAGAAATCTTCAATTCAGTTGGGGGGTTCAGTCAATTCCTTTGTTGAGTGTACTAATATTATAAAGTAAAGATTTGTTTGTTTGCAATGAATAAACTCAAAAACTACTTATCCGATTTCAAAAATTGTTTTAACGTTGGGAAGGTACATTAGTAACATTTATACTAATATTATAAATGTGAAAGTGTGTTTGTAAGTTTGTTTGTCCTCCCTTCACGTCGAAAGTAATGAACGGATTGATATGATTATTTTTTTTGGGGATGGTTTAAGGTCTGGAGTGTGACATAGGCGGGGAAAAAAAGTATAACATTATTTTTACATATTTTATAACGGGCATAATTTAAGGTCTGGGCAGGGCTCCTTTTTCCCACAGAATAAACAGATTTCCATGGGAAAAAAATATTGACTTTTTCCTTAACCACGCGGGCGGAGCCGCAGGTAACAGCTAGTAAGCTATATTTATTTATTTTTTAAATAGGGCTCCTTACTCTAACCCGTGCTAATCTAGTGCGGGGCGCTTGTTAATAATACATGTAGAAAATTATTAAAGCTTTCTAATATCTTAATTCAATCTGAATGTATGTTTCAAATAAGTTGGCTAAAAGAACTGACCTTGCAGGCATTGGGCCGAAATCCTTGGCAATTTAGAAATAATGTATATGACATTGATGTGACCGCGCCCAAAAATGTCGACGTGGCCCTTTTAAGCCCAACTAGAGTAACCTTCTACCATTTCCAATCTTACCATAACGGCAAAAATAAAATCACCAGTAAAAGTTACATAAAAATATAAACAAATATGTAGTAGTTTGGCTTAGTTTTAATAAATGTTTATAGCTTGAACCTTAAAAAATTTGTTAAATAAACAAATGAGAGTTTTGTGCTATATATTCTGTAGTAAGAGATTTAAAAAAAGAAAGAAAGAAAAACAACATTTAACTCTGTTAAATACTGGATAAACTGCGAAACTTGTGGAATGACGCCATTAACGGTTTTTTTTTGGTAATAAAAATTGAATGCCGCTTGTACGCTATTCCAATTTTCTGCAATATAAAATCGTATTACTAATTCCCACGACTGTTTCAGAACAACAGCACTGAAACTTTTTACATTTTTTACGACTTAATCCAAAAATATATCGGCTGCAAAGTTCCGCCTCTGCCTTCATATATAATTCTAAAAGTTTTTCAATTCTAAATGTAAATTTATTGATCCTGTTACACGCTTTTAGACAAATTTTGCACTGTCGCCACGGTAATTAGTTATATTTTATTCTAATAATGCAAATTGCTATAGGTTTTCTTAACTTAGCATTCTCATTAGAAACTTGCAGTTATAAAATATTTTCAACAAGCCATGATGAAACTTTAATTGAACATCTGTTAACTAGACAGAGTTTCAAAGTATTTGTAGGAGCTTATTTAGCAAGATTATCTATTCAGTACCAAACCCAACTTTTCCTTTCATATTTAAGAGCAACGCAACCTTTTAGCCCTGTAGAGTATGTGACGCTTTTTGTTTTGTTTTACGTAAAACCCCGCTTACTTCATTAAACGAGTACGTAATGTTTACCAACTTGAAAATGTTCCTTGTGTTGACATTGACACACGGCATGTGCTGTTTTCTGGTATAATAAGAGGGACTGCTGAAATATATTTACAATTATGGCGTGCCTTTCACAACGCGCGTAACGTAAAGTGGAGGTGATTTTTTTTTACGCGTCCACCCCATGATGTAGCTTTTACATGTAGGTCTCCTATAAATATAGGGGGTTTAAATCTTCGCCGTTTTTCAATACAGAAGTTAGTATATTTAGCGTGCTAATTTTTGTTAGACGCACTATTTAGACTGGAATTATTAGAATTTGTTCTGCAAGAATAATATACTTACAGTGGCATTTTAACGCTGTAATTTATGCTTTCAATATAAATATTGACTAAATAGGAAATATTAAAACACTGATAATACCAATATAAAGTTTAAGAAAATCTGTGGACATTATCCATTTTTCCGTGTCACTTTTGTTTGCAAGTTATTGCGGGAGAAAACCTGCGAGGGTCGTTTAATTCCCGATCCGGCTTATTTATCGTCAACATTTCACGGGACTCTTTTCTTTGTTTCCAATGGGAAGAGTGAAATCGTTCATCAGATAAGTAGAAAACATGTTGATCCCCGTTCAACGTTCTATTATCTGAATTAAAGTCTTGTGTAAACTTTTATCTGCTCAATATACTTTTTATGGTCTCAGAGTTTACGAGGGTGTTCCGAACAAGCGTCCTCATAATATATTTCTCATTATGTGAGACAATTTTAACCAACTTTAAAGATAAATTCGTCCGTAAAATTTATATTTTAATTTCTAATTAACAAGAGTCTTAAATTTATTCAACTATATTAACTAGAGCCTTAATTTTATCCAAAATTAAAATTTCCATGTCATTTGTGTAATCACCGTCATCTGATAATTATGGTGGAACATGGTGTGAATTTACGTAATACAGCGGGGCAACCAACCAGCAAGACGAATTAAAATAATTCGTAAGAAATGCTAATCAGTTCGCTTTGATAAGTTTGTTCCGAGTGTGTTGTCTTGAATCTTTGCGATAAAGTCTTTTGAATCATGTGAGGCCTAATAATGTGAAGACGACAGCGAACTGAAAAGTTCGGTATCTTCGCTCCTTATTTTATTATTTAATCTTACTTCGCCCATAGTCAGCAGTTTGGACATTGTATGAAAAAACACAAAGCAAATTTAATTGAATATATTTTTCACTTCATTGCATGTGGCATTTAAGTAATTTAAAGTGCATTATTAACTGAATCCGACTTGCACGCTCACGACCGAGTTTTGCTGCGATTCCAGTGAATTCTTTATGCTTCCAACCAGCCTTGTGTCTTGGAGCTGAAATGTTTTTCAACATCTTAATAATTCAGTGCGACTACAACAGACTGAAGGTTGAAAAGGGCTCTAGCGTCACTGAATGAACTAGGTTCACAAGTGTCACTGATGGAATATTAATCTTACGTACGCTTCATTGCTTCGAAGTCAAGGATATAAAAGAAAATTAAGAATGTTTTAATGCCAGCTGTGTTAAATAGTCTATTTATAGCATACCTCGATAAAATGGACAGGTGGGGAGTTGGGCCATCAAACATTAGAGGCCATTTTTGCTTATTTCGGTAACGGTGGTAATAGTTTATAGGGTAGTTTATTATATTTCATAATTTAATTAGTAAAGTTGTACATGACCAGAGGAAGTGCCTGTGAAGGCCTTTTTTTGTTTTTAGTCAGGAAATGCATTACTGCATGTCCCGCCACACATAAGTAGTGTCCCGCCACTTGGGGAAGCGACGGGGGTCTGTCGGGCTCACCTCTCTGGCCAATGAGGGATACCGACTAAAAACCTGACTGTCTGCCACCTTCTCCGCCTTCACAGTGGCGGGGTCGCGGCAACTGGTGATACTTCCGCAACTGCCTGTGAAGCCCTTGTATCTGAATAACCAATTTCACTTTGACTTTATTGGCTTTTTATATTCATACCAGAAACAACGCCTGCAGATTCTTTTACATTAGTATAAGCAAACGGAGCCCGATGACTTTCGTCAATATTTGAAAGCTATTAAGCTGCGTTAATATCACGTGTCTTGTAAAAACTAACTTAATCCAACTCGCAGTAAAGTAAAATTGTTAATTTAGAGAATAAGCTTTCACAGGCACTTTATTTTTTAAACCATAAAACATTAGGCATAATATTTGGTTCTAGGGAATCTTATCACATAAAAAGGTTTTTCGTTATATTTATCTATCATAAAATTTTTATGATAGATAAATACCTTTTTATGTGATAAGATTATTTAATATTACATATATTTTACATATATTTAATATTACTATAACTTTACCGCGCATATAATATTAAAGTATTTCATAATAGCAATGCGATTCTATTGTAACGGTCGTTAGCGCATGAAAGATAATATAAGATACCTTCGTCATTGTGTATTCAGCACATAGATGCTGCGTACTAATAAAAATTTATACAGAATCCGTGATAGGTATTTTATTCAATTGCCAGCTATCTCCAGACATTTCATAAATGTTAGTATTATTGGCTAGGTTATCTACTTCTTACCTACTTTATTAGTTAAACATCTAAGTCAAAGAAAAATAATAGATTTTTTCAATTAAATTGACTGAATCGTATCCTCTTGACTGAAAGTCTTTAGTTTTTTTTACACTTCCATTATAATTTCAAAAAGTCTTCTGACCCAGTCATTAAACTTGTCCACTTTTCATTAATTTCAAGTAAGCTGGATTTTCCTATTGGTTATTATCAACGAGCTCTTATCCATTAAAAAAAGGCTACCTTTGTCAAAACTTCCCGTCGATCCCGATTGTACGTTGTTTTTCGAGTATTTTTTTCGTTTTTTTTTGTCTATATCTCTGAAATGGTGACAGCTACCGAAAAAGCGTAAAAGAGAAGATTGGAGATAATAAAATTCTCTACAAGATAGTACTAATATTTTTAATCTACTCGTATAGTTTGTAGTGATGTATTTAGGACCGATACAAAAATTTTGCTTGAATAGTTTTAATGAAAAGTAAATTATCTTTATGACCATTTTAGATTACAGTATTTTTCAAAGATATAGCCTTAATTGTATCTTAATATGCTATTTACACTACCGTAGTGTTATACAAGCATAACATAGTGTTTGTATTTGTAGAGATGTCACTTATACATTGACGACCTTATAAAAACGTTTCCTTGTCCTGTCCCATCACGTAGTGTCTGTAGGAACATCCGCAGTGCGGGGTCTCTCCCGCAACTTTCAACACAAGTATACGGAAAAACTTATTATTCACACTTTTTATGGTGATTTTAAATTATATTCACCACAATGTACAAATACAATAGTAATAATATGAGTTTAAATAGAAAATTCTAATGACAAAATAATGTTAGGAAATATATTTTTTAAGTTTATTGGTAAAATACATAACTAAATAACATGAAATTAATTAAAACTAAACTAACAATAAAAACTAAAACAGAACCAAGCATTAAAAAGACATGGTCCCTGTGGCAGGGTGCCCAAAATGCTAGCAGCGTTACTTCGCTGAACGGCGATAGATATCCGTTGAGCGAAGTAACTGCCAGCCTTTGGGTCACCAGTGGAAATAATATTTATATTTAAATAAATAAATAATATTTTTAATTATTTATTTACTAGCTTTTCCCCGCGGCTTCGCTCGCGTTAAATTTTATGATGACAACAAAAACCCATAGCGCGACTTATGGCGCCATCTGTTGGCCGGCAATTGCAAATCGCAGCGCCATCTATAGTAGTAAAAACATTTTCTCATTGGAATGACATACTTTCACGGGATAAAAAGTAGCCTATGTTGGGCTCTGTACCCCTGACAATATGTGTACAAATTTTCATACAGTTCGGCTGCTTAGTCAAGCCGTGAAGGAATAACAAACAAACAAACAAACAAACTCACTTTCTCATTTATAATATTAGTTAGGATTAGGAAGTTAGGATTTTATTATGGACTACCAACAAGACATACAATTCTTACTTAATCTTAAATCTAATTATTTGTATAAAGTTTAGTGCAGTTAATTAACATTACCAGTTTTGTAACTTAGAGATAAGAAGAGCGAGGAAGCTCCAGCAATAATTATGTCTAAATGTTTATTTTGTTACCCAATAAAGAATTTAGATTTTTGATTTGATAAGGTGAGGATTTGTGCAAGTGTACATTTGTAATAGTCAAGTTAAAAATATAAAAATCTAAGAAAAATAAAGCCACGTTAAAATATTACTAAATGGGTGTACACGGTATAATAAAACTATGAAGATATATTTTATTAGATTTTTGTTTTGCACCGGCCGTAGGCTTCCCAATCTGAATATAAATTCTACGGGTAAAGTTTACGACGTCTGCTGCCACAACAGAGACACTCTTTTATTTATTTTAGGTACGTTTTTAAATCTCAAGTATACCTACATCATAATAAGTTGCAAATCATCATATCAACCCATAATCAGACTAACTTCCTATTAGTATAGACTTCTAATGTAAACTAAAATATAATTTATGAGTTGCAGAAATATATTTTATACTTCTTGAAATATTAACTGGCGCTGTAAGGTGACTCTTCCTTGACAGCGCCAGTTTTAATATTTCAAGAAATTAAGGACGAATAAAGACAGCTAAGACTTAATGTGTCATAAACTTTTTAGAAAAAATGAGAAAGTCGTCGTAAGAACGCTCCCACTGATTACCTACTATTAATAATAACTATCTAAGTATTTTAGTATTTATTGTTACCCTCTTACCTGTTTACTTTTAAAAGCCTGATCGAATTAGCACTGACCAATCGGTCATGCGTACCGTACACTACAACGTGCCGTCAATTGAGTGTAAGAATAAAATGACAGAATAATGACAAGAATGACAGAGAATAATATGATTCTTGAGGTTTCTTAACATTTTAATAATAACATAATGGGTTTAATGCGTATTGTGTAAAAATTACAACTCGCTGCCTATAGCGGTTAATAAGATACAGTCATTGCAATTTTGAGAGACGTAAACTCACTCAGCCGGAGCATATTATCTTCCATTGGTACGAAACTCTACATTAAGTTATTATCCGATTACGCTAATCTTTCCACGACAAGTGCTTCAGAAATTAAGCACATATTGTTTTAGTATATTATGTATAGGTACTGTCGTGTTCAAAGAAACCTGCCCCCCCTCAAACGAAGTAAGTTTTTTTTAGGTAAGTCTAATCAGGAGAGCAACCATGAAAGCGTCCATTCGAAACAACGAAACACGTAGTCAAAAAAGACATTACCGGTTAGAATAAGGTTCAAGATTGGTTAGAATTCAACGAAACGTCAGTTTTCGGAATTTCGTTTCATTTCAACGAAATTTCATCAAAATGTAAATTTATAAAATTTCATTTGAATTCATTGAGAATTACATTAGAAAACTTCGTTTGGGGGGTTAGGTTCTCTGCAGCTGTCTGTATATAGGGTTGGAGCGTAGGTACTCTGAATTTACTGGAAAATAATGTATTTTCCATTGAAATAATATAATTTGTTTATAGTTGGCACATTCTTTTCCCACTCAATACAGAATTTCGTTACCCTAAGGTTGCCTTGAAAAGATTGCTTTGAGGAATAAGGCCGCCTTGTTGCATATACACTTGTCTTGTTTGTAACTTTTACTGTTTACTGTATCACTATGTGTTTTACTATTAGAGCTTATTCTATCTATCTATCTTTTACCATACTTTCTAATACATAATTTGGTAAGAAGAAATATTAATCATTTTTTTAAATTAACACATCCCAAAGGACAGTTGACACATTTTTTAATAAGAATCACTAAAATTCTAAAATACCTGCAAAAGAAATGGAACTCACCTTTCATCGCTTGTTACATTATTTTATCATTACATTTACATAAAAGTATGTCACGTACTTACATTTTCGTGCGTAATTTTCAAACCATTTCATATTTCAAAGTTAACTAAAACGTCTAGAATTAGGCGTGACTACGAATAAATTTCGGTGTGCCAGTGTTTTTGTCCCTACAGTATATTTTTTTATCAAAGTTATGTTACTTTGTCTCGTCTTCTAAAATAAGTGCAACTCTGTAGTGGAAATATAAAAAAATCTGCGGCCAAGATTTAAAAAAAATTCAACTCCGTCTAGTCTCTAAGTTACTATAGATATTTAAACTGCCTTACATTCTGTGTACAGACTTACTACATAGTTAGCAGATTTAAAAAAACATATTGAACATACAGACTAATACATCTAAAGAAACCAAAAAAACAAACTAATGTCAGTCTAAATTGTTAATATTGTAATCTTACAATAAGATCTTGTAAGTAAGTATTCTAAGCAAATAAATCTTTAGCCTGCGTTGTCTGCGTATAAAAAATGCAATCTATAATATTATTATTACAATGAAAGATCAATTCGAAAATTGGAACGAAATTATGTTATTTATCCGAATCCGCGTCTCAAAAGAGGGCTTTCTAATGGAGCGTGAATTGACTTCTTTGCAGGCGGACAAGGCGAGGTCGATCGGCAACGTCGATAGTTCTATTCCTTATGTATAATTTCGACACAAATACGTGGGTATAATTAGACCATAGAGTACATAGACTATGGTCTCATAAAATCACTGCACGCAGCGTAAGTTCTGATAGACGTTCTTATTGCGCATCTAGACGATGACGTTTATAGAAGACTAATACACCAAGCAACGCCGCCTAGTGATAGTATTACCCCTTAAGTCATCAAATGTCATACAAAAGAAGTGATCCAAAACAAACCTAGGCTCCGGCGCAAAAATTTTGTATTCCAGATTTTAGAGGATATTTATATAAACTATCACTATCTCTCTATCGGGTAGCTAACACCTTATTTTTTGCTAATAAAGGTTTGTAGGCTTTCATATTAAAATCTTCGGGGCTACCATGAAAGTGTCCATCCGAAACAACGAATCACGTAGTCCTGTCAAAAAAGACATTACTAGGTACATAATAAGGTTCAAAACTGGTTAGAATTCAACGAAACGTCGGTCCATAGTTTCAAAATTCCCTTTCATAGTTGCCCCGCTTATTGTGGGTTATTTTAGGTAATTGTATCACCTCCTTTGTTCCAGTCAGGTTATTCCTAACGCTAAAAAGCGTTGGTAAAAACGGGAATAAAAATTGTATGTATTGTTGCAATGAATAATTCGCATAAAGATCGTCGCATTATCTCGTGATTAAGTATTGAAAAAAAAAATATTTTTTATTTATTTATTTATAAAACGTTACAT
The DNA here is from genome assembly GCA_905163395.2 of Endotricha flammealis. Taxonomy (NCBI): domain Eukaryota; kingdom Metazoa; phylum Arthropoda; class Insecta; order Lepidoptera; family Pyralidae; genus Endotricha; species Endotricha flammealis. The sequence goes on along the minus strand of LR990852.1, from coordinate 13,573,737 downwards.
TTAGTTAAACAAAATGAACATCAGCGCAACAAAAACAATTTTGTTTTACTGTAAGCTGTATTATAAAAATATTGAATTTAATATGGGCCGCATATACTACTACCAACTAATATTATAAAAGCGAAAATTATATGTTTGTTTGTTACTATATTTTGTATGTAGGTAGGTGATCCATTGATTAACACGTAAGATACTTTTAATCCCAAAAAGTACGCGATTCCCGTAGGATTTCATCAAAAGTCTGATATAGATGGCGCTACTGTTCATAAATAAATATACGCAAACGAAGTTGCGCGGGTTTTAAGCTCTCCTTTATATCGTAGAATGTACGATTCATGAAAGCGTTGTCCCAAGAGTAATGTTAAGACTTCTCACAAATGCTGTACAAATAGTATTTTAAACCGACCGTAAGGGAAGTCCACATTTCTTGGGTATTCTTCTTAAATGTGTTCATAACTCGTACATAATAATGTACATATATTTAAACTTTATTACTATACAGAAGTTGATGGAGAGGGGCGATGATGTTTTCTAAATAACTAATAAGATTTTTTATTAAATAAATCTAACAATGACAATTTTAATTTATTTGTACAACAAAACAATAAACTACTACATAACATTAAAACGAAACTAACATTAAAAACTAAATTAATTAATTACTATTATAATAGGATACAATATAATGCGTTATTCTGAGATAACTGTCATAATAATCATGCCCTATTAAATATTTCAAACGTGCACATAAAATTTACTTATTTTTACACCCAACGTTTAGAATTGCATCTCCCGTGGACACATACGAGACGAAAATACTGCCATACATGAGTTAACGGCGGCAGTAGAATATTATACTACCCATTTTATCGTCAATAAAAATTCACTATACATAAGGAGCAGTACACACAACACTAACAGTATACACATTACCCGTAAACGGTTGCACCGCGATATTTAATGTCCATATTTCACGTTTGTGACAGTTTAAGCCCATCTTCTATGTTAAAAAGTACGGTGCTTTTTAATTTCTACAGCTTCATGGTTTTATACCACGCCAGTGGCAAACCAGCTTACGGCATGCCTGATGGAGTGTAGTCACGGTAGCCTATGGGCTTTTGCAACGTCAGGTGTATCACTCCCGGGTTACCGAACCTTTAAAAATCTTTTCACTCCCTTTTTGGAGTACTCTATATTTGTACTCCCTTGAGGATACCTCGGCAGCACTCTATGTTGTACTCCCTTGAGGATACCTCGGCAGCACTCTATGTTGTACTCCCTTGAGGATACCTCGGCAGGAACCTCATTTCACATCCGGAGAATGTAAAATAAATATTACGATGTCTTATACCAGTGGCACACCTCTGCATCAATATGACAGCCATCAGGCGGAGGTGTAGCCATCGTCTGGGCAAATGGGTAAAAGCAGGTTGCAGACCAAGAGCTAAGCTATGCCATTACTAACTTAGTTCAGCTTAGTCTGCATAGCTAATATGATTTTTCAAACTTGGGTGCAGACCACAACGAGTAATGTATGTTAAACTAACACGAATCTAACTTAGCTTGGCTCTTGGTCTGCAACCCGAATAAAATGATGTTATAAAGAAATAAATCATCGACAGTTTTGTACATTCTTCTTGTTCGTCGTCGTATCCTCGTAGCTGAGGGGCGTGATTATGGCTCCCTTGCCACTAGCTCTCGCCATGCGCTCCTATCCTGCGCCATCTGTATCGATGCCTGTAGGGTGATTCCAGTAGCGTCTTGCATCGAGTGCGTCCATCTAGCAGGAGAGCGTCCTCTTTCCTTCCACGCAACCAGTGATGATCAGTAGTCTTGTACATTGGAGCGGGGAATTTCGTTTCTTTTACACATAGCAATGAATGAAATCTCAGATCTGTGGCGGTTTCAAAATTTCAATTTCGCAGAGATGCTACAACAGGCTTTATTGTTTATTTACGAAACATCAATAAATAATTTCGCTGTAATTAAAGACTAGACGGGACTGTAAAATTGTCCTCAAAGCAATAATAACTTTTATCAAGATTTCGCACGATTTCTAATTAAAGCTTGAATTGAATAAAAGTTAACACTTATATTGAGGTACGTTTTAGTATTTTAATTACAATTTATTTCGTCTTTCAAAAGTTATACCAATTTAAAGTAAACCATCAAATAAATTTGCAAGGTGTTCCAGTTCTGGCTATTAATTAAATATTGGTGGATGTCAGGAAAGGTGTCACGGCGACGGAGATGACGGGGTGATAAAATAAATGGAGTTAATTACGAACTTCACGCAAGCGAAACTGCCAGTACCAGATAGTCTGTAATTTAGTGGCAGCATATACCTATCCAAATGGTTATATCAATATCACTCAGATAAAAAATATAAATCGCTTCCGATAAATTAAAATAATTATCAGAGCCTGGCTGTGAAACCGCTTATTTTGTTAATAGTAGTAATAAAATATATTTTGAGTTTTGATATTTTATTTCTTACGTTAGAAATACTATTTTATATTTAAAAATCCAGAAAAACTAGTTCGTTAGATTTTTTTGCAAAAGTACTGCGACGCCGACAGCTTGATAAGTTATTCTGGATGCGTTTCAAATTATTAGTTTGCAAAAGTTTATTCATTCATAATAAAAATGAGAAGATATTGTTGAAATTTCTATTATTAGCCCCGCTCATCGGTGCGAAGGTATCAGCCGAAAAAGCCCTTTACGTTTTAACTAAGGTCACTGGATTAGTACCCAAAGGGGATAGCTTAACGTGCCTTCGCTTGAACTGAATCCGATTATCATAAAAATAAACAACCCTTATATTTCGTTGTGGACCAAGGGCTCGGCGGACCAGGGGGCTAAGCTTAGTTTGTTGCGGTGGTTTAATTGAGGATGGCGAACTTCCCGAACTTGACAGTAGGTATTACCCAACGAAACTCTAAGCGTTCTCATCTGGTTTCAAACTGTCGGCGGCACCTGTGACCATCTTTGCGATGTGCCCGCACGCATTTAAATTACTTTAAGTATAATTTATTTTGGGTTTTTTATTTGTAAGAAAATTGTGGACAGGCAATTAGTCAAATGACAACAAAATAATACAACACGATATTGTCAATTTATCTAACAAATATGCGCAACGATGACATTCAACATTTTAAGAAAGTAATTATTAAAAATTCTGCTAAAGAACCACGCTGTGACGTCACAAGAGGGTTTTTACGTTTTTTTATTCTCGTTACACGATTAAAAATTCTATCAGAGAGGCTAACAACTAGGTAATGGGGTTTTTTATTTCTACAATATTTTTTCTCGTGTTTATCATTAGGTAATAATGTAAAATCAAATATTATGTTGTAGGTAGGAAACACAATATATATACCCATATTTAATACATAATTTCACTTGATAAACCAACATAATATCACATGCCAACAGAGACCTTAACATGACACATCACTTTCGATTCCGTACCAGCCATTTGTGTGCATGTCACGGGTGTCATCAAAGGGAACCATGTTATGCAGTCGACGTCATGTGACATGTGTCAATGATAGTGATAGTATCGATTGAAAATCTAAAATTATACTCATAAATGGTCGAATTTCATTAGCACTTGAGAGAATATAGTTTGAATTCTGATAACAGGATACGTAAAAGTTGAAAGAACTTGTCATAAAGAGAATAGATTTTAATTTATTGCTGTGAAAAAGTTACTACATATTTCACAATCGTAATATAACACAAATCAGACCAATAATTTTACTCGTAATTTGAGAATTATGAAGGCTTACTTTTTTTTTCAATATATAACCTTTAGTAACTTGAAAATATAATTATCCTCTAATCTATCACAATTTATGAGCAACGCAGAGACAGGGAGGCGAAATATGTCCTACCTAAACCGCATCAATTAAACACTCCACACTCTAAGATTTTTGTACATTATATTGCTTACATAGTTTCAATTAAAAATTCAACGATATTAGGACTAAAGTTTTCATATAAATCAGAGCGAATAAAATAAGTCAGTATTAGGCTTAGAGCAACGCGGGCTTCCGTTTCCGGGACCGAAGCCCGCGTTGCTCTAAGGTATTAGGTTAAGAAATCCTAATCAAACGACCCAAATATGAGTCCATCTTATAGGTTAAGCATATAAGAAAACACATATCTTGAGACCCCTAAAAAGGTACTATCGAATCTTATTTTCATAGCGGAATACCGAGCACTTACTTATAAAGAACGTGGTTGATCCATTTACCCACACTTCAAACTTTTCCTTACTTAGGTACCTACTTTACCTTCACTATGCTACATTTAGACTTAAACTTTGAACACTTAACTTTATATTTAGCATTTTAAAGTGAACATCAGCAGTTCTGATACTTTTTCAAATTGTGCTATCATTAATTTTGAAGCCTGGTGATTTTGGGGATAAAAACTATGCTATTTTTTTAATCCCCGACGCAAAAAGAGGTGTCATAAGTTTGACGTCTGTATCTGTCTGTGGCATCGTAGCAACCAAACGGATGGTCCTATTATGATGCAGTTTTTTTTGTTCGAAAGGTGACCTGGGGCCCGATTCTACTAACACAAATGCACCAATGGACTCTCAATGGTGTCTCAAAAGAATGCAGATAGTGTATCAGTGGAATAGTTTTTGACATTTGTTATGGACTTAAACAATAACATAATGTTTAACTTATTGTTTAAGGGCCCCTATGCAGGAGTGTTCTTAGATATGATTCATGAAAATCTGTTCAGCCGTTTGAATATCACCAGCTCTTTTCTATTTGATGAAGGGAAATGAGCAACTTCCACTGGTTAGATCGATTTGAAATTTGGTATATTGTTACTGTCATAATATTGCAAGAATATGGTAAACTTGATCTGATGCTGCGGCATCATCTGGAACCTGCAATATACTCAACTCCTCGCCAAATTACAGCACATGTATCGTGTTTGGGCTCATTGGAATGGTCTCATTGAATAGTTCATTTATATGTATAATTCACTAGCTGGGCTCGCGGCTTCGCTTGCATACTTAATGTTTATTGATATCGCGCTGTATTTTTATCCCTAACCCAATTTTACTTTTTAGAGTTGTTTGAGTCGGGGGTTTTTTAATTTAAGTTTTTTTTTCCTTGGGTCATTTCCTATGGAACTACATATTTCCTTACATTTCATTTAAATCAGTTGAGAGGGATAGGATTGTTTTCATATTTCAAATATTTGGATTTCAATTCTGTATGAACCGCATGGACTACTCGCGTAATTATTATATCATGCACACTGAATATAAATTAATGTACATTTCATAACACCAGTGACAATATATAACAGAGCAGGTGGTCGAGTAGCTAGTAACGGTCCCTTTATCCCGAGGGCAGCGGGTTCGAATCCTGAGTTAGAAAAAACATTTGTATGCATGAACATGATTCGTGTGATAAATGTAGTAGATACATAATTATAGTTTATAATGCACTACCGGACCGCGGCTTCGCACGGGTTTTTACTAAGCTAATTGCTGATTCCTTATAAAAAAAAATAAAAAAATTATATAGCCTATGTTACACGGGATTAATGTATCTTCCTAACGGTGAAAGAATTTTTGAAATCCGTCCAACAGCTTTTGAGTAAATTCTTTACTCGTTACAAACGAATATACAAATCTTTCCTCATTATAATATTTATATATTTGTGTTATAAATTATAAAAAACCTTTATCGGGACAAGCCCATCACACATTCCCACCAATGTGTCTCCTGTGTAGCCAGGATCAACAACGGCGAACTCAGATAGACAATAAGCAATGAAGCTTATTGACGTCCCGGGGGAGAAAACCACAGCTGTCTTGGAACTCACAAGGAATTTAATCAGAAAGAAGATAGTCGGAGTAGGAAGAAAAAACCGTTAGAAACAAACACAATATTATCATTAATACTTCAACCAGTTGAAACGTCTCTTTGCAAATTTATGAAAGACGTTTATTTGGATGCAGTCTGTTCCATAGCTTTTGTGCCACCCGGAACAGGTCAACAATAGGACAACAGGTGAAGCATCTTGCCTAACAATGGCTTACAGTTTTCAATGGGGATAGAACATCGGGATAGAATCAAAGACCCCTTTGTTTGTGGGTGATTCAGCCACTTTTTCAACAAAAGAATTAGATTGTTACAGAATAAAGCCTGTTGGGGTGTATCGTCTGAGGCTGTGACGTTATACGGCCCAATTAATAATTACACCAGACCTAGGTCAAAGTTTTTTATTTTTATGTTGTAGATATTTTCCTTACTGTCTTAGTAAACTCAATCCTAATCCTAACTAATATTATAAATGAGAAAGTGAGTTTGTTTGTTTGTTATTCCTTCACGGTTTGACTAAGCAGCCGATCATTATGAAAATTTGGACATATATTGTCAGGGGTACAGAGCCCAACATAGGCTACTTTTTATCCCGTGAAAGTATGGCATTCCAATGGGAAAATGTTTTTTCTACTATAGGTGGCGCTGGAATTCGCAATTACCGGCCAACAGATGGCGCCACAAGTCGCATTATACGAGATCTTTATGATAATATTAACCGCGAGCGAAGCCGCGTGAAAAAGCTAGTATTTTTATAATCATTTGACTATGCGCATTGGTGTAGATAATATAATCAAGTCAGTGATTGTAAGGTGGTCTGAAAACACTGACTCCAGTGACCTCAGTTGCGGGTCGGCTGCTGTCTCTTTGCAGGTCGATGACCTCTATGGGTCGATACCACTTTGTGTATTAGTTGGAAGAAACTTATTATAATTCATATAGTAAAAAAAGAAATCTATACTGAGGTTTTAGTTTTTAGTCAAATGAAATGAGTTTTTTATAAAAATAACATTACAAATAAATAAAAGATCTAACTTGTAATATCATAATACATGTATGTTAGTGGCTACGCAAAAATGGGACCTCAAATGAAAATAATTTGATGTCGAATAAATCGCGTTTAAGTTTTAATAGACCACTTTCCATACAAAAAGGCCCAGTTTCTTTTCCACCTTTGTATTACTTTTTATAGAAATGTTTAATGTATGTATTACCTCTTTCATAGTAAAGCGCCATTATTCTATTAATAAAATATATGCGTGAAATTCAAATAAAGTGCAACTATACATATTAAAGAGGGCGCGGTGGTATTTCTATTTTTCCATCAATTTTATATTGCGCTATTCCTTTTGTGGAACCCGATTGTCAAATTGGATTCTATTATAAAGAAACGTTGAATTTCAAACTACAATCAACTCCTAAATTTTTTTTACGAGCGACGAGCTAATTTCATTTGTTGGTGCTAGTAGTTTAATAGTAGTATAGTCCTAAATTAATATTATACAATGTGAATATATTTATCTGCTTGCCCTTCACGCACACAATTTTATCTACATCACATATCACAAAGTCTACTAAATGTGAGATTACGGAGTTTGAACATAATTTTTGTATCCGTGTATGTATGTTTGAAATATATTTTTTTTTTTCAAAGTTTCTTTAGTAAGAAGCTGACTCTTAAATAAAATCATGTCACATAATATGTAGATGTGTCGTATTATGTCATACAAGATTATAAGCACTAAGCAGTACAAGAATACTTATTAGTTTTACTGCGGGTCAAGGGCATTCCTAAGTGCACTATGTATAAAACTTAGTGCAATTCGAGATATATTGCCATGAAAATGTTACAGACTCACCGTGGGGGTGGGCAAATATTACTGGCGTCTAATATATAAGTCCCCAGTGTAAGTACTTATGCTCTTTGTTAATGACATTCAAACTCAGAGGTCAGCTTCTAAAATACCACTTTGAACCATTTAGGTACGGAATATACCTAAAAAATATATATTGTTATTTATTTTCTAACTAGTCAAAAACATCTCGAAAAAAGTTTACTTTCAACTTTAGGCACCAAAATCATTCAGTGCCCAGCCTAACCAGGAAGAACATTTCACAGGTGAAACCGCGGGGAAAAATATATTTTATCAAATACAAAAAACACATTTATTAATAGGGCTTGTTTTTTATGAGCCAGATAGAGCCGACTATCTCGGAAATACTCGGAATTGTTCCCTCGCATCCTGTTTACGACAAAACTTTAACGAATAACCTAGAACAACAAACAAAAGTAGCTTATTATGCTTTTATCTGAGGCCTAAATAAAGATTTTTTTTGCAAGAAAATATTAATTGTGTGTTGAATATTTTATTTCTAAATATCTGATACCTATATATAGATAAATATTAACGTCGCTATGTATCTATCACATTTTACATTGGACAATATCTCGGTCGTTAACAGCATTCGGTGACTTCCCGGGCGGGCTAATCAGTAAACGTCTCCCGCCAGCTTAACATGCATACAATCGAGATAATTTCTCGCACGCGACAAAGCTTCTTCGCCAATAGCAATGCCTGTTTTGTCTACTGTAGACATAACCGAGATACGCTATTGGCAGAGCGGAGCGAGAAAATTTTGTCGCGTTTGTCATGGTAGCCCGGCTGGTTATCTGTAAGGGATTTATTTTATTATTTATTTATATAACTTTATTGACCACAATACACAAAGTATTGATACAATAAAGATAATCAGCCAACTTCCGATAAAAATGTTTATTAACCATACAAAGTATGAAGGGGTCGCTGACACTTGAAACTAAGAACTCTGTAGAGATGTAAACAAACAATCTAACAATCAGTTCACGAAATGTAAATTGTTGTTTACATTGAGCTAATCTCAGTGGTTGGTTCTGAATAACATTCTCTAACTTGCATCACATACATACAGTGCAAGTTAATTAGTTCAAAATGACTTTGTTTGATGTTGGTATTTGTTGTTGAAACTTTGCAATGCACAAAGTCATCTGTTAAGATCATAAAGCGAGTCATATAAAAATCGCGAGAGGGGATCGGCTCTTTTCTGATAGCTATGTAGACCCTGTAAACATGTACGCGCAATATTGTCGCGTCTCGTGTTTCGTGTACATTGAGCTCTCTGTATGTTACACCTCACGACGATATGATTGTAAATCCGCGATGGGCAATGAAACGCTACGAAGGGTCGACCAGAGGGTGTATTTCGTGGTTAAAATTCTTCTGATACTTCGGAAGTATAGGATTTACATTTCGTAGTAGCAGTGGCGCTAATATAAAGGTTCGCTTAGGGCTTGACTCACACTGGTGAAGATTCCCGAATATATTCATGTCTACCTATTATTAAAGTAGGTACATTCGTTCGTGTCATGCAAATATGACACGAACGAATGTAAGCGATGATGCGAGTGATGTAAGGAAAAAAGAAGTGATTGTTTGTTGTTGTTTGAGCTCAATAATATAACCGACATGTACCTAGTCACCGACAAAAGCTGTGCTTATTAGTTACCTAGTTATTGTTTAAAATTAACTTAATCGGATATTATATTTTTTTGTCAGAAGAAATTCGTCGCCGTTAGAATGACATAATATTAATAAAAAACACTAAGTACGTATTTTTATAGCTGTGACGTAATATAACCCCAAAAATTGCCAACGATGTTGTACACCAATTTGGCAAATTGCAAGAACGCCATAACAAACCACTGAGACATAAAAAGAAAGTAAACTAAAACATACAAACCTATTCCTGGATGAAATTACCTAAGAAAGCTGATACTTTATACATTTATGGAGTTTTTACAATGCTTCGCTAAAGTATCGTGTTTTTATTTCATACAATAAAAAATCATTCGAGCAGAGCACTTTTTTTTTTTCAAGTCTAAGGAGTTTATCAAAGTCCGTATTTTTAACTATAATAAGTATGTATATGTATTTGGTATTGTTTAGTATATTTAGATAATTGTTTATAATATGTTTTTATTTGTAATTATATTGACAATCAAGTTACCGGACAAACCGAATTACTGGATTTTGTGATTCTTAAAAATTTGCTAATTTTGTTTAATGTATTTTTAGTCAATAAAAATATGGTATTTTCTTAAAATGTAGATACCTGCTAAAATTACATATTATTTTTAAAAAAACAAATTGAATTTTCGCTATGTACCTACCTCCATCAAACCTATATTGCGCAATTTGAATCAGGGTCAAAATCGACGCCAGAATTTTCAATGTCTTGTTACATCGATTGTACAATGAATGACAATAAGCCAAAGCCTGTTCGGATGCACACACTGACATCTCTAAAGTAGCAATTACACATAAAATTGAGTAGTTCAATTGGTCAAAAATACGCGTTATTCTTTTTTTTTGTTTTAGAATAATTAGATCATAAAACAAAGTGTATTTTTTTTCTTCATAATTCCAAATTCCAAAATCGATGCACATCAATTCAAATATTATCAATTATCAACAAAATCTCGAAAAATATTAGGTTTTCAAGATATACAGTTGTCTATGCACGTAGCAGAAAGTATAACCCTCGCGTCCTGTATCTTTGTAATATGACCTTTATAAAATTCTTATTCTTATTCTTATTTAATTAATGGCGTTTCTGTCGTGTCTTAACGACACATAGACAATTTCGCCAATGTCGAGTATTTCAAATGAACACTTTTTAACAAAAAAGTACACTTTAAAAGGGCAACGTGGTACGGTGAGGATCCGAGGTCGCCATCTTGACGACCTTCGTTGACAAGGCGGCGATCTCGAATCTACCCTTTATAAAATATCGTCTTGAATTGTCGTTTTTTAAAGATGTGAATGATTACCGCCATTTTTGTATACATTTGACAGAAAAGAGTTGATGAAAGCTACACTCGAGCGACTAGAGATACGCGTATGATATCAAGTCGCTTGTGAACTGTCTAAGGCCGAAATCTTTAAATCCCTTTTTCAAAGACTCACTGTAAATAAGGAAAACACGGAGTTTATCTCAATTCCCACGGGATAGCGAGAAACATGTGAACGAAATTGCAAGGGTTTTGTTAGTAATAAATATATATTATGTAATACTAGATCTTCGTTGTTAGATACTGAGCTAAGATGTCACTTGCAGCCTTTCAGCTAGTTCCGAGATTGGGGCTTAAACTTTGTGAATTCTGTTAAACATTAAATCTATTGGGACACTGCGGTGAAGATAGTTTGGAACGCCCTCTGATTGACCAATATTAAATTAGATTAAGTACTGTTGAAATTAACGACATTCAGTGTGCAATACACACGTTTTTGAGTTTCCAAGAAGATAAGAAATCACTGAAAAATGATTATCATAAGCGGTTAAGGTATATGACAGATTTTTTCTAGATACAGACTTGCGATAAAGCTCATGAACCCCTATTAGGTAGAAGCATCAATGACGTACCTTATTAACCACCCGTAATTAGACTTAATTTGTACTTGGGGCACGTGGCAAAATATCTTTGGGTAATGTTTACGAAACATAATAACAACACTGTAAGTTCTTAACCTAACCTAAAGTAGACATTCTATTGCGAATACTCATTACAATATTTGAAGTTACAGACATTCCACGTGCACAGATTACAATTGTTCCTTACTTACACCCACGCATCTGCTCAACAGATCATGTACAAACCCTGCGGTATTCACGTAATAAAAACAGTCAAAATCTACTTAGTCTCAATTTCAAGCGCTACTTTGCTGATACAAAATATGAAACGAGCGAGAGAACGCTCGAGTTTAGATTTTAACTACTTCTGTTACGAGAATAGAAACGCTGATTCAGAATTATTATGTACTAGCTTTCCTCGCGGCTTCGCTCGCGTTAATTTTATGACATAGATCGCGTTTGACAACAAAACAACCCATAGCGCGACTTGTGGCGCCATCTGTTGGCCGATACAGCGCCCTCTATAGTAGGAAAAATATTTTCCCATTGGAACGACATATTTTCACGGGATAAAAAGCCTATGTTGGGCTCTGTACCCCTAACAATATGTATGCAAATTTTCATAATGATCGGCTGCGTAGTCAAGCCGTGAAGGAATAACAAACAAACAAACAAACTCACTTTCTCATTTATAATATTAGTAAGGATTTCCTGCTATTTTTTTAAACGAATTTTTGTATTGTCCACATAAACTATATTATTTGTGAATGGTGGTACTACATTCATAATCGATCTTATTTTGATGGTTTAGCTGTGATTTGTATAATTGCACTGATTAGGAGATTTTGGAATAATAGCATCTATTTCCAAATAGTTTGTCTTAAAAATTCTCGCCAATATCAAGTACCTAATGAATAAAGTCTGCCTTCATTGCATGCATTAAGGCAATCTGCATTAGTATCTTTACTATAATAAAGCTTGAAATACACAAACAAATACAGCAGTGAAAAAATGGGATCAAGTTCATAAGCAAGAACATTCACGAAGTATGTCACGGCCCGTAAATACAAAGAAAGTGCCAGGAATTCTTACTGAATGTATAGAAAATTATACGGTTTTATCTGATCCCGTCTGTACGTATCGAGCGGGTACCCGACCACAGCCAATGACACGCGTGGGCGTAACTTTATTCGGCACCATGCCAAATCAGTGTCCCATTCTTGGCGGCATGGAGAAAACTACAAAAAGTACTTCTTATACGGTTTCTTTTCTGCTTGTATGCAAGAATCATTATTGATTCTTGCATATACTGATTCGTTTGAATATTGGTAATGATATGCAAACAGAAAATTAGAAAATTAAGCGTTTGTCTGACGAAAGTAATTTTCAATATCTTTTTGTAACCCAATAAATATTTTTTAAGAGTGTACACAATCGTCTAATCTATTGACGACCTCCGTGTGCTGTGGCGTAATGGTTACCACGCCAGACTGCCACCCAGGAGATCCCGAGTTCGAATCCTGGTTGGGTCGTGATTAAAAAAATTTAAAAAAAAAAATATTTTTTTCTGATTGGCCTGGGTCTTGGATGTTTATCTCTAAATGTATTTGTTATAAAATAAAGTATCGTTGAGTTAGGATCCCATAACACAAGTTCGAACTTACTTTGGGGCTTTGCTCAATCTGTGTGATTTGCCCTAATTTGTTTATTTATGATAGCTCTACACTTTCGCGGAGATGCCCGAAGTGAAGCAAAATTAAGCACAAAGTTAAAAGACAATCAAAATGTAAATTCGAAACAGGATAAAGAACTCTTCCACATTCTCGTTTTTGCTCAACTTGTGAAAGCGTAGAGCTGGCATTCAACTAAACAAAGCTATGAAAACAAGGTTCATAGTTTATTAAATATTTCAAAGAAGAACAGAGACAAATGCATAAAATCATAGGTATTATCCGCAATTCACAGCACTGGAAACCGCAACCATTGTAACAGAAGACTGGCAGACGACTTACCGGAAAGGGTTCTATGTATAGATATAGCGCAACTAACCTCCCGGTAGATTATATTTCTAGTTGAGATTCCAGGTTTACAACTGTCGCATGAATGCAAATGCAAATACAATAGCAACACTTGTATACGTTATTATTCTAATACAATGTACATTCAATACGTCAGCCAGCACTATAATCATTGTGCAGTCTTTATTTTCTTTTTTCTTTGTATATTTTGTCGTCGGGTTTCATTTCTTTTAATTACTTCTTCGTTGTTTGTTCCGATATCTCTACGAACAACGAAACCACTCTCCCACACAATAGAATAATTATTTTTCCAGAGACCAACAAATAAATTATCGACATTAATAAAATTGTTCAAGTGTTGTTAGATCTTGAGATTTGGCGTCCCAACTTGATACAGAATGAAAAGAGATCTTCTTTGTCCAGATTTAGAAAAGAAAGCAATAATAATGTCATCCCTACAGAAAATACTCCTTGTACCATCTGTACCCTTTGAATATTGTGCCGTCTCGTACTTTTGTTGTTTTCTTCCAAACTTTATTACTTTTATTTATTTGCCTTTCTTTTGAAACTTATATTATCTTCTCGGCACCTAGTTGTTTCGTTTGTTTGATTCTGACAAAATCCTCCTATAGTTCAGTTAGACAGACTACGTTACTGATGATTACAGAAGTTTCTCGTCCGATAATATTTTCTTGTCATTTTTCTTAAGGTGAACTTTGGTTTACCTTAAGAATTGCGATAATACAACTTCGTCAATATTCGTTTCTGAAGTCGTATTGTATGTGAAATATGCCTATAATATAATAACGCTCCGACTGTACATTTTTCTACATACAATTTTCAAAACTGATCTACATTGACGACCTCCGTGGCGTAATGGTTACCACGCCAGAACGCCGCCCAGGAGGTCCCGGGTTCGATCCCCGGTCGGGTCATGATGAAAAACGAACTTTTTCTGATTGGCCTCGGGTCTTGGATGTTTATCTATATTAGTATTTGTTATAAATATAATATCGTTGAGTTAGTATCCCATAACACAAGTTTTGAACTTACTTTGGGGCTAGCTCAATCTGTATGAATTGTCCCTATATATTTATTTATATATACATTCAACTGAAATCTTATCGGATATAGGAACACGATAACGGAAGTGGACAAAGAAATATAAACTGTCTTTATAACATTAACAATTTTTGTACACGATTTAATGAATATTCATGCAAATACCGTTTCCCTACATAGATACTTGTTTAAGTTCAATCCAAAATTAACTCTCTAAACTAATTTCACAGAATGTTTAAACTTTCCTGATTATTCCCGGAATAGGAAGGATAGCGATCATATGATATTAGACTAAAATTGATACCATAAAAAGTATACAGATGACAAGTAGGTAATTTGATTTAAAAACAAACAAAGGAATGCAAATTTACTTTACGGGTGAAAACATACAATCTCCTCAATCCATAAAATTATGTTCAGCCGGTGTGAAACAGCGCATATAGCTTTATTTTATGTAACACTTCTGACGTCCACTAAATTATATGAAAGTGTAATTACACGTATGATCCATTAAGGCGACCATTAACGCCAAGTGCGGTCGAGAATATGGCCAAGTGCGGACACGTGATAGAAGCAAATAGCAGGTACCGAGCGCCGCAGCCTATCGCCTGATACAGCTGCTCTCGACCGAATCCTCCTAACACTTTATTACGTAACATCACATTACTCCAAATTATTGTTCATTTCAATTTTATGTTCTACCTAATCATACCGGTCGAGTTCGAGAAAGGAGTGTGCAATGCCACGGACGACGCCCTCAGTTAAGACAGGGCAACCTTTCACGACTACTTTCGGAAATGACGCAATTCTTCGATTGTACCACCCGATCCCCATTAGGCACCAAACAAACAGATAAAGCGTCATACTTTGTTTTATTATAAAAATAAAAAAGCTATTTATAATAATACATAATAACGTAACAGTCACTGTAAATAACCTCCATTCGAACTACTTAACACTGTGCACTAATAACAAATAGGGACGAATTGCAATAACGCAACGATCAAGTCATGTCATGGTATCTCACCGGCAAACGCGGCAGGTGACTATTTACAAAGCATTCGCCGGGGGCTACATGTGTATTATATTATAATCGCACCCTGTCGAACACTGATCACGATAATATATCTACACTTGTATCCTACCATTATATATTTCCTAAGTCATGACTTAATGCAGAGGTCCCGCAACATGGCCAGGGGGACCATACTGAGAGCTTGTGGCGCCACCGTGTCCGCCTTCAGCTCCGCTTTCGTCACCACCGCTGGATCCAAAATCAGCACCGATATCATCACCACCATGAGTTCCACTGATGCCAGCTCCGCTGATGCCAGCACCGCTGAGGTCACCGCCACTGATGGCGCCACCACCAATTGAGCCACCGCCGATAGCACCACCAGATTCCTTCTGGGTTTGGTATTTGATGAAATAAACTTCAGGTTTGGATGGCTGTGTAGGAGCTGGAGTGGGGATAACGATTTCGGGCTGTTCCTCGGGCTTCTTAACCAATACGTAGACAAGGGTCTTCTCTTCGTTTTGGGGTTGAACTGGAATGATTGGCGCCACTGGGGCAGGAGGAGTGGGAGCCTTGATGAAGATGATCTTATAGTGCTTCTGGGGAGGAGCGACAGCGGGGATACGAGGAGCTCTGTGTTCCACGGGCTCTGGTGGAGGTACATGTACGTATATGTGCTTCTGTACAAGGGGAGCATCAGAGTATCCACCAGCGTATCCACCGCCGAATCCAGAATCGCCGCTGCTGAAGCTGATGCCGCTGCTTCCGTGCGAGAGCCCACCAGAAGAATGACTGCCGAGAGAGATGCCGCTAGAGTGTCCGCCGCCGAAAGAAATTCCTCCGGAATGTCCACCGGCAGAGATGCCTCTGTGACCGCCAACAGATGGGGCTCCATAGCTGCTAGACGGAGCGGTATATCTGGTGCTAGGAGCTGAGTAGCTGTAGCCTACTGGTGGCTCGGGGCGGCCATAGGCCAACGCCACACAGGCGAGTACCTAAAAAGAAAAATAATACATTAAAAATATTGTCAACGGGAAATTCTAATATTGAAATTTTTCCAAGGCACAATACATGATCACACATAAACGAGCACGGTTGAACGACAGCCGGGTATTGGTCGGGTATTGGCTCATCGCTGATGTTATACGGAGCAACATTATACCGCTACCGACTTCTACGCCCAATAGGCTTTAACATTATCGAAAAACGATGATTGTCAATGAAAGGAAATTACATCAATGTAATGGATTTTACATTGAGACGTCCATCATACCCAATATAAACAGTTGTCCTACTTATCGTGACTCAGATAAAATCCGGTTCACGGCATTGAATAAGTCCTTGGTTCTACAAATATTGCATTGTGGGGAAAAGTAATAATATATGTAACAGTTAAGCGTAAGGTAGCAGTTCGTTGCGTAATACGATAAGACCGCATTAACTAACCGCATTAAACAAGACTAAGTGAAAGACGTCTGGAAACGCAATATGACTTAAACAGTTATTAACAAACAAGCACAGCAAAAGTTATAATTTGGTAAACCGCACAGCATTATCAATTCGCTTTGCATGTACATCTTTAATTTAGGAATAAAAATAAATAAAAAGGGAGAGATCTACAATTGATAGTGACGCAACACACGTATTCCGTACACGGCATTCGTAAACAAGTCGAAATAATATCATTTTCAATTACGCAACGTGAAGGAATCGTTTGCATTTCGGTCGAAGTTGATTTGCACTGTTAACCGGAATACCGATAAGTAAGTAGCATAAGCACAGATCGCGGTCTGCCCCAGAGTTTGCGGCGACGCAATCGAATCGGTGAAACGAATATCGCACTCTTAGTGAATACCGATCGAGTGCTCCTTAATTTGATTCTCGTTTCAGCGTACCTTTAACTCTATCCCTGTATAATAATTTTGCTATCTTAGATAGGTACCTCAAGATTAAATATATTTGAATATGTAACAAATGAGAATATTGTACAAAAAAAATCATAGATTTTTTTTTCCTGTAAATAGATAAATTAGGTTTTTCTATTTCTGTTGCAGTTGTTATAATATTTTAATATAAAATATGCTGAATGTATGCTGAATTTATACGAACTTTTTAAAATGTGACGATTCCTGCATGATGCATAAAAAATATTATAATATAAATTAAATTACAATACCACACTACAAAACACTTAAACGTTACACAAATATCACTATTTGGCACAAAACGATACTATCACGAAACACTTCACTTATAACACTGACACTAAGATCCCGAAAACATATTAGATTTTGAAGTCGGATGTGCCAAATATTGATATTATTGAAGGGTCGTTAGGGCACTTACCACGAATGCGCGCATATTGTGCGTAGGTACAACGGTTTATATAGATAAAAAACCCTGGTGCGGCTAAATAAAATTCAAGTACTGTAGAACAACTCTTTTTGGAGATGTTCCTATCACACTGGGTTCTTGTTAACTGATGACATTCGCCATGCCGGCCCGCTCTTAAATACCAAGCTGCTCATCTCGTCACAGCACTCCATCCCTGTGAGCATTTCACTTAAACGCAACTATCGTCATTATTTAACAACTCTGTACTTACAGTCCTTTCTTTTCGAGGCGGGTAGCGCGAGCGCATTCGACACGCTGCCTTAGCGACCAACGCTTGTCCACTTGTACACACAGATCTCCTGTTTGCTCCAATATTAAAGAAAACCTATTTGAACTTAATCTAAATATTTTTGGCATAATAATATTATATAGGTATATATTTTCATTCAATTTTAAACTGATAATCTTTTTACAGGCTAAAATTAAACAATAAGTAAATAATATTTCCCTAGGCAATGGCCAATACCAATAAGTTTTTATTATTAAGAAAGTTTTTTTATTAATAATAAAGTTTATTTTTCTCTCAACAATTATAGTAGTAATCTATGACCAAAATGTAAAATTTCCAGGAGTACAAATACATTAACGTAGGTGCCTATTATGATTTTAAATGCCGTGCATATTAATAAAATTTCATTCGTTCCCACCGGTCGTGACGGGCTGGAAAAAAGTAAAATTTCTCAACACACGTTAGTAAAAGCTTTTAGTGTACCGCTCGTAACGTCGTATTAAAACGCCTACTAACAATAATGTATGGAACGATCTGTAATGGCATAATAACTTAAAACCGAGTTTGTGATATAAAACTAACATTATTATTTTTATTAAAGAATGAATGCTTTATAAATTAAAAATGCTGTCAAAAAAATTGAGATAAACAACAATGAATTATTGAATAGGTATTTGCAAACATACAAAAAATGGTCCACTTTATTTTTAGGATGCAGCGAGCGGTCGTTACTACACCGGGGAGTTGCAGGAGCACAGCTCTCACCGCTTAGAATGATCTAATATTTACAGTTATCGGGAATCGACTTTGCTTCTAAACAATATAATATGTAATAATGGAAGCAAGAAAATAAAGAACAACATCATAGAGACAATTTTGATCCTGCAATTTATTATCCTTAGCAATAAGCGACCTGAAAGCGTAATTCGCCATGGCCTGAAGACCACACGAAGTAAAAAAACTTAATCACAAAAGGAATGATTTCGCCGCGAATTCGCGCGATGCTTGTGGAATATAATGAGCAACGCTATTCGCGGTGATTTCGCCCTTTATCGACAGAAGTTTACCTGCCTAAGGGGTAATGTCAGGATAGGACCACAGATTAATAAATAGTTACTTCGTATATAGGACCTCGGCTTACGGCATCAATGTCGGCCTAAACAATCTCAACTTATTAATTTCGCCGTGCAAAACAAGATCCTCTGTACACTGGCCCAATATTTGGATCCCATTATTAAGTAATAGTTCTCCGTGTGCAATGGGAAATAGCTCTCTGTGTGACTTTAGTCAGGGATCATTTGTTATTGGACTGCAATACTTGTTATATTTGTATAATACGAGGGTCAAACTGAAAGTTCTTAGAAAATCAAACGACTATTAATATAAAATTTTGTTTGTTTTTTCTTTTCATTCTTACAAGCGTGGCTATTATTGTTATTATTCCAATCTCTGATGACTACCTTAATGATCATCATCATCATCTCAGCCACAAGAAGTCCACAGCTGGACATAGGCCTCCCCCAAACGTCTTTAGTGCGACCTTAAAATAGTTTCACACTAATTATCCACCAGTTTATCGAATGCTTTATTTACTGTGATGTCACTCTGGAACTTCATTTAATTGACAAAACAGTGAATAATTTAGCTCTGGATAAACTACGTTTATAATTAACAGAACCTTGTAATATGAATCTCACCGGTAATATTTTATTTAAAACTTAATAGTGTATTATGAGCCTAGTAAAGTGTCAGATAACATAAAGAAAAAAACGAAAAGCTTCAAATATAATGTTAAACGCAACTTTGACGACATGGTATATAATTCACATCATATAAATTTGTATTTTACGTAATCTAAACGTTTGTAATTAGAAAAATATATTACATAAAAAACTAAATTACCATATCTTCAAAATTAAACCGCCTACGTTTTTTTAAAGAAAAAGTAGTCCTACAACATTCTTTATCTATATGCATGATCGGATCTATAATTTAACTTCATAAGTGCGTATATTTGTTGGTAATTTTAATAATTTGTTTAGGTGTAAACTATTTACAATAATCCAGTAAACTTTTTTCGACACACCTTTTTTATAAAATAGTTCAAGTCCCTATCAGAATCACATTCGCAAAATATCTGATAAATACCAAATATCAGTAAGTACGTACGCTTTTTTGTTCACTAAAAAAGGGTAGGTCTTTGTCAATTTAAACCAGTTTGATGACTGGCTTTCCTGATTAGAAGGATACTAGACATAATGATGCTTGGTGCAAACGGAATTGTAAATACTTATTACTACTACGATTTTATGTTTTAATCCACACATTATAATTTTTGTAGGTACCTTTATGCACGATTAAAAGATTAACTAGATTTGTAATTGCATAGTACAATATGAATACTATTGATCGACATTTTTTTTTTGTAAATCCCTACATACAATATTTAGAAATCTCATAACATATTTGCGGCCCTGGCCTTTTCCTTTGTTGGCTGTGTTCAATTTTAAACTTATTTACATCGTTTTAAAAACCAAATTATATTTGTAATTTCATTGTAGTCGATTCTATAATATAGTTACGATACGTCTTAGCTGAGATTACATCTTCTTTCTACAGGTCGCACTCGTATCTTGTTATAAAACGATGTGACAATGAACAGGGTAAACACTTTTTAATGAAATACCAAGTTCCTTAGATTATAAATTCTACCCTATAATATTGAAATAGTTCTTAGCCTTTTCTTAGCTAATAAATAATAGATTTTTAGAGCGTTATTATTGTTATTATATTTATCGGGACTTCAATGTCCACATTTTTAACGCAACTGCCGTGGATAAATCGTCAGTGTTGTATGGAACAGTACGTATGTGGAAAATTATTCACGTGCAAGGCTCATACAACAAGTGAATGTCTACAAACTTCATTAGTAATCCATACAATACAATTTACATGCAAAATTTTAGCTTTCATATTTGAGTCTCAAGCAGAAAAAAATTTTTTGAAATAAAAAATAAAGTTTAGTTTAGTACCCAGACCGCTGCGGTCTTGTGCTACTAACTATGCCGGGCAGTTGCTGGAGAGGAAGGCTCGCCTAGAATTTACAGGTTCTGCCTGGCCCAGCAGGACTCAACTGGGCTTAGAACGACACTGGGAGAGGAATGTGGAACCGTGGAAGGTCGAATGAGATTTTTTTGTTAATAACACATTCAATCACAAGTTGTCATTGCCAAATGAAGAAAAAAAAAGCTTACTACAAATTTAGCGTCGTCGGCTATATATAGATTATTATTTTATTTATCGGCAACAATACAAATTCTTAAGCGTGCCATCTCGATTCATATATTCATTCACTCAAGTTTGTTGCCTAATATTATAAATCACACATCGTTGTGTAGAGTTATTAATAAGTAATTATAGTGTCAACACTACGTAACTAAATTGCTACGTATGTTTTTCCATCTTAGGAGTGATGAATAGATGCCCTGACATAGATCGACAAGGTCAAGGGGCTTCTCCGATTCAGTCAAAATTGACCAACATTGTTGTGGGCAATTGAAAACATCACTGGGTGTGGCAGTATTTTAATTGCATTTTTACATAATCGATTTTATTTTATCAATATAATTTGAGGTTGCGTTATCTTATTTATTTTTTGATGATAGTTATCGGAAACTATCTATGCGGTACTTATGTCTCTTCCATTTTTTATTTTTCCATATTTTTTTCATTTGCAAAAGCACAGCAGATCTATTCTCGTAACAAAAATAGTTTAAATTTCGTTCCAATGTCAAGCGCGACCTTGCTCGTTTTATATTTTGTAGTGAGCAATAGAGCTTGAGGTTGATACAAGATTTTAACTGTTTTTGTTACGAAAATAAGCCCTCAGATAACGCACTGTGAACGCACTGGCGGTGTGGCCTGCGCTTATGCTACTCAACGCTCGGTAGACGCGTACGAATCGATACAAATGCATACAATCTGCTAATAAGCGCTAATATACCGTAAAGAGTATGCATGAAAAAACTGTAAGAGAATGCCCGATGTATTTCCTCCCGAATACTAAAAAAATGAGAAACTCATCGAAATTTAATTTAAAGTTTGAACCCTCTTTGACCCTTTTCTCTTATAAACACATACATATAAGCGGTAGTGTGTAAAGATTGTATAGATAATCATATTTTATTGTTTACAATAACATTTTTAAAAATAAAATGCTCATTAAATGAATAAATTACCATATTTTTATTAACTAAATATTAGAATATAGTGTAAATATAATGGGCAAAGTTTTGTGGAAAGGACTAGTTTCATAATAATGATCGGTAATGTTGTTTTTTTTGCGTTGTCACGAAGCGTACTATTAGTACCGGCATGCGGTTGATCGTTTGCCATCACAAACTTTGAGGGAAACAGTACAAGTTTGAGAACACCTGCCCTACATTATCCCCTACCATTTAAGTTTATTACTTTTCTGTGTAGGTACCGTCTGCAAAAAATGTAATTAAAATATACTCTCAAATTAATCTAATATTATGAATAATATATAAATATAATTCAAATGAACGATTCAAACTAATATTTAAACAGAAAATAAAAATTTCTGTGTATATGATACCAATCGTTGCTGATGATAGCTGTAAGGTCGCTTCTAATCGACCATATCGAAAACGTTTGGAGCCAGCAGTGCAGTTTTTGTGGCTGAGATAATGATGATGCAGATATTATAAGCTCAAAAACTGCTTTTCATAGCAATTTCAGTGACCATCTTTAACTATTTTTCAAAACTTATATTTTAAACTTAAAGTTCATATTGCTTTAACGTTACAAGTGTAAGCACTATTAGATGAAAATGGTTACTTTTTTTTCTTCCGGAAGGCACGTATTTTCTGTCTAGTCCAAGGAAGTAAAGTCAGCATACGATAAATAAAAATGGTTCCTGGCTTTTGAAATTCAATTGTCTTTTAACTACCCATCGGAAGTCATGCGTTTGAGTGCAGGCAGCTATATGGTTGCCACTCAATCAAATGTCAGGTCAGAGTCAGGACTATATTTTGTACTTTTTCATTTTACTAAAGAGTCGTACATGTAGACACAATTTTTATAAATGAAAGGCGAGATTTCATACTAATATTATAAATGAGAAAGTGAGTTTGTTTGTTATTCCTTCACGGCTTGACTAAGCAGCCGATCCTTATGAAAATTTGTATACATATTGTCAGGGGTACAGAGCCCAACATAGGCATGTTTTTACGCGGTCGAAGCCGCCGCGGCTAACAGCTAGCTATTAATTAATATGTGAAAGAACTTTATTTGTTCTTTTTAACCGCTGAATTTCAATAAAATTAGGTATGGTCGTTTGTAATCCAAGGAAGGATTAGTCGGAAACGGACACTGCGGTATTTATTTTGCGACCACTAGCACGACCACGCATAATTTTTATTGACTTTAATAAAATTTATGCGTGGTACGTAATTTACGTTAATATGTAAATGTTTTTCGAAGTTTGCATATTAGCAGCACAAAAGATATTTAACAGCATCACATTGTAATTTCTATTCAAGACTTGATTGAGAGACTGCATAAAAAGTCTGTTATCTAGTTCCTGTCAGATACTTACAATGAACTAGAGACAGCCTTACACATAACAGACAGGTTTCCGTGAAACAATATCTTGAAAAAGGCGTTAAAAACACTTTCAAACACACCTTTAGAATATCCGACGTTTGAGCGACGAAACCCCACTCTTCCCGTACGGAAGCGAACGGCGGCGTCTGTTCGATATTATACATACATGTGTATGTAGCGATCAGCCCACACCACATAAAAGATAATTGGGCCTGCAAAATGGTGTACCTCATTCTTGAATCCAATTATATCCACGTGCTGGAACGCTTTGTTAGCACGCATTGTATTTCAAGTAGTGTTTCGAGTAGCCTTCGTATTATTGGAGTTCGTATTGTTTACTGTATTATTTTTCTAGTACAGCCTTTGTTTAAGTCATGAGTGCATGTGGATCTGTCGACCTTTATTTTATTTAACTTTAAGTCATAAATTCAGTTGAAAATCATGCACAGCAAAGATTTCTTCGTATATATTCGTATATAGGATATAGGATATAGGATTTAAAAAGAGTCGCATCGCGGAAACAGTCACACAGCACAAGGGTATTTCTTTCTTCTGTCAACTGTAGGCATTGTTTGCCATAAGGTAGTTGTTTGTGTTCTTGAAATCAAAATAAAACTGTCATTGCCATTTTTAACAAAAACTGAAAGTAGTGAGAAATTGGTTGGTAGGTATTTTAATTAAGTATACGTTCCAATTTTGCAATACACGTGATAACTGACAACAAGTCACGCTATGTAACCTGTTCATTATTACCTGTTTTCTTTACTCTTTTATTCGATTATAATTAATAGCATGGAGTTGTTTGAGTAGACTATTATAATATTAATAAAATATTCATTAAACAATGAAACAAAAGTTCT
The DNA here is from genome assembly GCA_905163395.2 of Endotricha flammealis. Taxonomy (NCBI): domain Eukaryota; kingdom Metazoa; phylum Arthropoda; class Insecta; order Lepidoptera; family Pyralidae; genus Endotricha; species Endotricha flammealis. The sequence goes on along the minus strand of LR990852.1, from coordinate 13,549,222 downwards.
GCTTGTAATAACTGTGACCGTGGTCGACCCAAACCGAACCAATTTTACAGTCTTCAGGCCGTGGTGTGGTAGTACCATTGCACTCTCCGGTGTTGCCTGCCGTTACCACCCCGCGCCATTGGCATTCCTACAGAGGGGGATCACTGCAATACCATTAGTTTTGGACAAATTATTTTGTACATTCTGTACGCCTATTTTGTAGATAGTTGACATGTGCTTATGTATCCTTCTGTCTGTAAAATCAATAAAATTTTATTTCTTTGTCAGTGTTTATCAATTTGATAGGTTTTTTTTGTTCATATTTTTTCCAGCATTGCAAAAGCGAATTTTGTCGCATTTATTATAGTCCCTAAATGAAATGCAACGCAACTCATGAAAATTTTTTGTCTTTTCAATATTGAAGTACACACGCATAGCGAATGTTAAAGATTGAATATTGATTTAAATTGATTGATTATGCCTTTCTGTCTAGTTTCTAAAATAAAATATTGTTACATAATGTTAATTATTGTCCTTATAAAAAGTGAACGCACATTACAAAAAAAGACACCAAGTAGGTATGTAAATGTTATTGAAATCTAAATAAGGGTTTTAAAAGGGCGACTACAGATACAGGTACAAATAATATAATATTTTATTTTATTTTTAATTAATTAAGAAGTAATCAGACGTGATAGTACGATTTTTGTATGTTACATTATATTTTAATCATTATGGTCCGTATGATTTTAATGGACGAATAATTTATATACCAAGTGTATTTTTTTATTTATAATAAATCATTATCTCGAACGATAGGGTTGCACGGGTAATATAGACGTCCGCGCGTATTAAAAATATTTTTTATAATCGTACATTTATTTCATAATTAAAAAAAATAAGTTTCATAAGACCAGACCGACGACAGACTGTTCGATTTGTATGAACCAGTTTAAAAAGTAAAATCCGGCAAGCGGACACTTTGATACGTGTTTAATTGGTAACACCTAGCTAATAAATACTATCATATCAAGACAAGTAGGTTTCATATATAAAGTTGCACATACGCTTCTAAAAATAAAATATAATTAACTTATACTAGTTGTATAAATTTAATGTTGTAATGTAATTTATTATATAAAAACTACATCGTACAAACGAATACAAAATACCAAATACTTTGATTTAACACTTGTCGACTACATTTAAAACTACGCAACGGATTATGATACAGTTTTTTTTAATAGATAAAGAGATTCAAGAGGAAGGTTTAAATGTAAAATAAACACAAAAATTCCCACGGGATACGCGTATACGCTATAGTATTTGATAAAATCGTACATTCCGATCCGAGCGACAAATAGGTAAATTATTGTCCGTCGTCTGAGCGGATATTGACCATCCTCTTCTGACAGACAGCGCTTCGATAAATGTTTGGTAACAGGTTAATTGAATGTAACACTGTAGCTGGGACTATAAGTAAAATAAAAGAAAATTATCAAATGACAGTTGGACGACTTAATTAAGTATAACACCTATTGTTTAATCTTTTATTATGTTAAGCAATTATGCGCATTACGAGGCATTAAATTGTTTCAGCTAGTGTAAATGGTTTTAAGTATTCAAAGATAGCTTAAACGAAATTCTCATTATACGGTATTATGAACAAGCAGACAGAATTACTGAGCGTATTAAATATTAAAGTGACGCCAATTTGCCGAATCATGATACTTAACGAAAACAATTGAAATAAGATTGTTTTCGGTAACATTTAGCGCCTTCTTTATCGTAACTATTATTATAAAGAGGAAAGATTTTCAATTTTTGTTTGTAGAACTCATGATACTTATCGAAAACAATTGAAATAAGATTTTTTCTGTAACATTTAGCGCCTTCTTTCTCGTAACTAATATTATAAAGAGGAAAGATTTTCTATTTTTGTTTGTAGAACTCATGATACTTATCGAAAACAATTGAAATAAGATTTTTTCTGTAACATTTAGCGCCTTCTTTCTCGTAACTATTATTATAAAGAGGAAAGATTTTCAATTTTTGTTTGTAGAACTCATGATACTTATCGAAAACAATTGAAATAAGATTTTTTCTGTAACATTTAGCGCCTTCTTTCTCGTAACTAATATTATAAAGAGGAAAGATTTTCTATTTTTGTTTGTAGAACTCATGATACTTATCGAAAACAATTGAAATAAGATTTTTTCGGTAACATTTAGCGCCTTCTTTCTCGTAACTAATATTATAAAGAGGAAAGATTTTCTATTTTTGTTTGTAGAACTCATGATACTTATCGAAAACAATTGAAATAAGATTTTTTCTGTAACATTTAGCGCCTTCTTTCTCGTAACTAATATTATAAAGAGGAAAGATTTTCTATTTTTGTTTGTAGAACTCATGATACTTATCGAAAACAATTGAAATAAGATTTTTTCGGTAACATTTAGCGCCTTCTTTCTCGTAACTAATATTATAAAGAGGAAAGATTTTCTATTTTTGTTTGTAGAACTCATGATACTTATCGAAAACAATTGAAATAAGATTTTTTCTGTAACATTTAGCGCCTTCTTTCTCTTAACTAATATTATAAAGAGGAAAGATTTTCTATTTTTGTTTGTAGAACTCATGATACTTATCGAAAACAATTGAAATAAGATTTTTTCGGTAACATTTAGCGCCTTCTTTCTCGTAACTAATATTATAAAGAGGAAAGATTTTCTACTTTTGTTTGTAGAACTCATGATACTTAACGAAAACAATTGAAATAAGATTTTTTTCGGTAACATTTAGCGCCTTCTTTCTCGTAACTAATATTATAAAGAGGAAAGATTTTCTATTTTTGTTTGTAGAACTCATGATACTTATCGAAAACAATTGAAATAAGATTTTTTCTGTAACATTTAGCGCCTTCTTTCTCTTAACTAATATTATAAAGAGGAAAGATTTTCTATTTTTGTTTGTAGAACTCATGATACTTATCGAAAACAATTGAAATAAGATTTTTTCGGTAACATTTAGCGCCTTCTTTCTCGTAACTAATATTATAAAGAGGAAAGATTTTCTACTTTTGTTTGTAGAACTCATGATACTTAACGAAAACAATTGAAATAAGATTTTTTTCGGTAACATTTAGCGCCTTCTTTCTCGTAACTAATATTATAAAGAGGAAAGATTTTCTATTTTTGTTTGTAGAACTCATTATACTTATCGAAAACAATTGAAATTCGATTTTTTCGGTAACATTTAGCGCCTTCTTTCTCGTAACTAATATTATAAAGAGGAAAGATTTTCTATTTTTGTTTGTAGAACTCATTATACTTATCGAAAACAATTGAAATGAGATTTTTTCGGTAACATTTAGCGACTTCTTTCTCGTAACTAATATTATAAAGAGGAAAGATTTTCTATTTTTGTTTGTAGAACTCATGATACTTAACGAAAACAATTGAAATAAGATTGTTTTCGGTAACATTTAGCGCCTTCTTTCTCGTAACTAATATTATAAAGAGGAAAGATTTTCTACTTTTGTTTGTAGAACTCATGATACTTAACGAAAACAATTGAAATAAGATTTTTTTCGGTAACATTTAGCGCCTTCTTTCTCGTAACTAATATTATAAAGAGGAAAGATTTTCTATTTTTGTTTGTAGAACTCATTATACTTATCGAAAACAATTGAAATTAGATTTTTTCGGTAACATTTAGCGCCTTCTTTCTCGTAACTAATATTATAAAGAGGAAAGATTATCTATTTTTGTTTGTAGAACTCATGATACTTATCGAAAACAATTGAAATAAGATTTTTTCGGTAACATTTAGCGCCTTCTTTCTCGTAACCTAATATTATAAAGCGGAAAGATTTTCTATTTTTGTTTGTAGAACTCATGATACTTATCGAAAACAATTGAAATAAGATTTTTTCTGTAACATTTAGCGCCTTCTTTCTCGTAACTATTATTATAAAGAGGAAAGATTTTCAATTTTTGTTTGTAGAACTCATGATACTTATCGAAAACAATTGAAATAAGATTTTTTCTGTAACATTTAGCGCCTTCTTTCTCGTAACTAATATTATAAAGAGGAAAGATTTTCTATTTTTGTTTGTAGAACTCATGATACTTATCGAAAACAATTGAAATAAGATTTTTTCGGTAACATTTAGCGCCTTCTTTCTCGTAACTAATATTATAAAGAGGAAAGATTTTCTATTTTTGTTTGTAGAACTCATGATACTTATCGAAAACAATTGAAATAAGATTTTTTCTGTAACATTTAGCGCCTTCTTTCTCGTAACTAATATTATAAAGAGGAAAGATTTTCTATTTTTGTTTGTAGAACTCATGATACTTATCGAAAACAATTGAAATAAGATTTTTTCGGTAACATTTAGCGCCTTCTTTCTCGTAACTAATATTATAAAGAGGAAAGATTTTCTATTTTTGTTTGTAGAACTCATGATACTTATCGAAAACAATTGAAATAAGATTTTTTCTGTAACATTTAGCGCCTTCTTTCTCTTAACTAATATTATAAAGAGGAAAGATTTTCTATTTTTGTTTGTAGAACTCATGATACTTATCGAAAACAATTGAAATAAGATTTTTTCGGTAACATTTAGCGCCTTCTTTCTCGTAACTAATATTATAAAGAGGAAAGATTTTCTACTTTTGTTTGTAGAACTCATGATACTTAACGAAAACAATTGAAATAAGATTTTTTTCGGTAACATTTAGCGCCTTCTTTCTCGTAACTAATATTATAAAGAGGAAAGATTTTCTATTTTTGTTTGTAGAACTCATGATACTTATCGAAAACAATTGAAATAAGATTTTTTCTGTAACATTTAGCGCCTTCTTTCTCTTAACTAATATTATAAAGAGGAAAGATTTTCTATTTTTGTTTGTAGAACTCATGATACTTATCGAAAACAATTGAAATAAGATTTTTTCGGTAACATTTAGCGCCTTCTTTCTCGTAACTAATATTATAAAGAGGAAAGATTTTCTACTTTTGTTTGTAGAACTCATGATACTTAACGAAAACAATTGAAATAAGATTTTTTTCGGTAACATTTAGCGCCTTCTTTCTCGTAACTAATATTATAAAGAGGAAAGATTTTCTATTTTTGTTTGTAGAACTCATTATACTTATCGAAAACAATTGAAATTCGATTTTTTCGGTAACATTTAGCGCCTTCTTTCTCGTAACTAATATTATAAAGAGGAAAGATTTTCTATTTTTGTTTGTAGAACTCATTATACTTATCGAAAACAATTGAAATGAGATTTTTTCGGTAACATTTAGCGACTTCTTTCTCGTAACTAATATTATAAAGAGGAAAGATTTTCTATTTTTGTTTGTAGAACTCATGATACTTAACGAAAACAATTGAAATAAGATTGTTTTCGGTAACATTTAGCGCCTTCTTTCTCGTAACTAATATTATAAAGAGGAAAGATTTTCTACTTTTGTTTGTAGAACTCATGATACTTAACGAAAACAATTGAAATAAGATTTTTTTCGGTAACATTTAGCGCCTTCTTTCTCGTAACTAATATTATAAAGAGGAAAGATTTTCTATTTTTGTTTGTAGAACTCATTATACTTATCGAAAACAATTGAAATTAGATTTTTTCGGTAACATTTAGCGCCTTCTTTCTCGTAACTAATATTATAAAGAGGAAAGATTATCTATTTTTGTTTGTAGAACTCATGATACTTATCGAAAACAATTGAAATAAGATTTTTTCGGTAACATTTAGCGCCTTCTTTCTCGTAACCTAATATTATAAAGCGGAAAGATTTTTTATTTTTGTTTGTAACAAATAACTCAAAAACTACTACCGATTTCAAAAATTCCTTCACCGTTTGCTACATTATTCGTGGATGACATAATTTATAAAAAATAGGGATACTTACGAAAAAGCATGCGAAGGCGCTAGTATCAAATAAAGTGACCGTGATTGTATAATTTTGACAGTGACCCTACAGATAAGTTATCAGCAAACACTGGACACTTTTAATGTAATAAATAAAATGTACCAAAAACCCTTATCCTCATTTCATAGACGAGGGATGAGTGCTCTTTATCTCTTTATGCATGCTGCGTGCGAGTATCCTTATGCCTGGCAAGGATGCCATTTAAGCCGCTGCTGTACCATTACTGGCTTATTAAGGCCGTTGCAACATTATCAGTTCACATCACCACTTGTGGACATACATATTAATTAATCACTAGAGATGAAATTTATTTTAGTTACATTCTATTTTAATATAATTTTAATTATCCTAACAATAAACTACGATTTAGATATATTCAAAACCCGGACAAAGCATAACTTTCTAAATACCTACAGCTTATACTAATGCTACGAGGTCTAACACAGATCCTCGAGATAATAGCTACTCCAACCCTCGGGACCATTACACGAAATTCCGATAAAGTTTATGCCAGCTAGCACATCTAAACATAAGTATTAATAATTAAACAATGGTAAATTAACTAAGCATACTAATATTATAAAGTGGAAAGATGTGTATTTTCGTTTGTAACGAATAAACTAAAAACTGCTGGACCGATTTCAAAAATTCTTTCACCATTGGGAAGGTAATTAAAAAAAATTAAAAGATTCATAGTAATACCCGTGAGAAGCCGGTGCGGTCCGCTAGTAATAAATAAATAATTATTGACAACTAGCTGCCCGGCCCGGCTTCGCCCGGGTACTGTTTCGTTTTTTTTTCAATCTTTCTGAGAGATTTTCTTAATATTTTTTGCCGTAAGAACCTTGTACAGAGTATTAGAAAACTACAAAAAAAAAATCAGCCAAATCGGTCAAGCCGTTTTCATGTTATGTCGTGACAACGGAAAACGGGTTTCATTTTTAAATATATAGATGAGTGACTTACTATATCTAATATGTGGGAACGAACATGGTTGTTTATCTTTGTATTTAAAAAAATAAAATTGTAATGTCTTTGCCAGTTACCTTGTGTCCATAGCACAAGCTTTGCTTACTCTGGAACTATACAGGGTGCCCTGAGAGCGACCGACACTCCCGAAATATCTTAAGAGGTTTATACATCTACTTTATGCTCGTGAAAGATTTTTTCTCTAAGTGTAATAGTTTCGGAGTAATTGACTAACAAACATTCCTTGAATAACTGTGTGTTTTCATCCCTAAATCAGCTGTTCCTTACGTACAGGCAAGAGCAGGTCGACCTTTACATATTGGACTTTGTACCGTTCTTAAGTTCTATGACATAGGAGCCAAAATTGTATAAAGCTCGACGTGCACCTGCTATGCATAGTAATTGTCACGGTTACCATAGTGACAAATAAATAAACTTCTGTCAATAGGTAAAATACTAAAACTAAATTATGAAAATTTCTAGTTTTATTTGTTATTTGTTAAATGGATTAGGCGTTTTGAATGGTGTTTAGTGTTTTACGAGTTCTTTAGTGGTTTTGAGTGTTGTGTGGCATAAGAGGCGCTCGTACACATCGAGCATTGTGTGTAGTAGATACTTTCCGGTACGTACTTCGGTTTTTAATGTAAAAACTTTGATTTTTTAAGTGATAATAAGAATTTCAATGAATAGGTAGGCAGGTATGTGTGTGTCGTGGCCTACGGACTGTCCGTAGCGTAGTAGTTTCTGTCCGTGTAGGTATTTTTGCCGTATGCACTGTTGTTGTGTAGTATTAGGGATACCTACACGTAGAAAATTAGCAGGTCAGTGCCTTTTTTTCAATAAACTATTTTTAAATTAAACTTGCACAAAACGCATGTATGTAAGGTACATATCATCAAACTTTCGGCTGTGTTCGTCGTTTTTTTCCTCCCTGTATTGGGCTGTGTAATTCGTCCAGCAAATATTTATTTATTTGACTAGCATATCGATGATATTACTACTAACGTACCAATGGATATATCAAAAATCTCCTACAAAATATCAAATATTTTATTAGGAGACTAGAAGGTGACTAGACAGGCATTTTCTCTCGTCATAGTCATCTCATCAAAAAACTTTTGTGTATCTTTTTTTTAATAGGTATGCAAATTAATGTATATTATTTATAATTATCGATGCCGACTATACTATAAATAGAATGTTACATGCTATTATTATATAATATTATTTTAGACTAGCTTTTCCTCGCGGCTTCGCTCGCGGTTAATTTTATGACAGAAGATCTCGTTTGACAACAAAACAACCCAGAGCGCGACTTGTGGCCCCATCCGTTGGCCGAATTTGCAATTGCAGCGCCATCTATAGTAGAAAAAATATTTTCCCATTGGAATGACATACTTTTACGGGATAAAAAGCCTATGTTGGACTCTGTACCTCTGTACCCCTGGCAATATGTAAACAAATTTTCTTAATGATCGGCTGCTTAGTCAAGCCGTGAAGGAATAAGAAATAAACTCACTTTCTCGTTTATAATATTAGTTAGGATTAGGATAATATTGAGTGAAAACATGATTATGTTGAGCTATTATCTCCATAATAATGCTTACAGTTTTTTTTAAATGAGCTAGCCCTAAAGTAAATTCGAGACTTTAGTTATGGGATACTAACCCAACAATACTATATTTCATAACAAATAAATATATAGACAAACATCCAAGACCCAGGCCAATCAGAACAAGTTCGTTTTCATCATGACCTGACCGGGATTCGAACTCGGGACCTCCCGGGTCCGGCGTGATAACCATTACGTCCATATGATGTAAAAGTTAAAACATATAAAATATCCCGTAATTCTTTCCCCGGTAGCAGCACAGGTAGCTGTGAACCGTGTGGTATTAACCGGCAATCAAAGGTCGCTAACCTCCGTAGTATAATAATTATAATGGCTATCGAAAACTCACGCAACTCCTTCGAACGGGGGCTAAATTATTTTTAACAACAGAAACGAAAAAGGCAGTTTTGTTTCTAAATTAAAGCTAAATTAACACATTTAAAAGTACTTCGTATATTTCAGATTTGTTTTTAGAAATAATATTCGCTGTGTTTTTCAGAGAAATTTATATAATTTTATCATGTTTGTGTTTTAATCGAATGGGACATTTGGTACTTATCATTTTAATGTATTTTGGAATCAGTGCGGTAAGGTGTGGTCTTATTAGATTATTGTTTTACAAAAAAGTACAAGTCTTTAATAATAGAAGTAATTAGCGTTCACAGCTTGTTCTATCGGCACAAAAACCTGTTGTGTCATAGTGTTTTGATCACATTCGAACGTGTTAACATTTACAAACCCATTAAATAAATTAAAAATTTCAAATTGTGAATTTAACGCATTACATATCGTCGCTTATACAACAATACCGCGTTTTGTAAAATTTCAAGGATGAATAAAATATAATCATTAATTAAAATCTCTCCTCAAAACTTGTTAAATTTTACTTGAACAGTATTGTTGTTTAAGCGACGATATTAAATTTGCCGGGTTGCTCACTTAAAAGTGTGAGCAAGTAAGCCACATAATATAGATAATGTAATATGCTTCTTATTTTACAACATGAGAGCTCTTCTCTATTTTGGTCGGTTTGTCTACATAATCGAAGTAGAACAGAAAACTCATCCTCAGCACACTCAATTCTAACGGAAAGTTCAGAAAGTTTCAGTTTCCTAGCTATTTATATTACGGACAAAAGCAACAATCGTCTACTACGGATCCCTCTGGACTTAATAGCGAATTCTAAACAGAACTGAAAACCTAAGGGATGAATAAACAGTATAACAATAAAACTAATACCATACAAACTCTTTACTACACCAATATCCTAATCCATCCACCATATCCATATCCACCATACTAATATTATCAAGAGGAAAGATTGATTGTTTGTTTGTTTGTTTGAATTGAATAGGCTCCGAAACTACTGGACCGATTTCAAAAATTCTTTTACCAGTAGAAAGCTACATTATTAGGGAGTGACATAGGCTAGCTTTTCCCGAAATTCGATGTGGATCCCACGGGAACTGGTCCGGAACTTCACGCGTCGTCGCGGGAAAAAAAGCTAGTATTGTATAAAACAAAGTAACGATAAAAGGCGGCCTTATCGCTATGCAATTTCTTACAGGAAACCTAAATAAGTGGTGCACTATATTGAAAATAAAACTAACATGCATAATCTTGAATAAAATCGTAATTTTAAATTAATTCTATATAATTTCAATTTAAAATAATATCTTGAAACTTCATATTCAACTAACTATTTAAATAGCATGCAATCCGTTTTTATTTTAGTATTCTGTTAGCGCTAATATAGGTTCAATAAACTGCTAAATGTAAAAATCGAATGCCAATCGAGCGAATTTGTTTTTAAGAGTGTTGCAAAACCCCCTTAACCACGAATTGAGCACTTTACACCACAAGATGACCGCTGCTTCCATAATGACTTAATATCTTAATCTACTGACAAGGTCGTAACTCAACATTAATATAAAAATAAATCATTAAAACGTCAATAGCCAAGGTCACTCGCAGTTATGTTGTATGAACGATTTATCAGGCGAAACCTTCAACTATTGTATGGGTCACGGCACAGAATCAAAGGCAGTATAATCAATTGCATATTTCTATGCGAACAGTAAATCCAAGAATAAAGGTCGTTGCTACATAACATTCTGTTTCGTTACTTAATTCCAAAAAAATATTTGTGTACCTTTAAATACGTAGTTTAGGGTTAAAATAAGTATGAAATAATTAAAAACTTTGGTTATTGTCACCTGTCATAATGACATTTTCCAAATATATATTTTCTCTCTGCAATATCGACCATACATACCTATTACTTCTTACATTTGCAACAGAGCAAGCCCGCCGTTTAATCGTGGAAATTCCATGTTCCCGTCGCCGGGATAATTTCCGGAATCCGGAAAAACTATTGTACCATACAATCACCTTCATCCAGCATATTTACATTCTAACAAACACACATCTACACTATCATATCAATCCATATCATCCCACTGCTGCAGGGATCCATCTTCAATCGAAGGGGATTAGAGAATACTCTGCCACGCTGCTCCAATACAGATTGGCAGCGGTCAGTATTTTCAAGCCGCCTGAACACCACCGACTTGGCTTAATTACAGTCACCGATCGACAACAGCCGGGACCGACGGCTTAACGTACCCTCCGAAGCACGGAGAAGCTCGTGATAACGAAACCCATCCAAAAACTGGGAAGCTTGCTTAACTTTCGCGTTCCTTTCAGAGTGCGACACACAACGACGCTATCCAGCTCCTCCATTAATATCATAAAACTAAGTAGTTTATTTGATTGGCGCTAATCAGGTACAACTTTGTTTTAGTATTGAAGGTCACATTTATTAAAGGAAGACTTTAAGCTATTAAAATCACACTATGCATACTAAGTCGCATGAATGCGAGGGATGTACTTAAATCTCAAGGAACATAAAAACAGCAATCAAAGATAGGCTAATAATCCACCTAAACTCCATACTACAATGTGAACAACCTGGTCTACGAATAATGCGTACAAAGTATGGAAAATAATAACATTAATTTTACAATAAGTAGTAATTTAGGCGGTTTAAGTGGCTATGTGTATCATCACACTTATTTCATAATTAAGTCACCGCTTTTAAGCTTCTTTATAAGCACAGTTATAAGTTTGTTAGCGATAAAACCACCTTTTGTATGTAGTAAGTGGATTATCACGTTAAAACTTCTTCATCGTCTGTTTACCGAAAGACTAATGAATTGGTAAAACTAGTCCCCTTTATTAATAAAAACTGAGCTAGTGCGTGTCGGTTCCGTATTTACTACGCTCTACTTACTTGCAGATGAGTTCATTGTTTTATTTGACATTACATAGCTATTAAAAATACATATATGTTAGTCGTAGACGATATCACTGTAGGATAAGAACCTTTTTCTTTAATCAATGGATGGAATGGATTTTAGAGCATACTCCCTAAGTATGAAAAAGTAAACGTATCCCTACGATAGTTAACCCTACGTTTATTTTTTCAAACATTTTTCAGCGAAATTATTTTCTTATTAAAACTTTATACAGTTAATTGAAAAATACAATTTTTCACTGACAATTAGCCCGTGCCAGTCTAGAAATTACAGATTTATTAAACTTGTAATAACTTATCTCTATTAAGACAGAGTCTGCGTTTTATAGGTATAATGTTTCAGTTTTTTTACTAGACATTTTTTGCAGAGCTATTTATAACAGAGGGTTATATTAGAAGATGGCCTTAGAAACGTTACAAGAATAAAATTGTGTAATCACAGATGTAGCCTATGATTAATTAACTAAGATACAAATACATACTTAAGTTTTTTTTAAACAGCAAGTACATTAAACAAAGAAAAGTGTTGATTCGGCCGTAAATTAGATTAAAGATTTCTAAATATTGCGTAAATGAATTTACTAGAAAAAATGTTTATCAACAGTATTCATATTGTATGTATTAAATACAATTTTTCTAATAAATCAATTTACGCAATGTTTATAAATTGAATCATGTGTTGACTGTTCTATCAATATTTCATAATTATTATCTCGGCCACAAAAGTCCTCGTAGCGTAACGTTGCGGTCACAAAGCGAACGGTCGACCCAAGGTAAATTGCAGGAAGCTAGATGCAGTCCACTTCCGATCGGTCAAACCATAAACGTCTGGGAAAGGCCTATGTCCAACAATAGAGGCAGTGATGAATTGCAATATTAATAGCACAGCCCGGGCACTCCATACAACGCGCATGAAATAATTACCTATTTCTACTACATAGGCCAATGTCGTCTGTACACGCGCGCACGTATACACATTCGTTCACTAAACGCACACCTTTGCGACTGAGGGCTCCTCGAGGGGCTCCCGGGGTGCGGTAACTCGGTCCGGTGCGGGGCGGGGAGTGGCCATTCTACCTCGGGTTATTACTTATTCTATGATAAGACTACAAAAATAATAATATTATGAATTTCTGTTTGTTTGTATGCTTGTTACTAAGTGTCTTGAAGAAGAATAAGCCCACACACACACCGAGTGCTATCTAATAAATAATTTATAAATGGTCTCTCTTCTCTACCTTGTTTACGCTGGTGGCCTAACCACCAACGTAACACACTATCTAATTCCAAAATAAACTAGCTGATAAATAAATAACGTTTTTTAATATAAATTCATAATTTTAAAATAAATAGTTGCTTTGTGCGGGACCGAACCCTTTTTTTTTTTTTATATTATCGTCAGAAAAATGCTTTGCAGCAGCCCCACCGCCCGGGGAATATGCGGTGGGGACTGTGGGACTTACCACTAAAAAACTGACGGGATGCCACTTGCCCCCTAAGTGACGGGGCCACGGGTACTGTGATACATCCGCGACCCCGCCAGGGCCGTCCGGCCAAAGTTAAACTGGCCGGACCCGCTCTCCCCGGAACGCCCCGTCAGCAGCACACCGCATCCAGGTGCACTGCCGACACCGAGGACCATTGCCCCCTCAAGACGACGGGCCTTCCCCGGCTCGCCGTCTCGGCTGGGCAAGGGTCCCCTCCATCTCTGCGGTCGCAACAACGTGCGACCGCTGGCCGGGCTCAGCGAGCCGCCGGCCCCTCTTCTTCAATTTTTTAACGAGGTTTTCTTCCTCCACCGCGCCTCCTGCGCCACTCCAAGTGCCACAGCGTCCACTACGTACTTAGTGGACTCTGTGACACTTTGCGCCACCGCGCACTCCCTCTTCCAGGGTGGTCTCATTCGCCCATGTGACCCAACCCTTAACGCCCCCCGCAGTGTCTGGGTTGGCGAGACCCAGTGCCTCCGCGTTCCACCATACGGAGGTCGCCCCCGGTATCAACGGGTGGAGTAGGCCCGGACACCAGTCGGGGCGAAGACGCTTTTGGGGAGGATCAGCGAGCGAACGAGTCCACCACCGCTCATCATACAGCCGGCCGAGCCAAGCGCGGCCGGCTCCACCTCTTGTTTTTTAACGAGGTTGTCTCCTCAGTCGCTCCACACCCAGCACCAGTACGGATGCAAGGGGGAGCGGATTTGTCCGCATCCCACGTACTCCATCCAAGGTAGGAGCACGGGGAGCAGACCCACCGCGTCGGGAATTTGGCCGTCGGCAAGTAATTCCAGAGTTGGGTCCAGAAACTAAGGAATTACTCGCCGACGTTACCAGGGTGGACCGCGTGGAGGTATCCCAACTCCCCACCCCTGCGGGACCGAACCCAGTCTATGTAAGCACAAGTCACAAACAATGTAAGCATGTATAATATATTTATTTATTTATTATACATGCTTACATTGTTTGTGTTTGATTAAAGGGTAATGATGTAATTACTATAACAACAAAGTTGTGGGATTACTAAAATACAGTATATTATCATAATTATCATTAACCATCTGGTCAACTGTCTGTTGACGTTGGTACTAAATTAAATTTATTTCTTTCGCTATTTCTCTTTCCAGTGGTCATTTTGCTTTGTTTTCGAAATAGTAGTTAAATGTGCCTATGAAGACCTAACTTCTTATATAAACGATATCTAACCTTCTAAAATGAACGATTTCATCTCATTTCTGTACCTACTTTACTGACTGACCGAAAAGTTTTTTTTTAAATACCTCTATGGTGGCAAACAAGCATACGGCCCGCCTGATAGTAAGCAGTTACCGCAGCCTATAGACGCTTGAAATACCGCGGGGGTATCAATCGCGCGTTGCCGATCCTGTAAAAAAGTAAAGCTTTAGAGATCTTACTCACCGTAGGAACACAGCATGGCCGAAACCAATTTGACGACGATCTTCTGTAAGGTGGAGGTCCTTCCCCAGACGGGCTGCTCAGTTTTTCGGATTACCCTACCTCTCAAAATTTAATGAACATTTGTAGCCAGATCGCTACGATCTTGTACTACACTAAGTAGTTGCGAGAGCGAAAGGCTCTTGGTTATAATTTACAGTGTCTGCCTAATTCACGTCTGAAGTGGTAATATGATAAAAATATAAACGTGCAAAAGTATTTCTTGTAAATCTACTTGCAAAATAAATGATTTAATTTTATTTTAGGGGCGGCCCTGAGGGGCGAGAGCGACACTGTGGGAGGAAGGTCGAATGTGTTAACGAAAAAGTTTTGCTAATGTAACAATCTAAATTGCATGGTATGATGTCGTAGTACCATCAGTTAGGTTAGTTTCACATCTATGCCAACGGCTCGTCTGTAATACGAAAAACCCGGAAAACCGTAACCGTTATGAGTCCCGTACGGAATCCGTGTACGCTGTAAATTGATGCTCTAGCGGCTAGAGCATTCTAGCGTCTCATGTTCATCTTTGTTCCTGTAGCATGTTCTTCTTCGTCACTACCTACACTCTTGACAATGTCGTGGTCGTCACTTAGTTGTAGTGACTTTAATCCGGTCCATCCATCTTAACGGCCAACTGCCGCGCGCTCGAGTGCCCTCCACTTTTCCCTGGACCGTGTACGAGCCACGAAAATGCTCATTTAATTTAAGACCTAGGTACATAGTAACAGTACACTTAATAATAAACGATAGAATTAAATTTAACATATAGTACGAAATAATTCATTGTTTATTTCAATATTAAACTTTTATGACAGTAACCTATTTATTTCTAAAGCAAAAATATGTATATTTTTTGATATTTTCGCTTCTAAAATGAATACAGTAAATAGTTCTCAGTCAGACAAAACGATGTTTACATAGAAAAATATAAACGTTGCCTTAATAACAAGAATCAGACATGCAATAATCAATTTTGTTATAAGTCTAGGCTATTTTAGACGTCTTATCTTATTATGTCATGAAACGTATTACAGTTTAGTCTACAAATTCTTAAATCTAGGGAGCTTTTTTGCACAGAAATTCGCCTTATGACTTAGAGGAGGATGACGGGTTTTTTAAGGTTCCGTAGTAAACTACAAGGAACCCTTATAGTTTCGCCATGTCCGTCGGTCCGTCCGCGGTCTAGCGCCTAGACGCTTGATGCTAGAAAGCTGTAATTTGGTATGTATACTTATATTAACAATGCTAACAAAGTGGTAGAATAAAATTTTGAAAAATATTTTTTTTTAGGGTGCCTCCGTACAGGTAAAGTGGGAATGAATATTTTTTTCGCACCCACCCCATGTTGTGGGGTATCGTTAGACAGGTCTCTTAAAAACATTGAGGGTGTGGGAAGAAACATTTTCCGATACAAAGATCCGTTTGCGAATTATGTACATTTAACGTGTAAATTTTCGTTTTGCACGGTGGTCCCCCCCCCCCCATTTATCTCCGAAAATCTTGCGTTTAGAAATTTGAAAAAATTCATGGTAGTAGTCCATATAGTGAACCTACAAGGAAAACTATAACGGTTAAGTAGGCACTACTAGTTACCGAGTAATAGCCGACGAACTTATAAAGTAAAATTTCTTTGACGAAAACGTACAAATGTCATAGAATACAATAGAAGGCATTGTACTCATCTGCAAGCAAGAAATGCGTAGCCAATACAGAACCCTACATTGTGCGTGGCCCGACACGTACTTGCCCGGATTTTTTGTTAGTTAAATTCGCAACACGCATTCGTTGGGGTCACATCCAAATAGCTCCGAAAAAAAAAAGGCTCGAAAGACACAGGCCACGAGCTAGAAAGTGTTCAACCAAAATTTCCTATTACGTTATTAAAAATAGTATTTATTCAAACTGAAGTCATACCCACTAGTTTAATTACTAATTATCATTTGATAATGATACTTCAAAGGTTAAGTGGTAAATTGACCATGCGCGGTCTAATGTCAATACCAAAATATCAATTTCAAGTGGTCACTATGAGCTAACCTTTTGACCGCACCGTTTCCGCTTAGAATAAAATGCATCAACTAGATTTGAAGAGAAAAAAGTTAGAATGATTACAACTTTTAAAAATATTTCATGAGTAGCGGACGTCAGCGGTTTTAACCCGTGCAGTTTCGTTATTCATGTTATTGTTTTGATTTTATATTTATTTTACTCGAAAAACGTACAGTCTATTACAATAAAATGGACCAATTACATGTTCTATTGTCATTTCAAGTATGACTACCCTGTACTGTGTCACAGCCTCCCGGGATCCTTAACTAAGTGGGGAGCAAACCTTTGTAAAAAAAATTAATCTACATCGTGAAACACCTCGATGGCATCGCTGTGTGTCGCACTCTAATATGAACATGCAAGTGAAGCGACGTCAACTCTAGCCAGTGTTTGGGTGGATTTTGTTATCTGTCGATAACATGTTGACGATAACAGTCGGAACCGACGCATCGGATCCGGCTGTAATCGGTAGATGAGGTCGGTGGCCTTCGGGCGGCCTAGTAGGTTATCCCAGGGTCTCTGTTTAATTTATCAATGATTGGAATCCATGTATAGAGTATGGCTGTTTATAGTAGCCGTTGTTGGCTACTCGACCACCGGGCCTGTGCATCCACTAATATTATAAATGTGAAAATGTGTTTATTTGTTTGTTTGTCCTCCCTTCACGTCGAAAGTAATGAACGAATTGATATTATGATTTTTTTATTGGGGATAGTTTAAAATCTGGAGAGTGACATAGGCTTCTCATCGGAAAAATTATTGACATTTTCCGTTGACTACGCGGGCGGAGCCGCAGGTAGCTGGTAATTTTATATATCATTAATTTTTAATTGCGATTGTGCAACTCGTCCAGATTTACTTTCACATTTGTAATATTTTGTGAAGTTATTTAAAAACAATAAATAATTTCACTGTTTGCACAAGGCCGCTTACTTTGCAATAGTTCTTTACAATAAAAGTATACCTAATTAATAATATTGTTTAAAGATTGGGTATTATATTTAAAGTCAATATATAGTGCAATCTATATAAAAGGAGAAACTGACTGACTGACTATCAACGCAGGACCTAAACTATAAGGGTTAGAAACTTGAAATTTTGCACAGGGGTTCCTTTTATAACGTAGGGGAGCACTAAGAAAGGATTTTTAAAAATTCCCACAGGAAAGCGAGATATTTTAGGGTCGGCAACGCGCGAGTGATGCTCCCGGTGTTGCAAGCGTCCATAGGCTGCGGTGACCGCTCACCATCAGGCGGACCGTAAGCTTGTTTGCTACCTTTGTGGTATAAAAAAATATAAAAAATAAAATATACGCAAACGAAGTTGCGCGGGTTTCGCTAGTGTTACATATACGGAGTGTATAAAACTCTGTAAGTCAATGTCACTTGCCACTTCATAGTATACATTATCAATCCAATTTCATAATTTTATTGAACAAAAAATACTTGAATGTTGAAATACGAGGTCGTAAATGGTTTTGAAATAAAAACAAGTAAATTAAATAAGTTTTACAGTCCATAATACTAGCAGGATTACACAATACCGTAGGTTTGGATTGGATCCATGAAAAGTAATGTTTGCAATAATAAAATGTGGGAAGAAATTAGATAGGTATGCCAAAGATCATCCAAAAAAGTTTTTTTTATTGCCTATTTATTATACAAGTGTTTACGTCCAAATTGTGGTAATAAACGGTTGTGTTCAAGTTGCACGTTTGTATGACGAAATCTCAGTAAAAAACCAACTTATGTAACTCATATGCAAATTTTCCTTTGTTCGGTTAATCATTATTTCATTTATACGGAACATAGCATTAAGTTACGCGCTTTAAAAACATAAGGCGTTTGATGCATCATGGGTATGCGTGACTCTTTTACATGTTACCGAACCAACCTAATAAGCCTACATTTTAAGTGTTACCGGATATAACCGATATATGTTTTTACGATGATTTGTCGTCTGCATACTTACCTTCCTTGATAAATAGGGTATGTTAAAAATACACTTACTCAACCCACGACATATATTTTGAAAATTCCCGTGAGTGAATTTCACTAGCATCCGAATAAGCTTTATTTGTCAGAGAAAAGTTTTGTAAATCTACTATGTGTATGGAAAACTATTATAATAAATAAATAAACTTGTAAATTTTTTTCAGAAAATTGGATAGAAAAATCTGATGTACAAAAAAGGGCGTAACCGGTTTTCATTCGCCGTTTCTTTTACCGGTTGTCATTTTGCAATGTATCCGAAATGGTTATTTAATGTTGAAAATGTATATGACAAGAGAAGGTAATTGTGCTGTGAAGGCCTTGTCTTTAAATAAAATATTTGAGTCTTTAGTATTGTAAAAAAATAATGTGAAACAAAACCCACAAAAAAGACATCAAAACATAGAAGCAATAAGCAACTCCTCCAAACTGGATTTAACCCCAGGAATCCAAGTGTTATGTTTTTTTTTTAATGAACCTCGATAAAAAAGGACGAGAATACGTAGTACTATTATTTATTCGGTGGACAGGGGCCGAAACACACATTATGTCACTTATTCATGATTGAATATAAATTTATGTACAACCATTAAATTTTATTGTCACATTGGTGTGATTCACTGCGTCCTCCACGTCCCGGCACTTGATGAAAGTGTTGCTTTACTGTCCGCGATCCTGCATACGAATTTACATATTTCTCACAATGTGAGCAGCGAACGAGAAAATCCTCTTTCAAAATAACGTGCACTCCATACAAACATCGTGAGATGCATTATAAATAAATGTTACTGATTAGGTAAAGTTTAGAAATCAATCTTTAGTTTCACCATTATCGTTAAGTTAATATCCCATAGCACAAGTTTACTTTGGGGCTGGATCAATCTGTGTGATTTGTCCCTATACTTACATATACTTTATATACTTATTCGGACGGCCTAATGTGGTTAAAATATGAAAGTGACAATCATATTCTAGCAATAAGAAAAGCTAATCAATTCCAAGTAAAGTAAACCAGATCTAGATTTAAATCGAATATCGTTTTTTTTACAATTTTTTGTTTCATATATTGTAAAGAAAGTGAACGTCTGTCTTGAATTTCGGCTGTAGATAGTAGCCGAAATTCAAGACAGACTGTAGATAGTAGGTACCTAACTAGTTTCACGAATGTAATAACAGGTGAATGCTTTTAGTCTTCCTTAGTAGGTACGTTGAATGTTAAAAAGATTTTACAGGATATCAAAACAAATCATAGTTAACTAACTACTACAATTTACTTGGTTTATTTTAATAAAATTCGTACAATTTTAATCCATATTACAAATACTTTATGTTAAGAGAGGAATGCGCTCAAATCGGAGCAGCCCGTCTGGGGAAGGACCTCCACCTTACAGAAGATCGTAACCAAATAGCATTGGTCTCGGCCATGTTGTGTTCCTACGGTGAGTAAGGTCTCTAGTGCTCCACTTGGGGGGGATGGGAGAGTTGGCAACGCGTGAGTGATACCCTCGGTATTGCTTATCATCAGGCAGGCCGTATGCTTTTTTGCCAACTTTGTGGTATAAAACAACCTTTGACGAAGTTTTTAACTAAGGTCGTCGACATAACATAAGTCTACGGTGCGGCATCACAGCGGCATATTAAGATTCAGGTACTAAAAACTAAAAACCTACTTGAAATGAAATGAAATGAAATGAAATGAAATGAAATGAAATGAAGTTTTGAATACTTGCTTTCAACATAATATTTTTTATAATTTTTACTAATATTATAAACAGGAAAGATTTGATTAGTTGTTTGTTTGAATTGAATAGGCTCCGAAACTACTGAACCGATTTCACCGGTAGAAAGCTATATTATCAGGGAGTGACATAGGCTATAGCTTTTATCGAAATTCAATTAGGCTCCCACGGGAACGGGTCCGGAACTTCACGCGGACAAAGTCGCGGGCAAAAAAGCTAGTGAGTAAAATAATCTAAAATCATCAATCATTTGATAGTTGTGTGGTCTGGTTATTGATTAACTCACCAAAATATTGTTCATAATATTCCAAAAGGAGAAAGTGTCATTTCAAAGTGGACATTGAATACGATTTTGGCACGCTAAATATGTTCATTCTGGCAAATACTTAGTTGGTCTATGGCCGAGTTATACTTTTACAATCAATTTACCATACAAAGATATTCTATCTACGTTATATATTGGAAAGGAACATGCCAACGATTTATCTCCAGATAATCTATGCATATTTTCGATATTAAGGCATAGGAGGTTACTTAACTACGCAAGTAGTACTCTGTTATGTAATACCTATTTGTCTAGTTAGATTTTAACTTCATAGTTACGTTACTGCATTGTCAAATGTAATTGATCATTTATATCCTCACTAATTTATTATATCTTCTGCGATACTGGTCTTAAAGATCGATTTATATTGCATAATTAGATTTTTAATTTTAAGACATAAATGACAGACCGTTGGCTCGTTGGTTGGTAGAGTGCTGCTACCTTTGGCATTATAAATCGACTTATAGGTACTTTTAGCACATGAGTAAATAAAACCGCGGAATTTTATTTACCCATGTGCTTTTAGTATTTTAAGAAAAGAAGAAATTTCGTAAAGTAGCAAATTTACAATATCTTAATAGGGCGTCGTTCAAAAACATTTTTTCGTACCAGTCGCAGTCGTGTCTTTTTGAGAAACTGTAATATTCGTATTTGAATTTGATTGCTGCAACTAAATATAAAATTAAAATAAAAAACATATCCCACCTAATGTTGTCGATAGATGGCAGTCGTTAAGCCAAGTCGGTGTTCTTTAGACGGCTTGAAACCACTGGCTTCTGCCAATCCACATTGAAGCAGCGTGGCAGAGTACGCTCTAATCCCCTTCGATTGAAGTGAAACCCGTTTCCTAGTGGTGGGATGATTATGGGTTGATATTCTGAAGTGCTGCATTGTAGTTTCCCAAGAAGGCAAGACATGTACGATATAAAATATGAGGTTTGGACGACAGGCAATTTGTGTCATAATGTTCTATACAAAGGCGTAATTATCATTGAAGATGAAACAAAAGACTTATTTTGAATATGAATAGATAATAAAGAAACTAAAGCCATAAAAAAGTCGTATCATTTCGTAAAACAAGCCAATAGGTTATTGAAGTTATGGGCATGCAACGTAACATTTGTGATTACGAAATTTAAATAGGTCATATTTTAATGGAGTTTAATTAATTTCCATACATCTATAAAAAAAAATTACAATATTATAAAAATTTGGTTAGTGAAAAATTATAGGTTTTAGTGGTAAATCCTAGCTACTTCTACATTGTAAGAAGGTCTTTACATTGTGCTACTACTATAAATCATTTTTATACGACTACTTACGAACCACTACAAACAGTCAGACAGACAATTTTTTTTTAAAGAAAAATGTATAGGAAACAATAAAATCAACAAAAAAAAGTTTTCGTAAAAAAAAAATTGTCTATGTGACAATACTCCGGTGAGTCTACTGTTTTATATGTATAGATAATAACAGTTAATTAGTTCTCGATTTCGTTATTTATTATGAATATCATAGTGCGTTAAAGGTTATCAGATGGATGTCAATCGCGAGCCGCTCGACCGTCGCGGACCAAATACTCCCAACATGTAAATAGCAAATCTACTTTCGCTTCTACCGACCGCAAACTAACCCTGTTCACTTTTTGATTACTCTATCGCAAGACCAGATAGTTAAGTCGTGTACCGAATAGTAACGCCAAATTTATATTTAGTACCTGTACAGTATATATGTATATATAGGGACCAATAACACAGATTGCTAGCCCCAAAGTTCGAAACTTGGGTTATGGGATACTAACTCAACGATACTATATTTTATAACAAATACATATAGATAAACATCGAAGACACAGGCCAATCAGAAAAAGTTCGTATTTCATCATGACCCGACGACTGGGACTCGAACCCGGGACCTCCTGGGTGATAGTCCGGCCGGCGTGGTAACCATTACGCCACGGAGGTCGTCAAACATTATAATTAGACACTGACTGACCTATCAGTAGAACATTCAGCCAGAGGCATAAATGTCTTAGCATTTTTCTGCCTAGTAATACATTTCAAATACTGAAGTCTTTTTAGGGAACATAACAACAGTGCGATTAGGTTAAAGTGGTGATATATTTATGGCGATGACTGTACAGCTAAAACCACTGGACCAAGGAAGGTTAAATATATAAAATTACTAGCTTCTCCCCGCGGCTTCGCTCGCGTTAATGACATAGATCTCGTTTGACAACAAAACAACCCATAGCGCGACTTGTGGCGCCATCTGTTGGCCGATACAACGCCCTCTATAGTAGAAAAATTATTTTCCCATTAGAACGACATACTTTCACGGGATAAAAAGTAGCCTATGTTGGACTCTTTACCCCTAACAATATGTATGCAAATTTTCATAATGATCGGCTGCTTAGTCAAGCCGTGAAGGAATAACAAACAAACTCACTTTCTCATTTATAATATTAGTAAGGATAATGACCTAAGTAATTATGTTTTTTTTAAACTTTATAGAAAACACAATAACGGGTTTGCGGATATTGGTAACTTACTAGTTACTATACGATATGCAAAGGTTAACTGGGTACGAGAACACGCATTTTTTTTTTCATTCCATTATTCTGAAAAACCAATTACTGCTCCTGACCCTGTAAAAAGTGGAGCTCTGGAGACCTTACTCACTATAGGAACACAACATGGCCGAGACCAATGCTATTTGGCTACGATCGGCGATCTTCTGTGAGGTCCTTCTCCAGACGGGCTGCTCCAATTTACCTCTCTGTATGAAATGGTTCTAGCTTGACCGGAGAACTATACCAACCTCACAGAATATCGGTGTGCATTTATTCAGCGATTATTATTATTATTATGCCTGCTGAGTTTTTTTTTTACTCATATTACAGTATCTTTTGATAATATAAAAATAACTAAATTTTTTATCTATACTAATATTATAAAGAGGAAAGATTTGATTGTTTGTTTGTTTGTTTGTTGGTTTGTTTATTTGTCTGTTTGCATTGAAAAGGCTCCGAAACTACTGGACCGATTTCAAAAATTCTTTCACCAGTCGAAAGCTACATTATCAGGGAGTGACATAGGCTATAGCTTTTCCCGAAATTTAATGTGGTTCCCACGGGAACGTGCCCGGAACTTCACGCGGACGAAGTAGCGGGCAAAAAAAGCTAGTATATATATAGTAGCTATATTTTTGTAATGTATAAGTACTTTATGTGTAAATTAAATTAAAGTAAATCAATTTAATTTTTCATTACAGACGTATTTATATCCAAAACAACACGACAAAAAGTATTTATTTGTATTTAATAAAGATGAAGGTTAAAATGATTTCTTATAATTGCCTAATAGTTAGTAATCTCGTTTCCGCAGCGTAACTAAGTATCAATTTCGCAAATGTACAGCTACCTTTATGTAAGGTAGAAACACACTCGCTATCGTATTTCAGAGATCGGAACACATCTTTACGCAATGTGAATGGATGAATGTTCCGAAGCCAAAGATTAAGTTACATTATAACATCTAAGTTTCGATTTTTTCCGATAACATCACCCTTACAATTATTAATACGGTAGGCAGAAACAATTTTACGAATACTGTGCACTGTGCGAATACTTTATAACTTATGGTACAGATAATAATAATACAAAAAAGATTAAAATCGATATTCTGACGTTTTATGTCCCTATGTCAGCAGGAACGAATCGCAATTTAGTCAAGTTATGGGACGCAGCCTTTCTTTTTTTCTTTAAGAAAATAATGACTTTTCACTGCGTTAGTATCAAAATTTTGCCATTTTGACAGGTTACCCCCGCAACCCGCAACTGCCTGGCGTAATAGCATAAAACCGTAGAAGCTACAAATCGCACATCATAGTTTATAATTGAACCTTTCATTCAACAATATATGTATATTACAGTGATATTCACCTTGTTACATGCTTACACTCGAGATAGTTTCTCGCACGCGACAACGCTTCTTCGTCAATAGCAATGCCTTTTTGTCTACTGTAGACATAACCGAGATACGCTATTGGCAGAGAGGAGCGAGAAAATTTTGTCGCGTTTGTCATGTTAGCCCGGCTGGTAAAGAGATGGGATTTGTATCTCCCCGAGAGAAGAAAGAAATGACAAATGATGACAAATACTGAACAAACAAATATGTGAAGCGATATGCAGTCCTTTATTTCATACTTACAATTTAAGTCATCTTACAATACTTATGCAAATTTTCTAATCCTGTCATTAAAGTTGGCTTAATAAGGAAGTAGTATTTGGCTAGCTACTTTAAGGCAATAGGTTTGTCTTTATCCATCTTTGTAAAGAAATTAGGTTAGTTAAATATTTATCTTTCCTAAGTAGATTTTAAAAAGGCGAGATACAGACTAAGCTTACTTGTTAGCTTTAAAAATAGAGACATGTCATAAAATAATATTTTGAAGTTGAATTTTCACTTGAATTAAGATGTTGTGGTTATATGGATTTTGATGGCGAATTATGACGTGGAAATCAGTTCATGCACGAATACAATACATCATTTTCCTATCGTCTATTCACTTTCGAATGAAGTTCAAATTTCAAACGCAAAAATATTATGAAGATTTCTATGGCGCTACTGACACCTCTTTGATTTGATATTCTATGTTGGTTATACAATAACTAAAACTAAATGTAAACAAATTTATCGGATTTAGATAAATTTCCATAAAAAAGAAACAAAAATGATATCAAATCGAATGAATGAAGACATGAGAATCCAGAAAAAAGGTCTAAATTGTGTTTGATTTATTGTATTCTCGGCAAGACTCCGAGGACACTACTTAACATAATCCTATGCGGTTAGTCTTCCATTTGATCTATAGCGCTTTCAGACAAAGCTACATTACTTATAAGTAATATTAGCTTTTATATCGCAAAAAATACGCTCTAAAAAGCAATTCACTTAATGTTTCATTCTGTTACTAAGTAGTAGTAACTTCTTGTTCCTATTAACAAGCGGTTAGGAACTTTTAAGAAAGAAGACTTTAATGTATTGTTTTGTTACCAGCTTACAGCTTTATATCTAGTTTCAGAGAACATTATGTTATCTGTAACGAGATATAAAGCTGATCGTGTTGTGATTGTGACAATATAATCGAGTGTCAGATTTGATTTGTCAAAGAAGAACCAATCGTGTTCTTTGATTAAACTCCTTTCAAGTGTTTCTCCGGTGCATCCACACACAGCTGCTACTGACGAGTCTTACTTCATTCGTCACTTGTTTTATAAACGATTATCTCTGTATTTGCGCTTGAGAAAACCTCTTGTAAGGGCAGTCAGAAAGACGACGCCGTTACTGCTGTTGCCGAAGCGAATGCAATACCGATTGGGCACGCAATTCATTGAAGCATTCCGTATAGAAAAGAAACTTTTAAATGCTCATTCTAAGCAATCAGTCTGTTGTCCAGTGACAGTCCTGTAAAAGTTATAATTCATAGTGGTGATTTCTATGAGATAATAAAAAACTATTCATCACTTAACCCATAGAGACAATTTTACGACAGTGCAGCATGTATCATTCTTTAGATCTGTGTTTTATCCTATCATACTTATTGTGATTTGTGGATACTCTCCTCGTAACTAGGAACAAAATACCGCCTCCCTACCTCCCACAAAATGGCAAACGTAGGATACCATTGTGATCTCGTCATCGCGTGTTTCACCCGTTTACGCAATGAATACGTGACTCCCTTCCGACATCCCACAAAGAATTAAGGAAAGGGAACCATAAAATAAGCTGGAAAGGGTCACTGACAGTGTTGAATAATTTATTGAACGTGTTCACTCTCGAGGCTGTACCTTACGAGGATCGTCGGCCATCACTCCGCATCCGATACAGCTACCTATAATGGGATTACATAAGGGCGAGTATTCAATGAAATTGTTTTTTAAAATACTTAGATGGTTAAAAATATACGATCAGCCTGATGGTGGGTAAGTGGGAATCCATGCATACGTATAGCCATATGTCTAATTCTTAGAGTAGATTTATTGCATTTTTCGGATCACGTTGTTAGATATTTCCCTCGGGTCATCAACTAACATTGCTGACTTAAGTTGGGCCCAGAGCACTGGAGAACAAGTGAGTTATTTGTTTATCACAAACGAAATAGCTACTCGAAAACTTTAGCAGCAATATTACAACTCATACCATCCCTCTTTGATGTGGAAATGAACAAACAAGCATACAATTACGATTTATATTATTATCATGGATATCCAGTGAATGCCGACCTTATCTGACACACATTACCAAAAGTTGCAAATCAAACTACGCCAAATTTGGAACTGTACCAAGATTTCAACAAAATTGTCTCTGTTAGGGTTCGGATTTGTTTGCGTCCACGGCCACATCCAACATATTCATTGAAAATGTCATATATTCGTTGTTCATGTATCGGTCTATATCTATTTAGACATTACATAAAATGGTGAAACTATTACTTTGACCTTTTGTCGCATTTGCTGGAACATGTACGTGCCTTTTGCCCCAGTAGTCGCAAATTGATATCTTGATATCAATCCTTTTATGAAGTAGGATAGGGCTAATAGTTTCTCTCTGTGTGTGTTTCTCGCTAGACTAAAACTAAATGGCGTTGTGCATCAATTTTAATTAATTTTATTTATTTATTTATTTATTTATTATTATGACGAACATTTAGCACCCATTATCATTATGAATATACGTAATTGCAATATTTGTAGCCAAATGCGAAGGTCAGGTTCACTCATAATAATTGAGTAAAAATAATAGTCACTTAAGTGATAGCTCTTGCAGAGAGAATCCTTCGCCTATCTAGTTTCATGTAGATTGCTATCCCTTAATATTAGCTAACACCAGCTAATGGTAGTCCTCTACCACCTCCAGTGAAAGTCCCATCAAAATTGTCCTTTCGAAAACTAGCCTGATAGTTGTCATTTTGTAGACACTGTCTTTGTATATTAATAACAATATAAAATTTTGTAATACGAGTCACATAAATTTGCATTTACGTAGATGAAGGGTTGCTCCTTCAATATGTCAGATATTTTTAAAGTGTGCAAAGGTTTAGGTACTTTTATGTGCTGTCCTGTGTCATAAACTCATTACAGATGCCACTTGTACACGTCAACGCTTAAAGATACGTCGTATTACATTCTCACCTCTCTCACTTCGTTAACATTCATAACTCATTTTACTCACGCACGCCGGAAACTAGAGACAATTTCTTTAATTTCATTTTCGTAACGTACAATCTGATTATTACCACATTATCTTAATTAAATACTTATCTCAAAACACCTGAAGCGTTTGAACCGAAAATAACTTTTTGATATCGCACCCGCCCGACTCGAGTATAATTTGGGATATAAACATTACCTTGGGATCGGGTTAAAGCAAAGCAATTTCACTCAGATAACTGTGCGCCAAGCACGTTTTAATCATTTGAATGACTCTCATTTCTTATCTCCCAATGAAGAAGCCATCTCAACATCTGAACAAAGATGACTTCTCGAAATCGGATAAGCGTAATCGCACTGGCGTTTAAAATCAATGAGCTATTCTCAATTATCATATTTTTGATTTTGTTAATTAAACTATTGAACGCCATTGAAAATAAGTAGTTTACTTAACTCATGGCTATCACTGATTTCTTTTTAAGTATTACTACATAGAATATTGATTTTATTTCCATGTTTATCTGTGTGTCGGTCGAAAAAGGGAAGAGCCTTGTCGTTGTTATAGTAAAAATAGATGGGTGACATGCAAAAACGTTTATCGCCATTTTACGACACATCCTCTTCATAACCGATATTGCAGATATAGAACGACTGTATACTGTATGCATAAAAAGTATAAACACATGTCATTATATAAAGTGTAAACAATATAATTAAGTTAAGGGAAGAATTTAATACTTTAGGACTTTGCCCACAGAACCGTACATACCATGACCGTAACAGAACCGTAACAGAACCGGAACATGCAAAAGAAATATGATTTGCGTACGGTTACGGTCCTGTTACGGTTATGGTAACGATTCAGTAGGCAGCCCTTTAAGTTTTGAGTATATTATGGCGACATAAACCATACGTGCCATCACTATCTCGTCATACTTTTCCTTATTATGGTAATTATGTTACGTTGCAAAACACGTCAATGGGCGAACAAATTTGGAATGTCAATAAAGATTTTCGGAATACCAATGATTCTTTGCACTGTATGGTAAATTATGTAAAACTTAACCCTAAAATAACCTTGTCTTCAATTAACTAAACGTTCGTCCGTTAGGTTTGCTATTATATTGCAATATTATTTGATGGAACCTCGAAAAAGGGCATCCGTCAACAGATTACTTTTTAATTACCCATCTGTTCTGTGTATCTACATTATATGATTACTATAGAATAAATATCTAACAAAGCTGGATTTAATTTTAATTTTGATAATTTATATTATGTACCTACTTAAAATAAAGCCACAAAAGATCCATTGTCCTGAAAGCTATTACGCTCTGGCGACGGTTTTTTCTGACGGAAGTATTAGTCTGTTTTAACGCTCTAATCTCAGGAGCAAAATGTAAAATATTTTAGTGTTGGATAGCACGTTTATCGAGTTCGTTCGTAAAACAAATTTTCAGGCTCCTATGCAATATCACTATTCATTGTATATTTTTAAAAGTCAATCAATAAAACAAAAAAGATTGGCACTCGCGGCCTAAACGAATCAGCAGGATATTGCTATGAGGTAAAAAACATCACATTTTCCATTTTGACTACAAAATCAATTATTTCAACCTAAAAGTGCTTCAATTTAAAATCGTTTTGATGCTGTATAAAACTATCAGCAAACTAAATTTTTGGCGTGAAGCCAGTTTTAGTTATGTTTTTTATGAAAACAACGAAGCGAATATTAAGTATGAATTTTTATATATCAATACTACCTATATTGTAAATAGTAAAAAAAAAATATCTCACAGCGGGTGTCAAATAGACTTTGCCAAATGGAATGCAGGGGCAAAGTTAAATAAATGGGCAAATATAAAAATATTATCTGTCTGATTATTACTACTCATAAGATAGAGATAAGTACAGATAAATACCATATAGGTATTCGTCAAGTCGCGTGCATGAAACTCGCGAGCGCGCGCGAGATTGCACCTTTTGATTTTACCATTTTTATATTCCATACTAATATTATAAAGAGGAAAGATTTGATTGTTTGTTGGTTTGTTTGTTTGCATTGAATAGGCTCCGAAACTACTGGACCGATTTCAAAAATTCTCACCAGTAGAAAGCTACATTATCAGGGAGTGACATAGGCTATAGCTTTTCCCGAAATTCAATGTGGTCCCCACGGGAACGGGCCCGGAACTTCACGCGGACGAAGTCGCGGGCAAAAAAGCTAGTTAATAATAAACCGGGAATTAACGCGATCATACCTTGCTATTGCCTGACGTTTCGACCAGGTTGGACCGGCTGTGGTCACAGGCACAGACGAACGAGGTGGAGGAGGAGTTCGCCTGTGACCACGGCCGGTGCAACCTGGTCGAAACGTCAGCCAATATCAAGGTTACAATAATGCAACGCGAAAGTTTAAAAGTTTACCATTTTTTCGATAAAGCTCAGTTTGGTAGCTACTTATCTGGTTGATTCCAATAAGTAGCTATCAAACCGAGCGAGTTGACGACAAATAAAATTGTAAAATCAGAAGGTGAATAACCCAGAGGGCTAACGGACACTTACGGATGCTTACGGCTTATTATTATGGTTACGTTATACCTTTCTTCCTTCGATCTTTCTAATACATACGGAATCATTGTTTTAAGCGTAAAATGCTGGAGGTAAGGAAAGGAGATAACGGGTCCAATCGTCACTAAAAATGGGAAAATTTGTGAGGATGTATGAATGTTTGTTAATCTTTATACGCAATAACTAGTAAATATATTTGCTTGAAATGTGTTATACGGTTCGTTTGTAACCTGAATTAACACGATAGTTTTTATCTCTGACATCAGTCCGGGAACACAAGGAGGGTAAAACCGCTGGCATCGGCTAGTAATGCATTATGTTCACTGAAAATAATTAAACGCTTTACGTCAGCATTGTGAGAGGATGGACTCGACCGGGGAAGACGAGCTGTTTCATAATGACCACTCTAAAAATCTTGTTGCATCAATCGATTTAACTGAAATGACATTGAATTATTGCATTTTGAAAGCATAAGATAGAACCAGATGCATATTTCGATTGTATGCCAACTGCTGTTAACAGAGCGGTAAGATAGTTACCGACCGCGTTATGTTATTTGCTCATTCACTTCACCAACGTTGTTTTAAACTAGTTTTAAGTCCTATTTGATGGATTCGACTGAATCAACTCGATATCCAATGGCAATCGAATGCTTTTAACTATGTATTTTACTAAATTTTATAGACCGTTTATGTATTTTAGTGATTTTGTTTCTCTCTCCGCATTTTTAAATTTGTAATAATTTTATAACTATTTCTCTTGTTTTAATATTTTAAAGTGTCCCGTTTTGTACACATTGTTCATTGATATAATTATTACGATGTATATTTATGCCTTTATTTTAGAATATCGAGTACGTGGTGTCGTAAAAGACAAACAAAATATACGTGTAATTGTAACGGTAATGGACCAACACCACCTTTGAGTAATACCACCGTGGTCTAAGTAGCTTACAGATCTTACAGATTATTCTTCACTTCTGGGTATTGCACGTGTGTCCCCTTATGTTTAGTTTAGTTAACAAAGTGAAGAAACGCTACCAATATAGAATCAAAGTCGTAATCTCCTTTACTAGAACGCTTAATCCAACCTGGATTAAGTATTTCTAGTAAAGGAAGAGAGATTAGAGAAAATCACTATAGGTAATGTGACAGAATAGTGGGCGAATGCCAATCTAATCCATGAAAGCAAACATGACGTTATGTCCAAATATAATAATACTTCATTGTATTGTACCAAATACCTACTTTAAAATTGAAAACAGATAGACTTAATCGAGTATATTAGTACCTACTGTAGTAAATTCTTTCACTATCAAAATTCACGGTAAATTTAAAAATAATAGTGATGTAAATATTCATATGCAAAAGTGCAAATGCATTCCAAAAGTATTTTCTACAGCGACACGAATAAATTAATGGGATGATGGCACAAAATAATCTCTGCGAAAATGCAAATATTATGTAAATTGATGTAATTTAAACAAAATCAGTTCTTTGAGGTAATCCCAATGTATACCGGGTGTCAACTGTGAATTGAGACACCGGAATTTGTCCCAGGTTGTCAATTTGGAATTCATTGTTCATTAAATTAAAATGAAATGTAAAATTGGGCTGGACACAAGAGTGTTTAAATGAGATTGTTTGCCTGATTCTGATTGTATTGTGTTTTTTAATCCGATGTGGAGAGTGAGACTAACAATTTTAATATTAAGTGGTTTGTCAATTTTTGTTTTCTGTTTATTCTCTTGCGGATTTCAGTTTTTTTTTAATGTCATGCCGCTGGTCAACAAGCAAGCGGACAAACTGATGGAAACTATTACCACCTATAAACATCAGTAATACTAGAGGCGCTACCAATGTGTTGCCTATTACAAGGAAGGAAATAAGAGAGAGAAGGAAAAGAAGAGGAAAAAGAGATAGGCTTTCGGATTCTTCGCTCACCGCAGACACGCCACGTATTGCTTCTTTACGCCAATATTCTAGGAATTTAGATCTCTAGTTTCATTGCCTCATTGCCGTCTCGTTTGTAAATGTAGTAAGATTGAAACAAAGAAACAAAACTTGAATGCTCCATTTAATGGTTTACTCGTTAGAGCCCGACGTCCAACGCTTGCTAAGTAAATGAGTTAGTACTAGACTCAATTGAATTAGAAATACTTTGTAATATTTTTTTTTCTTAATGTATTTTATTTACGACTGTCACCGCAATGGGGAGTCTATCACTTTTTTTTTTTTAATTTTATTTATTGATCACAAACATTAGAGACACTATTACATTAAATTGGATGTCGATATACATTTCTAACTTAATGTTAATAGTTTATCTATTGCCTAATTAATTATTCAACATTTTCCATTGTTTTACGATTTTAAAAATCCGTCCATTCGTCATTTCAAATTAAAATACGTTGATTAAAACTGAACAATACTAATATTTTATATGAGAAAGTGAGTTTGTTTGTTTGTTATTTCTTCACGGTTTGACTAAGCAGCCGATCATTATGAAAATTTGCATACATATTGTTAGGGGTACAGAGCAGAGCCCAAAATAGGCCCAATTTTTAAGCGGGCGAAGCCACGGGTAACGGCTTATAGAATAATTTATAAAACATAATTATAGTCCGTATTAGGCAGTCCATCTGATTGTAAGAGGTAATACTGGAATTTTACAAATATTCTTAGGAAGTCAACACACACTTAACTAAACAGCAGCGGAAAAATTTCTTTAGGAAACAAAAGCGGGGGAATAAAATTAAAACGGAAATAAAGTGAAGATTTCTTTCGCCTCGTTTCAGGCTTGCACGATGCTACGACTTTTTTATTGTACGAACAATTCAAATTTAAATTTTTATTGCAAACCTATAGTTAGAAGAAATATATACTTACTTAGGTATATAGTTACCCACTTAGCTCAACGTATTTCTATTGCTATTCAGCGAACCAACGCTTTAAGTCTGCCGCCTATAGGCACCTTCTCAGTTTAATTTTTAATATTAAATTTTGCTAAATGACAAAAAAGGCCGTAACCGGGTTTCTTTCGCCATTTCTTTTACCGGTGGCCATTTTGCTTGTGTCCGAAATGGTGGTAGTATATAACGTAGTTTATTCTCTTTATACATTTATACAAATTATAAATGACAAGAAAAAGTGCCTGTGAAGGTCTAATTTCTGAAATAAACGATTTCATTTCATTTCATTTCATTTCAAATAGGTACTTTAGTTTCGATGTCATGTACCTAATAAGTTCGTAAGTTTGTTGACTTGTTGTATAGATTTTATTATCTAACATAATAATTTAAATTATTTTTATGAATACTACATTAAAAAATATATTTATAAATATAGTCATAAATAGCATCATAAGTATATTTCTCACCACCACAATGTTCTGAACTGCTTCGATAAATGTGACCACTTACAAACTGTATAGGTAATTTATAAATCAGTGTGTTTAAATTAATAACTATTCATAGTGAGAATATTTCAATTAAGATTTGTTTAAACTGTGTCCGTTTTAATTTATTACTAGAAAATTAATAAATATTACATTATAATCATGTTCGCGTATGGTGACGGGGAACATCCGCATCAATAAATGTAACATATAAAACGGAAAGTGAAAGTGATTTTTAAAAGTGGTGTAATCTCCATCCGCTGACATAAATCTCATTAGATGCCGCAATTAAAGTCAAGGTCACGACCAAAAAGTACTATTCGATACCGTTCATTGGATCAACAACCGAATATCGAAGAAATTGAATTGATTGTTTTTCAAAAATAGATTAATGATATCTTATCCGACTCTCAGTACTCCTAAGTGCCCGCGAAGGCCCACGGAGTATTTTTGACTTTGACATAAAGTATTGTAACTTATGGCTACCACACAAAAATGCGAATTCGCATCGCATTGCTGCGAGCTCGCGCATCGTTTTTCGATATTGAAAGCAATGCGCGAACTTACAGATATTTGCGATGCGATGCGAAATCGCAGTTATATGTTGGAGCCCTTAATTATGAAATATGGAGCCTCGAAAACAGCACGTATTGTCCTACTAATATTATAAAGGCGGAAGTTTGTGTGTATGTTTGTTACTTCTTCACGCTCAAATGGCTGGGCCAATTTTTATGATATTTATTTGGTACGTAGGTAGCTGATACCTTGAATTAACACATAAGGAAGTACCCTACTTTATCCTGAAAAGTACACGATTCTCGTGTGATTTGGTCCAAAGTCTGATATAGATGGCGCTGCTGTGCATAAAATTAAACGCGGGTAACACCGCAGGCAGCACCTAGTAAATTATATCTTGAAGATTTTCCTAGAGCTCTCAAATGTTTCGCAATTCGTTTTATTTAGCGTACAAAACTCGTTTGAAAACCCAGTGTCTTAAAAATGTAAATGAAAGTAAAATAAACAAAGATCGGTGAGCAAAAACTTACATTACTATAGCTTCAACTCTCTTGTGTGAAGTTGTGTGTGATGTCTTACGGCCGAACTCATTAAACGATCTCAATCCTCTATCAATGATTGTTCGTGATTGACGGAAGTATTGATTAGTAGGTAGTTTACTTCCAAAGATTACAAATACAATGCATTGGGTGGCATTGGTTGATTAAAGAGACGCGTAATGATTTTTTTTAATGTAAGAGGTTGGCAAACGAGCATGCGAATCACCCTGATGTTAAATAATCCCCGCCACCCGTAGAGCACAGAGACACCGGGGGAGTCCCTGAGCCGCTGCCGGCCTTTTAAGTGCACGTATGCTCGCTTCTTGAAGGTTCCCAAGTCATCACTCATTCGGAAACACCGCTGGCGGGATGTGTAGGAACATCATACAGAGGCGGTATCTATTCGGTTCACGTCTACTCTCCACTGCTACACTTGCTAAACTTTGTTTTTCTATTCGGTTAAAAGCTTCGCGCATCATTCGACATCATTGTTTCCTTTTTTATTCCTATCGCTTTGTGCTACCGCCTAATTACCTTTTTCTGTTTAGTTGTATGAGCGAAGCGTTTTCACAAACTCAATAGGCTTTCGCAATAGTTAATACTCAGTTTTACAATAGTCAACAAGTAATTACACCATTATTAGCTATTTTAACATACTCGTTAACAGTTTTCCATATAAAAAAGTTACACAACATAAGTTGAGTCGCTTGTCGTGAATAGTTTTTCTAAATTTGCTATCCACAATCGTTATACATATTTTCAGTATTTATGTGTTAATTAATGGTATCTGATATTTAATAATTAAAAAAACCTTAGACCTTCGCTTAAACTAACACATTGACAGTGTATTGATAGGTCTCGCTTCTTTTATCTTCTTCTCTTTAAGGTGTAGGTACACTAGTGTTGTCACCATTGGAAGAAATGTAAAAAAACTTACGTAGCCACAAACATTTCTATAAATTAATACCTACTCATACTATATAATATATAGTATATATACT
Source organism: Endotricha flammealis (assembly GCA_905163395.2). Lineage (NCBI taxonomy): Eukaryota > Metazoa > Arthropoda > Insecta > Lepidoptera > Pyralidae > Endotricha > Endotricha flammealis. The sequence goes on along the minus strand of LR990852.1, from coordinate 13,513,103 downwards.
ATAATAGGTATATATTACACTAGCTTCCGCCCGCGGCTTCGCCCGCGTGGCCTAGTAACAATTAGCATATCTTTCTTCAGAAACAAATTCCGGTCCGGCACGGCCCGGTACGGTACGGTTCCATCCGGTCCGATCAGGTCCGGTCGATCCCTCGCAACTTCGTTTACGTATATATCGGTTTCCCGTGAGAATTTTGAAATATCCTTTCTTAGTACACCCCTAGACGTCGCCGTCGTAAGGAACCTACAGTCCAAATTTGGAATCTCTAGACCCACCGGTTTGGGCTGTGCGGTGATATATAGTTAAGTCAGTCAGGACTTTGAATTTTATATATATAGTCCGGTCCGATCAGGTCCAGTCGGTCCGGTCCTGATAAGGAACCTACATACCAATTAGCATAATTATATTTCTTCAGAAAAAAAATCCGGCACGGTCCGGTACGGTGCGGTCTGGACCTTATAAGGACCCTACATGTCAAATTTGGCATCTCTAGACCCAGCGGTTTGGGCTGTGCGCCCCTTCGCAACTTCGAATGCGTATATCTCAGTTTCCCGTGGGAATTTTGAAAAATTCTTTCTTAATACATCCCTAGACGTCGTAAGGAACCTACATGCCAAATTTGGAATCTCTAGACCCAGCGGTTTGGGCTGTGCGTTGATATACATAGTTAAGTCACTCAGGACTTTGAATTTTATTTATGAAAAAAAATCCGGTCCGGTCCGGTTCGATCCGGTCCGGCACGGCCCGGTACGCTGCGGTTCCTTCCAGACCGATCAGGTCTGATCCGTTCCGGTCCGGTCCGGTCCGTTCCGGTCCGGTCCGGTCCGGTCGGTCTGGACCTTATAAGGACCCTACATGTCAAATTTGGCATCTCTAGACCCAGCGGTTTGGGCTGTGCGTCCCCTCGCAACTTCGTATGCGTATATCTCGGTTTTCCGTGGGAATTTTGAAAAATCCTTTCTTAGTACACCTCTAGACGTCGTAAGGAACCTACAGTCTAAATTTGGAATCTCTAGACCCACCGGTTTGGGCTGTGCGTTGATATATAGTTAAGTCAGTCAGTCAGTCAGGACTTTGAATTTTATATATATAGATTACCTCACGTCCCACACACACCACGCCACCACCTGCCTCGCCTCAGTTTACATTCATAGCTCAAGATGTAATATCCCATAGTGAAAAAGCGCTTTCCTAGTCATCACCTACTGACCTATTCTCAGAAGCGACTAAAAAAGATCTAGAAAGAATGATAGAAATATGTCACTATAATTTTAAATGCTAGTTAACAAACAACTTGTTAACAATTGCGCAAATTATAACGAGAAGCAATCCAATTTATTTCACCTATTATTGAACTCTACGACTTCGTCTTATTAACATAATTAATGGTAACTTTGACCATGACACGTCTTTATATAATTTTTTCTCGCAACAAAGTTATTTTGCAGATACGCATTTAATTATTATGCTACTAATATTATAAAGGCGATAGTTTGTGTGTGTGTTTGTTACTTCTTCACGGTCAAATGGCTGGACCAATTTTTATGATATTTGGTATGTAGGTAGCTGATACCTTGGATTAACACATAGTCACATAGGGTACTTTTTATTTAGATGGCGCTGCTATGCATAAAATTAAACGCGGGTGACCGCTGGCAGCAGCTAGTATTTTATAGTTTTTAGATAACCTAGAGCGTATTCACACGACAGCGTCCAGTCGTCGACGTGTGTTTTACGAATGCGCGGTCACGCAGAACAAATGACCAATATCGAGCTGCGCGCTAGTGAAAAGCACGTTCCAATTACTTCAAATGATTTGAAAAGAAAAAGATAAAAGCCGTAAACATAGAATCTGCTGTGCTATAAAATTGTTCAAACGTGCGGAGAGGTTTACTGCCTGCGTCTGGATTGCGTCACTTGCGCATTGAAGGAGCAGCGAAAAGACGCCGTGTAAACAGGCTCTTTATAGTAACGTTTTATAAGGTAATTTAACTTTCATAGTTGTTTTTTTATTTTTTATAATACAACTTGTAACTTTTAAACTTACAAATAAATATTTTTGACTCTCTTTTTTAAAGTTATTTTTATGTAAGTAGATTATTAGTATTTAGGTAACATAAAGGATTATTTCTATTGGATTTAGCATTAAGTAAGTAAGGTAGATAAAAATTAAGTAATGATATTTTTTCAAGAAATCAAAAAATAATAACCTAAAATTATCCCCACGTTATGGAAAGTTAAAATCGTCATGAGAATCAAGGACAATTGAACACCAATTAGTAAACTATCCTTATTATAAATACCAAAACTGGGTTATATACTATAATTTTTCATTTATAATGCTGCAATTATGGCAGTTTTACTTTAAAATTACCTCGGAACATTCACACAATATCCTTGAGTACAGAACCCTAAAACCAGTTGGTAAAATATGTTAGGTGTGTGAGAACGAATACATTCACTTATCAAGCAATTTGTAATATAGACATCTGTTTACTATTGCTGCACTTACATGGCAATGTCGAATTACTCAATAATATTTAGAGTGAGAAAGTATGCTGGGGAATATCACACTCGGGGAAGTATCACACTTTCACATAATATTGGCGTGCAGCAGAGCAGTGAGTGAGAGTCCCGGAAAATCTCATTGCCTATTATTTTTCTTCTTACTCCAACTTTCTGTATTGGAGTAACTATTAAGTACCTAATCTATGGTACTGGTACCACTTTCGTGGTCCGCATGCTTCTCTGGCTAACGTATAATGTAAAAAAAAAAATTTCTTTGAACTATTTCTCCATATTGTATTTATTTAAACCCAAAGGCTGTCTTGAAAAGATTACTGTCAACAATAAGGCCGCCTTTTTGCAAATACAAGTCTGTGAATTATGTAGAAAATCAAGTCTCCAAAGCTTTAAAAGACGGCGCTAAGTGTGGCATAGCGGGAGCTTAATGCCACCTTAAAGTGACACATTAAACTGGGTTTTATTATGGGCTATCCTCAATGGCGTCATTAAATTAGCCCTTTTTTTTTAAAGTGTTATGTATGATGCATCCACATTGCAGTTACTTGACAGTGACTTTCTACATAGTACCATTGCATTATTTATTATTATGCAGTGCTCGTACACATTATTTGAAACGTGTATAATGAAAGTGTTGGATGTCATACAATTCTGTTTTCCCTTTGATTCACTGGAAATAGGCTAATTGCCGTAAAAAAATAGTAGATTTTACAACAAGTGCACAAAACGAATCATTTCTATACGAGACTTTTAGCAGCCCGAGCCGAAGGCGAGGGCTGATAGTAATGTCGAGGATAGAAATGGTTTTGTGGACGAGTCATAAACTCTGCTTTTCACTTCGATTGCGAGGAAATAAATAAATAAACGCACGAAAAACAAGACCTGTTTCCTCTTTCCCGCCGCTTTTTTTTTTAAATCTTACGACATTGAAATTAGGCTTGGGCTGCAGACCTATACAGCCTACTATTAAATTAATTTTGTAATAAAATAATTTTCTTAAATTAATTAAATAACCTACCGTACTTTAATTTAAATTTTAATATCTTTTATGACTTAAAAAACACATAAGGCAAATAAATTAAAGTAAATATCATAAAATAACAAATTCTATCTCTGAACTTTTTGTTGTGTTTGGCTGTATGGCTTATTTCCTTTGCCTTAATATAGATACATTTATGAGTAGAAACGTTTTTGCCCTTGTGCACAAAATTCGATTTTGTGCAGCCTATATCCTGCGCAAATAAGCATTTTCTGAGCATGAGAAGTGAAAATGTAATTAGTCCGTCTTTTACATTATTCAAAAATAAGGCCAACTCATTTTTTCATTTGTAAATTAGACCAAAAATGACAAAGATATAGCCCATTAAAGTAACGTGTGACGTCACGCCGTGTGGCGTTTTTTCACGTCAAAGGCAAAACGTCAAAGGCCCCCACTCCTAAATTTTTATGCCTTGTATCTTTGTTATTTTTTGTTTAATCTATAAAAATACGTGTCCAATATTTTTTTATAATCTAAAATACGGACTAAATATAATGTAATTATTTTGACCCTGGAAATAACCCTATTTGAACCTACTTTGCTGACTTAAGAACTGGCTACAGTCAGTGCAGTGATGTGTGATGTTTGTCTGAATGTTGAATTTGTAACATTGAATTACAATTAAACGTTCAGTAAAGATAAATTTAACAAAATTGAAACTAAATTAAATATTAACTGATAGGCATTTATCATCGACTATCCCTTTTGTATTTACAAAGCCGACCAAACATCCTGCCAAGCTGCATTTATCATATAATTTGAACTACACTGAATATTAATTTCTGAATTTTAACGAATACATTTAAACTGTCTGGCAATTTATTAATGAAAAGTACTTATGTAGGTAAATCGTATTTATTTTATATAATACCAATATTATAAAGAGAGATTTGTGTTTTTGTTCATAACGAATAAACTCAGAACTAATAGACCAATTTGAAAAAATATTTCACCGTTGGGTACCGTAGCTACACTATTGGCGGGTAACATAGGGTATATTATACTTTTTTTTTTTTAAATAGGGATCCTTACTAAATAGGCGCTAGTTTATTATATAAATCGAATTCTCGTTCCAGACAAAACAAAAAGTTTGTGTTTTAAAATTTTATAGTGATAAAGACAAATCTACAATCTAGCTAGATCATGAGAATGAAATAATGTTCACATTGTATTCATTTGCGTTCAACATCATTGGTCACTATTTGACTGGTATACGTAGGTGTTTCTTTTTTGATTGATGTGCAACTTTTTTGATTGATGTGCAATGTAATTTTAAAAAATAAACATGAGTGACAAAAATATACTATTTGTTTTCCATATTTCTTTATATAAAAATATAAGTAATTACCTTACCTATGTGACCCAAACTTTGTTGAATTAATTAAAAACTTAATCCAAATAAAAGTATACCTATTTTAGCTAGAAAAAACATATAATAAGTTTTTATTTATTCTTACCACGTCTTTGCAACATGCAGCAAAACTTTCAGAGTATATAAGCAAAAGCTTTTGCAGCAAAAAATGCAAAAAAAAGTTTGAAATGTTAGCCTTCTTAGAAAAAAATGATTTTTCGTTAGAATTAAGTATGTAATTAAAATACAATAAAGCCGCCAACAGACCATGTAGCCACTCGCCGAGTGGCGAGCTTATTTATGCTTCTACAATGTTTTTTGGAGAACAGAACAAATTACAATCAATGTACTTAATATACGCCCGCCGAACATCGATATATATGTAGTATTCCTTTACGTCGATGCCGCCGAATATCAAGCAGCGAGTGGATAAAGTGGTTTCAATTCGCCGGACAATAATTTGTGTTCAAATAATTGTGGCTAAAGGTCGTTAGATTTTCTAATATTTCTGTGATTAAAACTTCCATCAGAAATTCGAGATTTGTTTCCTATTAATTAGCATTCATCGACTACCAGTCTGGTTGCGGCTTAACACAACACTGATGTGCTGATGTTTTATAATCTTTATTGTCGATACATACTTGATTCTGTGCTATGGCCACGCTACCCTTTTATTATATTAAACATAACATTATTTATAATACACGATAGGGATGTTTAAAAACATATTAAACCACCTTATAACTATGATATTATTAATTAAAAAACAGGTTAAATATAAGTAATTAAATATTTAGGGATAATTCACACAGATTGAGCTAGTCCCAAAGTAAGTTCGAAGCTTGTGTTATGGGATACTAACTCAACGATATTATATTTTACTAGCTGACCCGTGCCCACTTCGTTGGGCATAATGTTAATAATCTTTTTTTAGTACAGGCGTTCGTAAGAAACGCTTTCATTCGACCGTTTTTTCTCCGATTCACTTTGCAAAACCGACTACCACATAAAAGCCTTTTTATTTTTCGGTTTTTATATAACCTATGACACTCTGCAATAATGTGGCTTTCTATTGGTGAAAGAATTTTTAAAATCGGTTCAGTAGATCCCAAGATTACCCCTTACAATTTAACAAATATACAAACACACAAACTTTACTTCTTTATAATATTAGTATAGATAACAAACACATATATAGATAAACATCCAAAACCCTAGGCCAATCAGAAAAAGTTCGTTTTTCATCAAGACCCGACCGGGATTCGAATCCGGGACCTCCTGGGTAGTGGTCTGGCATGGTAACCATTACGCCACGGAGGTCGTCAGGTTCAATCTGACTTATCCGCATGATCATCCCACATGTAACCAACCCTACATACGCATATTCTATTAACGGACCAACCGAGATATCTCAAACCAATAATCCTGATAGGTACTTATACATTATTAGATTCCGGTTGCAAGAAAATTTAAAATTGAAATTGTTAATGTAAATTGTATTTTTTTTTAGTTCTTGTATGGTTTTAACTTTTCTATTTAACAAATAGCCTATTCAGGACTTGAACGTATCATCGAGTGATATAACTAAACTAATTACAGATTCATGTAATTCTAAAAAGTGATCTATTATACTTTTAGGTAACTACAAAATATAAGCAAAAATAACTAAACATTAAAAAGTGTTAAAATTCAAGTCCTTTAGGAAATTGTCATAAAAAGTGGTCATTATAATCCAGAACACTGACAATATTTCAAATCTCCCGAGGCAAGGATTTTCAGGTAACTTCGCAGTCAGAATCATAAAAAAAAAACAAATTAAATCTCCAAAGATTTGATGTTATGCTAAAAAATACAATGTGACAGTTTTCTTGTCGTAACAGCCCATTTTCTCACACTGTCGGAGCGTATCTGTGAGACAGGCTAAATTCAAAGTAAGGCTACTTTAAATTTAAATCACTTTATATAAAATTTTACGATATCGGTGTTCGGATAACTAAAATGAAATTTATGACACGCCTCGGCTTCGATCGTTATTAACAATGCCTAAGTATATACGGTATAATGTAGGTATATGTTACTGTAAAAGCTAAGTAAATCCCATGATTTTCCAGTAAAACCAAAGATTTTCCAATTCTGAATGGTAAAAGTCCAAACAGGTCTATGATCATCGTTTATTTCGATCTTTTACCACCATTCTCTTGGTAAATGTTGGGATTTGCCTTCACTCATTCCATTTGGATCCATTGGGCTAATAAACGGTACGGTACAACCTTTATAGCAGAATGTATCAAATATTCTTAATTTTATAATATACTCTATAGTCACTGAGCTTCTATTTCTAGGTTTGGGGTCAAAAGGTAATATAGAAATATCATAGTCTAAGAACACACGTTTGGCACGATTAAAGGCAATGGACTAAAAATTATAATATACTAACCCGCGGCTCCGCCCGCGTGGTCAAGGGAAAATTTCTATAATTTTTCCCATGGGAATCTCTTTATGCCGTGAGGGGAAAAGTAGCCTATGTCACTCTCCGGACTTTAAACTATCCCCAATAAAAAAAAACATATAAATCCGTTCATTACTTTCGATGTGAAGGGAGGACAAACAAACAAACACACTTTCACATTTATAATATTAGTATGGATCTTCTTATTTTGTTATGTCATGACAATATTCCTAAGAGATCTAGAGAAATAGTGATAAATATTAATAAAAAAATAACCATCCTATACAATCACCTTGTGCACTATATGTTATGGTAAACAAAATCCAAAACATACAAAATATCTAAAATTAAACAGATGAACACAGAGACTCATCACGAAGTCATAAACCGTTTTGATACTGTTAGAGCCTTCATAGACTGATAGGTTAAACAGTCAGTGCCGACAGTAGTCAGCCTAAAACGGGTTGCAGATCAAGAGATAAGCAAAGTTAGTTTCCAGTTAGTTTTACATACATTACGCGTTGTGGTCTGCACCTAAGTATGAAAAATCATTTCAGCTATGCAGACTAAGCTAAACTAAGTTAGCAATGACTTAGCTTAGCGCTTGGTCTGCAACCCGCATTAATCGGCCTATCTTGAGCGATCAGCAGTTTCAATTCAAAATTGACATTCGTAATATCGCAATAAACGCAGACTGTTTGTCTTTAGTCACAGCTAAAAATTCACTGATTGCTCAACGCAATGCGTCTATGTTGGCACTAATTTAACCTTACAGTGAATAGAGATCAATCAATTTACTCTTAAACTTTAGTTGTTTTTGCAACTCTTTACTCTTCAAGTGTGTAACTGTACGATTGTTGTCTATTATCATAAACCGATCCACCTTTTCATTTGTACTAACTGATTCATTAAGTTTCTTTTTAACGAAATAAATATTAGGCATATTGTTCATACTTGTTTGTGGATTATTGTCATCTTCAAACACAATGTAAATCGCCATGTTTTCATTATTCAAGCTGTTCAACTTCAAATTGGGTGGCGCAGCGGCGACCAGCATTTTATATTTATTATATGGTTGCGTCATCACAGGAAGGTTAACGAAATTCGTGTATTCCAATTGCGTTTTATTTTGAAATTCGGAAGCGACTTTAGACGGTAACATTACTCTTGCTATTTGGTTCGAGCAACCGCTCCCCAGGTCCGGAAGGTCAGCCAATTGCCTCAGTATCTTTCTGTGCGGCTCCACGTCGTCGACCGGTGGATCCTGCGAGACCCTAGCAAATAAGGATCCAAATGTTTTAGGCTTAATTTCTTCTTTGACAGAAAGGGGATTAAATTTCACCCAAAATCCATTATTTATAGGGAAACTGTGCGTGGCCAATTTCGTTGAGTACACCAGAAAAACTAGAATATATATCTGAAAAGTAATAAATTAAATTTAAATATTTTGTCGCTTCAACTTATTTTAAATTGTGCAGCAGTGTACTTTTTGTTTTATGATAATAACTTTTTATAATATCTCAGATTTTGTTTAAATATTCCTAAACAAATGACACACACAACGTCATCTAGCCCAAAACTAAGCAAAGCTTATAAAAGTTACCTTATTCGTACAACTTCTAGATGTTTTAAAAACAAAATATTTTATAATAAAAAAATGTCAAAGAACACTACTTCCTAGATATTAGTTTTCATGTCATTTGTAAATTTCCTTTATTTTGATTAAAATATTATAAATGCATGCGGATTTACGTTTTAAAACGTTTTGAATTACTTGTAATAATTTCAAACAAAATCAACGCGAAAATATGGTGATCTCACAGCGCACATTTGCTGACGTTTTCATATAATTTGGCAAGGTCGATAGACCTGGCCTTAAAATAAGAAAAAGTTATTTATGTAAATTACACAACTCACTTGCTTCATAACGTAAAATTCAAACGAAATGACTACCAAAAGGCGGTTAGTCACTAACGTGACCACTTGACAATGACAATCGTAGAAGTATTTGGTTACCTTTGTTTTTGAAAACATGAACAGCCCGGGATGTTTATATTGAATTCAAATGGTGGATCAACGGATGCCAAACATTGTATTTGAATAGTAAACTACTCCCGTTCATGGGATAACTACTGGTGGACTATATAACATGTTAGAAGTTTTTATTATTATGCGGGCGCTTACATCAAGCTGCAAACATTTGAACATTTGAATGAAGCTATGTGTGGCTCGGGACTTTACGTCTTTGTTCAAACAAGTGCGCAAAGAAGTGCACTTTGCCAAGCGGTGTCGGTTTTTTAGCGTACATCAAAGCGTTCAAAGTCGACAATGTTCAAATGTTTGCGTAGCCTGCCAAACTTGCGCAAAATTCAGTTCAGTCGCGCGAGTGGTGTTGAGCGGACGGTTGTGAGTGCGCGCGAGAACGCGCTTGAATATCACAGAGTACTTTGGCTTATTGAATATCAAAGATGGACTGGAGCAATGAATGCGTACTTGAATTTATCGAGTTACCACAAGCGGAGCCATGCATATGGAACCCCAAAAGTTCACGCCTCCTTTTTGTCTGTTTTGATAGATTCATATTTTTCTGCACATTTAATTAGTAATTAGTAATTTAATAGAAGGAAAGAAAGAAAAACATTTATTCTGTACAGCACATGAGACACAAGACAACAACAGCAATTTACTTAAACAATCAGACAGAAACAATTACACAAAACAGTCGCTTAAATACTTATATATAGGTACTTAGTTACATTTTTTTTTAAATACTAGTAATAAAAAATGTCCTTTAAGTGCCTCACAGTCGCACAGAAAAGGAGTCAAATTCAGCATGGTGCCAGACAAGTTTGAAAAACCTATGTAATGACATGCACTCAAATAGAATAAGCACATTGCATCCACAAGTGTTCAAATGTTTGTGCTTGATGTAGCGCCCGTATTATTATAGTTGGATGTATTTATGCACAAAGGATCCAAGCCATTGCTAGTCTTGGGTTTTTTGTGCAGTGTGCAGCAACGGTACCATGCTAATGGAAATAGGCCTCTGTTATCTGTCCGTAGGTCCTATACATTATTTGGTACTAAAAAGCAAGCATTTTTTTTTTTTCGTTTTGGCAATCAGACTTCAGACGAAGATTCTATTGTGCCATCTCGCAAGTTATGCTTTTGTACGTGTGTAATTCAAAGCAAGGTGTTCATTCTATCTTGACTCAGTATACAGTCTCTGAGTCAAGACGCCCCGTAGAAAGATGATAGCAAAATTTCGTCTAAAAAGGCGGATTTTGAAGACAACACGATAATGCACTTTTAATAGTTTTTGGAGGGCTACTACGAAACGTAAATCCGATACTTCGGCCGAAGTATCGGAAGAATTTTAACCGTGAAATACAAGTTGTTTCATGATTATAATTCAATGAACTACTAAAATAACCATAAAGTACAAGGTATTTCATGTATAGAATTCAAGGAATTACTAAAATAACCATGAAAAAACCTTGTAATTCATAGTTAAAATTCTTCCGATACTTCGGCCGAAATATCGGATTAACGTTTCGTAGTAGCCCTCCTGGTCATAAACTTCAATCAGTAATGCAGTTTAACCAATGTTTGCTTCACATTACACTATCAATACTATGAATCAAACGCTGAAACACACAGAAATTAAATTTCTAATCACGAGCCCAAGTGGACGTAGTTGGTGCCAAAATCCCAACTTTTGGCTTTGCTTAGAATCAAATAGTAATACGCACAATTTATTTGTAACATAGAAATAGTAGCAATATAATAATTTATTTCTTCGTACGTGTCCAAGAAATATGATTAGATGATTAGCTTTAATCTGTCGTCTGTTATGTACGCTAATAAATAAATAATCATTTATAAGTATAATATTTAGGTACATTTATTTTATTAATAGCAAGATTATTTTATTTTCTCCACAATTTTATCTGATTTACAGAAATTATACAGTACAGTAACAGGTTATATTTATGATTAAACTAAGCCAGTATAATATTACAATACTATATACTAATCTAAGATTGTGAATCCATTGTAACAAAAACACATTCATTAAGTTGAATACCAGTTGTGCCAGTAAATTTTAAGGGACTTTTAGCTGGTTGTCAAATTTTCCTTTTGTACCGGCAGATCCTATTTTAATCGGGCCTTCATCCCTCTCATCGAAGCGTAATAATCAAATTGTGTAAAATACCTACTTATTCACTGCTTCGTTTAACAAAACTCTCATTTACAAAATCTATAGGTGGAATATAAACACGTTAATTTTGTAGAAAATGTAATATGATATCTAAAATGAAACAGGTAATATAAGAATAAATTTTGTTAATTTCCTTAAAACATATAAAAACTGAACTGCAGCCGTATTCTCTAAGCATCATTTGTTAACTCGAAAGCGGAATCCGCGGTGAGATGCCTCTACCTCTTCGCTTTCGAGTTAACAAATGATGCTTAGAGAATACGGCTGTGTACTAAAAATGAAACTAAAACAAAATAAGAATTGCAATAATAATATGGCGATAGAAATGCGTTGAGTGAAGTAGCTGCCAGACTTTGGGTCACCTTTAGTTACTCGTAGGCGTTTGGCAATGTCCCTAAAAAAGGACAACGCACCGGAACCCCGCTGGCCTAACGTTTCTACACCAAAAGCCAAAAAATCGAAAGAGCCGGTATAATAATAATATTACAAACCTGCTGACCCGGCAAACATTGTTCCGCCTTAGAGGCACTACCCTACTCTACCCTCCCTTATCATATGGCCTTCTCCTGGTTCTAAGCTACGCCTTCACCAATTTTCATTCAAATCGCTTCAGCCGCTCTTGAGTTCTAAATACAACTAACACGTCTTTCTTATACATTAGATATATCTATAATAATATTATAAATGAGTTTGTTTCTTGAATTGAACGCGCTCTGGAACTAGAACATCACGCTATCGAGTGCCGGGAGCGGTCAGCCAATACAATATAGAAATAAAATAAAATAAAGTATGCTGTGGTTCCACAGAGTGTTGTGATTCCGCAAATGTAAAGTGTTTCAATAGACACGTCGCGTCGTTTACTAAGAATTGTATTGTTTCCCGATAAATGATCGGTCAATGGCTCAATGCCACTTGACGATAAGTAATGCTTTCCATGAATTGTTCATAATATATGTAACATTAGATGGGACTATAAACTGTTTCTAGTACAGTAAACTCGATGAGATAGGGGCAAAATAAGGTTTTTCAAATTCAATTTTACAATGACAATAGCATGTATGTATTGTCACTTCATAGACTATCACGCGGCTATCCGTTTTATTTTTCTGATTTTATTTCAAAAGGTTCCCATATGAAATAAATTCTGATGTTTGTTTATTAATAAAGGGTGTAAATTAATTATTTGATGTTCAAATAGAAGATAATACATATTTAACATTGTACTCTCTCCTTCTATTTTTGCCTAGTTTCTGATTTAAGTAGTAAATAGACAGCAGAATTTGATGGATTAGATTAAAATTTCGGAAATTAACGTAATGACGCTAACGTAAAGCCGATTGTCCACCGCCACCGTCCGTTGACGGTCTAGAATTAACGTGACATCCCGTTGGATGTCACGTTAATTCTGGACGACATCACGTTGACGTGACGGCGATCGTTTGCACCGCGACGCGAGACGGTGTCGGGTCTCGGTGGTTTAGTCAGTTTGTTGAAGAATTGTCGTGCGTGGCGCCGTCGCGACTTCATCCCGTCCGCCGAACTTTAATTGCCGTGTTAGAAACATACAAGGAACGCATTATATTTTTTTTATTGAAGCGTGTAGATACGTATTATGGATGTTACTCTTTCACGCCAAAACTGCTTGTAATCATAGGATCTATACGAGTACAAATGGTGAACGTGGCATACGTCATTTGTCGAATCATTATCATTGTAAAGGCTTTACGCAAATAAAATCGAGTTTTAAATTAAATTCTAAATTATCTACTAATTTTTTTTTATTTTTTTTGCTTGTGTTCCTGGACCTGGATTGATACTTAGAATAAACATAGAACAATGGGATTTCCCGGGTAAAGTCGCGGACATCAGTGTTTTACACACTAACTACATCATACCCAAGACAAACTAAAATGTTCATCTCATAAACAAACAACTATCCCTTTTGGGGATCGAACGCACGCCCTTTATCACCGGAGCTAGGTTAAAATAAGAGAAGGTAACCTTAGATTCTATTTTATTTTTAATTTCAGTTTTCAACTTCAGTTTATTCGGAATTACTTATGCAAATAAAGTCACCCGTCGGAGTAGTGCCGGTCGGTGGCCAGTCACTAGTAAATTCACCCTTTGGGTTTAAATTTAACCTCCTTGCTAGGAAAATACAAGCTTGTTATAAAGAATAATTCATACCTAAAATAAATTTTCTGCGTCATATAGTCAAAATCACACTTCTAATACTAACAGTGAATTCGAAATCATTATTTATTGATAAGGGTAAAATGCTCAGCCGACTCGAGAAATAATTATTGAACATGAACTTACATCCACCAATATCTAAAATCAGATAAAGACCATTTAAGTAAGAACAAACATACAAAAATATTGAATGATGCCTCGGAACGCCGCATTTGGCGGCAGATCAAGCGATTTTTGGGGATGGGCGCGCGCCATCACTGTTCTCGCATCGCAGATACTACCTCTTGTGCCATTTTACCACTAAAGCCAAAAGTCGTGGGACCATAATAATTCTTAATTCATTGTTACTATTAGTGCCTACCCGAAAGTTCTCTTAACACAAACCATTGTAACAAACAAAAACGGTTTCTGAAATTATATTAAAGAATGACGTACGTACTGAATTCTATGTGTCTAAGTAAAACCAAGTTAACTGCCCCGATGCCATCAAAAATGATCTTCTATCTCTTCGCAATAAATTACCTTTACATATGGAGGAAAGAGACAGGTACAATAATATTATACAGAATGTTGGAGCGAAATGCATAACTTCGTAGTCACGCAGTGTCAGACGTTATGTCCCATAAGACTGGGGCAATGTGATTTTCTCAAAGTAAAATAAATTTGATCATATTTTACAGACAACGAGGCTGGTACCGTGGAAAAGGTATGGAAATAGTATTATTCTTTGGGTTATGCTATTTTATACAGGCAACATTGGGTCGCAATAAGTTACTGGGTGTAGGTCATAGGTCAGATCATATTGAGGCATGTTCGTGACCTATGTTCATCAGTGAATCTGTGACTGATGATGATAATGACAATGGCAAAACAAAGCACATGAATACATGGAAAAGTGATTATTGTAATGTATTGAGGCAACAAAATAAAAACTTTATAAATGTACTGAAAGAAAATCTTCATAATTATATAGTTAACACATGTGGGGGAAAAGGGCAATCACCATGTCACTTGAGGAATTATGAAGTACTTGTAAACCCACGCAACTTCGTTTACGTGTATCCCGCTTTTTCGTGAATTTTGAAAAGTCCTTCTTATCGGATGCCTTCATCCTACAAAGAACCCATTCTCCAAGATTCTCTACGATCAGCGGTTTGGGCTGTGCGTAGATTCTCAGTCAGGACAAAGCATTTTTATATAAGACTAGAGAAACACGCGAAACTTCGTTTGCGTTTATCCCGCTTTCCCGTGGGAATTTCAAAAATCCTTTCTTATCGGTTGCCTACATCATACACCACACTTTTCAGAACACACCCATGTTTCAGGTCTCTACGGTCAAGACAAAACATTTTATTTTTCTATTTATATGTACTTCTCATTACAATTTTTGGAGTGGGCGTTTATGAAATAGGCTAGCCCGACCGGTGAAGTGCCACCCTCTTACAGAATATTGACGTGAAGCAGCAATGCGTTTCGTTCGGTGAGTGAAATATCCGAAATTCTAACTCCTTCCTTAAACTATTTCTAGCTAAATCCTTTTTCCTGTTAGGGACCCTAGAATTAGAGCGCCTGCCTGATTATGTTTCCACAATCAAGGAGCAAGTCTGATAGTCAATGGTGCTTTATAAAGCAGGTGGCGCTACTGTGCGTAAATACACGCAAACGAAGTTGCGCGGGTTTCTTTTTGTTCTCTTTCTACTCGTTGCATTGAAGTGCGGATAATTCAATGTATATTACTCGGTTTTGATGATTTCTTGCACAGAGAGATTATAACCGGAGCTACCAATTATAAAACTACCTGAGTTGCAAAGGTTACCTTTTACCCCGTTTTATACCGTTCCTGAATCTATAATCCATCTACACATTACGGCCCGTACTGCACGCGCGGCTTTTGAATGTCGATTCCGGCTGCACTCGGCTGGTAGTTCTCTTTTGATGTCGACATTGAGTAACATTTCCCGCATTTCCCAGCAAAACAGAATACGCCGACGCGACTGCAAAGCCTGCAGCATATGTGAATGCCCCATAAGAAAATCGTAGGTGTTTTCGCGTATAAATAGCTACAATGCTGCCGTGCAGCTAACCAATTATAGCTTTTTTAATTACATCACGGCAATAATAATACAAATTATCATTCTTAATCATTTGACATCACATTTTTCATTGTAGAAATTTACAGATAGTAAAAGTTCAAGGAAATACTGAGGAGCTCATAATTAGGTGATTCAACATTTATTTTAGGATGATTTGTTTGCTTTAAAAATGTTAACATATAGTTCAGAAACCTTTACGGAACTCGATAACCTGGTCGTGGGTATAGAAGTCGGACTGAACACCCCCAAGTTAAACAACTAGAACACCAGCCATTACTTGTATGGGTTTAAAAAATCTCCTATCCTACTTGCTTCGGAGGGCACGTTAAGCTGTCGATCCCAACTGTTGTCGACTCAAAAACATTTACACCAGCTACCAATAAAAGCAACAAGCACAAAGAAGTTCAGAATGTTCAGCTTTTTCCTTTTCGTTCATTTCCAGCCACACTATACTAAGGTTAAAGGAATATGTAGAATGGAAGTCGATGGGAGAAACGTTTAATATTGGCAAATGGTTAGACATGGAATTGGAAACCTCGATTCATACGGAGGCGGGTCTCTCAATGCACACGTAATCTCTACAATAGGCAGACGACAAACGGAACTTTGAGACTTATTGCACTCTGTCTATACACGGTAGGCTGTGGAAATGCATTTTGTGCCAAGTTGGCTTGGAAATGATGCATTTGTGTATCGAAAACGATACACATGGCTCTGAGCGGGTTTAACCTGATGCTGTCATTGACAAATTAAAGAAAAAGAAAGAGATGGCTTAGGGTTTAGTGTGCTTTTGACGTTAAATGTTTTTGTGTCAGTTGCTGTTAAAGCTGTAAAAATATAGATCATGGTTAGTAGATTTTTTAAATAAATTGTGCACGATTCACCCATCGCGGCGGTGGGTGAATTGTTTTTGTGAAATATTGAATAGTTGAGCTCGACTTATACCCGCTATTGTATGGCCATTTTGGGTGCCAGACAAAGGATATATTTTTTAAATATGTATATATTATATATTTAAACATTTGTAATACAAAGAAAACACAAACATAAAGACAAACGTTAAATGTCACACTGCCTAAATCAGGGATAGAGCCCGCGCCCTCTGGCCTGTGCCGGTGGGGTTGGGTACCATCAACCGAGCTGTAAAATATTCAAGTATCTCGTATTAACCCGTTGAGAATTAAATTAAAAATTTAGTTTTACTGTTTTTGGACAACAATTCTGTCAGTTCCGAGATTCGTTATTTTTTATCCCAAAATTAAATTAGCGAGCGACCTTAGCCCACAAAAAGCGTTAACGTAATTTTCTAAGAAATATAAATGCTAGGTTATTTTTCATTCACTAAAGAAATTAAGACTCATTTACTCTTACACCTAAAAATGTAAGAAAAGTTTAACAAAATATTTTTAAACGACCGATTAACGGAGAGTGTTGTCCTAATCCTTTTTACTGTAATTATAATAATAGGTATTGTGCGTTGTTTATTTAATATTCATTGTAACGCATTATAAACGTAATAAATCGCGCGCTGTATTCGCGCTTGTGACTTTAATTTTTCTAATTTAGCGCTACAAATGAAGTAATCTGCTTTTTAGTCACCTGAAGGCGCGAACAACGACGGCTAAAAATACGTGTGGATAGACTAGAAAAATGATTTCTGAAGCATAGCTATAAAGAATATAAAAAGGGTATTTGATGTGCTTTGCTTGTTTGCAAATGAGTCTAATATCACATTCTATCACATTTGTAAGTATTCATAAAAGAAATTTTATTTTATAAGTTCGTCGGCTTTTACTCGGTAATTACTACTAGCTACCGAGTAAAAGTTAGTTTTCATTGAAGGTTCAGCATATGCACTACTGCCTTGATCTTTTTAAATTTCCAAACACAAGACTTATGGAGATAGAGCCCCCTCTACTAGAGGACCACCGTGCAATACGAAAATTGACACGATAAATGTAAATAATTCCGAAACGGATCATTGTTTCGAAAAATGATTTTCCCACACCCTCGCCTCGATTCATGTTTTCGAAGAGCCACATAACCCACACTTTACAAGTGGAACACCCCAAAAAAATATTTTTAAAAATGTTGTTCCAGCACTTTGTTAGCATTATTAATATGTGTATACATACCAAATTACAGCTTTCTAGTATTAAGCGTCTAGGCGCTAGACCGCGGACAGACAGACGGACATGATGAAACCATAAAGGTTCCTTGTAGTTTACTACGGAACCCTAAAAACGTCATATCTTCGAATCTCCATGTATTATTTTCGTTTGTGTCATCAAAAGATATAGTTCAGTAAATGATTACACAAAATACACTCAGGAAACAAAGTCTTAATACAAAGGAAATTCATGAAAGCAACTAACTGAACCCTTAAAAATAATGCTCAGATATAAACGAGATACTTCCTTAACCTGAAGAAGATAAAGTTATTTAACTGCGCTTTTAAGTGCCATTTATCTTTTGCTCAAATCTCATCCTCACGTTTATCATTCAGAGGTGTAATTCTGTAATCTATCACGTGAACCTTGCGTAACGAATGTGTTTTAAGGATCATTTTACGTGCCTCTGAATGCAGTGTTAAATTCTCTATACTTTCGTGTATATGAGCTATTCAAGTCTCCCTTGATATTCGACGCTTTTCGATACGTTTGAGCTACAGATATTTTATTTGAGCTTTCACGCTGATTGCGCTTAGATGGGCGTCTTGTGATATAAGCTTTGCCGCCACTTCCAGCCACGTACTGAAGATCGTAGACTGTGAAATTTATGGATATAAACTTGGATACTCACTGTGATTTATAAAAGAAAATAAAAGGGATGGATACCTCAATTAATAATGTTTAGGATGTTTATAGTTATTTATAATTAATAATTCTACAAAAGCTGAATACTAGTCGACTTCATCTCAACTACAGCCTACTGTAATTTCATGTCTTGACAATCATCACCATCATCTCAAGAAGTCAAATGAAGAAACAAATTATAAACATTATTTTTAAAATGCTGAAGAAAAATATTTTAGGTGTTACCCGCAACTTCGCCCGCGTAGTCAAGGGGAAGTAGCAATGAGTTGTGTACAATATCAACCCATAATCATCCCACTGCAGGGTAACGGATCACCCCTTCATTCGTAAGGATTAGATATCGATAGGATTAGAGCGCACTCTGCCACGCCAAAGCGGATTGGCGGCCAGTGTCTTTAAAGCCGCCTGAAGGTCACCTAACTGTCATCCATCTACAACAGCCGTGTATTGTATACATTATTCATCATTGAGATCGTATCCTTATACATTAATTTGTTTTTTTTATGAAAATTATCACCGCCACCCTTGGGTCACAAAGATACTGGGGGAGAGAGGGTACTGAAAGTTGATATTCATATAAAATATTTATAATGTTATCCCATAAAAATGAAACATTGTATTCAATAAAAAGTTACACGTATTGAACACACGTGTAACTTTTATTGAAAAGGAGATGAGGTGTCGTTTAATGGAATTTATTGGACAAATATTATAATGAGCATTGAGCATTGAGGATGGTGAAGTTCTCCCACCTGGGTTTTCCATGATTAGAGCAGACCGGCCCGGTTCAAGGCGCGGTGGCGGAGTGGTCATTATGGCGTCAGGCTTATACGAATTGCGCGCTGTCAAGGTTGGGCTATCCGATGCGACCAGTTCTCAGTGTCAGTTGGCGTGTGGCGGTGTATACATTAACAATAAATTTTTATTCGTAGCATTATGTGTGGTATATACCGCCACATACAAGTGAAAAAATATACTGTGAAGTATTTGTTGCAATTGAATGTGTTGGTGCTAAGTATGACAAAATGATATTGTGTTGAGATTTTAATTTAAAATAGCAACTAGGAGTGTTAGGCTTGGCTGTTTATTGTCGGTTTGTGGGCTCACTCAAGTCAATAGTATAAATAATGATTACGGAACAATGTTAGATCTCGTTTTGGTTACCGCGGCATCATTAGGGCAGGTGACGGTATGTAGGGAAATAGATAGTTTACTACCGCCTGATAATTATCATCCACCGCTCAGTGTGGTGATGTGGTGATTGATAGTTACTGTGGAAGAGGTGTAGATGAAAGACAAAATTTAAAATTAAATGATAGTGAGGAATGGAATTTCCGTAAAGCAGATTTTTCTTTGTTGTATTATAGGCTTGAGAATATAGACTGGGAGTCGGTATATAATATTAAGGAGCCAGACTCGGCTATTCTTAATTTCTACAACATACTTAGCGACTGCATTGATGATTGTGTACCAAAGAAAATACATAACGCCTTGCGGCCTCGGTATAATTATCCTGTATGGTATGGTCCAGATACGCGACACTACATAAAGACTAAAGCGTTTTACCACCGTCGTTACAAGCAGTCGGCTAATGAAAGCGATCGCGTTTTTTTTTTCTCGATATAGGGCACTTGTCAAATTGAACATCAAAAACGATTTTCGTAATTACGTAGCTAGTATGGAGCGAAATATTAAAAAAGATGCATCGATTATTTGGAGCTATGTAGCCTCTAAGCGCGGAAAAAATGTGCGGCCTAGTAAAAAGATAGTTCATAACGGTAATCCCGTACCGAATGAAAAGTGTGCGCAATTATTTGCAGAATATTTTCAGTCTGTTTATGCTCAGCAGATACCAAGACTGGATGTGGATGAAGCAATGACTTCAGGAGTAGCGGATAGCAGTAGAGTTCATATATCTAGAATTTTTAGGGAAGATATTGAGTACGCACTCAGAACTCATAACGCGAAGAAATCCGTAGGTCCTGACGGCATTCCTCCTTACGTCGTAAAAGACTGTAGGTTTATCATTGTAGCCCCCTTGTTGTACTTGTTTAATTTGTGTTTCGAGAAGGCATTTTACCCCGACTCGTGGAAATTGTCTCGGGTAGTTCCAGTGAACGAAAAAAACACTGGGTAGTTCCGATTCAAAAGAGTAAGCTCAGTACGGAAGTGACAAATTATCGACCAATAGCTGTATTGTCTGTATTGTCTGTATTCGGGAAAATATTTGAGTCTGTTTTACATCGTCGAATTAGCGGTCAAATTGAAAATAGATTGTCTGATGTGCAACATGGATTTCGGTTGGGACGTTCTACTACCACTAATTTAATGTCCTTCTGGTCGTACATCAGTAGAGCCGTGGATGCTGGATCCCAAGTCGACACGATTTATTTCGACTTCCGAAAAGCGTTCGACGTTGTCAACAATGAAATCTTGTTGAAGAAGTTTGCGACCTTCGGATTCACTCCTACGCTGCTTAGGTTCTTTGCATCTTATTTGTGCAATCGCAGGCCGTATGTACAGTATGGCGGGTATAATTCTTAGTTTTATTATACACATTCCGGAGTCAGTCAAGGCTCAAATTTAGGGCCCTTAGAGTTCCTCATACTCATAAATGACTTGCCGGATGTTATAGATATAGCAAAATGTTTATTTTTCGCGGATGACGTAAAGCTTTTCCTACAGGTTAAATCCTTGCGTGATTGCGATCTCCTCCAGCAAGATATAAATAAACTGCTGCGTTGGAGTAAAGAGAATGATTTGATGTTTAATTGTGACACGTGTTATGTAATATCATACGGCCGGTCGGAGAATTGTTTAAGACAAAGTTATCTGTTAGGCTGTAGTACCATAACTAGAGTATCATTTGTCACTGATTTAGGGGTACTGATTAATGAAAATATGTCTTTTTCTAATCATATTGTCAACTAGAGAAACCCGCGCAACTTCGTTTGCGTTTATCCCGCTTTCCCGTGGGAATTTCAAAAAATTCTTTCTTATCGGTTGCCTACATCACACACCCAAATTTCAGGTCTCTACGGTCAAGACAAAACATTTTCATATGTATACATGATTATTTTTCTATTTAAATACTTCTCATTACAATCTTTGGAGTGGGCGTTTATGAAATAGGCTAGCCCGACCGGTGAAGTACCACCCTTATACAGAATATTGATGTGAAGCAGCAATGCGTTGTGAAATATCCGAAATTGTTGTTTGCCACCTTTGTGATATAAAAAAAATCTAAGTCCTTCCTTATACTATTTCTCGCTATATATCCTTTCTTTTCCTGGTATAGGTCGGCTAAGGGTCAGGGACCCTAGAATCTGTGTGCTCCATAGTCGACGGTAATCACCTAATATCAAATGATCCATATTCCTGAGCTTGTTTTCCAACCACTTCCGTAAAAAAAATGTATAAATATATGGGTATTTTAATACCTACAACCTCAGCCTACAACCATCCCTACAATAACACTACGAAATATTAGAGCGAGTCGACGTAATGAGATTTCCTATAAGTGAGAAAGAGACAATATCAATATGCCATTTACCATTGACCAATTTAACTTGAACCCTGTCAAATATTATAAATTTAATATTTAATTACTTACTGTTTATTATCAATGAATATGATTCAGTCCGCTTTATACATAGTTAGAATTTTAGCTGTTTTCCGAGATCACAAACAGAATAAATAATACGACGACATTATGAAATCATTTTGTTTGAATATTCACAATTTATAAAAATATTACATGACAGATGACACACTTCACTTCACGGATGTGTCAAAATTAAATGTAATTGAATCAAAAGCACTAAAGAGTATGAGTATTGATATCAAATCGAAGAAAATTACCCACAAAATACATATTTTTCAAGAATTTCAATAAAATAAGAATCATGTCTTCCATCAATTCTCTTAAACAATTTTTATGCAAAATTTGAAGTAGATTGGACCAAGGCATCAAGTTGTCCCATAGTAACTTTACCCCCCTTTTTCACCCCCTTAGAGTTCGAATTTCGAATAATCCTTTCTTATCGGACGCCTACGTCATATAATAGGTCCACCTGCCAAGTTTCAGGACCTGGCGGTTTAGGCTGTGCGTTGATTCTCAGTCAGTCAGTCAGTCAGTCAGTCAGTCAGTCAGGACAAAGCATTTTATATATATAGATATATGTAAAAAGGCATATAGAGCGTTAGGTTTCGTGATGCGACAAGCCCAGCACTTTAATAGTATCACTGCTGTAAAAATGCTTTATAATGCTTTTGTGCGAAGTAAATTAGAGAGTAACGCAATTATCTGGAACCCACATCAAGCAAAATACATTGTGATGATAGAGAAACTGCAGAAGAAATTTATCAGATGGCTTTATTATAAGCGCTATGGTTACTATGTAGGATATCCATACCTTTACCCTAGCATGTTTCTGCTAGGCATGGTCGACTACGACACCTTGGAGGTTAGACGTAATGTCAAGCTACTCCAATTTATATTTGACGTATTCTGAGGGCATATAAGCAATGTAGTGCTATTAGAGCAAATCTGCTTATACGTGCCGGATAGTTTTAACCGGGCTCGAAGACATAATTTATTCGCGATCGCGCAAAACAGGACAGTCGCAGGATATCAGGCTCCTGTTAATAGAGCGCTGATCCTCCTTAATAGTT
This sequence comes from Endotricha flammealis, assembly GCA_905163395.2. NCBI lineage: Eukaryota > Metazoa > Arthropoda > Insecta > Lepidoptera > Pyralidae > Endotricha > Endotricha flammealis. The sequence goes on along the minus strand of LR990852.1, from coordinate 13,489,743 downwards.
GTACCTCGGTTACTAATCTAGACATCTTTCATTGTTCCAATTTAGAGTTCAGGTTAACAGTGAAAGCCTACTTGGAACGACAAAGACCTTGATGTATTGTTTTTGATTATTTTGAATTGTTTTTTGTTAGTATATTGAATTGTATTTAATTGATAAATTATATCATCTATGTACGCCTTGGACAGGAGCCTGTAAAGTTCATGGAATGTAAACGTATTAAATAAATAAATAAATAATGTTACGGTCGTATAAATTAATTCCGGGAATATGTCAATTCTGAGAATTTCTATGAAATAATGTTACTCAATAATATTTATGATAAAATATTACCTACATAACATTATAGGTATTTTATGAGAAATCTTTTTGAATATCATATATTTATTTATAAATAAGATATAATACCAAAATATTACTATTGTATCACATTTCAATTTGTTTATGAGAAAATAATAGTAATACCAATATTTTATCAAGGAGATTTGTTATCTACCCTATTTTGGAAACCATCCGACCTAGCTTGTCTTTATAGGTCAAGGAACCATCGGTTTAACTGATGGTGAAGTTATCTCCCCCTCATAATACTTGCAAGTCTGTGTGAGGTATTTGCATTGGTGCGATGCCAACTTTCGGCTTAAAAGCCTGAACGGAGCATTTACCAGGAAATTCCCTAGAAGCCGTAACTTAATGATACTAGTGACTTGCATGCACTCGGTTCACACTCATGCTTGTTTAAATCTCTATTTCTTTATCTATGAACTAGCGAAACCCGCGCAACTTCGTTTACGTGTATTTAAGCACTGCAGCGTCATTTACTTTATAAAGCGCCTTTGACTATCAGACTATTGACCAAATCTTACGGGAATCGCGTAAAAGTACGCGAATACGGAATAAAAAGTTCTGAATAATTCAAAGTATCAGCTACCTACATCCCAAATATATACATACAATTGGTAACAAACATATTAGTGGGACTCATAGTAAAGTCGTTTCTCGTGTCTGTCTTTGTGTTTGTCTCCTTCTAAATCAATTTGTAGTGGGAGATCGTGGGGAGTGTTCTGGGTTCGAATGATTAGAACGTGATTGTATGAATTAAATGTGTTTTTCAAACTGAACCTTTTTTTATGCCACAAAGTTGGCAAACAAGCATACGGCCCGCCTAATGGTAAGCATCACCGTAGCCTATAGACGCTTGCAATACCGGGGGTATCACCCACGCGTTGCCAACCCTTCCAACCCCCCAAGTGGAGCTCTGGAGACCTAACTCACCGTAGGAACAAAACATGACCGAGACCAATGCTATTTGGCTACGATCTTCTGTAAGGTGGAGTTCCTTCCCTAGACGGGCTGGTCCGGATTTGAGCGGATTATCCGCTGTGCCCTACCTCTCTTAAACTTACTCTGTGCACGGGTTTATTTATATTTTTTAAACTATTTTTATAATAGATTTGAGTGCGTTTGACCACAATCTTGCCTGATGTTAAGTAGAGATGAGGTTCTAGAGTGGTACACGCAAACCCAAAAAATGCCTGTTCAATTCACTCTTGCCTTGAAAATCCCTAAATTGTACATAAAATTTAGACGTTAAGAATCATGTATGTTCAAGTGAAGGGTCGTTAGGTTTTTCGTAAAAGTGTCGCGTCCTATAACGTTGGAAAGCTTGCTGCCCAAGCAGGCAGCAGGGATTTCGGGATTTACTTGAGCGTGTTAAACCTTGCACCTCCACTGATAATCTAACTAAGCCCTCTAGGCGTCCGCAAAGGCCCACGTTTGCGGTATTTCAAAAATTGATTGCAGACAGCACGATAATATTGAAAAAGTAATTTTTCAGCATGTTGCAAATGGTCGCAATTTGTTTAATGTATCCAGTAAATTGAGTTACACAAACACCACAACTTGTATTCGTTAATGAAATAAACCAATGAAATAGACATTCCCATAGAAAAATTAAACAAGTTTATTAAAACTTAGCCTAATTATAATGTAAGTTAATTTTCATATCGACCCGTGACTTCAAAAACGACTACAATGTGACAATAGTGAAAAAAAAAAGAATTGGGAAATTCCATTTCAAGATCTTACTCACCAAATAAATATTGCAGATAATGATTAGATATTGCAAAATAGTGTTTTGTTAATCGATCCCAGACATTTTGCATGTTCTAGCACCGCTTCCAAACGAATAAAACCACAAAAGCTATCAAGGGCAACGCAGGTGTATCTCGTATTTTGAAATAACTGCGCAGAGCAATCTGAAAAATGGTAGGTTTTTACAGCAACAGGCGTCGAGTATTTTTCATTTTCTAGTTTGCATAAACAATGAATACAGCGAGCGCCGACCGATATGGATTAACTAACACAAAATATGATTGGCAGTGTTCACGTGCTTCGATTTTCAAATAACAAAAAGTATACAGTTGATATAAAAACATACAATATAATATCGACAATTTCAAACTTTGTCTGGTATATTTTATTACTAGATAGTAGAGCCCTCGCGACTATACATTCAATTTAACTATTTAATATATTTTTTTTATATATATTCTTTAGGGTTCCGTAGTAAACTACAAGGAACCCTAATAGTTTCGCCATGTCCGTCTGTCCGTTCGCAATCTAGCGCCTAGACGCTTGATGCTAGAAAGCTGTAATTTGATATGTTGTATTCAAATTATTAACAATTCTAACTAAGTAGTAGAACAAAATTTTTTAAAATATATTTTTTTTTGGGTCCCCTACATGTAAAGTGGGAGTGTTTTTTTTTTCGCACCGACCCCTATGTTGTGTGGTATCGTTAGATAGGTCTCTTAAAAACATCGAGGGGGTGGGAAGATCATTTTCCGATACAATGATCCGTTTGCGAATTATTTACATCTAACGTGTCAATTTTCGTTTTGCACGGTGGTCCTCCCCGTCCCCTCTATCTCAGAAAGTCTTGTGTTTACAAATTTGAAAAAAACCGTGGTAGTAGTACATATAGTGAACCTACAAGGAAAACTATGGTTAAGTAGGCACTACTAGTTACCGAGTAATAGCAGCCGAAAACGTACAAATGTCATAGAAAATGATTTAGTCAAATGTACTCATCTGCAAGTGAAAAATGCGTAGCCAATACGGAACCCTACATTGTGCGTGGCCCGACACGTACTTGCCCGGTTTTTTCTTTTTTTTTATTTTAATTTCTAATTGTAAATTAAAATGCTATTATAGTTTTAACTAGACTATTAAATTGATAATGTTATTTACCTATTATATATATTAGCGAGAACTTGTTCCATTTTTTTTAATACTGATTAAAATTTTGTTAATTGTCTAACAATAAGCTTTCCTAAAACGTAACGTAAGTTTTACAAAAACTGTAAAATAAAATAAGTCTTATTTTAGAAATACGGTTAAGAAACTATATGTAAGGTTGTTTATCTATCTGTCTCGCTGAAACTGCTGAAATATTTTTCAAATGGTATTCATTTGTCCAAACAGTTTAGCTAAATCATATGATAATCATAAGATAATCTGTATCAATAATTGTAATTCGATGAATATTAATGTAAGATCAATGTTGTATGAGATAATAGGATTATCAGCTTATATAAAGATTATTTCGTCTTATTTATAACGATACTGATTGATATTTCCACAAAGGTACGAAAACTCATTAAGTTGTCAGTTCTAAGTTAATTATTCTTCGTCGCGATATCCATGACTGAGGAACTTAATTAAGGTATATCCTCCTACGCTACCTATCTCCAAATCATATATGACTAAGCGGTTCTGTTCTTACATGGTAAGTTCAAGATAGATGCTATATTATTGCCTGGGGGGAAGGTACCGACAGCCCTATACTCTACTATACTATTACTTACTACTCCCCTCCTCTCCTTTCTTCGTTTTCCTCAATGCTGAGGGTCGTGACCTCTCTGGAGTACCGCGCTTCGACGAACAATGCTCCGCCATCTACTCCTATTCCCCGCAGCGTAAATAGCTCCGCACACCGTCGTGTCTAAGGTGGCATGGATCTGGTCGGACCAACGCATCGGACTACGGCCACGGGGTCTATTACTTACTACACCAACCCTGTAAATTTCCAATATATAATCCATCCTATTAATTTTGTTAAGAATAATTTATTATTATATTGTGCTACACGCTGCTTTGTACTTGACGAGCTAAATGTCATTCTATGTACATGGCTAAATAAATAATTTATATTTCTATTTCTATACTTTTTGAAAAGCTCTGTAATTAAGTAAATGAAAGTTAAACCGTGTTTGGTGACCCTGTAAAAAGTGGAGCTCTGGAGACCTTACTCACCGTAGGAACACAGCACGGCCGAAACCAATGCTATTTGGCAACGATCTTCTGTAAGGTCCCTAGACGGGCTGCTCCGATATGAGATTATCCGTTCTACATGTTTTTTCTTGTGTCAAAATTTTGGCATTATCTCCTAATTCTTCCAGCCCAACGAATATCAAGATATGTCCAATAAGTAATTAATAAAAGGCAAAACGTTCACTTAGGAAGCATTCATTTTGGGCTTTCATATACCACTTCAATATATCGTTACCTACACTGGTGCCTCGTATCTATACTGAAAGAAATTGATCGAATTGGCACAAACAATATTGCCTCTCAATCATATAATTTGCTAACCAAAACCAATCCTTGTTTCGCGGTAATATGTTCGAGATTTGCTTATAATAGAAATATTATTGTTATGACCTCCGATATCGTTCGTTTGAGGAATCAGGGTGGACGGGGACAAAATAGGGTAGACTATTTAGTGAAGTCTCTTTATAATAATATGATCGGTTAAATATACATATATTGACGGTTATTAATATCAATAAATAAATATATATATAGGGACAAATCACACAGTTTGAGCTAGCCCCAAAGTAAGTTCGAAACTTGTGTCATGGGATACTAACTCAACGATACTATATTTTATAACAAATACATGTATAGATAAACATCCAAGACCCGAGGCCAATCAGAAAAAAATTGTTTTCCATTATGACCCGACCGGGATTTGAACCCGGGACCTTCGGATCAAATCTATGTATGTATCTATAATCATAAGTATATACCCGTTTTTATGTAAAAATCAAAATTGATTAAAATATAAGTTCCCGTTACTCGTCCATAAGGACGAGTTTACTACTATAATTTTTAATAGGGGTAAACTCAGGTAACATTCGGACCAGTTCATATGCGGACGAGCTTCCTCCCCTCGGTTTTTGATTTGGTTTTCTGTTTGGGTTGGGTATATGATGGTTTGATTAATGGCCGCGGTTTTGAAGCAATTAAAAACAGAATGATTAGATCCGATTAGATGCAAAAATCTTTATAATTGTAATAATATATCTTTACTATTATTATAATCTTTATCGTTTCAAAACCTTTTATCAACAACATTATGTCATAGATTAATTTAAATCGAATTTATAGAGGTCTGACCCTCAAAAGGAAACTCGATTGAGTCCTTACATTGATAGGTTACGGGTTAAATTATGACCGGTTGCTTGATTTATCTCTTATAGGATATTAGCTTAGGAAAAGGATTTCTCATATTTCATCTTTCTGACTAACAATATCTAGATTTTTATTCATAACCATTCATCCTCCTTTATCATCGTATCAATGCATGATTTACGCGATATTTGAAAAAAATAAAATAAAATTATGAAACCTTAACTGTTGATGACATTATTCAACAAAAATAAGAAAAGGTTTTAACTTTTGTCATTTTCGCTCTTCATTTAATCAAAATGTTGTGGATAGGGGAGTAAAGAGGAAAGACTTAGAGCTCAAAATGAGATAAAATATAATTCCATTCACACCTACATAAAGAGCCAAAGCCAAAACCAAAAGCGAACAGCAAGACACAATGAAAGCTTTCATAAAACAAAAGTAAAATAGTATAAAAATTAAAAGTATTAAAAGAGTATCTACGCCCGACGGCTAGTTCGTCACTGGTTTTAGTTAATCCTGGTTGATTTGACGCAAAAAGGAGGCAACGCCTAAGACGAGCTCAGTATATTCGAACCGAATAAATATAAACCTTTTTAATGTGTAACGTTTCAACCATGCATGCCATGGTCAGGAGGACTATTATGTTTAAATATTTTTTGTTCTATTCAATGTATTATTAACATTTACAAACATATGAATGTATAAGAACTTATAATATTTATAAATAACAGTTGTTATGTCTCACAAACCGCACAGAGCACGCAACATAAAGTTACGGCCAATTTAGTGTTCCCAAATCAATGCAGGATTTCATAATGATATGACCACTGCTATAACAAACCCTTTCATAAACTTTATAGAAACGGAGACAGTTCTAGTTAAAACTTTGAAATTGAACAATAAATCATGTCACACGTTTTTAGACAAAGGAGCGTTGTCTGAACATTGTGTATCTTTGTTACAACGAACTGTGGACTAACTCATTTTATAATCCTAATAGGCCGGTAGCTCAGTTATAGTGATTCTTCTAGTGCCAGAGGGCATGGGTTCTTTCTATCTCCATACAACATTTATTTAACTTATTTTAACTAATTAGCTTATTTTTCTTCAGAAACAAACATTATATATTATAGTTCCAGATTTTTTCCATATCTTGGAAGTGCGGGCCAGATATAGATGCCCCTCCCCATGAGTGTCTAGGAGAGGTACCCCATCATAAATTGCATACCCACATCGCTGTTGGTCCATAGACCACTTCCCATACAAAAACGCCCATATCCATATCTCGGAACTGCCGGGACAGATTTTGATGCCACCTACCATGAGTGTCTAGTGGAGGTACCCCGTCATAAATTGCATAGCCACATTGGTGTTGATACTCTCAATGAGAAAAAATCGTAGCAGAACGATTTTTATAAACTGCCATCTATCTCAGAACTGCCGGGACAGATTTTGATGCCCCTCCCCATGAGTCTCTAAGAGAGCTCCCACATCATAAATTGCATACTCACATCGCTGTTGGTTCATAGACCACTTTCCATACAAAAACGCACATGTTCATATCTCGGAACTGCCAGGACAGATTTTGATGCCACCTACCATGAGTGTCTAGTGGAGGTACCCCGTCATAAATTGCATAACCACATTGGTGTTGATACTCTCAATGAGAAAAAATCGTAGCAGAACGATTTTTATAAACTGCCATCTATCTCAGAACTGCCGGGACAGATTTTGATGCCCCTCCCCATGAGTCTCTAAGAGAGCTCCCACATCATAAATTGCATACTCACATCGCTGTTGGTTCATAGACCACTTTCCATACAAAAACGTACATGTTCATATCTCGGAACTGCCAGGACAGATTTTGATGCCACCTACCATGAGTGTCTAGTGGAGGTACCCCGTCATAAATTGCATAGCCACATTGGTGTTGATACTCTCAATGAGAAAAAATCGTAGCAGAACGATTTTTATAAACTGCCATCTATCTCAGAACTGCCGGGACAGATTTTGATGACCCTCCCCATGAGTCTCTAAGAGAGCTCCCACATCATAAATTGCATACTCACATCGCTGTTGGTTCATAGACCACTTTCCATACAAAAACGCACATGTTCATATCTCGGAACTGCCAGGACAGATTTTGATGCCACCTACCATGAGTGTCTAGTGGAGGTACCCCGTCATAAATTGCATAGCCACATTGGTGTTGATACTCTCAATGAGAAAAAATCGTAGCAGAACGATTTTTATAAACTGCCATCTATCTCAGAACTGCCGGGACAGATTTTGATGCCCCTCCCCATGAGTCTCTAAGAGAGCTCCCACATCATAAATTGCATACTCACATCGCTGTTGGTTCATAGACCACTTTCCATACAAAAACGTACATGTTCATATCTCGGAACTGCCAGGACAGATTTTGATGCCACCTACCATGAGTGTCTAGTGGAGGTACCCCGTCATAAATTGCATAGCCACATTGGTGTTGATACTCTCAATGAGAAAAAATCGTAGCAGAACGATTTTTATAAACTGCCATCTATCTCAGAACTGCCGGGACAGATTTTGATGACCCTCCCCATGAGTCTCTAAGAGAGCTCCCACATCATAAATTGCATACTCACATCGCTGTTGGTTCATAGACCACTTTCCATACAAAAACGCACATGTTCATATCTCGGAACTGCCAGGACAGATTTTGATGCCACCTACCATGAGTGTCTAGTGGAGGTACCCCGTCATAAATTGCATAGCCACATTGGTGTTGATACTCTCAATGAGAAAAAATCGTAGCAGAACGATTTTTATAAACTGCCATCTATCTCAGAACTGCCGGGACAGATTTTGATGCCCCTCCCCATGAGTCTCTAAGAGAGCTCCCACATCATAAATTGCATACTCACATCGCTGTTGGTTCATAGACCACTTTCCATACAAAAACGTACATGTTCATATCTCGGAACTGCCAGGACAGATTTTGATGCCACCTACCATGAGTGTCTAGTGGAGGTACCCCGTCATAAATTGCATAGCCACATTGGTGTTGATACTCTCAATGAGAAAAAATCGTAGCAGAACGATTTTTATAAACTGCCATCTATCTCAGAACTGCCGGGACAGATTTTGATGACCCTCCCCATGAGTCTCTAAGAGAGCTCCCACATCATAAATTGCATACTCACATCGCTGTTGGTTCATAGACCACTTTCCATACAAAAACGCACATGTTCATATCTCGGAACTGCCAGGACAGATTTTGATGCCACCTACCATGAGTGTCTAGTGGAGGTACCCCGTCATAAATTGCATAGCCACATTGGTGTTGATACTCTCAATGAGAAAAAATCGTAGCAGAACGATTTTTATAAACTGCCATCTATCTCAGAACTGCCGGGACAGATTTTGATGCCCCTCCCCATGAGTCTCTAAGAGAGCTCCCACATCATAAATTGCATACTCACATCGCTGTTGGTTCATAGACCACTTTCCATACAAAAACGTACATGTTCATATCTCGGAACTGCCAGGACAGATTTTGATGCCACCTACCATGAGTGTCTAGTGGAGGTACCCCGTCATAAATTGCATAGCCACATTAGTGTTGATACTCTCAATGAGAAAAAATCGTAGCAGAACGATTTTTATAAACTGCCATCTATCTCAGAACTGCCGGGACAGATTTTGATGACCCTCCCCATGAGTCTCTAAGAGAGCTCCCACATCATAAATTGCATACTCACATCGCTGTTGGTTCATAGACCACTTTCCATACAAAAACGCACATGTTCATATCTCGGAACTGCCAGGACAGATTTTGATGCCACCTACCATGAGTGTCTAGTGGAGGTACCCCGTCATAAATTGCATAGCCACATTGGTGTTGATACTCTCAATGAGAAAAAATCGTAGCAGAACGATTTTTATAAACTGCCATCTATCTCAGAACTGCCGGGACAGATTTTGATGCCCCTCCCCATGAGTCTCTAAGAGAGCTCCCACATCATAAATTGCATACTCACATCGCTGTTGGTTCATAGACCACTTTCCATACAAAAACGTACATGTTCATATCTCGGAACTGCCAGGACAGATTTTGATGCCACCTACCATGAGTGTCTAGTGGAGGTACCCCGTCATAAATTGCATAGCCACATTGGTGTTGATACTCTCAATGAGAAAAAATCGTAGCAGAACGATTTTTATAAACTGCCATCTATCTCAGAACTGCCGGGACAGATTTTGATGACCCTCCCCATGAGTCTCTAAGAGAGCTCCCACATCATAAATTGCATACTCACATCGCTGTTGGTTCATAGACCACTTTCCATACAAAAACGCACATGTTCATATCTCGGAACTGCCAGGACAGATTTTGATGCCACCTACCATGAGTGTCTAGTGGAGGTACCCCGTCATAAATTGCATAGCCACATTGGTGTTGATACTCTCAATGAGAAAAAATCGTAGCAGAACGATTTTTATAAACTGCCATCTATCTCAGAACTGCCGGGACAGATTTTGATGCCCCTCCCCATGAGTCTCTAAGAGAGCTCCCACATCATAAATTGCATACTCACATCGCTGTTGGTTCATAGACCACTTTCCATACAAAAACGTACATGTTCATATCTCGGAACTGCCAGGACAGATTTTGATGCCACCTACCATGAGTGTCTAGTGGAGGTACCCCGTCATAAATTGCATAGCCACATTGGTGTTGATACTCTCAATGAGAAAAAATCGTAGCAGAACGATTTTTATAAACTGCCATCTATCTCAGAACTGCCGGGACAGATTTTGATGACCCTCCCCATGAGTCTCTAAGAGAGCTCCCACATCATAAATTGCATACTCACATCGCTGTTGGTTCATAGACCACTTTCCATACAAAAACGCACATGTTCATATCTCGGAACTGCCAGGACAGATTTTGATGCCACCTACCATGAGTGTCTAGTGGAGGTACCCCGTCATAAATTGCATAGCCACATTGGTGTTGATACTCTCAATGAGAAAAAATCGTAGCAGAACGATTTTTATAAACTGCCATCTATCTCAGAACTGCCGGGACAGATTTTGATGACCCTCCCCATGAGTCTCTAAGAGAGCTCCCACATCATAAATTGCATACTCACATCGCTGTTGGTTCATAGACCACTTTCCATACAAAAACGCCCATGTTCATATCTTGGAACTGCCAGGACAGATTTTGATGCCACCTACCATGAGTGTCTAGTGGAGGTACCCCGTCATAAATTGCATAGCCACATTGGTGTTGATACTCTCAATGAGAAAAAATCGTAGCAGAACGATTTTTATAAACTGCCATCTATCTCAGAACTGCCGGGACAGATTTTGATGCCCCTTCCCATGAGTCTCTAAGAGAGCTCCCACATCATAAATTGCATACTCACATCGCTGTTGGTTCATAGACCACTTTCCCATACAAAATTGCTCAATCTCCTTTGCGCTTAGCAACACATTCAGCGATTCATTTTTATATCTATAATACAAGCAGGTTCAAGCCTAGCTTGACTTGGGACGAGTTGATCAATATAATAAAATATTTTAAAATAATTACCGGCGAACACTCAATAGACAGTAAAAGCTACTCAATATAGTTGTTTTTATTTTATACTCTCGACACAGTGACATACAAATCACATCACAATGCCTTACACAACAATAAACAATGAAAAGAATCGTAAATATTATTGTATTACAAAAGAAAATTAAAATATTACGTATGGTATTTAAATATGATAGAGAGAAAGAATAATAATATGGGATAATAAGGGTACCTAAATACTGAAAATAAGTTTTTATAATCTTTCCATCAATATAATAATGCTGATGGTTCACTTCTACATTCAGAGTTGGACTTCTCCTTTTGAAGATTTCTTTGCCAGCCCAGTTCTGTTTTTTCCATTCAGAATAAATATTTAAAAGAAAATGTTGGATAATAGCGTTGCTTCCAGGGTCAAAATAATTTTATTACATTATATTAAAAAGTCCGTATTTTAGACTATAAAAAAATATTAGACACCTATTTTTTTATTTTTTCGATAAAAAAAAAATAACAAAGATACAAGGCATAAAAATTTAGGAGTGTGGCATTTTTTCGCACGCCTTTGACGCACCCCGTGCGAAAAAATGCCACACGGCGTGACGTCACACGTAACTTTAATGGGCTATATCTTTGTCATTTTTGGTCTAATTTACAAATGAAAAAAAGAGGTGCCCTTATTTTCGAATAATCTAAAAGACGGACTAATTACATTTTTACGGCAACAAGCCTATATCTCATATCCTTTATTTTCATTTGTATGAAAAGATCCAAATAAAGTGTCATCAATCTAACTCACAGTACTCAAGGCTCCATTTGTCAGTACTTATCTACAACTCGAGATCACAGGAACTGTATTATTGGAGTCAGGGACATTCGTTGCTAACTGATTCAGATACAATCCAAACACCCCACCTAGCACGGAACGGTTGTACTTATCTGCCATCTGTTACCCCAAGATAACGTGTAATTTCCGTTTGTCGGAAAGGTCAATCCTTGACCTGCGAATCGATTTCACTTGGAAACATTTATTTATCCTTATCCTGAATATATCCTCGATATTTTATGATGGATCACAAGTAAACAACATAATTATATAACAGCTTGTTCATTTTCTTTTTACACAGCCATTTTTAATTTTTCCGGTTTTCTGGTTTGATAGTTGAAAGTAAGTTTCTTTCAGTACTTACTATCTGACAGATAAATTAACAATTATTGTATGATTGTAACAGTTTTACTCATACTTATCTTAGACACTCGAACACCAACACAGAAATTCCGAATAACCGAAGCTACCTACGACTTAGAAAATAATATATTTAGTAATGAATCCTTCAATCGCTATAAAGTCGATTTCAGTAAATGAAACTTTGCTATAAAAGTGTCTGGAGATAAGAGAGCTTTCGTTCCGTCACATAACTTCGTACCTTCGTACATATAAACTATGAACCATAGTACGTTGACTTCTAAAGTCGTGGGAGCTTAGTTAACTTCACAAATACACAACAATTTGTGTATTACAGAAATGTTGTAATATTTAAGATCTGGAGGTTATTATGCACTTAGAAATAATATAACACCGGTTCCTAATAATAGATCATACCGGTATGCTATTATTTCGGATTATTCGATTAGTTTCAGATATTTTCAGTGTTAAAAGCTGATTCACGTTACACCGGGCCGGGCCTTGATACTTTTTGTATGAATTGAATCATGCTTGACCGTGTCCCGAGTCCCGGCCGTATGCCGCCGGGGCCTGGCCGGGACACGGCGTCGAAATGTCGGTGGGTACTGTTTAGGATGATTCATGACAGGCCCGGTGGTCGAGTGGCTAACAATGGCCACTTTGTCCCAATGGCCGCGGGTTCGAATCCTGCGCAAGGCAAACAATTGTGTGCATGAAAATGTCTGTTTGCTTTGGTCTGGGTGTTTTCTATGTATAATAAGTATTTATTTACAAAAAAAAAGCATTTGTGTATATTTATCAGCAATCTAGTATCCATAGTACAAGCTTTGCTTAGTTTGGAATTAGATGGCGTTGTGTGATTTGTCCAAGAATATTGATAAATATTTATTCACGTTACACCGTGACGCGACACGGTGTAACGTGAATCAGCCTTTGAGGAGAAAGTCAATTAAGTGCGAAAGTGACAAAACCTTGACTGTTTTTTGGATGTAAAAGTTTAAAACATCAAAAAGCTAATAAAAAAAGCTCAAAAAACATATTCCTCTTCCTTTCTAACTTCTTTTATCACTTTACGATATTATTCGATTTATATTTCATCTATCTTTATAATAAAAACAGCAGATATAAATGTCTAGTAATTAAATTCTTACATAAGCATACTGCGACTACGAAGCAAGTGGCACATTAGTTTAACTTTATTGAAAACTAGCTGCCCGGCCCGGCTTCGCCCGGGTACTGTTTCGTTTTTTTTTCAATCTTTCTGAGAGATTTTCTTAATATTTTTTAAGAACCTTGTACAGAGTATTAGAAAACTACAAAAAAAAAATCAGCCAAATCGGTCAAGCCGTTTTCATGTTATGTCGTGACAACGGAAAGCGGGTTTCATTTTTATATATATAGATTACCGACAAGTGCCGTCTTAAATGTACTGTTGTTATGTAATATAACTAAATTAAACGACCGCCAGACTAGATCGGGACCGTGTATTCTAAAACAATGGTTTAGGGGTGGTGGAAACCCTAATTAAAGCCTTCCAGTAAATATAAATTGTATATACAGGAGGTATTTCGTTAGACAGATAATAAATTACAAATGAAATAAGTTTTCTCAGTGAAATTGTATATGTTTGAAATAGTCTTTTCGTTCTTTTACTCGTGATATTTCGTAATTCATGGAGGGACAACTGATTGAATTCTCGTCGAATGTAAGGAAATTGATGCAGGTAGAACCTGATGAACACAATGTCCGTTGCAATCTACATAAAACATCTTACAGTATATCATTTAATATGAATGCAAAAGTCATACGAAGAAATGCGTGAATTTTCAAACCCTTCTTAACAATTGTTTTTTTTATTTGTCAAGTCTTTTCCGACTCCGCTAAGCGCTTTCCATTTCCGTTCAGTAACGCCACAGCACTCTAAGTGCCGCGCTTTGTGTCGACTAATCTTAGAAATTACTACCATTTTACACTGAACAGAAAAGAGTTTTCTACAAGATTAAACGAGGATTTCCATAATTTGTAATAGTGACAGTAGTATTGTGACGTCATGTTAGGTTATAGTTGTTCATCAACAGTTTCATGAGGTTTTCATGATTGAAGAAAAGCACAGAAGTTATAGGTAATACATAAACAAACAAACTGTAGGTACAATTCACACGTTATAAACTTGTAACCATCGAGTACGTAGCTATTTTGAGTAACTAAACTTAAAGTAGCATTTCGATCCTCGCGACTACGACAAGCGACTTCGATGCGCGACCGCGTCGCGCGACCACTACGCGAGCAGTGGTTTAGTATTAATTTATATGGCACTGTCCATATAAATTCATATTATTCAGTGAGTCGCGACCCGGTCGCGATCGTGTGTCGTAGTTGCGGTCGCGAGGATTGCAATGCTACGTTTACATACAAACACAAAATTAAGTTCATCATAATATGTTTGACCGGTGATGGAAATGTACAACAGAGCGAATTAATAAACCAAGTAAATAATTGACAAATGACATTGCCTATGTACAACGACACGCTACATTGTATTTTTACAATGTAATACAGACAGCAAAACTTGGCAGTAAATATTTAAAATAATTACCAATCGTAACCACACCCTTATAAAGTGACAAAAAATTTAAATAGCGGTTTGCACTGGGAACTCCCAAGTTTATATTTACGTTTTATATGAAACATTATATATTTTCATTATACCTTGGTTACATTTTGATGGTTTTTTAGGCAAATTAATCATTTTTAAGTCTTAAAAACCTATTTAGGTGCAAAAGAGTTCGTACCTACTAGAATTTTATCATATAGGTATATATCGATCGCGTAGAATCACATAAATCTTTGGGATTTTCAGCACACACACTTCTCGCCATGTCCGACGATATAATTAATCTAAGCTTACTGCGTGATGTAGCTGTCCAATTCTAGATAGACAGTGAATCCATCCAATGAGACGCACGGACACATTATTTTCATGGACATGCTGACTGCTTTTGTTATCAGTTGCAAACACGCTTAATTTGTACTGATGTCTACAACATAGTATCTATGTCATTATTTGTTACTATATTAGACCCCCCGAGGTGACAATGAGCTTCATTGCTTATTGTCAATCTGAGGTTGCCGTTGTTGATCCTGGCTACACAGGAGACATGGCGGTGGATGTCTGTAGTTGGTGGGCTTGTCAATACTTAATTTAAATCATTATTCTAATCGTATATTAAACCTAAGAACAATATCGGTTTAGAATCAATTACCATATTATTATGTTACTTTTATTTATTTTATCGGACGTATTTTAATAAACAATTTTCATCGAATTAATCCATTGTACACAGAGGAAGCATGCGCTGCGCAATACTTGTCTTATGCATGCAATATAAAAAAAAGAAGCAGATTAATTAGTTGTGCGTAGCAGTTGGTCCAAAACAGGAAATGGTGGAATGTCGGACGAAATGCTTTGTAGTAATAATTTGTAGGCTTAAAACTTTCAAATTTAAAATTAAAATATGTTTATAATTTCTGCCCCTACATAACTGAACGTCCATGGATGTATGACATTATAAAAAAATATAGTTAAAAATGTTAAAATATACTTTCCGTCAGCACCATCGGTTTCAATAAGGGGAATATATCCTTACCTATATATGTGTATATTGTGTTGTCATCCGATTTTCATATACATGCAAATTTTGAGCTCGATCGATGTTGCTTTACTTTTAAATTGTGACGCCAGATTTGAACGGAAAAAGTAAACATTGCAAGCTAAACAAAAGCAGGGTTAAAAAAGGCGGTCAAGTGCGACTCAGACTCGCGCACCCAGGGTTCCGTACAAACCTGTTGGTATATAAGTAAGGAAAGGAGTAGTAAGTTTGTTTTTATTTTTTTTTATTAAATGATGTAACGAAAAATGTGTGATTTTCGCAGTTTTTCCTCGCATTTTTCTTTGATTATGTTGTTATGATAATTATGAACCCATAACCCCACTCCAGAGATATCTCCCTTTAATCGACTTTGTTTTATATTGTTTAAGGATACAGATCATTTAACTTAAGTTACTTTTACAAGTAGTAGTGTTCAGGCCGCTCAGGGGCTCTTCACGCCTTCCTCTCCGATGGGGCAGCTGAGATTCCCATAGGGAATTACAAAAGCTGAGTAATTATTCCAACATTACATTACATATATAATTCTACTAAACATTTGGTAAAATTAGAACGATATCAAAGAGTAAAATGTTCGTCCATTATTTTAACGTTAAGATTTACTGCCGACGATTCAATCCTCCACATTTTCAGGACAGTGACTGAGTGGCATATAACTTTATCGAATTTCTTTGTCTAAACAACTGTTGAATCATCTCTGTAGTAACATAAATAACAATGATTCTAATTATATTTTTCAGTTATGTACCAATACCACAGATTCTGATGACTAAATAGTTACTACGTCCAATACAGTAACGCTGAATACTTTAATATCAATGTTTTGTATAGAATAATAATATAATAGATATTTAGTGCACATGGGATATTTGATAGTTTTTCTATTATACATTATAGTAAATAAATAAACTATCTAACATTCAATGTTGGTTTTAATAATACAGTTTTTTGATACAGAAAAGTAGACCTAGATTTTGATTTAAACCTGTGCAACAGCAACGGTTATACACATTTCCCCGCTAACTGTGCATTTAAATCCAGACAGATTTATAAAGTATGTATTACAAAATCTTTCCCCTTAATCACCGGCAATGTTTCTCATACAAAACTTGGAGAAGTAAGTTGAAAACTTTTGTTTGGATTTGAAATAAAAATTATTTTCTTTTTGTTTCAGTTACCGAAAAGGAAATAAGACTTTGGTAAGTGCCTACAAACAAACGTTTCCGTGAAACAAGACAAATGTAAGCCCCGTGATTAAAGTAGAATTTATCTGAAGGTAGAATTTATCTCTCACATCGCTCGTAATTTTAAGATTTCCACTAGTATTAAGGATGTTAAGGCGACTAACATTAATTATTCGTTTATTTTAGGCACAAAGGATTCCTGAAAGACTGTCCAAACGGATTACTTACGGAGCAGGTACGGAGACTATTTGCTTTAGTTATTTAGTTGTATTGTATTTAGTCTACTTTTTATAGACCAACGTTTCCCATATTCTAGATCTACATCTGTGATCACGATCACAGATCTCGATCTAAATGAACCGTGTAATAATTGCCAAGTAGGTACGTCCACACGCATCGTACGGATCGTAAGAATATGCTCGGTTGGCAATGGCAACGATAAATATCCGAACCGAAGGGAAATGCGTCTGAATGTCACGACGACGAAACTAATTTTTCAGCTTTATATTAGTAAATTTTGCACAATTAATTATTTTCTCGAGTGATCAACATCCCAGTAGCGAGTGTGTCAGTTTTATCAGTTTTCTGACAAGAATAAAAAGAAAAAAAATGTGTTAGTTTCTACAGAAAATTAGATATAGATAGAATATGCTTTATATGCAACTAGCGAAATCCGCGCAACTTGGTTTGCGTGTAGTTATGCACAGCAGCGCCATCTATATGAGACTCCTGATCAAATCCTAAGGGAATCGCGAAATTTTCGGGATAAAAAGTACCCTATGCCTATGTGTTAATCCAAGGTTGGCCTAGCGATTTGAGCGTGAAGAAGTAACAACACACAACTTTCGCCTTTATAATATTAGTAGGATTACAAGTTTCATAACTATGCTCACATTATTAGCATAAAAATCTTTGTTTATATTTCTCTACCGTCTACCCTGGTCACCTTTTTCATTGGTATATTGTACATTATAGCTATCTATAATACACAAGGCTTTCCTTATTTTGGCACTTGTTTTTCGTTTCCCCATTCTTACTACAGATGGCGCTGTTAGGAAATTATCGAATTCTGAATCGCGCTATGGTTTGCACTTTACTACAAGCTAAAGGCTCCAAATTGAAAGCACTATTTTGCCAATAAGTAACGTTTACCTTCATGTTAATAAATTTTTGAGAATCCTTTATGGATTTATTATTGTTATTATTAATTTCGTTATAGACGAGCAGCATTAAGCCGATCTGTCTATGTCACAGTGAAAAAATCCACTAGTCAAGCCACTTCACCACTAAGTTCCATGTTCATTAATTTAAAACTGTGCTATTTATTCGTAATAGGTACATATTACACTTAAAGCATTTTTATGTAGGTGTAGTGTTGCTCTTAAGCCTTATGATTATTAATTGCTAAGAATAACAGATGAGTAACATAGAAGTCCACGGCTTTGACTCACACCATGTTTATACGATCTGTAGACTCTATTATAGACCGAGTTTCGTTGAAAGTGATCCTATCTTCGGGACCCTCTGGAGCGCGTGTTCGATTCCCGCTCGGGACAAATATTTATGTGATGGTATTTGTGTTTTTTCCAAGAGTCTGAGTGTTTTCTATCTATTATGAGTACCTTTATATTTATAATATCACTAGCTTTTGCCCCCGGCTTCGCTCGCGTTAAATTCGGGGCACTTTGCTTCCTACCTTGAAAACCGCGAAAAGTCCAAAAAGAATTCCAGATCAGAAAGTCCAGAAAAGAATAAAATTTCACTCCCTCTTATAAGAAGTTGGGCGCAGATTTCCAAAAAAAAAGATGCACGATTTTTTTGTAAGTCACAAATAGTCTGTATACCAATTTTTACCTTTCTACCTTGAAAATTGCGGAATGCTCCATACAAACTTCCACCTTCCATTTTAGGGAAATGGGTGGTTAGAAAAAGACAAAAAGTAGCCTATGTCACTCTCCATCCTTACAACTATTTCCACTTAAAAAATCACGTCAATTCGTCGCTCCGTTTTGTCGTGAAAGACGGACAAACAAACAGACACACACTTTCCCATTTATAATATTAAAATAGTATGGATACACAAACAAAAGAAAGAATTAATAACAATGACATTGCTACCTTACATACTACTAGCAACAAGGCGGCCATGTTGCTAAAAGCAAACTTTTATTATTTTATTAAAATTTATCTTAAAGGGAAGGCTCCAGTCACCACGATTAGTTATAAAATAACGAATACATAATGCATTCAATACGCGATACATTGAAATATTAGACCAACTTATTTCAGTGAAACGAGGGTTAAACCTATTTTATATTTCTATGCATTCCAAATACACCACAGAACTCGCTGGCGCAAATCGAATTTTCACATTTTGCATTCAGTATCATCGACGATCGACGATGTTACTATTAAACCAGCTGACGCTCGCGATTTAGCTGCAAATCCCGTTATTCCCGATTTTGAGCTGATATGTAATATCCTGGATAAAAACTTATCCATATTTTAATCCAACTTATGAACTATAAATAAAAGTACCAAACAATTAATAACGTGCAAAGATCCAAACCTTCGGGTTTATAATAATACCTACTGTTATTGTGTTTTTTAACTAGACCTACTTAAGGCTATTGTAAAACTTGCTGACATGTTCCAATCAACATCTCTGACAACTTTAAAATCACTCGACGTACGGTTTTATCTGACATATAGGCTATATGTAAGTGTTGAAATAGACCATAATATTTATTTACTGTTTTCAGGGCTTCATAAAGATCTACAAACAGTTTTTCCCGCAAGGTGACCCCAGCAAGTTCGCGTCTTTAGTTTTTAGAGTTTTTGATGAAAACAACGTAAGTGAATTAACCATTTGTTACTCTATTAACTTTTAATTGGAATTTGGAAGATTGTTAACTTTGCTCTTACAACTTTCGAATGTCAGCATAATTTGTTTTTGCGATAGCAACCCAACGCGCCGACATTTATTTTACTTCCACCTCTTTAGTCAAGTCACATTAATTTAACGATAAACTTTGTGTAGAATAGACGATAATTAATATAAATAATTATAATATATTTATGTAGAACAAAGTAAGTCCACTGTTTTGAACTGAACGTTAACTTGGCATAACCATCAAAAGGATCATTTCGTTTGTGTATATCACATCATATTAAGTGTATTTACAAGAAAATATGTCAAATCAGTTACAAATTTTTTAGAATTGTAGACAAAAACTAATTACTAAATAAAGTTGCCGTCATATTTATGGTGAATTACTCAAAACCTTTTTTACACACTATTTTAAGGCTACCACTGTCCGAATATAGAAATACCTAAAAAGAGATAGAGACTTTAATGTGGAATTAAAATTCATATCAGAAATGGAAAATATGCTACTCTACGCCATTTAATTATGGGCTGAGACGTCTTTGTAGCCTCATATACATATATGATTGATCGATGTAAAGAAAAGTTTTGAACAATTTGCTAACATTGACCCTATTAATTAGCAAACAGCTCGCCTATGTTGTTCCTCTAATTGCATTATGCAACCAATGACTGCATTGTTCCATATTCATCGCATCGATCCAATCGTTTCGGGGACCCATAAATAAAGAGGTAGAAATTGTGCCAAATTTTTTAATTGGTTTGTTAGATTTGTTTAACGTTATGTCTATTAAAGCAGCTATTAAGCTCGATGTCACGCCTCTAAAAGTTCTGTCGATGCTAAGCTTAAACTTTCTCTAATATTTTAGCCATGATATGCAAAAAAAAAAGCAAATCAAAAACAAAGGACCATGCATGACAAAGACTAACGTAATGTCGTATATAATTTGCCCGGAATGGTGAGGGCTGCCTCGGCGTCTTCAGTTTCCATATTACCATAGTACTCTGTGTCTTCAGGTACTGCTTATGCTATCAAAATAACTTGACAGTTCGAGAGCTATCTGTCCGTACCATACTTGCCAATAATGGGCGCCAAACTGTATTTGTTCAAAACCGCCAATGTTGTCAGGGCATCACGTTTACTGAATTGTAATAAGTTCATTCGGACAGAGAAACCACTAATAAAGGAATTAAAATCTGGCGTTCATATTCCCTTTTTGTCCATCATTTAGATTTTTCCCAAATTTTCTACGCATGCCGAAAGTGGTTAGAATTAGGTCTGTCACATTTCCAAAACATCTCATTTTACTATCGCCGTAATATGGGAAAAGTCACAATTATTAAAAAGATGTTTGGGGGTAGGGGTATGTATAGAAATCTCAATGTAGCTTATGAACAGCAACTACAGAGTGATACATTTTTCTAACCGCTTTAATTAAAATATTTTGTTCCTAACAGGATGGGTCCATTGAATTCGAAGAGTTCATACGAGCGTTATCGGTGACGTCAAGAGGGAATCTGGATGAAAAATTACATTGTAAGTTTAAATTTTTAAGATACCAAGTAAACAGTGCAGTAATTATAACCTTACATTCATTACTAAACTAGAATTTGATAAATTTTCAGGGGCATTCCGTCTTTACGACGTAGACAACGACGGCTACATCACGCGGGAAGAAATGTATAACATAGTGGACGCGATCTATCAGATGGTGGTACGTATTTCTTCTTTTTCCGTTTTAAGTCACTTTCTCGGTAGTATCGGCTGTCGTTTTCATGACATTTCACGACACGATGTAACACATGGGTTGAGAGAGATGAAAGTATAGTTGTTTAACAAATGAATGCAGTGGCTGGCTCTGCACTCTCGTGAAGTTGTGAGAAATCGAGAGTTCAAACAGGCTCAACATGGTATTTCGTCTTTACTTTGCCTAAGCATAGCCTTCTAATTTCGTGCCTAACACCACTTTAATTCACTTCGTTCAACTTTTCGATAGTGTAGAGCCCCCATAACAGCCCCACACTAAAAACGCTAACGCTATCATCAACGATGGAAGGAAAACGATGCGATTGCAATACCGCTTTCGAAAAGGGCCTTCTAATAAATTATAATCGTTTTGTATCTTACTACCTAAGCTAACCAAAAATATGTAGATCACGAAAAAAGAGAATGACGTGGCGACGCTTTATATAAAAACATCTGGCATACGCAAATGAAACACTTAGTTTTTGTTTTCGATACATTTAACTTTGTTTTTGTAAATTCCGCTGTTTCGTGTTCGTGTGATGTTTGAATATTGAAATCTACCTAATATAATACAATAGTTTAATATTTCGACAATCGATGCCTTAGTGAACACAGGCCTGAGCGCACAGCTAAAATGCTAATCGCAAAAGTAACATGTCTGCTCGGGCCTTACTGTAAATACTCTAATAACAATCCTTATTCGACGTACATTAATATTATTACAGGGTCAAACACCGCAGCCTGAGGATGAGAATACTCCTCAGAAGCGCGTCGACAAGATCTTTGATCAAATGGACAAGAACCACGACGACCGGCTAACTCTGGAGGAGTTCCGCGAGGGGAGCAAAGCAGACCCTCGCATCGTGCAGGCTCTTTCTCTTGGGGGTGATTAATCGACAGTCATCCTCTCGCCGGATTTCACATTTACCTAGATAAAAACAGAAACGCCGCCGCGTGGTAATATGTTCTAATTAAGTGCCCTTTCGGGTTTATTTAGACTTTAGGTAAGTCAAATCATCAAATTAGAGATATACATTCAATGTACCGTATATTGATGTTCAGATTGATGTTTTGTTTAGATGAATGTTTATTGTATCCTTTACTGAATATCGCTTTGATCACATATAAACAATAGAATACTTCAAGTGTGTCAACACAAGCAGTTTGTTAATGTTTAGTCAGATGCAGAAGCATTGTTTTTCATGGTAATGTTGTTGTTATAAGTACTCATAATTATAAGAATATTATACCAAATAATAAAATGTGTTGCTGTTCTATTAACTGTCTCTACATCTTTTCTAACCGCTTTATCTTAGATGTATAGGCAATACGTTGAAGTACAATCAACTTCAATAAAATGATCCCAATTTGTCACAAACTATCGTAAAATCACAAGATATCAAACCACCAATGAAAAACATTCGAATTCGGGTAAAAAACAAGCAGAATTTTTTTTTCAATATCTATTGTTGTTGATTGTACGAGGTATCTTTATCGTACGTAGGTTATGTATATTTTTCTATGTATGGATAAGTATATTCAAAACCTCTGCCAAGTGGTGGATAATGTCAACCTAATCATAACAACATACTTATTCACATGTTTTTGTTGAAAATTGTAGCATCTAGTTTGTAAGATTTACACGCGGCGGTGTACGATTTTATTTAAATATGTACCATTTTGCCAATATGAACACCAAGCGAAATGCGAGGCTTATTTTTTCCATATTATGTTATCTTATAAAATTATTGTTTATATGTAAACTGATATATTTATTTCTATTTAATAAAGTTTCATAATTTCGATTTCACCTAAAAGACTACTCTTCTTTATTGTTGCTTTTAAAGCGCGCATTCGCAGGCAGAGGAACATTACAATTAAATGTTATCTGTAACGGAATTCAGCGTCTATGTGTATGTCTGATAGCTTGCTACATTAATCTAGACTGTTCTAATAAATACTAGACGATGGGCGCACTGCCAGCACATTCATGTATGCTTCCATACCAACCATAGCATACGCCACAACTAAAATTTACAAGAGTCACAGAGATCCATCTTCATCCGTGTCAAAAATAATAATTAAAGCCATATAATCAGAACAAAAAAAAACATCACATAACTGACGCTCAAGGTTTACAATGAAACTGATTCCCAACTAACACGTATTGGTGCATCTAAATCGCTGAATTTCGTATACGTATGTGATTCGATGTTGTAAATGTTATTTAAAATTTAATATAATAATGTGATAGTTATTGTGAAATTTATAACACAGTAAATGTGATTTCATATAACCTACCCTCGCTGTTAATTTCGTGTTGGCAAATTGAACGTTCTTTCTAAATGGTGGACACACTGGACGCCATCATTTTCTAAATCTGCTTTTTCTTAACGTTAATAAATTGTGAGGAAGGGGGCGTCTGTATCTTTTTATAAATGTCCGATGTTATCATAGACTCGACAACTATTTTTATCTATTGCTGTGTGCTCTATAAACAGTTTCGAAAATCATTCAGATTATACCGGTACGTTATCTCGCGACTTTCATCCCATATATTCAAAAAGTTTGGCAATTTTTACGCTTTGAATTAACACCAAGCCACAGAAAATTAAAAATAACACATTCTAAACTGAAATGTTTAAAGAGAGCACAATTATTAACAGTATGTTTCATGACTCGACAGACGCCCTCTTCATACATCAAGACAAAATAAAGATGGATTTATATATAGGGCTTTACCTACCCAGTTACCTACATCCGCGCGAGAGAGATCATTGACGTCTGGAGGCGTCGTATTTGTCCATGTAGCGCACCAAACTTTTATAACTGCATAACTCATAAAATGTAAGTCGAATTTGAATCGACTGAATTGTTTTATAGAAACTATAGAGTCGTAATTACGCAGTACATTTTGTAAATTAAAATTATCTTCATAAAAACTTAGACGAAACGACTCGATTTAAAAACCAGAATACTCATACGTAATCATGGTCTTTTTGTAAGTTATACTTACAGTTTTAAATAACTACGTACTTTCAAGCTATGGAGTAGGTACGAGTCCTTGTTCACACGTTACATAGGAAACGGAGTGTTTTTTTAACTATGGTAACATGGGGAAGTTCGAAACTGTAAATGTTAGCAAACAGGTATTTAACCTTCTAAGAAGTCTTTCAGCCAGCAATCGATCTGCTTTTACTGCACAAACATAATAGTTTCATAAATCCCCATAGTGTCCCAGTTGAAAAAAATATTCTGCTTTATTTCCTAACAAAACTTGCACTTTTACTGTTATCGTTGATAAAAATTAAGACATTTTTAAGAGTTGCGCCCCATTAACGTTAAATTTTCATTGTAAGACAATATGGAATTTGGCATACACATGTTTTGGGTTTTTACAGCCCCCCTTAAATATAAAAAAAATGTTCTAGATATGTGTGTACTGCAAGGCGGACACCATATATTTAATTGGACATGTTTATAAAATGCATTTTTGGAAGCTAAATTAAAATACGATAACTAATTATATTTTTTTTAATCATATAAAGTTGTATTTTAAAAATTTAAAATTGGTTATAACTATGTAGGTACATACATTATAATAACGATTCGCGAAATAATTGAATTAGTGAAATACATAGTGGATATAATATACTGTTTGAAAAATGATGATGTACCTATATGATAACCGATGACGGTAGGTACGAACTATTGAAGCAGAGTGGCTCTACGTGGCTCTCGTCAAGTTTTAACTAAGTGACAAATAAATATCTTTAATTACGTACTCATGTACTTTGTTCATTACGAGTTATTCATGTATTAGAAATTATGTAGTGTGATAACGTAGTTTGTGTAATACGATTACTTCCAAATAAAGCACGATTCTCACGTTTTCAGCGGACCGCAGTCGCCATCGCGGTGCGGCTCCTGCGATCCTCACTTTAATCTGAACGTACTCTATTCTTTACATTTATATCATTGCCAAAATTAGTGTACAAAAAAACCAATAAACTTTGAATACCTGTGGGTATCTACATCCCTCTCCATCCTTCTTGGCGAATTCGGAAAAGATATATTTTGGAGGACTTTTGGATATTTCCGTTAGCGACTCTCAACATAATGTAGTATTAACCTTAAGAATCTATTTAAAGTCTAAGAAAACTACCTACAGCTTTATACAAATTGTCATCTTTTGCTTAATAATACTAAACTTTCTTATGATACTTATAACGTACATATTTCTATATAAAACTGAACTATTTGCTATAATGTTATATAACGTTTCAGCTCTTTGCGAGGGTGTCAGACGTTTGCTCGAAGTTTAAAGAATGTAGGTGAATTTTTATTGGTAGTTGCCAATCGCAGGTCAATTTGTGTGTTTCGACAGTGTTTGTAGCGGTTAAGGAGCGTTTTTGAAAACGAACTAGAGTAGGAAAATTGTCGCGGGCTGTGCATTTCGTATAGATTTAAGTAGCTGAATTATGCCTACTTGTAATGAGTTGTTGGATTCACGAGTGCTGAAACTAAGCTTATGACATACAAAATTGTATTAGCCTGCTTGGCTGCTCTGTTACGTACAAATAATCGAACATTTCTTCTTAATTAGGCTGCGTTTACATCTGCAAGTTCTTTGAAGAAGTCTTAAATAATTTTATTGCAAACAGCAACGAGTAGAGAGTTATACGATATTGAACCCATAATATGCGCGAACAATCGTGATATTAACCGCTTGCGCAACTCGCAGGAACCTGGCAAACTGTCGCGAGCGTACTCACTTGCAATTTATTACAGCTGTAAACGCGGCCTCACATACATTGAACTGTGTCAAGTGTTGATATCAAAAGTTAAAATACAACTATAATAACATGTTCATTGGAACAGTATATATTCAGAATGATCACTTCTAAGTTCAGATTAAATAGAAATAAACACGATCCTTCCTTCCACTTCGCGTCTAGGGAAATTATGTAAACATAAACAATAATTATGTATATTAGTTTAAAATTACATTTATTTTCTATTATTTGTACATATTCAGTGCTGGCTTCCTGCACTTACTGATAACATTGTAAATGTTACACTGCAATAGCATTTGGATGTGATGCAAGGAACGTGTCCCTAAAGAGCAAATGAAGAGTTCATGCTTCACTTTTGGAAACCCCCCCCCCCCCCCCCCTATTCTCGTTACAAAAACAATCTTAAGCGCTGTCTCACTCATACAAAATAAGGCTGGTTTTAGAGTCGCGCCGACATCACGCTGACCGTCGGCGCCGGCGCTGACAGCAAAATGTATGAACCAACCATCCGCGCTGATAACTACGCGCTATTCAAAAACGCTTCCTAGAAGGCCATTATACATTCTCGGCTGTCAGCGCCGACGGTCAGCGTGCTGTCAGCGGAACTCTAAAATCAGTCTATGAATTGAGCAAGATAGTGCGCGAGTTCAAGACGAGGTTGTGCGATACAACTTATGATCACACCTGGGCTATGTGGGATGAGCCAGCGTTGTATTTTTCATTACATGCGTATTATCCAACCGCGACATAAGGAAGAAGTACTTGTTAACAAAACAAGATTGTATTGTAACAGCCTGTATGTCAGTATTTATTCAAATGTTTTAAATCAACTATTCATCAAATTATGTTTAATTTATTGTTATTTTACCTAGTTGAAATTCGTTTTTTTATGTCTATGACTGAAAAAAATAATTTAAAAAATATATATGGCGACAAGGAACCAATAAGTTTTGCAATCCAAGAAATTATAAACATGCTTTTAAATTATTATTTTTTTGTTACTAAAGAGTATAAGATCTGGGTTATACCCATTCTCTCATTATAGTCGCACATAAAAATGGCGGATTTCTTTCTTTATTTAATTAAAATTGATTTACTTAATTGATGACTTTTTTAATTTATATTTCTTTAATAATATAAATATTCACATCGCAGAGATTCACGTTATCTTTGTTAATAAATAAAAACACAACCACAATACAGGAAAAGTATATTTATTTTATTGTTGTATTCATAAATACCTAGACCTCTCTCTTTCTGTAAATAGTAATTATTATTCGCCTACTTTACTAGACATAATTATATTCACTTTTAATTATAAATGATTATTAATAATAAAGAAGTTGGAATTATTTTACGGTCTTTTATTTCACCGGGTATCACTTCTATCTTTTTTAGTAGCTACCTACTTACCAAAAATTCATACATACTCCATATTATTATATGCATACATTCTTTTTATATTTAATAAACGTTAGGTCACAGAATAGATAACAGTACTACGTACAGAAGATTCACTCCGCAAAATCAATTAAAGAAATAGGGACTCTCGCTACGATACAATAAGGTGCAATTCAGCTCGCACAGCGCACACAACCTACAGTTATAATCACCTAGAAGTTGCCTCTCTTTCTATCGCGTATTTCTTACCTCTTCTGACGACGTTAGGGTTGTCTTCTTTTAGAGAAGAATTTAATCTGAATATTAAATTACCAGTTAGGTATGTGCCTATTTCATTCACCTACTTTAGTTACAGTTTATTTACGTGATGATTAATACTCAACAAAATAACTTACCTTTTATTATCCGTACGGAGTTTTAAAAAAATTATATCTGATTCCGCCTTTGATTTATTTAAACAACCTTGCACACAACAGTAGTACCTAGTTTTTCGTATAGTTTGTCATTTTTTATTTACTCGACACGCGCTGCGGCCGAGTCCGCGCGATGCGTCTAGCTAGCGGCACGAGCGAGAGCCGAGTGGTGGTAGCCTTGAGATTAACCGGCCGGGCTGGTCCCAAGGTCAATCGTACCTAAACTGCGGAGTGGGACCCCCCTGGTTAGGTATTATAACTTCATCGAAATAACACGCACGAAGGACTAAAAGCTATTTGCACAAAATCATTTTACAGTTGCACATTAAACCACAAGTCACGGTGGACAAAGAAAGAAAAACACAAACTTGAGACTTAATGTGAAATTAATTTCAAAATGCAACTCAGTGTCAAAGTTATTTAGCGATTTATTTTGGCGAAGAAGACCGCAAACAAAAGCAAAACCGCAATGGTCTTAATACAACTGGTAATCTGGAGTTTTGGAAAATGGTCTATGTGTAATTATGCTTAAAAGTATACTCATAGCTCTAATCAAATAATATACTCGTCTATAGTATTTGCTCTAATGGATAGCAAAACCGCAATGGTCTCACCAAACGAAGGAATCTCAGGAGAGAAAATTCATGTAGTAGCGAATTTTGGCATATTTGTAGGAAATGGTGTTTTGGAATTGGTGGAGCGACGGAGGGGTTTAAAGGTCCCGTGTTTTAGTTTTTCGTTAAAATCTCGTAAAGAGTAGCCCGTATGAAAAAATGATCTACTACTTAAATAATCTACATAAAATTCTCTACAAAAAAGGTTCTATACATTTTACCACATAGAGGGAAGAAAATGGACAATGAAAAACAAACTTAAATTATCTATATCAAAGTCCTTACTGACTGACTTAACTATCATATCAACGCACAGCCGAAACCGCTGGGTCTAGAGATTCCAAATTTAGAATGTAGGTTCCTTACGACGTCTAGGCACGTCTAGGGGTGTACTAAGAAAGGATTTTTCAAAATTCCAACGGGAAAGCGAGATATACGCAAACGAAGTTGCGAGGGTTTTACTGATCCGCTGGGTCTAGAGATTCCAAATTTGGAATGTAGGTTCCTTACGACGTCTAGGGGTGTACTAAGAAAGGAATTTTAAAATTCCCACGGGAAAGCGAGATATACGCAAACGTTGTTGCGAGGGTATATCAATGCACAGCCCAAACCGCTGGGTAGAGAAATTCAAAATTTGACATGTAGGTTCCTTTTATGAACCGAACCGACCCGACCGACCGAATCGACCGGACCGGTCTGTCCGGTCCTGTCTATACTTAAATAATAAGTGATGGTTCTGCGGCAATGGGTAGGCAATGGTCACCAGGAACCATATACCGGAAAGGAAAACGAGGTTTGCTTCTTTTAACATCAATGGACTGTATTTATTCTTGAGTACTATTTCTATCTTCATTTAAAACAATACTATTTCTTTCTTGGTAGTGTAGCTCGGTGTTGTTTACTCTCTGAAGAGCTGTGTTGGACTGTAACAGTACCGAGCTACCCTGACATATTTATAGCCAATATTTGGCCCTCATGCGGACCAATCGGAGGCGAGATAATTTTCGTGCAATTTGCGACAATTTCCGACGACATTTCGGGCAAAAAGTCACTATGCACATATCGCCTATCGCGCTCTACATTCTACAATTAGTAACTTATAACTCCATATTCGTGGTTATTCTAACTAACTAACACGCTGTTTCCATATAAGCGATATATTAACAGTAACTACACAAAACTAATATCCGAAATAAACACGTAAACCTTAAATTATACATGCAAAACGTAAAAGTGGATACGAAATTGATCAATAACGTCGTATTCTTAACGTTTACATCGCTAATGTTATTGATCACACATACTCTATGACGTAACCAACCTTTTACACATTAATTGTTAACTATCCGTACATATTCAAGACAGTAAACACACAAAACAATTGAAGATCATAAGCCAAAATTATTACCCATTTCATTTACTAGCGCCACGGCAAGATTTTACAACTCAGGTGGACAAATCTGTAGCGCTGCTTCAGGCAAAACTTTGCAACTAAAAGCCTCAACCTAAACGTGTATATCCAATCGTACACGTAAATAGTGCACGTAAATAGTGAAAATATCCATGTTACATCTAATTACGTAATCTAATTAGCTTATTCTAATGTAAAACAAAGGTATTTAAACTTAAACTAAATAATCACATAATTCCGATCATCAAAGTGTTCAATAAAACCGTAAAACTAGGGTAAAACATAATTAAAACATAATCAATTTATTTATTTACAAAATCGGCTCGTGTCCGCAACATCCTCCCCTCGGCGAAGGACTCCGCAGCCCCTTTCCCTCGTTGGGAGGACTATGAGCCGTCTAACAGGTCGCCTGAAGATTCCACCACGCGTGCGCACGTCAACACTGCGAACGACGCCGTCTGGTCCCGGGTAGACCTTCTCTACCTGGCCCCGTGGCCACACGTTGCGAGGCGATTGGTCGTCGGCGATTACGACCACATCTCCGACCTCTATGTTCCTGTTTTCGTGACGGATGTCGTCACGCGGTCCCAACGCGGGCAAATACTCCTTAATCCAGCGTGACCAGAACATATCTGCTAACGCTTGTGCCGCGCGCCACGCCCGTCGGTCGGCCAACTCGCTCCTACCTAAAATCGGTACACCGTTCGCGGTGCCTAACAAAAAGTGGTTAGGAGTGAGAGCCTCCTCGTCGTCTGGGTCGACTGATACGTGTGTGAGTGGGCGCGAATTTACTGTATACTCAATTTCCGCGAGGAGCGTGGACAATGCTTCCTCTCGAGGCGCTCGCTCGTGTAAAACGACCGCTAATGCCGTCTTTACACTACGTATCATTCTTTCCCAGGCGCCGCCCTGATTCGGACCACCGGGGTCAAATACCTTCTTCGCGGTTACATATTCGCATAACGTTTCGCGCCATTCTTTCATCGCTGCATTGAGTTCTATGTCAGCGCCGCGAAAGTTAGTACCGTTGTCTGACAGAAAAGTACTTGGCCATCCCCGGCGGGCCGCCATACTCCGCATCGCCATATAGTGGTTTTCCGTGATTTCCCTAAATGCGAGAGGGTGAGTATCCCGGTGCGCCTCAGCATTCCTGTTCCTAATACTGTGCGCCATAAACGGTGAACTCTTTGCCCCGAATAGCATAGCCGTCATACGATACTTTCGTGGCGGAGACGTGCGTTCGTTGCCGCGCCACAGAAAGTGTTGAGCCGCCTGATCTTCCGTTCGTATTCGTACACGCAGGAACATTTCTCTAATGTCCGCGGTTACGGCGACCGGGCGCTCCCTAAATCGATATAAGACCCCGTTCAACGACTGCAACATATCCGGTCCCTCTAACAACGCGTCATTATGGCACGTGCTTTGGGACTTAGCCGCCGCGTCAAATACCATTCGAATTTTATCCGGTTTATGCGGGTTAACTACCGCAAAGTGCGGTAAGTACCAAAGTCGCGGGTTGTTCTCGCATTTGTCATTACACGGAACCGCGTATCCCTTGTCTAATAGTCCGTCTACCTGACTAGTATACGCAGACCTAAAAGTTTCGGATTTGTCCATGCGCCGCTCAATATTCTTCAATCGCTTGTATGCCATATCGTGGCTGGGAGGAAGGGCTATGTTTTCGTTCGCCCACGGTAAACCGACCTCATAGCGTCCCTGGACCCTCGTCACCGTAGACTCAAACATTTCTACGGCGCGTTCCTCGGCTTGTATCGGTTTCCGATTTAACGCAATTCCCAGCGAGTCAATAGCGAAATGACTTTCAATTTTGCTATTCAATTCGTCATCACAACGCGACGCGGTCCGTGCATGCATCACTCTCAAATCCTCATTCATAACCCACCTCGGTGCGGTCCCATGAATCACCCATCCTAATTTCGTGAGCGACGCCGCGGGCTGCTTTGTTCCGTTCGTAAGCAGTCGGCGTGTCACTATTAAGTGCCAATTATCCGCACCTATTAAAATTCCCGGACTCGCGTTTGCGTAACACACGTCGCTTTCTGACAGCTGTTGCAGATGCGGGGTAAGTAAAACGTCCCGCCGAATAGTTTGGCTTCCCAGTGATAGGTTACGGACCGTTCGTGCCGTTACTGAATAGAAATTATTTTCCGCCTTTCCCCGTATCGCTAGGGAAACCACCCTACTGGCTGGCTCCCGCTGTGTTGATGCTACGCCGTGTATACGTAACGCCCTCTCCGGCCCTGTGGCCCCGATCGCGGTAGCTAACTCGTCGTTAACGAGTGTGATGGTAGAGCCCTCATCGAACATGGCAAACGTATCCACCTCTCTACCATCTTTGCCCCTAATCACGATCGGACAAACTTTAAGTAACACCTCGGTGTTCCTACTTAAGTGTGTGACCGCGGTTATTACACTATCTTCTTCTTTCGCCGCGGGCGCGTAAGTCACGTGTAATAAAGCGTGATGCGGCGATCGGCACTCGCCTATACCGCACCTTTTCGCTTTTCACTTGACTCTTCTGTGTTTGTCATTCAGACACAGGAAACAGACGCCTACTTCCTTCGCCCACTCCCATCTTTCATGCGTCTCCATTTTTACAACTTTTGGACACCGGAACGTATCGTGTTTAGCTCCGCAACACAAACATTCACGTTTGCGAACTTCGTTCGCGTTCGTGGTCGCTCGGTTTGCGTTCGCGGTCGCTTTGTTCGCGTGGACTTCGTTAGCGTTCGCGGTTGCATACACCCTAACCCGTGATCTGTCCGCTCGCCCGCGCGGAAACGCCACTGTCGCGTTCCTGTTGGCCGGCGTTGTTACTAATTGTGCCGTTGTCGCTGCGGTCGACGGCGAATATGAGTACCGCACCCCTTTATTCGCTTCTTGCATTAGATAGCGTGATAATGCTACTATCAGCGGTACTTTAGAGTCGTTGTGCTTGGCGGCGTGATCGCACCACCGCATCCTAATGTTCTGACCCAATTTGTCCGTAACCTGCCGCGCTAACATTGGATTTTGCAGGTATCCGTACTCATCCACGCATGACAAGACCGTTACGATACTCTGAAGGCGTACTGCAAAGGTGTTAAGGTCACCTGCGGTAGTGCCCAGACGCGGCAACTTTTTAATGTCCTCAAGTGCCCTATCAATAATGGCTTCTGGTTGCCCGTAACTCTGTTCCAGCGTCTGCATTACGACCTTCGGGTCGGTCGCCGTATAAAGTTGCGCGGCAACTTCCTCACGCGCCTGCCCGCGTAGGCACGATCGGAGCCGATCTAGGTTTTCTGCTTCACTAATTCGGTGCAGTTTTGTCGATTGTTCCATCGCGGCTTTGAAAGGCATCCATTCTACAATGGCGCCGCTGAATATCGGCAAGTCCCGCAATCGTGACGGAGCCCTATCCCTAGACAGCTTCTCCAAAACGTCAGCTAACCTATCTGCCCCGAAGTCCCGAGAGCGTGCCGGCGTCGGCGGCTCGTCTCTACGCGGCATTGCGTCAAAAGTTACCCGGTTAGGTATAGCTCTATCGCCCGATCGGTCGCGCCTATGTTCCTGCGCCGTCGGTGAACTATCCCGATATCCCGTGGTTTCGACATCAACGCGCTCCCCTCGTATGTGAGTGTTATGTAACCACTCCGAGAACCGTTGTTCAGCTTGCCCAGTCATCGGCTTGGGATTCTGCTGCAACCAGTCGGAAACGCGACGTTCTGCGTCCGCTGGTTCGTTACCGCCTACACTATCGCGGTCCGTCTCCTCTCTAATGGTAGCGACGTCCGCAGCTAACCGTTTCTTAATCAAATCCGCTTGTAACTGAAATTCCCGACGCTGTAGATCCGCCAGCTGTTCTTCGGCTTCCAACTCGGCTTGCCTTATTCGTGCAACCGCTGAAGCCGTGGAACGCTGTGATCGCACAGAAGGTGCCCTACTTTCCCTACGGACTGGGCCTACATCGGTCGCGGTTGTAGTCATCGCGGCGTTCGTCCGCGCATCTTCTACGTTCGCGATGTTACCTAACGCGGCGGTCGCTGCGGCATTCGCAGTCGACGGCGACGCGGGTGGATCCTCATACGCTCTCATACTACGCGTGGTTGGCATACCCGTGCCACCTACTACCCTAACACTTGACAACTAACACTTAACCTTACTACACTACGTGACGAGAGTCTTGCACGGCGGCTCGTAGTCTCGTCGATCCGAAGTACAACGCAACCGTTTGGCTGCCTGTTGCTCGACGTCGTCGCACCGTTGGGTGATCTTCAATAAAACCCGTCGGTCGCACGTCGCACCGTTCGGTGTTCTTCGGATATACCAGCTTCGATCGTAAAACGACCCAAGGTCGACGCAAAGTATACGTGCTCGCTACACCTAACGGCGTTCGGCAAGGCACATATCAGCGCTACGTTCTGCGCTGTGTGCGTCGCCAATATGCTTCGCACAACTTTACGTCGACGGACGACTTCGATCGTAAAACGACCCAAAGTCGACCACAAAGTATACGTGCTCGCTACACTTAGCAGCGTGCGGCAAGACACGTATCAGCGCTGCGTTCTGCGCTGTGTGCGTCGCCAATATGCTTCGCACAACTTTGCGTAAAGATCTTCACGTCGAAAGACGCCAGGTTTTTTACGTCGAAAGACGCCAGGTTTTTTCACGTCGAAAGACGCCTGCGTCTAAAGACGCCTTGTCAAACCTCGAACCGTGATCCGGCTCGAAGGACAAACTGATGGTTCTGCGGCAATGGGTAGGCAATGGTCACCAGGAACCATATACCGGAAAGGAAAACGAGGTTTGCTTCTTTTAACATCAATGGACTGTATTTATTCTTGAGTACTATTTCTATCTTCATTTAAAACAATACTATTTCTTTCTTGGTAGTGTAGCTCGGTGTTGTTCACTCTCTGAAGAGCTGTGTTGGACTGTAACAGTACCGAGCTACCCTGACATATTTATAGCCAATATTTGGCCCTCATGCGGACCAATCGGAGGCGAGATAATTTTCGTGCAATTTGCGACAATTTCCGACGACATTTCGGGCAAAAAGTCACTATGCACATATCGCCTATCGCGCTCTACATTCTACAATTAGTAACTTATAACTCCATATTCGTGGTTATTCTAACTAACTAACACGCTGTTTCCATATAAGCGATATATTAACAGTAACTACACAAAACTAATATCCGAAATAAACACGTAAACCTTAAATTATACATGCAAAACGTAAAAGTGGATACGAAATTGATCAATAACGTCGTATTCTTAACGTTTACATCGCTAATGTTATTGATCACACATACTCTATGACGTAACCAACCTTTTACACATTAATTGTTAACTATCCGTACATATTCAAGACAGTAAACACACAAAACAATTGAAGATCATAAGCCAAAATTATTACCCATTTCATTTACTAGCGCCACGGCAAGATTTTACAACTCAGGTGGACAAATCTGTAGCGCTGCTTCAGGCAAAACTTTGCAACTAAAAGCCTCAACCTAAACGTGTATATCCAATCGTACACGTAAATAGTGCACGTAAATAGTGAAAATATCCATGTTACATCTAATTACGTAATCTAATTAGCTTATTCTAATGTAAAACAAAGGTATTTAAACTTAAACTAAATAATCACATAATTCCGATCATCAAAGTGTTCAATAAAACCGTAAAACTAGGGTAAAACATAATTAAAACATAATCAATTTATTTATTTACAAAATCGGCTCGTGTCCGCAACAATAAGTTTGTTTTTCATTGTCCATTTTCTTCCCTCTATGTTGATCCCAGCTAAAAAAATGTATAGAACGTTTTTTGTAGATATTGTTATGTAGATTATTTAAGTACCTACAGCCAATTAATTGAAACTCTATTTCTGTCATCCCTCGCGCTCGGCGCTACCTATTGTCTTTGCTCGGCGCACTCTATCATAGTCATCATAGTACTCTGTGGCGCACTCGCGTACTTGACATTTGACATTGACAGTTGCGTTCCGAAATGTGAGCTCGCTGCGCTGCAACACAGAGCACCGCACACCTAACACCATAAACTATATCAAACACGTTATGTTTGGCATTTTACAATTTTTACCACACGCTCACTGTAAAAACAGGTCTATGCATTGCATACCAGTGCTGTGGAAAACAGTATTTTGAATACTTTATTATTGTTAAACAGTGATGTAAGCGAAAACAGTATAGTTTAGTAGTAGTTTTTAACAGTATAGTTGGCAACCCTGCACAGACTGCTGTAACTTACAGGTTACAGCAGTCAGCTCGAATGGAGGAACGGCTACCTACTAAGTACAACTGCTAATCAAATTATCTAGCAGAATAGTTTGGAAAAACTTTTTTTAACGTAAAATAAAAACACATACTTCCAGATAAATTATTTAATTTAGATGCGATTTAATTATTTTTTTGCGTGTGAACATATGTTATTGCTACGTGAAAAGGCATTATCATACTGCTAACATTAATTTGAGTAATAATTATATTACAATCATTCAATATAAATAATCGAAAGAATAAATAAACTATCACTTCACAATTTAATAACAAACTAAACAGACAATAAGTCGACGTGTACAACTAATTAAGAAGGCAGTGCTGTTCGAAGTACATGAAATATAAAAATACGTAATATATAGGATAAGCTGTAGTATTGTTTCCCTACTATGATTGGCCCCCTTATATTTAAACGCAGTTATATATAAAAACATATTTTATTATATTAAACTCTCTTTAACAATTTCATGGCAAATTTTTGTAGCAATTAAACCCAGAATTAAATTAAGTCTAAATGTGATGCATTAATTGTAATTATAAATTTAGGCCAAATTTCGCTTAGAGGGCCAATCATTGTATAGTTTACCCTACATACGTATTTTTACAGTTCTAACCCGAACTATGCTACTAATAAAATATCAGATTTAATCACTCAAAGAATATAAATTATAGTGGTACTTATGCATGTGTACATAATACTATCCACAAAAACGGAGCATACTTTTACCCTAACAAACAATTTCACATATTTCAAACAAACATATTTTTTAGTTTTTGATTTTATCTCTAAGATTTCTCAAAAACTTTAGATTTAGTACAATATTAATGCATTTGACAGCCCAATCATTAGGCTCCCTGTCCACATAAGCGGAGAGGAGAAAAGATGTCTGAAGACAAAATTAACCAATCGAATTGCTTAAATCTCCGCTCTTCTTCAGTGGACAGGGATACTACAATTAGATTGGTTAATTTTGGCACAGCTTCACACCTATATTGTCCTCTTCGCTTTTGTGCATTAGCCTTAGGATGGGCTTTAGATTTTGAGTTGACGCAAAGAAAATTGAAAACAATGGCTAATAAAATATAGTGAGGTGCAGTTTCGTGGACAGCACTATCCACAGATGTATTCTAATCAGCAAAGTCCAGTTTTGTAGTCTATTCCTTATTGATATTATTCCGATTGTAATCGGGTAAAACTTGTATAATCTATTTTATTTAATCTTAATATCAAGACACTGCGACGTACATAATTTAATAAACAAAAGAAAATTGTACGTTATCTTTTTTAGCAACCATTGTTTTGATTTAGATATGCGAAATTATCACTGAGAATTTTATGCTGGACATTGCCTAAGATACTCCGAGTCGAAATATACGACCGTCACCGTAATATCGTCCCTGAACATGCGCGACACATCTGGAGCCAGGCTCAGCAGGTGAGCGAGCCTCGAGTGGTCAAGGCCGTACTCCGTGCCTCCTATAGCGTGTCTTATCAAATGCGTCGCCGCATTAATATCCTTCGGCTTACTCTTTAAGCTCTCCTTCCTGTGCATCAACAGCTCATCAATATCACCTAACTTAATATCTTTTTTGGGTAATTTGAGCGGATTAAAAAACACTTTCCCTTTCATATGTTCACCTACGAGTTTGACGGCTTCCAACGGCGTCATCATGTCCCACAATCCGTCCGATGCGATTATTAGAAACATGTCTTTAGGTTTCAATCTATGGTAGTAAATATCTGGTTTAGCCGTCAAGTAGGGCGGCGTGTGATAATTAGCAGGAATGGCTTTACTCCCTATAAGCGGCACCGCGACTTCATTCAATGTGTCCACTGACCACTTGTATCTATAGTCACCCATGCTACGTAGCGGCGCCAATTCGCCTAGAAGCCGATCTCTTCTTATGGCAGTTTTTCTCTCACTATCAGGATGTTCGTTCCATATTCGTTTCAATTCTTCGTAATTCTCCGCGTTGTGTTCTTTTGTTATTTTTTTAGCGTACCATTCGTTGTCTTCAGTCATTGTGCCGATTACAGCGTTGCAGTCGCCGATGTTGGCGACGTGCAGGTCGGGTCCGTTAATGTGACACACGCATGCCACTGCACCAGAAAGGGCCACCGACAATGTTTTCTGATTCACAACACCCGACTTTTTAAAGGATTCCACGACTTCTTGCGACAAATCAACATCCAAACTCATAATTGCTCTATCTAATGAACTGCCAACAGTGCATTCATTGGGATTTTCAGCAATCTTTAATAAATAATTTTTAAAACTATTTTCATAAATTACCTTTAAATCTTCTACAAGTTCCACCTGAAAGAAAAAGATAGCATTTATTGAAAATAGGAAAATTTTCATTACATAACATCCACTGCATGCAAACGTATTGATTCTCTTCAATTTAAATAACCAAGTGGTTGTCTTCTTAGAATATTTGCAAGTTTTTCAACAAGCAAAATTACATAAACATTCGAAGTATTGTTTAATGTAAATTAAAAAGTTTCATCATTATAAAATGAAAAAATATGAGCCGATTAACTGCTTGATCAACGTCAAGCCTTACAGAAGTGAAATTTTACTGAAGGTTCACTTTATAATGTAGACAACGAATAAGACGGAACTTTCTGTAATTTTCATGGGAATTTAAGTTTGAATTATTCAGCTCCGTTCAGATTTTGTCCATAGAATACGTACGCAAGCGGAAAGTTAAACGGATACATATCCATTTAACTCAATAGAAAATCGTTTTTTTTTTAATGGACAATCTTACAAAAAAATAAATTTTATCTTCTGAAGAACGTGGTGGATTTACTAAAGAGGAGAAATAGTCAAGCTACTTTAGAAACAAAATTTTACTTACTTTATCATTAAATGTATCAATTAAAGTATGCTGTGGTTCTTCTTGAACGTATTTCTTCAATATATCAGTGGGCAAGAGAGCTGCGGCGACATACTTGAGGAGTCTCTTAGACAATACTTGCGCGCAAGCTGGTCCGCCATGCCCGTCGAACACACCCATGAGAAGACCTGAAATTTACAGAAACAGAATGAATAAATTAAAAAAACATATATTCAGGGAGGGACTGGCTTCCACGGGCACTCTCCCTTGTCGAAGTGTACAAATGATATCGATTTCTATAAATAAATCTACTCTATAAACCATTTTGCTTTCTGGCCCGATTCTGGATGGAGGGGCAGGCCAAAACTGTTCAATACGTACGTCAAAGAGGTTCACATGTTACAGAATTAACAAGTAATGTCCAATTAGAAATTTATAAGCATAGAATATTTTATTAAGAACGACGAGAATAATATTTTATTTTAACAAGCCGCGTTCGTGAATTTTTGCACTCCCAAGGGTTGACTGGTAGAGAATGCATTTAGCATTAAGTCCGCCTGTTGTATCAGTACTTTGTATTGTGGTCAATAAAGATAATTAAATTAAATGAATAAATAAAAACGATGTGTATTTTTAAATCCTCTTAGTGCGATTGATCGAACTATGCGATCGAACTATGTTGCCGGAAGGGACAGAAGATCGGTGGTCGATTTCCTAGCAATAGATACTATCTCTCAGGGATCATAGGTTGAAACCCCACAGAGAAGACAAACATTTGTGTAGGTATACGAACATGACTGTCATGGTATTTAAATGTTTTGGGTATGAAATTAAATTAAATCGTTTATTTCAGAAATTAGACCTTCACAGGCACTTCTTCTTGTCATTTACAATCTATATATAAAAAATGCTTTGTCCTGACTGACTAACTGACTGACTGAGAATCAACGCACAGCCTAAACCGCTCATCGTAAAAATCTGAAACTTGGCAGGTGGACCTATTGTGTGACGTAGGCGTCCGATAAGAAAGGATTTTTCGAAATTCGAACTCTAAGGGGATAAAAAGGGGGGTAAAGTTACTATGGGACAACTTGATTCCTTGGTCCAATCTACTTCAAATTTTGCATAAAAATTGTTTAAGAGAATTGATGGAAGACTGATTGACTGATGAAGAGTGATTCTTATTTTATTGAAATTCTTGAAAAATATGTATTTTGTGGGTAATTTTCTTCGATTTGATATAAATACTCATACTCCTTAGTGGTTTTGATTCAATTACATTTCATTTTGACACATCCGTGAAGTGAAGTGTGTCATCTGTCATGTAATATTTTTATAAATTGTGAATATTCAAACAAAATGATTTCATAATGTCGTCGTACTACTTATTCTGTTTGTGATCTCGGAAAACAGCTAAAATTCTAACTATGTATAAAGCGGACTGAATCATATTCATCGATAATAAACAGTAAGTAATTAAATATTAAATTTATAATATTTGACAGGTTTCAAGTTAAATTGGTCAATGGTTAAATGGCATATTGATATTGTCTCTTTCTCACTTATAGGAAATCTCATTACGTCGACTCGCTCTAATATTTCGTAGTGTTGTTGTAGGGATGGTTGTAGGCTGAGGTTGTAGGTATTGAAATACCCATATACTCATACATTTTTTTTACGGAAGTGGTTGGAAAACAAGCTCAGGAATATGGATCATTTGATATTAGGTGATTACCGTCGACTATGGAGCACATAGATTCTAGGGTCCCTGACCCGTTGCCGACCTATAACAGGAAAAGACAGGATATATAGCGAGAAATAGTATAAGGAAGGAGTTAGATTTTTTTTATACCACAAAGGTGGCAAACAAGAATTTCGGATATTTCACTCTCCGAACGAAACGCATTGCTGCTTCACATCAATATTCTGTATAAGGGTGGTACTTCACCGGTCGGGCTAGCCTATTTCATAAACGCCCACTCCAAAGATTGTAAATAGTATTTAAATAAAAAAAATCATCATGTATATGAAAATACTTTGTCTTGACCGTAGAGACCTGAAAATTGGGTGTGTGATGTAGGCAACCAATGAAAAAGATTTTTTTGAAATTCCCACGGGAAAGCGGGATAAACGAAAACGAAGTTGCGCGGGTTTCTCTAGTTTGTATATATATGTATAAAGAAAATAAACTACGTTACATACTACCACCATTTCGGACACAAGCAAAATGGCCACCACCGGTAAAAATGACGAAAGAAACCCGGTTACGGCCTTTTTTTGTCATTTAGCAATTTTTTTCTTTCACTCGTTTGTTACAATGTACAAGTACATTTATAAGAATAAATAAAATACAGATCCAGGTACATACAGAAATCAAGCACTAAACGCGGGATGTCGATCCAAATAGCGCTATGGTCAAATCCTAAGTATGTCGAATATGTAGATGTTAATAAAGCGAGCAGACCAGTCCCCCAAGATGACAACCACAACTGAGTATACAAAAATTCATTTAAGACATAACAGAATCCTACTATTAAAGCCCAAAAACATAGAGCTCGGTTGAGGGTCTATTCCGTTAATTTATATGTATTTCAGGCGATACGCGCCCGACGACGGAGAGTTCTAAAGTATTGCCAATGCTATGCGAAGGTAAGTAATGACTGAATGAATGACTAGAGGACACCTAAGAAAATATGTGGAACTAACTTGCATTGGAAGTTGACAAGAAAATCATGTTTTCCATATCTTTGGATTTACATTGTCGCTTAGTGCCATTATGTAGGTATTCTATGCGCAACCATCGTAAACAGGTTTTATAGATTTAGTAATATATTTTTTGTTACAATGTTGTTATTACAATGTCACTTCATTGTAATATTCATTAACACCAAAAACATGTTTTTCGTGTGTTGACTGAACTTGACTGTGGGCAAACTGGTGTTAAGGTTTTTAAGTCACCTGATGGTCACTGACTTAGCTTAACGGCTTTATACATCGGGTCCAACGTGCCCTCTGAGGCTCTGAGGTTCTTAGGCAAGGATTTCGAGATTTGTACACACATCCAAACACTACTGGCTGGAGATGTCATTGCTAGTGCACTCGATAACATCAATAAATAATAATTAAATAAGGATATTGGTACAGTCAGCCAATGAAACGGGTAACCAAGGTAGATAACTTAGGACAAAGATTTTTATGCCAATATTATAGGCATCATTATAAAACTTTCTAATGTTGGCAACTTGAAGCAACGCATGATACGTAAGGAGGCGGCGCGGCGCGGGGCGCGCGCGCAAGGGCACATTCCAGGCTTATGTTTATATTAACAACATTAAGTGAGGAGTACAATAAGAGGGCTTTGTCGGACTCGTAGAAATAGTTATGTGTATTAATGAAATGTGACAGAAGACTTTGTTTTGATAAATTTGGGCTCGGGCGCGAGAGGTTCGCGCTGGGGAGCGGTCTGTCGTATTTCGTATTTTGATCGATGTGGTTGTCGGGAACTTGTGTATTTTATTGAATAATATATTAGTGAGTGTTCATACTAGTTGTTTTAATTGGACGCATCATAGAATTAGTGGAGTAAAGTTAACATCAGAAGCGAGAAGCAACTCAACCCACGCAAAAATGGGAAAACATAAAAGTAATAAACAACAACGAAAGCGAGTTCGTGCAGCGTCGGTTTCTAGCAACACCAGTAGTGCCCGAACTCCGTCACCTGTATCAAGGAGGACAAAGGTATCATGTGCAATGGATGCTGAACTAAGAGTACAAGTAATACTTCTTTGTGCAACATTATGCCTGACTTTGACCCATTAAAGGACGACATAAATGCCTGGCTTAAAATTATTGAAAGTTACACCCAAACGTTTAAATGGTCAGATAACATGATCCGCTATCAAGCTCTTAATAAATTAAAGGGATCCGCGAAGGTGTGGTATGATTCACTGTTACGTACCGAAAATGAGTAGCCTTCCTGGACATGGGGTGATTGGGAAAAGAGATTAAGTTAAATTTTTCAGATTAGGCGGAATATGTTTGATCTTTTAAGAGAAATAATTAATAAGAAACCGATTGATATTCAATCACTTTATGAGTTTTTCTTCGAACAAAAATGTAAAATAGATCGTTTATCGTTAAATTTTTCGGAGCAAGATATTATCTCAATAATTATTGGAAACATAGGTGACAATAATATAAACGCGTCTATTGAAGCAAGTAATTTCGTTTCGTGTGACAGCTTAGCTAGTTTTCTTCATGGACGTACCTACAAATCAAAGGGTTTAAAACAGTTAAACTCTATCGTTAAAAACGTGAATCAACTATTGCCAGTGGTACCTCAGACGAGTTCTTTAGCAATGCAGACAACATCTGTGGATTCATTGAATCGCTCTGCTACTGAGAAGAGCGTACTCGACGTAGGACAATCCCAGAACCGGAGACCAATTAAATTTTATCTTTGTGACGGTAACCATAAAAAAAATCAGTGCGAAAAAAATAAATGTGATTACTGTGGTAAGCGTGGCCATTTAGAAACTACTTGTTATCAAAAAAGAAATGCCGTGAAGGTACACGTATGCAACATGTGGATGCGTTGAGTCGAAACCCAGCCCCAACCGGTGAAAAATATGAATCTGAAATTATAATGTCCATAACTGAGGCCTCAGAACACAGAAAGAAGAGAAATGTAATAAGACAGTTTTTGTACCGGAACCGATGTCGCCACTTACACACACAGTTACATTTTAACACATTCATAGAATAATCTCCGACAGTCACACTCACACAAATCGTAAGCCCGTGATTTGCAGTTTGATTACGAACACAGATGTAAGAAGTGTATTATAGTGACGGGCACCTAATGAAAAAGGGCGACAAGCATTATCGATAACTACCTCTCGATATTTTACAATAACAATTTATTACGGACTACAACTATGAACTATAATACCTATTTAATTTTAAATAATTAAAAAAGAAAAAAAAATTACCAAAGTTTAGTTTTTATTTATTTTATTTTTGGAAAATAGTAATTTTTATACAACCAATTAAAAGAAAGAACTTTAAAAAAATTAGTACATAATAACAAGCGATTTTTTTTAAACTAATCAAATGA
Source organism: Endotricha flammealis (assembly GCA_905163395.2). Classification (NCBI taxonomy): domain Eukaryota; kingdom Metazoa; phylum Arthropoda; class Insecta; order Lepidoptera; family Pyralidae; genus Endotricha; species Endotricha flammealis. The sequence continues at coordinate 13,445,130 of LR990852.1, read as the reverse complement.
GTTTTTAGGTGAGCTACTTTCCCCTTGAGTTTGATCCAATACTTATGGGACTAGGACACCCTGTACAAGGAATGCACTATAGTAAAAGTTTCAAATTATTATACTTTCAAAAATTAGAAATACAAAATTATCGATACTAAAATATTCTACTTTTGGCAGCACTACATGGCTTGTGCGACGGATCTTTTTTTGACAGATCGCGGAAGCTACAAGCGGCGGTACCACGATATTTTCACAACATTGTAATTATCGTTACGTTTGCATTCCATTGTACGTGCATACCGCAAAACATTGAAAAACGCGTATCCAAAACAAGCAATGGACAATATTTTTAACGGAAGTATCGACTATGCCGTATATTGTTTAATGATTTCTATGCCTCAAAAATATTTCGTTAATTTGTCATTTATATAGAAAAATATTAAATAAATGACTTACCTATGATAAGTAACCCCACTATTACTTGAATTTACCGTATCACTGCGATTTTTGCACGTAATTAAAGCACAAGCCGGCATTTTTGTTGACATTCACGGACGTGTGTTCGCGGAAGCGTTGTTTTGTGAATGACTTAGAACAATCAAGTTCCTGCACATTTGTGCAGAAAATGGCGTCATGTGCCCCGCCCACAAACCATATCTCTTGTATTGTGATATCTGTGACTGAGGCTGATTGGTTACTCTCGGTGCAGCTGCAAGACGCCGAATTACAGCGTCTTAGAGAGATTTTAGAATCAGGAGAGGCCGATAACTTTAAGGATGTCTCAATAGAAAATCGATTCTTTTTATGGACAATCTTACAAAAAAAAATATTCTTATCTTCTGAAGAACGTGGTGGATTTACTAAAGAGGAGAAATAGTCAAGCTAATTTGGAAACAAAATTTTACTTACTTTATCATTAAATGTGTCAATTAAATATTCTTGGACGAATCACACAACGCCATCTAGTCCCAAACTAAGCAACTAAGCTTGTACTATGGCCTAAGGGCACTAAGATTGCTGATAAATATACTTAATTACTTTATTTTGTAAATAAATACTTATCTATAAATATAAAAGAGAAAATCACTGACTGATTCATCACGAAATCTCCGAAACTACAAGTGCCAAGAGTCTCAAATTTTGCATGGGGGCTCCTTTTGGGGCGTAGGTGCTCACTAAGAAAGGATTTTTGGAAATTCATCCCCTAAGGGGGTAAAGCGGGGGTGCAATGTTAGTATGAAACTTTGTCGTTTTTGAAGTTATTCGAATGAAATTCAGCATGAAGATTCTTTACTGAAAAGCATGAAACATGAGTAAAATATTTTTTTCAAAATTCATCCCTTATGGGGTTAAACGGGGGTGCAAAGATAGTATGAAACTTTGCCGTTTTTGAAGTTATTCGAATGAAATTCAGCATGAAGGTTCTTTATTGAAAGGCATGAAACTCGAGTAAAATATTTTTCTTAAAAAACATCCCCTATGGGGTTAAACGGGGGCGCAAAGTTAGTATGAAACTTTGCCGTTTTTAAAGTTATTCGAATGAAATTCCAGCATAAAGGTTCTTTATTGAAATGCATGAAACACGAGTAAAATATTTTTCTCAAAAATCATCCCTTAGGGGGTTAAACGGGGGTGCAAATTTAGTATGAAACTTTGCGGTTTTTGTAGTTATTCAAATGAAATTCAGCATGAAGGTCCTTTATTGAAAGGTATGAAACACGAAAAAAATATTTTTTTCAAAAATCATCCCTTAGGGGGTTAAACGGGGGCGCAAAGTTAGTAAGAAACTTTGCCGTTTTTGAAGTTATTCCAATGAAAGGTCCTTTATTGAAAGACATGAAACACGAGTAAAATATTTTTCTCAAAAATCATCCCTTAGGGAGTTAAACGGGGGTGCAAAGTTACTATGAAACTTTGCCGTTTTTGAAGTTATTCCAATGAAATTCAGCATTAAGGTTCTTTATTAAAAGACATGAAAGACGAGTAAAATATTTTTCTCAAAAATCATCCCTTAGGGGGTTAAACGGGGGTGCAAAGTTACTATGAAACTTTGCCGTTTTTGAAGTTATTCCCATGAAATTCAGCATTAAAGTTCTTTACTGAAATCATCCCAGAAACTGACTGATTGGTGACTGACATATCAACGCACAGCCCAAACCGCTGGGTCTAAAGACTCCAAATTTGGCACATAGGTTCCCCATGAAGTCTAGGGGTGCACTAAGAAAGGATTTTTCAAAACTCACATCCTAAGGGGGTGAAACGGGGGTCCCAAGTTTGTATGAAGAAACTAGATTAGTTAGACCATTTTATTTTAAACTTCGCAGGAATTCTCCTTCAAAATTCAACCCCTAGACTAGAGGGATGAAATGGGGTAAACTCTACACGTGTATTATAGAGGGCGCTCGACCTAGAAAGCTGAAATTTTGTATAGAGGTTCTCTTTATGATGTTGACAAGGATAAAGATGGGATTTTATGAAATTGCCACAGGAAAGGGTTTGCCACAGTTTTATGATGTTGACAAGGATGATAACGGGATTTTTTTAATTCCCACGTCCACGGGATAAATAGGACTGCACGTGTGTTATTGTGGGCGCTCAACCTAGAACGCCTAGATTTTGTATTAAGCTTACCTTTATAAAGTAGACAATAAAGATGGATATTTTTTAAATTCCCACAGGATTCAGAATAATTAGACTACGCGTGTATTATCGGAAGCGTTTAACCTGAAAAGTTGTTTTTTTTTATAGAGATTCCCTTTATGATGTTGACAAGGATAAAGTCGGGGTTTTTTTTAATTCCCACGGGAACGAAATTTTCGCTTGACCACGCGGGCGGAGCCACAGCGGTAACAGCTATTAAAATAATAAAACAACAGGATTTTGAACACAGTAGGTAGCCAAGATTAACAGCGGCGAGCAAATAAACAATAAGCAATGAAGAACACTGACGTCTCAGGGAAAACTACAGTAATAGGAGATTGTTAAATCCGTCTATACTACTTAATTAGTCACAAGTCCAATTCCACGCGGGCGAAGCTGCGGGCACAGCTAGTTATACATATAAAACACCCAGACCAAGGCAAAATGATATGTTCGTGCACACAAATATTTGCCTTGCGCAGGATTCGAACCCGCGGCCCTTGAGATAAAGTGACCATTGCTAGCCATTCACCACCGGGTCTGTCAATAGTATTATGTGAATACTATTGACAAATAAATAAATTACAGCCTTGGGGTAATCAAGGCACTAATTATGATTCGTAATTCTTTCATTGGTAGTACATATTCCACAAGTTTTAGGATAGGCAACAGCTACACCATAAAGACATAATATCCTTCCTAAATACATTAACAGTATTTTTTTCTGTTAAATGTTTGTCTTTTTGACATCATTTCAATGGAACTTCATAAGTGATTATACTGTGGGAATGAAAGAATTGTTTATAAACTCACAGTACACAGAACTTAATTGATATGCTTTGTCATCTTATAAGCCTAGGCATCTATTTGCAACATAAAGAATTGTTTAGATCCAAACATCTTTTTTTTAATTTTTATTACAGGATGTTTATTTTTCAATAGGATGTTATAAAGTTATGATTTAAAGATAGTGATGTAGGAAATATTAATTGGCTAATATTGAGTTCTTCCAGCTACTTAAAATTCTTTCAATGTTGGGAAGCTACAGTAACCACGAGTGACAAATGCTATAATATATAATATTAATAAAATAAAATTGGGATCCTTACTATAAAACCTGTGCGAAGCTGGGGCGGGGTTCTAGTATGACATATAGGAAATAGTATTATAATAAAATTATTCAGAAGGATTACCTGGTGTCATCTTACAAAGTGCCTCACTTCTGGTATCCTCAATAGGGCTGTTAGACGCCAACTGGTTGGAATCATAGGACTTAACTGAGCCCGTTGTAAACTCTTTGTTGAACTCATTTGTCCGCAAGATGACAGTGACCTAAAATTAATATTATTTAATTATGATTCAGCTACAAGAAAAAGAACTCGGTAATTTTACACTACATGAAAATAACATTTAAGTAGATATAGGGAATGTCATAAGTAATATTAAACAGACAAGTCTACTACACACACATAAAACCAAAAATATTGGAAAAATTCAAACTTTTTTGTGTTCCCCTAATTGTGCCAGTGTGTGTAGTATCTAAAATCAAAATGTAATAATATCAATATGCTCACAAACATATCAGTCAGTACTAATATCTTTAACGCAATAGGAACAAAAAAAGTTTGTCTTTTCATGAACTTGACAGTGATGCGAAGAAAGCAAAAATTATTCTAACAAATATATCATTTAAAGTGAATTTACTCCGGCAACTCTCTTAGTTCAACCATTTCAGGGGGACCTCAAAGGGTTTCTTGTTCATTGGTATTACTATTGCGTGTATGCAATAGTAAGAACAATGAACAAGAAACCCTTTAAGTTCCCCCTGAAAGGGTTGAGCAAAGAGATTGCTGGAATTAATTCTGTAGAGTCACTACCCTACCACCACAGATTTGATTCCCATACACAGAATAACAATTTTATGTGCGTACACATTTGATCAGAGTCACCTTATGGGGATTTGTATTTGTCTATCATAAGTAGTGGAATATTGTGTGGTCCATACAATATATTTTTTTTTGAGCAAAGCTGTATGTTTCTTTTAAAACAAAATTATGACTTACTTCTTGTGGAGAGGGTAGAATAGCGACACCATCCTTTTCTGACTGTAAATCTTTGTTTGTCAAGTGTAAATAACGCGATCTAGAGGTGCCACAAAAACCCAATGAATGTTGATCTATTTTATCCTTTAGCAAATTACCTAAAACCTTTTGTCTAACTCCAGGATCAAATTTTAGACAACTTTTCAAAATACAATGTATATTTAAACTATTCATGTTTAACTTTAAAAATAATCAGAACCGGTGAGTACCACAGGCATGTTATGCAATCGCAACACAACTGACCGAGAATTTAACTGGAAACGGTAACAAAATATTAATAAAAGTGTCCGTCTTTCTCTTTAGTTATCATAATTTCAATAGTGTTACTACATTTTGTGCTAGCTTGCTGAATGAAAATTATTCAATAAACTCAAATGCAAAGGGAATAATCAGATTATTCAGTTATTTTTTACACCTTTATCACGAATTTGATAACTTGGGAAGTGTTTACAGGCCTGATAGGATAGATTATTAATATAGAAAATATGGCCACTGAGTCTGTTTTTATGATCACTCAGTTTATTTTTGCCTAATACTCCCCAGTTCCCATATCTCTTGGAAGTTGGTTGAACTGTGGGTTCAGTGGGTTGGTTGAACTGGCTGGTTGTGGCTGGCTGTGATAGATGAAAATAGATATTTGACAGATGTGACAGATAGATATATTTTTTTTTTTTTGTTTTCTTCGCTCTAGGGCAGGCAAAGGGCTTTGAGCCCATACAGCCAAGTCATAAGTAAATTTATAAGTAATTCAAAGCAGCGAGTTCATGCTATCCTGACATTCTTGACTCAGTATGGAGCAGTGACAGTGACAGCAGATTTTAGTATTGGCATCACTGACTGTCATAAATTCCATCAGGAGCAGTGACAGTGACAGCAGATTTTAGTATTGGCATCACTGACTGTCATAAATTCCATCAAGCTCCGACCGAACCTATGGCCAAGCCATGGATGTAGTACCAAATACTATAGAAGACTTTATACGCACACCTCTTGACGTTTCTCATACAATGACTTGGCAACCTCCGTTCACCTCATGCCGCTAGGGGCGCTATAACATTTTGCATACAAAACGCACAAAAGTTTTGAAATCGTTCACCTCATGCCGCCCTCATGCCGTAGGGGCGCTAGTGTCGCCTCTTGCCCGAATTCTTCCGAAGCTGTGCGTATTACTCGTCTATAGTATTTGGTAGTACTTGGGTAGTACGTACCTAGTAATGGCCAAGCAGGGTCAAGCAAGATCCAAGTCTTTGGTAACCACGAATCTATAGATTCGTGTGATGTAACCACATGGGTGGGCCACATGGTAACTGTGTGATTTGGCTGGCTTGGGTCGCGGATTGCCTTGTCGCTCGAATCTTGCTACGCAATCAATAAGCTTTTTTTATCGCGAAATATTTTTTTTTTGTTCTGTGGAGTGTAATAAATCTATACAAATAAAACAATACCGTGATAGGGGGTGACTGGCAGGTAACGCACAGCCTAAACCCTTGGACATAAAGACTTGAAATTTGGAGAGAATGTTCCTTGAGTATTCTAGGAGGAGCACTAAGAAGGGTTTTTTGGAATTCCACCCCTAAAGTGGCGAAATGGGGTGCCAAAGTTTGTATGAAGGAACAAAAACGCGTGACCCGATTCAAACAAAACTTGATATAAATACTCTACAAAGCAAAAAAATAAACATTTGTTTCAAGATTTTCTGATAATTAATTGCTAAGGAATTGGGGGTAGAAAGTTCTTAAATCTGTAAATCGAAACCGTGACTTACGGACAACGCCCAGCCTAAACTACTCGTTAGATAGACTTGAAATGGACAGAATATTTCTTGAGTTCTCAAGATGAGCAATAAGAAGGGATTTTTCAAAATTCCCACGGCAAACGTAGTTGCGAGGGTATATCAACGCACAACCCAAACCGCTGGGTCTAGAGATTCCAAATTTGCCATATGTAGGTTCCTTATAAGGACTGGAACGACCGGACCGGACCGGATGGAACCGTACCGTACCCACAGACTTCCAATATATTGGAAGTCTGTGACCGTACCTGGCCGTGCCGGACTGGACCGAACCGGACCGGACCGGAATTCATTTCTGAAGAAAAATATGCTAAATTGATAGTAGGCCACGCGGGCGAAGCCGGGGACAGAAGCTAGTACTCAATAAAGTTCATAGAGCATTAAAATAACACAGATTGAGCTAGCCCCATAGTAAGTTCGAAATTTGTGATGGGATACGTTAACTCAACGATACCTAATTTTTATAACAAATACATATAGCTACCTACCTATACCTATAAGTATATACCTAGATAAACATCCAAGACCCAGGCTAATCAGAAAAAGTTCCGGGACCGGGATTCGAACCCGGGTCCTCTTGTGTGGCGGTCTGGCATGGTAACCATTACGCCACGGAGGTCGACAAAAGTTACGATAGTAAATCCAGAAAATAAAGTACATATAGCACACGGGGCGCGGCACCTTCCCTTTTCCCTTTTATACGCATTGACGACGCGCGATCATGCAGACTCACCCTTGTATTCAACTTCATAATCATTTAATAATAGTAACAACTCAATACCTACCTATTCATTCATAATAAATCAGTTTTTAGTTGATTTGATCTAAGTATGATTTTTGAGTAACGAAAACCCCATAATATATTTTTTTCTAAATCACTTCAACTTATTTATTTTTTCTATAGAACCCTAGAACCCACCTAGAACCTAGAACCTCTCTTTACATAACACCTCACACCTCAGAACAATACGCGCAGAGTTGGATTTATAAACTGGTAACCCTATTTTTAGAATAGGCAACGCATGCGTATTGCGGTTCTCGAATGAATTTATTCGTCATTCATTGTTCGTAGAGGCCGACATCGCGGAGCGTTAGTTTTTCTCAATCTACAAATTTTGCCAACGAGTTATTGCATACAACCAAATACAAAATGCCTAACCAGGTTTTAACTATAGAGCCACAAAACGAGCTAAAGTTTAAAGGTGAGTACTATTACGTTTTTCTGTACATGTAGCAACCACCGCATTGGAAACTTGGGCAGCATACATAGGTCGTAAGCCAGCCAAATGCTGACAAATGGAGTTTCTATTTCCAGATATCGGCATTTTGTCCGGGTCCGTTAATGTATGTATATCGTGTATTTCATTATATTTCACGTTTTTTACGGTAGAATGTAGCTTAATTTGTAATAAGGTGGGTACATACGCCAGCGTTCTTCGGTATTTCATGTACTTATCTACCTATGTACATGACATACATGCTGTTCGATTACACTTATTTTGAGTGATTCCTGTAAATCGAGCATTCGGGAACAGTTTGTTTTTGAATAGAGTAATGTCTCATGTAAATTGCAAGTAGATGAGGGTAAACTTTTAGGTTTTTTTTTTCCTTCCATTGTAGGTAGATAAAATTAGTGAATCATTTGCAAGGTCTATTTTACCTAATTAAATGTTCATTAGATGCATTAATCTGTATAAGAATTTGTGTTTCTATCAAGGCTCCAATTTTATTGATCTGAAAATAATCACCATGCCTGTATGAATTAGATTTGGGTAAATATTATTGCCACCCTTTTTTGTGCTTTAAGTAGAAGAACAAAAGGAAAATTTCTGCTGTGTGCAGATGTAAAAAAATACTTTTACAAATGATCATAATATTATGCTTTCTCTTACTTAAATATCTCTCGAGTCTCTCCTAATGTTTTATCCAGCTGCTATGTCATAGAAAGTATACAATATTTTATTCAATCAATAACTCTTAACTTTTTTGTCGAACACTTTCAATGACCATTCACAACAACATAATTAACTAGAGAGATTAATTATTGCCATCCACCTGGTGCTGATAGGTGACATTTTTCGTTCAAAAATATTTTTAAATGAGAATGGTTTGTTAAACCACCAACTATAGAAAAACAATAATAGATTAATTATTATGAACAAAGAAAGTTTATACTTTGGTATTAATAGAAACTATATTTTATCATATTCAAAAGATTTAAAAAGAAGAAAAAGTAAGACTATGAAAATCTAGAGAATTAATCTCCTATCGTATGGACAGTTATACACACATTGCCATTTAGGAGTACAAATAAAGGGTACATGAGATAGCTACCACTCAAATTAACTCTCACCGGATCTGAATTCAGATGTTGTCGAACCATGTGGTTAAAAAAATCAGCCTCTAACAATATTGAAGAGCTGACATTGGCTTGGTGGAAGAGACGTGAGAAGAGACAAGTGCCCTTTCTCAATCATAGTTACAGCCCTAAAAATGAAAGTTGCTGGTAAATCACTGATTTTGTATCAGGCGTAATCAGGACAAAGCACTATTAAAATTTTTACAGTAAAATGACAACTGAAAATGTCACTCATGCTTGCACCACATATGCTTATAGCCAAAAAGACTGAACACATATGTATATTTATTTATTTTTAAAATGAGCCACAGTTCTCATTCACAGAATAAGACATTATCAAAATAAACAAACTTATCATAACTTCAGATATTTTTAAACAACATTATAAAAACTTTAAAAAAAAACATGTTAAAATACAAATATAAAAACCAACCCCATAAATGTAGTGTATATATTTGGTGAACCACTCTGTCAATGTTCCAATCATCTATTCTATAGCAATTTAAAAACATAGCAATTTATAAACATAGAATGTTTATAAATTGCTTTGTCCTGAATGATTGACTGACTGACAGATCAACACAGCTTAAACCACGAATTAGAGACCTGTTTTCTTTGTATGACATGGGTATCTGAAAAGAACTATTTTTTTTAAAATTCGCACAGGATAGACAAATTGCGCAAGTTCCCTAGTCTAATACTGTATGAATGGAAGTAACTTAACTCAGAAATCTTGTAACTAATTATTTATCCATAAACTGACTCGGTTCTACAATAAACAGTTTATGACAAAATTGAAGATGACGAAAGTTTAGTCTTTCTCTCTCTTATGTTGCATTTAAACAAAAAATATTCAACACACTGCAAGCGTTGAACATTAGAATTGACATCAATCTATCTTTTCTTCCCTAAGGGTAGGTAGTAGCTAATCTGGAGGAGATTAGCTACTTTTAGTCATGGATATAGTCTTTTTTTTAATAACGTATATAAGAGTCAATGGACTAACTATAAAATGTATGTTAAGCCTCAATTACTAGATCAGATTACATAATATTTTTGTGTGACTGTTTGTTTTGGTCTAGTGGTTTTCTATGTATAATAAAATCATATTTAAGTACCAAAAAAATATTTATGTATATTTATCAAAAGCTCACTTAGTTTGTGACGAGTTGGCGATTTTTTTTTTTCCGTTAGAATTTTATTTATTCCATTTAACTTCGTAATTGTTTATCTAAATAGCTAAAATTCTGCTCATTTTCCATTGCGGCTGGTTGACAATATTGCCATATGTATCTGCTCTCAGGGATATTATAGTCAATATTATTGTTTTTTTTTAGTTGATTTCTCAGGACTCTTCGAACTGGGGAACACCACATACATGCGATTGATAAATCCTTCCAGTGACACAGTATTGTTCAAAATAAAAACCACCGCACCAAAGAAGTATTGCGTACGTCCTAATTCAGGAATTCTGGAACCTAATTCTAAGGTTGATATTGCTAGTAAGTATACAATGATGAAGTATGACCAGTTTTATTGTGAAGCGTATTTTACTCAATATCCATAACATATAAACCGATTTGTTACTGCTGCGTCGCGTATAGAAAAAATATATATTCGTTTCGCGGTTAAAAAAAACAATCGTTCGCGGTCATACACGTCGTACTGCACCCAACTTCAATTTTTAGATATTCAATTTTTCATCCTTTCCTTTTCAATGCTATGTTGTACAAATGTTGCTACAATTTTCAGTATTATTTTTACTGTGACATTACCTTTCTTTATGAACGTATATTTGTAGCCAGACTGTTGCAGTCTTATGCTTATGCTACTACACCGGGCATTTGCGGGATCGAAAGACTCATACCGTGATGCCTCTTAAAATAGCATGACTTAAAAAACCTAGTGATATAAAATCCATAACACATTTGCCATTATATAAATTGGTATAACAAAAAACGCATATTAAAACAAAAACTAAATATATGAATTAAAATCCATAATAATAAAAACTATTACGTTTATAAATATTTAGCTATTCTAACTCAAGTAGGCACACAGTGTTGATGCTGGGTAATCAGACAAAGATTCTGCCAATCAAAAGACATGAAACATCATGCCAAGAAATGCCTTTAGACACAATACAAATTTAAAATTATATAATATTAGATGATAAAATTAACTTCTATTTACAAAAGCAATATTACTTAATATTTATTATTTATGTACATAACATACATAATATTAAATTGGGTATGTAACTATGTAACTAATCACTATTATGAGTAAAAAATATTGTATGAAGTGAAATGATCATTATTCAGATATATATTATAGGTACCTATATACTGGGTGAATGTGGGCTAAAACAATATATTTCTGAAACATATGTATATAAAAATTATGGATTATCAATTTAGGTATTTTAATTTATGGATTTTGCTCACCGTTTAAAGTAACACTGGTGCTAATTCTGTTGTACATTTAACTAAACAAATTTTGATAGGACCAAAGGTGCTGTTATCCTTCCTTGGTTTACAATTAGTGACAAGGATAGCACCACTTCTAGTCCTGTCAAAATTATTTAGTCTAGTTAAATGTACAGCAGAATTATTAGCACCAACTAGTTTTACTAAAAACCAAGAGAAGAGTACAGAACATTTAAGGTCAGTGTTTTGGTAATTTGTCAAACAGATTCACAAAGTATGCTGACTTGACAGATAACTGGCAGTTATAAGGAGCCCATGATGCCACTACTTAATATTTTATATTTTCAGTTACACCACAACCTGTGTATGTGGATCCAAATGAAAAACATAAACACAAATTCATGGTGCAAAGTGTCATCGCTCCCGAGGGGAAGACCAACGTTGATCAAGTGGTATGTTTTATATAATAATTTTTTTATACCACTAAGGTGGCAAACAAGCCTTTGGCCCGCCTGATGGTAAGTGGTCATCATAGCCTATGGACCCTTGCAACACCGGGAGTATCACTCGCGCGTTGCCGACCCTGTAGAAATCTTTTAATGCACCTTTCGAAGAACCCCATATTATAGTCTAAAGAAAAGACTCTTTACTTTAAGCCTCCGCTACAGGGTTTAAAAGGGATTTGATAGATTAAAAAAAACCGTGTAGACAGTAGTTTCGTTGAATCTTAGTTCCAAATCTATGTTTTTGTATGACAAACTTTATCATCACAAATGTCATCACAAATGACATGAATCTAAAGGTCAGTTAAACACACTTTACCTCCTTATTTAATAAACAAATGTGCCAAGGTTTAACTAAAACTTTGTCATTTTCATTTAATTTTATTATGTATAATCGAGTTGTATTCATTGCAGTGGAAGGAGATTAGCCCAGATCAGCTTATGGACTACAAGCTAAAGTGTGTGTTTGAAACCCCTCGAGGCGCCAATGTAAGTATTAATATTTTTTTTACCTTCGATCTGCAACTAATAAAGACGCTGTAGTTCTTGGCGAAAGAGTATGTTGATTGATGTTTGGATGTCTTGGTACTCCATGACCAGACCTTCCTATTTAAAGTGAAGCAAATTGTCACCTGGAGTTTGTATGTTAAGTAGACTCTCTGCTGTTCTTATAAAATTAATTTGGTTCATACTACATTTTTGTTTTCTGTTGTAACTATCCATTCCATCCATTTGTGTTCCACAATATGTAGTATACACTAATATTATTATAGTTTTGAGTTTAATCCTTATCCCCTAAACTAATATTTATCCCATAAACATGCATTCGTATTAATGGCTGAGAACATCGTCCGTTCGTCCCAAATATTACTTCTTACAATGTTTTGATAACTTGCAAGAGACTGTGGCGACACCTATCGCCATACAGAAGAACTACAGAGTGAAGAAAAAGTTCACAATGCGAACACATGACGTCATATACGACGACACTTAGAAATCCTGAATCGCGCTATCGAAGTTTCTACGATATGGAGATATATATACAACCTCCGACACATACATTGTCGGAGCCGCGGTTCCCCAGGCATGACACCCAGCCTGGCCGGAAGATCTTCCCTTTGTGGCGGTCGAGCACATCGCCATCGCTCCCGCTACAGTGGTGACCCCGACGTGATTGGAAGCAGCCTTCTTCATCATATCTCCTCATCAGCTCTGACGTCATCACATTCTTCACTCCTCAACTTGAAGCCTCATCATCAGCAATCTCACAGCACTCCAGCTACGGGGAAAATCAGGTTCATCGCAGCCGACTCACCGAGCTACCTGTTCCTGCGCCCCTTATCCCGACTCACTGGGATAACCCTCATCCCGACTCACTGGGATATTCCTCATCCAGACTCACTTGGATAACCCTCATCCCGACTCACTGGGATATTCCTCATCCAGACTCACTTGGATATTCTGCATCCCGACTCACTGGGACATGCATCATCCCGACTCACTAGGACATCACTCATCCCGATTCACTGGGATACATCAAGCACGCACGCTCACGCCCGACTCACTGGGACACTTGGAGCACGCACACTCAAGCCCGACTCACTGGGCAAGCTAACGAGAAGCACAGACTGCTGATCATCATCTCATCGGACCTTCGATCCTGGAGGGGAGTACTGTGGCGACACCTATCGCCATACAGAAGAACTACAGAGTGAAGAAAAAGTTCACAATGCGAACACATGACGTCATATACGACGACACTTAGAAATCCTGAATCGCGCTATCGAAGTTTCTACGATATGGAGATATATATACAACCTCCGACACATACATTGTCGGAGCCGCGGTTCCCCAGGCATGACACCCAGCCTGGCCGGAAGATCTTCCCTTTGTGGCGGTCGAGCACATCGCCATCGCTCCCGCTACAAGACTAACTGGCAAATTTTCTTTGCAGGACGCTGGAGACATCGCCGCTGAGAACGAAGTCACCACCACCACCAAGAAGCGAGTAGCTGTGGCTGATGAAGCAAAATCCACTACAAAGGTAATGCAAATTTATATATCTGTTTTTAGGTGAGTGTTAATATTTGTTTTCTGGAAATTCCTCACTGCAACAGTTCACCACACTGACCTGACTATGAAGTTATAGCTCGTGTTTTTACAATTATATGTAGTGTTTGTGAGCTTTTTTAATTTTTATTTGCCTGTTCAATTGACTGTGCAAAATGGGTGCCAAGACTTGGTACGAACGTTCGTGTCATGTTGGCTGTCATAGGGAGGCGTCACCGTCGAAGATTTCCGAAAGGGATTTGTGACCTAGCTTGGCATGTTTTTGAAATTGTCTTCCAGGATGCAGTAGAGGGTCTTATCCAGAACGAGACGAAGAAGCGGAGGGACGAGGAAGCGTTGGGGAGTTTAACCGCGAAAATGACGGTACCCTGATATTATTTCCTCAATCATAAAAATTGCGACATTTAAGCCACGTTTCGCAGGTTTCTAATGCGTTCCAGTTAAACCTGCTGTACACGGGTAGAGTATATGGTAGAGTACTAACTATCCCACTAACTATACTAATGTAGACAGCATTGGTATAGAAGAGCACCTAGCACCGGGGGCAAGCTACTTTATCACTTTCCCCCACCCCGGTGTCTACTCTACTCTACCGTACACCAAGCCATGTAAACGGTTACTAGAGTAACAAGTTAAGTTTATTAGTGCGTTCTTTACATTTTCTCGAGTGACGTTTATGGTGGCCTATTCAGGCGTTACTCTACTAACAAAATGTAAATTTAGGTGTAGACAGTTACTCTACTAAAACTGGTAGAGTACTTGGAATGGTAGAGTAGTATGCCAGTTGACTCTACCGTATACTCTAGCCGTGTACAGCAGGCTTTACGGTGAGCAGGCAGCAGTAATATATTTTAAAGTTAATGACTTATCAAATCTGACGCTATCATTGTCAAGTTAAAGATGAAAAAACATAGTTTGATACATAATGTGTCATTAACTTTCAAATGTTTTTGACGACCTCCTTGACGTAATGGTTATCACGCCGGACCGCCACCCAGGAGGTCCCGAGTTCGAATCCCGGTCGGGTCATGATGAAAAACGAACTTTTCTGATTGGCCTCGGGTCTTGGATAGTTATGTTATAAAATATAGAATCGTTGAGTTAGTATCCCATAACACAAGTTTCGAATTTACCTTGGGGCTAGCTCAATCTGTGTAATTTGTCCCTTTATATTTATTTATTTATTTGTGCAACTCGCTTTGAGTACATCTGTAGGATAAATTATCAGTTATGAATTTTTAAACAATTTGTCTCACAGATAAACTAACTGGAACTTATCAGATACCTGTGGAACAGGCCCTTAGTGCATCTACTCATTTATCTAAACTCTGGGAAATTTTTATAATTATGCTCGACAGCATACAAATTGTAAATTATGCTTAATTGCACTCATCTGCTCGAAATGCATTGCATAAGAAAATTATGGAAATCAGGCTTCTATTTTTTTCTTTTGTTATTTACAAGGTGTATCAGTAATCTGTATGTTATCGCCTCAAAGACTTTAATAGTGCGTAGTAAACTAATCATTTGTAATTTACAGTCTAATGTAACAAAATAGAATATGTATAACGAGTCTATAGATTTATCTAATAACAATATTTGTAATGTCTGTATAAAGCCACCGCTAGAATAGATTCACTTAAACTTTTGTTCAAAATTTCATTTCATTCCATACGCCGTCGTAGTCTTCAAAGATGACTGCACTGGCGAAATGCAGTCGTCACAATGTTTTGGTCAATGGAAACAGGTCAATGTGGTATCACTCGCCACGGTCGCACTGTCTAGGAAACCTATATCAGCGGTCGATAACGTTTTGACAGGCGAGGCAACTTTGTGACAAAATTTGAAATATCGAGGCAGATCGCACTTTAGTATCTAGTTATAAATCTAGGAATTAGACTGCAACTTACAAAACTGTCGCGGGCGCCAAAGGAGATGCAAGATAATATTTTTGATTTTGAGTTAATAGATTTGGTTGCTTTGTCTCGAGCGGTACGTGTATCGTCCACGGGCCACAGTTTGACGACCACTGACTTAAATAGGACCCTTCTAATAGTTGCATGTTTTATTTTTATTTGCAATTGTACCTTAATGATATTTCATACTTACTCTCTCTTATTAATAATTTAATATTAATGTTTTTTTGTCATTCCAGTCCACTACCAAATCTGAAAATGTGGAAAGTGATCTACAGAAGGCGTCTTTAGAGGTTATCCTTTTGAGAGAGGAGGAAAGTAAACTAAGACAAGAAAATCTGCAATTAAAAGTAAGTGCATTTTTTTAAATGACTAATCAACGATTCTACCGTCTCTTTTGTGTACCTACGTAATATTATCTATGCATTGGTTATTTTTAATAGTTCTTCGCTCTAAACATTTTTACTATGACCTTGCGAATTATTCCATAATGTCGTGTTTGTTGTTTTGCTATCCGCAATTGCTGTTAAATGGTGTCAGTGTTTTTATGCCATCCGACTCATTAATGTGATTTAACAAATATCGGCTATCAATAGCCGAATGCGACGACTTAACGAGCACTGTAAAGTACGAAGAAGCTCAAGATTTTTAAACTCATCCATAAACTATATATTGACGACCTCCGTGGCGTAATGGTTACCACGCCAGACCGTCACCCAGGAGGTCCCGGGTTCGATCCCCGGTCGGGTCATGATGAAAAACGAACTTTTTCTGATTGGCCTCGGGTCTTGGATGTTTATCTATATATGTATTTGTTATAAAATATAATATCGTTGCGTTAGTATCCCATAACACAAGTTTCGAACTTACTTTGGGGCTAGCTCAAACTGTATGAATTGTCCCTATAATATTTATTTATTTATTTATATACTGATCGGGGTCGTTGTTACTTGTCTAGTTTGTTTATTTAATTTATAACGCGATCGTGACTCTAAATTTGCGAATTATGATTATGTTTTATCTACAATCGTGCGTAGTGCGATTGCGAATTATCACTTGCTCGAACAATGCATTACTTGTACAGTCAAAAGCAACTAAAGCTTTTTATGCACAGCGTTTATAACCCCTGTACAATGGTACAATGTTCAATGTTAAGCTTGATTTTTGCACTTGACTATACTTATACTTAACGAATTTTATTCTTATAATTGAATATTTTAAGTTGATAAATTGTATTTCTGACTGTTTTTTTTATCGGCACTTGCCTGCAACACATTGCTACTGTCTGAGTAACTTTGTGGAGCAAATCATAACCCCGGCATTACTTGCGAAATTGATCGAATAGTTCAGTCAATAACGTAGTTCTAGTTTTCTCGTTGACCATAACGTTGACTGAACTAGAACTCTTGCTTTTGTCTAAATTCAAAAATGGAGGTCCAGCCTTATTTAGTTTAGGGTTCTTAGAACTCAACGAATTTACCCAGAAAGATACTGGAAAAATTATCTTGATTATTGCAAGACTGATACTTATGTTCTACAAATTGGCAATCCTGCATTATGATGTGGCGGCGTCATAACGATGATCTAATTAACATCTCGTTTGCAATATTTGCTTACAGTAGCCAGTGACGTAACATATTACGTCATGGCGCCGCCGGTCCGATCTCCGCGATTATTTGAAGCGGATGTAATATCTTAGTAATATTTATTTCAAAGGGCTTTGAAGATTTTTGAATTCAGCCAGGCCTTGCTACACATTTTTATGGTGCTCCCACACTGAAGTTATATAACGTTAATGAACAAATCGTAACATTCAGTGTGGAAACAAAAATTTAAATGTTTTAAAATGTTAGCTAATGTTACAGTTTCCAACATGTACAGTCACCTCCATAAATATGTAATTACTTTAGTACCTTGTCACTTTCGTATATCAGTTCAAACTAAAGTGCTACTACTAAAGTGATTACGTATTTATGGAGGTGACTGTACCATTTATACTTTTGACCCTTGACGAGATGGTCATTTTGAGAAAATTTGACATAAAATACTAGCCAAGTCAAAATCTTCAAACTGATGCGACCATTTTGAAACCGGTTTGATTCGCATGGCCATGTGCGGTCTCATATGGGTCTAGTAGAGAGTAGCTTATGTGCACTAGAGTCGTGTTGTGTTTATAGTGCCGCGAGCTTTAATAAATCAGACAGGATGTTTCTTTGTTTTCCATCACACGTTGTAAATTATTTCAGTGTATGTAATTTGTAATTCTTACTCAACGAGCTCTCCGTTACCTTGCGTAGGTAGATACCTGTTGAGCAAGCTTCAAGTATATTTTTTGACGTTCATTTTAAGAGTGAACCTTTCTGAAGACTACTAGACTTAAATCTTCAAAACTCGTTCAAATCTCGTGTCAATCTCAATCGCTGTCTCACTCATACAAAATAGGAATTGAGCGGGATAGCGATTAAACGATTTTTGTTACGAGAATAAAGCCGCTGCTGGTTTCTAGTCTTGTACAGTCAGGAGCACCTTGAGCTTCACACTTGCAGTACAATTTTGGCTCTTATGGCATAGAACTTAAGAATGGTACAAAGTCGGATACGTAAAGGTCGACTTGACTGTACATCACTAATATCAAATACTATAGAAACTCTACCGAGATAATACGCACAGCTTCGGAAGAATTCGGACAAGACGCGCGACACTAGCGCTACTATAGAAATAGGGCGGCATGAGGTGAACGATTTCAAAACTTTTGTGCGTTTTGTATGCAAAATGTTAACGCGACACTAGCGCCCCTAGCGGCATGAGGTGAACAGGAAGCTGCCAAGTCATTGTATGAGAAACGTCAAGAGCTGTGCGTATTATATTTCTATAGTATTTGCAAATATTAGGTATGCCTTTATTCATGCAACCTTTCCCTACCACCATTTACATTCCTCAATAATCTCATTTCTATGTATAAAAAGGAATCAGAAGTTTTCCCTTGCTTTACGTACACAGCGAAAGTTAATATCATATGCTTCAAACGAATTTTATAGTATGGCTAGTGAAACCCGCGCAACTTGGTTTGCGTGTAGTTATGAACAGCAGCGCCATCTATATGAGACTCCTGACCAAATCCTAAGGGAATCGCGAAATTTTCGGGATAAAAAGTACCCTATGCCTATGTGTTAATCCAAGGTTGGCGATTTGAGCGTAAAGAAGTAACAACACACAACTTTCGCCTTTATAATATTAGTAGGATTACAAGTTTCATAACTATGCTCACATTTAGCATAAAAATCTTTGTTCTTATTTCTCTACCGTCTACCCTGGTCACCTTTTTCATTGGTATACTGTACATTATAGCTATCTATAATACACAAGGCTTTCCTTATTTTGGCATTTGTTTTTCGTTTCCCCATTCTTACTACAGATGGCGCTGTTAGGAAATTATCGAATTCTGAATCGCGCTATGGTTTGCACTTTACTACAAGCTAAAGGCTCCAAATTGAAAGCACTATTTTGCCAATAAGTAACGTTTACCTTCATGTTAATAAATTTTTGTGAATCCTTTAAGGATTTATTATTGTTATTATTAATTAGACCAGCAGCATTATGCTGATGTGTCTATCTATGCCACAGTGAAAAAATAAAATCCACTAGTCGGGTAATATCGCTTTTTTTTAATATCGAATCGAAACTATATATCGATATTTGATATCGGATTTTGAAACACTATATTTTCTGAAACTATATATTGACGGATACAGCATGCATAGGCATACGCGCGCGTGACAAGACAACTATATTGCAACGAAAAATCGCTCCATACGATATCGTAGTTTTCATTTTAATATCATACAGATCGTCGCCTATATACTGGTCAGAAATCGTAAATCGGATATCGGCTGAACTTGAATCTATATATCACATGAAACACTATATACGCAACGCGACATTTAGCAATATAGTGTTTCATGTGATATATAGATTCAAGTTCAGCCGATATCCGATTTATGATTTCTGAACAGTATATAGGCGACGATCCTGTACGATATTAAATCAGGCATCGGGGACTTTCGGTTGAGTTCGGAACTTCGGACACGTAACGCGATATTTAGCAATATAGTGTTTCATGTAATATATAGATTCAAGTTCAGCCGATATCCGATTTACGATTTTTGAACAGTATATAGATTCAATATCTATATACGTTTTGTATCGCCCACTCCTACTAGTCAAGACACTTCACTAAGTTCCATGTCCATTACTTTAAAACTGTGCTATTCATAATATGTACCTATTATATATAAAGCATTTTTTAGGTATAGTGTTGCTTAAGCCTTATGATTATATTTAATTACGAAAAATAACAGATGAAGTAACTTTCGCCTTTATAATATTAGTAGGAATTCTTATGTATACCAGTTGCCAAATTTAAATACCTTATATAATTGTATACATAATACAAAGAATAATGTGCATTATTTGCAATACACAAACTAAATTACTAAATACACATCTGTGTATACTGAATAAGACATTGTCTTATTCAGTCCGTATTGGAGGTGTTTCAAATATTCTGATGAATCTTTTTAAGTCAATTTGAACTAACATTGAATTGTTTCAGAAATTATTTTGATGAAACCTAGATTAAGTATTTAACATTAATTATGTGGAATAAGTTCAATTATATTGTTTAAACGAAATTAATAGTTCGTGGCATGTCCTCAGCTCTAAATAACTGCTTTGCAGCGGCGAGGTATCGATTCTATTAATTTGTTACATTTTTCAGAAGAAATTGAGTTCCACTCTTCTAAAAAAACATCATAAAGCTCTCTCAAATTGCCGTATATCATGCTTTTTTCTTCATTACGCACCAAAGATTTTCAATCTGATTTAGATCTGAGCTGTTAGCTGGCCAATCTAAGACCGAAACCGATTGTGATTCGAGAAACTCTTTTATTAAGCGTGCCATGTGTTTATCGCCAAAATATCATTATCGTGCTGAAATATCCAAATTATCGGAAGTTTCTTTTCAGCATATGGTAACATTGTTGTTTCCAATATACTTTTGTATTGTAGCTGATCCATGTTATTTTCTACGAGCCTAACAGGTCCGACTCCGTGACCAGAAAAGCATCACCAAATTTTCCTGCGAATGCAAGGCGAGCTTGCCTATGGCACTGTTTCTACATTGGCACCTATCTGTCTTGTTATACATCCATGCAACTTTTCTTCTACCAAACGTCTTCGAATAGTGCGTGCTGAGATCGCTGTAGAGTTGTTTTCTCCAAAATACTCTTTTCTTATATAAAAGGATTTTGTTTTGCCAAAAGAACAATATTTCTGTTCATCTCGTCGCGTCGTCTTTCTCTGTTTATATGCGTGGTATATTTGAAGTCGTTTATGATACGTATTAAAATGTTTCACAGCATGAAAAACCGTCTTTTTACAAGACCAAATCTTTTCACGAAGTTTCATTATGACTTCTCTAGTAGATTTGTCGAAAAATCTTTAACGTTTTAAATAAATATATGACTTGACAATCGCACTAAAAAATCTAATTAAATTAGGTATTACTTGTGAGATATATTGTGATTTCTTGCGATGGCCGAGTCACTATGAGATGTTGTTAGTCTAGATAATTCCGTAACAACATAAGACAGAAGGTCCCTTAAGTAGGGACTACCTAAATAAATTAATAACCGACTTGGTATTACATGGATCTTACAACTTTTTACGGTAGAACAACTGAGTTGCGAGACTTGTTTTTTTGACCAGTATTGTTTTTTTATGGGATTATTTTTTTACACACGTTGAAGTGCTTCGTGCAGAGTGAAAATGGAATTAACTCTAAACGGTTTTAGAGCGATGATTTTTTATGTTTTTTAAAGTTCTCTCTCTCCTCAAGATTGTGCTGCTCGTCTCAAAATGCTTTTGGAAGGACAGCACTCGGTATGATTATTGGCGATTGGTATGAACCATATTCAGAAAATTTTACATGAAGAATTAAAAGTGCGGAAACTTTGTTGTCACTGGATCCCTGACGGCGAAACAGAAGCGGGCTCGCTTGGAATAGTGCTCGCACATGTTACTGAAGTTCGACCACGGACATTCAAATGCTGTTTGACATTGTCACAGGAGACGAAACGTGGATTTATTGTTTTGAACCCGAAAAAAACAAAGTCTTGTGAATGGGGTTTGAAAGTGAGAAAAGGCCAACAAAAGTGAGGCAGGCGAAAAACGTGGGTAAAAAAATGATCGCGTTTTTTTTTCGGCTACGGGTCCCGTTCTGCACAGTTCCACTCGAAGATCAAAAGAGTTTTAATGCTGATTGGCATTCTACCAATTGTTTACCCAGAGTCTTAGAAAAAGTTCGCGACGCTCGCGCGAAGACGCTCAAGAAGTGTTCTCGTACATGACAACGCTTCTTCGCACACGGCCAACAAAACAAAGTCATTTTTAGCCTACGTTATAGCAAACGTAGAACGGGTGACCAGTTCTACGTTTTCGATCCTACACATAGCCCAGACCTAGCAATCTGTAATTTCTCGATTTTCCCTAAAATCAAAGATTTGATGAGAGGCTTCACTTTTACCAACTCTGAAGAGGCAGTGATGGCGTTCAATCAGCACGTAGAAAACATGTCTTCGGATCTGTGGTCCTCCTGTTTTAGAAAATGGTTTTATCGAATTAAACAGTGTTTAAAATGTAAAAGAGAGTACTTCGTGAAACAATAAACATTATATTTTGGTTTTAACGTGTTGTTTTTTTAAGTTACGCAAAACTTTCAGTGTGACCTACGTAAAACATCTGTAAGAAAATTCTGCTAGTGTGTTTGAAATATCTTGTTTCAAACCATAAACGTTCTTAATTATATGACCGCCACTGTATATGCACTTAACTTCATACTTATTATCAACTCGCGATACAGCTCGGCTTGTTAAATCAATACGCCTAAACAGCTAAACCTATTTATGTAAATAATGGACAGCATAGTGACCGGAGGAAAAATATAGTATTGATTAATGCGGAACTTACTTTGCCTTCACCTGGTTATTCAAAGTGGAGGGCCCGCCACCCAAGGCCGACATAGAGAGACCTTCTAAGGGAGGGCATGAACTATTCACGAGCAATTGAAGCGTAATCGCAGGGAAAGTGCACGTAGAATCCATACTTCACTTTTCCCGACTCTAATCGCTAATGGGTCGGATTTTTTCTTTTTAATAAGCGGGGTGCGTAATAACTACTACGCATTTATAGACGCTATGTCTGTTTCATACATTTGTTTGAGAGAAAATATCTATTAGCAAATGTTCCGACTCGGGAATAAAAAGCACGCCACATTTAAATTCTGATGACCGTCCTTACCATGCGCATAAGTTTGACTAGTCTAGAACTATGTAGATTACTAGCTGCTGCCCGCAGTTATAAAATAAAATAAAATAAAAATAGCCTTTATTTCTACTATAACTTAAATTATTTTAACACTTACACACCATAGATATATACTACAAAAAACTTACTCTATTTATCAAATTTTAAAGTATGTGTTATCTAAACTAGTTACACTATTCATTGTTGGTAGTAGTCGCCTCTACGGCGTAGGCCTCTCCCAAACCCTTCCATACGTCTCTTTCTCGCGCCAGCTGTACCCACTGAGAACCACATCTGTAGTTGAAAACGTCTCTCCATCTTTTATATGGTCTGCCTATCTTTCTTTTCCTGTTTCTTGGTACCCACTCTGTTAATCGTTTTGTCCATCTATTGGCATTCATCCTACAAACGTGTCCAGCCCATTGCCACTTTAACAGTCTAATTCTTTTTCGTACATCTGTTATTTTTCTGATCTTATCGTTGTTTATTTTATCTGATAGTTTAATACCGAGCATGCTTCTTTCCATTTTACGTTGGCAGATCGCAATTTTTTCTTCGTCTTCTTTTCTCAGCGACCATGTCTGGCAACCGTACGTTAAGCATGGTAGTATTACTACCTCATACAGCTTTTTCTTTATATTTATATTGACGGTATTATTTTTCATTATTTCCTTTAAACCCCAATTTTTTTCTAGGCAAGAGTAGTCCTTCTTTGAATTTCATTTCCTGTACTGTTTTCGAAAGATACCATCTGTCCCAAATAAATATATTCATTAACATATTCAAATTTTTCTTTATTAACTATGATATCTATTGGTTCTCCGTTTGTTAAAATTTTTGTTTTCGTTGTGTTCAGTGATAGTCCCACTTTATAACTTTCCCTTGCCAACTCTTTGACCATACTCTCTAACTCTGATGCGCTGTCCGCAAATACGGCAATGTCGTCGGCAAAACGCAGATGATTCAGCAGTTCTCCGTCGACTTTTATTCCTTTCCTTTCCCAATTTAATTTCCTAAACACAGATTCAAGCACGGCTGAAAATATTTTAGGAGAGAGTGGGTCTCCTTGCCTTACTCCCCTTTTTATGGGAAAATCAGTGCCTTCTCGATCTAACCGCACTTTAGCCCAGCATTTAGAATAAATACTATATATTATACATATTTATGTATTTCGGGTTAACTCCTTGTTGCGTTAGTGCTCTCCATATTGCTTCGAAATATAATGAATCGAATGCCTTTGTATAGTCGATAAAACAAATATATAGAGTCATGTTGTATTCTTTCGTCTTTTCTATTAGTTGTGTTATAGCTTGTATGTGATCCACTGTAGAGTACCCCTTCCGGAAGCCCGCAGTTACCCCCGTTTAATTTTATCAGTCGCAGCGACATCTACTTCATAACGCGTCATTGACTATCAGACTTTTGACCAAATCTTACAGGAATCGCGTACTCTTCGTAATTAAAGGTATCCTATATGTTAATCCAAGGTATCAGCTGCCTACATACCAAATATCATAAAAATTGGCAAAGCCATTTGAGCGTGAAGAAGTAACAAACATACAAACAAACTTTCGCCTTTATAATGTTAGT
The DNA here is from genome assembly GCA_905163395.2 of Endotricha flammealis. Taxonomy (NCBI): domain Eukaryota; kingdom Metazoa; phylum Arthropoda; class Insecta; order Lepidoptera; family Pyralidae; genus Endotricha; species Endotricha flammealis. The sequence continues at coordinate 13,420,385 of LR990852.1, read as the reverse complement.
GGGATTTTGAAATTGAACGGTGAACAACGAAAAGTACAGGTGATAGTTCTAATTCCATAGAAACATCTATAGTTCAAGCCTTTTCTAATGGTATGTAATTTGCATAGTTATTCTTTTACATACTTAGTACAAGAACCTGACGAACTTAGTTTATGACAGAAAAATCAAATTAGCTTGTTATTAGACGGGACAAGCCCACCACACATTCCCACCGATGTGTCTCCTGTGTAGCCATGATCAACAACGGCGACCTCAGATTGACAATAAGCAATGAAGCTTATTGTCAATCAGAGGGGAGAAAAAAATTAGCTTACGAAACATAAACCGAAGATGATTTCACAAAGAAGGTAGAAACGTTAACTTTACTCTTCTTATTAGCTAGCCTGGCCTCCGCGCTCGATCTCACTCCTATGAACTTTTACGTCTGGAGAAGAGTAAAAGTACGAGTTTAGGCAACCGAAATCGAGAAGATTTAATAACTCGTTTCAACATTGCATTCGAGACAACGAAAGAAGATACGTGGCTACGGACGACAACGGTCAACATAAAGGATGACTTTGTTGTGCGTCTGTCTGTCATTCTGTCAAACGGTTTTTTTTTTCAGGAACGCGTAAAGCTATTTAACCAAATTAATATCAAGTACTCAGATCTGCAAATATATTTTTTTAAGTCAATCAATCAACGCAATCAAAAGGTATGCATCTACGCCCATGGGCGTTTTTCATGCTAATTGCCAGGCAACAAAAACCTATAGATTAGAAAGTTTCCGTTGACCTAAAAAAATTAAATTTGGCACAAGGCAAGGTATTGCATAATGTAGCGTATAGGTAAAGGAAAAAATCCCAAAACAGTAAAGTTACATTATTGAAAAAAATTGGGATCCCATATTTATTTGAAGTTGGTAAACTAACCGTGAGTTATACCGATAGACCTCCAAGTTTGTACGGAACCCTCGGTGCGCGAGTCCAACTCGCACTGGTCCGACTTTTTATTTATTTATAAATGTGGTGTTATAGAATAATTGTTGTAAAAGATAATTATATTATCAAGAAATTATATACAATATACTCGTATTAATATCCAAATTTAAAATTCCCTTTAGGTTTATGTCCATCATCATAAAATAAAAGTTTGATGCGACAGAAAATCTATACCAATTTGCCGGTCGTGAAACAAATGCAAAAATAGTTCATTGTGAGTACTGCACTGTGTTGTATGTTGTCCGCGACGAGAATTGATATGAATAATAAATTAATACGGACAACATACAACGTTGACTATAAGTAGGCTAAAAGTCAACGTACTCGCTTGATTGCCGTTTCGTTAGGGTAATTTAAAAATACATGAATCTTTTAGGCTATCCCTGTTAATGTGTACATTTTTTAAGGCGACAAACAAGCTTACACTTGTATTCACTGTGCTCCTCTAACAAAACAGCTGTCTTATGTTCAGAGGCGACAAGATACAATCATTTTTTGCAATGCATATTTTATTTCCTTTTGCAGCAGCGAATGTTAATATTTGAGTTCTTAGTTTGTCAAAGCATAAATTTGAGAATTGATTTATAACATTTTGCATTGGGCACTGTGCGAGAATGCAAAAATACGTTTTTTTTCTAAACCAAGAGCTGTCAAGTCATAACCAAATATTTTTTAGTTTGGTACCATATGTTTCGAAATATATTTAGGTTTGTAGGTTTCCGTTTCGTGCAAGGCGTATTTTATGTTAAAATTATAAAGCTGAAGAGTTTGTTTGGTATTTAATAATAGAACTACTGGTTCGAATTGTAATTGTTTCCCTCTCTTTGTGGGTTTTGTTAGAGAAATTCTGTCATTTACTGGATTATAAGTAACATGCTAGTACAGTACGGAAATTATTATTTCTAGTGGTTAGTAATACTCTGTTGTCAACAACTGCTTGTCGATCGTCGTCAATTACCAATATATATTTATTTATTTATTAGTATTTTTGTTTTCTTGTTAAGCCTTTTTTAATTTGCCAATCTACTATATTATCGTTAGATATTTTTTATTTTGCTTAAGAAATACATAAATTGTATCTGTCAATGGCACTCAGCGAAAGTACTCTGCACTGCAAAATTTTATTCTAAATAAATATAAAGTCAGTAAATTTATTCTGTAAATTTTCACTGTTATCTGTTGTTACTCTTACAATTTATTTATATGTAATACTCACTTAACAACAAATGCGATAATGCGAATTGGAACAAACACGACGGCAATAAAAGAGATCATTATACTTTAAGGTTTGTTAATTGTGATTTGTCTGTTACAGGAGGAGTTACTACGCCTGCATCAGTCGGCCGGCGCCGGCGATGGTCGCATGGCGCGCGGCGCCCACTCGTTCGGCCCCGAGAAAAGCCAGACGGCGTCGGTGCCATGGCTCGCAACTGCGATAGTAATGGCACTTATCGGCATTGTAATCGGCAAGTTCCTCATGTGAATGCCCCTCAGGCCTCGCGGTGACCCAACGCCATCTCACGCACCGCCAAAACACCACGATGCTACCCTCTCGCACAAGGCAGCTTAACCTTCAATATGACGTCTATGCGTCAGCCATGCCGCACTTGTGTTTCCACAACAGTAACAATAATTGACCAGCGATACGGTAAATTTATATTTATTTTCTCTGTAATTGACAGAACCTGTTCTATAAGGGTGGAAACTATAAGCGATCTCACGAGATTAAAAACTATGACTACGGTTAGGTCTAAATAAACTAAATATAAAAGTTCTTCAGATAGTTAGCACTTAGAATAGAATTGTGGTTTTAGAGTAGACCTCGATTATTTCGAAGACGCATCTGCGTGAACTTATAAAATCTATTTCTAAAAAAAGCAATGGAAGAATAACCATCACCCCATTGTGTTTTAAATATTTTATTATTGTTGACAATATTTTTATGATTTTGTTTTAACGATAATAATTTGATTATCAATCAAATAATAATATGTCAATGGTCTTATTTTTTTTGTCATACGTTTTCGTTAGCAATTATTTTTACGTCTATCTATTTAGAATTCAAAGTCCTGACTGATTTAGCTATATATCATTGCACATCCCAAACCGCTGGGTCTAGAGATTCCAAATTTCGAATGTAGTTAACTTACGAAGTCTAGGAGTGTACTAAAAAAGAATTTTTCAAAATACGGGAAAGCGAGATAGATATCGCAAACAAGTTGCGAGTATTTTACTAGTATAAATATAGATAAACAAAACGATACGCGGCGAGTCGCCGAGTCGCCAAGTCGCCTGGGCGACCGTCGACCAAGTGCGTAAACACCTATTTAAACTATACTTAGTCACAGTCGCCATCGACCGAGTCGCCGGCGACCAGTCGACAGTGCGTAATGACACTATGGTTTCACCCAACAGTCAGTCCTATTATAAGTGCTAACGAACTATACGTTTAAACATAACTTTAAACAATTTAAAAGTTAAATATACATTCATAATCACCCTTACCTCAAATTGACTTGAGGAATTTTGTCATTGTAGACCGGTTGTAGACGTTGTTCTGACCACAGAAAATGTTCATTTTACTTATTAGTAGTTTTTTATTATTATACAGAGCTGTGAATCCCCCTTTTTATTTGTGATAAAGATTCAATAATAATATTCTTATCTTATAACCTCGCTTATAACAAGAAATTATAATATTGAGCGGGGCGTCCCTTGATGTACGGACATCGTTGTTCATTTAATCGTACTGTGTGTTCTTTTATATTTTAATAAATTGTCTTTAATATTATGTCTAACATTATGATTATTGGCATTATTAGTAATTTTATTGTAATGATCTATTTATTAATCCAATTTTAACTATCTGCATTTATTATTATTGTGCCGTCAATACATTTTTTGTAATTATTGTATTGCATAGAGGGAGCGTTCGATAGGCGGTGAGGTACTCGCTTTAAATGAATAAATTAGGGTTTTATTGCGCGCCACCTGGCGTTAGCTGAGCTGCCATCACGGATTTCACACTCATGTGGTGGCAACAGTGCCCAACTAGATCCACTCCTTATTGTCGCTCAGTAATGGAAATTCGGTTCATTTGTGTTAATGAGAAGCAGATAACCTGCCCATGCTTATCAATGAATCACATATAGACCCATCTCTAATTACGGGTATAATTATATTGATATACCTGTGTTTAGAACAATCATTTTAAATTAAGTTTGTATTATTTTATTAATAGTAAGATAGGTTTCGATAGCTCAGCTAGCGTCAGTCTGAAGGGACTGCGCCGAATATAATTTGTAATTGGATCGTGAGTGCGTTTGTAACACCGCGAATATTATACTCATAATAACTAGGCGTCATCATGTCATGGTTCATAGCACCTTAATCGTAGATTTGTGTCAGTAAATTTAGAAGGATTTCACTCTTGTTTATTGCATTTTTGTTGAAGTTTAATATATTTTCGTTTGAATTTAAAGATGGTGGTTTGGTTATAATATGTTATATCAACAACCGAAAATATTTAATTTAGAATGTACCTACTAATGTAACATCTAGCTCTCAGACGTTCATGTGCCAGGGCGCTGTGGATCGTAGTGTGTTTCCTGAAATTGTGTGCACCTTCCCAATTGTTAATAATTTATTCTTGACTTGTTTGTGCACGTGTGGCTTACCTGGACAACGGCTGGCACGGACGTTGATAGAGATTGGGACCCTTTATTCCTTTTACACTGGGGTCTCGTACTCATAATAACCAGACAGATTAATTGTGACTGTCTATAAACAATAACCGCGAGTACACATAAACGCGCGTCGCCGAACGGTACAAGATCTATATAGATCGTATTTATCATTAACATGAGCGTGTCTCACCGCGCACAAGATCTATCGTTCAAATACAAACATCAGCGCGAGGTACCGCACGGCGACGCGCGCTCATGTGGAGTCGCACTAATTTAAGGAATAGATCGAGAATAACTTGTGTCGGCATACATTTTAAATTGTCAGCCTGTTGTATGTTCGTTGGCACCAACGACAGTGGCGCTGCAGGTCACGCACTCCGAAATCTTCTACTGGATACTGACGACCCTTAATAATGCCCCTTTCCTAAATAATGGTGTCGCCTGGTTTCAAAACATCCCTTTCCTGGAATACTTATTGTGTTGTCTCCTGACATATCCTAGTTTAATTCAATTAAACCTTACAGCCAGGGGACAGTATAGGAAAGGGGCAACATGAATAGAGAACTTAATTTAGTTTTAAAAATTTCAATCTTTTGGTGTAACTGTTAAAATAATTTTTTAAGTGTATAAAGTAATATTTATGGGAATAATATTAATTATTTATTTCAATAAGAGATCAGGTTAAACGAATGTTATGAGACACTGTAACACTATTGTAATGTCTCTCGACTTAAGCGGAATTCTTACTTGCTCTGTGAAGAATGATACTAGTGTTGCAAAACTGACCTGTGTAGAGCTACTCGGTTCCTTAATTACTAATGGTACATTTTCATCTGAAACATATATTCAAATGCTGCTTCTGTCATCGCATGTAGACTTATTATTTCGAAGGGAGATGATAATGTACTTGTAATATGACCATTGCGTATTAAATTGTAGTTTTTTTTATTAACAATAGAAAAAAAAAACTAAATTTCCCTACTGTATTGTTGTTATATTAAACTATGCTATATTGTATCGTTTTCTGAAATAAAAGACTTAATTTACGACAATTTTTATTATTCTCTGTGCTTGGTTTCTGAAACTTCGAAGACTCGCATTTTAGCTGTCTAGCGTGAGCCTCCGAAAGCAAAGCTAAGTTCCTTTAGTTTCGTCTTTTCGTTCGCAATGTGTAGGTAGTAGGTACTGAAGTGTGAAGATACTAAAAGTTTTAGTATGTTCACACTTCACGGTTTTAGTCTAAAACCTCTTGTTAATGACAACATCTATACATGATAACGTTAGCGGGCCGTGTACGCCAACGACGTCTATACGGAAAAATAATCATACATAGACGAAACATGTAAATTTATAAACTGTCTAAATGTAGATGGCGCCTTTGTACATTGTGACCTTTTTTTTTATTATAGTGAGAGAAATGCATTATGCAGTAATGCATTTCTCTCACTATAATAATTTCCCCCGCCGCTTGGGGAAGCGGCGGGGGTATGTCGGGCTCCCCCTCTAATGCCACTTATGGTATACCGACTAAAACTCTCACTCACTGCCACCTTGTCCGCCTAGATGGGCAGGGCCACGGAAACTAAGATACTTCCGTGACTGTACTTTGTGACCTAACCCAGCAAATTAAAGTTAATTCCACATCAAGCTATCTTTCTTTTATTTAATTTTTGAAATGAAATGTCTTTAATCAAATCAATCATCTTTCAAATCGTCAAGTTTGATAGTGACAGTTATCATTTGATGTGTCATTGTTTTTCTGCAACTCGCAAAGAGAACAAAGAGAAAAGAGAAAATAAGACGTAGAGAAAGCAACTCCCCAAGTATTTAAGTATGTACATATATTTATCAGCAATCTAGTAGGTACCCATAGTACAAGCCATTTCTATATGTCTTATTTTTCTCTCTGGTACAAGCTTAGTTGCTTAGTTTGGGACTAGATGGCTGTGTGTTCGTCCATGAATATTTTGTAGCTCTACGAGCCGTAATGATTCGCGCTTCTATCTGATTCTTCTAGTATGATATGATGAGTTTATCTAAGGTTCAAAACTGGTTAGAATTAAACAAAACGTCAGTCAGTATTTTCGGAATTTCGTTTCGTTTTCGTTATGAATGAACCATCATTTCCACGAAAATGCCGTTATATTGTCAGAGTATGATTGCGACATCGCCGTGTGGAAACATGTTCTAAGAAAATCTATTGAAATATAAAGCCCACCATTCACTACACGAGCCCGGACCCGACTCCCAACCCGGACCCGACCGCGACCAATCCGGCGTACCCATACACTGCACGAACCCTCCGCCAACCCACCGCCAACCCTCCACTCGAAGTGTGACTTTGGTGAGCCCTGCACGTGTACTCATTTAATATGCCGCCTGTACTATCTAAGCAAAAGTAGCTTTAATCGTTGTCGGAATAATGATTTTATCCGAGAAATGAAAAAAGAAACGGTTTGTTATCGTCGAAAGACATTATAATAAATAAAAAACAAATAAAAACGTGGTTTCGACACTGACTGAGTCGGCCGACCAATCTGACCTTGCACACACACGCGCGGATTGGTCGGGTTGGGCGAGGGTTCGGTTGGAGCTCGCGGCTCGCCGCGAGCCCGACGCCAACCCATTTGACAGTCTGGCGGACCGGTTCGTCGCTTCCATACACAGGCGGATTAGTCCGATGGCCGACCAATCCGCCGGACCAATCTGCGTGTGAATGGTGGGCTTAAGACGTGACGTATTGCTGCAATCTTTCGCTCATGAAGGACGCCAAAAAAGAAGTCGACAAAAATGAGCTACAGGGTCGAAATTGATGTCGAATTGCTGATTGCGGCAGTAAACAAGACTACAAAAACCAACAGAGCATCAAAATAGTTATTTACGCATCAAAAGAAGCTATTGGCATTCGAAAGTAAAAAAAAAAGTAAGTAGCTGCAAGTAGGTACCTATTTGGGTAATTCGTGATATTAATAAACTTGATGACTCTTAGCAAATGTACCTACCCTTCAATTCTGAACCCTACAAAATTGTACATAGCTAATACCGGTTTCAAATATTTCATATCTCAGAAATGCTGTGCAGAAATAATAGGTTCTAAAACCTCGCCTGTAAAATATAACACTTGCTGTAGATTTTATTGCATTTTATATCTACGCAGGCGGACTAAGGTCGTATCCTAGGTAACCCTAGGCTATGAAGTATCGATCAGGAAGCTGCAGGTACAACGCACACAAACATCTGTGTTGTGCATCAGTCATTGGTCAGGTCATCGCGCAAACGCATAGAATCTAGGTCTTTGCGTAGATGTCAAGTATTGACATAAAATCTCCCTATCTATTCTATACTTATAATAAAACTGTAAAAGGGTCAATTCAGGGTCAATTCTGTACATTGAAAAAAAAAAAAAACCTCCAGGGGTCTTCCTAGAGATAACAGATGCCGAAAATGTGATTTTTGAAATTTTTGGCTGTCTGTTGTCCAATTTTCACGGAAAAACTACTGAACATACTGATACTGATGAAACCTTTTTTGTTATAATAGCAGTGTTGGTCCTCGCCAACAAAGGCTATAATTTATTTTGAAGATCGGAATACCTGGTGTGGAACCCTAGCAGCCCAGCTAAACTATAAGAGATACAAATATAGCGCCTTAGGAAAAGTTAATCAGCATGATGAGCATTTTCTAATAACGTAAAAAAATCGAAGATCTGGCACACTTGATGTGGAACCCTAGCAGCCTAGTTAAACTATAAGAGATACAAATATAGCGCCTAGGAAAAGTTGTACAGCGTAATGAGCATTTTCTAATAACGTAAAAAAAAAAGATCTAACACACTTGATGAGGAACCCTAGCAGCCCAGCTAAACTATAAGTGTCTAAACACACTATGCCGAAAATACGCGACCGAAGTTCGGTGTGACTACGGCTGCAATGTATTTTAAATGACTGACGACACACCATGCCGAAATTACGTCGCGTTATAGCGTACAGCCGAACTTCGGTCGGGCGTAAGTTCGGCAGCGATTCGGCGTATAGCAACACACAAGCGACCGAAGTTCGGTTCGATTGCCGACGTAGATCCGGGGGCGGGTAGCAGCGGGGAGGCAGTAATGCCTCCGTCGTCCTGCCGTGTTGCGAAAGATCCTCGGGCAAAGAGGCCGCATATGCTGCGCGGCCGCGCTGGACTGGCCGGCGACATATTATTTTTATTACGCCACGACAGCGCTCGGACACTGACACTGACAATACACACACAAAGTTCCGCAACCGAATTTCAGCCGCGTAAGTTCGGCGCTTATGGTGTGTCATATCAGCCTAATACGCCGAATAAGAGCCGAACGTAAAATCAGCCGCGAAACTTCGGTCGCGTATTTTCGGCATAGTGTGTTTAGACACTAAGAGATACAAATATAGCGCCTTAGGAAAAGTTGATTAGAGTGATGAGAATTTTCTATTGACGTACAAAAATCGAAGATCTGGCACGGAAAAGTTGATTAGCGTGAAGAGCATTTTTTATTGACGTACAAAAATCGAAGATCTGGCACACTTGATGTGGAACCCTAGCAGCCCAGCTAAACTTGAGATACAAATATAGCGCCTTAAGAAAAGTTGATTAGCGTGATGAGCATTTTCTATTGACGTACAAAAATCGAAGATCTAACACACTTGATGAGGAACCCCAGCAGCCCAGCTAAACTATAAGGAATACAAATATAGCGCCTTAGGAAAAGTTGATTAAAGTGATGAGAATTTTCTATTGACGTACAAAAATCGAAGATCTAGCAAGGAAAAGTTAATTAGCGTGATGAGCAATTTCTATTGACGTACAAAAATCGAAGATCTGGCACACTTGATGAGGAACCCTAGCAGCCGAGCTAAACTAATAAGAGATACAAATATAGATAGCCAAATCTTATTTTTATTCAAATAGGCATATTACAAGCACTTTCGAGCCTTAGGAAAAGTTCAGAAAACTGAGAAAAAAAAAGTTTAAAGAATGAAACCTTAAATTGTTTGCTGTCTGTTAGTTAAACGAAGAAATATATTTTTCACTTCTCATGCTCAGAAAGTGCTTATTTGCGCAGGATATAGGCTGCACAAAATCGAATTTTGTGCACAAGGGCAGAAAAGTAAACTCATAAATGTATCTATATTAAGACAAAGGAAATAAGCCATACAGCCAAACACAACAAAAAGTTCAGAGATAGAATTTGTTATTTTATAATATTTACTTTAATTTATTTGCCTAATGTGTTTTTTAAGTCATAAAAGATATTAAAATTTAAATTAAAGTACGGTAGGTTATTTGATTAATTTAAGAAAATTATTTTATTACAAAATTAATTTAATAGTAGGCTGTATAGGTCTGCAGCCCAAGCCTAATTTCAAAGTCGTAAGATTTAAAAAAAAAAGCGGCGGGAAATGGGAAACAGGGTCTTGTTTTTCTTGCGTTTATTTATTTATTTCCTCGCAATCGAAGTGAAAAGCAGAGTTTATAACTCGTCCACAAAACCATTTCTATCCTCGACATTACTATCAGCCCTCGCCTTCGGCTCGGGCTGCTAAAAGTCTCGGATAGAAATGATTCGTTTTGTGCACTTGTTGTAAAATCTACTATTTCACTTCTCATGCTCAGAAAGTGCTTATTTGCGCAGGATATAGGCTGCACAAAATCGAATTTTGTGCACAAGGGCAGAAAAGTAAACTCATAAATGTATCTATATTAAGGCAAAGGAAATAAGCCATACAGCCAAACACAACAAAAAGTTCAGAGATAGAATTTGTTATTTTATAATATTTACTTTAATTTATTTGCCTAATGTGTTTTTTAAGTCATAAAAGATATTTAAATTTAAACTAAAGTACGGTAGGTTATTTAATTAATTTAAGAAAATAATTTTATTACAAAATTAATTTAATAGTAGGCTGTATAGGTCTGCAGCCCAAGCCTAATTTCAAAGTCGTAAGATTTAAAAAAAAAAGCGGCGGGAAAGGGGAAACAGTGGCCTTATTCACGTAACAAGAACCGATTCTAGTCCGATTCAACGACTCTCGCTGTCCCGTACAATTCCTATTTGGTATGAGTGAGACAGCGAGTGTCGTTGAGTCGAAGTGAAGTCGGTTTTTGTTACGTGAATTGCCCCACAGGTCTTGTTTTTCGTGCGTTTATTTATTTATTTCCTCGCAATCGAAGTGAAAAGCAGAGTTTATAACTCGTCCACAAAACCATTTCTATCCTCGACATTACTATCAGCCCTCGCCTTCGGCTCGGGCTGCTAAAAGTCTCGGATAGAAATGATTCGTTTTGTGCACTTGTTGTAAAATCTACTATTTGAAAATGTCGAATAATGGTTAACATGATTATCTTTCAATTGCTTATAGGTATATTTTAAATATATTATACGGAAAATCTTAAAACTTTTCATTTTAGTTTAATAAAATTGAAGAGATGAGACATAATTAATTGAATAGACGCCCTATCAATTTCGGATGAGCTTTTTATTACTTTTAACCCTACTACCAAGTGTTATAATTTTAAATATTTTGGGCGCCTCGGTATACTTGCTACTTTTCAATTAAATACCATCCATACTTTTATTTTGTACTATAGAGAATTCAGACGTATCTGGCAGATGCGCATCGAAGAAAACAAAATATACGAAGTAGTAAGAGCGCATGTGGCAGATGTTGACTTTTCTAGTTAGTAGGTATAATTCTTTTCAACTATCGTCACTTGCGACTTATCTATAAAGCATTAAAAACGATATCGAATAAGCGCCTATTATACTTACGATCATTAAATTTTACTATGAAGCTCAAAGGCGTGTGCGGCTATTCTACTAAGTTTATGATAATTTCGGCTTTTCATCTTCTATTTAGTAGAAAAATTGGATGCATATGCGCCTATTTTTACTATAGAAATTGTTAAATGTTAGATGCGCCCTTTCAACTATCGGGGGCAGAAATTTGAATGACAATAGTTGCAAAGCTGAAAGTTTTTTTTTTAGTAGCTAGATACCATTTTAAATTACTGGTTCAAATTGAAAAATTCTTTGACTTTCTTTCTTTGAAATCTTTGAATTTGAAGAAATTGGATACCAAGTTAAAAAGGTCGAGAAATATTTCACTTTACCTTCGTAGGAGGTGACACTAGTCTCGAACTTACTTTAGGGCGAGCTCAATCTGTGTGATTTGTCCCTATATCTTTATTGATATGTGAGTATATAGTACCTACTGTGTATCCCTTAGTTAGACAAAAAAGCGATTTCTAACTCGAGCGTCGAAGGGACTGAATAAAAACGTCATGTGTAATCTTTCAGAAATATTTATTTATTTGATATATATTTCAACAAACATTCAGCACACTATTACATAAACTTAAATAAACATTCAGTATACATCGTTTCATGAGATCAATATAATTTTACGTAACCATGCATTAGTGAGTGAAGTTGCTGTTTGTATGTGATGATGGTATTATCTACTTCTGTAGCAAAATGATAATTTTTAGTTAAGTATCCGGAGATAGTCAGGCTCGCCTCTGCCATGTCCTATCATATAGGTACCTACGTCCGCGTCATCACTATCTGGCAGTTGTTATCGCTCGCCAAAAAACACATCTGGGTCCGAAATTTCACTCAATAAAAAGAAAAATTATGGGGAGAAAAGGCTGGCTGGCCGATAAAACACGGCCTTGAGTAATTATTAAATCGCCACAGATCGCAAACAAACCATTGTTGACAATAATTATTTTAGATTTTATTAAAGGTGGTACGTTTCGAATTTGAATTGATAGAATTTTCGTGAAAATTGATTTGGCGACAACAAATACAATATATCTACTGAATAACTATCAAATAAATTAGAAATATTAGCTCTTCTTATTATGAATGTCCACGATGCATCTTTTTCCCAATAAACGTGCATTATGCACATTCATAATAATAAGAGCCAATATTTATAATTTATATGATGATTATTCAATATATTAAATTGTATTTGTTGTTGCCAAACCAATTTTCACGAAAATGATCGAGATGCAATTTGTAAAAACTCGCAAACAATTTGAATTTCCCGCGCGGACCGAAACGTACCACCATAACAGCAAACTATTGAGTCCCTCCTCCTCACGACTGGTAACGTCAAATGCTTGATCTTATATACATTTATAATATTATTGTGAATGATTTTTAATATCGAGTAATATCATAAAACACTGAAATATCTACGCACATTGCATTTAATAGTAGAAACTCGATTCACTGAACGAATATTATTGTCGTCAGACATTCGGTTAATCCAATGTTTGAAGTGTTTAATATTTTTTTGAGAAACGTTCATTTTGGTAAGTTATAAAATGATATTAAAGTGTACAAGTGTACCAGGAATGTGTTATTATCTTTTAAAGGTGTTATAATAACACACAATTCGCTTAGTATATTATTAGTTCTGATAGACAACAACAAACAAAATAATTCAATATTTTTTTCACTGTTCCGATACAGTACCGGCACAGTGCACAATATTCTTTCATACATTCTCTATGAACGTATCCCCTGCACTGTGTGTCGTCATTTCGTGCGCGAGTCCGACTCTCACAAGGGCTTGTGCGAGTCGGACTCGCGCACGAATGACTGACACTGACAAGTGTGAATACGAAACTGTGACTTCACTGATATGTGTGAACCAGCCTTATAGGAAACAAAAGGAATCGTTAAGTGTATTTTTTACATTTATAATAGTTACAATTAGGTATCAGATGTTCCTGTTAAAAAATATTTAGTACAGTTAATCGAATTTCTACTGTATTACAATAACATAGACAAATATCTTAACTTAAATAAATTACAATAGGCTACTGATGTCCTACTAATATTCAACATTGAGATCATTTTTAAAACTTAATCCTACGACTGGAATAATAATTCCATTTGAAATACAAGTTATATAAACGTAAACTTAAAATCGCAAGATGGCTAAGCCATGCTTAGAATAGAATTGTTACTTAACTTACACTAAATTAATAAAAATTGGATCATTTTATAATCATACATAACTTACAAATACCTCACTTATTTGCGAGAAGGGTGATATAACTAAAAAAATACTGCATTTTGAGTTAAATAGTCAGATGAATGCAGCAAATAATATTTTATTCCCAAAAATCGGACCTTTCAACTGTTTTGATATAGCCTGTTCCCTTTGTATAAGAACCATACTAATTATTCCTTTTTTCCAGTTTCATTATATCGCCGTAGGTACTCAAAACACACTTTTTTTTTAATTATATCAATCTGCTCGGAAATTAACACTAAATCGCTGTAGTCAAAATTTAGATTTAAATAAACTATTCTTGGACACACCGCCATCATTAATTAAGTTTAATAAATAATAATAATTTACGTCAACAAATTAATAATTATCATACCCCTACCTACCATGTGATCGCTCTAAACCTACCGGCTGTAAACATTATAGCACCCCGAGTCTAAACATTATCATTCCCTATCAAAATTAAAATAACAGATTAAAAGTGCGCTATAAGGCCGTTTAATTACATTGCACAGTTATAATACTTTTTACCATCACACCCACACAAAATATAAGAGAAAAAGACACTGGAAAAATTTGACAAGTTTTATAACAAACATATGCAAATTTTAACTGGGTATACAAGTAGAAAATCATATTTTACAAATATCTGATAGTTTAAAAAGTAGATCAGAGTAAATCAGTCTTGAAAATGAAAAAATAGCCTTAGGGTAATAGATAAAAATAGTTATTTATTTACTATATTATAATAGAGACCTACCTAAATCTTACATTTATATTCTGCATCCCAATAATGGTACTATCTGCTCCAAATGTCAGTAAGAACGATATAATAATAGAAGTGTCAAATTCCATAGTAAAAACATGTCAAGCGTCAGTGACTTTTTACTATGGAATTTGACACTGGTCTTCTTATTATTCCTATTCACATTTGAAACGTTTAGTAAATTTCATTAGGCATACAAAATTAGGCAGAATTATGAATACATAACAGTTTGTTATTGAAATAGGAGCCGAACAGAGAAATGACAACATTTCAAATTTCAAGCAAGAGGATACATACCTACCTACTCGATGTTTCGAACATATTTTTTATTTCGTTTATCACATTCTTTTCTTTTTTACGACGTTTTGATCCCAAAACTATCTTATATTAATATGTAGAATCACAATATAATTTGAATTTTGTATCTTTAATAGATACTATGTTATTATAAATTATATTTCGAATAAACAAAAAATATATTTCATGTTTAATTTAAAAAATGTGTAGGTATTGTTGTAAAATTTACCATTGTTCACAGGAAATCAGCTTTTTAACCCTTTAAGAACACGTCCATGAAATAATATTTCGAAAAACGTGTGTCACCTAACCTTTGAAAGGTCTGGTTTGCCCTCTGGGTTGTGGCGGTCGTTCGTGATTTGGAATCAGTATCTTCGTTAAAGCAGACCCCGCCAGTCCTAATGGGATACAAAACGGATCCTACAGAGAAATATGAAATGTTGTAACATTTAAAATTTAAACACACACATAAAACTTTAATTGGCACAATTATATGAGAATAAACTACACATACATATACAGACAGTAGTAGATCGAATGTACTAAGTATAGGCTATGACTATGATATGAGATTTATGACAATTGGAATTATTAAAAAAAATGTTTTGACATGATCGAGCCAGCTCGACCTGAGAAGTTCCAGCTTCACACAAAGCATCCCCCTTACGTTGATTTAGCAATTCGGAAGCCCATCTCCTCCTCTAACCCCTACTTCTATTATTTTAAAAGCTGATAGATAACACATGTTCCGCCTTCTTTGGGATCTCCTGTGTACATGAGCCGAGAAGATTGCTTACCATCAAATAACCCACTAATAGCTCGATTGTCCTATAATAAAAAATAATAAAAATAAAAAATAAAATAGCATCACAAAATATTTTTTTTTGAAGATCGATCTTAAAAGATTGTAAAAGGGCAAATGAATGATGATGATAGTATAATATGATATTGTTAATTACTATGACATTTTCATCTACACACAAAGACAAAAAAACACCGATTTTTTTTTTAGTAACATTTTATACTGTCAGGTTTTATACCATTCGAATTACCGGTAAATATGTTTTTAGACAAAATGTCATCAGGTGAAAGACGATTATATTATATCGTGATTGTTTTCAGTTCAGCGTAGCGTACCTAGGTATAGTTGTCATGTTAACGCGGCGCAGGCGTCGACGCTGTTCTAGCGCCGTACGCATGTTTGACGATGGCCTCCGCTGAAACTCCTAGTGTGAAAGCGTCCATATCAGTGATTTCGCCATTTGGCTTTTGTGCGACATTATATTATGCGTTAAGGCCAGGATATCCGAGCGCTTTACTTTATATGAAAACGTCGTCAGCTAGACTATTCCGGGAATTCGTCATATTTTATTTTTTCAGATTCATTTGAAACTCGAGTAAATAATTCAAAATTTTAAACAAACAAAAAATATAGGATTAATAAAAATACAGGAGAAAATCAAAATTAAAATAAATCCATAGATGAAATTAAAACCCAAATATGGCCTTTTATTATTTTCTATTGAGAATAGTATGATCATCCGGCCGAGTGCTCTATGTATGATCATGTTTTAAAGCGATAAAAACCCATACCTACAGGTACCCTATAAAACCTAAAATACCTACTTAAGTTGGGTGATAAGGAAAATGAAAAGCCTTTTTACTGATCTATATCCAAATTAGTAGTTTTGTCTCCAAACGTCGGTTCGTCTTTTAAAAACGTCCCGGAACGATCCATTGCTGGTATGTTCGTTGAACGATCCATTGCTGGTATGTTCGTTGAACGATCCATTGCTGGTATGTTCGTTGAACGATCCATTGCTGGTATGTTCGTTGAACGATTCATTGCTGGTATGTTCGTTGAACGATCCATTTCTGGTATGTTCATTGAACGATCCATTGCTGGTATATTCGTTGACGACTCACCAGGAGGTTTGTTTGTCTTTGCTGGAACTTTGTTCTTGGCTGGTACTTTGGACAAAGTATCCTTAGATACCTTTTGAACAATCTTTGCGGAGCTCGATTTGGTTGCATTCATCAGTGACCCAGGTACTTTGCGTTCGGTCTTCCCACGAGACGTAACAGATGTTGAAGAGGATCCTACAATTATAATGCTAAATAAATATCTTTTGAAAATAGATGACTATATTTATTAAAGTGAAGTGAAGAAGTGAAACCACTTCTAAAGCCGCGGCCACACATCAGATTCAACTTTGCGTCCAATATTGGCTCCAATTTGAATTGACTCCAACTACTGCACTATACATTGGCTTCAACAACAAATTTATAACCAAACAATGGAAACAGACTAGCTCATTGGCCCAATCCCAGTTGCGGTCGCAAGAGCAAAGACGATGGATAACAATTTACTATCACTAGCGGCTTACGCCTATGGTTTAGGCACATATGCTTATTATTTGCATAATCGAGTTAGAAAACGACAGAAAAGGCGAAGGTGGGTGATTAAAATTTCGAAAATTGTGATTAAAAACACCGACGCCATTTCGAAAATGTTATTAAAAATAAGTAAAAACTCGCACTACAACAACACAGGTTGAACAAGACGAATGACGGAGTCCAATGCGAGGCGCGTGCGCGGTAATGTATTGTGTCCAAGATGCCCGCGCGCACTCCCCTTTCTTTCCCCTCGCCTCTGAACGTGTCTCAAAAACCGACTCGGTGCGCGTCAGTATTGGGCATTGGACGGTGATTGGACGCAATGTTCACATTGTGTCCAAATACCGATACACACATTGGTGCGTTGGACGCAAAACGTTACATTGGAGCGAACATCACCAATGTGTGGCCGCGGCATAAGCTTACAGGAGTGGCAGTGACTACTTCTACGCTTACAAGAGTGGAAGTGACTGCTGATATAGGAACAACCGAAAATTAACAAGAACAATAAAATATGCAACGCAGAGCAAGTAAATAAAACATCTTTAGAACTTATAACATTTGGTGTTTAATTACTTAACGTATTTATTTATTGATTCGCTAACACTTAAAAATTTTAATTCGCACAGAAATAAAAACATACAATATTTTCTTATTATATTTCGCAATGTTTAATCAATTATCCTGAAAGTTATCAAAGAAATAGTTATTTATTAGGTAATTACCTCCGACATTGGGTTTCTTTAATGCGTCAATGTTGGCCCGATTTTCAGCTAGTTTCCCTCTAGCAAGAGAAGTTTTGTTGCTTGACACTGGTATCTTAGTTTTCGTTTTAGCCGTCGTTTGTACAGAAGATTGGCTTTTAGATGATGTTTGCACGGCTGAAAATAGCATATACGGCTTAATATATCCTATTTAACATAGGTAGGTTTAGTCAGTGGCATATTTTGTTATTTTAGTAAGTACTTGTCACTTTTGTATATCATTTTATTACTGAAGACTTAACAAAAAACCATAATCATAGTGGCAAGGTACAAAGAGTAACAATATATTTATGCTGCTGACAGTACAATATAGAAATTAGCAATGGAAAAAAAACATTTTCTTTAAAAAATAGTAGATTTTACAACAAGTGCACAAAACCATCGAAATAATATTACTACGTATAGAAATGACACCGCGAACAAAATTTTTGTCCCCATACGTTGAGGCCAATAGACATCAACTCGTTTATGACTCGTTTAGAAACTTGCCGACGCTCATCGTGATTGGTCCTCTGATTTATGTTAAAAAAAATAATTTAAAAATGCCGTCATGTTCAATAAAATCTTGCAAAAACCGTTCAACAGTAAGAAAGAAAGATAGCGGCGTCACTTATCATCGGTAAGTATACAAAAAATTAAGTAAAACCAACCAAAACAATTTTTTTTCATTATTTTCTATTGCATCATGATTGCATCCGCCATTTCTATGTGAAAATCATAGATTATCAAAAAGTAATCGTACAGATGGTGTTAATAACGCGTTCATATTAATTCGTTTATTGTTTGCCACCTTTATGTATTGCGGAGCGCGTAGGACGTGCGCGGGGCGACATAAGAACGCGGGGAAGGGGTGAGGCGCGAGCGCACCCCGCCCGCTGAAAATCTGACCGCGCCACCGTTGGCCGGGACCCCCGCCAGTGTCCGAAACGAATCGAGCCACGCACGTCGCGCGCTGCTCCATAAATATTTTTCGAAATACAGTTAATTTTTGAAGTCAGTTTTCTTCGTTTTTCTTCTCTCCACGGCGGAACCAGCATACACGATTTACAAAAGTCCTACGAACCGGATCGACTACCCATGCAGCGAACGCCACCACCCGAGAAAAGGACGACGCGTGCTGACTCGCGCAGGGCGAAACAAGTAGAACCAATGGAAATGGCGGACGCTCGGGAACTCAAATCGTCTTCTTCCCGGGCCGGACGGGTTCGCAAAACCTCTACTGCATCGTCAACTGCAGCACGAAGACAGCTGGAGCTGGAGGCAGCTCAACAAAAGGCTCAAATTCAAATGGCACTCATTGACAAGAAGTTAGCAGCAGATATAGCTGCACTGGAAGAGGAGGAGATATACAGTCCGCAGTCGGAGGAGTGTGGTTCTGACCGCACTAAAAGGAGCGGCATTGAGAGGTGGGTGGACCGTGGCCAGGAGTGTGTCCACGATAAGAAGGATCCATCACACACGCATGAGGAAAAGTCCACCGACCCTCAATCGCTAAAGAAACTCATCAGCCGCATGAGCACGCCTCGAGACCTTCCCTCGTTCTCGGGCGACCCAATGGAGTGGCTGCAATTCAGCCAAGCATATGAAGAGTCAACTGAGCTATGCAAGTTTAGCGACAAAGAAAACTTATGGCGACTGAGAAGATGTCTGCGCGGGCCAGCACGGGAGGCCGTGTCAGCACTTTTAATCACAGCTTCGACGGCGCGCTCTGTGATGGACATGCTGCGAATGCAGTTCGGTGACCCGGACATCATCTTATATAAAATATTACGCGAAATCCAGAAGCTGGCACCATTACCGCCAGACTATCACAAAGAATTAGTTAAATTCTCGGGAAAAGTAACAAATTATGTAAGTGCAGTGAAGTCGTTGTGTCGAGGTGACGACTATCTTCAAGGTGTGAATGTCGTCACGATGGTGCTGGGCAAACTGCCTACCGGACTGATCGCCAAATGGAACGACTACAGTTACGAGAACAGTCACGTGAGTAGACTATGTGTTTTATCAGACTTTTTACATGAAGAGGCAAAAAAGTTATCCCAGTCCGGTGCTAATTTATTGTATTTGAGACACGATAATAAAAAACAATTTAATAATTATAACTATAACTATAACAATGAAACTGTTTTGATGCAACGAGCGCAAACTATAGATAAATGTAAATTTTGTAAAAAGAGTGTACATGTGTTAACAGAGTGTAAATTGTTTAAAAAAGCGCTCCGTAAGGTACGATGGCAACACGTCAAGCGACACGGTTTATGTTACAAATGCTTGATATCGCATCACGATAAGCTAACTTGCCCGGCACCCGTGTGCGGCGAGGACGGATGCACTGAACATCACAATAGTTTGTTGCATTTCTTACCGCGGCGCAACGTAGATACTGATAATAGTAACACAGTTGCCACGGTTGCCACCGAACCGGAGCCCGAGACGCAATCGGAAACCGTCGCTCATGTAAATTCGGATAGTTGTACTGTGTTGTTAAAAGTCGTACACGTAAATATTCACGGCCCGAACGGTATAATAAGTACGACGGCGCTGCTCGACGACGGCTCCACAGTATCACTGATAAGCGCGGAGCTCGCCGCGCGCGCGGGGCTCAGCGGACGGCGGGAATGCTTACGTGTACGCGGCGCTTGGGAAAGCACGGAGCTTGTGTGCGACAGTCAGCTGGTCGATGTGACGATTTCCAATAGAGACAGAGATCATACGTTTAACATTAGGGCGCGTAGCGTAAACAAACTTAATTTACCGCCGCAGGATTCAACCATAATTAATTGCGATCGCTACGAACATTTGCGATCTGTAAAAAATAAACTTTTTGTCGGGTCAGCGAGACCGGAACTATTAATTGGCCAAGATAACTACCATTTGATTTTGCCTTTGGAATGTATCGCGGGTTCCCCGAGCGAACCATGCGTCACCCGCACCCCGCTCGGCTGGTGCGTACACGGGCGCGCGAAAGGCGCGCCGCCGCCCTCACGCCACTCAACTATGTTTATTGTTGAAAATAATGAACGAGAGTTGTCTGACATACATGAAGACGTGCGCCGCTATTTCTCCATCGAGTCCATGGGTGTGTCTGCCAAGCCACGGCAGAACGCTGAAGATGTACGAGCCCTGGAAGTCTTGGAACAATCTGCAAATTTAAAAAATGGCGAATGGCACATTAGCTTACCTTGGAAAGACGAAAGCTGCGAGATGCCAGATTCTCTTCCTACTGCAATGCGGAGACTTAAGGGAGTGGAACAGAAAATGAAAAAGAATGAAGAATATTCTGAGCGCTATCGGGAGCGCCTACAGCATTTACTGGTTAATAATTACGCCAAACAGCTGGAAGTCGAGGAAGTCACCGCGCCTGGAAAACCTGAAAAGATTTGGTACTTACCTCATTTTGGAGTCGACAACCCGCATAAGAAGAAGCTGCGTCTGGTTTTCGATGCTGCGGCAAAGACTGAAGATGTATCTCTGAACGACTACCTGTTAAAGGGACCCGACCTACTTCAGTCACTCTTTGGAATTATGTTAAGGTTTAGGGAAAACCGAGTGGCGCTTACAGCTGACATAAAGGACATGTTCTTACGCGTAAGGATTAATACAGCCGATCAAAATGCCTTACGTTTCCTGTTTCGCGACAAAAATGGTAAGATAAATACCTACGTTATGTTATCTCTCATATTTGGAGCCAACTGTTCACCTTTCGTGGCGCAGTACGTGAAGAACCGAAACGCAGAGCGCTTCAGAACTGAAAAGCCGGACGCCTGTGACGCAATAATTAAGTCTCATTATATGGACGATTACATTGACAGTCTACCAGACGAACAGACAGCTTTGAAACTTGTCAATGACATCACACAGATTCATAACGAGGGAAATTTTTGTATACGAAATTGGACCACAAACAACAAGACTGTGTTGAACAACATTCCAAAAGAGGCCTTAGGCGACGCGGCAGTAAGGTTCAAATTCCAGCAGCAAAATACATGCGAGGGCGAACGCACACTAGGGCTCATATGGGATCCACTGTTAGATTTATTAAAAGTCGATGTCTCACTTAAACGGATCCCCGAAGACTTATTGAATGGGAAACAAAACCCTACAAAACGACAAATGTTAAAAATTGTCATGTCTATTTTTGATGTCTATGGACTGCTTGCACCTGTAATGATAGCGGGAAAAATTATGTTGCGGGACTGTTGGCAGGCGAACATAGGATGGGACGAAATAATACCTGACGGCTTGCGGGATGGTTGGCGCAAATGGGTTTCTGTGTTTGCGTCGTTGCGCGGGGTGAGCTTGCCCAGATACTACGATCAAGCTTGTTTGCCACACGCAAGCGAGAAACAATCGGTAAAGCCCTTGCGGCCGCGCGCGGCGAACGCCGAGCCGGCGCCGTCCGCACCGCCCTGCGCGCCCGCCGCCGCCGCCGCCGCCGCGGACCGCGCGCCCGCATCGGCATCTACTTTCGGCCCGCCGCCGCCGCCCGGTGTAGGTAGCGCGAAGGCGGTTGCTATGCATACATATAGGAATCTACAACTACACACCTTTTGTGATGCATCGTCAAAGGCAATGAGTGCTGTATGCTATTGGAGATGGATAGATAACACGAACAATGTTTGCGTAGCGTTTGTCGCGGGCAAGTGCCGCGTAGCGCCGATAAAGACGATGACTATTCCCCGTTTAGAGCTACAGGCGGCTGTTTTGGCCGCACGCTTAGCCGACTCAATAATACTAGAACACAGAATCAAACCACAACAAAAATATTTTTGGTGCGATTCGACCACCGTGCTACATTGGATAACGAATAATTCACGTAATTATAAAATATTCGTCGCACACAGATTGGGCGAAATTGACAATCTAACCGAGCCCTGTCAATGGAGATACGTACCTACGGGTTTGAACGTGGCGGATATCGCTACGCGGGAGACCTACGACGTAGCCGACTTGCAGAATGAGTGGTTGCACGGACCTGTGTTTCTCAACAGACCCGAGCATGAATGGCCTATTAACGTGATACGACGCGAAACAGATAAGGGAAAATTAGAATGCGTTGCACTACTAACATATTGCGATAAAGACGCGTTCACAGTACCGGATCCGACTAGATTTTCTTCATGGTTGAAATTAGTGCGAACTATGTTTACGATTTTAAAATTCATAAATAAAATACGAAAATTACTTACCGATGATGTCACGTTGATGAAGACCGCCGAGCTTATGTTGCTGCGATACTCTCAAGCGCAGTATTTTGGAGAAGAAATAAACAAGATAAAAAAGGGAAAACACTTACCTGAGTCTAGCAGGTTACTTACCTTGACGCCGTTCCTGGACTGCCACGGGATCCTGCGTGTCGGGGGGCGCATCGACGCTGCCGCTGACATCTCACCTGAAACAAAAAATCCTATAATATTAGACGGCTGTGATTATATTGCGAGACTAATTGTTAGATCTTACCACGTAAATGCGGCTCACGGGAACCTCGAGACAGTCGTGAATAACCTAAGACAAAATTACTGGATAATTAAATTGCGACCGACTGTACGTTCCGTGGTGTCAAAATGCATGTTGTGTCGGCTGAAAACTTGCAAAGCTGAAATACCCAGACTTGGTGACTTACCTGAGGCTAGACTGGCGCACCATCATCGCCCTTTTACTTTCTGCGGAACTGACCTTTTTGGACCAATGGAAGTAACAGTTGGAAGACACCGCGAGAAACGGTATGGTGTGTTATTTACTTGCCTGACTGTACGGGCCGTTCACGTCGAATTGGTCCCGTCACTTACTACCGATTCATTTATTATGGCGCTAAGACGCATGGCGTCGCGCCGCGGTTGGCCTCAACAACTCTTCTCAGACAACGGCACCAACTTAAAAGGAGCGGACGTGGAACTGAAGAAGTCGATTGCGCAGTTGAATGAGGAAGCTCTGACCACTGAAGCCTTGAACCGAGGAATAAAATGGACTTTTATTCCCCCCTCCAGTCCCCATTGGGGTGGGGCCTGGGAGAGACTCGTAAGGTCCGTCAAGACTTCTCTCAAGGTAATTTTAAGAGAGAGGGCTCCCAGGGAGGAAACACTGATTACATTACTAGCCGAAGTGGAAAACATAGTTAATAGCAGACCTTTAGCACACGTCTCCGTAGAATCGATGAGCAGCGAAGCATTGACGCCGAACCATTTTCTCCTAGGTTCGTCGTCAAACCTGCCACGCATTGGAATATTTGATGAATCTGAAATTCACCTTAGGAAACAATGGCGTATAGCTCAGAGTTTGGCGGACATGTTTTGGCGCAGATGGGTTCGTGAAGTGTTACCGGAGATGTTGCCCAGGAAAAAATGGCTCGTCGAACACAGACCATTTGAAGTCGGAGACCTCGTGTTGGTGGCGGATACAAACAGCCCTAGAAATACTTGGCCGCGGGGTGTGGTGGTAGAAGTTTTACCGGGTAAAGACGGGCGCGTTAGGATGATTAAGTTGAAAACTCAATCCGGCACATTGACCAGGTCTGTCGCACGCGTTATAAGGGTCCCTGTTGGATCTGAGTGCTGTTAGCACTTGGGGTGGGATATGTTAATAACGCGTTCATATTAATTCGTTTATTGTTTGCCACCTTTATGTATTGCGGAGCGCGTAGGACGTGCGCGGGGCGACATAAGAACGCGGGGAAGGGGTGAGGCGCGAGCGCACCCCGCCCGCTGAAAATCTGACCGCGCCACCGTTGGCCGGGACCCCCGCCAGTGTCCGAAACGAATCGAGCCACGCACGTCGCGCGCTGCTCCATAAATATTTTTCGAAATACAGTTAATTTTTGAAGTCAGTTTTCTTCGTTTTTCTTCTCTCCACGGCGGAACCAGCATACACGATTTACAGATGGGATACGTAGGTACTAAGCGTGAGTCAATTTTATAATATAATTTAGGTACTTATTTCTGAAAAATTTTTTGCTTTTTTTTTTAACCGACTTCAAAAAAGGAGGAGGTTCTATGTTTCATTGTTTTTTTTTTGGAGGTCCGCCGATTACTCCTTCAATTTTGGACCGATTTTCATAATTCTTTTTTTTAAATAATATGTAATTTAAATATTGATTTTTTAAACTATATTTCCAAAATATTTTTATATAGTAGGTAAAAAATACGTAAATGTGGATAAAGTTACTAAGTAAAAAAAATAGTTTCTAGAAAACAAAAAGATGGAAAACGAAACAGCATTTTAAAATTCGACCAACCATTTTCGAACAAATGAAATTCGGGCAAACAAGTTTCGGAGTAAAGATACGTTACCATTCAACAAGAGGAGTTGTCTTGTCTGGCAGGCGACCGTCTCCTAGTTATTGCATATATTACTAAATACTTCAATATATAAATAGCTTCATTATAAAGTTTTGATTTAATCTCAGTTTATTTTTGACTAATATTAAGCTAAGAACAAAAATGTAATGTAGCTTCCTACCTATAAAGCTAATATTATACCTATTTTCTATTAAGTTTATTCTATTAAGTAAAATGAAATATTGTAATAAAATAAAATAATCAGTTAGATGTCCAATAGGCAGAATATAAACAAAGTGTCGCCCCTGCGTAGTAATGTCATATTCTATGACTCGGTTGGGGGCGGGGCCAGGGAGGGGCACGCCCCTCACGGCCGAACGCGGCGCCAAAATTTGAAGGCGCTGTCATTTCTATACGTAGTAATATTATTTCGATGGCACAAAACGAATCATTTCTATCCGAGACTTTTAGCAGCCCGAGCCGAAGGCCGAAGCTGATAGTAATGTCGAGGATAGAAATGGTTTTGTGGACGAGTTATAAACTCTGCTTTTCACTTCGATTGCGAGGAAATAAATAAATAAACGCAAGAAAAACAAGACCCTGTTTCCCATTTCCCGCCGCTTTTTTTTTTTTTTAATCTTACGACTTTGAAATTAGGCTTGGGCTGCAGACCTATACAGCCTACTATTAAATTAATTTTGTAATAAAATAATTTTCTTAAATTAATTAAATAACCTACCGTACTTTAATTTAAATTTTAATATCTTTTATGACTTAAAAACACATAAGGCAAATAAATTAAAGTAAATATTATAAAATAACAAATTCTATCTCTGAACTTTTTGTTGTGTTTGGCTGTATGGCTTATTTCCTTTGTCTTTAATATAGATACATTTATGAGTTTACTTTTCTGCCCTTGTGCACAAAATTCGATTTTGTGCAGCCTATATCCTGCGCAAATAAGCACTTTCTGAGCATGAGAAGTGAAAAAATATATAATAATAATATAGAAACATTTTTGTCATTTTATTTATAGAGCAAATAAAAAAGGAAACATTTTTTGTCGTGTTGTCTATTGAAGGAAGCAAAGAAGAATGACTGTCTATGATGATTATGATGAAAATACTTACATTCAGCAGAACCTTTAACATGTTTCATTTTGGTGTATGTTGCATACTTGTTGGTCGAATGCGATTCGCTGAGCGAGTCCGTGGAGGGCTCTGCGGTGTGCGGCCGCGAGCTCGTCGCCAGGCTATCCTGCGACATCGTGGGCCCTTTCAGGTCGACGCCTTGCTGCGAACTCAAACCCCTCGCCCGCATCTGAATCGGGCTCGTATTCCGGGATGACTCACTCGACGAAATAATTTTAGGTATAAATTTATTCGTTGCAGTCATCTTATAATCAGCACTCTTTTGCATTTTAGGTTCTGGTGGTTTCGTCCTTTTTGAGGATAATTTATCTGCAGTACTATTGGGGTGTGCTTGAACTTTTTTGGCTAAATTGTATTTAGCACGTTCTTCTTGGGCCTTTGTTGTTTTCACCTTTGGCGGAACAGTCTTCGTAGTTGTAGTTGATTTCTGATAGTCTCGCAAATCGTTGTCGCTCCTTCGAACGTCACGAGAGCCGTTGTTGATAGTAGTGGTTGTCGTAGTAGTCGGTCTTAGAGAATACGGAATAAATACCGCTCGTACATGTGCCATGTCGATATTGCGAGTGCGCGTCTTTGTTTTAGTTCTTGGAGCACTGGGAATGTTTCGCGGCTCGGCAGGTGGAGGATTTGGTGGTGGTGGTGGTGGTTGAGAGCCGTACATGATACGGTGAATATTGCGCAATTGTTGCCGAAGTTGCGGAGGCAGTTCCAGGAAGGCCTCAGTTGATACAGTTGTTACAACGCGATGTGCCGACCGCACTAATGCTGCTTCGCACTGTAGACGCCAATAATTGGCACGACCGAATATAAGAGTATCCTCTGCGGGCACTTTAATGTTCTGTCCGCCATTTGACAAGAGGTCGGGTTTAGTGAGTTGTAAGGCTATAATGTCTTGCATAACGGCGCAGAGGTAGCCATAGGCGTAACAGAGTTCCTCTAGTGGAGCGCAGTTGATCGCAGCAAGGACACAATCATCGATCGCGCGGAGTCCGCATGGCGGCAAATCCTCAGCAGGCAACGGAGCCAAGGCGCGGAGTACGGACACGAGACGCGGACCCGCGAACAGTGCCGCCGCGCTGATCAGCCGTCGGCACAGCCTCTCTACTACCTCGCACTCACGCGAGCTCCCACTTAGCGCCAACACTGCAATAATTCCAAACACTATAATATATTTTTACTTTAATTTAATAGTATTTCTGAGGAATAATTTGGAGATTAAACACAATTAAAATTTTCATATTTATTAAATTTATAATAATACCTATAAATAAATAATAATTAATGTTCACTGTAAACTCACATGCAATACCAGCTCCGCATACTGTGTCTGCTAAATTTTCAACCGTTAAATTAACTACAGGTTGTTGGAAGCATCGTTCCAGCAAGTCTGCAGGAAGAGTAGCAAATGCTCGTGTGGGCCACACCTATAAAATAGACAAGCTTTCATATAAAAATAAAAGCGTAACCAGTCCAATAAAATTCTATAGGTATCGATCCATGTCGATAAAGACATTGTCTTTTATTCAGGAGCACGATATTTTCCCGTCTATGGAATTTCACATAAAATATTTTATTTTATTTTATATTTGATGTGATCCGTCCGTCCTCCGTCCATATAAGATTAATAATAAAATACTAAAGTTACATGGAGATATTTTTACCTTTGAAAAGTGTTTTGTAATCCACCTTAAGCACTTGTGGAATAAATCATCCAAGCCATATAACGAAGATAGGGGGAAACACTCCAAAACTCCAGCTGTGCATATGGGGCAAGGCTGCAAAAAATATTTAGTATCATTGTCCACACCACCACCGGGCGCAAAAATGTCTGTGTGAGTGGAACGTCACTCAGGGTCGTTTGGGCGCACGTTGCCACAACCGAGTGATCCTCGGGGCCCCGTGGCATGACCACACTATTATTTGACCATAAAGAGATACACGAAAGCAATTTTCATTATTACAGCAATAGGTACTAGGTACTATACTAATGTAGGTTTTTACACCAGGAACCTACAACCTGGCTTCTTGAGTATACACGGACCCATTATATATTACAAAAATAAATTTTTAATATGCGATTTTTCAAGAAAGTGTGATTTCATTTGCATTGCTTCAAAACCTTACCCTGTGAAAAAAGTGACAATAATTGGATTTCAGTGTGAACATAATAGCTTCTTTCAATCCTTCTAATCCAAGCATGTCGGCTAGGCTTGTCAACTCGACAATACTTATAGTGTCAGGTACATGAGATGTTCCAGAATATATATGGCACAGAGCAAAGTGCACCACGTTGTATGCGAACCTGCAATAGTAATAAAAATTCAAAGGTCAATGAAAACAAATGATTCATGAAATTAAATGACATGCACGCATCACACACTCACGGTGGAAGAGGTATGACATTGCCCGCACTTTCCACCCAGCCACCGCTTAATATTCCTGCGAAATATTCGCACCTGAAACAATATTAGTCTTTGAAATGAAACCATCTATTTTAGAAAGTAGGCCTTCACATTAGCTCATCATGAAGTACATATTGTTATTGTGTAATAAATAAATAAGCTACTCTATAAACTACCACCATTTCGGAATCAAAGCAAAATTACCGCTGCCAAAAGAAACCCAGTTACGCCTATTTTGTCATTCAATTTATATTTTTTAACAATGTTACAATATACAATACTTACTGTTAAATACAAATCAATAATCAAAACTAAAAAAATAAAAGGTATATAGCAGCTTTGTTGTGATATAATTTGCAAAATGAGAAGCGGTAAGCTATATCTTTAATACACGAACCTGGATGACAATATACATTTGTGTGCCTTTATTCTGCGACCGGATACTTCAACGATAACATCTGGAGCTATTTCTTCCAAAAACATACGCAGCAAATCCTTTCCTAGTCGAGACTGGCAATTTACATTATATAAAATGCTGGAAGTACTGATACTAGTTTCGTCCATGGCGCTGAAACCTGGTGAATAATAAAACCATTATTGTTATTAGCTTCTGTCAAATTATAAAATAATATATATAAATATTAAGACACCGAGGGGCTTACCGGTAGCAGAACGGCAGGCACTACTTCGCATGCTACTCATTTCAGACATATCTGATGCCGGGTCTTCAGACTCTCCAGCGCTTGGCGGAGCTTCTGGTCTTAAGGGTGTTGGTCGGCTCGAAAGTGGCCCAGTAGGCATACTTCGATTAAACTCATTTTGCAAATGTGGGAACAATCGGTTCAGACTCAGTGCATTTTCAGAATGAAAAGAACTAATAATTTCTGGAGGAATATTAGCAGCACCCCTGTTACTACCACCAGTACCACCCCACCAGCCATCTGGTATGGAACGTGTCATTCGCATATCAAGACCCTTGCTGTTGTTTAAGCATTCGCCATGCCACGTCTTGTCTAGATCTGACAATTTAACAAAAAGTCCGGACGAAGTAGTAGTACCTTCGCAAACAGCTTCTGGTTGGTGAATGGTGGTTTCTTTTGGTTGTTTTGGAATTGTTCCGTTATCCGCAGCTGGTTTCTCTTCGCGGTCTTGTTGGCCACCACTTGCTTCACACATTGGCTCTTCTGATTCTTTTTTATTTTCGCTTTTTAGCAGGACTGTTGTGTTATTGGCCTTTTTTAACAACGTTCCCAAATTCTTCTGTGGTAACGCTACAATTTCTGATATACTTATATCAGGGTTGTCGCACAACTTTTCGTATTTTTCAAAAAAACTATCAGTGGTATTTTTAGGTGTACTTTTCGTATCTGAGTCGATAAGTTTCTTGCTTAATGATGAATTTAATCGAGCTGGCATTTGTTTAACAGAAGACTTTTCACCAAGATCTATAAACATGGAAAATATGTTTTTCTTTTCGGTTGAAGACTTGTTTTCTTCAACTTCTTCCTTTTCGACAGATGTCATGTCTACTGTCCAAGTTTCGGCGTGTACTTTGTGAACTTTATTAGTAGGTTTCTTGTCACTATCTGGAACGTAATAGGCACCTGACACTATTGGTATATTTTCAATTTTCTTTTGTGATAAGGGGCTGTAATTTGTAGCTTGCGGCAAATGGTCTTCAACCGAAGCTCCACCAGACAAAACAGGAATATCACTAAGTATCTTAAACTTTTTCTTATCACAACTCCCATTAATATCCGTCTCCGACTCGTCGTTTCCTATGTTAAGAGTGCTTTCTGAAAGTTTGCCATCATTATCCGTCGCAGTCTCTTCATTTGCTACAAAGTCAGACATATAAGGTTTACAGTCCATCTCCGTTAAAAGTGATTAAAATGTTAAAAGTTAATAAAATTACATGTTACATTAAACGTTAAAAATATAACTGTTAATATGTTAACATCGGCGCATCCAGTCATTCAGATTTATCTATTTTTTTTCTCGATCATCGTTCACTCACATTATAAGAATAACCTAGATGGCGTAGTGTTAGTTGTTTATGATGAAATGTTATATTATTTTGTTATTAGGTACCTATATGTTATTTCTTTATGTGTTAAATTATCTAATCCCCACCGTGGTTTTATCAGTGATTACAAAAGCAAGGTTGGTTGCTATACTATCGACATCCGACGACAGAAACTCATTATTTTCTGCAAAATAACAATAGTATTCTTGAACGAATCACACAACGCTATCTAGTCCGAAACTAAGCTTGTACTATGGAAAACGAAAGAAAGACCCAGTCCAAGGCAAACAGACATGTTCGATCATGCACGCAAAAGTTTGCCTTGCGCAGGATTCGAGCCCGCGACCCTCAAGATAAAAATGACAATTGCTGGCCACTCGACCACCACGCCTGTAAAAATCACACTTAAATTGTTTACCGTCTACATCCTCAGGCTCAGAGTCGACACCTTCTTTGTCGCAACTATCATCCCAGCTTTTAGCAGCTATATCCGCCTCCAACTCTTTGAAAAAACTGTTCTTAAATATCTTGAGCGAGTTCAGGGGTGTATTTGACGCAATCTTAATTTTCAAATTTGAAATTTCCTGAGGTTGTGTTGGGTTCTCGCAAAAACTTCCACGTTCATGGTTTATAAACTTTTCACAAATATCTTTTTCTGACAAACGCGGTGGGAACACTGACTCCCAAGAGCCAGTTTCAGATGACAGAGAAGACGATTCTAATATAACGATCTCTTCATTTTGTCTTTGTTTTTCTTCTTTAGACGAATGGTGTGTTTTTTGGCTTGTAGTGCCGTTTTCAGGTGAGTTCGAATTCAACACTGTTGCCTCTGGTATGTTGTGTTTTACATCATGGTCATTATTTTTAATGGAACCGTCAGGATGAATTACATCATCCGGAACGGTATCTTGTAGTGTACCGTCTGTCAGAGTTAAGTCAGCCATTATGACTATCCTGAACTCCTAAATCTGTAATATAATTACAAATTAAATAAAGTGCCTATCAATCCTAATTGAATATACTATTTAACTATACAAATATTCAAATAGGACTTCACACACTTGATTTATACCTCTTTATTAATAAAACAAAAAATCGGGCAAGTACGTGTCGGGCCACGCACATTGTAGGGTTCCATATCGGCTACGCATTTCTTGCTTGCAAATGAGTATAATGCCATATTCTATGACATTTGTACGTTTTCGTCAAAGAAATTTTACTTCATAAGTTCGTCGGCTATTACTCGGTAACTAGTAGTGCCTACTTAACCGTTAGTTTTCCTTGTAGGATAACTATACGGACTACTACCATGAATTTTTTCAAATTTCTAAACACAAGACTCTCGAAAATAGAGGAGCACCGTGCAAAACGAAAATTGACACGTTAAATGTCAATAATTCGCGAACTGATCATTGTATCGAAAAATGATGTTCCCACACTCTCGATATTTTTAAGAGACCTATCTAACGATACACCACAACATAAGGTCGATGCCAAAAAAAATTTTCATTACCATTTACCCAAAAAAAAAATATTTTTCAAACTTTTATTCTACCACTTTGTTAGCATTGTTAATATAAGTATAAATACCAAATTACAGCTTTCTAGTATCAAGCGTCTAGGCGCTAGACCGCGGACGGACAGACGGACATGGCGAAACTATAAGGGTTCCTTGTGGTTATTACGGAACCCTAAAAAAGATAAACCAACACTA
This sequence comes from Endotricha flammealis, assembly GCA_905163395.2. Taxonomy (NCBI): domain Eukaryota; kingdom Metazoa; phylum Arthropoda; class Insecta; order Lepidoptera; family Pyralidae; genus Endotricha; species Endotricha flammealis. The sequence continues at coordinate 13,387,878 of LR990852.1, read as the reverse complement.
AAACCAGTTTGTCAATGTCATTATTGAAGAAGTGGTATAAATCAAGTGTTTTAGTTAAATAGATAGATAGAATATACTTTATTTGCAATACACATACATTATTTCAAATATTACATTGAAATCTTACATACTAATGTATTAGCAACAAGGCGGCCTTATTGCTAAAAGCAATTAGTATAAATAAGTTAAATAGATAGTTCAATAAACATTATGCTCCTCAGATGTTTTTATTCTTTTTAGCCATTATATAATTCGTTCAACCTGATGCTGACTGTACATAAACATTAGCACATTAATGGCTCATGGTGGACAAGGAAAGCAGACCATTCGCAGTGCTAAAATTTGTGCATAACAATCTCCATATAAATTCAATCCAATCAATCCAATAAAGTATACGATTCCAAACTCAGAATGGTAAAATTATTAACAACATAATTGTTATATTAGTTATTCGACCAACTTCTACTTTCGCATACCAAAGAACATGAATATCTTTTTTAAATGTGTACGTAATGAGCGCATAAAAAGTAGGAAATTTTATTTGGAGACTATTTTACACAGTTGCCTAAAACGGTTATGTAAAAGTGGATATTTCAAATTAATGGTCAATACTGGTCAATATAATTATGAAGATGGAACAAATGGAAATAAAGTATTTATACTATACGTACCACATTCAGCTAAAATCTGTCGACTCTCGCTTATGTGTGAAGATGTTTAGACACCGCTTCTCATTATCATCAACATCTGCTTAGATCTTGGACCGACGTCCGCCATTAACCTATGATATGATATAAATCCAAAATGACCTAAAAGACCAAAACCTTAACCTATTCTTGGCATGACTTTTAATAGACAAAAAGATTAGACAAATCGAAATAATAGACTTTTTATATTTTTTATTATTTTTTTATTAAGAAAACTAACTGCGTAATATACAAATATTCTTATCTTGTTCTTATTACTATGAGTAAAGCTAATTACAGGTTTCCCTTATTTAACCATTTGGCACGCTTAAAAATAAAATAACTAAAAAGTAAAAAATAAATTATAAGTAAAAAAATATATATAAAGACAAGCTTTTATTTAATAGCGCTAAAAAGAATAAAATAAACTTTTCTTTTAAAATGTTAACTATTAACTTATAACGTCATTACACAATTTATATGACATAAAAGCTTGTCGCGAGATTTAATTACTAACATTTACTCGTAGTACGAATAAATGTTAGTTCGATAATTATGTTTTCCTAAACAGGTAAATCTCGCGACAAGCTTTTATGTCATATAAATTGTGTAATGACGTTATAAGTTAATAGTTAAAATTTTAAAAGAAAAGTTTATTTTATTCTTTTTAGCGCAAATAAATAAAAGCTTGTCTTTAAATATATTTTTTTACTTATAATTTATTTTTTACTTTTTAGTTATCACTGGACAGGTTTCGCAGTGCCATCTATTGTCGAGTACTTGTCTAATGAATTTATTTGTTATAACTAGCACCAGCAATTTGAATACCTATATAATTTCCTGATTTTTACTACAGTCACCCTGCGACAAACTAAACGGGTTTATGTACCCATCAAAAATAAAATACCGACCAAGGGCAAGTAGAACTCGTGCGTGAGGGTTCCTTCCCATAATCATACTAGTCATCATCATCATCATCATATCAACCCATAATCATCCCACTGCTGGTCTAAGGTCTCCCTTCAATCGAAGGTGATTAGAGCGTACTCTGCCACGCTGCTCCAATGCGGATTGGCAGAGGTCGGTGTTTTCAAACCGCCCTAAGGCCACCGACTTGGCTTAACGACTGTCATCTATCGACAACAGCCGGGACCGACGGCTTAACGTGCCCTCCGAAGCACGAAGAAGCTCGAGATAACGAAACCCATCCAAACGCTGGCTAGGGTCGCCGTCGCTTAACTTGTGTGTTCTTATTAGAGTGTGACACACAGCGACGCCATCGAGCTCCTCTGACACACAGCGACGCCATCGAGCTCCTCATACTAGTCATATACTAATATTATAAATGAGAAAGTGGTTTGTTTGTTTGTTATTCCTTCACGGCTTGACTAATCAGTTGATCATTATGAAAATTTGTATATGTCAGGGGTACAGAGCCCAACATAGGCTACCTTTTTACCCGTGAAAGTATGTCAATCCAAAGGGAAAATATTTTTTCTACTATAAAGGGCGCTGTATGGGATGCTATCGGCCAACAGATGGCGCCACAAGTCGCGCTATGGGTTGTTTTGTTGTCAAACGAGATCTATGTCATAAAATTACCGCGAGCGAAGCCGCGAGAAAAAGCTAGTAATAGATAAAATACATTTTAATTCATAACCGGTATAAAAAGAGCCATGTACCAATGTAAAATGTACCAACGGTAGGGTCAAATTATACTGGTTGTTTAAAGAAGAAGAAGTAACTACAAATTCACGATTTTCAGATTTATTCCTGTACTTGTACTACATCATCTTGCTTCTTGCCAAATTTCATGATTCTAGGACAACCGGAAGTACCCTATAGGTTTTTGGTCGGAACTGTTTTGTACGAAAAACGGAACACAAACGGCTGTATCGTAATTTTGTTATCATAATATTGTATTGTCATCTGATCTACAGTTTTAAGCAAAATTTCAGCTCAATCGGTCTTCGGGAAGTGGTTCAAATTTTCGTTCCAAGATTCCGCCCTTACATACATTCATACATACATACAGGTCAAGTTAAATAAAAGCTTTTAAAGATGTAACACAAAAATTACAACTTTTGGTAATAGCGTTTTAAAGTTTTACACTTTTTCCGTGGCGTCTTTGGATGAAAATAAAAAAATATATATTATGTTTTTTGTTACTTCAACTACCCATTTTATTTGGTAATAATAGTAATATTTTGCTAAAATACTATACTTTAAATGTCAAAAAAAATTTTGAATAAAATCTGTTTATGCAAAAAAAGTTATAAACAGGGTTGAGATGATTTAAATCAGTGATTTACGCGAAATCAAGTGTTTTTTTTAAAAATCATTGATTTAAGTCAATACTTTTTTAATGAAACCAAATCAGCCAAAAAGTGTCAAGGGATTTCCCCTGACATAAACTACGGCGTGCACTGCTGCCACACAGCTGCAGCTGCAATGTTATCTAAATTCCTACAAAACCAATAAAACATAACATTTAATTTTTAGCTGTGGTGAAACCGGGTGAAACCCATACGACGAACGATTTTTACATTTATTAATGTTAAGTTTTTTATTATTTTCGTCGTTAATTTTTATGCATGACAAAAAATTCTAAGAATAAATTATTTTTAACTAGCTTTTCCCCGCGGCTTCGCTCGCGTTAATTTTATGACATAGATCTCGTTTGGCAACAAAACAACCCATAGCGCGACTTGTGGCGCCGTCTGTTGACCGATACAGCGCCCTCTATAGTAGAAAAATTATTTTCCCATTGGAACGACATACTTTCACGGAATAAAAAGTAGCCTATGTTGGGCTCTGTACCCCTAACAATATGTATGCAAATTTTCATAATGATCGGCTGCTTAGTAGAGCCGTGAAGGAATAACAAACAAACTCACTTTGTCGTTTAGAATATTAGTAAGGAGTAAAGATGTTTGACTTTTAGAGGAACATGTTCATTTTCGTTAATTTTATATTTTTATTTATTAAATATGGCAAATATATGCTACGTATTGATTTTTTAAACAATAACTGACTCAGTGATACAATTATTTTTTTAAAATCAAATTAAATCTATTGAATGTTTTTTTTTTAAATCACGATTTTTATCAACCCTGGTAAAAAAATCGAGAATTAAGTCGAAAATTATCATTTTAATTTTAAAACAAAAATTAGTTTTTGATATTAATTCTTTTTTTTATTAGTCACATCACTATTTAAGAAAATATCGTAACTAAGAATTAACTATCGTTAAAAATTAAACAGTTTCCATCCTAACTAATATTATAAAAGAGAAAGTGAGTTTGTTTGTTTGTTATTCCTTCACGGCTTGATTAATCAGGCGATCATTATGAAATTTTGAGTTAAGTTAAGTTTGGGGATAACGCAAATAAACTGTTCTCACGTCTTTTTACATATTATTACAGATATTGTATTTTGGTTTATAATAGCAGTAGATGTAGCCTTTGGGGTCAAAATGATTCCCACAGAGACCGGGTTAGATTTTTTTAGTTCTTTGTATTTCAGTTATATTTTCAAACAAACAACGTAGCTAATCAGTCAACATATTTATTTTTCACTCGAATGGCATTTTTTTACTAGGTTTTTTTAGGTTCTAGGTTTTCCTTTTTGTTTGAGTTCCAGACACTGCACAGGTAACCATATTTAATCATGTCTAATTAACACCAAAACTACACTTAAAAACCATAAATTTTGTAAAAATAAGTGAGATTTTTTTTAACACGACTGACGTCAGACCGATACAGGCCGATAGAGTGTATAGGAAGAATGGTCTCGCCTATCAATCTCGCTCTACAAAACGCGTATGCGCCTATCTATCTCGCTCTAACAAACGCGTATGCTATCTCTTTTGCACTGCCAATCTAACGCTAGTATATATAAATCTATGGTCTTTTGTTTAGAATCTCATAAAAATTATCGCTCAGCTAATTATGGCATATTTGTAGGAAATGATTTTTAAAACAATATACTAAAAGTACTAATGGGTGGAGTTTGTTTTTGATTGTCCATTTCCTTCCCTCTATGTTGATCCCAGATTAAAATGTATAGATTCTTTTTGTAGAGAATTTAAGTAGAAGATCTTCTACTTACATTCATTTACGAGATTTTTACGAAAAACTAAAACACGTGACCTTTAAACCCCTCCGTCGCTCCACCCCCACCCATCAGTACTTTTAGTATATTGTTTAAAACACTATTTCCTACCAATATGCCAAAAGTCGCTACTACACGAATTACTTCCCCTGAGAGCTATTTTTATGTCATCGTTGGGTGGACTATTAATGCGTTTTATTTGAAAATCTCAAAATTCACGAATTTTAAATTAAGTACATCTTTTTATTTTTGAACGTACGATTTATGTAAGAAGTGATACAAAACAAAATTATGCATACATAAGAAAATTATATATTTACATTCTTATACATACATATACACATATATATCATATTATATTTACTCCATATTGTATTAAATATAAATAATAATGTGGTAGAAAGCTTTATTTTGTTCATGACTTCTTCTTCTTCTGGGTTCTGATCTTTATTTATTTCTTTTTACATTTTGATCAATCCTCCATGATATTAACGAAATTATTTATTTACAATTGCACAATATTACATTACATACATAATATAATATACAGTCTATATTATAGGTACATTCAGTATTTTGCAACATTGACCCTGGTAGGGTATCACAATAATAGGTACAGTAAGACTAATTGCACTCTGTTTTACATAATCATATTTTTTTTTAAATTAAGGCTTGTGGAAACATTGTATTTTATTGATAAAGAATTTTTAAGTGGCCGTAAGGATGATGCTGATGCAGTAGGTGTTTCCCAAACTTTGTTCTGCCACAGCCCGGTAATTTTCACACTGGCCCTTCCGTGACCCACCTAATACTTTTAAACTCAAGCTGGTTCTATTAGGTAAACAGGAAACATGTTTTATTAATACTACCTAATTTTGGTATCGCCTATTTAGTCATAAAATTTTAATGCGAATTATGGAAAGCTTTATCCTAAGGTCTGATTCCACTTCAAGTCGGTTTCTATATTTTACTATTGTATTATTTTTAAATCAAGGCGGGAAAATTGAGATTTTGATGGCCCTGTGTTGGTCGCGACCCGGCAAATGAGAAACACTGCAGTAGATATATACAATACACCACTTAAAATTTATTGATTTAGTGATAAATAATAACAGAAGTTTTAATCTTTATTTCATGATTATCATATCAATAATTAGTTGGCAACATGTAGATGATTTTCATTTCGGTGGTATATTTAAATAGTAAAATGAAATAAGATGAATTCGCTTCTAAACCTTCAAGCCGCTGTCATGCACGGAGGATGAACGACGAAGGAGAGGAAGAAAAATCTTGACTTGAATCATTACTACTCCAGTTTATTTTCATCAATATACAATGGGTTTTCTTAGGACAGTTTCGAAAGGATGTCCTACAGCATTTAATTCTTTAGCAAAATTAATTCTAGATCTATTACAAGTAGTTTAGTATGTATTCAAAAACGTTCATTACGTTTTTATAATTATTGTTTATTAGTAATTTGTGCATAAAATTAGTTAGAACATTATTAACGCAAGTGGAGCTTCGCCTATAATAAATTGTGCAAGCAGCCAATAGCTAATAAGTTTATAATATATTCACTTGTATTATTTTTACAATTGTTGGAGAGCTGAAATAAATAAATTGGTGAGCTTACATTTTATTTTTGTATTTTTATATCTAAAACTATTTTCCGCCCATCTTTTAGACAGAGAGGATTTGGCAGGTAAAGTATTGTAAAATAAACTACTCTAGAAGCTGCCACCATTAGGTACAAAACCAAAGTTACATTATTCCTATTTTTATAATCATTTTGTTTGTGATTAGAGATTGGTGGTAGTGATATCACATTCCACATCCATGACCTGACCCAAATATTAATTAGTAATTGTTTAACATAAGAGCGGGGCAATAGACTGATTGTTATGCAAATTGTGTGTCCATTGTTTGACAGTTAGTAATATATGACATCATACCTTTAATAATATTTTAATAATAATTGTTATTGTTTTTATTTAACATCACAATACACTGCAATAAGGTAGAGAGGTGCAGGTAAGAAGGAGGTGGGGAGGGGGAGGTTTATCTGAATTCTTCGTGATATGTTATTAAAAATAAACTTTTTTGGTATGTTTGATCAGCTCTTAAAAATTTCGGTACAAAGAAATAAAACGAATATTCGTCGTTATTTTCTCCATTTTTAGGACAACACAACTTAAACATCAGGACATATCCACCTAGCACTAAGATGGCATCATTTTTTTTATGGACCGATGTGACAGGTTCCCGAGGATTGGTGAAATTTATCCACTCTTCCCATCTCCGTCTGACACTCTTTGTGTGTAAAAGTGAATTTGTGTTGTGGTAGAACTCTCGCTGACAATCTGTAGGCTATGGATGATTTCACAAGCTTGAATGATCGCTTGTAGGTGTTGTATCCTTATGTATTGATCCTGTTTCACCTTCTCCAGCATCTGATCCACAGGTAATAGTCTCATTTGTCTTCTTCTTCTTCCTCACTACACAATAAGACGATACATTGCAGGTTTTATCCTAAAAAAATTCTAAAACAAGCATTAAATAAATTACTGATATCCTTTGTGACACTGTATGATTTTTTAAATAGATAGTTGAAACAATTGTCAAATATGATACTTGTTTTTTAGTAAAAAATCATACACACAGCTATAATGTGAAAAAAAATGGAATATATAATGTATCACTCACCTATTATAGTTTTTGTTATAAAAATAGTTGCACTATTTGTACACAGGTTAAAAAAAATCTCGAGAAATACGCTTGCTATGCAACAAAGCACCGCATTGGTCAGGTGTGCAAGTACAAAAGTGAGGCTTGAGACTTTCGAGGAGTGAGCACAAAGAGGTGGGTCACAAAATACGGAAACACTTGTAACTGACCATGTTCTACCTATGGCATAAAACGCGCGGGCGCTGGAATGTTAAGAACTTGAGAAAATCTATTATTAGGAAAAAATTGAAATTTTAATTTATAAATCTATAATAAAATGTAGTAGATGTAACTATAACTACCACATCAAGAAAGGGAAAGCAGGGGTACATTATCATTAAACACAATACAAGAATAGCATTTGGATTTCCGCTAAGAATCTAATTAGTTGCAGTTTCATATATTAATACAAACAAATAGCAAGTCTAGGTAAAGATGGATCAATAAGTTGGCGCATCCAGCGCATTGCCGCCACCGCGCAACACAATAATATATGAAAGAACCGACACTCACACAAAAACATCAACACACATTAAAACCAAATACAAATAACCATATAAGTATTTCTAAAAACCTGGAATTCCGATAAATCAACTTCTTTTTATTGCAATGCAGCTCAGCTCATAATCTCACACAAGCAAGGACCAATAAAATTTATATTTACACGTACCTGACCTGCTGATAGCTGATAGTGCTGATCTGTTGAGAAGTTTGAGAACACGACCACGACAAATGACAGACAACGAAGAGAATGAATGAAATGAAACAGACGGACAGCTGAACAGTGAACAAATCAATCAATATGGTGTTGCCAGTGCCATAATGTTCGAAAATACGCAAACTACGTATAAATCCATATCCATCCATCCATTCATCCATCCATACTAATAATAATACTTATATATTTTTATTATAAATGGGAAAATGTGTGCGTCTGTTTGTTTGTCCGTCTCTCACGGCAAAATGGAGCGACGAATTGAAGTGATTTTTTAAGTGGAGATAGTTGAAGGAAAGGAGAGTGACTTATGCTACTTTTTGTCTCTTTCTAACCCCCCACTTCCCTAAAATGGGGGGTGGAAGTTTGTATGGAGCATTCCACAATTTCTAAGGTAGAAAGCTAAAAACAAATAGTACGCATAGGTACCAACCTATGCTGACTATTTGTTACTAACAAAAAAATCATGCATTATTATTTTTCGCAGTTTTTAAGGTAAGGAACAAGGGGAACCGTGTTACCCCGAATTTAACGCGAGCAAAGCCGCAGGCAAAAGCTAGTAAATAAATAAAAATAAACAAATAACTCCGTTCATCCTTCCCACATTCCATCCACTCCGTAGTGCATATGATGAGCTTGGTGTTTCGATAAAATGGGCTCGTCTTTTTGTATAAATTTGACTACTTTGACCAGTGAACATTACTGATATAAAAAAAATATAAAGTGCTTCTTACTTTTTTGATATTAAAGGCTAAATAATATAAAATAAAAAAATCAAAATGTACAGATTGTATACACAAAAATAATATTCTACAATGAATCGATTTTGATTGGAATAAAAATCACATTAGTATTATAACAGAGGCTCCGAAAAGTAACGGAAAATAGTCTTGAAAATAGGAATGATCTGGCAAGTCGGAAACGACCCGGCCAATGAACAAATTGCACTCACTTCACTGTAGTACCTGCGTGGTAATTTGGTAATAAATTCAGTACAGTGTAAAATCAATAAATTTGCTGTGTTGCCAGTAAGCGAAGTTTGTAGGACACAAAGTGGTCGCATCGCAATAAAAATTACCAAATAAAAATGTGTGTGAATGTGTTTCATCGTGCCCCTTGCACGTTCGATTCACGCATTCTCTACAAACTAATGTCTATAACAGAGTAAAACGTTTTCATTACATTCTCAATATATTTTAGGCATGTTTGAACGTATTTTTTGTAGATATTGATTTTTAGTAAGGGGTAGGTAACTTTCTCAATTTATTTATTTTGATAAGTAGTGACATCTATCGATAAGGGCCTGTCTGCGCTGCGAAATTCCACCGCGCGAATTTTTTGTTTAATTCTGTATCACAAAAAAAAATCGAAAAGCTCATACTTCTTTAATAATAGAAGTATCCGTTTTACGATTTTTTTTTCGCATAGCAGACATAAAATAACATAGCCATTCTGATTTGCTTTTACATAAAACATTCGCCGTGAAATTTCGCAGTGTGGACTGGCTTTATGGCTTGGAATCTTGAAGGGATTGTGTTGCGATGAGATAATGGGATAAGGTTTTACATAACATGACTTGTATTGTAAACTATAGGTTTGTACAATACCTACATTCTGAATGTAATGTTGTAGAAACGAAACTTTAAACTTGCTGATTGACGTTATTGTAATCTCTGATATAAAAACTATTAAAAAAATAATCGGCGCCCATTATAAACTTTACCTAATGGACGTCTGATGGACCATTTGATAACATTGATGTCATTTATTTATTTTAGTTACCATTTATTTACTTAAAATGTAAATAAAATACAAATGGTTTATTTAAATAAGTACTCAAAATTTGATGTAAGGTCAGTTAGGGTAAGACAGACATACTTTATTGTGAATTTACTAAATCGGGTTTTATGCAGAAATTGTTTGACCTAGAGTTAAATTAAATATATAGAAATCTAAAATATAAATTAAGCTTTGTAATAGGTATTATGAAGATTTTTCCACAAAATTCATTAAAAACAGTAATAATAAGGAAAATGTAAAACCTGTAAACTGGTAGTCTTGCCTTGGTAGCTGCCTTACCCCACCTGACCTTACCTACTAATTTGGTCGGATGGAGGACATCTTTGGGGCATTAACAAAGAAAAATGGGTACGTATAAAAATAGGAGGTACGGTCTACATACATACTATGTATATCTATACCACATCCTATAATACGGTAGGAATTTTAGTTCTACTCTCACTTCACGCCACTACATGGGAGCACCTTCCTTACATGCCGATTTGACACCGGGGTTGCCACTCTATACCTACCAATGTTACTATTATATCCTCTTTGATACTAATTTTTAATATTATTTAATGAGGTTAAAAACTGCCTTTTGCTCACTTCAGATGTCGCTTTGTTGACTGTTCCAAACATTTGACAGCTAGCTGTCATTTTCCATACTATTTTTGTAAACATCATATTTGTTTTATAAATAATTCCGAAATATGACTCATTGTGCAGCTATCGATTGTAAAAATGTTCCAATCTATTTATTTTCCAAAGAAATAAAACGAAGGAAACTGTGGGAAAAGGCTCTTCGAAGGAAAAATTGGAAATCCAGTAAATGGTCGAGGTTATGTGCTGCCCAATTTAGATCTGGAGATTATAATATTAAAAGTAATTAACAGAAAAATGAAAATTTATACCGAACATTAAAGAAAAGTGCTGTGCCCTCTATATTAAATCAAATCTGTTAACCTACTAGCACAAGAACGCTCAGATCGATTGCTAAAAAGAAGTTGCATGAAACGGTGTATTGAAACGTCTCGTGGTGATCCAATTCCAGGACCTAACCGGATCCAAACTCAAAATGAATGTGATGCTAATGAAACTTCTTTTACCGATCCTCCTGGGTCTAGCGGGGTCCAAACTCAAAATAACTTCAAAAACATGTTTTGTGTCATATATGCTGTAATTTTAGAGTGTATTATGTAATACTCATAGGTATAAGAAAATAAAACTATTTAATAGGTATTAATTTTGTTTTATTACACTGTCATAATCAAAAATCATAATTTTTATACAGATATTTGTTAAAATTAGTGGTTTAAAAATAGGTTTAACAAAAACTTTACAAAGGTAATACTCATAAGTATAAGAAAATATTTCCAAGTAATCATGGTCCATTTCAATAGCATATGGATTGGCAGGTTTGATTACTTGGAGATAAGCCATTTTACTACTAGTAGTACAGGAGAAACTGCTAGGATTTTGACATATCCTTCATAATTTGTCCATTATATTTTCCTGGTAAAACGGGATTGCATCGGGGAATTATAGAATACTTTATTCCGTTTTTTAAATGTCATCAATTGTTCTGTGCACATTTTGTACAAAGATATAGTTTTAGTAGGCACTATATCTTCTATGCCATGGAGAACTGTAAAAACATGCTTACAGTGTGCTTCTACTCCTTTTCCAGTTGCACATTCGCAGTGACTCCACTATCATGCTACTATTATCCATTTTTAACAGAATGATATTTAAAGAAGCTTCTTCATTTGGGCTTTGCATTGCGCATGGAAATAAATATAACTTTCCTCAAAGGCAACTCTCACGGTTATTAAGCTTCTACTTTCATACAGTAGTGTATCTCCCGTTCAGTGTTGCTTGAAATCTGAAACAACATGTATGTCATTAAATGTCTAATTCTATCTGAAACATTAAAATAACAAGGAACAATAAGGAAATCATGAATGTATGGTTTGTTACCTGTCTGCAAACTCTTGAATGTGTAGTTTATAGAGTGGTGGAAGATTATTGCTGGAATTAATATCTCTGAACTTATCCATGGTAGAAATTTCAGGAATATCATCCTCAAGTTCGTCTTCAACTTCGATGAGGTAATTTCCATCGTACGCCTCCAGTCTACAAAAAGAAATTGAAATAAATAAAAAGAACACAGCAAAACCTACAATTCACAATAATGCCTGTAAATTATTTACCTTTTGATTTATAAGGCTTTTTTGCTAGCGGTCTTGGCTTTCCGTTTCCGCAGTTCCTCCTTCAATCGTAATTACACTCCAGGTCGCTTACATTTCTATGATTTTGAGCAATTACTCTCACATCAAACTTAAACAATGAACCAATATGGCGGGTCTTGGAACAGTCAACAGTGACGCCACCTACGATGAGCTTTGAGTTTTTAACCTCATTTTATTGTATATCATTTTTCCTGTGACTTTGTATTTTTTATCCATCACACAAAGATGGCGCTACTTAGCTCCAGTGTCGTATTGTAGAGATGGCACCCCACAGAAAATTTTCAGAAATTGTTGATCGTGACGTACCAAATCACCAGTGACAGTTCACAGTTCAGTTAGTTCGTAAAGTGGTACTAGTGGTAGGTACTTACATAAAATAAAAAAATGCATATCTTTCGCGGGATTTTTGCTGATTATTAACAAATTACGCTATTCTAATGTAATGGCTTTTATACTAACAAGTTCGCCGTTGTTACGGTATTGTGTATAGTAATAAAGGTTGACCGATGTCGCCGTGAAAATTACGTGTACTTTCCTCACTCTTGCTAATCATCGATTCTCGGTCTCATATTTAAATTCCTATGGTGTTCTTTTGATATAATACTCTACAACAAAGTATGTGAAAAATGGATAGTTCAACAGAAAATTGGGATCCAGGTATGTACAAATTATGTTTAAAAATTAGCGACGATATTATTCAGTTGTTTTTAGCAATTAAACCACTATTCATTTTGTGGAAAATTTAATTTGTTATTAAGTTGTTCGGTTGTCACACCACACGTAAAAAAAATAGAGGTTTCATTGAAGAAGTAAAACCTTGCATGCAATATGCAGTGACGTCGTAATATTAGTAAAACAACATTCATACATGACTGTAACCTAGGAGTTCCTAAGTATCATGGCACGTTATTTTTATGCTAAGCTACATTTTACAAAATTCATTAGAAAAATACATTTACTCTTCATTGCCAGCTTTAGTTGAAAGCTACATATAATAAATGTCTAAAATAAAAAAACATTAAAGTTTACAGTTAGTTTCGTCAATAAATAATATTTGGTCAGAGAGTCGCGTTAGGGTCACGGTTCTCTACAAATACTGTATTGTATGAAATGGACTTATGGAACCTATCTATTTAGACCAAAGCTCAAGGATTTTTTTGAAATAAGCTTTCTATCACATTGCTGGGCAAAAAATTACACTCCTTCACAAACCATCGCTTTCTAAAGCTGCAAATCCTCAATCTGTCTCAAACCTGCAAATTTCCACCCATGGTAGCAGCGTACAGTGGCTGTCAGCGTGATCTTTTTTTGATAGCTCTCCCTCATGTTGACATTAATTATTGCAATAAAAAGAAAGAATAATTTTACGGAACCTGTTATTAATTCTAATGTTTTGTTTATCTTTTCATGTTGTCTTCAGCTCTCACACGGCTACTAGCTTCCCTAAAGGAGGTTCAGCCCGGTGAAGATGTGGCCTTCCTTAGTGAACTGTTGCAGTCCAAACAACTACATGCTCTTGTACAAGTACATAATAAAATTGTAGCTAAAGGGAAAGATGACAAATTCTATCCACTTCTCTCAAATGCAATGCAAGTGACCCTTGAGGTGCTGGAGCTCTTGGCTGATATGATCTCAGTTTCCAAGGAATATGGAGAATTACTTAATCTGTTACAAAAACCACATTTTCAAGTTAGTACATCTTAATAATAGATACTATGTGTTCCAAATAAGAAATTGCACACAAAGAATGACAAATAATTCAACAGTATTAAAATTCATAAAATATAAACTCATGAAAGTTATAATAATAAAAAGAATATCCTTACAGTCATAATAATATCCGCACAGTTGTAGAAATCTTATTAGTATAGTAATACCAACTTGGTAATTGGGAATAATAAAATTTATGTGAACTTGTGAACACAAAAAAAATATATAATATAATTACGGTATCTTTCCTAGGCAATATTATGTACCCATGATGCAGTAGCTCAAAAAGACTACTATCCACATCTACCTGATATCCCTCCAGATGTTGATGAGGAAGAAGAGACGGTGAAGATAGTTCAACTGGTTAAAAGCGATGAACCTTTGGTAATATCTTTTTTCTTAAATATTCCATCCATAGGGCGAACATATCTGAAATACTCTATAAGCCACTATTGGCTGTATGAAGAAAGAAAATGAATTTCATTTAGAAATAGCAGCTATTAAATAAGTTTGAATAAAATCTAGTTTTTCCAGTATGGAATTAAACATGCACTTGACATATGTTTTTAATATTTATTTATGTATAATTTATTTATATATGTTGATGCAGTAACCTGTAAATTAGTAATGTGAGGGTATATTGAAGAGTGTTTTTTATCAAAAGGGTGGAGCACAGAGTGCAGAGCCTATAGTGGTAAGTCTATATGTTGAGTATTTAAATTTGACGCTTACTATATTTTATACTTCATAGACCGTCGTGCCATACTCGTTTTCATATCGTATCTTCTTGGGAAACTGTAATATTTGTATAAGCACTTGATTGCTGCATCTAAATATTGTCCTGTACTTAACCAAATGGGAAATGTGTTGGAGTTAAGGCTATATTTAGTCTTGGCATGATTACTACATCCGAGTCCAGTTAGGGATAGCGTAGCACCTGCTAAATTAGATGGCTTTGTAGGCTATACATATTAGATTTTCTTTTTTTTTAAATAGTTTCGATCGGCAGAACATGATATTTAGATTCATCAGTCAAGTGCGAGTAAGTCTATTATGAACTCTCAAGAAGATACAGTTTATAGGAATAACGAGATGTGAACGGTTGTCTATCGGCGTTTATTTTATCCTGGCCCACTGTTAGTATTCCTAAAATCATTTATCACCGAATTCCTTTGTCTAATTCTGAATTAATTAGCTGCTATCTCTAGATGTTGCAATTTGTATTGTGTACCTCACTCTGCTCTCAATTATTTTTTATACCAATCTGATTTAGCATTCCCCACACAATACACATTGCTGCTTTTTAATTTATTTTTAAGTTTCTGCATTGGAACCTTTCATTCATGAAGTTATGTGACGAGACATGTTTATTTTCTCCATAGACTCCCACCTTATCAGATTTTAGTGTACTTAATTTAGTACTAACGATATTAAATAGTCACACCCTTTTTTATGAGTATGGATGAATGTTTGTTATCACATCAATGCAAAGGGATTGAATTTTGCATGTTTGACATTGCGACCTACTGTAATTACCGGCTTACTCTAATTCAACGAAAGTATTTAAAAAAATATATTTCCATAAATGAGTA
Organism: Endotricha flammealis; assembly: GCA_905163395.2. NCBI lineage: Eukaryota > Metazoa > Arthropoda > Insecta > Lepidoptera > Pyralidae > Endotricha > Endotricha flammealis. The sequence continues at coordinate 13,372,307 of LR990852.1, read as the reverse complement.
ACTCTAATACATTTTTACGTTAGAAACCTGTATAATTTAGGCCGAGTAGTATCTGGATGTCGTTTGATCTAGTTTACTTCAAGGACTAAATCGAAATCATATCCACTAACTTAGTATCAAATGGTAGGTATTCGAGTTACAAGCGTCTAGGTTTCATTAAGCGAAATAAAAAAAAATAAAAAAATTCGATTACGCGGTTCTACGAAATAGTTTAAATGCCATTATTATTGACAATTGGTGCCTTTGATGGTGTCTATGAGCATATTTAAAAAAAAGTTAAAAACATTTTTTTTTAATAACTTCCACGACGTGTGTCGATAAGTTGTTATTACGTGTGTGTTGTCGTAGGGCGCAACAATTAAGACGGATGAAGAAACAGGCAAGATCGTGATAGCCCGGGTGATGCACGGTGGCGCGGCGAACCGGTCTGGCTTGATCCATGCTGGTGACGAAGTCATCGAAGTCAACGGCATTAGCGTCGAAAACAAAACACCTGCTGATGTCTTGTCTATCTTAGTAAGTAGTAAGCTTTTGAAACCGGCAAGGTGATGCTGATTGTTTGTTCATAGTACAGATGAGGTCTCATTTACTATCCATAAGTTTAGACTTTTTTGTAAGAGCGATGTCACAATTATTGCATCGTCAACTTAATGAACTCCCTTGTTAAACGACGAACAGTCTAGCCATTATAGCATGGCTCACCTGTATAAGAGTCGAGTTCTCTCGGTGATCTTTTGATAATCGTAATACCCGTCAACCCAGACCAGTGTGATGGGACATGCTTTGTTCAGTTTCATGACCCATATCTCAGTAGTGGGAAGATGTGAAGGTGCACATTACACACAAACGTGGAATTTCTATGCAATCTTCTTTTTTATACCACCAAAGTGGCAAACAAACATACGGTGCGCCTGATGGTAAGTAGTCACCGTAGCCTATGGACGCGAGCAATACCGGGGGTATCACTTGCGCGTTGCCGACCCTGTAAAACTCTGGAGACCTTACTCACCGTAGGAACACAACATGGCCGACACTAATGCTATTTGGCTACGATCTTTGTAAGGTGGAGGTCCTTCCCCAGACCAGTGCTCCGTTGTTGCTCCGTCAGTTTGAGCGGATTATCCGCTGTGCCCTATATCTCTTAAAATCTGCGCCTTTACGTTACAGCAAAGTTCGGAGGGCACAATAACATTTAAGTTGGTGCCGTCCTTTGGCAAAGGCGGTTCTAGGGAAAGCAAAGTTAGAGTACGAGCCCTTTTCAATTACGATTCGGCTAAAGATCCATACATACCATGCAAAGAAGCTGGATTGAACTTCAAGAAGGGAGATGTCTTACACATCGTCTCCCAAGACGATGCCTATTGGTAAGCAACTACGTGGACAAATACTATAGGTTGTCTGTTTATCAAAAAAGTAAATAATAAAAGTTGTTTTTATCCCATGTAGCTATTAAGCAAATGTCCAAAAGTTAAGAAAAAACGAGCTATAGCCTATAGTAAACATGTGTTTTATTAGGGTTTTGAATGTCTTTTTATACTATTTTGGTGTGCGTTCCGTTCTTAATGCTATGTTTCATAATAATTTAATTATATAAGTTGTGTATGACTAAAGAAAGTGCTTGTAAAGGTCTAGTGTCTGAATAAACGACTCAGCATTTGATTTTAAGAAAATACCAGACACAACTAACTTAGTACTATTGAATCGTTATACATTTATACGTTGGCGTATAGCGAGACATCGCGTTCAGTGGAGCAATTCACGTAACAAGAACCGATTCTACTTCGATTCAACGACACTCGCTGTCCCGTTCAATTCCTATTTTGTATTCATCAATGTTTACATAAAAAATTTCAAATCAACTAATAGATAAAGTATTTGAACGTGTTTAACATTTGCATTACCCCTCAGGTGGCAAGCGCGACGCGAAGGCGACAAAGTTATGAGAGCAGGATTGATTCCTTCGAGAGCATTACAAGAGGGCCGCATTATCCACGAAAGATCCACACAAACAGATCCACAGATAACGGATGGTCAGTTAATGGCATTGCGTTACGATAATTCGTGTTCAGCTAATGCGAATGTTTATTTAAGCGAGATTAAATATAAAATGTGTTCGTGTTGTATTGCCGATTTCATTCCATTCGTGTATTATTATCATATCCCATTTTTCATGTGATCTACACAGGGAAACCAGCGCTTTGCAGCCCGTCCACCGCGAACTCTGATTGCGCGCCGAAAACGCCTTGCTCACCGACGCCGAACGCCACTGCACTCCTCCCATGCAAATCTACGCCCAAAGTCAAAAAAATAATATATGATATTACAGAAAATGATGATTTTGACCGTGAAATGATACCAACTTATGAGGAGGTCGCACGTTTGTACCCCCGGCCTGGGTTAGTGAGGCCCATAGTGCTAGTAGGCGCGCCGGGCGTCGGTAGAAATGAGCTGCGCAGGAGACTGATCGCGACCGACCCGGAAAAGTTCGTCACCCCCGTGCCATGTGAGTGTACTATTCAAACTTTTGAATTAGAGCCACAGCACACGGCGTATTTTAAAGCGCAGAATACGCGTTATTATCCATCGAGGAGTTTCAAGCATTTCATTGTGAGGTCTAACATACAAAGAACTCAATGTAGCACGAAACGTCCTTTGCGCGTTTAAAATACGCCGTGTGCTGTGGCTCTTATAGTCCAAATAAATATTTACCAAGCGCAGCACTAAATACGTGTGGACGTTAGCTACATTATGCTGTGATTTCGTTATATTATGCGATCTTATTTGAGACATAATTCAAGTCTTAAAAATTAGAACTGTATACATTTTTATTTCAAAATTAATAAAACAACAAACCCAATTAAACCATTCCAATCGTGTTTTTAAATCCGGCATATCTTCAATTTTGTGTCATATACAGTGAAAAATAATAAACATATCGCTTATTTGCGAAAGTATGTATAAATTTAATTATGGTATCAACAAGTAAATTTTTCGAGGAGCTCGATGAGCACTCTAAATAAACACGTCAGTTAAGCAACTTCGACCCTAGCCAGCGTTTAGATGGGTTTCGTTATCACGGGCTTCTCCGTGATTCGGAGGGCACGTTAAGCCGTCGTTCCCGGCTGTTGTCCATAGATGACAGTCGGTGGCATTCGGGCGGCTCGAAACATTGGAGCAGCGCGACGGAGTACGCTCTAATCACCTTCGACTGAAGGGTGACCCGTATTCCTGCAGTGAGATGATTGTAGGTTTATATGAAGTAAATTTTCAGATGATCATTATTATTTTCAGTTACCTCACGAGCACCAAAACCAAGCGAACACAATGGAAAAGAATATGTTTTTGTATCACGCGAAAAATTAGAACAAGACATAGCAGAAGGAAAATTAATTGAACATGGCGAATATAAAGGCAACCTTTACGGTACATCCGCGGAGAGCGTAGAATCTATCATCAATTCAGGTACACACATTTTTGAGGCGCTTAAGCCCGGTTTACATATCGGCAAGCACAGTAGCGAGTTGAGTCATCGGCGAGTTAAAGTCAAAGTCAAAAATACATTATTCTGTGGACCTCGCGGGCACTTAGACACGTCATCTACAATTAGCGTGTTACATAATAATATTATTATTCTGTATCAAATAAGTTCTCTATAAACTACCACCATTTCGGAAACAAAGTAAAAAAAATGGCGAAATAAAATCGGTTACGGCCTTTTCTATCAATCAGATTTCATTATTTTTTTTTAAACTATATAAAAAAAAATACACGTATGAAAAATTCCGCGAAGTATTAATTATAATGTTGCGTTACACTTAAAATAAAAGAAATAAATAAATCAGTATGTACCTATAAAAATCGCTATTGCAGTTTGAACGCTAAAAGCAAGTTTAGTTGAATTTGAATAGATCGCGATACCTATTTTTCGGCGAGACCAGTGTGAAGTAGCTCCCCCTCGCGTCTGCCGCACCCCGCCAACAAATCTGGCTTTGATGCTGTTTGGGACTTGACCGAAAGCAAACTGAGACTTTTTATTGACTCAAATATGTCGTAACAGCGACTAAAAGCACTCACGACTCAGCCCCGCACTAAATAATTGGTATTTGCTCTATTCACGTGTCTATATCGCAATTGAAATTATACTGGCAACAAGTGTCGAGAGAGAGAGAGTAAACTTGTACTGTGTTACAAATAAAAGTAGTATATAACGAGTATATAAGTTATAAAATGTTTTGTCACTTTCACACTTTATTAATTCTCATCAAGAAAGATAGTCACACAACAGTGAATAACTTATATACCTACTGGTTATACTACGTTTTTGTAACACAGATAATGTTTTATTTGGAATCGGTGTATTTGCCTATGCCCAGTGGACTTCTTGCGGCTGAGATGATAATGATATTAGTGTTGATATTAGCAATAAGGCGGCCTTTTTGCTAAAAGCATTTTTTTCAAATGATTGTTGATTTTATATTTGTTAGGCAATTATAGCCATTCTTATTTTGGAAATAATTTTAAAATAGAAATATAACCTGCTTGGTTGTAATAATGTCGTGCACAGCGACTCACACAGTTTAAAGGAATGAGAAATTTTACCACCATTCCTTTCTTTTTCACACCTTTCCGGTAGCTCAGCGGTAAGAGCACTCGGCCGGATATCGAGAGGACGTGGGTTCGAATCCCACCTGGGGCAGGAGGTGAAATTTTTCTTTCAAAAATATTTTCAATCAAATATTATTATTATGATCAGGGGGCGTATTACAAACTCTTAATTCCAGGCAGTTTACACCGTAAATTGAAGTGCCTTGCTAAACCGTATTATGAGCTCTTATTCCCAGCCAGTCAGCGGTCACGTGACACTTGGCCGACTTCTGGCTTTGAATATGGCTGGGAATTTCGTATTACAAGCGTTAGTTTGACGTTTCGTGACATGTTTATCTGTCAAAAAAGAACCTTTACTAAACCAGTCAGTGTATGCTACCTTTCATCAACTTTTACTGACTTGCTTGGCTTTATTTTTAATTTAATAATTTGTAATAGTGTGTATTTGTGACTTTTGAGCTAAATATTTAGTGCGTTTATTAAAAATAAATATTAAACATGTGTGACGAGTTAGAAATATTTGAATTTCTGGAGAGTGACGCTGCGGAAACAAGGAAAATAAATGAAGCAAAATTAATGAGGAAACGTCTTCGTGATATTAGTGATCCCTTTGATATGGATGAAATTAATTTTGTAAAAAGATATAGGTTAAGTCAACAATTAGTTCTGGATCTGTGCGAAGACTTGAGACCTCATGTGGTTGGGACTACAAAAGCTTCAGATATAACACTCGAAAGAAAGGTTAGTAGGTAGTGTTTATAATTAAATTATTACCTATTACTTATACTTCGAGTCGTTGTAATATTTATAATATGGTTCATTTTGTTACAGGTGTTAATAGCATTATCATTTTATGCCACTGGGTCTTACCAACGTCCCGTTGGTGATATATCAGCCCACTCAGTAGCCCAACCTACAGTCTCTGTGACTATAAAACAGATCACAAGGTTACTGAATTTACCTCAAATTCAAGCGAAATATATCCGATTCCCAAGAACTATTGAGGAAAGAACAAATAATAAGATAAGGTGAGTGCATTGAGTATGCTGGGTGAGTTATTAATTATTATTGTCCCACAACCTTTTAACTGTGTATGATGAATCTGTGACCAATAAAATTTATTATTATTTATTTGCATTATAGAAAGCGGTTTAATACAATAGTCACAAGCAACATTTTATTTAGAACTAGTGTATAGGCAATAAGGCCTTATTGCCAAAAGCAATCTTTTCAAGGCAACCATAGGGTAACAAATTATAAAGCAACACAAAACATAGGTATTAAAGATAATTTAATATTGGATGAGCTTTCTTAATGGAACCTAAATATAACTAATTATTTAATATTGTTAGCTATATTTTTCCACAATAAGTAGGTTACCTTATCCAAATACAATATTTCTATTTACAGATTTTTTAATAAGTTTGGCATGCCGGGAGTATTGGGCTGTATTGATTGCACACATGTTGCAATTGTACGTCCAGTTGAAAACGAAGAGAGATATTACTGCAGAAAGCAATATCACTCATTAAATGTCCAATTGGTAAATAAAATACTTATTTTTATTTATTTTATTTTTTTAAAAACAATTATAAAAGATGGCAATTCTAATAGACATGTTTATTTCCATTACATATTTTATTTTATTTGGAAAACTTACATATATAAACAATAATATTTAACATAGACTTGTACAACTTTTTGCTTAAAAATATAATTTTTTTTAGGTAATACTACTACTACTACTTACATACAAACAAATAAAATGTAAAAATAATATTTTGTAATGTAAGAAACTTAAAATCTAGGTAACAATCATGTAACAGCAAAATAATATTCTTCTTTACAGCCTCATTTTCATGTAAGATTAATCTGAAATGTTTATTTTTTTTAGATTAGTAATGCAGATATGAATATTATTAGTGTGGATGCTAGTTTTGGAGGAGCTACACATGACTCTTTTATCTGGGCAAACCATCCCATAATGCGACATATGGAAGAGATTAGCAGTAATGAAGCTATATGGTTACTTGGTATGCAAGATTTGAATCAAGTTTATCCATCTATTTACAAAATTAATAATATAACACAATGGTTAATATTTTTTTTTCATTTAAGGTGATTCCGGGTATCCTTTAAGAAGATTTTTAATGACCCCTATTACTGGTGCCACTCCGGATACTCCAGAAGCACACTACACAGAGGTGCATGTCCGGACACGAAATGTCATAGAAAGGACGATTGGTCTTTTGAAAGCTCGCTTCCGGTGTTTGCTTGTACATAGAGTGTTGCATTATGCACCTCCGGTAGCAGCATCTATAGTAAATGCTTGTGTAATATTACACAACATTTGCAATAGAGCAAATGTGCCTGTACAAGAATTGACCGAAGAAGAAGCTGTGTTGGAGGCATCCAGACAACAAACTCACAGTGTAGATCCACAAGAGTCCTCATCCACCACCAGAAATAACAGGGAACTGAGAGATGGCCTAGCTGTCAGGAGCACCCTCATTTCTCGACTCTGGAACACTCGTGGGTCTACAAATTAAAATAAAAAAAGTATTAAATGTTATTAATTTCTTTTCATTCTTCATGTAATATTCTACTAAATTAAGTTAATTTCACTGTTGTATGATATGTAATATAACTACTAACATTATTATAAATTGTAAAAGTATTTAAGTTCCAATAGGGGTCTATTTTTTTCAATGATAAAATAAATGTCAATCTTCATAATGTCAATCTTCATTTATTATGTACAAAACTAAGTTAGTTAGTTTTTTAAATTGTTTAGTTTTTTATATTGTTTAGTAAGTTTTTTTTAAAATATATGTTACAAATAAAATTTTCTGTGTAATTGTGTGTTATACTTACTTGCAAATCACTGCCGCTATTCCATTCAGAGTGCACAGGATTTCTTTAAATACTTGTAAAGTTTGCTCCTGTGCTTCTGAAATGCGATGAAGTGAGTCTGCATTTCGTTGTTCTAGCAACAATCTTGCCCGTGCAACATCGACTAAAGTTTGTCTCGCATCTTGCAGACTTAAAGCAGCCTGCCTTCTCGCACTGCGTCGTTGCCGCACTCTTCTCCCTTGAGGTTCCTGTTGTGCCTCCTGCTGTGGCACCATTTCCTCTACCTCATAATGTGGTGGTGGTGGTATCTCTTCAGCCAGTGGCACATGTGGCTGAGAGCCCTCATCCAGAGGAATTTCAAAATCAGGAACTGGTGTCTGTATGCGAGATGGGCCAGCCACAGGTTCTGTGTTTTGGTCAGTCTGTGTTAGCTAAAATATAATATAAAAAAAAATTACTTTTATATATGTACATATTTTGTGTATTTTTTTAAATAAATTAAGATAATCTATACCGTTGGGAATGGGTCCACTTGTGCATTAGGTAAGCCAGCTCCGAAGCCTTCCCCAAGTAAACTCAGAAACTTCTTCTCAATGTCATTCAGGGGAGTGGCGTCTGAAGGTCCACCTCCAGTACGGCTTTGAGAAGTACGGAGGGCTGCTACTCTTCGTTTCAATTTCGCTTTATAATCGACCCAATACTAAAATTAACAAAAAAATTAAGATTATAACTCAAGTAACCCTTTTAGTTTAAGTATAGGTATAATATTAGTTAAGAATGTAAGAGGTAAAATTATTATTTTAAGTTTGCTAAATTATTACGTAAGTACTCACATTAGACCATCCTTTCCAGTCTTTGGTAGCACCTTCTCCTTGAGAATTTAATATCTCGGATACAGACACCCACATCCGTTTCGAGAATTCTCGCGCTTGCGCCGTTTTGTTGTATCCAACAGCTATATCTCTGTGAGAGTTCAAAAATTCCCACAAAGATTCTAGCTGTTGGTATGTTACTCGGCGACGACGCGAAACCTCATCCCGTGTACTTCTAAAAATAAATTAATCTTTCAGAACGGTACCTATGCACTTACTTATTAATTTAGTTACAAGTAAATTAGATTGAGATGAGTGAAAAAATTATGTATTTACTTACGCCATTATTTAAAAATAATTCCTCAAAAATCAAATAAACAACACAAAACACTTGATATACTTTAGGGCGTTGCACCGCTAATGCAACACAAACCCATGAATAATAGCTATTCCCAAGAATTTCACACATTCTTTTAATATTTTCAAGTGGTACTTTAAAACTTAGTTTAAGTATTTTGTTTTTTGCCGGCTCAGCCGAATCCCAAATGATAATATCATACGCGTCGTTCAAAAATGTAACTGAAGGTAATTTGGTTGATTAGAGTCATTGTTGTTGTATATCGTGTTTCCAACATAATAATTTAGCTCATTGTTTTCATATTGATTTCGTTTGATTTTCTTGTTGTTAGTTAAGAATAATTCCTAAATATTATCATTATTTTCATCACAAATAAAAAACCGTAATTTAGAAGTAAAATCGGTCACATCGATTTCCGAACGCCACATACGACATTTCAAACAATCCATAGACAATCATCCAGTAAGATTCCAGTCAGTTTAAAAGAGCTCATAATACGAAAAAGAACAAGTCAGTTTAAGGCCGTAAACAATATGGCCTGGAAACAGGCTGGTTTTTATAAAGTTCGTAATACGCCCCCAGGTCGAGTATGCGTGCTGAGTCCTCACTGGCAAGCGCTGAAGATGCTTCGAACTCCACGCCTGCGGCCTTACATCGTTTTCGTGCGTCCACCGTCGCTGGAGAGACTGGTGGAAACCAGAACTTCAGCTAACGCACGCTCCACCTTCGATAAAGAATCTTCGAGAGCTTTCACAGTGAGTTTGTATAGTTTATTTCCTTTTGTATAGTTTATATTAAATAAGAATGCATGACAAAGAATCAAACACAGAAGCAAAGAATTTGACGCTAATAATGAAAGAAAAAAGTTTTTTTCATACTATTAATACAAGTATCGTTATGAAACTTTGTAAAAAGGTACAAAACTATACTTAGTCGTCAACAAGGCAGGCGCGCGCTGACCTAAAACGAAATTCGAACTGACACTTATTACTTAGTGCATACGACAATAGATTTTCAATTGTTTTATAAACGAGGCGCGTTGTTGGCGTGTACAGTAGAATATTATGCAAAAATAAAAATTCGTATAAAACCTTGTATGCAGTATTAAGTATTGTATTTCACACCCTGCGTACTTAATTACGTAGTTGACTGTACGATGGATATGAAAAGCGGTTAGGACAATGTGTGAGATAGTTCTCTGTATTATTATATAACATGCATTTTCATTTTGGCACTTGGGTGATTATAGACGTGGTATTGTGATAAATACTCGTGTGTTTTAGTTTATATCTCGTGATCTGATACTGATACAGTACAAACTTATCTATGCCGATGGCGGGGGCGCTAGGATCAAAGCTATTGAAGGTAATTGTCAAGATATTCATGGCGTATTCATTAGTTCTAGTTTTGGCCACCGGCCCAGATAAGTTTGTGGCACTGTACCACAATCAGGTTCATTGTGTCTATGTTCCGTCAGATGATTTATTTATTTTAAAAAAATCGTCAAAAAATTTTTCGTTTTGAGAAAATGTTAGTTCTACATATAAACACCTACTACCTATACATATAATTATACCTACTACATATAATTATTACACATTTATTAGTAGGTGAGTTGCAAAAATTCGTTTTAAAATATGTCATTTATTACATCTGACGCTGTCATTGTCAAATTCATGTCATCAGCTGGTAAACGAGCCAGCGAGCAAGCGGGCGTTTCTATATGAAATGCTTAAAATTATTGTTTTCATAATTACCATTCATTGATTTTGTTATCTCTTTTTTTTTTACAGGAAGAAGAATTTTTTGACATTATCCGTTCATCGAACCGTATTAACTTTTTATACGGATATATGTTCGACGAGGAGATCGTGAACGATGAACTGGCCGGCGCCCTCACACAGCTCATGAAGGTGACGTGGAGGGTCCAGTCTGAACCACTGTGGGTCCCCGCTTCTTGGGTGCAGTAAGGGTATTTATAACCAGATGATTTACCATGTAACTTCAACTGGGTTTAGGGCCCAAATATCTAAGCGGAAACCCGTTATTATAGAGTATAGAACTATATCCACGAGATAAACTTGTTTTCTTAATTAATATTTTGGGATTAGGCAATCGCTGTTACCTTCTTTCAACTATGCATACTTGCTAATTGACCCAATACTGCTTTCGTATGCTTTCCACGGGTCGAGGTACCTAATTGTTTTACAAAGGCCTATTCTAACTTGAGCGGTTATTCGCTGTCGCTGTGGGTAGAGGTAATATCGTGCGGGTTTTGCTCTGGTGTTTTGTATCAAGTTCCACGGCCAGAGCGAAACAGTTGGTCCACTTTGACGTTAGTGCATGCATACCCCATGGGTTTACTCTGCCGCAGATGGTAGAATACCGATGAGGTATGAATAGGCCTTAAATTGCTTGTTCACTTAGTTTTGACACGAGCAACGCCGCCTTCAGTCTTCTTATAGCCTCATTATGCCAGTGAATGTCGTCTCCAATTATTATAGGCACCTTGATTATATTAATTGAGTGTATCTTTATACAGGCCGCCGTCGGCCTAAATTAGCAAGTATGCACACATTAAAAATTGAGGTGGTTCGTTTCGCACGGCCCGCGAGTTACAAATTTTCTTTCATTTTTACAGACATTACAAGATTAAGCTGATTTTAAAAAAATGGATACATAAAAACAGTATAAACCTTTAAAATAAATAAATTGATTAAGTATGAAAAGGACATCATTCAAACGTACCAAATTTTGAAAGTGGAGGCCAAAGAAAGTGAAGTTATTATTTCGGAAGGACACATTATCCTTAACATTTTTTATTATGACAGCTAAGCTGTACGACCTTTACGAATGTTCTTTTTTTAGCTTCAAAATCTAGATTTTGAAAGCTTAATTGCATTTTTAAATGTCGATAAAAACAGAAATACGAAATAAAAGAAGAGCTATTTCGACGTTTTGATAAGACGCGCTGCTGCCACAGCAGGCTGCCCGCCATTAAATGACTTGCGGTGAGGCACGGAGTGCGGGGGCTTCGCTCCCGGCTCTATGAATATCATACTAATATGCTTAACACTTTAGAAGATGTAGTCAACAGTTACAACTATAATAGACGACGAGCAAATTTCAAATCCTGGAACATTTAAAATCCTGATTTAAGTGTCAAAAACAACTCTAGAATGATCGTACAGCTTAGCCATCATATTTAAAAAATGTTAAGAATAATATGTTCCTTTGAAATAATAACTTTACCTTTTTTGGCCGCCATTTTAAAAATTTTGGTATTTTTTGTATGGGCCGTAAATGATTTCCTTTGTGTTTTGCCGGTCGTGCTAATCGAACTACCTTAACATAAATCCTATTTTTTTTTCTAAGAATATAAGTGACATTTGGATCTGATATTGCCATAAGACGTTAAATCACATTGCACTTAAATTGATGATCGATTTCTTAAATTCAGCAATCGGATTGTACTATTTGGGAAATCGAACTTCGGTTTCTGCTCAACCGATCCCCAGATTTGAGCTGGCAAATCAATGTTACTGTTTCCCATTTTTAGAGTAATACAAACAAAATGTCAAAGACAAATTTGCGGGTATTAATTTCGAAGTACCACGGTCACGATCGAACCCCTGTACGGGTGGAACGAATTTAAAATGATATAATATGATTAGTATACATGTCCTAAATAGCATAATTATCATCCGATAATTTCTGCTGCCCGAAGTACAATTGCTGCCAATGATTCTAAATTAAATTTTAAACACTAGTTGCTGTCGTAGTAAATAATAATTTACGTTGTTCAACAATGGGACTACGTTACGATTACGTTGTTGAACTGGCGGGACTTCGTGCAGAGCAGAGAACTCTGGCACACTCTAGTATCAGAGGCCAAGATCCACTTCGGGTCACTGAGCCAGCGGAGTAAGTAAGTAAGTAATAATTTCGTTCCATCCCATTAAGATATTATCCTGAAAGGGAAAGAAAGATGTACCTTATTTATTACTATTTTGCGAGATTGAGTCTTTGGAGAGACCTATAGATTTTATGGAGTGTTTCGTTCATTGGTCACATAACAGTGCGGCGTGGAGCAAAGTGTACGGTCAGCAACAGAAGTAGATTAACAGTTAAGTCCCATGTCATTACAAGAATCCAAACAATTTTTTATTTTATTTATTAGGTCTGCATATCTTCGCAAAAGCTTTGTTTGAAATAGCACTAAACTGTTAATTTACTTATGTTGTTGATTGGACGTACAGTATTTTAACTTCATACAAAATATGGGAACAATAGAGCTTATGAAAAAAAATCTGAATCGCAGAACTACGACGCAGTTCAGTTTGGTGAATATCGAAGTATAGGAATACTCGTTGTTTTAGCTGTTTGTTTTGTCTAAAGATAAAATGCTGTATTTTTAATGTACTGTGCTTGCATTGTAAAATTTATTTAGATAGACTAAACTGATAAAATGTTGTTTGTAGGTGGTTTATAAGTAGTTACAAGCTAGTCAAGGATAACAAAAATGACCGTAGATTCAACTATACCACGTACACGGTATATTGAAATGGCATTGGTAATAAAATTGATATTATTTATAAAATATCAAGGTCGATTTGAAAAAAAAAACTAAAATATTAAATGTCATTTTTGAATATTAAAATGTTAAATTTTATCTTCCTTTATTCAGTTTGTGAAAAGTTGTCGTGTATTGTATCAAGTGCAAGTAATATTTAATTTTACGTGCCTTGGAAGGGCCATTGCGCTCGGAACGCAACCCAGCTTGTCATTTGTAGTTTTATGAAATACTTACCTGTATTTTTGGGCGTTTTTATAGACGTTTCACACTTTATATTATATTTTATTTTATTATTAAAAATATAATTAGCTAATTATATTCTAAACCAAGTGAAGCCTTTAAAATATTTTGAACGTAACAATTTTATTTGTATTTTTAGGTTAGGTTTTTTTTTAGGAGAAATCGTGTAATCAATCCAATTATCAGGTACCCACATAATGTGTTCACGTAATAATGTATTCAGATTTTTTAGATGATGATTTTTAATTAAATATGAAATAGGTAAATATTATTTTTATTGTGATCGCACAATGGTCACATTTCGTTGTTTAGGATTTATGTCGATTACAAAAATTGTCTAATTGGTGACATTCTTCTCTTTACGTGAGATTCCGTTCACCCCGCATCAATATGTGCGAAACCTTCCGACCGACAGAACTGTCTTCAAATTATATTGAAGACAGTCTTTTTTTCTAGTAAACAATAGTTCATGAAATAATGCTCTGATTCCCTAATAATAATATGTGATAAGGATAACTTCAGTTATTTAAACTACTGTTTTTATGGTTTCATTGCAAATGCACTAAAACCATTAATCCCGCGTATTGTAATTTTTATTGTTTTTGTGTACACCGTGTAGAGAATAAACGCACTGACATCAGCTAGGTGGCGCCGCATGATGTCCTTATACCATTCTGCCATGACGCTACCCAAATGAAACGACTGTACTGCGACGCAACTCACATTTGTCTGTGTTTGCACACGTCGCTATCTACATACCACTAAATTCGTAAAATTTTCCTTGAACACGATACTATGTCAACTGCCATTTTAAGATTCGTATGCAACTTAAGTCGCCCGCGACTTGTATCCGACGGTTAGTAGACTGTGTACGTCGCTTGAGGGAGATAGGCGAATTTGTATAAAAGCATCGAGCGATAGTATGAGACGCGTAATGCTCCTCGAGTCGCTTGTGAATTGCTTCGTGGGCGAACCGGTTTAGTGTTAATTATATATAAATTTAGTTTCACTTTAGCTTCAATTTCGATCTCGATAATTGCGCGAGTGATTTAAAATGGCTGTGTGAAGTGAAAATATATTTGAATATTAATGTCCAAGTCGATTGTTTGATTTGAATAATTAATAAAATTAGGAAACCAAATCGCTTTGCCATGAATTGTAGATAGACTCTTGAGTTTCTTAAATATTCATATTATTATATTTATGTTTAGGTATACAAATTAGGTAATTGAAATTAGTTCCCATACGGTATTAGACTATTGTTCACTGGACTAGAGAGCGAGAACAATATAGAATACTGTCACTGTCCTATAATAAATAATAATTTTATCTTACATACGTTGAATTACATTCTTTTTATAATAACTTTTAAAAGCTGTGTGGAGTTTATCTAAATCAAATAATTAAATTTAATTAAGGTGGTAAGTTTCGGTCCGCGTGGGAAATTCAATTTTTTCAGGTTTTTACAAATTGCATCTCAATCATTGATAGAATTTTTGTGAAAATTGATTTGGCGACAGCAAGTACAATATATCTATTGAATAATTTATCAAATAAATTATAAATATTAGCTCTTCTTATTATGAATGTCTACGATGCATCTTTTTCTCTATAAACGTGCATTATGCACATTCATAATGAGAATATTTATAATTTATATGATGATTATTCAGTAGGTAGATAGATATATTGTATTTGTTGTCGCCAAATCAATTTTCACGAAAATTCCTATTAATGATTGAGATGCAATTTGTAAAAACCCCCAAAAAAAATTTATTTCCCACGCGGACCGAAACGTACATACCATCTTAACATTTTTTTTAAAGTTAAGTTAACATCAACTTCATTTTTACCCGCCCTCTGTGAGCCAGCTCTGGTAGCCCAAATGTGTGCGATGAATATTGTATCTGGACACTTGTCTGTACGGAACTCGTTCCATTTAGGTTTTAGGCAGACAAGGGATTTATGTCTGCTAAAATTTATCGTGTCGCTCGTGTGCGGATAATAGTCTGTGCAGACTTTTATACCTGTATGCGGTTATTATATTGTCATATCCAAAAACTTTATTATTACATTTTAAATATTATTTGATTCCTCACGTTTGGGCAACTATGTAGCCATTAGGACGAATCATTTTGTGTAGTAAGTTTTAACTATAAATGTTAGTGTGTCCTAAGTATTTTCTGTGTTTTGTGCCATTAATCCAAACACGCTAATAGTTGTGTGTTTGTTTAGTATTTCTATTTTAATATTATTTTATCCAAATATTAGTTTACTTAGTATTTGTACCAATTGTGACCTGAATAGATTTAGATATTAAGTATTAATTATTGTCTAAACAGTCGGAACATTAGATAAGCCATCATCAAAATAGTCATCCAAAATTTCTATTTTAAATTCTATGATTAAAGTCATTGTAAGTTTAAAAATATGGTTGTTTTACCCCAAGAACATCAATGGGTTTGTGTCCTGTAACGGACAGAGCGAAAAAACAATGCAATACGTATACCGATTGCGTGGTTTAGGAGGAGTCAGAATTTGGTTTGCAAGTTGTGATTGCGAAATACTTGTAGAAGATTCCTTTTATTTCTGAGTCCTGGCAGTCTGTTAGTGCAAAACCTTTTGTTTTGACACCAACGAAGAGCGTCATTTGAAAATGCTTAAAACGCTGATAAATTCATGGTTTTACTTGAATAAATTAGGTATTGTACCTACCTGCGTAGGTAGGATAGGTAGGTAGTATAGGTACCTATAAATAGTGCCCTTGAATTTAGCTGTAGTTAATATTATCGAATGTTTCTGGTAATGTCTAGTCTTCTTCTCATGAAATTGATTCTAACGTAGTACCTAATTACATTAGTAGATAAACGGAGATGAAATAGTCATGGAACACAACATATAAAGTCTGAATATACAAGGCGATTTCCTATGTAAATAAGTTTTAATTAGATCAAACATTTCAATATATATAATATTTAATTTGTGCTTTTGAAGCATAGTAAAGTATATAATATGATGTCATGCTCGCAGAATTAACAAATTCATTCGCATATAAGTACAAATCGCAAAGATATTCAAAAAAATATTTGTTTTCAATTAAATGTTGTATATCTGTTGTTGACCGAAACATGATTTCCAGCCGAAACCAAAATTTCGGCAGCTTCTCAGTTTAGGCACAAAACTCACTTTTTGTAAAATACAAGAAAACATTTCATATTAAATTAAATATGAAACAATAACAGAATAATATAGTAAAATACCTCTCAACGTAATCACAGATTAATTTCCAAAGTTAATAACTCACCCAAATGTCGTACAAATGCTAAGTTTCGGCGTGAATTAAGAATTAGTTCCCGAAACTAAACCAAAACTAGTAGGTACCTACAAAGTTTTTATCAACTGCACTTTACATTTGTTCGAAGCTAATCTTCAACTGAATTTTAAAGTAGGTCCTTAACTGAGCCGAAATTCAGCACAATGATCTTCCCCATTATAAAAATTTCATCCCTTATTATTACGAACTACTCATAGTTATTAAGTAGTAATGTGAAATAACTTGTTACAGTGATAAATCTTTTAGGAATAATACACAGCTTTGGTTTCGTGCACTCGTAATACATAGCATCTATGATACTCGTTACTCGTAGGTACAACCAATAAGCTGGCCTAACAATAGATGCTCACACATTGGTGTTATAACTATGAGGTTATTTATTAAACATTCCATAATATATTACACCATTGTGTTATCAAATATAGAATGTTTTTTATAATATTAGAGAATATATTGTTATACAAATGTAATAACTGCAATGTGGGAGCACCTTTGCATTAAATAAAGCATGTAAAATAAAATACACACGAACTCATTCAGTTAAAAACTGTTCTGATTAATATTTTTATATAAACAACTAGCGAAACCCGCGCAACTTCGTTTGCGTGTATCCCGCTTTCCCATGGGAATTTTGGGATGAATGGAATACTTAAAAACCTTCCCCTTGAATCACCCTATCTTAAACAAATCGTAATCCGTTGTTTAGTTTTAAAGATTTAAGTTTGTATACATAGGGACTTAGTGACACACAGACGCACAGACGAGACAGCAAAAGCGACTTAATTTTATACTATTGTTACGAACGTGGATGTCGTGATTTGGATTAAACACCGTTGACTTGTTAGAAGAATTTATTCAGCTAGGAACAGGTCACAGATACAATAAATTGCCAAATTACACGAAGAATCGAAGTCCGTAGCTCGCTGAAGTCGTTGGTCCAATCACAGTATTCGCCCAAGTCGCAGAATCGTCCGAAGTTCGTTGGTATCGCAGAGGTAGCATGTTAACTCACTCTTGATTAGTCTCCGCAGTTATAGCACCGAAAGCTCAGAATGAACTGCTCAGAATGACTACCTCCTACCTCGTACGATACAGTAAGGGCTCGTGAATGTCACCACGACATTGCGGACATTTTCGTTCATAGTCGCCTCCTTAAATATGTAACCACTTTAGCACCTTGTCACTTTCGTATATCATTTCAATTACCTAAGACATTTGAGTGAACATGTCAACAATGTTATAGTGACAAAGTATTAAAGTGATTACATATTTATGGAGGTGACAGTACATGCCGCGCGGCGATCGTGCGGTGGACGGACGGAGGCTGCGCGGTGATATTCGCATCGTCTTAACGACCCCAATGGTTATGTGCCATCATAGACGGACTAAAACGTAGAAAGTGTTTCGCTAGCACGTGTTTATCAAAGTGCACATTTCGTGAAAGCCTGCATCTGATGCACGCGTGTATTATGAAAATATACATGAGTTAAGAATGTTATAGAATACTAAATTATCTTTTTACATCTTTCGCACTTCATTTATTTAATTCTCTTGAAGAGTGACAGTGGAAACACAAGTTTTTGTTAAACCATAACTGACCTTTGGTTATAAATAAGGGCTAGAGTTTGTGAATACGGAATACAAAAATAATGTTATTATGATTGCAATAGGGATGAATAAAGTTAAAATATTTTTTTTTTCATTTAATAGAAATTTCGAGGTGATAAGCAATACAAATATCAAATATCTTTCGTATGACTTGTAACAATAAATATTGAAATTATATATAGTTAATATGTCTGTAGACATCAAGTATACAGGCCCTATTGGGTCCGCCCAAGATGGCCCATATACTCGATGTTTATACAAATGTATTTCCCACCGGAGTATTGAACAAGTAGATAATGTTCTAGACAAATATAAATTACCTATAGATAGTAAATAATACTTCATTATTCTTTATAATTGTTAATTTCGCTTGCTAATATATATATTCGAAACTATATACAGTTTGGCGTAAATACTACTTACAATATATTCTAATGTAATTTTCTTCTTGGTCTCAATTAAATTTACTAGGTTTATATAACGTGAAACTGCCTTTATGCGTAAAACACAGAGGACGTATGTATTTTTGTGTGACGTGTGTATTTTTGTCGAGGGATAAGAGCAGTTCCATTGCGTTTTGTTTTTATGAACGTCCACTACAGATCTATAAGAAAAAACTGAATTTAATTCTTAGAACAATAAATTGATGTAACTAAAGAATCATTGCCTGCAATGACGTCGTCGCCGTTTTCTCTTTTCCTCTCCAGCTAAGACCTGAAATTATACAGAGTCAGCGTACGGCGAAGGCGCAAAACGTTTTCCTACGAAATGTATGTAAGCGACGTGCGATGTAAGTTACACTGAAGCGATGCGGCACAGTTGCGACGCAGGCATGCCGTATGCATGCCGCTTGGTCGCCTTCATCGCGCCTTCACCTTACGCCGTTTCTGTATGTTTTACGCTTATTAAGTTAAACGGAGAAAGGAAAAAATAAATGCAATGTTATTTTTCGTTACTTCAATTTTTGATTCTGAGTGTGGCATGCAATTTTACCTATGAATCCGTGATACAATGAACGCTTGTGGGGCCGTTCATAATATACCTACATATTTCTGCGCCCGACTCGCATCTGTCCTCCGTATGTTTCGCGCATTAGTCCTCTCGTCGCCTTATGTACCTTACATTATCAAAATGTTATTAAAGCCTTGCGAAGTTTGAACTCTATGTACTTATACGTTTTTTTTATAGATAGTACTAAAGTCTACCACCATTTCTTAAAAACAAGAAACAACTTCAAAATATAAATCTTTATTGATAGATGTATCCCACTCTGATCCAATTTTTGTCAAGTAATAAAATAAGAAATTAGTTGAGATATGTAGTCACCAAATGACCTAACAAAACCGTTTAAATATGTACTTTGATAGATAAGCTATATGTCGTTGGAAAAGTTTTTTATTCTCTACAACATTTACTATGGTGGCAAATTTGGAATCGCTGTGGGGAAAAAGTTATGGCAAAATAACTACAAAAATCTATGTACAGTTGCGTCTCAACTCACGCGGTTTGATGTGCGATAACTTTTTCCCACTGCGGTGACATAACTTTTTCTCACGAGACTTGCTGCCATAGTAAAAGTTGTAGATTATGAAAAAACCTTTCCAACGACATATCGTTTAATGTTATTGATTTTAACGGGCAAACTGTCTGCTCCTCATTTTCATCTCTGTTTGAAATTAGCATACATTTGTTTATATTTTACCTATTCGTTACTTGAACAAACTGTAGACTGTAAAAAACGATTTCAATAATTATGTAAATATAAGAAAATGTTGAAGTGGTGGTATGGCAGACCCCTGCATGTATTGTTCACACTATGACCTATCCCACAGCCTTTTTCTCCCAAGAATGAGCTAAATTAATTAATTTTAATCTGTTATGTTAATGTACTACCCCCAAAATTAAAGTTATCTGCATGAGTAATGGAACACCAGCAAAAGTGGCTACCACTTTAATCGAATGTTATCTTGCCAATTCATTATCCATTGCGCTGTGCATAGGAGGGTAATGTTATCATTGTAATACTTAGTTGGTAAAGGTATGTTAAGTAAACACTGCGGCTGAAAAGTCTCATTACAAATGCACTGACTTTGGTGGCGAATTTAAAATTTAAACATGGGCTGTTTAATAAATTTGTTTAATAATACGAGTTTTTTTTATTTATTCACATTTAAGCAACGAAATTCCCAAAAAAATTTAAGAACACGGGTGCGCCACGTGCTTCCTCTTTACAGTCAGATTGAAGTTTCAATCCAAAGGTCTTCTGGAGGGCTACTACGAAACGTTAATCCGATATTTCGGCCGAAGTATCGGAAGAATTTTAACCGTGAAATAAAAGTTATTTCATGATTATAATTCAATGAACTACTAAAATAACCATAAAGTACAAGGTATTTCATGGATAGAATTCAAGGAATTACTAAAATAACCTGTATCGTATCGGACACAAACAACTTGGATAAATAATATAGTGACATGTCTAGACTAACGAAATGACCTACAGATAAATATGGTCTAATATTATACAAGACCAATTTGGATGAAATTTTGCACTGGCGGAAGCTAAGCTGGTGTCTATGTAAGTAGTCAATGGGCGGCGGTGATCACTTACTATCAGGTGACCCTCATGCTCGTTAGTTCATGGGCAGCGGTGATCATTTACCATCAGGTCACCCGCATGCTCGTTAGTCCATGGGCGGCGGTGATCACTTACCATCAGATCACACGCATATGAAAAAAAGCTAGTATGGAATGTGTCCTCCACTGTTTTCCAGTATACATCCTGAGCCTCATATCTTCTACCATGTTCCAGCACATTTCGCTGCCTCTCAATGATTCCCAAGTGGAATGCACCAGATTACGCAAGATGGTGTTATTACGCACCTCAGTGGAATTCCAGTTGAGAATCATTTGTCCCCAAAACTTCTCAATCGGATTGAGATAGGGGACTTTTTGCTGGCCATTGTATGATTTCAATGTCGGATGACTTGCCAACCATTCTTGCACAACCATGGATCTATGAATGGCACTATTGTCATGGGAAAGATAAATAGTGCCTTCAGGGTAAGCCGAGCGATCGGTCTCGGTAAAAAGACGTTCTCTAAGGAGTTCCTTATCCCAAAAACCCAGACTTTATTCTTCCATTTGACCTTTTAGGCAAAGTGTGTTGTTGTATTTTAAGCTTCTTGTCTGTACCCAAGTCAGAGAGAAAAATAAGTCTTCTTTTTAAAATCCAAGTTTGATCCAAGTATTTGTGGTCAACTTAACCTAACCTAAGCTATCATCATAGACTAGCAAATATCGTCAAAGAAAATAAAACATAATAATACTCTTCTGATTGGAGATCAAAGAGTTCACTTATGACGACATTGAAACATTTAAGATGTCCGTTTTTGACAAGCTTTACCTTCTAATAATAGCAATTGCATGTATCATGGTGAATTCTCGTAAACATGAAAGAAATAATGGTAGGGTAGTCCTAAATATGGATGAACTAATGGATCTCATTGAACAAGAAACGACAGACGGCAAGAAGAATATAGAAATCAAACTCATGCCTATATCAAAAGATGATAAACATATGTTGGATACTGAAGAGATTGATATCACAACAAGTATGTTTTGCATGGAAATAAATTTTCTCTTAAGTCACTTGAATTAATTTCGTAGTTCCAACGTAAGAACCAAAGTAGACCAGCTTGACCATGTTGAATTATTTTATTCCTTTGTCTCAGTACATTTTAAAAAGTTGTACCTACTTATACATTTTGCACATAGTCAAATTCACACATCATCAAATTTTTATTTCTAGACCAGTCGGAATGAACACACTAAATGTTAAGTGGAACAAACAGCAATGCATTAGTGAAAATCGCATTCAAATCGGTTAAGCTGTTTCTGAGATTAGCGCGCACAAACGTACTGACAAAAAATATAAAAATTATTCATCATCTTTCATGTACATACAGCCAAATGTTACGATTTTAATATGTATTGATTGATAGCAAATAATGAAGGTTCCGATTCTTTTAGCAAAAAATTCAGAAGACAAGAAAATACTACGTTTACGTAAGAAATGGAGCCGGTGGAGCAAGTGGGGGGAGTGTTCGACAACCTGCGGGGATGGTACCATGTCAAGGTGTCGGGTATGTGTCTCCGGACGGTGCGCACCTGGTGAGAGGGAAGAACAACGGCTACCATGTATTCGGTCTCCGTGCACCACCTTACTTGAAATTGAAGCTGACTAGGAAAACAGTTTTTTTAAGTGGTTAGGTAATTTTTACCATCAAGAAGACTAGGATCGAAATTCGCAAAGCCTAAAATTTACCCAAGATATCTACTATAACTAAGTAGGTATATGAATTTCTTTTAAAAGGTAGGTTGTAAGCAGCTGTAAGGTTCCCTCCTATAACAAACAAAACTGACAATTTAATTTGACAGGTAATCCAACTGAACTTATCATGAAACCGGCCATAAGTAAGTATCTCTTTCTTTCTCTAAAGCAGTAATCAGGATGGTTTTATCTTTTCTACGGGCGAAGTTATTATAGGATTTGGCGAAATCACTGCTTGTTATGTGGAACAACTATCCAAATACTCCAAAATAAGAAATTAGACTTTTGTTAAATGACGGCGATTTGCCTTCTGGGGATTCTAACCCGCGACCCCGGGGATAAAGTAGCCATTGCTAGCCACTCTTCTCACGGAATACTCGCATTACCAAGAATAAGAATTGCATGCAATTTGAAACGTTTCCGTACAAGTTTACGTATCAAGTCACAAAGATACAAACATTTTTTTTCTAAGAATACTTTACCGTTACTTTAGCCAGCGCTTTGATCCACATGCTCATTACCTTTCCAGCTTTTAGATGTTTTAGATTTAGTAGTAGATGTGTTAAAAAAAATGCAATTTTTTGCTTCAGTCACTATATTTACTCTGTTCACCGATGTCGTCTTTGCGGGTCGTAAGTTTGATTACACTATTTCGTATTAAATTTACCTTGAGATTTTCAGCTTTTTCAATGCATATTATTATGATAGAATTCATTCAATGCCTAAACTTACTGGGGCGTGTAAAAATTTTAAAGTACCAATATACCGAGGACGCCAATGGGCGGACCATTAAATAAGCCTAGTTTAATTTAGACCTTGAAAACAGAATTATTTGGTAATACGTAGGTATTAATAAGTTTGGGTCATCCGAGTAACCGTCTGTGCTGTAATCTGGCTGTAATTCTTTCCGTGTTTTTTGAATAGCATGCTAGCGACGAACTGACAGTCTCAGCCCTGCAGATCACCATGCTTTTAATATTTGAAAATTTTATTAATATTAAATATAAATACTTATATGTATATATCTTATAGGTACCTAACGTTAATTGTTTATATATTGTAATGATTTTCTTAACACTTTCAAACACTTGATCTGCAGGAGTGCAGGTCTGAGATGTCAGGTCGTAGTCGTAGCGTTAGCGTAGTTGGCAGTAAGCATTTGTAGCCTTGCAACCTTACTTGGCACATGAGGCTGTCAGTCTACTCTATAACCTCGCAGTAGGTACTATTATTAATTCTAAACAACTATTATGTATTGTCCCATAATAGCGTTTATGTTGTTTATGTTTCTAGCAACAACAAAAGAAGTTCCGGACCAAACAGATGGCGCAATTCCCACAAAAGACGAAGAAGAAACTATTCCACTCCTGAGAGAGGATTTGAACTCTCGATTGAGCTCAATGTGGACAAATAATCCAACTAGTCATGTGAGTAAAGTGAAATTATACATACTTGAATTTACATAGGAAATTTAAATCCTAAATCTGCCACCGGACACCCTTTACTTTCATTATAAATGATATTTCTAATCCTTCATCGTCAAGAATTTATGAGACCAGTAATGAGAGGTTTAAAACCTGTTTACCTGAATTTATATTTTAAATGATGACACACAAAACAACTAATTGTTGCGACCGAAAGCCACTTCAGGTGACCAAAACATAAAACGCGAATCAATTTGCAAGTTGTCCGCCGTTTTGTGTAATAGCCCTAAATTTTTCAAATCATCACTTCACTGCGATAAAGGAGACAGCTCCAAGAAATGGTCTTATATATTTTAAAGTAAAAAAAATGATGTGATTTTTTATTGTTTTAGCTTGCCGCAAAATCAGATGAGCTTCAAGGAAACGAAAGACTAATTTTAAGAGCACCTTATTACGTAACTAGGCTAGCGAAATCAGTAAATTACCTCAATTTTGAACCTTACTTTAATAAGGTAAAAATAAAAATAATATGTTTTATTACAGTATTAAGTGGTAGGTTTTAAGTGGCAGCTTAACCTGCGCAATCCCGTTATACCCGTAAATGAAAAGATGGTATTTAGTCATTATACCTACGAATTCAATGGGCGCTTAGAGCAACGCGGGCTTCCGTTCCGGGAACGGAAGCCCGCGTTGCTCTAAAAATGGGCGTAATTACTATTCAGAGTGCTTAGTACGAGTTTCTTGGTTCACGTTCATGTCGACTTAAACAAACCGACCAAATAGAGAAGAACTCTCATGTTGCGAATTTAAAAGACGCGTGTTACATATCAAAATTATGTGGCTTACTTGTTCACGTTTCGACGTAAGTATCCCGGCTAATTTGGATATGTAATTTTCAATTCGGTCGGCTTGTAAACGTTAACACGTTCGAATGTGACCAAAAAACTCGTACTAAGCACTCTGTTGGCAAGTGAGGCATCGGGGGAAACATATCCGTACCAAGGAAAAATAGTATTTTACATAAGTACTAATATTGCGCCGTCAAAATCGGTGCAAACTCCTTTTTGAAGTATATCAATTTCAACCTAACCGCGTCCGTCTGCTTGGTTTACCAATAAATAGCTAGAAAACAAGTCAGCTCTTACATTTAACCGTCTTCAACTGTTTTTATATTACAGGAATACTTTGAGCCTTTCGAGAATCGCATAAAACCGATAACATTGGTGTCCTTTAGAAAAAATGGAATAATTCCCAGGAAAAGTGTAAAAGTTAGTTAATCCAATAAACTATTTGATATTTAAATATAGTACAAACTTGCGGACTGACTATCTGTAGTTTAGCATAAATATATGCTATCACTTTAAATATCTTGTCACTATAAAATGTTAAAATGATCACACAAATCAAAAGTCTAAAATACTAAATTAAAATTATTTAAGTATGTGCCTACAGTAGGTAAGCAATATTAAAACTTTGTGGATTGGATATATAGTACAAGACAGACAACTTTTTTTTATACTACTAAGGTGGCAAACAAGCATATGGCCCGCCTGATGGTAAGCATCACCGTAGCATAAAGACGCTTGCAATACCGGGGGTGTCACTATGTACAACATATTTATTATACAGCATATATGTTAAATATGTAATAACGCTGACCAGTCCTACTCTTCCCGTAACAAGGGTTTTCGCGGATAAATCCGTCCCATCTTCCATGTGTAATATTGGGTATCGACTATCGAACTGGCCAGCACGACACCGCATTAAAAAAAACACTTATTTAATATATTATTTGCGTTCTTCTTGCACCTAGCATTTTCCTCGATGTAGTGAGGTGAAAAGTTGTGTGTTTCGCTCTACATACCAATTTCCATCTAATTTTGTATATATTTTTAGTCAAATATATAGGATAAATTTACTAATAATACCTACTCATTTTATTTTGTAGACCATAGAGAGCATCACACTACCGGCGGAACTACAGTCACCTTTCAACGACGTCAGCGACTTTTGGTTTGAAAGTTAATTTTTCGATTTTTGTACGTACTGTTCTGTTTTGATTTTAATTAATTATGTATTACTTGTAAATAAATAAAGCGTACGTGTAGTTTTACAACTTATGCATTTATTATTTACTTACAATAAAATATTGATATTTTTCAATATTTGCTTGTTTTAATGCCTTTTAGAAATAAGAATCTTTCTTCATAAACATTTGCGCCTAAACTATCGAGAAACTCACAAACAATAGTTATTTGTTATGCAAGGCTGCAAAGTTATTTTTTGGCGCGAGTACCTTCCTATCTATATTGAAACCTGAGCTAGCGAAGGACTCTAGGATCTAGGAAAAATTCTTTCCACGCTAGGGCACAAAATGCACTTTTGCACTCAGATTTCGAAAGTCAAACAGATTATTTCCGAGCTTGTGAGGTGAAAAAATATTTAGATGCTGTCCTAAGTGTTGCGTCTATCACTTTCTTATTTAGTATTGTATCTTGTTACCCTGCTCACCCCATACAAAAATTCGTAACCTTAAGGTTGCTTTGAATAGATTGCTTTTTACTGGCAGTGTTTAATTTAGTTAAGTACCTATTTTGTATATCATAATCATTCTAAACATTCGAAGTTACATTAATTCTCAACAAGCTGAAAATCGGTAAAATCGTTTAAAATATACATAATTATGAATAAAATTTGAAATTCTCCATCTTTCCCCTGTTTGATTTTTTATTTATTTAAGGCCAAAGAAAAAATATTAGTTTTTCGCAATTTTCAGCAAAACGATAAGTTTAATCATAAAAATATTATTATTCATAAATATATTCGTATTCAAACAGACAGACGGACATGGCATGGAAACTATAAGGGTTCCTTGTTATATTAAAAGATTTACATCTTCCAGCCTGATGGCTAGTTCGTAACACACACCTATATTTTAACCTCTCTACCCACAATGGCTCCCTCTACCCTTGACGGTCGCGTCGGGAGTCGGGTCGCTGTGTTCGCTGTGTTCCCTCCAATATTGTTCCTATTATTGTTGATGGTGAGCTCAGTGATGGAGGCTGACGGGCCGACTCTCAGTTGTAGTTGTCATCTTGGGTAAGTATTATAATATCTGTGTTTTGGGGGACAGGTCTGCTCGCTTCATCAACACATACCTATTCTACATATTTAGGATTTGACCATAGCGCTATTTTGGATTGACATCCCGCGTTTATTACCTAATTTCTGTATGTACCTACCTGATACTGTATTTTAATTAAAAATATGGTTTTCTTTCGCCATTTCTTTTTGTTTCCGAAATGGTGGTAGTTTATAGAGTAACCTAAGTATCTATTTTATAATGGTATATATAAGTTGTAAATGAACACAGCGGATAATCCGCTCAAATCGAAGCAGCCCGTCTGGGGAAGGACCTCCACCTTACAGAAGATCGTAGCCAAATAGCATTGGTTTCGGCCATGTTGTGTTCCTACGGTGAGTAAGGTCTCCAGAGCTCCACTTGGGGGGGTTGGGAGGGTTGGCAACGCGTGAGTGATGCCCCCGGTATTGCTTACGTCTATAGGCTACGTAGACGGCTTACCATCAGGCCGACCGTATGCTTGTTTGCCACCTCTGTGGTATAAAAAAAATGAAGTGTCTAAGCTAAGTGCCCGTGAGATCTACAGAATAAAATATTTTTGACTTCAATACAAAATATGAACAATGTAAAAAAAAATATTATTATGCAGTTAAAATTTTTTGTAGTCCGGTTTTCGATACCTACCTGAACAAATAACACAGAAAAGTTTATAGAGAGGTAGGTAAGTATAATTTTAAAATAACACAATAGTTATTGAATTGGCTGTAAAATAAATTGTAATAAAATTTTAATAGGTAGTATAAGCTACACATACCTGTAGAAATGGTTTAGATATGACTTGTAACGTATTCAGGATATGTTTTTTATTTATGTTTATATTTTTACGTTTAGTTTATTGTAGAGATACATATGAATCTGATGACGAAAATATTCAGCAAGCGCTTTTATTAGTAAACATTCTTAAGTCGGTAGGTACGTAAGTACTTAAACTTATTTAATACTTAGAACCCTTTACAACCCTCGGCTCTAGAGTCTCTGGATGGACCAACGAAAGATGTCTAGTTCTAAAGAGACTTAACAAGAACCTTAGGTATTATCTATAGGACAAATGCCACCATACATTTCCACCGCTGTCTCCTGTAAAGCCAGAATCAACAATAGCGAGCCTCAGATTGACAATAACCAATGAAGCTTATTGACATCCCGGAGGAGAGACTACAGCTGTCTTGGAACTTACAACGAAATTAATCGGAAAGATATTAGGTACTTAGACGGAGAAGGGAGTATTGAAAGGACTTCCCCTTTAGCAATTACGTGAGAGACCATTTGAAACTTATGGCATCATAGCCTAGAAAATCTAACGACCTTGATATTTGAGATCGAGATCGACATCATTGAGAGAGTTGTTACGTTGTTTTGCTAAACTTTATCGCCTATTTTTAAGCGTACGCAAAGTTATTGAGAGAGAATGCAGTGACTGCCGAAGCTTTATCAACATGTCCATTGAATGCCACCGAGAATGCTACTCAAGTCGAACCTTCGACGACTTCTTACAAAAGTAGTAAGTAGCAGAATTTACATTCAATTACATAAACTATATCACTAACCAGTATTTGGTTTGGATTAACATTTTCCAACTACGTATTTTGGATGGATGGATTCTCAAAATAATATGCTTCAAAAGAGTTTCATATTATGTTCTATGGCATTGGCATAGTACCTAATGATCTCGACGCACTACCTATCCATCTTGACGGACTGCAGTGCAGGACCGTCATTGGTCATGCCCAATACTATCGTACAAAAAGGTCTTCCATCACATAATAATTATCCAGCAAGCGCACGCAAGTTCGTCGGACATTGTGTTGGGACGTTGAGCACGTGCGTGCGGAGAGTGCGTAGAGGGTTTAACACATATATATTATTCATAATATATATCTGTTAATAAAATTAATAATTACCTGTACATTGTGAAGAGTGTGTTTTAACAATTTATTTGCAACAATCAAGATCGTCACAGAATAAATAAGGAACTTGATACATATTTACTTTTAATGTACATACTTGTAAACCATATACAAACATATTTGTAATGCCTTGTTTTTGTGGAGAAAATAAACTTTATTATTATTATTATATATTTATGGGACTTAAGAAACATCCTAATGCAGGATCTACACTTTCACGCAGTTGAGCTAAAAGGAGAGTGTGTACAGGATCTACTACTATCCTCAAAGGAAAGTACCTACAGACTACTTTCCCTTTGCCTTCTAACTTCGTGTCTAACTTGACTTCCTGTAGAGCCTGCATGAAAGTCCTTTAAATCTGTTTCAGTAGATCACACAACATCGACATTGTCCGTGTCGACAGCTTCTCCAATTAGCTCACCTTTACCGTCGTTGCATCATCTATTGAGAACTGCACCACTAGCTGTACAACTTCAGACGCAGTACCCGCCATTTCCTCAAAACTACCGACGAAACTTTGGTGAGTTTTTTTACCAAATTGTTAATTTACATTGTTTTTGTGTATATTTTCTCTTTACGATATAAATAATAACTAATATTCTATTATCATAAATGAGATAGTAATTTTGAATAGGTACTTTCTTTTGGATATTTCCCATTTATTTTCACAACGTCAGAAACATAGAGTCGTAAAATTTTGTGACATGGAAAATCACATAAAAAATGTTCCATCGTAAGAAAAGTACTATGTCTTTTTTTAGATTCAACTGTCCTAATGGCATTTTGGCCAATGCCTTAAAAAATAATAAAAATAAAAAACTATGGAAATTCCTCGCGCTAATTTATTATTAAAGTGAGTAACTATAAATGAAAATAACTTAGCTAAGTACTTAGATACTTAATAAAAAAAGACAAAATTATTAATTTTTACTTTGGACCCGGCTCTTGCTTGCATGATGTGATAATATTGAGTACGTTGCCCTTTTGAATCTGATAATTATGAGTGATAAATAAATCTTAATTCCTAGTATGTAGGTACTAAATAAATAACACAATTATGTAGTGTCAAAAAAAAAACAATTAACAGTCAGTAATTCTGTTTTTTTTTTTAGATTTTCCCCGAAGAAGATTTGGTAAGTAATGGCGGTTTATAAAAAGCATTCTGAATGGTCTGGATGTTTTCTATGCATACTTAGATGAAACCAAAATAGATGCATATTAATAAGTAGGTATTTATTTACAAACAAAATCATGGTAGTAGTTCATAATAATATGCTGAACCTTCAATGAAAACTATAACGGTTAAAGTAGGCTCTACTAGTTACAGAGTAATAGCCGACGAACTTCCTTACTAATATTATAAATGAGAAAGTGAGTTTGTTTGTTTGTTTGTTATTCCTTCACGGCTTAAGTAATCATCCGATCATTATGAAAATTTGTATATATATTGTCAGGGTTACAGAGCCCAACATAGGCTACTTTTTATCCCGTGAAAGTATGTCATTCCAATGGGTAAATATTTTTTCTACTATAGAGGGCGCTGTATCGGCCAACAGATGGCGCCACAAGTCGCTCCGTGGGTTTTGGTGTCAAACGAAAAAATCTATGTCATAAAATTAACGCGAGCGAAGCCGCGGGGAAAAGCTAGTATAAAATAAAATTTCTTTGATGAAAACTTACAAATATTGGACTCGACTGAAGGCAAGCACAGCAAATACGGAACCCTTCATTGTGGGTGGCCCGACACATACTTGCCCGGTTTTTTTAATATGTATTTATAATTTTTACCTATTTAACTACGTGGTCAAAAGTCCGTCGTTCAAGCCTTTAGGTAGGTATCGACTTACTTGTTTATTTTTTTGTAGGATTGCAAAATCCCCTGAATTCTTCGTCATTGGGATCTAGTTCTTTAGCAACCTGGACTTTGAGCTCTATGGCATCGTTATTAATTAGTTCGAGAAGGAAGACTAAACGTAAAGTGATTTTTATTATTTAAGTACTTATCCTACTCCCCTCTTAACCGTGTCCGTGGTCCCGCTAATTCTATAAAAGCACCTACGTAAGTGTCATTGTATCCATAGATTTAGTATTATACTAGCGAGCGTACCTATAGATCGGCTTTGGTTTGATTAAGGCGAGACCAAAAACAAAATACACTAGTGTGCGTGGAATGTACATGTGTGCAAGCAAGATATAGAATTTCGTGGATTTTCCTTTTTGTTTGAGTTACATCCAGGCACTGCACAGGTAACCATATTTAATCACGTCTAATTAACACCAAAACTACACTTTAAAAACCATATGTTTTGTAAAAATAAGTGGGATTTGTTTTTCACACGATTGACGTCAGGCCGATACAGTCCGATTGCGTGTAAAGAAAAATGATCTTGCCTATCTATGTCGCTCCAATCAACGTGTCTGCTATGATCTATCTCTTTTGCATTGCCAATCTTACGCTAGTACATCACTACATAGTATAAAACAAAGTCGCTTTTTCTGTCCCTATGTCCCTATGTCCCTATGTCCCTTTGTATGCTTAAATCTTTAAAACTACGCAACGGATTTTGATGCGGTTTTTTTTAATTGATAGAGTGATTCAAGGGGAAGGTTTTAAAGTATCATACATTCCAAAATTCCCACGGGAAAGCGGGATACACGCAGTTGCGCGGGTTTCGTTAGTAATAAATCTATGACTGTATCATACAGTAGTGATACTATATGAAGAGAGAATGATGATTTTAACCTTTGTCCCAATAAAGATCAACCAAAGCTGAACTAAAAGCCTATTTGGTCACTGGCACTGAAGTGCGAAAGTGACAGAACAAATTTTACATAAACCTTAGCTAATCTTTTATGTATGGTAGGTATGTATAGGAAGGGGCATGCAAGTTTCTTCTCCACTATGCATACTTGTTACTAATTGTTGTCTTGCGGGCCTTCTCCGTCTTCTTCTTCAATTAGGCAGCCGATGTGCTCTTTGTGCGTGCTAAGAGTGGGAGCTGGATTACTCTAGCCATCCTAATTCCTCCAGGAAGCCGGCCAGAGACTTGACGTCGCTGAGTGCCTCCCGGAGACTGCCTGGGGTTCCCAGGAATGTTGCCCGGTATGCTGACACCTCGCTGTATTTCAGCAGCACGTTTGCCGCAGTTTCTTCTGGCAACATGCATGCTCTACACATTTGACTGTCTGTAACACCTATGGTGAAGAGATGTTTGTTAAAGCTGCCGTGACCCCTCACAGCGCTGGTGATAGTCTTTTCGTTTTTGTTTGCTTAAATTAAACGTTTATTAGAGACTGCGAGGCGTACATCCACACTAGGGAGGGCTTCTTTCGCTTGTCTGCAATCTATGATATCTAACCATAGTTTATTATGTGAGAAATGAGTCTGTTTTAAAGTATTTATTTACCTTTGTGCCAGCTGACCGGTAAGGGAGGGATCGGCTCAGGACCAAGTGGTCTGTTGCCGGATCCTCTCCTCGTCAACATGTCAGCAGCATCGTTACCTCTATCGCCGCTGTCTCCTTTAATCCACTGCAGCGTTAAGTGATTCACGGCACTCCAGAACCAGGCTGCTGTCACGAGGAATATGAGTATGCGCTCGTTTCTCATCATTTTTGCAGTTATTACTTTGATTGCTAGTAATATTATTTTAGAAGACTGTGTTGTGTTCTCCTAAGAGCATGGAAATGTGGAGTTTAGGTCCTCTGAGAAGACCCCCGGGTCAGTACCCTCTTCTGTTTTAGGGCTGTCAGTATAGATTGTTAATGATCTGTGGGCTGTTTTCAGGTTGCTGTCCTCTTGCAGTTGGATTTTGTATCTTTTGTCGAAGATATATGTACTTAGGTAGTACTCTTGCGGTCACGAGAGAATGCGTCAACCATGTCGTGAAGAAGTTTATATATAGTGTTTAGAGTTGTCGTGCCTAGTTCTTGACTAAGCAACTTCTCATCTGTTTGTCGCAAATTCTTTCTAGAGTTTTTAGAAGGAAGGACGTCAGGCTAATAGGTCTATATGCCTTTGCATTGGAGTAATCTTCCTTTCCGGGTTTGGGTATAAAGATTACGTTTACCACGCGCCATGCCAGAGCAGAGGGGTGTAGCCCCCCCCCCCCCCTTCACTATTGTAGTAATCCTGGAAAGATGTCGTCCGGTCCTGGTGCTTCCTTTTCTGGTGTTATGTCTTTTGCGAACATCCAGCTGGTCGTTGTTGGTTCCACCGGTGTATCGTACCACGTAGGTGTCAAGGTAATCTGGCAGTCCGGGAAATGCATGCATACACTATACTATACTATAATACGTCTTAGAAAAATTTTGAACAATTTGCCTTTGCAAGGCACATTATTCAGAATGGACCAATTTGTAGGCATTACGAGCGAGTGGCGGGCAATTAGAAAATTATTTATGTACAGATACAGAGGTCCCGGGTTCGAATCCCGGTCGGGTCATGATGAAAAACGAACGTTTTCCGATTGGCCTCGGGTCTTGGATGTTTATTAATATGCTCTTTATACTTATGTATTTGTTATAAAATAAAATATAGTATCGTTGAGTTAGTATCCCATAATATAAGTTTCGAACTTACTTTGTGGCTAGCTTAATCTGTGTGATTTGTGTTTTGTTCATAAATATACGTAGATACTAGGTATATTTATACCACTTGTTCTTTACTACTTTACCCGCTTTGTACAACCCAAAAATGTATGTTGCGTCTTGTGTGGGAGTTTGTCTTGATTGTGTTATTATTCTGCAAAATGCTCTTTCAGCTTTACTCTTTCTTACAGCGTCCAAGAATAAATTTAAAATCAAACGTAAGTTCAACAAACCAGCTAAAGATACCGAAAATCCAGAGGCGAAGCAAATAGCAGCTGAGTTAATCAACGAATTCGAATCAGCAGGCATCACGCGAAATTACAATACGTCAAAAAGATTTCATCGCAATCAAGAAATACCAGCATTTAGAAGAAATTCGATAACATCAACACAAACTACATTAAATAAAGTGGAGAATGCATTTCGACATAGTCCTACTACTCCAAGAATATATTTGGAACATAGTACTAAGCTCTCTCTGCCATTGTCTGAAAACAACGCATTTTGCTACACTAATCCAAAAAACCTACTTTGTCGTCCTTTTAAGTAATATTGAATGATTCTTCTGTATTATTGTTTTGTCTTTCCCTATAATGCTGGAACCTAGAAGTGATACGTACTCGATGGTACCAACCAACCATGAGAGTGGTTTCAGACTAGCGTTTAATACAAGCTCGTTTCTGGAGGCGCATGTAGGCGCGTACGAGCGTTCACGCGTTTATAAGCTTGTATAATGGGTCTCCCACACCTAATGAGTACAGTGGCGAGAAAGTGCCCTCGGCCGAGTGCTCTGTACATATGAACATTTTGACTTACGTACGTACGTGTTTCTATGACGCCCTGGC
Organism: Endotricha flammealis; assembly: GCA_905163395.2. Taxonomy (NCBI): domain Eukaryota; kingdom Metazoa; phylum Arthropoda; class Insecta; order Lepidoptera; family Pyralidae; genus Endotricha; species Endotricha flammealis. The sequence goes on along the minus strand of LR990852.1, from coordinate 13,337,681 downwards.
GCGTGCGGGCCTCGAGCATGGCTCCTTGCCCGGGTTTCAACTCCGGGGATGACTATCTATACCCGGGTCGCATTTTGATGAGTGTCTCGACCGAGCAGAGTGGCGAGAGAGTCACTAGACTAGAACTACGATTTGTTTACTAGGCCGAGTACTCACTCTCTCGGCCTAGTTTCGTTTTAGTGTCTCGCCACAGTACTCGTTAGGTGTAGAAGACCCAAAAGGCAGGTTTAGACAGGGTCAGTGCATAAGACAGTATCGGCGCCGATTCAGAGATTTCATTTGTTTACATGGAGTCACATATTTGTGAAGTCAGTGAGGAAGTAATTAAAATTAATTCCCGAAACAGCAGGGGCCCGATTCTACTAACACTAATGCACCAATTAGTAGAATCGGGCCCCAATAACAACGTTTAACACGTTACCTGTCCAGTGTACCGAATTAGGTGCACGACGCGCGGTTCCATCACGTCCGTGCACCGTTCGCGGTATACGGTACCATATGTTATACTATGAGCTCTAATTTCCTGGACTTGCCATTAAGTTTGATTTTGCCGGCTTGGACTTGTGAATCAAGAACCAATAAATTAAAAAAAACAAAAACATATGGGGTTGTTGAAAAGTTTTGTTTGGGGACAGTTAACGTGTTAAATTACTTATTATAAAGAAATGCATTTGTCGAGCCATATTTCGGAACGATGTTGGACATATTTCTTTGTTGCGGTAATTTTGAGATTTGATATCCCATAGGCACTCGTTTTCTCCATACGATTGCACCAATTTCAAGGTTTCGTCTTCGCTTAGTTTACGAGTCACTTTTAGCAAGACGCGACGACGACGTCACCGACACATACAACACAGCGACAGTGAACTGACCAACCGCCGACTTGTCCGTTTACACGCAGTTTTTACCACTGGCGCAGAATGGCGTATTGGCGTGGGGCGCCGGCGCCGACTGACCTGAAAATATTCGTGTGCGAAATACAAGTCAGCGCTGACTGCGCTGACTTCTCACCGCTCTGTATCGGGTCAGCGCAGACTTGTCTCGAATTCGAAGTCCGTCACTGACCCTATCTAAACCCTGCCTTAATGTAGCGCGCGTGTAAGCGCGTAAACCCAGTTTCTTTTAACTTGACCAATGTAGTAAACAATCTTAGCATGTCTTTTCAATTTTCAAACACTCTCATTATTCTGGCGATTTATAGATTTTTGGATAATTATTTGAATAAAATATTGTTTACTACAATGGTCAAGTTAAAAGAAACAGGGTTTATGCCGAAACGACCGTACCTATACGCGCGTAACTATGATAAGGATCGTTGCGCACTTGTTTGCCTTTATTGCCCTAGGCACTACTGCGTGGCACTATCAGTAGTGTCATGGGAGATTTTTCTTTCCCGTGGCTCTACCGGTAGTGTCATGGTAAAATTAAAATCCTCGTCTGCCGAGCGAGACAAAGTCAAATTCTGCAGGTAGTAGGCAAGGTATTATAGAAATTGAATTGATAGATAGTAGGTACCTCCACGCTTACAGTGAGGAGCTCGATGGCGTCGCTGTGTCGTACTTTAATATGCACACGCAAGTTAAACAACGTCGACCCTTTCCAGTGTTTGGATAGGTTTCGTTATCTCGAGCTTGTCCGTGCTTCGAGTCGGTCCCGGCTGTTGTCGATAGATGACAGTCGTGTAAAGTCGTGGCCTTCTGGCGGCTTAAAAACCTTATTACCTTCGATTGAAGGGAGACGTGTGATGATTCCTGACCCGACCACGACATGGAACGCAGTTTTTACTTTGACACAAAATGGTAATTTTAATTGTGTTTTACTGTGCCACTTATCCCAGGAATTTGTGCCTTATACTTTTTGAGTACCTACTAAGAGTACGATTGTGGTCGGGCTGGGGATCACGGCTCCTGGCCCGACCTCGTGGTCAAACCAGTTTGTCAAAAAAGTTGACCACGAGGAAGAAAGGACCATCTAATAAAATATCAATAGTTTCCAAGTTACTGATTATGCCAGAAATATGTGTCAAATTGTGTATGACGGCCGTTTTAGCAATAATGTCACTATACGGTGCCGGCATCATGGAAGTAATAAGTACTGTTGTACGTAGTACTTATTACTTCCATGGCCGGCATCCGTTGCCGAAATGAGTGAACGGGTGCTAGGACCACCCGAACATTGCCGAGCATCGCCGACGAGACTATAAATGGATGATAATAACCGATAATAACGGATATTGAATTTGGAACGTGTCAAAACCATAGACTTAAAATTGTAAAAACGCGCCAACGTTTGTCAACGTCACGTCAAACTTTTGTATTGTTCTGCAATTGTGAAGTTTCTTTGAATTTGATCTAAAAGGGCGCGAAATTACGAGCAATTTCTTTGCTGCAGACATCGAAATAATATTACTACGTATAGAAATGACAGCGCCTTCAAATTTTGGCGCCGCGTTCGGCCGTGAGGGGCGTGCCCCTCCCTGGCCCCGCCCCCAACCGAGTCATAGAATATGACATTACTACGCAGGGGCGACACTTTGTTTATATTCTGCCTATTGGACATATTGATTATTTTATTTTATTACAATATTTTATTTTACTTAATAGAATAAACTTAATAGAAAATAGGTACAATATTAGCTTTATAGGTAGGAAGCTACATTAAATTTTTGTTCTTAACTAAATATTAGTCAAAAATAAACTGAGATTAAATCAAAACTAACTTTATAATGAAATTTTATTTGTTCGAAATTTAAAATGCTGTTTCGTTTTCCTTCTTTTTATTTTCTAGAAACTATTTTTTTTACTTAGTTAGTAACTTTATCCACATTTACATATTTTATACCTACTATATAAAAATATTTTGTAAATATAGTTGAAAAAATCTAATTATAATAATTACGACAACAAAGTAACGCGTTATACGTGCCCATGAAATTTGAGGGTTGCCCTCGATTTTCCTGGAATTCCCATCATCAGATCCTGAATTGGTGACAACTTGGGAGTATGCACTTATGAATAAAAAAAGAATTTTGAAAATCGGTCCACAATTGGAGTAATCGGCGGACCTCCAAAAAAAAACAATGAAACATAGAACCTCCTTTTTTGAAGTCGGTTAAAAAAAAAGCAAAAAAAATTTCAAAAATAAGTACCTAAATTATATTATAAAATTGACTCACGCTTAGTACCTACGTATCCCATCTGTACGATTACTTTTTGATAATCTATGATTTTCACATAGAAATGGCGGATGCAATCATGATGCAATAGAAAATAATGAAAAAAAATTGTTTTGGTTGGTTTTACTTAATTTTTTGTATACTTACCGATGATAAGTGACGCCGCTATCTTTCTTTCTTACTGTTGAACGGTTTTTGCAAGATTTTATTGAACATGACGGCATTTTTTTATTATTTTTTTTAACATAAATCAGAGGACCAATCACGATGAGCGTCGGCAAGTTTCTAAACGAGTCATAAACGAGTTGATGTCTATTGGCCTCAACGTATGGGGACAAAAATTTTGTTCGCGGTGTCATTTCTATACGTAGTAATATTATTTCGATGGCTGCAGATATGAAATTATTTTTTTTAAAATTACTAGAAAATCTAGTGATTATTATCGCACTTCAACGTCAACATTTGTAAAAATGCCAACGGTAGTCACAGCAAGTGGCAGAATACGCTCTAATTACCTTATTGAAGGGAGACCCGTATCCCTGCAGTGAGTGGTATGATTATGGGTCGATATGATGACAGGCTTACAAGGTTCGAAATAAATCTGAAATCTGCTACCGGACAGTTTCCTAATACCGGTTTTCATACCGGCGGGCGGCACTGCCGAGGCCCAAATGGCGTATCGAAGGGTTTTGACAAAGCGGCACTTACGACCCGTGCGTTTGATCGAGTGCCGATTTAATGCAAAATGTTGGAAAGGATCAAAAAGAAGAAAAAAAAACACATTAATTTTTATCACTTTTATTACGTTAAGAAACCTATTTCGCGTTTATCAAGTGCCGATTTAATACAAAATGTTGGATAGGATCAACAAGAGATAATAAAAAAAAACATTAATTTTCATCACTTTTATTACGTTAAGAAACCTATTTTTGACAATTTTCCATTACGATGTTTAAAATAGCATCCTTATACTATATGAATCTTTTAAATTCAGTTCCCAAAAACATGCACAAAGATAATTATTCATATTCATTTAGTAATATTGAGGTAGTTATTAGTTTCAGAACTTATACCAATTATAAAAAGGTTCTATAAAAATAACATAATTCAAAGAAAATTTTGGTGGAAATGTAATCGGTCAGAGAGAACTGTTACAAAAAAAAAACTAATATCGCCTGCCTATTGGAAATCAATATAATAAGGTATTTAGAGAAGCAACAACAATTAGCTCCCTAAAACTAACAGTAGGCACGCGGCGGCGCGGGGCCGCCTGCGGACGCACGGCGCGGGCGGCGAGCGGCCCACCGTGGGACGCGGCCCTACGCTTCACATGCTCAGTAAAGTATATACATACATACGTACATAAACACTATTTACTATAATAAAATTCAATATTAGATGGAGGGGTGTTATGTAGTGTGAACAACAGAATGAGTGTTCAGAATTAAAATCCCCACAAAATAAAACAATAAAATTGAAATTGTATTGAAATAGTATGATCATTATTATCAATAATATAAAATCAATATATGTGTAATTCTTTATCATAATAATCATTTATTCCGCAATGGGACACTATTTTAACCAAATAGTCAAACCATGCAAAAAAAATTAAAATCGAATTAAAATCTTCACGTAGTACACGACAAATACACAAAATCGTGGATACACACATGAGAAAGTAATATATTATAATGTAAATAACAGTAGATTCATCAAACAAGAATGATAAGGTATGAATATTATTAGCGAGAATGATAAGTATGGGCGCGACGGCGCAGCGGCAGGGGTGTAGTTCAGTCTCGTGGCCGCGCGCCGCCCGCGCCTACCCTCCACTTAACACTACTTCACAACGATACAATTAATCAACTAAAACTATTTCTGCATCCTAACAATCCAAATCATAATGTACCTCTTGCTCATATTTGGAAGGAATAAACAACATGCTTATATGTACACTCTTCCTGTCTTAGTGAAAGTAACAGTTTACTAACAGATCGTCAGATCGGGCGAGCGTGGGCGGCGCGGGCAGGGCCGTCGCGCCCTATGCGCCGCGCCGCCGCCTCGATGCTAGCTGTCACATGTATACAACACTTATGTATTCATCTACAGTGTGGAAATGTTTTACACAACATGAATCCTATATAAATTCAACACACAAATTCAAACGTCAATAATGCATATTATAATTTCCCCTAAAATTGGGATGAATTACTTGTTCGTAATGTACAAATAACTGCTAACATCGTAATTTACTTTGTATTTATTGGTCATTGACCCATACAAAAGATAATAATTACAAGTCTTTACCACATAATAACATTAAAACAGACAAGTGTAATATTATATAAAAAGATATTTGACTCTATTAAAAATCTAGGAGCACTATTGATGATGTTACTTCTTTAAAGTATGGAATGTTCAATTGTCAATGCATAGTTTATTTAGAGTCAAATATCTCGGAATCCATGCATAATGTGGTAAGTAATATGGCGAACACAGATGAACGCTAAGGTCAAGTTCGGGGGCGGCACCCGCGGGCATCTCCCGCTCCGAGGCGGCGCTGGCCGCCTCTGCCGGTCATGTTGGTAGTGTGCCTCGGTACACTGCTACTGTTAGTGGATACTCTCTATTCCGTATCTAAATACGAATTGACGTATATAGGCCAACTCGTTCCGCCAGTCTTGTGCCAGTAGTAGTAAATAGTAAGACTGAATTTCGTCGTATACAGCAAAATACATTTTCACGTGTTCATTGTGTTTTACAGAGCTGTTTCCGCTTAAATTTGAAGCAGTGAGCTTAAAATTCACTAAGGGTTGTTATAATTATTTCAACTGATCAGTGACGACATTGGTTGTCCGTCAGATAATTGCAAATCGATTACCGTATGTACGTATTTAGTCGGAAGCGAATGCTAATGGGCCAATCAACGAGGAGTTTTGTACATTTTCGACTCGTTATCAGTGTGAACCAAGCGTGCCATCATACCGAGATCATCACGCCTGATGAATCGTTGTTTGGCCGCAATAGGTACAATGTATTTGCCGAGAAGTGTTCGGAAACTGCACTGTTTGTACATCCAAAATATTATGCATAATATTTTAAACATCACTTACTACAAGTAAATATTGTTTTGCAAGATGGCATAACCTCCGGCCACGTGCCTTTGCAATACTACATAAGCAAATGTAATTGATATAGGACACTATTTGTTTTGTACTATCACAAAGGGGTGTCATAAGTAAGTAAGTACACAACAGGAACATTAAGTTTTGCCACTACATAAACAACAATTACTTAAAATTTAGAAGTAAAACAGACAGTTACCAGTACATCTTCAGTTTAAAATATATCAAATCACTGCCACGTGACAGTTCCATTACTAATGATTCCGATGTCTCAAATGCGTTATAATTATTAATAATTGACACGTTATCGGCCTGTCTCACATAAACATTCATAAAGCTCACATTTAAGTTTCACTAACATTTATTTCTTTTCTAAACTAACAAATAATCTGCCATTATTATGTTTTTTTTTGGCAGTAGTTTTGCCTGTTGTGTTACAAGCATACCCTTTAGTCCTACTTGGGCAATTTGATTACGTACACTACCTACTAATCAGGCTTAAGTTTTTAATTAAGTTAAATTCTATTAAAATTAAAATAAAATCATTTATTTTGCAAGAAATACTTTTGCACGCCAATATTACATTTAAAAAACTAAGTTAAATAATTGAAATAATTTATCCACTGATTTCTAAACACATAGACGGTGAGACAGACCCTTAACGTTATTTATAGATTTATTTCTTGAGAAAAATCCTCATTAAATATAAAATATAGATCAAAATAGTTCTCTATTTGAATATTTTATATAGTAAATCGCTCTCTTGGTCGTATAAAATGCGAACTGTCACGAGCATTTAATGCCATACGTGAGATTATTTTGAATAATATGTGGAAGCAATACAAAACTGCTGGTGATCGAAATATAAAAAAGATTGCATGGGAAGATAACGAAGTCCAAGGCGTCAAATATACATTTTGTCAATACGACAAAAGTATAATGAATGCAATTTAGTCGGGGGGTAACACTATGTGCGACATGTGCACCTGGGGTCGGAATGGACAGGCGTCTGAACGAAGAGGGCCCTCCGCGGCGTCATGCAACTTACATGGTAAAAAAAAATATTTTACAATCTAACCTAAAATCGGGAAAATGGAAATAAGAATGTACGACATTCTTAGTAACATTTTTGCCAAAACTTCCATATATTATTATCACATTTATAAATATAAATATCTAAGCATTTCATTAATTTTGATATTATCCACTTAATCTTAAACTCTCATTTAAATATCTCACTTGGCACAATTATAACGCAAATCGTACATTTGAATTATTAAACATAGCACGAACCAAACATTACGCGACGCTTCCACTCGCACCAAACGGCATCGTTTAATTTCCAAAATCTTTTATTTATTACAGAATCAATACAAGAAAACATTATAAAGCTAACAAAGACAAAAAAATTATAAAGAAAACGATCAACAAATCTCCCTTACAAATTAAACTCATACGTTTACGCCTTACTCTCCAACAATTGCTATTATATCAAAAATATTTATCCTCGTGGATTATCATCTCCGTAATGCGGCGGCGGGGCGCGCCGGTGTCGCAGGCGCGCCGGGCTCGGCCGTCTCTTTGGGTTCGTTAGCACGCACGAATCGACGGCATGCAGAAAGGTATCGTCTAATGAAAGCGTTCTGAGCAACAGCTCGCGAAGCATGACTTTGTCTATTGAGCCTCCTCATTAAAGCGATGTTGTGTGTAATATCCGTTCCTAGTCGATAGTCATCCCACACACACCCTTTCAAAATTAAATTTAACAGTAAATGTAGTGATTTCAACAGATTAATCTATTACTTCATAACAAAACAAAATATGTACTCCTCTCGTTTGTATAATAATGATGTGTTACTATAGCTATTGTCATCAACGTGTGTATACAATTATTACAATGTATATGAATAGAGAACGTAATTGTTATCGTAACTATTGCAATCTATGACAACTCAGTTAGTAGTATAACATGGCTTGAAAACAATATAACAAGTAAATATATTCACGGCACTAAATCCATATAACTGGTACTATCGTTAAAAAAAAATAGTGTATATGAATAATATATATATAATATATATTATATTCAAATATTAATCATCAACATAGATAATCCCGGGATAAAATATGGATTTATCAATAGTATTTAATTACAATTCACTACAATAATATAATTATGTTAACAACAACATTTGGACTTGTGCCGCCTTTACCAGTGCTTGCGGGCGGGCCGGGGGCGGTGCTGCGGGTCGGGCGGGCGGGGGGGTTTAGGTGGTGCGGGCGCGGGGGGCCGGGGGGCTGGGCGTTTACTGCGCGGCGGGCGGCGGCGGTGCGGCGCGGCGGCGGCCTGGCGCGCTCGCCTGCGCCACCATCGCGCGGATGCGCCGCTGCGCAGACTGCAATGCACACACCGCACATGTTAATCATCTATCGCACACAATCAACTGATAACTCGCATCGCAACTCGCTCAAACGGCGCCACAAACATCGCCAATCAATTACCAAAGAATTTCCACTCTTTTCAATATTATGTGGATATTTCTGCGATTGTGAGTGATGTGATCAATTTATTCTTGAATAACCAAACCCTGTTATTAGGTACTCATTTTGTTATTAAATACAAAGGATCTAGAACAAAAACTCATTACTGATTCATATTTACAGTATATTTAATTGTCAACAAAACTATATTATACTAACAGGGTATTGTCCGAACTTCATTTTATATACCATCACAGTTTCTGAAGCCAAATTTTTATTTATTGAAATAAGTCTATTTCAATATAAAAACTTCTTAGGGTGACGAACATAAATATGTTGAACATTAAAATAAAAATAATTTTAATAACTGGATATGCTTTTTAATATAAAAAATAAATAAATGGGAAATATACATTTTTTAATTATTCTGTGCCCGGAGCGGTAGTGTTCAGTATAACAGTGTTCAAACATTATATTAATCGTGTTATCAACATAAAATTGTGTGGAAATCCTTTCCCTACGCTCTCGCAATGCAAACAAGCCCGAAGACTTGTGTGATAAAAATAAAACAAACAGTTCATACATTCAATCCTTACATTCGTCACTTTATAAATTAACTAAAACTAAATGATTCACATGTAGTTACAAAGTCCATAAATAAAAATAAAGGTATCGCAAATTAAACACTTTTGAGTAAACACATTTTTTATTTGTACAGTACACTTATCAATTTTTTATTACATTCGCCATTGTCGTGTTACATTATTGTATGGAAATATAACTCACCTATAAAGTAGCATCGCAAACGTAAAAATGGCCTGTTAGTGCCATGCGAATGGCAACACTGACCGATCGAATCCTTAAGGCCTTGTCTTCGTTATGCCTCACCCAGCCTCAGACGTTAGCTACAAAATGTAAAAATCTCATTATGCCACAGTGAGTCGGTTAAAAGATGATATAATTCGCATTGCGCCAGCAATAATTTAAAATATATACTTATCTTGTTACAACTTAAAATAAACCGCACGCACCGCAACATCTTCATACATGGTTACATGAAAAATGGTAAATTCAAATGGACTTGTAACTACATGTGTATATTAGTAACTGTCACACTGAGCTCATGCATAAACGTCTCTCTTTTAACACGTAAAATTTCGCATTTGCAACTACATAATAATAAATGCGATGAAGTCAAGTTGACCGATTCTCCATCTGTTCACATAGATAGACAATATGCTAGAATTGATCCATAGTGCACGCCAGTCGGCGTTCAACAATCCGCTCGGTGTGAACGATTAAACAGTGCCGCCGCAGTGACAAATCTGGCTGCGCCCTTCAATAAATCATACCTGCACGCTGTAGAAGGGTCCAACGATGTGTACGGTGGTGTCGTGGTCCTGTTGCTGGCCGCCGCCCTGCTGCTGCGGCTGCTCGGGCAGCTTGATCAGCGAGCCAGTTACGCGCTGCAACTCCCGAACATTCTGCCCACCCTTGCCGATGATGCGGCCCACTTGCGAGGAAGCCACCACTATCTCCACCGTCAGCCGAACGTCATCAGAGCCCGACATGAAACCTTCCTCCCTCATTTTTTCAAAGATCAAGTACTGCGCCTGGAAAGTCATTAGTGTTTTGTTAATTGAAAATCAATAGAAAATATATTTCCAAAAATTTGCATAAAAAGAGTTCACGGTTTGAGCTACGGTTGTATAAAAATCCATTAGATACTGTCGATACAGCAGGACGTCAATCACTTGTCTATGTTTTGGTTGCCAAGAGACAAATCTCCGGCGACTAGTCGAAAATGCGTAATGACTCTTATAAATGTATTAGTACCTATTGACTATATATAGACTTTTTGTTACTGAGGTGTTGTAAAAAAATTGTTGGTTTACCGGGCGTCGCGTCGGGGTAAGATTTCCTTAATAATCATATATCGCATACCTTCCATTGTGCTTCTGGGCTGCCGACGATGGTAACTTTGCGCTCCTGCTGGGCATTGTTTTGATTTTCCACGCCCTGCTTGTCTTGTTCCAAGGGTGCTATCTTCACTGAAGCGCTGCTGAACCGGATTATGTTGCGGATATGCGAACCTTTAGTGCCAATAATGGCACCCACAGCGTTGTTAGGTATGTATAAGTAAGTAGTTTCCTGCAACAGAAAATATTGTAAAAGTCAGCTTTCCACCAAGTTCAAACCGACGACGACCTAACACGGCAAGATGTTGTGTGCGATATCAACTGAACAGTACAGGAGGCACCTTGCAGCATTGACAAGAAGCGACCGTTTTGGCTGTCAATTCACTGCTGGGATAATAAGTAGGTATACATTGCGAACATTAAAAAGAATTCTTAATCGTTAATTCGAAGTACATCTGTCACTCTTTAAGAGCCATTTAATGGTAAAAACTAATACTCAGTCCGAGGTGGTTACAAGATGCCGTGTGGCGCAGGTGGAGGTTTAATCTGTTACGTTTAATGTTTGATCGTTCTTTAACATGGCATTAATATACAATATTCTTTATTGCACCAAAGTAAATACAACAATGAAATAGTACATAGTGTCAAGAAAAGTACAACAGGCGCTTTTATCGCTAAAGCAATCTCTTCCTGACAACCTTAGGATAGAGATAGCTAGTAAAACAAATAGGAGGCGCAGAGTGTGTAATTTCATTACACGCAAGTCTCTTCTTCGTCGCTACACTCTTGACAGAGCGGGCGTGGTCGTCAATTGAGTTTCATTTCAGATACATGGCCGTCCTCGCAATAGCCATGCGCCGTTTGATCTCATTAACACATCCACCACTTTTAGATATCAGTGTTCCTAGATAAACATACGACTGCACAACCTTTAACATTCTATAGAAATCAATCCAAAGGTAACTTGTATCTGACACAAGATATATGTGTCAATGTTTGCGCCCCAACTAAGTGTATGTATTCAGGAGTTTAATCCCACGAAGGCGAAAGTTTGTAAGTACGTTTGTTACCTATCCGCGCTCAAATGGCTGGGCCAATTTTTATATTTGGTAAGGTAGCTGATACCTTGGATTAACACATAGGGTACTATTTATCCCGAAAAGTACGCGTTACAGTATGATTTGGTCAAGAATCTAACAGTCAATGGCGCGTTATAAAGTTGCTACTGTGCATAAATTAAATACGCGAATTGAACACCCTGGGCAGCAGCTTAGTGATAGATATTGAAGAAATTACCTGGGAATCCCCGGCACCCTGTTGAGCGCCGCCTTGACCAGCGAGTGGCGCGTAGATCGGTGGCGGGAACGGTGGCGGAGCACCGCAGAACCCGCGTCCGGTCGACATCATGGCCATCGGGTGCAGCCCGGGGAACATTATGCTTTGCGGCGCCAGCACCTGAAAGCGTAATTAGTAATATTATAGAATATTGCAAAACATTTGACGACCTCCGTGGCGTAATGGTTACCACGCTAGACCGCCACCCAGGAGGTCCCGGGTTCGATCCCCGGTCGGGTCATGATGAAAAACGAACTTTTTCTGATTGACCTCGGGTCTTGGATGTTTATCTATATATGTATTTGTTATAAAATATAATATCGTTGAGATAGTATCCCATAACACAAGTTTCGAACTTACTTTGGGGCTAGCTCAATCTGTATGAATTGTCCCTATATATTTATTTATTTGCACGAATATGAAAATACACACCATGGGAAATATATAATCATCGTTTAATAAGCAGGAATGAATGAATCAGTAGTTTTATAAAGCGAAAGTAGTTCGTCTTTGAATGAAGGTATACCTGCAAATCATTTTCATAGCTTTGACGTAGCTTCGCTGATATTTGTGACTCTGCCTTGGCCATGTTTTCAATTGTTCCCTTTACGGTAATGATACGCTCCAAGTTGAAGCTATTTATATCATTTATAGAAGAGACTGTGATTTTGGTATCAGTTTCTTGCATGATTCTTTTTATTGTGTTACCGCCCTTACCGATGATTCTGCCTATCAAATTGTTATGAGCCAAAATCTTGAGGCAAATGTCACTGAAAATTAAAAATTTATCATTAACCACAAGGACAACAGGTTATGCATTTCGATAGCAACTAAATAAACCACTCTCAGAATTTGTGATAATATAACTGTCCACTTGTCTAAACAATTATATCACTTACAGTTTCCCTACAAACCCACACACGAATAAATATGCAAACGTGCATTCTAGTAACGAGATAGCGTACGAAGCCTTAAATGCTTACCCTTTGTTAGTATTATTGGCCTCCTGTTGCATAACTTCTAGTATTCTCTTGCATGCATTGGTGCAATTTTCTGGGTTGCCATAAATGGTGATGGCCTTCTCTAGGGAGCCCACGTTGTCTTTGCGGTGTACATCAACTCGTGCGCGGCTCTGTTGTGTGATGAGGCGGATAGTGCTGCCTTGGCGGCCGATGATGGCGCCGACCATGTCGCTTTGGACGAGGAGTCGAAGCGGGAAGTCGGTGGGGCGCGAGCCGCCGCCTGTGGCGCCGCCGCCGCCGCGGCCGCCGCCGGGGCGTCCGCGACGCCCGCCACGGGCGTTTTGCTCAGCCGCCTCAACCTTCATGCGACTACCCTCCAGTTCACAACCGTTTAAACCATTGATAGCTCTGTAACAAATGAAACGAATATCTAAACTTTCTAAAGTTACTATTAGTGCTCGTTTAGACGACAACTACGCGAAAATTTTGGTTCATATCAAATTTAATTTAATTGACTAGTACACAAGATACGTGTACATGCCGCGTGTCCGCCGCGCGCGGTGGTCGTACGGCGACCGCGCGGCGACCGTACGGCGGCCACCACGCGGTCAATTAAGTTGAATTTGCTATGAAAGAAAATTTTCGCGTCGTCTAAACGAGCCCTTAGTAGACTCACGGATAACACTCTGTAAATGGCCTCGTACACACACAGTGAAATTATGGTAATTTAAAAAAATTAGTTAGGCTTTATTAGTTATTAGGTAATTTTATTGATGAAATACTAGTCAAACAACACCTTTAATCGTGATCTGTTCAATTTCAAGTCAAAAATGTTCATAAACTAGGTACTACATAACAAAAATAGCTTTTAAGTAAACCTGAATTTAGCTGTACCCTACAGGTTAGTTTCTTTTTAGTGATAATATCCTAAATGACCAATAAAAAAAATATTTAAATGTTTAGCACTCAATTGACGCCAAGATGATACAAGTCGTACATTACATATAACACCAACCTAAATTTAAGTCATTACCAGACAATGTCCTTAGATCATGCCATTTAAGTTACCGATTAGACGAGACAACAAAAATAAACAAAAATAACACCATCATAATACAAAAACTACATATTTATATATGGCTATTCTATATGAATTTATTATCAAATAGTTATAAAGGTCAGAACGGAAGTTTAAACATGCTAGCTTGTGTTATGTGTGACAATGTTGATTACACAGTCATCACTGATTAACCACAGAGAAGTAACAGTGAAGCGAGAGTAGAGTTTGTCTGAAAACTACGGGTCACAAAGAATAATCATGCACAGTAGTGGAAGTGAAGTAAAGACAGAAGAAGCGACAGTCCAAGCCCCAGGCGCCGGTAGTGGAGCAAGCGCTGCAATGCCAGAAGTGCCAAACAGTCAATACTCACTGCTGCGCCTGGTCAGCGGTCTCGAACGTAATGTACACGGCTTGAGTTGACGTGTCTCGAGATCCGACTTTGTCGCAATGCTGCACGTTGCCGTACTGTGAGAGCAGGGGCTCGATGTTGTCGAAGCGAACATGCAGGGGGAGCCCACTGATGAGTACCACCTTTGATGATCGGCTGTGAGAAGCGATATAACCATTGTAGACAATGTGCCAAAAAATGCTATTTGTGATAAATATATGTATATCACGATAAGTTTTGGCATTACATATTACTATGAATAATAAAGAACCAATATGTGTTTTATGTTAGCTTAATATCGTTTATGTGGACAGTAGTTATAGGAACAAGATGGTGTTAGCTTTAACAGCTAGGTACTTATAATGTAATCTGGTGATCATACGTAATTACGGATACCGGTACAATGTAACTTTGCCTCTAAGCTAGCATGCGATGCGAACGACCGGCCGGCATGGATGGAGCACAACCAACGCCCGCCGCCGCCGGCCGCGCCGTCACTCGCTCGCTACAAAATGGCCGAGCATCGAGCGGCAGAGATGACATCATCACCTGCGCCGCCCCGCACCCGCCACTCTGCGGTTCGCGTCTGCCAGACGCACTCCCCTCCCGCTCCCCGCCCCCTCATACGCTGCTGCACGCCATTCACAACTTCGTTCCATTGCACCCGCTCGACACCCGAGTTGTATGTACCACCTTACTATCTCGCTAGTCTCGCTTCAAACACAGCACAATAAAATCGAATCTAGCAGTATTATCACTTTGTTCTCTCGGCTTATCACGTAAGTAGGTCGATTGGTAACGTACACAATATTTCATCTTATCAAACTCACGCGGAGTACCCCAGATGCAAGTAACATAATACTTGCAGTGCAGCACCTACTTTTGTTACAGCTCGCGGAATAACTAAATTATTTTGAGCACTGATTTTTAGGGTTCCGTAGCCAAATGGCAAAAAACGATACCCTTAAGGATTCTTCATGTCTGTCTGTCTGTCCGTCCGTATGTCACATTTCGAAACTATAATGAACTATACTGTTGAAACTTGGTAAGTAGATGTATTCTGTGAACTGCATTAAGATTTTCACACAAAAATAGAAAAAAAAAACATAAATTTTGGGGGTTCCCCATACTTAGTATACTGAATCTCAAAAAATTTTTTTTCATCAAACCCATACGTGTGGGGTGGGTATTTAAAGATAGGTCTTCAAAATTCCAAAGTGGTAAATCCCCCTCCCCCCTGTAAGTTCTAAAATAAGGAATGATAAAACAAAAAAACATATATGATGTACATTACCATGCAAACTTCCACCGAAAATAGTTTTGAACGAGATCTAGTAAGTAGTTTTTTTTAATACGTCAAAAATCGTAAACCGCAATTGCTGCTACGGAACCCTTCATGGGCGAGTCCGACTCGCACTTGGTCGCTTTTTTAGTTTCTCATAGAGATGGGAAACTCAAGACATCGTTTACTTCTCTTTTGTTTAGAATGTGTGCTTGCTTACATAGGCACCATTAAATAATGTACCTAAATAAAGTTTTCTCTGAATACAGAAATAACTAAGGTTATTAATTAATTAATAATAATCCAGACAACGAATAATTAGTGGATGGAAAGGTCGAAAGCAGAAACTTTGTTTGGACTAGTTAGGAGACAAACATACTAAAAGTCCTTATCCCTCCGAGCTGGGCCCGAGAAGGTCCCGTTGCGATGTTAGGTTTTTGCTTATATCTCGAAAACGGTGCGTCGTATGAAATTTTGTTGTACTACATAATGAAACCTTATAAAATTCTCAAAAACTTTGGCATTCACACTTTTTATCTATCTCCAATCAATCATTGGCAACTACGAGCTACGAAAAACCGCCGATTTTAAAAAATGTGTATCACACACACATTATTAAAAAATAACATAAAGCTAAGCTCGTACCTCCACGCGGTGAAGGCGGAAACAATTTACTTTTAAACTGCCAAAAAACTCCCACTAATTATCAAGATGCCTTCTCGGGCTTATGTTGTTATTTCGTTCCTATTGAGTATTGTGACTATATCAGCTCCAACCGGATACGGCGAGTTTCAAGTAACTTTAAAACTTGCTTTATGGTTAAAAAAAATACTCGTTTAGCACACTTAGATTTTTCTAGACTTTTAGTATGTATGTCAAAAATATACATACAAAGAACTACAAACATCTAACCCGGTCTCTGTGGGAATTATTATGACCCCAAAGGCTACATCTACTGCTAAACCAAAACACAATATTTATAATAATTTGTAAAAAGACGTGAGAACAGTTTATTTGCATTATCCCCCAAAATCCACTTATACTTATTTTGGTTATCTGCCGTTTTCGAGAGAACCGCTGAGCCTACAGTTTGGTTTTAAATGAAAGCTAATTAAATTAACTACAATTGCAATTAATAATATTTGACGTGGGATGCGTATTTTAGAAGATATTTCAAAGAATAAGTGAACATTCCCAAAAACTCCACTTTTTGAAGAAAAAAAACGCCCATTTTCGAAGAACTGTATCTTGGGAACCGATGGCTGCTAGAGCTCGCCCTAGTAGTACGTATTCATACTATTCATAGTGACTATACCGGTCAGACCCTTCCTTCACCGATATATTTAGCAAAAACTAAAAAAATCTGTCAATTTCATGGTTTTTTGGGCATACCGTCGCTCGCACAGCACTTTTGAAATTGCAAATCTGGATTTTAATACTGGTTTAGGTCTTTACAACATATAAAAAATTCAGAACGACACGACCTTTTGCGAGCAGGTACATCTTTACTGAACTAGTGTACCCGGTAACGCTAGTCACAAAATATATTTGCACATACGCACGTTTTCGAGATGACAGACAAGTGTTGTGTTTGTGATGAAGTGCTGGAAGGTGGAGAAAATGTTTCCAATCCAATGTCGGTGAAAAAGGCATTAATTCTCTGATTTCTGCCAGTAACCTCAGAAATAATCAAAAGAGCTCACAATTTAAAGATTTGAAGTCGCTGAGGGTTCACACATCTTGTCGAAAACAATACACGAGACTCGACAGCATTAAAGCTGATCTGTGAAAACGTGTTCCGTCCGCTGGGCCCTCCTCCGCAACTCATACTTTGATATCATCAAACCGAAATTTGACGTCAAAACTCGATGCCTTTTCTGTGCATGCGCATTTGAAAATGAAAAGAAAAAACCAATTGAAAAGCGACAGACAGTATACTAGTAGAATCATAATCACACCGCGAGCTACCGACTAACCTACTCGCGGTGTGAACCGAAGTTGTAAAGAGGTGAAACGATGTTGGCCCGCGTAGCTCGGCGGTGTGGCCTGCGCTTAATGATGGCTTCTAAGATATTATCAACAATAACTTGAGCAGTCAAATGCAGCCTACCCTGTGACAGAAACCAGAAGTTTTTTTTTTTTCAAAAATATCCATTTGACGATGACGATTTTAAGATCTAGGTTTGTGCGGCTCGAGCGCGCGGGTTTTCAAACATGTTCTTACAACTAGACTATGCCTATGTAGTATGAGGAATCCTCTGTATTTTCCATTATGAATTAAAATAAAACTTTAAAAAATTAAATAGATTTTCTGTTTTTTTAATTACCGAAGTTCATTTCCAATGCTATTTGAAAGTCATGTGGTGCATGAGATCTGTGATTTTTTTAAAAAGGGAACCTTTTTGCATTTATGTAAAACATTAGTATCGATTGTTAGATACAAGACACGAAGTCATTCGCTCGTGTCCGGTTTTTTTTTCACTTACTAAATCCCTAAAATAAGGGTGCTTGTTGTACACTAATAAAACCAGGCCTGCCCTTGAATATACCGGATTTCAGCCAGCTAGTGCATATTTAGTAACCTGTACTGTTGTTAGAGTTCCGTACCCAAAGGGTGCCAACGGGACCCTATTACTAATCTTCCGCTGTCCGTCTGTCTGTCACCCAGTCTGTGTGTGTGAACCGCGATAGCTAGACATTCGAAAATTTCCCAAGATTAGTATTTCTGTTGCCGCTATAACAACAAATTTTAAAAATAGAATACCTACATAAATAACTACCAACCAAAAAATAATAATTCAATAAAAAACGCGATTTTGTTACAGTTTTTTTTTGCTCTGTCTGTATTAATAACGACAACAGGTAGACGCTTGAAAAATATTTGGTTACGTAACGATTTTTTAAATATAAATAATTAAATTAATATATTTAAGAAGGGGGAAACAAAAATACAAAAAAGACATATTCTTGCCTTTTTTATAGCTAATGGTACCTTTCTTTCGTGCGCGAGTCCGACTCGAACTTGGCCGGTTTTTAAAGCCACGTTTATTGGTATGCAAATTCAGAAGGGGGAAAACATTGTATAAAATTTAAAATCATTTTGCGGGTTGCGAGTACTATGTGAATCGAATACGATGTTAACCCTTACGAACGCAATGGGCGGGGCTAAGCGGACACCCAGTCCAGTCATGAGGCTCATACCTAGGCATACACATACCTACTGGCCGATGACCTATTTAGCTAGGATGAACAATATTGACATTCTTTTGAAGTGTTTAAATTTTTATTTTTATTATCAACTTTCACTCATTACTCTAAATCTAGGTGTAAGTTAACTAGGAAATTATTAAACGATATCCACATTAGAAATAGTTATTTGTTATGCAAGGCTGCAAAGTTGTTTTTTGGCGCGAGTACTTATATTGATTCCTGAGAGTAGGGAGGGTTTCAAAGGTATGAGACGCAGAATGACTTTGCTGCTGAGCGAAACACACAACTTTTCACCTCACTACAGCGAGGAAAATGCTAGGTGCAAGAAAAACGCAAATAATATATTAAATAAGTGTTTATTTTTTGCGGTTTCGTGCTGGCCAGTTCGATTATTCTAAAAATAAGGTTGGCGCACTGGCATGATATAAGTATTAATGCATTATCAGAGGACTGACGGTATAAAAAATTATAGAATATAAAGGTTCGAATTTTAAAAATTCTTTCCACGCTAGGGCACAAAATGCACCTTTGCGCTCAGATTTCGAATGACAAACAGATTCTTTCCGCAAGCACAAAAGTAACAAACCATAAATTGATAGTACCACCTATCTATCTATAAACTTTTGCATTTTAAAAAGGAAAAAAAACGGAAACCTTTTAGTATATTTTGTTGTTTTATCAATTTTCGTTTTTAATGCATCGAGAATTACAGGAGGTAACTTCATTCATTATTACATCCTTTTGAAGGGTGGAGTTTCTTTGATGCTGGCTGTAAATTTATTAGTGATTGCACTTGCACTACATTAAATTTTTCCGACAAAGTTAATTTTGTCCACTTATCTTTTATACGGAAGTTTGTGCTGAAACTAAATTAAAAAAACTTGACACAAGTGATTAGCACACTTCTAAATTAGCATTTTAATAACATGTGTATTACTTGTTTATTGTCTTGTTTTTTTTCTATTTTGTCTTTTTGATTGAATGTCTATAAAATTAATCTCGACGCGGACAAAACTAATAGCACAGATTAATATACACACAGTATATCAATTTTATTGAAATTACAACTTTGTTTTCCTTCGCTCAATATTCTCATTATAATCTGAAACATGTTTCCATAAACATACAATGAGTTGTTTTGTACAGTTGTCATATTTTTGGAGGCGTACCTACTGCTGATACTGAACACGAATATGTGAAAAAAACATTATATTTAACTTACATTTAAATTTAAAGTTTTTGACGAAAATCCAAAGCCCGCATGGCACAGCACACGATACATTTTATGTAATGAAATCACTCTGTGTGAGAGGGCGCCGACGACACCCGCCTGTCAGTATGCGGTGGTCACAGCCGCTCCAAAGAAACGCCGCATAAAAAGTAATTTGTGTTTTCCATAAAAACACAACATACATAGGTCGAGATTACGCCTTTTAAAATAGAACCGACGAATTATTTGCGCCTCTTACGATTTTCTATTCAAATATTGCGACTGACTAAAACAACACATTGTATAAAATAACTATATCAAAGTTGTTATTGGAATTTAAAGATGGGATAATAAGTTATTAGTACAGATATTCCATTTAACGCAGAGCGTTCCGCTATGAATTTTGTAACGTTTACATGACATAATTTTAATGTGCGTAAACTCGGAAATGCCTGAAACAATGTGCTGTAATGCTTGCACATTGTTTTAGGCATTTCCGAGTTTAAATTCATAGTCAAACTCTCCTCGTGAAACTAGAATGGTTTAGGCCGCGGTCGTCCCCCATAATAAAATTCCTAGGTCGTCCCCAACAATTGGCCTCCTTCGTCCCGAAATATAAAATCTCTGTATTTTTATTTTTAATAAACATAAATGGAAATTAATGTAATCTTTATTTATACTCGATTTAATACTGAAGATAGTTCTGTTGTCAAAGTGCTGGTTAAGCTTTACATGTGCAATTTAAATAAATAAAGATATCTTGGCATGACCATAACCGTATCGGCACATGGAACAAAATTATGTTTTTTTTTAATGAAACAATGCCCACTGTAACATTGCATCACCGACCATGCTCGGAACGGAACGTATCATGCATGGATACGTTATGACGCTCCGTATGTCTTTAATACGGTAAGTTGTGCCAGCGTGAGACATTGGGCCATCCATTACAATACCTACTACCTAACCAGCTGGGCTATTCTTGAAACCAATTGGATTGTTACGTTTAGGTACTCCTGAGAGACTATACTTGCAGTGATACCACAGTGATCCTAGCTTTAATTAAAATAAAATCGGATTGTACGCTACGCTAACAAATTATTTAGTAAAGTAAGTATTTTTTTGTTAACCACACGTATTTACAAAAAGAATTTTAGGGCGATGAAAAATAGAATAGTAATTTCAAAAAAATCGGTTAGTACGAACGTAGGATGTTTGTACATGCTTCTGAAACTAATGGACAGATTTGAATAAAACTTTTTTTTAAAAGCTATAAAGCCTAGGCAACATTTGTTAGGGTATGTTTCATCCAATTCGGTTGAGCAGAAACAGATATACAGCTTGACCTCTCCGTATTACTGTCTTCCGTACATTAGGGAGATCATTTAAAAAGGTCTTGCGGGAAATATAATATAATACTAGCTGTTACTCGCGGCTTCGCCCGCGTAAAAATTTGCATGTGTTGGGCTCTGTTCTGTACCCCTGACAATATGTACCTATACAAATTTTCATAATGATCAGCTGCTTAGTCAAGCCGTGATGGAATAATGAACAACTTAAATAAACATTTTTAGTGAGGTAATTAGGGCACAGCGGATAATCCTCTCAAATCGGAGCAGGGGGGAAGACGTCCACCTTACAGAAAATCGTAGCCAACCTTACAGAAGGTATTCAATGCTGGCACATCTCAGTTTTTAAGATACAAGTACGCAAAATCATAAATTTCCGGAACTGGAATAAAAAAAACAACGCACAAGCGGGACTTTTGTCATAACATGTTAACTAACACCCTATGCAAAAATTTAGCTTTCCCGTAATTAATGCATGGTTAGCCCCTTTTTGGTTAAAATGATAGGGCTAGTACTTTTCTACAGTATAAATTACCAGATACATACATAGTAGGTACAAATACGTGGACAAAATAATTATAGTATCATCCTTCATAATGCAGTTACGCAAATAGCAAGTGGCTTCTTTATTGTATTACTAGCTTTTGCCCGCGGCTTCGATCGCGTTTAATACCTTAAAAACTGCGAAAAGTCCCATGTAAAAATTTCATCCAAAGGGTTGGGGGCAGATTTAAAAAAAAAATGCGCATTTTTTTGTTAGTCACAAATAGTTCGCATACCAATTTTTAGCTTTCTACCTTGAAAATTGCATCCATACAAACTTCCACCCCCCATTTTAGGGAAGTGGGGGGTTAGAAAGTGACAAAAACTAGCCTATGTCACTCTCCATCCCTTCAACTATCACCACTTAAAAAATCACATCAATTCGTTGCTCCGTTTTGCCGTGAAAGACGGACAAACAGACACACACACTTTCCCATTTATAATTTTAGTATGGATGTATCAGTAAATAAAGTGTAAGAAAAGTCCAAGATTTTGTTATAATCTGGGTATGAGCGAAATTGTTGAATCTTGATATTGTGACTACGCGCAGGGGATTACGTGCCCACGTATATCGCTATAATATAACCAGCATTTTTATCAATAAGTATGGACGATGCATGGCATCGTCGGCGGGCGGCCCGCGTTCTATACGAGTGATTCACGAGCTGCCGCACAACGCCCGGCGCCGCAGCCGCCGCCATTTTACTTTACGCACCACGTGCTCAAGTGCATAGAATTTACAAATGCAAATAAATTGCATAAAGTAATCATGAAACTATTACAATTTCTTAAGGCCAGATATGTCGAATGCACATCATTTCTTAGTAGCCATACCTGTAGTTGCGGTATTTCGCCATTCTGTATGCCGGTTGTGAAACTTCACACAGCAAGCCCCCGACGTGGATGACCTCTCTTATGAGTAAGTATATTTCACCACTATACGACAAAGGGAAACTTAAGTTTTTGATAATCCCGGAGGGAACACAAGAAATTTAGTGTTTATTATTTTCGCAAGGACCTGTGGCGCAACAGCGAGTGTTGCCGTGTGACTGAACTGTAGTGAGTGAACAGAGTACGTACAGGGCTGTACGGGGCGCGGGCGACGCGCGTTCACAGCGAGCTCGCAACGCAAAACGAGAAGCACTGCCGCCCGCCACCCAGCGCCCACCCGCTGCATTCTGATAAAAACCCGACTATTTAACTCATTCAAACAGAAATCCATAATAAGGATAATAATAAGTTAGTATTATGATATTCGTACAGTATATTTATGATTGTTTTTTGTAATTGTTAGTGTTGTTACGGTTCAACTATTTTTATTTTGAAAATATTTTTGAAAGAAAATGTTTTCAGCCCCAGGTGGGATCCGAACACACGTCCTCTCGATATCCGGCAGAGTGCTCTTACCAGGAATGGTGGTGAAATTAATATTTTTCATTCCTTTAATCTGCGCGATTCGCAGTGCAAGCCATGTTTTTTACAATTAAGCAGGCGTACAGAATAATGAATGACACAATAATGAGTTAAATACAACTTCATCATCATATCAACCCACAATCATCCCACAGCTGCATACGGGACTCCCTTCAATCGAAGGTAATTAGCGCGTACTCTGCCACGCTCAAATACGGATTGGCAGAGGCAGGTGTTTTCAAACCGCCCTAAGGCCACAGACTTGGCTTAACGAATGTCATCGATCGACAACAGCTGGGACCGACGGCTTAACGTGCCCTCCGAAGCACGGAGAAGCTCGAGATAACGAAACCCATCCAAACGCTGGCTAGGGTTGACGTCGCTTAACTTGCGTGTTCATATTAGAGTGCAAAACACGGCAACGCCATCGAGCTCCTCAATACAACGTAACAACAACAAAATTATAATAAGTATTTTTAGGGTTCCGTACTCAAAGAGTGCGCACGGAAAACCGCAGCGTATAGAGACTTCTTTGGCACATAAGTTACTTATGAGGTCTAGGGGTATACTCCCATAAGCTAACAAATCGTTAGGTACGTAATCTTTTTATCGTCCATAATATTTCCATCCCAGACCATAATCTAAATATAAAAGGCAAACTGACTGATCGCACTTGGCAGGATTTTTACTTTACTTGGCAATGAATCATGTCAATCTTAGCAAGTTGCAAGACATTTTTCGGCAGCTGGTAGTTTTGAATTTGTATGCACCAATTGTTTAAACAACCCTTTGTAGCTTTGCAATCATTATTTCTACATGTCAAGTCCCTTTTAAAATAAAGCATTCTCATGACCAATTTATGTAGTTACTAGCTTTTTTGCCCGCGACTTCGTTTGCGTGAAGTTCCGGGTCCGTTCCCGTGGGAACCACATTGAATTTCGGGAAAATCTAAAGCCTATGTCACTCCCTGATAATGTAACTTTCTACTGGTGAAAGAATTTTTGAAATCGGTCCAGTAGGTTCGGAGCCTATTTAATGCAAACAAACAATCAAATCTTTCCTCTTTATAATATTATAGATAGTATAGAAGTATAGATGGAGAAATAGGAACTAAGTACACCCAACTTTTTTATTATGGATTAGCCTTTTTACTAATAAACGATTAACTAGCGGCTTCGCCCGCGTGTTTCTCGTGGGAATAAGATGTAATTTCCGAGATAAAAAGTACCGCTCACCTATACCCAAAAATAATTCAATCCGTTCGTTACTTTCGACGTGGAAAGACGAACAAACAAATCGCATTTAAAATTTGTATACAAATACTGGGTAAAATACAAAGAAATACTCCAGAAGCACACAAATCAACTCGCCAGGGACCTGGTTAATCCTAACAATACCATATCACTAGGCTGAAACGATGGCAAATATTGCAACTGGATCAGAGGCACTGATTTGAGGGTGGACTCTTTTAATAAGTGAGAGTATCTGCTATGGCTAAGTAGCCAAAGGCTGATAAAATGTGAAGAAAAATAAATAAAAAATAAAATGCATTTAAAAATATTAATAAGTGTAAAGACACTAGATACTACACCGTCAGTCAGCCACAGTGGAACAATATTATTCTAAGGGGATCATGGATCGATTAGTAATATGAGAAAATTAAAATCAGCGTAAATATGTAGTTTTGAAAATTGGCACAGTTATATTTTCTTAGAGACCAGAACAACATACTAAAAGTCCTCGAGGGTGGGGGCTCCGCTAACGGAGTAGGGGGGGGGGGGGGTTCAAAGGTTTATCATATCTCGAAAGTCTGTACAATTAGCATAATGATTGCTTCTGGCAAAAGTTTATACATAGGTATTTCCTACTGATTTGGTCATATTAGTTTAACTCTACAATCAATGTTAAATACTATGGTAGTACAAAGTAATTTAAGATTGTCAGATATTGGTGACTGAACTAAGAGCACCTTGTATCTCGGTTAAACCAGGTTTACGTATTTGAATATTCGACTTCATTCAGTTCAGTCTAATATTTGAGAATTAAATTGAAAACCGGTCATCCACACCTAGAACTCGCGCACTGAGAGTTCCAAGATTCCTCCTAGAACTCTCGGTCTTAATAGTTTCTTCCTTAGAAGAAATAGACTGAATTTTAGGAAAAATATACAGGACAAAATTAACTTTACCGTTAGAAGACTATCGTCCCCATACATCGACAGCAGTTTATTAACCGTAAAACGATGATAGTTGTCAAAAACGAAAATCTAACTCTCTCAGGTCAGGCTCGGTTTTCATAAAAGCGGAGAGAGGGGATACGTCGCCCGACTCCACACATTCATCTCCGCTCGGCCGCGCCCGCTTTTGCTCGCGTGCGGCACACAATTCTATAGAAAATTTAAGCCCTAGGTGTCCCCCATCCCAACTACTCTCCACATTATAACCCCACGACAGCAAGATGATTCCCACGACCCCTTGTTCTTGACCATCGATTTGATGACAGTCACGACGAACCCCAAAAATAAGAAATAATTTCTCTATCCGCAAATGGTGAAACATTCACAAAGTATTTTTTTTTTTTCAACTATTAATTTATTTTCAAGCGGAATGAGTAAAAATCTACGCTAAATTGTAATTACGACTAGGACCAAGCATTGAGGAGTCACAACTGACACTTCCGCTCCACATAGTAATAACGGCGATAAGCAGTAAGGTTATTGACGTCCCGGGGGAATAACTACAGCTGGCTTGGAACCCACAAGAATTCTACGGAATGCCCTAGCAACTAAGCGAGAGACGACAATCTGAAACATAATGCATCAAAGCCTAGACTAGAGAGATGGCAAGTCAAGTGAAACTCGACCACGTTCTAAAATTACATGTATGAAATTCAACATGGTTTCATGTTCCTGATGCCAAAGATCACACTACCACAAAACGTGGTGTACTGTTTCTTTTAGGAAAAATTTCGACAGTAGTAGTATGCCTTCAGGCATTTAAACATTTTAATCTGGAATATAAATGAAATTAAGAAATCATATTCCCTTCACAGTAAATAGGCACTTAAAACTAAAACGGAGGGGAACAGGGACCCTCTCTCGTAAAATATTTCTTATGGTAAGACTATCGATCGAATCACAGTGCAATACATGTATAATAAAAACAGTTGGTAATCTGAATGCGGCGGTGGTGGCACGTGCCCGTGCGCAGAGCAGGCCAAACCCACCTGCCGACAGGTGCAAGACGGCATCGTAACAACTGCACTGTATTGTACACATGCAGCTCATACACTACTTGCAAAGCCACAATCTTAAGACCGTCATTACAAAAATTTGCATTTTATTTGCACATTCGGCGGCGAGTTAAAAGATTGTAATTCCTCAGATAAAAAATCGAACATACCATAGTTGGCCACGAAATTGGTTCACGCCCTGCGGTTTAATTTACACAGCCTAAAACAATAAGGTCTAACATTAACCTTTACCATAAATAGGTTTTATGACAATACACAACAAGAACTTTCCATCTCATCATGCACAATTCAGCACAATGGTAGTTACAGGATTATTAATAAGAAAATCTAGTTTGAAAGAAACATTGTTAATAATAACTACATAATAACACACCGTTTGTACAATAAAAAGTATTAAACGACAGAATTCTAATTTGCCTATCAATAAAAGATTGATATGTTTTCTTCATAGCATCGTGTTTCATGCATGAAAAAGGGATTTTAGAAGCAAAACAAAAGTGACGAGCGTAAGTAGTGGCGGCCTGATTGCATAATGTACTAAATTGCGCAATAGTTTGTCAAAACAATCCTTCACCGTTACATACAGGAATTGATCAACAAGAGATAACGGTGTTTTCTATAAATAAATTATCGAGGATGCTCCGTTATTGCAGTCTTCCTGCAGTTTTAGTTAGCATAGATACACTTCAATATGACGGCTAGATAAGCAATTGGCCGCTTATATAAGTAGTATAATTCATTGATATTACAGTAAACACTGTATAATTGTATGCTAATATCTTGTGTAGAAAACTACATAGGTAATATGATGGTCTTTTATATATAGACTTACGATATATATATATATGTTTTTAAGTCAGGTCAATAAGTAATATTATTCCATCTACTAGTGAAATCCGCGCAACTTCGTTTGCGTGTAACCCGCTCTCCCTAAGAAATTCGATAAATCCTTTCTTATCGAATGCCTACATCATACATAGAACACACCCGCCAAGTTTTAGGTTTCTGCGATCAGCGGTTTAGGCTGTGCGTTGATTCTCAGTCAGGACAAAGCATTATAAATACACTAGAGAAACCCGCGCAACTTCGTTTGCGTTTATCCCGCTTTCTCGTGGGAATTTAAAAAAATCCTTTCTTATCGGTTGCCTACATCACACACCCAAATTTCAGATCTCTACGGTCAAGAACAAACATTTTCATATGTATACATGATTATTTTTCTATTTAAATACTTCTCATAACAATCTTTGGAGTGGGCGTTTATGAAATAGGCTATCCCGACCGGTGAAGTACCACTTTACAGAATATTGACGTGAAGCAGCAATGCGTTTCGTTTGGAGAGTGAAATATCCGAAATTCTTGTTTGCCACCTTTGTGGTATAAAAAAAATATCTATCTCCTTCCTTATACTATTTCTCGCTATATATCCTGTCTTTTCCTATTATAGGTCGGCAACAGGTCAGGGACCCTAGAATCTATGTGTTTCATAGTCGACGATAATCACCTAATATCAAATGATCCATATTCCTGAGCTTGATTTCCAACCTCTTCCGTAAAAAAAATGTATAAGTATATGGGTGTTTCAATACCTACAACCTCAGCCTACAACCATCCCTACAACAACACTACGAAATAATAGAGCGAGTCGACGTAATGATATTTCCTATAAGTAAGAAAGAGACAATATCAATATGCCTTTTAACCATTGACCAATTTAACTTGACTCCTGTCAAATATTTTAAAATTTAATATTTAATTACTTACTGTTTATTATCGATGAATATGATTCAGTCCGCTTTATACATAGTTAGAATTTTAGCTGTTTTTCCGAGATCACAAACAGAATAAATAGTACGATGACCTACGACGACATTATGAAATCATTTTGTTTGAATATTCACAATTTATAAAAATATTACATGACAGATGACATCTTCACTTCACGAATGTGTCAAAATGAAATGTAATTGAAATCAAAAGCACTAAGGAGTATGAGTATTAATATCAAATCGAAGAAAATTACCCACAAAATACATATTTTTCAAGAATTTCAATAAAATAAGAATCACGTCTTCCATCAATTCTCTTAAACAATTTTTATGCAAAATTTGAAGTAGATTGGACCAAGGAATCAAGTTGTCCCATAGTAACTTTGCACCCCCTTTTTACCCCCTTAGAGTTAGAATTTCGAAAAATCCTTTCTTATCGGACGCCTACGTCATACAAACAATCCACCCTCCAAGTTTCAGATTTTTACGATGAGCGGTTTAGGCTGTGCGTTGATTCTCAGTCAGTCAGTCAGTCAGTCAGTCAGTCAGGACAAAGCATTTTATATATACAGGGTGCCCTGAGGGCGACCGACACTCCCGAAATTTCTTAAGAGGTTTATACATCTGCTTTATGCTGGTGAAAGATCTTTTGTCTAAGTATGATAGTTTCGGAGTAATTGACTAACAAACATTAGTTGTAAAACTGTGTGATTTCATCCCTAAAATCAGCTGTGAACGCAGCAACGGGGATGTATTAAGGTCGTTTTTTTTAAATCGGTCATTGACCTGACCACGATTATTTTTAACCATAAGTAAACATAACCATAACATTGATTTCATAACTTTTTAATCTTAGATGTTGGTAGCGTAGCCTAATAACGACCTTTAAGGCTTTTCATTCCTTTATGCCGTAGTGATTGGAATAAAACATGTGTTTTTTTGTTAATTGTACCGCCAGCAACTCATACTATCATTCCTTAGTGAAAACGTATTTATTATTTTATTTGTTTTAGTAGGTACTCCTTAATGGCCTTTATGACACTAAAAAAAGGTATGTACGTCTTGAATTTCGAACTCGATTCGAATTTTTTTTGTTACGAAGAAATGCTTTTTTTCTACAATTGTCACGGTAATCATAGTGTTGTCAACAGTGACGTGTAGCAAAAAAACTAAATGTCGTTACAAGCGCGAGATTATTTAAACTTAAAAATGCTGTACGTAGAGTCCGAGTACAACGCAAGGGCAGCTTTGCGGTTGTACCGAGAGCGTTTTCCTCCGCCGCATCCGGTAAATCCTCGCGTAGTTACCAACGCCCTTTACCGGGTACAGGAGAATCGTCCGATCGTTCCACGGACATCGATGGATGACCATCGTGGTGGCGGGTCTAGACGTGTGCCTGTGCGGCTTGAGGAGAACATTTTAAGTTTCTTTGACCAGAACCCCCGAGCAAGTTCTCGGCAGGCCGGGCGCCGTTTCGGCGTTGGCCACATGTTGGTTTTGGACGTTTTAAAACTAAACAGGCGCCATCCATACCGCATCCAAAAAGTGCAGGCAATGCTGCCGAGGGATTTGGCGGTGCGAGCAGCATACTGCCGTTGGCTGGACGACGGCATCCGCGAGAATCCTCGTTTCGTGCAGCAAATCATTTGGAGCGACGAGGCGACATTTACGCGGAATGGTTTATGGAACCGTCGAAACGAGCACGTTTGGGCGGAGGAAAATCCCCGCATTTTCCGACAGACAGCGCACCAACAGAGGTGGTCGATTAACGTGTGGGCCGCGATTCATGGCGACACCATAATTGGACCAATTTTTTTACCACCCACTTTGAATCGACATGGATACCATGAGCTACTTAGAAACGTGGTGTCGCCATACCTGGACCAATTACCGTCAGAGGAACGACGTGCTGCGTGGTTTCAACAGGATGGGGCTCCAGCTCATTCGGTTGTGGAAGTGCGCGAAGCTCTAAACGAACTATTCGGCCAACAATGGATCGGGCGATACGGGCCGAACAGATGGCCGCCGCGCTCACCAGACCTCACGCCTCTCGACTTTTTTTTGTGGGGCACTCTCAAAGACCGAGTGTACCGGGATGAATGTTACGAAACGCGAGAGCAAATGGTGCACAGAATTGAACAGGCGTTTGCTGAACTCCGCCAGCAAAATGTGGAGACACAGTTGCTTGCGCGTGTGCACCGTCATACCAAGCAGCGTATCCGACTGTGTCGCATAAGACGCGGCGGACACATTGAGCATCGGCTGTAAGGGGGTGAGCGCTAGGTACCTACGGCCTAATAAAAACTATTCGTAATTACTTATTCTTTTTAGCGAAGAGAGTACCTATGTTAAAACAAATACGCCAATAATCAGACTTACCGAATCCAGCCCTGAATTAATTGAATGAACGGATGAATGAATGAAAAGTTTATTTGCCTTTGGTACATGGTAATTGTCACGGTTACCATAGTGATACAAAAATATCCTATTGTCAATAGGTACATGCTAGAAGTAAATTGTGAAAGTTTCTATTATTTATTAAATGGTATTGGTGTTTTAAGTGATGTTTAGTGTTTTAAATGTTGTTTAGTGGTTTTGAGTGTTGTGTCGCATGAGTCGCATGAGAGAGATGCGCTCAGATACATCGAGCATCGTGTGTTGTGTAAGTTCCTGGCGTACCTACTTCATGTTTGCTAGATTTTTTAAATGATAATCAGAATTACTATTAATAGGTAGGTATGTGTGTATCGTGGGCTAGGCAAGGGCTAAGCTAGGTACCTACAGCCTGTCCGTAGCGTAGTAGTACCCGTCCGTGTAGTTATCTTATCAAATGAACTGTTGTTCTGGAATTAGGGTTATCGGCACGTAGGAAATTTTCAAATCTGTGCCTTTTTTTTAAATAAACTATTTTTAAATGAAACCTATATAAAACGCATGTCTGTAAGGTACATATCATCAAACTTTCGGCTGTGTTCGTCGCCTTTTTCCTCCCTGTATAGATTTGACGTGAAAAAAAAGCACCTCCGCAGGGCTACCGTTTTTGTGCTCACCAGTCGGCGCCACTGTCGACGAAGGTCCTCTATAACTGTCAAAATCATTGTTATTGTGGACGCGACGAATGTTTTTACCAAAAAATTTTTAAAATCCTATCCGAGTCGTGTTTCAAAATAGTAAACAAACTAACCTCTAAAACAAGTTGCTCTTTCGTCCCGCTTAATTTTGCACTTCTTTTCCATAAGGTAGTGCGTTTCGGTCCGCGCGGGAAATTCAAATTTTTCGGGGGTTTTTACCACCGTGCAAAACGAAAATTGACACGTTAAATGTAAATAATTCGCAAACGAATCATTGAATCGGAAAATGATCTTCCCGCACCCTCAATGTTGTAAACCTATCTAACGATATCCCACAAGAAGGGGTTGGAGCGAAAAAAAATTTCATTCCCACTTTACCAAAAGGCAAGGCAACCAAAAAAAAAATTTTTTCAAAATGTTATTCTACCACTTTGTTAGCATTGTTAATATGAGTATCAGTATACATACCAAATTACAGCTTTCTAGCATCAAGCGTCTAGGCGCTAGACCGCGGACGGACAGACGACGGACAGACGGACATGGCGAAACTATAAGGGTTCCTTGTAGTTTACTACGGAACCCTAAAAACTTACACCACAGAGACAAAATAAATAAAAAATGCAATTTTTCTATTCAAAAGATCGCAGTTAGTTGCTGTACCTTTGTGGGTATAAAAAGCTGAATACAGGTTAAATGGGAATCGTTCGGTAACCAACTGATGAAGAGAATAAACGAGAAGATTTTCACAACAAAATTACTCTTAAAGATGGATACCACAGCTGTTGAAGCCGCCCTAGTGATTGCATTGCTGCAATCAGGCATGCGGCAGTGTCATGTCGCTCGGCAACAAAACTTGAGCCGTTTTTCGGGTCGAAGACTTTATCAGCGGTTCCCGGAGACCGGTGGCTACATCTGCAGACATGGATCTGGTCTGCAGAATAGCCATGTGTGTCTACAGTTAGACGAAGAAGAAAATAGTGTCGCGAAAAGCTGCAGCACGTCCAAAAGTGACCGCAGCGCATCTGAAAGATTGCTTACAAATCGCTTGCGAACACGTAAATTGGACCCTTGACCAGTGAAGTGCTGTTCTCTTCTCAGACGAGACTAGGGCGTGCCTTTGACATTGATAGACTCAAGAGAGTCTACAGAAGACAGGGTGAGTGTTTTGCCCAAGTTTGCATCCAGGAGACGGTAGAATATTGGGGTGGATCTTGTATATTCTGGGGCGACATATCGGTCAAAGGGAAGACCGATCGTTCTGAAAGTTCTGCGCTTTGTGAATTTTGGACATACTGCAGCTCTTTGCGCTACTACTATCTTCTCTCTAAGTCTTCGTCTAACTGTCGACACACTTATGGCTCTTCTGCGAGTCGCCTGGGGCTGTCGTTGTAGCTCAACAGCATTTGAAAACTGATTTCCCAAAGACGTCTATACGATGTGTATATACGATGAGGTCCAGCGACCTCTACCATATCCATGTCTCCAGATGTAGCCATCGGTCTCCAGGAACCGCTGTTAAACTCTTCGACCCGAAAAACGGCTTAAGATTTGAACGGCTCAAGATTTGTTGCCGAGCGACATGACACTGCCGCATGCCTGATTGCAGCAGTGCAATCACTTGGGCGGCTTCATTTGCTGTGCTATCCATCTTTAAGAGTAATTTTGTTGTAAAAGTCTTCTCCTGAATCCTCGTCATAGGTTGGTCAGAAGACGATCCCCATTTAACCTGTATTCACTCTTTGTACCTACGATTCAAAATATTCGTTTTCCTTTTATGAGGGTGCCTATTTTTGAAAAAATGTGTAATGTAAACATTTAAACCAAAATAAACTTACTGGTAGTCATACCCCGATTGGCAGGGCATACCAGTTTACAGGTTTTACATTTTATTGTTGTCTTGTTTGTTCGAACTCAAATCTAATTAGTTAGTATACCTAGTATCCTCTGCCCAGTATATAAAATCAATTTATTTGTGCTTATTAGGTATCCGATTTCATTAATAGTTTAAAAGACTTACTCAACCTTACAATTCAATCCAACTAAAGAGAGGTGAGTACAGGCCGTTATGATTCAGTTTATTTTTTTCTAAATATTGCGTGAAACAAAACGGTTTTTTAGTGCTACTATAACCATCTTTCGTCGAATAAGTAGGTATATTTTTGATTCATTTTTGTGTACTACCTATTTAAGGTAAAAATTTCAAAACGTCAAGAATTCATTTTTGACTACTACCTTTTTTTCGTTTTGGCAATCAGACTTCATACGAAGATTCTGTTATGACATCTTCAAGTTATGATTGTGTACTTAATTCAAAGCAACGTGTTCATGCTATCTTGACTCAGTCAATCAGTAGGTGAGTCAAGACAGACGTCCCGAAGAAAGATGATAGCAAGATTTCTTTAGAAAAGGCGGACTTTGAAGTCAACACGATAATATTTTAATAGTTCCTGATTGCACTTTAACCAATGTTAGCTTCACATTACACTATCAGTACTATGAATCAAACGCTGAAACACACAAAAATTAAATTTTAATCACGAGCCAAAATCCTTGTCTCTGAAAAATGTAGCGCCGGTATTCACTTACCAACTTACGTTTCGCCGAATTTTATTTAGCAGGGTAAACATTTCCCAACTTTTCATATTATTTTATTTTATTTCCCACCCTCAACAGTTGCCAACTGTAACCTACGTCTGGCCTGCTTTTCATTATGACGCTTCAAAACGCCAACTTTCAAGTAGCGTATTGTCAATTTTGAAATTACACTAGCTAGGTCGACGGAGTCACACATTCTAACTTAGTTACTAAGTTGAACTACTGAGACCAATTTTTGTCTCGGTAGTTTAACTTAGTATTCGGCTAATAGTTTTTTGGCCTAGTTAAAGACTTGACAAATGATAAATCTGCCAAGCGTTTTGTGGCATAATAATAATAAGCTTAACAAAAAATTGTCCAAATGAAACGCTGGCGTACAAAAATTTGGTAATCGTTAATTGTCGAAATGTAAACTCTGCGAAACGGTTGAGAAGTGAAAATCAGCCAAAACATTTTCTGCGAAAAGGCGGGATACTATTTTTGATATCTTTCTTACTTAGGAGTGTGCCAGTTGTAACAGTTGAATACATTCGTGACATCATGAATGCTCAAAAGTATTCCAAGGATCCCATAAGATTGTATCCAAATGCGCATACCAAATTATAGGTCAGTAGCGTAAAACGTAAAAGTAATCAAATCGGATATTTTTTTATACCACTAAAGGCCCATTGTTTGGTCAGTAGTTAGATATGGTTAATTCGTAGCAATTTTTAACAAATGGTTTTTTCAACGAATTTTAACCATTAGCCCATTAGTATACTTAATTACGATCAAACAACGGGGTCTAAGGTTGTTAACAAGTTGTTGATCAATTGACCAACCAAAAATTTTAAAGAAGCGTGATTGCACACTTATAATTATTACGATCTAGCTTGTGGAGTAATAAGTAATTTTAATTAAACATAAACTTCTAAAATGTTTTTGCCTAAGAACATTGACATTTCTTACTGTCTGTTAAAGAGAAACATCACACCTTGTTCTTGTGTTTTAAGTTAAATACACTAATAATATAATACACTAACACAAAAGGTTTTGTTTTTTCAGTGTTCTCACTAAATCTGTTCAACATCAACATCAATCTATGCTGAATCAAGCAGTTGCACTGCTTCGAGATTCACATGATGATGAAGTCTATTATCATGAGCTTCTGCATACTTTTATATCGTATAGTCAATAAACTCCATTTTAAGGTCCCGAATTCCGATGGAGGCAATAATTTGTGAAGTACCTGGGTGCATTTAAGATGCCTCTGAGTATTCTGAACAATTAAAATGAAAACGCACAATAAATTGTATATTGCTCTGTTTGGTACAGCACAGCCCCATAACCAAGACCACATAGGCATGAGCACTTGTTTATACAATAGTAGATTTTACAACAAGTGCACAAAAGAATCATTTCTATCCGAGACTCTGATAGTAATGTCGAGGATAAAAATGGTTTTGTGGACGAATTATAAACTCTGCTTTTTACTTCGATTGCGAGGAAATAAATACGCACGAAAAAGCAAGACCTGTTTTCCCGCCGCTTTTTTTTTAAATCTTACGACATTGATATTAGGCTTGGGCTGCAGACCTATACAGCCTACTATTAAATTAATTTTGTAATAAAATAATTTTCTTAAATTAATTAAATAACCTACCGTACTTTAATTTAAATTTTAATATCTTTTATGACTTAAAAAACACACAAGGCAAATAAATTAAAGTAAATATTATAAAATAACAAATCTCTGAACTTTTTATTGTGTTTGGCTGTATGGCCTTAATGTAGATACATTTATGAGTAGATACGTTTTTGCCCTTGTGCACAAAATTCGATTTTGTGCAGCCGTGCAGCAGTGAAAAAGCAATTTATTACGTATTGATAAGTAAGAATTTCTCCCAAGTAGCCAATACACGGTTTTTTCTTGACATGAGCTTTCCAGCGCCGTTTGATGTCTGTAGTCATGCGAGTAAGTACAGGAACGGAACTAATACACTTCCCTGTGGTACTCCAGCTTTTATTTCGTTTAGGCCAGAATAAGCCTCCTTTTGTCCGATCCTAAACATTCTGTTAGAAATATACGATTGCAGTATTACTGTAGTAAACTGGTTCGATAACATTGTCCTAAATTTATGTATTACACCTTTGTGCCGAACTTTATCAAAAGTTTGTGTTAAGTCCTATCTATCTACGATAGAACATACTTTCTTTTCCTCTAACATTTGTGATCCTTTGCACTTGGTCAATTGTTGAATGTTACTCCCTAAAGTCAAATTGATGCTGTGGTATTAACTCCTTTTCATCTAGTATTGGGTTTACTCTTTTAAGCAAGAGCTTTTGAAATAACTTAGACATCACTGGCAACAACGAGATTGGTCTATATGACGTGAGATACCCAAGATGACTATTCTAAGTTTCCTCCCTCGGCAGAGTTGTCATATCTCTAAAGAAACTACAATTTAGAAAACTGTTCTTCGTAAGAGCTAAGCCGCATTTAATTCTGTATAAACGCTCGCTCCGCGTCGTCCATCGTGCGTCCACTGTTCGGCATTCCGTATGACGTCATCGATAGCATCAACATTGCCGATGGGTAGATTCTTGCGATCCGTATCAGGCGTACCTGTGGACGCAAGCCTTTAATGTGTCCTCCGAAGCACGGAGAAGCTCGAGATTACGAAACCTTTCCAAACAGGATAGGGTCGACGTTGCTTAACGTGTTAATTTTTAGAGTGCGACACATAGCGAAGCGCCGAGCTCTCAGCGCGTTCGAGCAATTCGATCGGTTAATGTGAGCACATCTGCTTTTGTAGAGGCAGCCCTATGCAGTTTTCGATAGCGAGCAGAGCTCACTCATTACGGATTTCGCTAGGCTCGCAACACTGTTTTATAGTGAAACAAACTCTATACTATCGGTTATTGAATTTTTATTTTATTTGAATATTTTATTTTATATACTATAAAATTTATTCAAATAAAATAAAATATTTTATTTTATTCAAATCGTTCAAATTTTATTTGAATATTTTATTTTATATAATAATAAAATTTATTCAAATAAAATAAAATATTTTATTTTATTCAAATCGTTACAACTTCAAGGTCTTTCTTGATGCAAGGCAAAACTATTTTACTCAATTCCGCTTCGTCATTTTCCGCTCATTACCCTTCACTAACTAACCGATAGTCGCTTGGGCAGAGAATGAAGGTGAATATGACAATATTACTATTATTATTTATAACAAGCCTACCTACTATCTACCTAATGATGTAGTTCTGACATAGAGGGACTGCCGAGTTAGCCATTGAATGTGTTTCGATCTAGCCGAGCCCCTCGAACTAGACTAAAAACTAGTGGCAATGCTTAGTTCGTTCAATGTATCAGACGAATTTATGGACAAGATACAAAGCACCTCAACCGTTTTGACAGAAATAAAAAATAAAAAAACTAATCCATCCAGCGGGTTTTGAAAATGTCAAAATTTAAATTATTAAAGTAGCGTTCAGTTAATAAATTTCCATAAAATTTTAATAGTAGCTAATTAATTAATTTAGTTGACCATCGCGCTTCAGCAGCGAAAGCGTCGCATTCACAATAATCTCAGAGAAGTAAACGTTTGACTTAATAACCCGTAAAAGTTAAGTAATCTATGACACAATACTTGGCACAAAAGCTCCGAAAAATCATCCGATTTAAAATATAAATCAATATGGATTTATACATGATTTTTACCAAAAAAATGTATAGCCAAGCTAATTCAAACACAATCGTTGAATTTCACTAGAAATCTTCTGCCAAGTAAGTATAATGAACTTGAATATAATTAGGAAGAGTAGGTAGAGCACTAGTCGTGGGGCAGACAGAACCAGTGGTGGGAAACTTAATTTTCTTTTGGATATTAAAAGAACTACCTAGCACAAGTATACATTTATAATAAGTACATAAAGCTTTAATTAAATTACAGCTAAACTAACCTCGGATCTTGTTGGTCCTCCTGCTCAAATATTTGATCATGATCTTCTTGCGATAAAGTAAGCTCGCTAAACTGCTGCTCCACCGAATTAGACATTTCACTTAATTTTTTAGACACAATGTTATAATTAAATACTGTTGAATGATTGGAATGTTCTTAGCGGCATGTAACACTTTGAAAATCGATTTCCAGTATAAATTTTACGAGTCACAAATTCCAGAGCGTGTATTTTGTATGGTCGAGGATCAACGATGACTTAAAATTTGCCGGCCGGTACCCGCACGTGGTTGCTTTAGATGCTGTGTTTATTTTCGTATTACATATTATGCTACCGAAAGGTACTGGTGTGAAGCAACCGAAATGCCGACAGGAACGGCACCGAATGCGAGTGGTGTCGGTCCTTCGGCGTCCAGCGGCCGGGCACCGGGTCGTGGCCGAGCGAGCGGCGGGATCGCTCGGGGTACGGCGGCACGGAGAAGGGATGGGCGCGAACGGCACGTGTGCGCCGTGCGTACGGTTCGTCGGCTATCGAGATCACTACTCAACTGAGCTACCTAACTGATGTGACGTGCGTGACTGAACGAAGCGAACGACGCAGACTCGGTTCTCCTTGCATCCATTTTGTGTGGATTTTGTTTGTAGAGAATGCGCGCGCTGGGCGTGGCTCCGGTCGGGGCCCGCGGGGAGAGCAAGTACACCTAGTGAAGGGCAAGTATCGATTTTATTTTATCGAATGTTGCCCCGATATCTCTACATATCTTAAGTAACAAAAAATACATACTTAGTATTTTATTAGAAAATAAAGTCTTGAGAATTCCTTTGTAATTTAAATTAAATTTTTTATAAATAACTTATACGATAGCACTTACATTGTCAGTAAAACTAGAGGCGGGGCCTGATGACTTGTAACACAGGTTTAACCTAGTACAAGCATCAGCTCCCACAAACAGTATTTCCAATAAGTACAATGTAAACTAGATTTAAGCACCCTTTGTATCGTTTGTGGAGAAATAAATAAATTTGAAATTGAAATTAATTCTAGAAATTATAAATTTCAAAAATGCACCTAAACATAATCAATTATGCCATTTTGCAATTATTGTGATCACTGCTTTACAATCTTTACACAGATGATGACACGAAAGTAGTATCCATATATATCTATACAGGATATACATAATATATACCTATCTAATCACCGAAGACTTCAAAAGACAATAGGCTTACAAGCTGTAAATTTGAACAAACCCATAATTTAGTGTTTTAATAGGGAGTTGGGTAAGTAGAGTAAGTCAAGTCCATTTTTTTCCCACTTAAGTAATCAACTTAAAAGTATACTCCTGCAACTCACTGTAAGAGTTTTCTAGTCTCTTGATGTGTCAATGTAAAGTCCTGTTCTCATGTAAAGATAGTCAAGTTCAAAGTTAGAAAAAAGTTTTAATGGGAAATTTGTCAGATAAACATAATAAAATAATCCAAATTTTATTCAAATTTCCGTTTTGGGTAGGTATATGAAGTAAAGTAACCATGCCAGATTTCTAATAAATTCTGTCAATATTAAGTAGCTGTACATGTTCGTTTTTTAACTCTCATCTTTGGTAGCGCTTTCTGTATGGTAGGTACCTACCATAAAGACATTCAGTTTGACACTCGAAATAATTACCAAAAAGTACCTACATTAATATTAGAGATTTTAGAACTTTACCTAATGAAAATATGGTTTGTTTGATTCGACATGAAACAAAAACCAATCAAACTTAAATAGGAGATTACCAATCCGTACGGTCTCTACGTCTAAATTAATCTTGTATAAATACAAATCTTTAACAAAAGAAAATAACGTAAAATGAATTCGTGGAATTATCGACAGTGGTGTGGCGATAGGCCAATCACTAAAAACGATAGCAGCTCGTGAAGTATATTTGTTACTGGGTCCGTGCGACGGCGCCCCTCGCTCATGCGTTTTCCACAGCGCGCGCCCGGGGCCCGTGGAGGGCGGTCGCCCGACACCGCCTACTTCGTCTGGTACAGGCGTCGCCCGCCTCGTGTCCCGCTTCACCTTAAAATTACAAGTAGTAGCCGAGACGTCGATCCAAGGAGAGAAAACGTCCTTCATAATAATTTTGATTGCCCTTCTTGTTCAATAATTCTACCAAATTCTCATCGCACGCGATCGTTCAAACAAACTATTTGTTACAGACACTTGAAAAACAGATATAGTTTAATGAATTGATTTTAAATAATTTTTTTTTTTTCTTTTATTTTTTTTGTTAATTACTCGAAATCACAGTAAAGGACGAACCGGATATGAGCTAGAATGTATCGAGAAACTCAAAAATAGGCCAGTTCCAATGAACGTCGCCGCATACGCGACGCGTGCGTTTCGTTCGGGCCAAGAGAGGGAGCGCACTAAACTGAGCTCGATTCAGCAACGCTGCACTACAGCCATCGCACCGACACGCGTCATTCGTATGAATCATTTTGCTTGACGAAAATCACTCCAAAGAATCGACGTGCATAATACCAATTTTAAGAAACATTATGAAAATTTATCCACTGCAAATTGCTAACATCTGCTTGACTCTTCTTTTTTATAAATTCAAGTGAGCCATTCAGACCACGCTGGAGAAACTCTACTTCACTCAGGTGATAAGTAGGGGTAAAGCACTAGTCCTGGTACACTTAGCACAAAATCGCATTAATTATTCAATTAATTATTTTGAAATCAAAAAGAAAATGAAACCACCACTGGTTCTGTTACCACGACTAGTGCTGTACCCTACCTATCTAGTTCATTAGTGTGATTTTAGAAAGATTATGCGTTAACTACATTATTAATTAAATTAAAATAAACAAAACTCGCGACTAGAACTAAGATACTCGGAATCAAACATCTTTCAGGATTTTTTACATTAAATCCAGAATAATAATTATTCTTGTGGGTAGAAACTGTCTAAACTTTCATCAAGAGACCAGATCAAAAGCCCTTGTATATAGTGACATTGTTTATCATTAATTTAAAATAGTAACCATCCCAATAAAATTAAGTCTTCGTGAAAGAATTTTCAGAATATGATGAATAGGCCAACTTCTAGTGGTAACTTGCGTTTTGTCCCCGTTTGATCAGGAGAAGAATCACCACGCTCTAGGACGGCGCGGCGCGGGCGCACTATAAAACACAATCAAGACCAAGACAGCAAGGCGAGAGTGCCACAGAGCACAATCCAAGTTTGTGATTTTTAGATTGTGCATTTTAGTCAAGTTGACAAAAAATATATCAGCAGATTTAGTATTCTCAACAGATTTAGGCAGGCAGGCGCCCTTCAGATAATTTCTGTACAGGGGTACCAAGGTCCAATGCACCCATTACAATTCGCAACAAGCTCGAATTAATTGCGGATGGTAACCTTTGAATACAAGTTGTTTTTCACAATAAAACCAGTCGTGGACTGCAGAAGGGCGGCGAATGAGTTTCTAATTGCGGCACCAAGGATAACCCGTGTTTGTCCATCAGGCTTGCGAGCTTCAAACGAGGGCGAGATCAAAATATTCACTCAAAAGAACACCAATTCAAATTACCATTCATAATGCACCGCGTTACTTTAAATTGAGGGCAAAAAGCTTTCAGTATTCAGATGTAATAAAGTGAACCAACCCGCTCATTGTTTCGCCGTGCACAATATTATTCAATATAAAATTTCGAGAGAATGAAGAAGCTGCAGTTAAGAACGATAGATAGGCACTAATGTCAGTTATGAAATGACGCATGTCGTAAGTGTTATAAAGTGGTTTTATCAATCTATACATACATATAAAATGCTTTGTCCTAAATGACTGACTTGATGGAACAACACGCAGCGTACTAGACCACTGTGCGTTCGTACAGACCTGAAACTTGGGAGGGTATCGATGAGCCCACACAAAACGAAGTTGCGCAGCTGAAGAGAGCAGTGATGTCTATTCGAGTATGTATGCACTATATTGATGTTGTGGATAGTTCCTCACTTGGATGAATTCCAAAATTCCAATAGACAAGGCGCGGTTACGCACCATATCATGATATTTGGCGACCATGACCGACGGCGAGGTCACAAACATAGCTAGTGGTCACTGACTCAGCCGGTGGCCTTGCCATTGCCACTTGCCACCAAATCTCGAAACAGTTTGGTGCCCAAATGTTGACTCGATTATTATTAAAATTGAAATGAATGTCACGAGTAAGAGGAGCAATTTCCTCCTCTTTTATAAAAGTATTGATTGAATAGGTACTTAACATAATAATAAATAACCAACTGTTTCAGTAACCGATGAAAATACGTAGAAAGGGTCATGGGAAATTTCATCAGTCTGTATCATATTTAAAATGAAATAAATGTTTATTTCTTTGAAAAACGTTTACTCATCGTAATCGGTAATTCATATTTAGAACACGTGTAATTTAGTTAAAGCAAAACGGGCCACCAAACGATCGAGTCTCAAATGTTACGAGTTTTGTG
The DNA here is from genome assembly GCA_905163395.2 of Endotricha flammealis. Taxonomy (NCBI): domain Eukaryota; kingdom Metazoa; phylum Arthropoda; class Insecta; order Lepidoptera; family Pyralidae; genus Endotricha; species Endotricha flammealis. Next base: position 13,295,087 of record LR990852.1, on the reverse strand, counting down.
GAATTGTTAAAACAGCCAACATGCAACAATGGCAAGAATCTTGGAACAAAGGTTGCCCACACTTCAGGTGGGCAATCCGAGGGACAACAATGGACGCATAGCTTTTACAGATTCTAAAACAGGATCAGAATTCCTTGGAATAAAAAGGCAATATTTTACTTGACTAACATCAAGACTCACAGCCTGCCATTTATTATAACACTAGCTGATATCTACATTTTTCAAAGCCATAGTCTAAAAAATTTCTTTTAATTAATTTATAAGTGATATTAGACTCTTCAGTTGTGTAAAATGAATTCATTCGAGTTGAATGGAGAGCACACATCCAAATAACGGATGGCGTCAAACGGGCAAGCGGGGCCCACCTAACGCTTTTCTAACGCCGCCGGGAGCAGCTGTGCGCCCGCGGCTGCTCCGCGCAGACAACCCCTCAACCAAAATACACATTACACACAACGTTCTCCCAACGAACCCATTGTGGCGGTACATCCAGCTGCTTGAGCCCCGGGCTACCAATTCGAGTTCACTATACAATCTTTAAATAATAAGTTCAAATTAACATCACTATCTCTCTTTTTATTATACCTATTCTATTGCTTTGTTATCAGTAATCAAATAGATTATTATTGTAAAAGCAATTCTGCCAGACTGAAATAGTGCCCATCAATACTTCATTAAAAATGTTTCCAAATGGAAATATGCAAGATAAAATCTCTACGTGGAATCAATCCTCCAAAATGGTAATAAATAAATTGATGCGTAATTTTTGTATAGTGTTTGTGTTTATGCACCGAGTAAAGTTACGAAACGGATAGAGAACTTGGGTCTCTTTCTACCACCAAAGGGATATTCTAGAAATTACTCTGTTTATTTATACGCGGCGATTATTTTCCAATGCTATTAGTTATTATTACCTAAGCAATGCTTCCCGCGGCTGCATTCGCCTAAATGCGAAATACGTCCCGCCCGACCTAAACAACTTTCGTCTTCCTGTGCCATAAAACATAAATAGTGGTCGTTTAACAGAATACGAGCAGGTAAACCAGACCAAGTCTGCCAACAATGGAAGGGTCGGTCCTGTCTCGCTCTTTTATATGGAATTCGTTGAGTAACTCAACTGGCCGTTTTGCGTATTGAATCAACATTTGCTCATTCTTATGGTTATATTCTATTGAATTTCAATATACCGACGAATTCTAATATAATCAACAGTCAATAATATTGTTTGACAGTCACGTAATGCTTAGACAATTTGCCCTCAAACCCTTTCAAATTATCTAAAATAGCCAATAGGTAACAGCCCGAGGAATTTTCTAGAGTTATCAAGTTGTACTCGTTACTATTATCATCTATCGGTTTGCTTACGATTGCAGTTAGCAGCCCTTACAAGACTAGTGAGATGCAACAGTCTAGGCGCGCGCCAATGGCAAGCTAGCCACACCCCTTGCCCCTATAGTGCACATGCACCCCATCCCGCCCGGCCGCGCCCTCAGTGCGTTGCTCTATCAACATCATACTGATCTAGGTACCTAGTTGACAAATGTAAAAGGCTACACAACCTGTACATAGACATACACTACTTACAATCGCCAAATAGACTGTTGCGCCGTATAATTTTATTTCACTTCACGTTAAAATATAAATATATAGGGAGGGACAAATCACACAGATTGAGCTAGCCCCAAAGTAAGTTCGAAACATGTGTTATGGGATAATAACTCAACGATACTATATTTTATAACAAATACATATAAAGATAAACATCCAAGACCCGAGGCATCAGAAAAGTACGTTTTTCATCATGACCCGACCGGGATTCGAACCCGAGACCTCCTGGGTGGCGGTCTGACATGGTAACCATTGCGCCACGGAGGTCGTCTTAAAATACATTAAATTATTCTAAAAAGTATAATTTTCACTGATTGCACTGATTATTTAGTACCAGTTAAAAGGGTAGAAACAAAAATGGTACTGGTTTTCCGCGAAGTCCCGAATCAGCCCGTACTGAATCAACGGACTTTGCGGCGAGTACGCAACAACACGAGTCCACTGGCTCTACGGATATACTTAGCATAAATATGTTGCAAACCGTGGCGTATCGGCGACCGGGGAAGGCGAAGCGTGCACTTCTCCTCGGTAGGACAGGAGTCAACGAACGCGTAAAGGAAATGGACGTCTAGACCAGCATGCTTCAATTAATTTGAAGATCGTCCCGTATGCTATAATAACAACAGTTACTATAGTATCCATTAATGAACAGCATCACGAAGAAATCGATAAAACAATGGTAAGTAAACATAATAATGCAAATATTTGCATTTTATAAGTACTACAAACTATCAAGACAAAATTAGAAATGGATAGGCAGTATGTTAAGTAATTATCGTGTTGCTTCAGAGGGAAATAGGAAGACGAATCTTAAAAATCTCGGCAAAAGACGATATTTAGATGCAGTAATTCCGGACACGAATATTGTAGTCTCGTAAAGGCAAGAGATAGTGCAACTGATAATAATGCTAATGTTCATTCATTATCTAAATTATTTATTTACTAGCTTCTTACCGCGTGGTCTACTAACAATTAGCATATTTTCCTTCAGTAACAAATTCCGATCCGGCCGATCCGGCACGGCCCGGTACGGTTCGGTTCCATCAGGTCCGGTCCGGTCCTAATAAGAAACCTACATGCCAAATGTGTTGATATATAGTTAAGTCAGTCAGGATCAGGACTTTAAATTTTATATTATGTATAGATATCTAGTCCGATTCGGTCCGGTCCGGTCCGTCCGGTCTGCTTTATTGCATACAAACTATCAACCCACTTTATACCATATTTTTTACACTTTATTTTACCCCATTTCTTTTTTCACGTTTTGTCACTCCATTTCCCCCTTTTAGGGGTTGAATTTTGAAAATCCTGAAACACCTATTTACTTGATATATGGTTAGATTTAATGATTTAATATTGTTTTATTTTATTATTCGTTTGTATATCATATAGAAGAATTTATATCGCGAATTCAGAGTCTCGCACAAACCATCCCCTATTTTGTATCAAGTAAGGCAGGTATATTTCGTTGGTAACAAAGAGTATGTGTACCGATTTTTAGCTTCCTAATTTTCTTCTACCTTGAATATTGCGGAATGCTCCATACAAACTTCCACCCCCCATTTTAGGGAAGTGGGGGGTTAGAAAGAGACAAAAAGTAGCCTATGTCACTCTCCATCCCTTCAACTATCTCCACTTCAAAAATCACGTCAATTCGTCGCTCCGTTTTGCCGTGAAAGACGGGCAAACAAACAGTTTCCCATTTAATATTGGTATAGAATGTTATTGTTTATCTACTAATATCAATTTAAAAGTGATTAGGCGTTCGTTTCTAAATCATGTAAGTAAAGCAAGCAGTCATTAAAAAATCTTTACGACGTGTAAATATCAACATATTTACACGACAACGTAATTACTTGAATTTATTACAAATCCATTGTAATCTTAAATTAAAAGAGTAAAATCAAATTCAAACAAGCTTTACAAATTGAACTTTGTTCATATTAATCTGTGTCATTCATGTGCCATTAGGCAAAAATCACATATTTTGACTAAACTAAATAGTTTTATAAGTGGTTGCTAGCACGGCCAGCGAAATTGGAATTTTCTTACGTTTTATCAAATTGCAGCTCTACGTTGCACATCAGTAAGAATGCGATTCCCGAATATAAACACAATATATCTACTGAATAATCGTCATATAAATTAAAAATAGTAGCGATTCTCTTTGTATTTTGTTACAAGCTTATATGCATTTTTTCTCCTATAAATTTATGGGAGCAACCACCTTGATTAAATAAGCCACTTGCGTTATAATCAAATTACCAACGGTGAAATGCACATCGGTCTTTTGATTGGGGACATCATAATTAGATATTCGAATAACACGATAATTGTATTAAATTCTCTAGTCTAGTAGTTTACCAAGATTGTTTTCCAAGTGGATGAAGTGAGCGCGCCGCGCGCTGCCGATGCCGTCTAGAGTTCATAGTTCATTTTCGTAGGTCAATAACTCTGTCGATAGTAATGTGGACTTCCATAGGTGGGCTAACGACCAAAGAATGAAAGTCACAAGCCTATAGACTAACTTTCGCAATGTTGAGCGAAAATAATATTGTTTTGTCTTAATTATTCCTTTGCCTTCTAACTTCGTCCTCTACGCTTCGGTCTACTTCGCAAGAGTGTAGAGCCCGCATTATGGCATGTTAACGTAAATCATTCGCACCTCGCTTGCGGGCGGGAAATTATATTATTAAAAAACTCCCCGTATGTGAATCTAGGACATGCGTTACAGTAATCTTCCGATCCTCGCAAACGCAATAGAATGTTCTCCTTCGAGCGCCAGTCAACCTTCTTTTACTACTCTACGAACTCAGTGTAGGTATATAAAAAAAAAATGCAAAACAAATGCTGTCCGATTAATGTTTATGAATGGTTGATAATAAAACTCCCGGAACTATACAAAAATGATATCTTAATTTTATTATTAAAACTAAAGTAGATACCGAAATGTTAACTTTATATACCGAACAAAACTATCGAACTGTGTAAAACATAATTAATTGGTCTAAATAGATATTTTTTTATGTTTTTTTAAACAATGCAATTTCTATCACCATTGAAGCTTTGCCGCAAGTGATATAAGAATTATATTACAAGACCGCGTTGTTGTGTTGTCATTGGAGACGCGGAAGACCGCACACGTAGGTAAACCTCTGTTTTGACTACCCAGTAGTACCCAGCTAAAAATATTCAACAGCAAAACAAAAGCAGCCAAGTACTACGCTAATAAATTATGCAAAAGAAGTACCTTCTGTATTAATAGTTAGCTAGGCTGCACCGAAAATTTTGTGAACAAGTTTGTATCAATAACAAATAGGAATATAATATGCCTGGTCGCCCGTGCGTGCCTATAAATACTAAAGCTCCTTTATGTTATGTCAACATAATTCACGCAAAGGGCGAGACGAGAGATCAAGGTGCACAACTGCACACTATATGAGAAAGTGCAGTTTGAAAGTCCGCGGGAGGGTAAGGCGCGGCGCGTGCTCGGCGCGTGGACCATAGTACTCAAGACAAGAACCGATCGCGCTTACTATTTTTTCTTACTATTGTGTCAGTGTTTGTATGGCATTTTTCTTTATACGAATATAATAGCACCAGTACGGATGAGCAGGTCATCATGAATTACTCAAATAAAATGATTTTAATTGCATTACATGTGACTAGTGATGGGCAGGAGAACATTTCCGTTCCGAGATCTTTCTTGGAACGAGAACATTCTGAAACATTCTCTTGAACGGAGAATTTAAGAGAATTTACGGAAATTTAAGAGAATCTAAACCAAATATGTAGACTTTTTAATTTTGACATAAAATAGATGATTATGCATGTAATTTCAGTAGCTATGAATGCCATAGTGAAGATACATGTCAGGTAGGTAGTTATAATGACGTTACATTTTGATTTTCTATATATATAAAATTCAAAGCCCTGTCTGACTGACTGACTTAACTATATATCAACGCACAGCCCAAACCGCTGGGTCTTGAGATTCAAAATTTGGAATGTAGGTTCCTTACAACGTCTAGGGGTGTACTAAGAAAGAATTTTTCAAAATTCCCACGGGAAAGCGAGATATACGCAAACGAAATTGCAAGGGTTTTACTGATCCGCTGGGTCAATTGATCCAAATTTGGAATGTAAATTCCTTACGACATCTAGGGGTGCACTGAGAAATGATTTTTCAAAATACCTACAGGAAAGCGAGATATACGCAAACGAAATTGCAAGGGTTTTACTGATCCGCTGGGTCTATTGATTCCAAATTAGGAATATAGGTTCCTTACGACACCTAGGGATGCACCACGAAAGGATTTTTCAAAATTCCTACGGGAAAGCGAGATATACGCAAACGAAGTTGCTAGGGTATGTCAACGCACAGCCCAAACCGCTGGGTCTAGAGTACTCTAGAGATTCCAAATTTGGAATGTAGGTTCCTTACGACGTCTAGGGGTGTACTAAGAAATGATTTTTCAAAATTCCCACGGGAGAGCGAGATATACACAAACGAAATTGCAAGGGTTTTACTGAACCGCTGGGTCTATTGATTCCAAATTAGGAATATAGATTCCTTACGACACCTAGGGGTGTACCAAGAAAGGATTTTTCAAAATTCCTACGGGAAAGCGAGATATACGCAAACGAAGTTGCGAGGGTATATCAACGCACAGCCCAAACCGCTGGATCTAGAGTACTCTAGAGATTGCAAATTTGGAATGTAGGTTTCATATGACGTCTACGGGTGTACTGAGAAAGGATTTTTCAAAATTTCCACGGGAAAGCGAGATATACGCAAACGAAGTTGCAATGGTTTTACTGATCTGCTGGGTCCGCGAGAAATACAAGTTCAAGCAAGTTCATTTGCGTATATCCCGCTTTCCCGTAGGAATTTTGAAAAATCCTTTCTTGGTGCACCCCCAGATGTCGTAAGGAACCTACATTCCAAATTTGTGTCTCTAGACCCAGTGGTTTGGGCTGTGCGTTGATATACCCTCGCAACTTCGTTTGCGTATTTCACGCTTTCCCGTAGGAATTTTGAAAAATCCTTTCTTGGTACACCCCTAGACGTCGTAAGGAACCTATATTCCAAATTTGGAATCAATAGACCCAGCGGTTCAGTAAAACCCTTGCAATTTCGTTTGCGTATATCTCGCTTTCCCGTGGGAATTTTGAAAAATCATTTCTCAATACACCCCTAGACATAGTAAGGAACCTACATTCCAAATTTGGAATCTCTAGAGTACTCTAGACCCAGCGGTTTTGGCTGTGCGTTGATACACCCTCGCAACTTCGTTCGCGTATATCTCGCTTTCCCGTGGGAATTTTGAAAAATCATTTCTCAGTACACCCCTAGATGTCGTAAGGAACCTACATTCCAAATTTTTAATCAATAGACCCAGCGGATCAGTAAAACCGTCGCAACTTCATTTGCGTTCTCGCTTTCCCTTAGGAATTTAAAAAAATCTTTTCTTGGTACACTCCTAGATGTCGTAAGGAACCTACATTCCAAATTTGGAATCTCTGGACACAGCGGTTTGGGCTGTGTACCCTCGCAACTTCGTTTGCGTATATCTCGCTTTCCCGTGGGAATTTTGAAAAATCCTTTCTTGGTACACCCCTAGATGTTGTAAGGAACCAACATTCCAAATTTGGAATCAATAGACCCAGCGAATCAGTAAAACCCTTGCAATTTCGTTTGCGTATATCTCGCTTTCCCGTGGGAATTTTGAAAAATTCTTTCTTAGTACACCCCTAGACGTTGTAAGGAACCTACATTCCAAATTTTGAATCTCTAGACCCAGCGGTTTGGGCTGTGCGTTGATATATAATTAAGTCAGTCAGTCAGACAGGACTTTGAATTTTATATATATAGAAAATCAAATGTAACGTCATTATAACTACCTAACTGACATGTATCTTCACTATGGCATTCATAGCTACTGAAATTCCATGCATAGTCATCTATTTTTATGTCAAAATTAAAAAGTCTACATACTTGGTTTAGATTCTCTTAAATTTCCGTAAATTCTCTCCTTTCCGAGAACGTTTCCTCAATGTTTCCACTAAGAGAACATTTCCGGAAATCGCCCATCACTACATGTGACACATGCATACATATTTCTAACGCGGGAGAGTACAGTCAGGTGTACGTCGAGCTTTACACTAGCAGTACAATTTTGGCTTTAATGACATAGAACTTAAGAATGGTACAAAGTCCAATATGTAAAGGTGGACCTGCTCTTAGCTGTACAAATCTCAAAATGCACAATAGTTTTTATGGACGTAACTAGGTGGCGGATATTATTGAGTTGCATCAATTATTTGGGAATATTTGCTCTTACAAAATAGGCACGACCCGTATGCTCTCAGCATATGGGGCGAGGGACTAATTGTTTTTAAGAGGCTTGCATCAATAATAATTCACCTTTAAAGGATCTATAACGATCTTATTACAATAATACATTGATCGATAAAAATTTGAGTGGCTCTATATGGGTTAAAGTCTTCCATTTCAGTCCATTGCTCCGTCCGCAAAGTATTTATAACTTCTTGGCAGCATAGTAAGTCAAGTTCGTTCAGATCCCAGAACTAGAATGGCTATGGTATTGTTTGCGGGTTTACCGAGTTCAGTCTCGGGTTTTCAACGTCATGTACAAAAGTTATCTACACCAACAATAGTTTTCTTTTCTGCAAAAATTTGTTGTGTAGAGCGATATGGTAAATGGAGAGTTGTTGGAAATCTATTTAAGAAAATTTTAGATTCATCTACAATTCTACATACGTAAATAACGTACTGCGTTAACGCTAATGTTAAACGTTCTCGTATTATGATGAGCTGCTGCATTGAAAATGTATTTACTGCAATGTGACGCCACTGGCAGGAGACTGGCGCCACATACAATCCATACTCATGATTACTAAGTGCAAGAATATAAGAAAACAAATTCGAGATATGCACAACACACACGATATTATTTTTACGACTCGATACTCGGGTGTCGAGGAGGTAGCGCTTTGGATATATTAACCATATTAACATTATAATCCTACTAATATTTTATTCACATAGTGAAATGATTCGCGATAATTATTCCAACTTATGGATACTATTCGATACTATTATTGAGCTAACACCCAAAGGAGATTGGATGGTTTCGTCACCAGAATGTATCAAGTCGAGACATATATTGAAAGGTCTTAATATGAGCCTAATTTTATTGTATTGTATGGCACCAACATGTGGAGTGAAAAAATTTCTCTTAGAATAGAAGTCTTAGAATCTTTCAAAACTTGTAGTGGACATAATAAGATTTCACAACGGAAGCAATTGCATTTAAGCACTTTGTTTATCAACAAGACCACCACGTCATCACGTGTAACTTCATTTCATCGAAATTCATCTACATAGTATGCACCAACTGTGAATACATGCAAAACGACAAGTAAAAGGCTAGTTTTTAAGAATACCATGTAATCAGCGCTTCTATCATATGTTAGATATAGGAAAATCGGTAATAGTGTCTCGTTGGCACCCTTTGGGTAAGGAATCCTAAAGGAGACATGGGAAAGAAATGGGTATTGGGTACCTACTCCAAATACATCAGTCAGCTCAGGAGCATTTAGTCTTTTATTTCTTTAGTACCCCGTTGTCACTTTTGTTCTTTTGTATGTCATTTTACTTATTGAAGGGTCGTAAAGAACATGTCAACAACGGTGTTACAGTGACAAGATAATATTATTATGCCGCGAAATGGACCACGCAAACTAATAAGAAGGGACAGACTAATAGTTCTCGTGCATCTGAGAAAGTATCTCTGTTCATTCTATACAAATTAATTGACGATTTTCTCACAGATTGCACTGGAAAAGTGGAAAAGGAGTGCAAAATTCTTCTACGAAGTTGCTACTGATAGTTGCTACGTCTAACAGAAGGTTGTTAGGGGTTGATGTACCCTTAAAGAAAATTTACGAAGAGCACCGGCGAAGACAGCTCTCTACTACATGTAAATGGAAACAACGACCTTTTAGCGGGGAGCAACAGTTGCGCGGTGTCGGGGTGTTAGGCGCTCGGGCGATATTAGTACTAACCCCTTGGCGCGAGGGCCACCTTAATTACCCTGACGTAATCTTCTCTAGCGAACACAAAACTTTTGACATTTAGACACTAAAATATATCCAACGCTCAAGTAACTCTATTCCTAACTTTCGAGTTTAGTTGGACGGCTGAAATGTAGTGAAAAGTCAGACCGTGACGTGGCTTATGTTCAGGTTCTTTTATATCAAAAAATACACTATGATTTTCGCTGTTTTCCACGGTCAAAAGCTAGCTGCTGAAAATATTTTTAAAAAAATATTCCAGGCAAGGTAATTATTATATGTACTGTGCGTGTCTGGTTCAGAGCCGTTGTATTGTAATGCAAGTCGATTAAGATCATTTACGACACAATGCACAGCCAACTAAACCACAATTGGCGTGTCATGTGAGCAATTCAATCAATTGCAATTCAGCCAATATGCTACCGAACAAAATATTTGTTATCTAATCTACAAAATACAGATTGGTTAATGGAAATTTTGAATACGTAATAAAACCTTACTATGATACTTTTCAACAAATTAGATAGACAGAACGGAAGGCAAACGTCACATCAATTTCAGCATCAAAATCATCAAAGGTACGTCGTGTTTTGAACAAAAGAATATAGCTAATATTTGAGTGAAAGTACAAACAATTAATATGATTGCATGTGGCAGATGCCACCGGTCGCCCCTCTCGCTCACAACTCAACCAATTGATTAATAAAAGACTAGCTGTGCCGGCACTGGCACACGCGAAAAGGCGAAGCACCGGCTCCAACACGGGAAAATAACTCATTTAGAACTGCTATTTTCCCGTGTCTGAGATAGTTTAGAACTGTTCAACTATTTTACATTTGGCTTTTCATTTATTAAATACATGGAGCGGGTACAGCATTTATGAAATTGGCAAGCGCGACCGATGAAGTTCTCACATAATTTTGAAATTAAACAGCAATGTATTTCGTTCACTGAGTCAGAGAACTGGAACTTCGGCTCTTTTCCATTATCCCTTCTCTACATATTCTCTTTCTTGTAGCTTCATAGGCTGCCGTAACCACTTTCCATCATGTCGCTTGCTTGTTTGCCTGGTGTATGACATAAAAAACACGGAAACGTTCTAGAATAAAATACTTGAAGTACAAGGGCCACACTGTATGTCCTGTGTTATACCAAATACTATAGAAGACTATGTGTTATACCAAATACTATAGAAGACTAATTAATACCCACAGCTTCGGAAGAATTCGGGTAAGACGCGACACTAGCGCCCCTACGGAATGAGGGCGGCATGAGGTGAACGATTTCAAAACTTTTGTGCGTTTTGTATGCAAAATGTTATAGCGCCCCTAGCGGCATGAGGTGAACGAAGGTTTTTTGTATGCAAAATGTTACAGCGCCCCTAGCGGCATGAGGTGAACGGAGGTTGCCAAGTCATTGTATAAGCAACGTCAAGAGCTGAGGGTATTAGTCTTCTATAGTATTTGGTTATACTTAGACGCGAGAAATGTATTATAGGTAGTATTCACAATTCATAGACTGTACGCTATTGCATTAGGCTAGTCCTGTAATGATAGTGTATAGTATAACACATGTATTGATTACTAGCTTTTTTGCCCGCGACTTCGTCCGCGTGAAGTTCTGGACCCGTTCCCGTGGGAACCACATTGAATTTCGGGAAAAGCTATAGCCTGTGTCATTGTCTGATAATGTAGTTTCTACTGGTGAAAGAATTTTTGAAATCGGTGAAGTAGTTTCGGAGCCTATTCAATGCAAACAAACAAACAATCAAATCTTTCCTCTTTATAATATTACTATAGATTATTGATTAAAAAAGTACACTTTAAATGCTCGAAAAGAGAAGCTGACAATATAGGGCGACCGTTGAAACGTTTGAAGTTCTATATAAGAAACCTGTTTTTCATTGATTTGTCAACTACCTGGAATACTTTGTAAGTCGGTTCGTCCTTGTTGACGGCTTAGAACTTCAAGCAGATTTAAATATCACATAGACCGGTCTATCGTACATACTCTACTTATTAAATAGCGGGGAGTTTTGATGATACATACACCACCCATTTATTACGGTAGACGTGCGTTTTGCTAACAAGTCCTATGTGTGTAAATGTATACGTTACGTACCTAGTTTTATATTTTGTGTAAAAAAAAAGTACGGATATATTTTTAAATTACGAAAAAGCCCGTAACTGGTTTTATTTCACAATTTCTTTTACCAGTGGTCTATTTGCTTTTGTTTTCGAAATGGTAGTAGTTTATAGTCTATCTATACTAAAGAGGAAAGATTTGATTGTTTGTTTATTTGAATTGAATAGGCTCCGAAACTACTGGACCAATTTCAAAAATTCTTTCACCAGTAGAAAGCTACATTATCAGGGAGTGACATAGGTTATAGCTTAGTCCGAAATTCAATGTGGTTCTCACGGGAACGGGTCCGGGACTTCACGCGGTGAAGACGCGGGCAAAAAGCTAGTACTCTGTATACTAAAACTAAATTAATCTACTGATAAATCATTTATTATTGTATGTGCTTAGTACAAGAAGAGTTATAAAAACTCTGAATAAGTTTTAAATCTATGCTGCGCCTCTAATTGCAACTAATGTAAGTAACATTAAATCTCTGTGGGGGTAGTAGAATCTGAGCTACACTATTATGGTACAGTTCCGCGTTTACGAAACCCGACTTGCAAGAGATAATTGTGCATTTTCTCTGTTCTAATCTCAATCCTTGCAATTAATCTTTGTAACAATAATGTTGTTTGTGCAATTATTTTGGAATAGAAATGGAGTTTGAAGTTTTGTTATCCTTTCTAGCTTTTTTCGGCTTATTTTTTTTATTTTTATTTGTATTGATTTTAACTATTTTTAAAGGTTTAGTTAATGGTCGCCATTTTGATTAAAATATAAAGTAAAGCGGCCAGTATCCGGATTTGTCTACAATAGAAAAATATGCTTTTATGAATTACTCGTGCTAATGAGAGGTTTTCAGGGAGAAAGGAGCCAAAATTACTCGCCAGACTTTAACTAAAGTCGGATTTTTAATTAGACGAAGCTATCTGACAGTAGCTAATGTCACTTTGTAAAATAATGTTGCCATATTTAAAGTAATAGTGATGCGTTCAGTTCTCGTTCAATCAGATGAATGAACAATGAGTGTGAATAGTTAATCATTAATTATGTAATAAGCGATTTTTATTTATTTATTACCTACCTAAATCCTGTTTCTTTTAACTTGACCAATGTAGTAAACAATCTTAGTGTGTTTTTTTATTCAAATATCCATGTGTAAAATCGATATATCGCTAAAATAATAAGAGTGTTGTGATAAATGCCATTTCTAACTATATTATTATTATTTGGGTGTGAATGAGAATTTTAATTGCCATTTTTAGTTAAAAAGACATGCTATTGTTTACTACATTGGTCAAGTTAGAAGAAACAGAGTTTAAGTATAATTGTTATATTTTATACATCTAGGAGTTTCAACTACATGATGTATTGAAAATAGGACAGTCTTACAAGTTTCCTCGCAATGTTTTCCCTCAGACCAAATAAAAAGGATAGACGGAACTCTGCCAACAGCAAAGTGAGGCGATTCACAAAATACGCCTCGCCGTATACATACACACGCACACATACGTACCTACAACGTAACTACGCCTTGCGCCATCGCTACTCGCTGCACACATGTTTACAAAACCGGCCTCACATCATTGTTGACAGCGCTCCGTCTTGACTTCTTATTTGGTCTGAGTGTTTTCCTTAATGTTTAAAACACTCGGTATTCAGTATAGGTAGATACTATAGGAACATAGTCGTCGAAAACTCGTTGGTATGTACAAAGCACGCCTAAAATTCGAACCCCGTACCCGATATCGGCAGTTCGGCATACTAACACACTCATTCAGGAGTTTTTTCAATCATTCATTTTGTCACAACACTATTTTTATTTCATCAAAAACTGACAACACAGTAAACGTCAGATAGCTTCGTCTAATTAAAAATCCGACTATAGGTACTTGATACATGTAACTCCGTTCATTATTCAATGTGAAAATAGGACAAACAAACACTTTCACATTTATTATGTTAGTGCCCATGGAATTTATATTGAAAAATTCAAAACCAGACCGTCTTACCCCTTGATGTGAATATCTGTCACAAAATGTAATAATTTTCCTTATCTACTATGGATGGAGGGTCGCGCGTCGGCATAGGATGAACTGAATGAATAAATACAATAGGGCCAGAAAGTTTTGACAGTTTGACACGTGCAATGTATGTGCTTGGCACCTCTGTAAAAGTTCTAATCTGCATGGATGATTTTAAGGTAAAAATATTAGGTACAAACGCCTATTGTAATGTAATACATTACATACTAATAATAATAATAATAATAAAGGAGATCACCCATTCTGGGATAAAATTAGAAAAAAAAATTTTTTTAAGCGGCCTTGAATTATAATAACAAAATTGTATAGTACACATGAAACTCATTATTTTTTATTATGACGTCAATGTCGAAATCTATTTGGTTACGGAGATATGATAACAAGTAAGACAAAAGGTCTGAGAATGAAAACATTTTTAATTTATTGTTTTAATTGTACAATATGCGCTGCACTTTTAAGTAAAAACTTGTCCTAACATAACCCCGCTCCTAATATCAACACAATATACCTGGCCCGTTGGCCATAGCACAAAGCCATAGCGATAGGGAAACAATCGGTATCCCAGGTCGTGCGTGGGCGCTGGCTCTGAAAGAGGAAGGCCTCGGACCGCGAATGAGGAGTCTGCTCACCGCGTGTCTCGTCCAGCGTTGTGTGCCGCTGCGATGGAAGTCCGGCAAGCTAGTCCTACTACAGAAAGACGGCCGGCCAGCGGACTCGCCGTCGGCCTACCGCCCCATCGTCCTGTTGGATGAGGCGAGCAAGCTGCTTGAAAGAGTGGTCGCGGCTCGCCTCATCCAGCATTTAGAGGAGGTAGGCCCGGACCTTAGCGACCGGCAGTTCGGCTTCCGCCGCGGCCGGTCTACGATGGACGCGGTCACGAGGCTCCGAACGTTGGCGGACGAGGCCACCTCCCGGGGTGAGGTCGTGCTGGCGGTATCGTTAGATATCGCCAACGCGTTTAACACGCTCCCCTGGGAGGTGATTCGGTCGGCGCTTGCGCATCATGGGGTGCCACGCTACTTAGAGGGGTTCCTAGCGCACTATCTCAGCGCGAGGGAGGTCGTCTTTCCGGTCCCTGGCGGATGGGGCCGTAGAGCGGTGTCTTGCGGTGTTCCACAGGGGTCGGTTCTGGGTCCACTCCTGTGGAACATCGGATATGACTGGGTGCTGCGGGGCGAGAACTTGAGGGGCGTCGGCTTGATTTGTTATGCCGACGACACCCTAGTAACGGCCCGCGGCAAATCCTACCGCGCTGCGGCCGTGCTCGCTACGGTCGAAGTGGCACACGTGGTGGCGCGGATTCGGCGGTTGGGCCTGGAGGTGGCCTTGCACAAGACCGAGGCCCTGTGCTTTCATGGGCCCCGGAAAAAGCCACCTCCAGGAGCGTACATAGTCGTCGGGGGTGTGTCCATCGCCGTCGAGCCGAGTATTAAATACCTTGGTCTTATACTTGACGGTCGGTGGACATTCGCCGAACACTTCCGGCGACTTGTGCCGCGCTTGAAGGGGGCAGCCGCCGCGCTAGGCAGCCTGCTCCCCAACGTCGGCGGACCGAGTGTCGCCTGCCGCCGCCTCTATCTAGGGGTGGTGCGGTCTATGGCCCTCTACGGAGCCCCCATATGGGCCGACGCTCTGACCCCACGCAACATGGCCCTGCTGCGACAACCACAGCGGGCCATGGCGGTCAGAGCGGTTAGGGGATACCGCACCATCTCGGGCGAGGCAGCGTGCGTGTTGGCGGCGAGTCCGCCTTGGGAGCTAGACGCTGTGGTGCTGGCGGCAGCCTACAAGCTAACCGCCGAATCCCGTGTCGGCGGGAACCCATTCCCGGATGGGGTCCTGCGTTGGAGGGAGATTGCCCGGGAGTCCCTCATCCAGGAATGGGCGCTGAGATGTGAGGAAGGGCTGGCGAGGGCCGGCAGACCGAGGCGGCGCACCGTTGGCGCCATCTGTCCGGTCCTGGAAAATTGGATAGGGAGGCGCCACGGTGCGCTTAGTTACCACGTTGTGCAGGTGCTGTCTGGCCACGGGTGTTTCGGCTGGTACCTGCACAACGTGGCTCGGAGAGAGGAAACTCCGGAGTGCCACGAGTGTGGCTGCGTGGAGGACACGGCGCAGCACACACTTGAGGAATGCCTGGCGTGGGCTGCGCCACGCGCTGCGCTCGTGGCAATTGTTGGCGATGACCTCTCGCTCCCGGCTGTTGTCAAACAAATGGTCGAGAGCGAGATTTCGTGGGATGCGATGGCCTCCTTCTGCGGCGAAATAATGACGCAGAAGGAGGCAGCGGAGCGAGTGAGGGAAGCGGATCCAGCCGCCCCCCCGCTCCGCCGAAAAAGACCGGGCGGCAGGCGTTTGGCCCATGCCCGGCGACTGCCACCCTAACGGGGGCTTCCGGGCGGCGGGTTGGGGAAACCGCTGCCCATTAGAACGGAAGTCCCCGAGTGTGCCGTAGCCCAACAAGGGGGTCTTCGGACGACCGCCGGTGGGGCAGCGGTTGTATCATTGTTCCCGCTGCCCCGCCCATCTAGGCGGATGAGGTGGCAGTCAGTCAGGTTTTTAGTCGGTATACCCCAAGTGGTTAGAGGGGGAGCCCGACATACCCCCGCCGCTCCCCAAGTGGCGGGGCATGCAGCAATGCATTTTCCTGACTTAAAACAAAAAAAAAAAAAAGGTGGGTGATATCACCTAACACCCAGGAGAAAATAGTATAGTAATAATCATACCAAATCTTACATAAAGTGGTAAGACGATGTTATTTTTATTTCACTCATATATATTTTTATATATTTGTTAGAGTATTGTCGCCATACAAAAAAATGATTCTACTCGTGCCCCCATTCAAACAAAACGTAATTTATTTCGGGCCGCTAACTTTTTTTTTTTATCCCAAATCTCTATACAAAATGGGTGATCTCCTTTACCTAACTAATACCTATTATATTTGTGAAAGTGTGTTTGTTTGTCCTTCTTTCACGTCGAAAGCAACGAACGGATTGACATGATTTTTTTTGGGGATAGGTTTACTTTTTATCCCGGAAAAACATCTTATTCCCACGGAGAAAAAATAATCAATGGCAGATATTCTGGAAAACGCGGGCGAAGCAGCGGGTAACAGCTAGTAATCTATACAATTAAGATGCTATGTTCTGAATGACTGACTGACGGAACGCATAGCTTAAACCGCTGATCGTAGCGACCAGTGGGGCAATTCACGTAACAAGAACAGATTCTACTTCGATTCAACGACACTCGCTGTCTCACTCATACAAAATAGGAATTGAACGGGACAGCGAGTGTCGTTGAATCGAAGTAGAATCGATTCTTGTTACGTGAATTGCCCCCCTGGACCTAGGAGGTGTTCGTGCCGTGTCTAACCGCGCGGTAGAGCGGTGCTTAACTTGTATGTAGGTACGTGTATATAGCGGCTACACATGATCAGTTTTAACTGTCACTTTAAACTGAACAGTTTTAACTGACAGTCAAAACTAATCGTGTGTACGATGAAAACTGTCAGTTTTTTTATTATCAGTTAAATCTGATGATTTATTTTGGCCACATATTTTTTAACTGAACTGACGGAACTGATAACCTCAACCTACTCTCTCTAGTGAGTGGAGACACTAGAGAGAGTAGGTTGAGGTATATTTCTTCACTCATTCTGAGATAGTTGTGCCAATCCTTTGGAACAACTTTTAATTCGGTTAATAAATTAATATGGGAATAATGTTTCCTTTTTTTTAACCATTCTTTACACCACTCTTTGCGTTTTTTTTTACTTTTTAAAACTAATAATAAACCAAGCACGGCTAAAGCGTCGTCATCCGATGACATCTTGACTTGAGAATAAAATGGATGGTGTTGTGTACAGTCAAAAGTGAACGTGTGTGGCCACAAGGGACGTCAGTTTTGACTGTCATATAAAACTGTTCAGTTTAAAGTGACAGTTAAAACTGATCATGTGTAGCCGCTATTAGGCATCAAATAGAACGGGATTTAATAAAGGCTAATGCGATTTGACACCGCCAACCGCTGCGGTGCGCGTTGCCGGGTGGGAATCGCATAAATGGAAAATTTAACAATTTTAACAAAAAATGTTAATTTTAAAATATTGATAATTTGCATTGCACCAATTGAATAAAATTAAAATAACGCATAGCAAGTAGCAGATTTCCTAAATCAAAGATCCTAACCACGGTGGTGGCCTGGTGGCCCCTGACCCTGACGGTCCTATGCAGGAAATCAACCTCTATCTTAATCAGATTTCGCAGTAATTTGTCGAAAATAAAATTAAGTAAGTGCAGCGCTAAAATTTAATACAACTTTATTAATAAAAGAACGATAGTACTCGTAAAACATCAAATTAATATGTAGGTAAGTACTTAGTTCGTTTTTTAAAATATGTGCAATGGACATACATTTTGAACTGTAAGCCTAGACGCATTTACATTTGCAATAATTACTCGCGGAAGAAGTTGCTCGAAAACTTGCAATATCGTTAACACATCATAATATAAATTCTTGAAATCACTTCGCGACTTTTAGCAATTTATCTTCAGTAACTTGTTATTAGTTAACATTTGCAAGGTGCTGTCAGATAGAGCTCTCTATGTATTTCTTATAGATAGAGCTGTAGAATAACAGCCGGTAATAGCATCTATTTAAATCAAACTAGCTTTTTTGCCCGCGACTTCCCATGGGAACCACATTGAATTTTGGGAAAAGCTATAATAGCCTATGTCACTCCCTGATAATGTAGCTTTCTACTGGTGAAAGAATTTTTGAAATCGGTCCAGTAGTTTCGGAGCCTATTCAATGCAAACAAACAAACAAATCTTTCCTCTTTATAATATTAGTATAGAAGTATATATAAATAGAGCTGTAGAATAACTGCCGGTAATTATAGCATCTATATAAAACAAATAAATAGATGCTGCGAGAAATAAATAGGAGAGCTCTGTCTGACAGCACATAGCAAATGTAAACTAACAGTAAGTTACTGGAGATAAATTGCTATAAGTCGCGACAGTAACTGCAAGAAAAAATATGTTCAGTCATGCAAGTAATGCTTGCGCGAGTTGAGGATTAGTACCAGCTGTCGTGAAATTTATCGCAAGTAACTTGCTATGTATGTAGTTTACATTTAGCAAGTTGTTGTCGGACAGAGCTGATTGTTGCAGATATAAACGCGGCCTTAGGCTGCGTTTGCATCTGCAATTTCTAGCCAAAATTTCTTTCATCAGCTTTTGTGAGTTCAAGATATAAACGGAGCTGTGCCGATATCTGCGAGAACTGTCTCCTGATGTTGCACGACACGTGTTATTATCAACTCGCAGGTGCTTTTTGGCAAGCTAACACGAGCTCGATTGCATGCAATTTATTGAAAATGTAAACGCAACCTTAGACCAATAACGTCACCTACTACCTATTAATTCGTTGTACAGTCAGCGATATAAATATGTTTACACATTAGTACCTGCCTTGTTACTATAATGCTGTTGACATCCAAGTCAAATCTTCAATAATTAAAAAGTGATCAATAGTAACGTTACCTACCCATAATGACGACATATTTATGCCGGTGACAGTATATAAGAGAAAAAGAGATAGCTTGTGATCTGAAAATAAGATAAAATGCATTTCTACAACCGACTGAAAGAGAATTAAATTGCTTTGCCCATCGATGGCTTTGCCGATATAAAAAACAAAAAAAACAATGCAAATTGGTTCACGAAGAGTGGAAATAATGTCTGGGGGCCTCTACCTACCTACCTAGGCAAAGCGCAGGTAAAACCGGTGTTTATTTATTTCCTTGTCACCAAAATTTGTGGGATCTGTAGACGAGAGGCACGAAGAAATTTGTACCTACCTAATTTGCTTGATCACCAGTTCACACTCACCACGTCACGTCACACGGGTAACAAAACGCTTAATAGTCGTACAGAACTACAGAGTACATGGGCGTCATGCATGAGCAGAGCTAGTTTCTAAATCACTGATTAGATAGTTTAGGGCTTAGGGTACTCTCGCGGTGTAGGTATACTAAAATAACAGCGTGTCAGTGTTGAAATGAGAATAGTGTGCTTCCTACTACGAGTATAACAATCCTGCAAGTGAAATGTTCTCTGCTTTATTACGTAAGGCACACCTACTTTTAAATGTTGAACTTGTATTAAACTAACGCATAAATGTCCTTTGGTTATATTCTTACGTAGGTACTTTTATATACAAAACTTATTCAGTTTAAATGCACTTTAAAAGGCACAGTAAGTGAGTAAATACCTATACACTTCATTAAAGTGAGGAGGAAGTATGCACCTACACATAACCTATGATAGAAATTTAGTTTACCTGTCATCGTAGACTGGAGAAACGTCGCCAGAAGCACCCTGAGACAGATCACCGTCCATGTTTAGATAAGTAAGTAAATCCGAACCGAGGAAGGGGATTCGTACGGCGCGGCGTTTACAATACGGGAAATGGGCACGCGAATTAACCGGTAACCGGTCTACGCGGATAGCGAATACTATGTCGAATGCGCTGCGCGCGATGAGCGATGATCACGGCGTGCCGGCCGGCGAACGTTGAGCAAGCGGGCGCGGTCGGGCGGGGGCGGCGTGAGAACGGGGCCCCGCGGCCCGCGCGCCCTGCCGCTGACCCCGCCGCGGCGCCGCGCGTCGCGTCTCCAAGGCAACGCTACCGCGTTGTCTGTCGCACGTGGACGTGATGGGTTACCGCCAAGTCCAACAAATGAAAATCAGAACGGTTTTGGTAACAATTCATTCATGACGGTATAAGCACAGAGTAATAGTGGTATAAGTGGCAGATCTCTGACCGAAATATCAATGAACAACGTAAGTAAAACCGACTAGGTATGTACTTACTCGGTGGTAAAACAATGGTAGGAAGGTTATGTACTTACCTACTTAATCAAAAATATCAAAATTCCATAATATAGATACTACTTATATGATATACTTAGGTTTAATAAGTAGGTACCTACCTTTAATTTATAGAGATTTGCAGGTTTATTATATTTTCAGCAATTTCAGCCCACATTCATATGCACATTCACACACACAATTTACATTTTGCAGGATGATGAGTTTAATTGTAAAAACAAGACACCTATTAGGTATACCTACCTAATACTCCTTATTACTTATCTATCCTTCCTTTTTTTTCCACGTTTTGGCTTCTGCATTCTTGTTGTTTGCAATTAAGGCTGGTTCACACATATCAGTGAAGTGGCAGTTCCGATACAGTACCGGCACAGTGCAAAATATTCTTTCATACATTCTCTATGAACGTATCGTATCCAGTGATTTGTTATTTACTATAGATTCGTAATGTTTGACACATACCCGCTGCCACGTCGACTGAGGCCACAGTCTTAGTTGAATTTCTTCCGACTTAGTCGTAGTTTGACGTTCAGTGAATGCGTATCTCACAATAATATCATAAAAATGGTTAAATGCACTGTTAAAACATGTATGTCGTGATCCCAAACTAATAACAAAGCAAGTGGTATCACTTTTCACAAATAAGAATGCTTAATTATGTTAAAATTATACCAAAATAGTATTAAAATCGAAATTAATATATTACGCATTGTTTTTGCCAACAGTGTTGCCAGTAAAAACGATTTTAAGTTTCCCAAATGTTGGGAGTTTAGTCAATGACGAACTCATACGCCTATAAGTATCATTAGTAACACAGTAGAAGTAAACCTACAACCAGGCTCAAACTAGAATTAATTATTTACTTAGAATTGATTGATACTAAAATCAATCGCTAGTGCTACGCACGTCAAGACAAGAAAAAACAAATCATTTTCCTCTTTTTGATATGGCTTTTAACTGACATTTGACATAATGATATTATTACTATGACAGTGAAGTAACAATTTCATTGTGGTAACGGTGTTTAATTTAAATTGTTTCTGCAATTATCAAATGTTCGATTGAGTACAATAGTTTTTTTGTTTTATGTTGTATTTTATTCAAATTATTTAAATTTATTATTTTATTTTATTTAAATTTCATTTTCATTTCTTAACAATAAAAAAAATCTACTGAAGACTTGGCTGTATGGGCATAGTTCCCTTTGCCTACCCAGAATGGGTGAAGAAAACAAAAAAAAATCTCTGCTAAAAGTTAGTAGTAGCACAGAATAGATAATAGTAGTAGGTCTGCATCGGTTACATTCATCAATGACTAAAAAATGGAAACTTCTCCATTCCGCCATGATTCATTCTTGAAATATAATATGTATGTTCCAATATTTACGCATCTATATATTTATTTCTTCCTATCTTTAATTCTTCTGTCACCTAAGAAACAATAATATGGTATAAAAACTTTTTTTTTTTTTTAAAAAGACTCATTTAACATTCATTCAATGGGAAAATTATTCATGAGCTGGCAACTCTGACCATTTTTCTGAGAGTAATGCTTTTGTCTCATTTTGACATAATTAGTTTGACTCTAGAAAAAAAGAGACAAACATATTTTACTTTGGCATATGCTCGGAATATGTATCGGTTTCAAAGCTACGTCTTTAACACTCTGAAGTGGTTGCGGCTTTTTACGAATGCTTTGTATGGCGTTACTTCTCTTGTCTTAGAAGAATATATAAAACCTCATTGATCGTATCGTAATGTCTCAAATCTCAAACTCTGTCCATACCAAATTTCAGCTAAATCGGTTCAGCGGTTTTAACGTGAAAAGGTAACAGACAGACGGACAGAGTTACTTTCGCATTTGTAATATAAGTATGGATAGTATGGATTACGCTGCAAAAGCCGTACTGAGGTAAAATAAAAAAACACAACCTTTCATACGTCGTAAGTACGATTTTCAGTCAAAATAAATCCAGATAAAAAAAAATAATAATGTATGTTAATAGGGAATAAATTAAAAGTAAAAAAACTATATTTAAAAACAAGCTTTTATTTAATTGCGCTAAAAAGAATAAAATAAACTTTTCTTTTAAAACTTTAACTATCAACTTATAACGTCATTACACAATTTATATGACATAAAAGCTTGTCGCGAGATTTAATTACTAACATTTAATTTTACTCGTATCGTACTACGAGTATGTAATAGTAGTTCGATAATTATTTTTACTTAAACAGGTAAATCTCGCGACAAGCTTTTATGTCATATAAATTGTGTAATGACGTTATAAGTTGATAGTTAAAGTTTGAAAAGAAAAGTTTATTTTATTCTTTTTAGCGCAATTAAATAAAAGCTTGTTTTTAAATATATTTTTTTTACTTTTAATTTATTTTTTACTTTTTAGTTATCACTGGACAGGTTTCGCAGTGCCATCTATTGTCGAGAGGCGGTACTAGTCCAATGAATTTATTTGTTATTATAACTAGCACCAGCAATATTACATATACATATAATTTCCTGATTTTACTACAGTCACCTTGCGACAAACTAAACGGGTTTATGTACCCATCAAAAATAAAATACCGACCAAGGGCAAGTAGAACTCGCGCATGAGGGTTCCTTCCCATAATCATACTAGTCATACTATCGTAATAATATTATAAATGAGAAAGTGAGTTTGTTTGTTTGTTATTCCTTCACGGATTGACTAATCAGTTTGATCATTATGAAAATTTGTATATATATTGTCAGGGGTACAGAGCCCAACATAGGCTTCCTTTTTACCCGTGAAAGTATGTCAATGCCAAAGGGAAAAATATTTTTTCTACTATAGAGGGCGCTGTATGGGATGCTATCGGTCAACAGATGGCGCCAAAAGTTGCGCTATGGGTTGTTTTGTTGTCAAACGAGATCTATGTCATAAAATTAACGCGAGCGAAGCCGCGAGAAAAAGCTAGTAATAGATAAAATACATTTTAATTCAAAACCGGTATAAAAAGAGCCATGTACCAATGTAAGATGTACTAAGGGTAGGGTCACATTACATTGGTTGTTTAAAGAAGAAGAAGTAACTACAAATTTACGATTTTCAGATTTATTCCTGTACTTGTGCTACATCATCTTGCTTCTTGCCAAATTTCATGATTCTAGGACAACCGGAAGTACCCTATAGGTTTTTGGTCGGAACGGTTTTGTACGAAAAACGGAACACAAACGGCTGTATCGTAATTTTGTTATCATAATATTGTATTGTCATCTGATCTACAGTTTTAAGCAAAATTTCAACTCAATCGGTCTTCGGGAAGTGGTTCAAATTTTCGTTCCAAGATTCCGCCCTTACATACATACATACATACATACATACATACATACATACAGGTCAAGTTAAATAAAAGCTTTTAAAATGATGCATCGTGGACATTCATAATAAGATGAGCTAATATTTATAATTTATTTGATAAATTATTCAGTAGAATAAATTGTATTTGTTGTTGCCAAATCAATTTTCACGAAAATTCTATCAATGATTGAGATGCAATTTGTAAGAGCCCCCAAAAAATTTGAAGTTGCCGCGCGGACCGAAACGTACCACGTACCACCATAATGCTAAATGCATTCTCTACCAGTCAACTCTTGGGGGTGCAAAAAAACACGAACCAGGCTTGTTAAAATAAATTATTATTCTAAAATAAATGTAAAATATACCTACATTATATAATAGACTGGCTTTTTTGCCTTCGTCCGCGTGAAGTTCCGTTCCCGTGGGAACCACATTGAATTTCGGAAAAAGCTATAGCCTATGTTACTCCCTGATAATGTAGCTTTCTACTGGTGAAAGAATGTTTGAAATCGGTCCAGTAGTTTCGGAGCCTATTCAATGCAAACAAACAATCAAATCTTTCCTCTTTAAAATATTAGTATAGATACAATTTAATATGATACATAGATAATAAATGTATAATTTATATATAGATGATTCTGCAACATAAAACAATCAAAGGAGGAAAATAATAATAATATGTCTCAATTAAACAAGTACGTATTTATAAGTAACAATTACACGAATGATGACGATTACTTATTAAGCAAATCCAAGAAATGAGCATGGACTTTATTTTATAAAATAAAGGCATTTTTGGTGTTTCTGTAGGATACTACATATATATCGATGTGTTTCTGATAGGATCCGACAGCGCATTCCAGAGTCGTGAAGCTTGAAGAGTGAAAGAATTGGACATAAATGCAGAATGACAGAGAGGTGTAAAAAGTTTGAAAGAATTATCAGAACGGAGTTGACGTCCATGAGAGGCACAGAGAAATAATGCAAGATGTTTTCGAAAGTTTGTTGTTAATAGGTTGTGCAAAAACCATTCCTTTATCTGGTCCAGATCATTTTGTGCTTCCAAAATTAAGTCTTTGATTGATTTGCAAAAATAAAATAAACTTGTGACATCTGCGTACAAGGTTAGGTAGCCCTTTAATCATAATGCTCGCATTAATCATCACCCATAACATTACAATCTATTACTTACATTATATAGAGGAAAGATTTGATTGTTTGTTTCTTTGTTTGCATTGAATAGGCTCCGAGACTGGACCGATTTCAAAAATTCTTTCACCAGTAGAAAGCTACAAACATAATTAAACAAAAATATGCAGTTATCATTTTTAACTGCTGAGAAATAGGTAACTACGCATTTTTTAAACTTAAGAAAAAAAATCAATGTTCAATACAGCTTAACAGACTTGTAACATCATAGTTATCATTTTTGCGTAAAAGTATTTACTATGAAAAAAAAAACATGTGAATTTGATATTGGGTGATTATATGATATCGTAAATTCACAAGGACTTCCATTAGAGAACGTGTCACAGCAATATCAGTAGCCGAAGCAACTGTTTTAAAATTAATCAGTCGAAGCAATAAAAATAGTAAAATTAAAAGTAAAAAAAATATATTTAAAAACAAGCTTTTATTTAATTGCGCTAAAAAGAATAAAATAAACTTTTCTTTTAAAACTTTAACTATCAACTTATAACGTCATTACACAATTTATATGACTTATAAGCTTGTCGCGAGATTTAATTACTAACATTTATTCGTAGTACGAGTAAATGTTAGTTCGATAACTATGTTTTCTTATACAGGTAAATCTCGCGACAAGCTTTTATGTCATATAAATTGTGTAATGACGTTCTAAGTTGATAGTTAAAGTTTTAAAAGAAAAGTTTATTTTATTCTTTTTAGCGCAATTAAATAAAAGCTTGTTTTTAAATATATTTTTTTTACTTTTAATTTATTTTTTACTTTTTAGTTATCACTGGTCAGGTTTCGCAGTGCCATCTATTGTCGAAAGGCGGTACTAGTCTAATAAATTTATTTGTTATAACTAGCACCAGCAATTAGAATACCTATATAATTTCCTGATTTTACTACAGTCACCCTGCGACAAACTAAACGGGTGTATGTACCCATCAAAAATAAAATACCGACCAAGGGCAAGTAGAACTCGCGCATGAGGGTTCCTTCCCATAATCATACTAGTCATACTATCATACTAATATTATAAATGAGAAAGTGAGTTTGTTTGTTATTCCTTCACGGCTTGACTAATCAGTTGATCATTATGAAAATTTGTATATATATTGTCAGGGGTACAGAGCCCAACATACCTTTTTACCCGTGAAAGTATGTCAATCCAAAGGGAAAGTATTTTTTCTACTATAGAGGGCGCTGTATGGGATGCTATCGGCCAACAGATGGCGCCACAAGTCGCGCTATGGATTGTTTTGTTGTCAAACGAGATCTATGTCATAAAATTAACACGAGCGAAGCCGCGAGGAAAAGCTAGTAGTAGCTAAAATACATTTTAATTCAAAACCGGTATAAAAAGAGCCATATACCAATGTAAAATGTACCAAGGGTAGGATCACATTATATTGGTTGTTTAAAGAAGAAGAAGTAACTACAAATTTACAATTTTCAGATTTATTCCTGTACTTGTGCTACATTATCTTGCTTCTTGCCAAATTTCATGATTCTAGGACAACCGGAAGTACCCTATAGGTTTTTGGTCGGAACGGTTTTGTACGAAAAACGGAACACAAACGGCTGTATCGTAATTTTGTTATCATAATATTGTATTGTCATCTGATCTACAGTTTTAAGCAAAATTTCAGCTCAATCGGTCTTCGGGAAGTGGTTCAAATTTTCGTTCCAAGATTCCGCCCTTACATACATTCATACATACATACAAGTCAAGTTAAATAAAAGCTTTTAAAAATGGGAAACTATTTTCACAATCGGGCAACACCGAGCATTAAAATACGCTAAAATCTTACTATTTATTTTTCTTTAACTACAAATTACTATGAAATATTTAAAACATTCCTGTGAAAAGTGATATCATTATATTTCTTTTGTTTTTCAGACGTGTTGTGTTGTGTCACGATTTAATAGCACAAACCGCCATATTTTTTTTTCCGAGAGACACGTTTGGCGCGCTTTGCCGCTTTGACATCGACAACTACGAGGCGGTTCGACAAAGTTCGGCGTTTGGTGCCAGACTGGCACCAGTTGAGGTGTAACAAAACGGGTGCACGACACTCCCTCTCTACCACTTACGATTCACAAAACAATATTCAAAACCAAATAAAAATATTGCGGCCATTTGAAAATAAATATTCTTAGAGGAAACACACAACGCCATCTAGTCACAAACTAAGCAACTAAGCTTGTATATATGGGGATATGGGTACTAGATTCCTCATAAATATACTAAAATAGGAACTATTTTGTAAGTGAGATTAAAAATGTAAACAAACAAAGTCTTTTCAGGTCATACTTATTTCATGCCAGTGCGCCAACCTTATTTTTAGAATAATCGAACGACACCGCATGAAAAAAAAAACACTTATTTATTAAATTATTTGCATTTTTCTTGCACCTAGCATTTTCCTCGCTGTAGTGAGGTGAAATGTTGTGTCTCGGCAGCAAAGTTATTCTGCGTCTCGTACCTTTGAAACCCTCGCTACGCTCAGGATTCAATATAAGATAAGTACTCGCGCCAAAAAACAACTTTGCAGCCTTGCATAACAAATAACCATTATCTTAATTCTTTTATGAATTTGGTGCCGCACGTTTGTGATTAAAATGTTTTAAAATCAATTTTAACGATATTTTTTTTTAAATTTAGAAGTGTGTATTTTACGGAATAAATTAACAAAATGTTTATAAGACTATTTTACACTTACATAACAAGTCAAAATAATTCAAACGTACCATTTTAACGATTATCGAAAACTAACGTGGACAATTACTTTTTTTGTAGCGGGTATCACTTTTGTTTACATTTTCCGTATAGAATAATAAAAATAATAAATTAAAAGTAAAAAATATATATTTTTAAACAAGATTTTATTTAATTGCGCTAAATAATAAAATGAGACTTCAATTTGGCACATAGGTTCCTTATGAGGTAGGGGTGCATTAAGAAAGGATTGACTATATACATAAAAGAAGACTGGGTGACTGACATTTCAATTGCACAGCCCAAACCGCTGGGTCTAGAGACTTCATAGGTTCCTTACGAGGTCTACCCCTAGACCTCGTAAGGAACTAAGAAATATTTTTTAAAACTCACCCCCCAAGGGTGAAACGGGGGTCCAAAGTTTATATGGAGAAACAAGATTAGTCAGACCATTTTATTTGAAACTTCGTAGGAGTACTCCTGGCAGTAAATGAGTAAGTACGTGCGTGTTTCAGGACTTTTCAAAATTCAACCCCTAAAAGGGGGAAAAGGGATGACAAAACGTGAAAAAAGAAATGGGATTATTTCATCCCATTTCTTTTTTCACGTTTAGTGTAAATAAAACCGGACAAATGCGCGTCGGACTCGCCCAGGGTTCCGTACGTAGATTTTTTTTATACACTAAGGTGGCATACAAGCTTACGACCCGCCTGATGGTAAGCGGTCACCGTAGCCTATGGACGCTTGCAACATTACACCGGGAGTATCACTCGCGCAATGCCGACCCTGTAAAAATCTTTTAATGCTCCTTTTGAAGAGAGTATTACTCGCGCAATGCGGACTCTGTAAAAATCTTTTAATGCCCCTTTTGAAGAACGTGGCCGAACCGTTCTGTAGTGTTTAATATCAAAGCGCTCCGAATGTGTCTCCCAAGAAAAGAATTTAATATGGCGGTTTGTGCTGTCAAATCGTATCACACCACACACAACACGTCTGAAAAAGAAAAAAAGTGTAATGACATCACTTTTCACAGGCAAGTTTTCAATATTTTATAGAAAAAGAAACAATACTATTTTAGCGTATTGTAGGCACATAGTACTATATTTAGTCTGTAGTATTGTTACTATTGTATTGGTGTTGCTCGATTGTGAAAATAGTTTCCAATTTTACCTGTTTTTATTGCTCCGATTGATTAATTTTAAAACAGTTGCTGCGCTGTTACTGATGTTTACGTAGGTATGTGACACGTTCTCTAATGAAAAGTGCTTGTGATTTTACGATATCATATACCACAAATTGTGTTACTTGAAAGTTGAGAAATTTAAACAAACTATTTATTTCCCCGCTTTCGGGAAACTACACCTCCAGTGGCAACATTACACAAGTGTCAAGAGCGTGTCCCCGAACGTTTAGTGCTTTACTTGTGTGAAGAGATTTAAGCATCTCTTCACACAAGTAAAGCACTATTGCCGCATAAATGTCCATTGCCAGGGAAAATAGTAGATTTTATAACAAGTGCACAAAACGAATCATTTCTAGACTTAGCAGCCCGAGCCGAAGGCGAGGGCTGATAGTAAGTCGAGGATAAAAATGGTTTTGTGGACGAGTTATTAACTCTGCTTTTCACTTCGATTGCGAGGAAATAAAACAGTACATTTCTTTATTTAGAATTGAAAGTAAAATTAGTACAGTTTCGAATACTGAAGGAAATTGTTTTTCACTTCTCATGCTGTGAAATTGCTTGTTTGTGTAGGATATAGGCTGCATAAAATCTATTCATTACAATCTATTAATTCAAAAGATCATTTTCCGAGAACGTATTTACTAGTTTTTCTTCTCTCCAATTCACAAAATTATCGTAAACTTTGAGATATTTTTCCCGAGACTTTGGCGGTAATATCTGTTGCACAACTCTCTAAGCATAAATTTCCATAAGCGTATTAGGAGAGAGTGCTCAATCCTCTTCTTCACTGGTCATTTTTAACAATTTTAGCAAATTGAAGAAATTAATAAACGCTCGAAAAAACAAGACCTGTTTCCCGCCGCTTTTTTTAAAAAATCTTACGACATTGATGTTAGGCTTGGGCTCTAAACCTATACAGCCTACTATTAAAATAATTTTGTAATAATAATTTTCTTTAATTATTTAAATAACCTAGTGTGCTTTAATTAAAATTGTAATATCTTTTATGTATGACTTAAAAAACACATAAGGCAAATAAATTAAAGTAAATATTATATAACAACAAATTCTATCTCTGAACTTTTTATTGTGTTTGGCTGTATGGCTCATTTCCTTTGCCTTAATATAGACACATTTATGAGTAGATACGTTTTTGCCCTTGTGCACAAAATTCGATTTTGTGCAGCCTATATCCGGCGCAAATAAGCATTTTCTGAGCATGAGAAGTGAAAAACACTAAACTAAGCTGTTATTTATTTTCCATTCAAAAGCTACAATTGAGTGCAGGGAAGGTTATTTCAAAACAGTTTTTTTTCATGGCACAAAGTTGGCAAACAAGCATACGGCCTGATGGTAAGCATCACCGTAGCGTATAGACGCTTGCAATACCGGAGGTATCACTCACGCGTTGCCAACCCTCCCATCCCAACCCCTCCAAGTGGAGCTCGGAGACCTTACTCACCGTAGGAACACAACATGACCGACCGAGACCAATGCTATTTGGCTACGATCTTCTATATGATATTAGATTACGACTTATAATTTGACAATGAACACTAAGAAAGTATGCAATAAGTATAACAAATAACTCTGTTAGAGTAGTAAGGTAAATTATCCTTCTTTCTTTCCGTTCTCCAGACGAGTTAACGCGACGCGACGGAGACGTTAAAACTGTGATTATTAAATGTCGAATATTATTTTATTAAAGTTATGATTTACAAAATACTGACACTCGTTTTATTATGATAAGTTTCCGTTCCTTTTTCAAAAATCAAATGATTAGTGTTTCTGCCCAGCGCACAGGGGCATTTATTTGGGCGGAAACTCGTTTTTGGCCGTTTATGCCCATTTATGACCAATTAGTTTTTGCCCTCGACCCATCACTACTTGTGTGTGATCACATAGGACCTTACAGAGGGTCTAATCCCAACAAAATGAAAAATTCATGCCTATTCTCATAGGGTTGACACCTGTGGCATCAAGTGGCATGGTATGAAATTCGAAATAAAAATAAAAACAACGTTCGTAATAAAATATGCGTGATAGATAAGAGTATTATTTATAAAATATAATCCTTTAAAATCTGAGATACAAAATTTTAGCGCCGGGCCTGTTTTTGTTGTTGTATGGGATTGGATCACCTCCGTTGGAAATTTTTAATTTAAAACACAAATGTCGCTATTGCCAGGAATATTATTATGGAATACAAAATCTGACATTAGCTCGATAAATAATTCAAATATTAGCAAGATTTACTTATGTTTCAGGCTCAATCGACAAAAGAGCGGGTTATGGCTTTTTAAACTTGACCTTCTTTTCTTACCTTCTAAATATATTATGCTTTTAAAATAGAGTAGTTACTATACCTACCTGTTGGTTCGTTTCTCAGCCTCTGAACAACTCTGCTCACCATTTAAGACTGTTTCTCAGTTCGATAACCCTCAATCGTTACAGGGATTATGTAAGTATATTTATTTATTACACAGCGCTCGCAAAGCGACACATTGATTATGCATACGCATGTGGCGTTTGAAACTAAACACCCTAACCCAATCAACAACGTCAGCCTTGTATCAGTGCGTTTTACCAGTTCTGTAAATAACGATCAAGTAAGGCATCTTTGTCTATGCTACACTTAAGTATGCGGCAAAAGATACCTATGTAATTCCAAACATCCTTTGAGTATTATAAGATTCAAATCATTACGTTACGTATCAAACGTTCTGTCTGATGTTTGAGTCGAAATAATTTTAAAAACAACATTTATATAATGTGCGTGGTCCCAGGTGGCAGGGAGCTTCAAATCATTATACGTATTAAACATTCTGATGTTTGTCAACTAATCTATAAGTAGAAATAATTTAAAAAAAGAGCATTTTATATAATGTTCGTGGTCCCGGGCGGCAGGGAGCTTAGAGGTTAACCGGGGTTCGGCGCGGCGGCGGCGGCGGCGGCCGGCGCTGGATGCTTGTTCGTGCGCCTGCGTAACCCCATCGATCGGGTGCTGGGGCCACGTGGGCGCGCCGCCGCCGCCGCCTACGCGCCCGCACCCGTTCCCGGAACGCCGCGCCGCCACGTGCCAGATCTCCTGCAAGTCTTCCCCCCTATCTAAACCTGCCGTTGACGTGCGAACAGCGTATGATAGATACCTACTGTGTATGTGTGAATGAGGTAAGTGGCTACATGATATTTAGCTACAAATTCTATTACTATCTCAGCCACAAGTAGTCTAGATAACGGCTTCTCTCAAAAGTTTCCAGTACGACCGATTTAAAACTGACCATGTGGCGGCCGTCCGACTCTACGCTTTCGTACGTAGTCGCCATTCCAGAACCTTCCTGCCCCAGCGGAATTTTTACTACATTATGTATGTACATACCATACCAAATATATAAGGTGTAACAAAATCAACTAAACTAATTTCGCTGAGACTGAGATGTGGATACCAACCAAAAAGTACTTAAGATCATAATTCAAATAACACTAGCCTGAAATTCGTTAACATAGATAGAGTGACATTCTTCGATATAAGTGGGTGGAGCTTGAATTTGGTACCTAATAATGTAATAACCTATTCAAATACCGGTAATTCTTATATTTCATACAGCAAAGAAAAGCTACGACGCGACGCACGCTTTTAGAAATCTCCGATAAGGTAGATCGGGCACTAGATAAGACCACCCCTACGATGCGTGCCGACAAGGCCACAAAGAATTCCGACCTTCTTAGTGTATTTGCAAAAAACGGCATTTATAATAAACCGAAATAAAAATAATTATGTAACGTTGATAGAGGTTTACGACTAATTAACGTATTTGATGATTTTGATATAAAACATTTAGGTATAGTAATTGGGATATACTTAATAAAGTATATAAATAGAAAATGAAAATTGCCCAGGAAGTCGCCTATTGGCGTTTTTCAGGTTTTCCACAACATTATGAATGACGGATAGTTTAGGATGTGGTTTGATAGTCTACCTACGTCACGGTTTTAGATGCTGAATAAAACTCTTGACGCTACATTTATTATATTATTATGCCAATAAGTAGGTATTGATTTAAATGTTAACTAGTGATTTAAATAGGTACTTATGCTCAAAACACCATGCCGCGTAGTAGCACGATGCGAAGTCGCAACGTGTTTATGTATGAGCCTTTACGCTTAAGAAAACTATATGTTCTTCTCGGGTCTCAAATTGTCCTCATAGGCCATACCATTGCTTCGCTTCAGCTATTTGAACGTGAAGAGGTACCGAGTTACTTTAATTCTCATTTAAAATAAGTATACCTGTACAAACAGTACAGTCAGTCACTACAACCACATCTAAGTTTTCGTAGTTGCTTAAATGTAAAAGATTTTCTAATATTTTTAACAGATTTATCTCAAGCTCTGAAGATTAAGCCCTAGAGTACTTTACTTAAACACCTACTGCGGTATTACGCCTGCATGCTGCCAAGTTTTATAATCCAAGACTGAGCCCCAAGTGTACTTGAAAAAGCACGTGTTTATTCGACATTAAAGAAGTTTGCTGTATTAACTAAAATCATGTGGTGGTTTCTTAACAATCAAAATCAAGCATGTAATGTTATTTGGGGGGCACAATAATTATATCCATACCATACATTATAACCACGACGACCGTGTAAAAAAAAATATTTTCGTCATATTTTCGTTGAATAAAAGGAAAATGTAACGAGAAAAATCTGAGAAAAATACTTTGGAATTATGCCTCATAATAAACTTAAGTATAAATAACCTATTTATAACCAAAGGCCGCGCGTAGGTTGTAGAAATTTGCTCAAATCTAATTCAACGTTCAACAAGTGAAATCGATCGATCGGTGCCGGGCGGCCCGCGGAGGACCGTGTTTACGGTTTCAACCCTCGACATGATGCAAATTTGGGTTATCCCTTTGTTAGTCATCAAGTAATCGCAATTTAACACCACAACACGAGTAGATAAATGTATAAAACTTTAGACATTGATCTAATAGGACGCGAATGCGCGATCGAATATATTGAACTCGAATAGGTGTCCTAACTGACAATCGCACGACGCGGTCGCGCGACACAAACATTTGTAAAAAAAAAACATTAAAAACATTGTTTTAATGTTTTTAATTGTTTGTCGAACACGCGATGGTCGCATCGCTTACTTGCGCGATGATCGAGCCTTCGCGTTCTATTTGGACGATGGCAAAGAGTGGGTGGGTACTCACTTCCATCCACCTGCCGGAGAGTCGTTACTGGTCTCCTTCAACTGTGTAGTGCTAACGCTTTGCAGATTCAGCACGTTGACGCTGAAAATATCATTAATTCATTACATTTGTGCTGTAAACCGCAATATTTCCTACTCACTCTACTACTACTTTTATACCTTGAATACCTTTGCTAACGACAGGGACGTCGTCGATGAGCGCTTCACAGTTTATACCTAGTCAATCTTTGCGGTGCCTCATAAATCCTATAGATCTTTACTAACAATTTTATTAAATTCTTTGAATTTATTATTACCCTCTTTTAAAATGACGCAAGGTAGACAGATCAGACCATTTGTAATAATTATATCGACCTAACGTACCAACTTGTCATTTTTCCGAAGCCAAAGTAAACTTATTTAATTAAATAGTTTAGTTTAGTTCCGGTCAGCAAGTTATATATAACCAATTCTGCCGATATGCCG
Organism: Endotricha flammealis; assembly: GCA_905163395.2. Classification (NCBI taxonomy): domain Eukaryota; kingdom Metazoa; phylum Arthropoda; class Insecta; order Lepidoptera; family Pyralidae; genus Endotricha; species Endotricha flammealis. Next base: position 13,260,190 of record LR990852.1, on the reverse strand, counting down.
TAATAACCAAATACATATTACATATGCTGTCAAAACAATTTTTAGCTTTTTGCTGATCAAACGTTTAAAAATTGTACACTAAAAATAATGTACTTAGATAGTTAAAGTTTTCAGTACGTCTGTAGAGAAATGGTGTGCAAGTGAACATGGAGAGTTCCAGAATGAGTGCGATTGTTCGTAGTAGACAATGGACAGACAAGACAAATTGGCCATTAACCATATCACTGAATGCCGGCAGATGTCAACACACATACCCATGAAAACCAAGTAATAAAAGAGCGTCGGTACGCGAAACGTTATTTCAATTATGTACCCACTTGTGATTGAATATGAATGAAGATTGACGCATCGCGGACGGGAGTGGAAGGATATTGCGCGTCATATACTTACATTTTCTTATTTGCGACAGAAGGTTCAACGACCAGAGGTAATCCACAGTACGAGTAACCTAAGACAAAAACATTACAAGTTTAAAAACTTAAATATACAATTTGTTTGTAAGATGCTTTTTACTTAAGTATTTAATTTTCTTCAGGAATGTCTATGGCATTTTCTTTAATGTATGTTGATGATGTTGTTTGCAATGGATAATTTCCTAGGCTCTTTCGTTACATACGTAGGTATCAAAAATAACAAAGGGTCATATTTTATATTGGTTGCTAATGTTGCCGTGGTAGCGACAATGAAAGGAATCCGTACCTGCCTATCGGTAAAGATCCGTACCTGCTTGTAAAGTCTGCTATTCACAAAAATAACAGAGTTGCATTCTTTTCCTACACACAAATGTTAACAAATGTTAAAAATGCATTTTATTATTCACTGCGACTTTAAAAGCGGTTTGAAGTGAAACGAAACAAATTTCTCCATAAATTGCATATTTAGAATTCTTTGAAGAGTCACAGAGTTGTTTGTAAGAAGGCAATGCAATGTAACTCCTGTGCATTTCGGTAAATTTTCGAATAGGTAGACTAGCTTTGTGCCGTGGTATCCACGCATGAGAATGCTTGCTCGTTCACTGTGCAGAGTTTATTGACTAAGTAGTTAAATTGCATAATGCTCGCCTGATCGGAGCGGGGCGGGTGCACTTCAAATAACTATTGCTACATTGTCGGTAATATTTCATATCCCCCCACTGTAAAAGGAGAGCATTGTTTCAACGAAACAAGTTGATAAATACAAATAAAGCAAACGGAATATAAAATAAGCATGAGATTCCACTAATATTATAAAGGCGAAAGTTTGTGTGTGTTTGTTACTCCATCACGCTTAAATGGCTGGGCCAATTTTTATGATACTTGATATGTATGTAGGTAAGTAGTTGATACCTTCGATTAACACAACGCAAAGGATACTTTTTTATCCCGAAAAGTATGCGATGTCCGTAGGATTTAGTCAAAAGACTGATAGACTAGTAGTAACACCGCGGGCAGTACCTATCTAGTAGTACCAAAGTAGTACCTAAACTAATAACAACTGTGTTGCCTGTAATGTTCACAACAATTTCAGGAATATTAACGATAATAAGTACTAGCAACTAAATAAAGTCTAAAATGTACTTGCGTTATTATCAATATCATATTCACATATTCATAAATCATAATAGGGCAGATTTATTATAATGAATGTTAGGGAGAATTTAATATTCTTAGAAGGTTAACCATATAAATAGATGATCCTGTCTGGGCTGGCTTGTGTGGCATCTTTAGGGACACAATCAATAGCGTGATCTGCCAGACGCACATTTCAACGTATGTTTGCATTGTGGTACCATACATACGTACGTTCAATCAAAGGGCTCTGTACATTTAAAAAATGTTTTTTCTGCAGTAAACAGGTACTACATAATACAATATTCATACAATATTATGTCAATAAATATTTAGAGGCCTTAATTACTAGCATTATCAATTTATCTTTAGAATAGATGAAGAAATTGGTCCTATACGCTTTCCAAACCTTTATTTAATATTTGACATATATTAAATTAATTTACTTATTATGACATTGTATACATTATTATTATTAAAATAAGTAATTAAAGTTAAATATTTAAAAGGTACAATATGTAAATAAATTACATTTAAGCGCTTGTGTATTTCTAAAAACAAAAATGTTGAGGGAATAAAATACTTATCAATGTGTGGAATTGATAAAAACTTCTTCATAAAATATATTGTTTTAGGAAATGGAATCAGTCTTAGCGTCACTAATTGAGCTGTAATCGAACTGTTAATTATATTAAATAAAGGATTGGAAAGCCTATAATTAGATACAAATAGAATAATTTGCAATATGAATGATAAAAATATGCTATTAACTGATGAAATCGCCAAAATGGATGTATCAAAGGAAAAAAATCTTTTCACTTCTCATGCTCAGAAAGTGCTTATTTGCGCAGGATATAGGCTGCACAAAATCGAATTTTGTGCACAAGGGCAGAAAAGTAAACTCATAAATGTATCTATATTAAGACAAAGGAAATAAGCCATACAGCCAAACACAACAAAAAGTTCAGAGATAGAATTTGTTATTTTATAAAATTTACTTTAATTTATTTGCCTTATGTGTTTTTAAGTCATCATAAAAGATATTAAAATTTAAATTAAAGTACGGTAGGTTATTTAATTAATTTAAGAAAATTATTTTATTACAAAATTAATTTAATAGTAGGCTGTATAGGTCTGCAGCCCAAGCCTAATTTCAAAGTCGTAAGATTTAAAAAAAAAAAGCGGCGGGAAATGGGAAACAGGGTCTTGTTTTTCTTGCGTTTATTTATTTATTTCCTCGCAATCGAAGTGAAAAGCAGAGTTTATAACTCGTCCACAAAACCATTTCTATCCTCGACATTACTATCAGCCCGAGCCGAACTCGGATAGAAATGATTCGTTTTGTGCACTTGTTGTAAAATCTACTATTAAAATATAGGAAAGAGCACAGACGAAGAAAATGACATTAAATAAAATAGCTCGTAGATGAAGGAAAACAAGTCTTTACAGATTATTAGAAAATATACAGAAAATGTAATAAAGGTCAATCTGGATGTGGAATTTAATATTCTCTGGCTTACAATTTTCATTAAGCTTCTATTAATTAGACTCTCTCGAGTTTTACCTTACAATATTATTCAACTAGCAGTATCCATTTTGTTCAGAGGAATACTGTCAAAGGAATACTCTAGCACAGACTTTCCGGATCGCGGTTACAAACTAAAACACTATGTGTTATTAGTTTAGTTATATTAAACTGCAAGTGTACTGTTTAATATTTTATAGAGGAAAGATTTGATTGTTTGTTTGCATTGAATAGGCTCCGAAACTATTATTATAGAAAGCTACATTATCAGAGTGACATAGGCTATAGCTTTTCCGAAATTCAATGTGGTTCCCACGGGAACGGGTCCGGAACTTCACGCGGACGAAGTCGGGGGGTTAAAAGCTAGTCCTCAAATAAATTAAAAAAGTAGATTATCCTCTTTTGTCATTAATTTAATGTCGACCACTAACGACTCTCTGACCGTCCAATCAGGTGTTGCAGCCTACAGAAAATCACACATGCACTTACAATTTAGGACATTCATCATTATCTATTAATACTGTGAAAGTGTACCTGTTTAAAAAAGTGAGAGAGGTAGCTAATGTCAACGAAAAATAAAAAAAAAAAAAATTAAAAAAAAAAAAAAAAAAAAAAAATCCGCTGCAGATTGGTCAGGAAAGTCCACGAATGCATAGCCTCCCCTTTTGACTGAGATATCCGCCACGGTCAGATTCTGTTCAGCGAACAGTTGCCTCACGGCCGCTTCGTCAGCTTCGATTGGGAGGTTACCTATGTAAAGCTTGTTCATAGCAGAAACCGTTTTCAATTGCTCACTCATATTTAGATGTTATTAATAACGATAAACCTTATACAATTATTTATAAATAAAATTATTTTAGTTACGGCTTAGTCGCTCTATGACAGTCACAGACCAGTCAATCGGATTTCATTTGTCTACTGTAACATTTGACGTTAGAACGAATTTCGAATTCAAATGTCTATTTCCATATAGCCATGATTTCGAGCAAAAAGGTTTGTATTGTATATTAATGGTTAATTTGATATTTTTTATTCAATTTATTGAAAGCGCTGTAGAAAATTTTGCGGTAAATAATTAAAACTTTTCAACCAAATTTTACTACTAGAATTTGAATGTTTACTTTTCAACCAAATTTTACTACTAGAATTTGAATGTTATAGGTAGGTAAGCAAATGTTATATGTTTCTCAATGCAGCAAAAGCGGCTTGAAGGATTAGAAAATTACGTATTTTCTCGAATATCTCTATCTATACCATCGAAATAATATCTATACTAATTTTATAAAGAAGAATCTGTATTTTTCTTTGTAAGGAATAAACTCAAAATTACTGGACAGATTTCAAGACGCCTAGGCGAAAGACATTGTTACATCTGAATATGATGATTTTTATCCAGAAAAATGCAGTAGTTCCAGCAGAATAGCATTTAATGTTCAGCGTGAAAAAAATTACAGTGTGTGTAATTTTTCTACGGATTTTTTTTAAATACGGATCAGAAGTTTCAGTTGTGCTTTCAGTGAGCGCCATTAATTCTTGTTTTCATGCAGCTATTTTGAAAACGTAGATTCTTTTAGTTTCTGTTATGCCTGCGAAACTAAAAAGAACAGTATTAACAATTAGTAAATCTATGTAAATCGAGATCCTTCATCGTGATAAGTGATCTTAATCCATGTAACGAACTAACGGATTGATCAATACGTTTTACAATCAATCTGGATCAAGACCTATGGATGGATCACCAATGTCGGTTTGAATATATTACGCATTTTGTAAAAAAAAATGTAGACTGATTGTAACTTCGTATTTATGAAATTGCTATATTATTTTACACCACAATTTTTTTTGGGTGCAAATTTTATTATGCAAGATGGCCAGTTGCAACCTGCAAATTACAAATACGTTTTGAATACTGAGCTTATCCCGTACTTATTTTTTATATTTTATCGCATGTTAATAAAGTGATTCGACGGATTCGACGAACTGTAACAACATTTTCTTGCAGCAATAATTAAGAAGGTTACCTTCGCGAACCTGAGAATAAAAACAAGATGTCACACGGTTATATGAGTTGTTTGCCTCTGCATTAACCTCAATAAATAAATACCTACATCGTCCACTTTTCTACTAGTCAGCATATCACAGGCAACGACAGCCGGGAAAGTAAAAATAATGAAAGCCGTGCGGCGAGTGGGGTAATACCTAATCGTATCTATTGAGGATTTAATGGGAGATTTATGGCAATGTTCGTAATATCTGCAGCTTTTAAAAATATGCTGTTTATCAGCACAGGTCGGATGCCCCGGGTATACCTAGTTGGCGAGACCGGGTGGAAGCTAATGTAAGCTTCTTTTTTCTTATTTTTTTATTTTAATAATTGATAAGTTCAGTTCGGGTGTACTAACACCCTTTTCTGAGACACCGGACTGTTGCGGGAGCGTAGGGCTCTCACCGCCAAAAATTTACAGTGTCTCTAATGTAAGCGCACTGCAAGCTACCGAATGCCGAGAAAAACAGCAGAAAAGACGAAATTGGCGCTCTCAGAGCGGAAGCCAAGACCCATAAGAATAAAAGAGCGAATGATAATATTAAAATACTATGCGACAACCGTTACACATAATACATTGCTCTCGAGTGTTCAACAGAATTGTTTTATAAAATATATTATCTATAATATAATAATCTATAATCTATCTATATATCTATATAATATAATAAAAGTGTAAAAAAAGTTTGTCTGTACATTGAATATATTTCCAAAAAAATTGTTTAGGGCGATGAAGAATAAGCAATAGAACAAGAATTTCGTAAAATTTTGTTCGTCTGTTTGTATGTTTGTATGTATGTATGTTTGGATGTTTGTATGTTTGTATGTATGATTGTACACGCTAATCTCAGAAACGGCTGAACCGATTTGGATGCGGTTTTCACTAATATGTGGCTAATTGCTCAACTTAACATTTAGTGTATGTTTCTTTTCAAAATTCCCATGGGAATCCGAGATATACGCAAACGAAGTTGCAAGGGGATATCAACGCACAGCCCAAACCGCTGGGTCTAGAGATTCCAAATTTGGCATGTAGATTCCTTACGATGTCTAGGGATGTACTAAGAAAGAATTTTTCAAAATTCCCACGGGAAAGCGAGATATACGCAAACGAAGTTGCAAGAGGACACACAGACCAAACCGTTGGGTCTAGAGATGCCAAATTTGGCATGTAGGGTCCATATATGGTCCGGACCGACCGGACCGAACCGGACAGGACCGGACCGGACCCGAACGGATCAGACCTGATCGGTCCGGAAGGAACCGCACCGTACCGAGTCCGTGCCGGACCGGACCGAACTGGACCGGACCGTTTTTTTTTGTCCGTCTGTTTGTATGTTTGTTTGCACACGCTAATCTCAGAAACGGCTGAACCGATTTGGATGCGGTTTTCACTAATATGTGGCGATTTGCTCAACTTAACAATTTGTGTATGTTTCTTTTCAAAATTCCCACGGGAATCCGAGATATACGCAAACGAAGTTGCAAGGGGATATCAACGCACAGCCCAAACCGCTGGGTCTAGAGATTCCAAATTTGGCATGTAGATTCCTTACGATGTCTAGGGATGTACTAAGAAAGGATTTTTCAAAATTCCCACGGGAAAGCGAGATATACGCAAACGAAGTTGCGAGAAGACGCACAGCCCAAACCCGTTGGGTCTAGACTAGAGATGCCAAATTTGGCATGTAGGGTCATTATAAGGTCCGGACCGACCGGACCGGACCGGACCGGAACGGATCAGACCTGATCGGTCCGGAAGGAACCACACCGTACCGAGTCCGTGCCGGACCGGACCGAACCGGATCGGACCGCTTTTTTTTTCTAAAGAAATATATGTTAATTGGTATGTAGGTACCTTATCAGGACCGGACCGACTGGACCTGATCGGACCGGACTATATATAAATATATATATATATATAAATATTAAATTCAAAGTCCTGACTGACTTAACTATACATATATCAACGCACAGCCCAAACCGGTGGGTCTAGAGATTCCAAACTTGGAATGTAGGTTCCTTACGACGGCGACGTCTAGGGGTGTACAAAGAAAGGATTTTTCGAAATTCCCACGGGAAACCGAGATATACGCAAACGAGGTTGCGAGGCTATATCAAATTTGGTATGTAGGTTCCTTACGACGTCTAGGGATGTACTAAGAAAGGATTTTTCAAAATCCCACGGGAAAGCGAGATATGCGCAAACGTAGTTGCGAGAGGACGCACAGCCCAAACCGCTGGGTCTAGAGATGCCAAATTTGTCATGTAGGGTCCATATAAGGACCGGACCGGACCGGAACGGATCAGACCTGATCGGTCCGGAAGGAACCGCACCGTACCGGGCCGTGCCAGACCGGACCGGTTTTTTTTTCTGTAGAAAAATATGCTAATTGGTCGGTGTAGGCGTGTCGGCTGATATGGATCAGGACCGGACCGACCGGACCGGCCCGGACTGACCGGACCGACCAGACCGGATGGAACCGTACCGTACCGGGCTGTGCAGGACCGGAATTTGTTTCTGAAGAAAAATATGCTAATTGTTACTAGGCCACGCGGGCGAAGCCGCGGGCAGAAGCTAGTAAGATATAAAATACATGGAAAAATATAGAAATAGAATGCCATGTGAAGTGACAGTTTTGTAGTAGCCATCGAGTTGTCGACAAGAGCCTTTCCGTACTCGTTTATGTTGCACAATACAGTGTTCAGGATATGTCATTAAATTTGAAATGAGTGGTCTGTTTGTAAAATGGAAGTTTATTCATGCATGTAGTTTTCTAGCATAATATTGTATAATTATGATTTTCTGTTGACTGTGACTTGAAATCTAAGAAAACAATGCATTATTTATTTTCAAGATGTAAAGGAGAAACGTTTGAACCGTACCGGAAATCGTATCGTTATTGCCCGCTTAGAGATTTCAAACACATTGACATCAAATAAAATAAAATTTATTGAGCTGGCAAAAGTTTATTGATTTTTTCGTATTTGAGTATCAACAGTTTTTTAATAAAACTTGCTTATTTTAGAAAATATCGTTGGCAAATAAAAAACATCTGAAAAGCACAGTTATTGCCCTTCGATTGCAGTAATTGGCATGTGGCAATGTCTATAATTTGCACGAAACTTTAATAATTTTTCTTATACTCGTACAATTACTAGAACTTTCGACTCTAGATTGAGATCAAATTCAAAATTCAAATTCAAATTCAAAACTGATGTGAAATGTTATTATATCCCTATCGAAATCGAATCAATTCAAAAGTCACCCACGAGGATGGATTCGGCGCTTCCCGATCGAAGGTCTATGTGATCGGGACAAGCCCACCACACATTCCCACCACTGTGTCTCCTGTGTAGCCAGGATCAACAACGGCGACCTCAGATAGACAATAAGCAATAAAGCCCGTCCCGGGGAAGAAAACTACAGCTGTCTTGGAACTCACAATCACAACGAATTTAATCAGAAAGAAGATAGTCGGAGTAGGAAGTATTCAAAGGACTTCCCTCCTTAACAACTACGTGAGAAACAGCAATTGCCCTAGAGAGATGACAAATCAAGTGAGGCTCAATTGCCGAGCACCACGGTCTAATGCTATGAGCTGTTGTTTACTATTTTGATTCCAATAATATGTATTGCAAAGCCTTCTAAATGCCTGATAATTCTCTCTGCCTTTGATGTAATGTGGGTGACACGTCATCGGGGGGCGTGAAAGTATGTTATTTCAATGAGAAAATATTTCTTCTACTATAGGCGGTGCTGCTGCAATTGCGATGTCGGCCAACAGACAGATGGCGTCACAAGTCGCGCTATGGGTTGATTTGTTGTCAAACGAGATCTATGTCATAAAATTAACCGCGAGCGAAGCCGCGGGGAAAAGCTAGTTTTAATTTGAAAAAAATATTCTTGGAAATAGAAATAACAAGACTAAGGCCCGCCGCTCATTGTGACTTTTTGTCACGGTAACTTTTTGTCACCGAGTCGAGTGCTATGAAGATATATGGGAGTACGCTGACTATGGTGACGTGACATTACGGTGATTGTGAAGTCACACGTATATATTGTGAAGCGACAAAAAGTCACCGTGACAAAAAGTCACAAATGAGCGGCGGGCTTTATATCACACGCCAAAGCCAAAGCCGAGCTCAGACAGCTTTGGCGTGTGATATTGAATAGAGTGATATGAGTGTGGCAAGGGAGATAGGTACTTAATTAGAGAACCGATTATTTTTGTGTTGTGGCCACAGAAGGGGTTCTAACCTCACCCCGCGGTGGCTGACAATGCGACACGTCCAATAATCATGAGTATTGATGCCAACGCATTATAGGTACTTAGGGTAGCGTCAAATCATACAAGCGCAGCGCAGAGTCAAAGCGCATCGGTGTTGTGATGAAGTAACTATTAACTAATCTGTGGTTGTGTGCCCACTGCCCATATTTGAAACGGTAATTTTTCAAAACCTTGTTTCTCGTACCTATCGCCTTTTAGAGCTGAATAAAACAAAATTACATTACTGACATTTTTTTAACTAAAAACTAAACGACTAAACTATCATAAAAAACCGGGCAAGTATCTACGTGTCGGTAACGTTTGGCTACGCATTATACGCTACTTGGATTCCTTGTAGTTTACTCTAAACATTAAACTAAATAGATGAAAACTAAAACTAATTTTAAAAACTAAAAAGGCATGGTACCCAAAATACTAAGCATTTCCGTTAGGTATTAAAATAGTAGTAAGAAGAAAGTAAGTTTCAAAAGAAAGAAACGATCAATAAATAAAAGTTTATTCATTAACATAGTGAACATAGGCTGGAGCCGTAGTAAGTAAGGGATAGTTGAATGAGTTTTGCCTGCAGATGCCGGCAGTGGAATCGAGATGGCTAATTAAAAAGAAAGTTCCTTCAACATTAAAAATACGTGCATACCGTTTTCCTATAAAAGCAGTGATATCATTGATACTAACGTATAGAATAGAAGCTATTTAGTGAATAGAAGCTAAGTTTATTAAATACTAGCTGTTACCCGCGGCTCCGCCCGCGTGGTCAAAGGAAAATGTAAATAATTATTCCCATGGGAATCTCTTTATCCCGAGAGAAAAGTGTCTTATGTCACTCTACAGACCTTAAATTATCATCAATAAAAAAAACATAACAATCCGTTCATTACTTTCGACGTGAAGGGAGGACAAACAAACAAACACACTTTCACATTTATAATATTAGTATGGATACTAGCTGACCCGGCGAATTTTGTTCCACCTAAGAGGCACTACCCTACCCTACCCTACCCTATCCTATGTCCTTCTCCAGGTTCTAAGCTATCTCTCCACCAATTTTCAGCCAAATCGCTTCAGCCTTTCTTGAGTTATAAATTGTGGAACCAACACGACTTTCTTTTATATTAAGGTTCTAATTTATTAATGAACTTCCTTTTAACACATGATTATATAGGTTACGTATGATCGTTTATGCAATGAAATAATGGTCTAGTATTCAGTAATAAAAAATTTGCGTTGGCGTGCCCTTCACATCGCACCCCTAAACCTTTTTTTTCTACTGACGGATGCGTGCTACAAGAGAAGTGCATTTTACCGAGTATTTCCAAATTTAATGCCTTTTTTTTACTGAATACTAGACAATTATTTCCTTGCTTAAACGATCATATGTAACCTAGCCATATAGCCATTGTCTCCTTAACTAAACATAACCACAACATTGATTCCATAAGTTTTTATTATTTTTAGATGTTAGTAGCGTACCTTAATAACGATCTATAAGGCTTTTACGCGGAATGGTTAATGGAACCGACGAAACGAGCACGTTTGGGCGAAGGAGAACCCCCGCATTTTCCGACAGACAGCGCACCGACAGAGGTGGTCGATTAACGTGTGGGCCGCAATTCATGGACATAATATTGGACCAACTTTATTACCTTACTTTGAATCGTCATGGATGCACGAGCTACTTAGAAACGTGGTTACCTGATGTTTAGTGTTTAAATGTTGTTTAGTGGTTTTGAGTGTTGTGTCGCATGAGAGGCGCTCAGATACATTGAGTATCGTGTGTAGTACAGGAAGTTCCTAGCGTACTTCGTGTTTAAATGTAATATAGGATTTTTAAAATGAAAATAAGAAGTTACTATAATACTTGGTATAGGTAGCTATGTGTGTATCGTGATCAAGGCAAGGCAAAATTTTCATATCAGTGCCTTTTTTTAAAATAAATTAAACCTATACAAAACGCATGTCTGACTGAAAAGTCTCGGTCACACGCAGCGATGTATAGCTGCTATTTTCCGCCAGCGAAAATTAGCTTCGTGTGAGCGTGCAAGCGTGCACGAGCTAAAAAGTAAAAACCGGGCAAGTACGTGTCGGGCCACGCACAATGTAGAGTTCCGTATTGGCTACGCATTTCTTGCTTGCAGATGAGTACAATGCCACATTCTATAACATTTGTACGTTTTCAAAGAAATTTTACTTTATAAGTTCGTCGGCTATTACTCGGTAACTAGTAGTGCCTACTTAACCATTATAGTTTTCCTTGTAGGTTCACTATATGGACTACTACCTTGAATTTTTTAAAATTTCTAAACGCAAGACTTTCGGAGATAGAGGGTGGGGGACCACCGTGCAAAACGAAATTAAATGTAAATAATTCGCAAACGGATCATTGTATCGGAAAATGATCTTCCCACACCCTCAATGTTTTTAAGAGACCTATCTAACGACACATCACAACATGGGGTCGGTGCGAAAAAATTTTTTTCATTTTCACTTTACCTGTAAGGGGGGGGGGGGGGGGGGGGATTTTTAGCTGCTAAAAACTGCATGTAGTCGACAGCGGTCACACGGTAGCGGCGATATAATCGCAAGCAGTAAAATGCAGCTATAAATCGCTACGTGTGACCGAAGCATAAGGTAAAAACCTATACATATTATCAAAATTTCGGCTGTGTTCGCATCGCATTGTATTCGTCGTCTTTTTCCTCCCTGTTTATTTTACATAATACTTGATTGTCTGTAGGTACCTTCTGAATAACCAACCATACAGGAATCAGCGTGTAGGAGTTAAAGATGAAAACAATGTTATTTAATTTTAAAAAATACGGAATTATTTATAAGAAATGCAAGAAATAAGTACCTATTGCATTTTAAAAGAATATATTTTCAAAGAAACTTCTCGATGGAATAAACGTACTTATTCGAAGAATTGTTGTTTGAACTTTATTGAATGCATCTAAGCATTCAATTTCTCACAACTCAGATAGGAAACGTGTAGAAGTCAAAGTGTACCTTGTAGGTTCAGTTCACCTTATTTTATTTAAGTACTTATGTAGTTATATATTTTTGTTTTTCAAATTTCTAAACAACACTATCAGACTATTTAGGAAATAGGTAGAAAGGGGTGCACCATTGTTAAACAAAAAACATGTTATAGTTGAGTAATTCGCAAACGGATAAAAAAAACATTTTCCAAGATTATTTCAGTTAGTATGTGTAGACATGCAAAATTAGAGAGCCGGTTGACGGCAAAACCACAGATTACGCGAAACTTTAATGCTCGTTTCCAGTTGTCCACGAACGCCATCTGGCGATAGAAATAACCTTATGTCATCAAATGACATACAAATAAATATCAAACTGTTCCAGTTAGGTTATTCCTACCGCTAGGTGGCGTTAGTGAAAATGGGCATAGGGTATCTTGTTAGACAAACTACGCAACCCTAAAAATATAGAAATAGAAAGACATTCCTTTGTGTAAGAAATATCCAAGAGATAAGTATCCAAGCTGATTGAGCTAACTAAGAGGAAATGTTATTTTATGCTAGATGATTAAATTCGCTGAACTGAGAACGGGGAAAGATTAAATTCCTCTTAAACATTAAATTCCAGAGCACCTGCTTTATTGAAATAAGTTATTATTAAGTTAATCCAAAAGGAAGGCTTGGTGATCAGTAACATAGGTTTTTACAAACCTACGGGGCACCAGCTTCTGACTTGAAATGGCTTGCTTATGCCCGTTTTGAAAGAAAATACCTACGTTTATTGGGCACTTAAAATCCATACTAGTCCATACTAATAAAGTAACTCTGTCTGTCTGTTACCTTTTCACATTAAAACCACTGAACCGATTTAGATGGAATTTGGTATGGAGATAGTTTAAGACACAAGGAAGGACATAGCAGTGTTATCCGGTCCGGTCGGTCCGGTCCTTATAAGGAACCTACATGTCAAATTTGGAATCTCTAGACCCAGCGGTTTGGGCTGTGCGTCCCCTCGCAACTTCGTTTGCGTATATCTCGCATTCCCGTGAGAATTTTGAAAAATTCTTTCTAAGTATGTACATGCCTAGACGTCGTAAGGAACCTACTTGCTAAATTTGGAATCTTTAGACCCAGGGGTTTGGGCTGTGCGTTAATATACCCTCGCAACTTCGTTAGCGCATATCTCGATTTCCCGTGGGAATTTTGAAAAATCCTTTCTTAGTACACTCCTAGACGTCGTAAGGAACCTACAGTTCAAATTTAGAACTCTAGACCCAGCGGTTTAGGCTGTGCGTTGATTTACAGTTAAGTCAGTCAGTCAGGACTTTGAATTTTATAAAAGTAAGTATATAGATTTACTTATAAGTACAGATAAACATCCAAGACGCGACGCCGATCAGAAAAAGTTCGTTTTTCATCATGACCCGACCGGGAATCGAACCCGGGACCTCCTGGGTGGCCGCCCAGCGTGGCGTGGTAACCATTACGCCACGGAGGTCGTCAATGAAAATATCACTCACTCCATGTTTAGAACCATAAAGGTCAAACTTCAATTTTTTTTAATCCGAGCGAACTCCACGCCCTTCCGTGCTGGTAGTTGGAACTAATATTCGACTCTTACAATGTCCACACATACTTACCATAGCGTGTCAATAGTAATAATTCATATTTTGAAAAATTGGATTGGATGATCATTAAATCAATGAAATTAGATCAAGTAGTAAAAGTACAAATTAGTAAATGTTAAAAGAAAAAAAAGGGTGGAAAGTTGATCTGTACTGGCACTAGATGGCGTTATTTTCAATTCTCAAAACGGGCAAGATGTTTCTTTGAACTAATGAGCAAACTCGACCGGGGAATTCCACCGTCTCTCAGATTATCGGCGTAAAGCAAGCAGCAACGCGTTCCATTCGGAAAGTGAGAGATCCAGAAGTCCAACACTTTTCCCTTATGCCATCTCCTCCTATTCCTTTCCACGTAGCACAAAATGCATTGGTAGCGTCATTGGTGTTACTGACATTCTATATTTTATATTATGACTAGCGAAACCCGCGCAACTTCGTTTGCGTGTATACAGCAGCGCCATCTATTTTATAAAACGCCATTGATTAATAGACTGATGATTCTTTGACCAAATCCTGCAGGAACCGCGTACTTTTCGGGATAAAAAGTATGTTTATCTAAGGTATCAGCTACCTATATACCAAATATCATAAAAATTTGCCAAGCCATTTAGATTTAGCGTGTAGAAGTAACAAACATAACATACCTACATAACTTTATAATATTAGTGGGATAGTAGACCATATAAATAACATTGTATATTTACTAAATCCTTTAGCCCAGGGGTGTCCAACATAATTTTGCGGCGGGCCAGGTCAAGCATGTTTGTAACCATAACGGGCCTAAGAAATACCCAATAGCAAAGTGAGCTTTAAAACATTAAAGGCACTTTGCTATTGGGTATTTCTATGGCCCGCTATAGTTACATACATGCTTGACCTGGCCCGCCGCAAAATTATGCTAGGTATGACTTAAAAATTTAACTAGCTAGCTCGCGGGCCGGATGTAGGGCCTACGTGGGCCGGATGGTGGCCCAGGGGCCGTATGTTGGACGGGCCTCTAGCCTAAATGTAAGTAAACAAATAGGTGCTTTCTAGCAAGATGTGTTGTATATTCCGAGTGTTCCGATTAGATGGCGTGCCTTTATGTCTGTTGCCTTTTACATGACAGCATCTTCAGTGATTGCCGATGGCGGGGGATCTAGGATCGAAGCTGTTGTGAATGTAATTGTCAAGGTATTCAAGGCATATTAATAAGTTCTAGTTTTGGCCACCGGCACAAATAAGTTTGTTGCACTGCACTTTGTCATTTATTGTGATGCATTTGAATTGTGTAGCATAACAGTGACATCCACACATTGGCAATTCCTCTAGCTAGGGCATGCGGGCGAAGTTTCCGGTAACGGTTAGTAAACAATAAAACAAATCCAACACAATTTATTATTTATTTCATTTTCATATTAAAAAAATATACAGCTATAGAAAAAAAACATAATAATATAACTTTTAAATTTTCAAGACTTTGGAAAGTAAATCAGTCTCGAAAGTGTATTTGTATTTATAAAATAAAATTAAGTATAAACGTAATATAAATAAATTTATTCAAGCTTTAAAAATAAATAAACATATTTAATTAGATACATATCATAATGTCTTATGAAGTAGTTGTCTCGTCATTATGTCGAGAGCTGTAAGTAATACATCATAAATAATATCGTACACCAATATTGTTTCACATTCTTATTTTCTAATACAT
Organism: Endotricha flammealis; assembly: GCA_905163395.2. Classification (NCBI taxonomy): domain Eukaryota; kingdom Metazoa; phylum Arthropoda; class Insecta; order Lepidoptera; family Pyralidae; genus Endotricha; species Endotricha flammealis. The sequence continues at coordinate 13,244,489 of LR990852.1, read as the reverse complement.
TTAACATATTTAACATATTATCATTGTCATAAAGTAATTTAGAGCTTCATTATCAATACAGTTTTTTTAATTTGTATATTGTGTAAACTTTAGCGTAGTATGTAACGATCAAGACCAATTTGGAGCGGTCACAGGCAAACACGCAAAGATTGCAATATGATCGCGTTAATTGATGTCATATCATATTATTAAATTAAACTTATTGCCAAAAATATTTTGGTTGTACCACATATTAATATAGGAACCCAATCTGGACACGATAGCGTATCAGCCAAGTTCGTAAATTTGCTTATTCCATATGCTACTGAAAAATGGAATAGATTAAAAAAAAACTCTATGAGGGCGGATTCGACCAAACACAAAGTTACAAGAGTGTTACTATTCCGGGAGTAATTTTACTCCTTGAATTTACCCTTGGGTATCTTCGTTCACGTTTTTCCAACGTACGATAAACTCGGTATTGTTATTCTGCGGAGTAAAAAGAATGATGAATGAATGTATAAACCGACAAAAAATCATTGTATTTGTTTCTTCTAGCTTGCCTTGGAATGACGCAACAATTCAATTTTGTAGGATAATACAGTGAAATTTGAAATGTTGACAGCTTATTTTTACAAGTGACACCTCTGCTCTGACAAATTGTTATTCTCAACTGCCCGTGTAAATATTTACTCGCGTATAGTTATCTTTATTCTTTATAGGTTAGTAGTTGGTAGAATGCAAAATCTGCTTACTCTTAGATTAAGCAGTAGTTACACTCGAGTAAAGACTTACTCAAGTTTGGTCGAATCCGGCCTTAATCAATAAACACCACAGACTTGGCATAAGGGCTCTTACACATCAGTAGATAGATGCGTCGAATCATGTAACACTAGGCCAATACCAATGAGCATTTAGATCGGTCTCACAGTTATACTCGACCCAGTTAAATGCGCTAGAACTAACCATTTAATATTCATTTAATCAGATTAAATGCCAACATATTTGAACCATTAATTTGAACATCTATACAATAATTCCTTTTAGGAAACAATAAAATTTGTAAGTACCAACAACTGATGTAAAAATAATAGAAATTATAATGGCAAATAATAACACTTAAAACTATACAGGTATTGACTTCATTTATAACAAAAAAAAACATGACTATAAGTTTGGTTAAGAATACTTTTATTTACGAATACATTACTAACTTGGGGGAAAATTAGGCTTTTTCATCTAAAAGTTATCAAAACTATCCTAATTCAAGAGGTTAATTCTAATTCAACGTGTTTTCGTAAAAAAATTTAGTCTACTAACTTGGGGGAAAATTAGGCTTTTTCATCTAAAAGTTATCAAAACTATCCTAATTCAAGAGGTTAATTCTAATTCAACGTGTTTTCGTAAAAAAATTTAGTCTCAAATATTTCATATAATACTTACCTAAATTACAAACGGGTTAGGCAGACATTATCCTGTCAAGAAAAAGTGTGTCACTGAACTTCAAACAAACTAGTCCCATTATTATGGCAATGCATTTGTTTGACTATCGTTTCTTCAAGACACGGAGAGACAAAATGGCGCTAAAACGATGTGTCTGTTTTTTTATTCATTTTCAGGATAGGTCTGCCGTGTCCCTCAGCTTTCTCAGCCATCATTAAACGAAATACTTTTTTTACAATTTTTCGTAAAGTATGAATTAAAGTTTGCTTTCAGGGTTATCTAAATATTTGTATAAATTGTTCGTCTAAATATCACCCTGTATACCTACCGCACCTTTTTAAATGAACATGTGAACTTCAAACTCCAGTTTATCACTACTATACCGTAAATTTTTTAATGTTACATACGTCAAATATAAGAATCTTGGGCTAGGTCACAATCATTCTTTACATGGTTACCTGTAATTCGACGTGTATCTAAAATTATTATTATTACTTATGTATTAATTTTGAGTTATGTCGTTAGTAGTAACAAGTAAACCGCATTCGTGATTCTCTGCACTTCCCAATGGTTGACTGGTAAAGAATGCAATTTAGCATTAAGTCCGCCTATTGTATCAGTACTTTTGTATTGTGGTCAATAAAGTTAAATAAATAAATTAGGGGATTAAAAAGTGATTAATTTTGTTACTTTTGAGTCCCCAATAAGCATTAAATTGGGGGACCCCAATAAGCACGAAAACTACTGGAGCGATTTGAGAAATTCTTTCACCGTTTTGGAAAGTCACACTATCCGCGGCACGCTCCGTCATATACGTCGACTTACAAATAACCCTGTTTATATGGGCATATGGTTGCACCTACGTGCAAACATAATATATAGACATTCACAACTTTACTCACAAATCTTACAAAACAGTAAAGATTCTTTGAGATCTTTGTGTTTATAGCAATTTTCATTCATTCATCAAAACTATTTATTATAAATTGTTTCTTTATAATGTACCTCTTTATTTTTTTATATATTTTAAATTCCAAATAAATACAATTTGTATTTGAAGAATTAAATATTTACTTCAAAGATCTTTTTAATTTATTTACCGAGATTTAGGCCATATTTTTTTGATATGCCATTACAATTTAGGTATTGACTGATATTCATTTCATATTATAGCATTAATCTTAATTGAAAAACCCATTACTACATTAGTTCTACTTTGTACACACGTGTAATTTTGTTTTATATAAATTATGTATTCAATAATCACAAAATAATTAAAATGTCACAACAAAACATGTTATTTAGAAAACACTGATTTTAAGTACATTCTTTTAACTACACTGACGATTCAGAATAAATTTTAATTTAATAATAAGTTGGTTTGTGTATTTCAATTTGTACCGCCAACAGCAAATACGTATCTGTAGCCATACACCTATTTTGATTACTGTCTAAAAATGCTTTGATAACCATGTTTTTTATAGTATACAAAATCTTTGTTCTTTTCTCTATCCTGCATACCTGTTTCCTTGGTTGCCAACATAGATTCAGTACATGCTAGCGTACCCATAGATCGGCTTTGTTTGATTGAGGCGAGACCAAAATACACTAATGGAATTTTCCTTTTAGTTTGAGTTACATCCAAGCACTGCACAGGTAACCATATTTAATCACGTCGAATTAACATCAAAACTACACTTAAAACCATAAATTTTGTAAAAATAAGTGGGATTTGTTTTATCATGACTGACGTTAGGGCGATACAAGCCCATAGCGTGTATGGGAAAAATGGTCTCGTCTATCTATCTCGCTCTAACATGCGCGTATGCTATGATCTATCTCTTTTGCATTGCCAATCTTCTTACGCTAGTAAGTTATAATAAATCTATGGTTGCCAATGTATTAATTTGAATTTATTCTTCAGTTACTACTGGGTCAGATTATTTTCATACCAGGTATAACTTCAGATATATAAGGTCCTACTTCATTAGCGAACTTCCTTTTAACACACGACTATAATATAGGTTACATATAATCGTTTAAGCAAGGAAATAATGGTCTAGTATTCAGTAAAAAAAAATAGATTGTATTGTAAGTAGTTAGAAAAATGTTGCTTACTACATAAAGCCATCCATATTCACTGAATACTAGACCATTATTTCCTTGTTTAAACGATCATATGTAACGTACATAGTCATGTTTTAATGAAGTTCACTAATAAAGTAGGATCTTATATAGGCATAATATCATCGGAAGACTAACTAACACCATAAGTTTACTCTTTGGCCTCAATGGTACATTATCTACCCTACCATGACCGCTTAAAACAAAACAAGAACGGCTGAGCAAGGGAGACAGCGCAATACATGATGTAAGACGACGTCTCGATTACACAATCGTTTAAGAATAGTTATAAAAGGTGGTGGTGCGGTCCCCGAGCTATAAACAGTGCCGAATTTCCCCTTATTAAGTGCTCGGCCCTATTTCGTCGGCAAACCCAAAATGTGATGACTTAAATGGTGGGCGGGGATGGCATTGGGTGAAATCTGATTTTGGGGCTGTTTCAGTTACAATTATTATTGGCTGTTTATTATTAAATATTTTTTAAATTAAGGTAACCATTTTCATGCAGAAAAGAAAACAGACAATATTTCAAATGCTTCCAGCAGGTCGCTCAAGGAAATTTTAAACTTATTGATAAATTAAGTATAGATCCCGGCAAACTTCTTGAGCAAAAGTTGTAGTAATGAGGGACACTCCACGCATCGTACACTTACGTGAAAAGAAAGTGATATATGATATTATATCAAGTTTTCTTACCTGGATTTGGCAGTAAAAGCGTCTAAACTATAATGTGTCATTGACTATAAAATGTGTATTAACTCATTATGATTTTATAAATAAAAATATTGAAGTATTTTTAGCCAAGAAAGCGAAATAAAATAATGATTTTGATATTCGTTTTTACTATCCATGGAAACCTTAGTCAGGCTGAAAAAGTACACTTTCACTTACATAGCACTTACAAAGGATTACATATAAGTGTAGAAGTAGGTTACATTATTTTCAATAAATCCTGTTTGATATATAAATATATACTAATCGATCTATTGAAACACTCAAAACAAGTTATCATTGATTATTTTAGTATACTAGTCGCCTACAAGGCTGACTCGCGCTGACATTTAATTACGTTCGAAACTGACACTGATTACTTAGAGCATATTGATTGATATTTAATTGTTTTAAAAGCTGTGATTCGCGTTGTTAGCGCGTACTATAGATTATTATTATTACCAGGGAATTAACGTGACTAAAACCGATTCTATTTCGATTCAAATACACTCGCTGTCCCGTTTAATTCCTATCTTGTATGAGAGAGACAGCGATTGAATTTGAATCGAAATAGGCTTGGTTTTTATTACGAGAACAGGTGTCCAGTACAAACGTATACATTAATACTAACATCACTTATTTAAGTTACATTTTAGTGGCGTTTACGAGGATGCCGGTTTACCATTGCCGTTCCCCTTTATGATTTGCAGCGCGGAGTGCATCCTGAAATGCAGTCTTGACTCCAAAGAGTAGCCCGAATATTTTTTCCTGAAAAGACAAATTTTAATATTTTAATTCTATGTTCCATTTATTTTCATTGTAATTGACCATCTATACTAATATTATAAAGAGGTAAGATTTTTTGTTTGTATTTTTGTTTGTAACGAATAAACTCAAAAACGACTGGACTGATCTGAAAAATACTTTCACCGGTAGGAACCTACACTATCCGCGGGTGACTTAAGCCACAGAATAGATAATAGTACTACGTACAGAAGTTCCACTCCGCAAAATCAATTAAAGAAATAGGGACTCTCGCTACGATACAATAAGGTGCAATTCAGCTCGCACAGCGCACACAACTACAGATATATTTGCCTCTCTTTCTATCGCTAGCGGCGCTCGTGCCGGTTGCTTGAGACGAAGATACCGGCCGGGCAGGTCAGTGGGACCCCCCTGCTTAAGCTATGTTTTTTTTTTTGGATAAAATAGGGGTTCTTACAAAAACCCGTGCGAATCTGGGACCGGGCGCTAGTCAATAATCAAATCACAAGTTAAGAGCGCGCATTCCGTCCACTAGCGCCGCCATTTGAACGAGAGTGATAACGTAGATAAAATAATGTTCTATTACACATTAGAATAGACGATGAAGTATATTTATTTATATCGCTTTGTTAACATTTCAAATGTTTAGACTATAACTAGCTTCTGCCCGCGGCTTCGCCCGCGTGACCTACTAACAATTAGCATATTTTTCTTCAGAAGCAAATTCCGGTCCGGTCCGGTTCCATCCAGTAAAATCAGGTCCGATCCGGTCCGGTCGGTCCGGTCCTTATGAGGAACCTACATGCCAAAATTGGAATATCTGGATCCAGCGGTTTGGGATGTGCGTAGATATACCCTCGCAACTTCCTTTGGCGTATATCTCGCTTAGCCGTGAAAATTTTGAAAAATCCTTTCTTACACACACCCCTAGATGTCGTCAGGAACCTACATTCCAAATTTGGAATCTCTGGACCGAGCGGTTTGGGCTGTGCGTCGATATATAGTTAAGTCAGTCAGCCAGTCAGGACTTTGAATTAATAAATACAATTTTAAGTTTCAGTTAAAGCACAGACGAACGAAGGCGGAGCTTTAAGAATTTTGTGTGGTGACCTAATACGTCTCTGTTACTCGGAGGCATGATTAATATTACCATCCTTATTATTAGGTGCGAGCGTGGCACTTTGTGGACTTGTGAGAGGGCGACATAGATAGGTAACAGGTCATTGTACGAAATTCTTTGTGCTTCGTGTCTGTACTTAAGAGAGGACATAATTTAAAAGTGTAGATAATCTTACTTTGCTTCATTCAGATATTGTACCGCCTTTTCATTTTCGCCAAGATCGTGATGGCACATTGCCATTTCTGCCACGGAGTAGGGCACCAGGAACGTATCTTCACGAATATCATTCTTAAGGCTGTAATATTAAAACGTCACAAATGAGATTATTGAGAGTAAAAAAGAGATTCTAGGTACTGTCGTGGCGTAATTTGAATGTTTGTTCAGTTTTGTGCCATAATTTTTTTATAGAAAGCAGAATTGGAAGGGGAAGGCCGAGAAGAGCTTACAAGGATCAAGTCAAAGAAAAAGCAGGCGTCGTGTTTTATGGAGAGGTAAAAAAGCTGTCATAAAGGAAAACGGAGATTGCTACACCCACAAGAGCGCAGCTCTTAAATTTAGAAGAAATATTTTTTGATTGTACTAGGCACATTATGAAGGGTACAGACAGACTGCTGAGACGTAACATGAAAGGAATATTTAAGAATAAGAATATAGTGTGACGCAACGCAGTGTTTAGTTCCTCCATCGATCGCGACTGCACGAGTTGAGTGTACGGTTGTTCGCGTAAGGCGGTAATTCTGTTACAAGGATCAAGCTACGTTGGAGCTCGATGGCGTCGCTGTGTGTCGCATTCTAATAAGAACACGCAAGTCAAGAGACGTCGGCCCTAGTCAGTGTTTCGTTATCTCGAGCTTCTCCGTGCTTCGGAGGGCACGTTAAGCCGTCGGTCCGGACTGTTATTGGTAGATTACAGTCGTTAAGTCAAGTCTGTGGCCTTCTGGCGGCTTGAAAACACCGGCCTCTGCCAATCCGCATTGGAGCAGTGGCAGAGTACGCTCTAGTCCCCTTCAATTGAAGTGAGACCCGTATCCCAGCAGTGGGATGATTAAGGGTTTATTTGATGATGATGATGACATGTTATGTTACAGCAGTCAGCACCCGGCAATGTTATACTCACAACATGACAGATTTGAGTTTGTCTAAAGCCAGTCTGGGGAGACGCATGGCGCGTAGACAGCAGCCGTGCAGGTAACAAATGAGTGCCCGGTTGTCCGCATCGTATCCTGCCATCCAAGTCTGCGATCCAGCTTCCATAATAGAGCGACGCTTCTCAATCACCTTTATAAGAGATCATAGTCAAGGTTTTTAAAAAGGTTCTCAAAATTTCGGCTTTTTTATTTTTAAAAATTAATATTCGTTTTCACCAACGTTTCTTAGCGGTAAGAAATGGACTTACGTCATCTAATGTCATACAAATTTAGTTAGGTTATTTCACGCTAAGAGGTGTTGGTAAATACGGGTATAAAAATATATAAATTATATTAATGAAACATTTTAAACCTAGATAGATAAACAGCGAGATGCAAAATCGCATTTTAATGTTAATTTTTCAATAAATCTTTATTCTGTTCTTCTTCTTTAATTTGACAGTGACGGCAATCATTTTTTGTGTCATTAACTTTGTAATGATCTTATGCAACGCACTCAAGTTTTACTATCGATGAAAAATAAGTAAGAAAAAAAAAACGAGTAGGTTAGGCTCCTTTAACTACTTTCTACTAAGTCTAATTTCATTTTTATTAAATTCGTCGTAAGTCCCAAGACAGCTGTAGTTTCTCCACCGAGATGTCAATTAGCTTTATTGCTTATTGCCAATCTGATGTCGCCGTTGTTAATCCTGGCTATACAGGAGACACAGCGGTGAGAATGTGACAAAGTAAATTTTTGTTATTCAAATGGTATTACAATCTATATGTAATATGTACCAACCTTAAGGATATTTTGAGCGGCATCCTGATTATTGGACAGGATATGGAACATGTTCCAAAGACACAGCAGCTCCACAGCAGGAAGCACCAATTGACCTCCCTGTGCTTGGTAGCGCGCGCAACGTTTTATCACAAATTTCTCCATCGGTAGTGACTTGCCAGCAATCCTCTGTTTGAAGTTTGGAGCAATCCTATTACCAATAAATAAACATAAATATTGCCGCTTAAAACAAAACAAGAACGACTGAGTAAGGGAGACAGTTCAATACAATAAGGCAATGTCTCGTTTACACAATGGTTTAAGGATAGTTATAAATTGTCGTAGTACGGCCCCTGGACTAATAACACTACGGCATTTAGCCTCATTTAGCCTAAAATAAGCAATGTTAAGATACAGACGTACAAGGATGTTAATGAACGTGAGTGACGTTTGTAGGAGGTCGTTACTGTGCCATATTTTCATACATTTTGTCAAAGGCGAACCGCCGAAAAGTGACATACATATATATACATATGAACGAGAGTTGTAGTTTCAATTTCGGCCACGTTCATAAAGATTTTTGTAGCACTATAGCTATAAATTGTCTAAAAAATAAATCAGATATATTGTCGAAAAAAAAAAACAGGCAGCTTTTGAGCCTGCGCTACACGTTTTGATACATTGGTGGTCAAGAAGATTTTAAACCACTGTCTGCACTGTTATAATGTCAAACCAATGCAAAATCTGTTGATTTGAATTTGCTTTCAGCAAAAAGGCGTTTAGGCCTATGTCCAGCAGTAGACTTCTTGTGGCTGAGATGATGATGATGAATAAGGCCGCTTTAAATTTACACTAGCCTGTACCTGAATAAGGCTGCTTTAAATTTACACTAGCCTGTACCTGAATAAGGCTGCTTTAAATTTACACTAGCCTGTACCTGAATAACGCCGCTTTAAATTTTCACTAGCCTGTACCTGAATAAGGCTGCTTTAAATTTACACTAGCCTGTACCTGAATAAGGCTGCTTTAAATTTACACTAGCCTGTACCTGAATAACGCCGCTTTAAATTTTCACTAGCCTGTACCTGAATAAGGCTGCTTTAAATTTACACTAGCCTGTACCTGAATAAGGCTGCTTTAAATTTACACTAGCCTGTACCTGAATAAGGCCGCTTTAAATTTTCACTAGCCTGTACCTGAATAAGGCTGCTTTAAATTTACACTAGCCTGTACCTGAATAAGGCTGCTTTAAATTTACACTAGCCTGTACCTGAATAAGGCCGCTTTAAATTTTCACTAGCCTGTACCTGTATAAGGGGGCTTTAAATTTACACTAGCCTGTAACTTTATGTCTAATGTTTATGTACTACTTTACTACCAGATACTTGGTACGAAAGCTCCAAATAAAAGTCTGATCTATATATATGTATTTAAAAATGAATTGCTGTGCATTTGTCTCGCTAAAACTCGAATATTGTGGAAGTTCAGGGAATGTTAAACGGTTAGATAATATTGAAAAATTGTGAGAAAAATACTAAAAACGATTTTATTTTTCCATACAAACACTACGCAGGCGTAGTTAAGCGGGTCAGCTATTTTAAAATATAAATCGTTATGAAATAAACGTGGATTCGTTTTCCAACATCTTATATAAGAAAAAGTGAACGGTGAATACCTTAGCAGCTCGGCGCACTGCATGCGTTCATTGACTGAGATTTTTTCACCTAATTCCAGAAGTAAAACTGCTTTAGTGTACGAATATATAGTACGGGACCACGTGCTCTCTTCTATGAGTTTGTCCGCATAGAACGCCGCGAGTCGCCACTCCACTATCAGACTGGAAATAAATATACAGGGATAAATCACACAGATTGAGCTAGCCCCAAAGTAAATTCGAAACTTGTGTAATGGGATATTAACTAAACGATACTATATTTTATAACAAATACATATAAACATAAACATCCAAGACACGAGACCAATCAGAAAAAGTTCGTTTTTCTTCATGACCCGACCGGGATTCGAACCCGGGACCTCCTGGGTGGCGGGCCGGCATGGTAACCATTACGCCACGGAGATCGTAATAATAATTATCTAAATAAATAATACGTAAATTCTTCACAATTCACACAGCGCCACCTGCTGGGTTATTTTGTAACGAAATAGCGATTTTAATTTCAATTTTGTGTAATTTCAATTTAAAATTAACAGTAAATCCCAATTCGTTCTCTTGAAACTTTATACTTTAATATGTTAGTGTACAATCCGATTTCATTTAGTTATCATTAACGAGAGGTAGGGCACAGCGGATAATCCGCTCAAATCGGAGCAGCTCTTCTGGGGAAGGACCTCCACCTTACAGAAGATCGTAGCCAAATAACATTAGTCTCGGTCATGTTATGTTCCTACGGTGAGTAAGGTCTCCAGAGCTCAAATTTTTACAGGGTCGGCAACGCGCGAGAGATGCCCCCGGTATTGCAAGTGTCCATAGGCTACGGTGACTGCTTAGGTACTATCAGGCAGGCCATATGCTTGTTTGCCACCTTAGTGGTATAAAAAACATAAATCTTCTCTTGGTTTGCAATTAGCGACACCGAGTTTCAGGAATACATGAGTAGTATAGTAACTAACAGGGAAAGTTGGGAGGGTTAGCAACGTGTGAGTGATACCCCCGGTATAGCAAGCGTCTATAGGCTGCGGTGCTGCTTACCATCAGGCGTGCCGTATGCTTGTTTGCCACCTTTGTGGTATAAAAAAAAAGTTTAGTATTTAGTTAAAGCTAGTTTAGTCTCTCAAGAGTACCTAAACGTAGCAATCCAATATCGCTCAGGATTTGTTTCGAGAGTAGCCTAGCTGGTCCCAAAGTAAGCTAGCCTTATGCGGGTTGCAGATCAAGAGATAAGCAAAGTTAGTTACCGTTAGTTTTACATACATTACGCGTTGTGGTCTGCACCTAAGTATGAAAAATCATATCAGCTATGCAGACTAAGCTAAACTAAGTTAGCAATGACTTAGCTTAGCTCTTGGTCTGCAACCCGCTTTAACCTTGTGTTATGGTTACCAAAATACGGATATATTATTGTAAAACATCTTTAGATATAAAAGAAAGTGTTAGTTACACCATTTATAACTAAAAAATGGCTGAAGCGATTTGGCTGAAAATTGGTGGAGACGTAGCTTAGAACAAGAAGGACATAGGATACTTTTTATCCCGTTAGGGTAGGGTAGGGGTAGGATAAGGGTAGGGGTAGGGTAGGGGTAGGATAAGGGTAGGGGTAGGGTAGAATAGTGCCTCTAAGGCGGAACAAAGTTTACCGGGTCGGCTACTCTATACTAATATTATAAAGAGGAAAGATTTGATTGTTTGCATTGAATAGGCTCCGAAACTATTGGACCGATTTCAAAAATTCTTTCACCAGTAGAAAGCTACATTATCAGGGAGTGACATAGGCTATAGGTTTTCCCGAAATGAAAATTGTGGTTCCCACGAGAACGGGTCTGGAACTTCACGCGGACGAAGTCGCGGGCAAAAAAGCTAGTATATTTATAAAACAACAAGACTCGGGACACAAATGTCACCACATAAATTATTGCCACGAGCGGGAATGGATCTCGCGCCCTCCTCTCACACATATTTATTTCGGGATTCGAACCTGCTAGCCATTCGATCAGTAAATAGGTAACTTACCCATTAGTCCACATAACTTCCCAGTAACATAAGTGGCGGAATTGTTGCCAGGTGTGCTGGGCGCTTATAGCACAGTCGTAAGAGTGCATGGCCGATATAAACAGCCCCCGCAGTAGGTCGAGGCGGCCTTTGAATATCAGGAACCACACACTGTTCGGGTACATCTGTATTGTATAAATAATATAGTTATCTTGGGTTAACGGTATTTGCTTTTCAAAAATATATTTGTCTACAAGACCATTACCGGCCGGACCCAATATGTGATCTCAATCCTTTTTTTCTATGTCAGATTGAAAAAGTCACATTGCGCGTCTCTATAACCAATCAATGTAATATTTGATGTACTTTTAATCTATGGAAGTAAACTACGAATCGATACTTCCGTCAATCATGAAGAATCATCGATAGTGAATTGGGATCGCAGGTCGGGCCTAAATAGTCATGATTTTTTATTTAAATAGGCTTATTGCAAGCTTTTTCGAAACGTCACAATGTTTGAAGAGATGTAGGGCACAGCGGATAGTCCGCTCAAATCTGAGCAGCCCGTCTGGGGAAGGACCTCCACCTTGCAGCAGATCGTAGCCAAATAGCATTGGTCTCGGCCATGTTGTGTTCCTACGGGAGTAAGGTCTCCAAAGCTCTACTGCAACGCGTGAGTGATACCCCCGGTTTTGCAAACGTCTATAGGCTACGGTGATGCTTACCATCAGGCGGGCCGTATGCTTGTTTGCCACCTTTGTGGTATAAAAAAAAATGTTTTCTTACACCACCACTTCAGACGGCACTACTAAAAATAACTAGCAGGAAACATGTACTTGGTCTTTTAAAATGGTACTTATAAAAGCTTCATCAATCAACCTATAATCCCACTGCTGGGATACGTGTCTCCCTTCAATCGAAGGTGATAAGAGCGTACTCTGCCACGCTGCTCCAATGCGGATTGGCAGAGGCCGGTGTTTTCAAACCGCCCAAAGGAAACCGACTTGGCTTAACGACTGTCATCCATCGACAACAGCCGGGACCGACGACTTAACGTGCCTTCCGAAGCACGGAGCAGCTTGAGTTAACGAATAAAAGCTTTAACTACATTTATATGTAGCAAAAAACATTAAAACAATATTAAAAAAAAAAAAAAAAAATATTTCACCAACAAGATTTAAAACTACAGCTAGATGACGAGACCTCCTTTTAGGCACTATTAATGCCTGTGCCAGGAGATCCCGCTCTTCCGAACCTTATTTAATTTTGTGCTACAAAAAAAAGTATAATGTGTTTTTGTGTTTGTGTTTGTGTAGGTGAAGAGTACATACAATACAATATGGTATATTAAAAATAAAAATATAAAAACACACAATTTAAAATAATAAAGAAACAATCCATACTAATATTATAAATGTGAAAGTGTGTTTGTTTGTCCTCCCTGTACGTCGAAAGTAATGAACGAATTGATATGATTTTTTTATTGATGATAGTTTAAAGTCTGCAGAGTGACATAGGCTACTTTTTCCCACGGGATAAAGAGATTGCCATGGGAAAAATTATTGAAATTTTCTCTTGACCACGCGGGCGGAGACGCGGGTAACAGCTAGTTATTAATTAAAAAAGAAGCGTATTAATATACTGGTATACCTAGCAAAAGTAGACTTCTGTTTGGAGTCTGTGCCAAACACATTGATTGCTTTAAATTAACGGTAATAATTGGTAACATTAATTAAAGATTTTTTGTTTAATATTTAGTACTAACCGTTAGTAATTTGTCTAGAATTTCCTCGCAGACGTTCAAGTCCCCTTGAGCACCAATAAAGTGACAGATGACCAGGTGGTATCCCAGTAGCGAGAGGTCGCATAAGATGGATCGAATTCCCGGTGCGCGAGAACCAGCCTGCAGTCCCGCTAAGCCAAGCGCCTGAAAAACAATATGGTACATATAAAAGCTATCAAATTTTAGTTTAGTTTAAATCAATTTTCAACATTTTAAAACTTCGGGCGGTTTGAAAACACTGCCAATCCGCTTTGGAGCAGCGTAGCAGAGTACTAATCATTTTCGATTGAAGGGAGACCCGTATCCATGCAGTGGGATGATTATTTATTTATTTATTTTATACATGCACAATACAGCATTATAAAAAAACATTAAAAAAAAAGATACAAAATTATGACAGGCTAATTGTAAGACCAGAAACTAGTGCAAACAACATGTTAAGCGTAAGTTTGAACATATATGAGTTACAATAAAAAACAAAGGTAAAATAAAAAAGAATAACAATAGACCAACATACAAAAATAAATAAAAATAATTAACAATAAATAAATAAAATATATAAGACTAGTGAAACCCGCGCAACTTCGTTTGCGTTTATTTATTTATACACAGCAGTCCTATTATTCCCGTTCCCATGGGAATTTCGGGATAAAAAGTACCCTATATGTTATTCCAGGTTATAATCTACCAGTGTACCAAATTTCATTCAAATCCGTTCAGTAGTTTTTGCGTGAAAGAGACACAAACATCCATACATCCATACATACACACATCCTCACAGACTTTCGCCTTTATAATATTAGTTAGTAGGATATATAAATACTTAAGGGGTATACATATTAAGGGGTCAAGTAACTAATTCTGTTTTTAAAACTTTGAAATGTTGATTAGGGGTTGATTATGATGATGATGGATTATAAATACCTTATTGCCTGAAAAGCCGACAAACTCCAACAAACTAATTATTTTGGGCGGCAGCAGCGATATCATTAAGTTAAACATCGCAATGCCAAGCTTCACGCCGCTTTCAAAGTGAACCCTAGCGATGGCACACTCCCATTGTTTCTTCTCTAAGATCTTACCACATTCCCTAGAAAATGATTAAAATTATTAGATGGCCTTGCTTCATTTCACGAGTATCTTCTTAATTATCGTACGACGTCCAGACGCCGCCGTGCCGACGACAGCGTGTAATACTGGGTACAGACTTGCGAAACATAGCATGTAAATGTGACAGAATTCTTATAGTGTGGACTTCCTGCGCGCACGAACCGAGCACTCAACCCCTGCTCGCCTCGCAAGAAAACACAGCGCTGCGTCCACACTATGAAATGCTCGTTTCATTACATTACATTACGCAAATGTGTACTCAGCATAAGAGACAACATTGATTGATACATTTATACACATCGTGACGCTGTAGACCACAGACTAGCTTTTATTTTGCACATACATAGTGTTATTAGCCTGAGCTATCCCATGTAGTGTTATGTGCCTAAAAAACATTGCGTATCACATATATCGTGCGTGTAAAGAGTGACTTATTTAGTTTGGTTTAAATACTCGTAAAAAAACAGGACAGATTTTGGACGTCGGTCGCTACTAGTTTGACGTCCATATAATTGGCCACTCGACCTGATAATTTATTATCCTTCCTGTATCATGTTAAGAAATATATATTTACTTGTAGGTGTTGTAGCAGCTCTTAACTTTGAGTGTAGCTCGAATGAATCCAGTGAGGTCCTCCCCTTCAATGATTGTCATGGCGGCTTGCAAAAGCAAAGCTTCTGCGTAACATAACTCAGCATGAGCTTCCAGATCTGAATAAGTATTATAATCCGTCTAAAAAAAATGAAAAAAATTTTTTTCAAAAGTACTTCTTAACTTTTTTTACTCTAGTGACTGTTATTTTCGCTCTTTCGTCAGGAAGTCAGAATAAATCGAAAATAACATAAATCACCTCGAGTCATTTACCAGTTCGTTCACAAGTTACCATTATTATTTTATATATATACCTCTCTAACCCCTTAACATTAAAGTTCAACACTATTGTCCTCTCAATTCAAGACAAACATTATATGCTTGACAACGCCTGGGACACCGAGGTGATCTAAGGTAAAAGCTATCATACATTCTTGACTAAACCCCAAACTATATATACCAATAATTAAATCGGTACAGCGATTTATAGGTTATTTATAGACAAATTAAAGTAACAATCTGAAATATATTATAGCCCATAGTAAGACCTATATCCACACTATCCAGCCTATCTTTATGAACTTTCGCGTTTTTGTTTGTTATATAAACATAAAATAGAAACTTTTTATTATGAGATAGACAAATTTAGATGGTACTGGATGGATTACCAAGCCACTGCTTCGTCTTTTTTCCAGATAAAATCCAAGGGCAAAAATATTATTATTATTCAGTCATACATTTTGTTTCCGCAATCAGACTCAATCGTTCTCCCATTAGTGAAATGAACGTTGCGTAAACAATTTGGCTATTAGAAAAAATCAATTGACCGAATATAATATATGTACAATATTCAATATTCATAGATATTCATACATTATTATGCTTTGTCATTACAAGGCCCTTATTATAATATTGCATTTAACGCGCTGTAATCGCGATGACAGCCACTGCGCAACCAACCCACGCAGTGTTTAATGTTAATAAACAAGAAAACAACCCCGAATATTAATCAAGTAGGTAGTTTTTAATTTTATATGTACTATGCTCTCGAGTGGAATCGTGCGTTGATAATTACAAATAAAAAATAAAAAAACACATCAAATAAGTCTAAGCAACACACATAAATTCGAATTGGTCGACGCACGAACACCGACCAATTCACATATTTACAAATTATTAATCAACTAGCGAAACCCGCGCAACTTCGTTTGCGTGTATCCCGCTTTCCCGTGGGAATTTTGGAATGTATGATACTTTAAAACCTTCCCCTTGAATCACTCTATCAATTAAAAAAAACCGCATCAAAATCCGTTGCGTAGTTTTAAAGATTTAAGCATACAAAGGGACATAGGGACAGAAAAAGCGACTTTGTTTTATACTATGTAGTGATTATCTTTTCTTACTAAATAGGTAGGTACTTATATAAACTTTTTGTTCTACATGACATAATGGAAGTTGTAAAAAAAAACGATTATTTTATTTTTTTAGTAGTGCAAACACACTTTTTCGGCATTAATGCGTTTTCCTTGCGAATTAACCGCCACCAGTGTGTATTACGCTTAATTACCAATGAATATACATTTACAAGTAATGTTTATTAATTTAAATACATTATTTCAGAATTTTAACAAAATGTTTATTTTTTTTATTTACGAGTTAAATGCATTGTTTCTAAGCATCTTCATAACATCACATCTCACATTCGTGATATCATAGTGACATTGTTTGTTCTTGATAACACAAAACAATAAGATTCTGAACCTATCGGTGTGAATTGTAAAATATTATGTGTTTACAACACAAAATACTTATGTGTATTCATATGGAAAACTTTTATCCCATGGGATAAAAAGTAGCCTATGTCAAGTCAGAAAGATATGTTGTTCAAGATAGGTAGGGCACAGCGGATAATCCGCTCAAATCGGAGCAACCCGTCTGGGGAAGGACCTCCACCTTACAGAAGATCGTAGCCAAATAGCATTGGTCTCGGCCATGTTGTGTTCCTACGGTGAGTAAGGTCTCCAGAGCTCCACTTGGGGGGGTTGGGAGGGTTGGCAACGTTAGTGATACCCCCGGTATTGCTTACGTCTATAGGCTACGGTGACGGCATACCATCAGGCCGACAATATGCTTGTTTGCAACCTGTGTGGTATAAAAGAAAAAAAAATGCTTCTCCCTTCGTTTTTGTTTTCTATATGGGTTAGGATTTCGGTCGGGTCATGATTAAAAACGAACTTTTTCTGATTGGCCTGGGTCTTGAATGTTTATCTATACATATATGTTTTTGTTATAAAATGTAGTATCGTTGAGTTGGCCCGTTCGCACACAAGGCGACGCAAGTCTCCGATACTCGACGATTTAGTATCCAAACGACTACCGCTATACAAGTCCATTGAGGTTCGTAGGTACACTCGCGTCGTTGGATGCTAAAATCGCCGAGTATCGGAGACTTGCGTCGCCTTGTGTGCAAACGGGCTTAGTATCCCATAACAAGTCTCGAACTTACTTTAGGGTTTACTCAATACTGTGTGATTTGTCCCTATATATTTATTTATTGTCTTATATATTATATTTATATGAGCTATTTTGTTAAAAATGTTGTAATACCTTTTTAATTATAGTGCCAAGACTCTCGACGAGTGTGTAGTTCTTGCGCTGCTGGTTGCAAAGATTGATGCACGACTTCAGTGCCGCCAGGGCGCTGTCGATTTGGGCGTGGTCGAAAGTCAACATCGCAGGGATGAATTCAAATATCGCCGTCCCCAAACTATGATACAATGAAGTTTGACACCTGAAAAGCGTTAATTTATTTTAATATCCCATTTTATTCGAAATCTGATTAAGGCATTTTTTTTAAAACATTGAAGACAGGTCTGGTCGAGTGGCTAGCAATGGTCACTTTATCTCGAGAGACGCGGATTCGAATCCTTGTCGAATCGAATTCGCAAGGCAAACATATTTTGTGCGCATGAACTGAACATGTCTGTTTGCACTGGTATTTATTTAAAAAAAAAGTATTTATGTATATCAGCAATTTATCAGCAACCTAGTACCCCATAGTACAAGCTTAGTTGCTTAGTTTGGAACTAGATGTCTTGTGTGATTCGTTTTTTGTTTATGCACACAAATAGTCCTCAATTAATAGCACAAAAGGTGAACGCACACTTATCCGAGCCGAACGCGTCGAACGAATCGAAGTCAAGGAGACCTCGCACACAGAAGAATGGACCGCGCCGAAAGAATCGACCGAAAACAATGACGAAGTAGTACTCGCGCGTTGCTTTGTTCTACGCAACTGATAAAATGCGAGCGTATCGGTCGAGTCGATCGCATAAGCCGCGCCGAATCTGATGACGTCATCCGAATTCATCTAGGATTTCTATTCCAGATTCGAACGATTCGACGCGGAAAGGTGTGCGAGGTTTCATGAGATTTCATATACAGAATTCTAAAATTCGTTTCGTTCGAGTCGTTCGACTCGGATAAGTGTGCGTTCACCTTAATTGTGTAAGGAATGATGCAATAAATATTAACCTACAGAGAATTTTTACTGTATCTATTAAAAAAAAACAGGTTGAACGAGGAATCTAATAAAATAATACAACAACACCCAGTACAGTTTCATGCATAATCCATATAATTTAGAATCCAGTGACCTGAAAATTAACTCACCATGGTTTCATAACACTCATGGCTCCATCCAAATCATTGCAGAAAAATTTTCTAATAGCCACTTCGCATTCGTCCAGGGATGTGAGAAGATCCATGTTACAGCTTGAAAAATAGAAGAAGTAATCGTTAAAATGATTTTTAAAAAAACACCACTTGTGTACTTCCTACAACTGTAAAAAAATTAGGCTTTTTCATTCTAGATTAAAAATGTAACGAACAAATGTAATTGTCAAGGTGACATATCTAAGGTTTTTTTTTCTTATTTAATGGCTTCTGTCGTGTCTTAGCGACACATAGACCATTTCGCCAATGTCGAGTATTACAAATGAACACTTTTTAGTAAAAAAGTACACTTTATAAAGGCAACGTGGTACGGTGAGGATCCGAGGTTGCCATCTTGACGAACTTCGTTGACAAGGCGGCGATCTCGAATCCTATCTAAGGTATACGAAACAATTTTATAATATTGAATGTTATGTGTAATTGTGCGCGCCTCAGCATGACCAATTTGTAATAGTAGATTAATCATAGACAAATGAAGTTTTAAGAAATAAAACCACATGAGTAAATAAACTGACGGAACAGAGACTTCACTCGCCGAGGACACGCACACAAGCATGTGTACGTGACGAGCGCTTTGAGGACACGCAATACACGCCTCATGCTTGTGTGCGTGTCCTCGGCGCGCGACGTTGTATGGAAGTGAAGCCTCTGTCCGTCAGTTTATTTACTCATGTGATAAAACTTACAGTTTCATAAAAGTTTCATAAAATAAATCCTTTTTTATTTTGGCATATTGAAAGTATTTCACATGTTACGAATTTATGCTGAAAATCATTTTAACGTCCAGACGTCATTGGCTTCTGAATTCTTGTTCGTTGCAATTAGCCAGGGTCATGTAATATGATATAATAATATGTCGATAGGTATATCATTCAAAGTAGCGTAGGTTTTCATTTTGTATCGAATGCAAGGGCGTAGCCAGGATTCTATATTTGGTATGCTAACAAAGTTATGGAACAAATTTTTTTTATGGCTACCCAGCCCGTATCTCGCTACGCCCGTATATACAGTCTCTGAGTAGAGAGAAGAAAGATATGATAGCAAAATTTCTGCAGATATGGCCGATTTTGAAGTCAACACGATAATGCACTTTTATTCCTGATCATTTGCCGTTGTTACAACTATGATTCCAGCAACTATAGTCCATTCACGATTATTTTATATATAGTTGTTTTGTTGGCTATGACTGCAAGAGCGGTCCGTCTCTATGTTGATCAGTGGCTAACTGCTCGAGCAGTCCGTCTATGTCGGCTCACACATTATTTCATATTTATTTTATTTACCTAGAAAAAAAGGCGGACACCATCACTGAAAAAGTGAAGCACCCATAGTAAGCCACCTTGCGTGTACGTACGAACCGGCCGGCTTCCTATGGTGTGAATGTGTGCGTGCCGGCCAGCCATTTCACACTCACACATAGTTACGCAGTCGCCATTAGGGTGTTTCAATTCTTTCTTAGCAAGATTTCGTCCGCTTTTTTCTAGGTCCATGGTTTTAACCCTGTTTTTACATTCAGTCAGAGGTAAAGTAACTTTGAACGGACTGTAGTGGAAAGTGACGTTTGTGTTACGTGTTTGCCACCGTAGTGGAATAAAAAAAATGTTTTTACTTATAAACTTACGTTGGCTGTTCTTCAGCTGCATCATGGAAGTCATCCTATTGACAAAATAGCAAATGATTATTACAAAAATGGCATATAACAGATCTTGAAATACAGGTATTTTTGGAAACCGGTAGCATTGGCCTTGGTGTGATATCAGATCAGATGTATTTCCTGTACTTCCGGTATCAAATGTTGTATTTATATTATCACTTTCTAATCATAGAATTGATTATTAATCATATAAATTAATCGTAATACGTAAATAGGTAGAAATAATCGGAATCTTACATTATGTATTTAGTATTTACATTGTTATTCTGTTAAACTGCAGTGTACCTACATACGTTGTTTAATATTTGTCTAAGACCTAATGTAATAATGTTATGAAGAGCGGGGTTTTCTACCATTAGTTAATTTTTTTACTTAAATGGACATATCACCGCTATGTAGAACTGTTAATTAAAATAAAGATTTTGTTTATTATTTATTTATTTTTATTACAGGTCACCCCAATGTTATTGTAATGTCATTGTACATTGGTGTGACCTGTCATAATGTAAATGTTAAGGCACGGTTTCCACCAAAGCGGAGAGAGAGGAGAGGAGATGTCTTAATTTTCTATAGAATCTCGTGCAGCACACGAGCAAGCGAGCGCGGCGACCGGAAATGTATGTAGCCGGGCGGCACATCTCTCCTCTCCGCTTTGGTGGAAACCAGGCCTTATGGGCAATGTAAATAATTTTATTGAAAGAAACAAACTAAGAAAGAAGAAAGAAGGTAGTTTAAAAAATTAAAAGTAAAAAAAATATATTTAAAAACAAGCTTTTATTTAATTGCGCTAAAAAGAATAAAATAAACTTTTCTTTTAAAACTTTTACTATCAACTTAAAAGGCCATGGCCCTCACTCAATGCAGAAGGGCTGTAGGAAAGATCTGGGGATTGAAACCTAACATCTGCCAGTGGATATACAAAGCTATCATACTTCCAAGACTACTCTATGGAGCGATTGTATGGTGGCATAGAGCCAACATTTCATCGAACCAACGTGAGCTGAGGAAAGTACAAAGGGCTGCTAATCTAATGACCACGGGTGCCATGACGTCAACACCGACGATGGCACTGGATATGGCCCTGGGACTTCATCCGGTACACACTGAGGTTAAAAGAAGAGCAGCAGAGCAATAGTACAGGAT
Organism: Endotricha flammealis; assembly: GCA_905163395.2. Taxonomy (NCBI): domain Eukaryota; kingdom Metazoa; phylum Arthropoda; class Insecta; order Lepidoptera; family Pyralidae; genus Endotricha; species Endotricha flammealis. The sequence goes on along the minus strand of LR990852.1, from coordinate 13,222,756 downwards.
CACTGCCTGTAAATAATGGAAGTTACGGAGTACGGACCAAGGTCATGCTGCGATAGAAGACGCATTGAGGAGAGACATGTCACTACTTATGACAAATAACGACCTAATCAAGAAACAAAAGATCGATCTAAGAACAAGAAGTATAGAATACACATAGGTAAAAGATCAGATTGGGAAATTGATACATCGGGTTCCTAGCTCATCTGTCACACAGATGGATCCAGAATGAGAAGCACAGGATTAGCTGGAGCAGGGATACACATACCCATTAATCCGGCTAAAGATGTGGTCCTAGCATTGGGTACGTATGCCAGCGTCTTACAAGCGGAGGTTCAAGCTATAAAAGAATGTGCAGAAATAGTGCTGACCGACTCTAGGATAGAGGCGTAATGCACCATTATCTATTCAGACAGCCAAGCGGCAATCAGAGCACTGGCCAAGGTAGAGACCGTATCAGGGCTGGCCAAGGAGTGCAAATCTGCTCTCAATAAACTTGCCGAGGTAACGACGGTCACTGTAGCATGGGTTCCAGGCCATCAAGGAACATTAGGGAATGAAAGTGCACTGGCAGTAGCCTGTTTGTGATAAACTCGCGCAAGCTTCCGCGAGAAATTGCGCCTTTGACCGAGTTCAAGAATATTTTAGACTGTGCAGAAGAAAACGATTGGTTCGAAAAATGATGACTGGTATCGTACTAATACCACAGAGTACTAATAATTATGTAATTAATTGATTCGCAAGAAAAAATAATAGTAAATACTTACCACGTCATCAAAGTCTTCTGTAGCAAGTGGAGGAATACCAGGCGCCCGTAGCAACGAGGGTGCGGGCGCAGTTTGTTGTTGAAGAGCCATTATACCTGAAATTATGTCAATTATTAGAGAAAGATGCACCTATTAAACTGTAACTAATAAACTCAAAAACAATTCTAAAATTATTTCTGAATGAAGGCCTTAACTTATTTTGAATATTCATCCGACTCTATACGGACCATGAATGAACACGAACTACTATAATTATAATCTTAATTTTATTGATATAATGAAGGGCAATGACATAAGAATGCATGAGACGTGTAATATGAACTGAACAATTTAATTAAAAGAATGCTACATTGTCCCTGAGTAACATATGCTATACATATTACTCCCGAGCGGGACGGGTCGCTAGTTTTTATTAGAAAACTATGGACCTGTTTATCAAACGAGGTAATTTCAAAAACTACTAATTCGATTTGAATATTTTTGTATTTGATACTCATATTATTAAGGATGGGAACAGTTAGTCTAATGACCCTCAAGAGAGAAGCCTTGTTTTAGAAACGAAGGTGCTACTGTATTGTTTGGAACTTGAGGGTTGTTCGTTTCTTTGCGTATTGTTATTACGGAAGCCCTTTATGTGTTGTTTGTTTTATTAAAGTCAGGTTTAACCTACCTGTTACGCGGTCGCGGTTACGAGATGGACCGTGAAAATAACAGGGACTTCGACAAACCATCTTTCTGTGTTATTAAAAATATTGCAAACAATTCTTCCGTTATTAAAAATATTTTAAAACTTATCGGATTGTCCTTTAAGACTTTTAGCGATTTTTGTATTAGCTCTTCTACAATAGATCACTTTATTTTTACTTCCACTTCCTTTTGAGTTTGGGAAACAAAAAGATATCATATGGGACCGATTCACCATGATTTATCACCGGGAAATAGCCTGAAGTCGACGAACTCCTTACTACAGTGTGAGAATCCAAGGGACTTTGGCTGTAACTCTTCTCATGTGTAAATATTTGGATAAAAATTCTCAGAGTTTGAAATCTCATAGAGTTGAACAATGGTTAGGCGAGGGGCGTGAACGGAGTTGGCCTTCAAGTGGCATTTCTCCAGTCTTAAAATGACTCGTAAACAAATTTTACTCAAAGAAAAATATAAGCAGTTTTGCAGGTTTCCGTTGACCGATTTCCCTAACAGAAAATAAAATTACACCGTCCCACATTGCTCTCGACAATTAGCCGTCACGTTTTCAGCGAAATGGGGAAGTTGTTACACTAGGAAAATTCCATGGACGAACTGCACTCACAGCGACATAAATTCTTGATGTTTACGCGTCATTAGAAAAATGACTTAATAGACACAGGTCCTCGCCGCTCGGCTTTCTTTCCTTTACATCTCTGGTCAAAAAGTCACCTTTGCAGACACAGTAATACCACACTAACGTCACTCACTACCATGCGAACAGTGGTGCGGTGTCTACGTGCGGTGAGTTCATATAAAATGTATGAAAAATTGAGTTTTATTATTGCCGCATGTGGTCTTATTGAACTAATAACTAACAGTAGGCATATTTTACTACCAAAATGAATATATCCTAAGCTTATGGTATGTTAACTGTGGAAGAGTTATAAAGCTCTTCAGTGTGATGTAGTTATTGTACTATAAAACATAGAGAGGTAGGGCACAGCGGATAATCCGCTCAAATCGGAGCAGCCCGTCAGGGTAAGGACCTCCACCTTACAAAAGATCGTAGCCAAATAACATTAGTCTCGGTCATGTTATGTTCCTACGGTGAGTAAGGTCTCCAGAGCTCAAATTTTTATAGGGTCGGCAACGCGCGAGAGATACCCCCGGTATTGCAAGTGTCCATAGGCTACGGTGACTGCTTAGGTACTATCAGGCAGGCCATATGCTTGTTTGCCACCTTAGTGGTATAAAAAACATAAATCTTCTCTTGGTTTGCAATAAGCGACACCGAGTTTCAGGAATACATGAGTAGTATAGTAACTAACAGACGACTTGTTATCAAGTTCCCTCTTGCTTACTAATGCAATTGCAGAAAGCTAATTACGTCACATTAAAATAATTATTATCAAGCAGGAATGTAGAAACAAACATACCAACCTTATTTTATAATCAGTTTTACAAATTAAATATCTATTTATGTCATCCTTTCGTTCCTGTAACAAAAGAAATTAATTTCCTTTAGTCTTGCAGATAGTTATGATCAGCATGAGAAATCTTATGTCACCTAAGTGTACTGTGCTCACTGTGCTACAATGGTATTTATGAACGTGGCCGAAATTGGAACTACAACTCCCGTTCATATTGTTTGTCACTTTTCGACAGTTCGCCTTTGACAAAATGTAAGAAAATATGGCACAGTAACGCCCTCCTACAAACGTCACTCACGTTCATAAACATCCTTGTACATCAATATGTTTATGGTGTTAGTGTTACAGTCATAGATTTAGTATTATACTAGCGTACCTATAGATCGGCTTTGGTTTGATTAAGGCGAGACCAAAAACTAAATACACTTGTGTGCGTGGAATGTACACGTGTGCAAGCAAGATATATAATTTTGTGGATTTTCCTTTTTGTTTGAGTTACATCCAGGCACTGCACAGGTAACCATTTTTAATCACGTCTAATTAACATCAAAACTACACTACAAACCATAAATTTTGTAAAAATAAGTAGGATTTGTTTTTAACACGACTGACGTCAGGCCGATACAGTGCGATAGCGTGTATAGGAAAATGGTCTCGCCTATCTATCTCGCTCTAACCAACGTGTATGCTATGATCTATCTCTTTTGCATTGCCAATCTTACGCTAGTATGAAATAAATCTATGGTTACAGCAGTCACTTTTGGTGGAACAACGCAACGTTTCTAAATTTTACTGAGCAAAGCAAAAAGTTATTTATTGTTACTATAATGTTATGTATAGTGATGGGTAGAGGGGAAAAACGATATCTGTGGCAAAAACAAATTTGGTCATAAATGGACATAAACGGGAATATTGGGCAAAAACGAGTTTACGCCTAAATGAATGCCTGAGCGCTGGGCAAAAACACAAATCATTTAATGTTTGGAAAAGGGAGCGAAAACTTATCATGAAAATAAAAATAATTTTCTTATAAAATAATCACAGTCACGTCAAATCACAGTTAAAAACATTCCAATTATTTAAAAACTAAAAAAACCCTAAGGTTACCCTAAGGTTGCCTTGAGAAGATTGATTTTAGCAATAAGGCCGCCTTGTTGCACATATACTAGTCTATAAGCTTTCCGTATGTATGTTGTATTATTTAATGATGTATATTGCAAATAAAGTATATTCTTCTTCTTCTTAAATACCTATGTACTTAAACTTAAATAACTAATCAAATCCCTCTTCTCCTCTTTTTTATTGGCTTCATATTAATGTGTGAAAACAAATCAGTCATAGCAAATTATAGATAGAATGAGTATGCAGATTATTGCATAGGTGATTTAATAACAAATTAAACTTTAGTTTTATTTAATTAAATCAGCACATACGTAACTTCAGTAAACAATGACATCATCATTTACGTTATTGGTTGTAACATCAATTATTCCTGATTATTCGATGTAGATGTTGATGCTTGTTGATCATATTCTGGTGTAATTCCAATGGAGTTGGATTCATCTTGCGAATCATCATCATTATCACTAAAAAAATCTTCAATTTCCCAATCTGTATCGTAAATATTTGGCAGTTGTGTACTGCCAGATTGATCATTATTTTCTTTTAAATTCCAATTGTAGGTTAAAAATGTAATTTTTGCTGCTCTGTCTGTGGTAAGGTGGTTTCTTTTTGCACTATGTATGAAACCGTGAGAGCTAAACGAGCGCTCAGTAGCAGCAGAAGTGCAAGGTGCAGTAAGTATTCGAAGTGCCACTTTACTTAATACCGAAGAACCACAAATGCCTTTCCACCATAATACAGCATCTACGTCTTCGGCAGCTTTCCATACGAATTCTTTTCCCCAAAGACCTTCTCTCCCTTTATATTGAGCAAGATCAACTAGGCAATCCAAATTCAAAAAATTTGCTAGTTCATAAATTAATTCCATCGCTTCTGTCTCTTGATTCTGAGTAAGTCCATGTCCTTCAGCTTTAGGGTTTAGCATATGTGCAGCGTAGTGTATTGGTTTAACAACTTGTATGGTCATATGTTCTACTGCAGCCATCAAACATTCTACATCAGTATTTGCCAAAATAGGTGTTGTGGTGAAAGCGAATAGCAATTTTGATGAAATGTCTTTGAACATCATATAAACTTTTAATATATTATAATTATTGCCTTCAAGTTCAAATATAGCTTGTGTAATTGGCTCCAGTAGAATAACAGATTGATCCACCATGACCCAAAAACCGTCGTCGAGGATCGTAGCGTTCACGTCTGATGCCGGTTGATTGTGTTCATGGACGGCTAAAATTTGAAGCGCAGCTTTGTTAACTTTCAGGCTTTTTAATGTTGCAACATGACTCCCCCACCTAGTTTTACACGGTAATTTCAAGGTTTCACCGTGAATTTCTTTGTCTTTCCGAATTCTTTCGAAAAGTGCACTCAAAATCTGACTTCTTTTAATGCACTTTATAACTTCTGTTGCTAGATCAATACAAGCTTTAATTATAGGTACTTTTATAACATCTGCACATAATAAATTCAGGCCATGTGCTGCGCAACCTAGTGTCACTATCCACGGATATTTCCTTTTTAAAATTTCAAATGACTTTTGCAAGTTCCTAGCATTGTCTCCGATCATAACGACAGTTTTTTTCTCATCATAAGTTTTAATTACTTTTTCTATTTCTGTAGCCAAATATTCACTAGTGTTGCGGTTATGTTTCGTGTTTAGCCTCTTGATAAATACGATTTCTGGTTTACATATCAAAAAATTGATAATACCTTCATTTCTGATATTACTCCATCCGTCGCATTGAATATGAAAAAAGGATGTTTTTTTTATTTCTTCCGTTAACTCTTTGGACATTTCATCGTAAATTTTTTCCAAATGTTTTGTTGCAACAGCTTTCCGAGTCGGTAATTTAAAGTTAAGTTTTTCGAAAAATCTTTTCCATAGTGGATGTTCTACCATCGATATCGGAGCTCCTGAGATGAGTAAAGCCTTAGCGAAATGTTCTGATAAATTTTCTACGGAAGATACTACAGGCACAGTTTGTGTATGTTCAATAGACTCGTATGCTGGCGTTCTCTTTTCATTGTCATTTACTAGTTGCTTTACAGTTAGCGGAGCTTTAGTACAAATTACCAAATGTTTTGCCATTTTAGTCACATGTTTCTGTTTATAATTTTTGTCACAAAACCGACATGTAACTGAATTATCATCCATTTCTTGATAATATTGCCATATCGTTATTTTCTTTGGTCTTCCCATTGTAAATCTAAGACAGAAATGGATGGATTATTTAGTAGCATATTATGACATTGAGGGCCAGTTTGACCCCCTACCTACTATTAAAGTCTCTAATAGCCTATTTGTAGAATATCTGGCAGGAGACGAAAGGGGGACTTATAAGCAACAAAATGAGTAAATGAGTCTCCCTGTATGGTCGAAATTCAGTGGTTTTCGAGATATTTGGATTTTAAAGTTTTTTTAAATACTCAGAATTTAACGTTTAATACAAAATTTTAAAAAATCGTACCTTACCCAATTTTAAAGAATCATTAAAAGTACAAAAATCATTCAAAAAATAAAATTATGAGCCATTACAAAAGGTATATTTCCTACTAGTTCCTACCATAATAGGGAATTATGTACCGTTATATTATAATTGACTTACACAGGAAAGTGACTTTAAACATACACTTTAGAAGTTTAAGACAGTTACTTACCAATTGTAAAGAGTACCATTTATTCAACAAACACAACTACACTTTAGAAGTTTAGACAGTTACTTACCAATTGTAAAGTGTATCATTTATTCAACAAACACAACAGTAACTCAAAAGCAATACACAGCAACGGCACGGGCGTGCGTCAAGGGCAAGTGCGTGGCGCGAAATGACAAAACTGGTTACGCCGCGCGCCAGGAGCAGCGGGGCGACACGTGTGATGCCGCATTTACACAATCGCGCGAACCGCGAGCACGCAATTACTGTTGACACATTCGCGCCAACCGCGAGGCGAGTGACGAGCGCGCATGTCTAAAAAGTGCGCTCGCTATTCGCCTCGCGATTCGCGCGTTCGCGTCGGGAATAGAATGTATAAACAGTAGTTTGTGACGGCACTCGACGAATATTTCGTCACTTGCTAGTTGTGCTACCCTATATTTCAAGCGCTTGCGCCGCGTCTGTCGCGTCTACTCGACTGGAGAACCGAAAGCACAGAATAAATAATAGTATGCCGAAAGAAAGAAGGATATTTACTTGTTCTGACAGAGTTATTTGTTATAATTATTGCATACTTTCTTAGTGTTCATTGTCATTGTCAATTATAAGTCGTTATCTAATATCTGTTTTGAAATAACCTTCCCTGCATACTCAAGTGTAGTTATTTGAATTAAAAATAAATAAAAGCTTAGATAGTGTTTTTGCCCTAGCAATGGACATTTATGCGGCATTTACGGACATTTATGCGTAAACCTATCTCTAGTTATGTAGCGTAACATTTGAAATCAGTCAACATGCGGTTGATGTGGTAGCAATTGCCATTATTATAGATGTTGGCTGTAGTAAATTCTCATCAGAAAGTATGTATGAGAAAGATGTGGACGAGGACACACCATACTACTCATACACCATAAGCGGGTTGACAAACATTGTCGGGTCAGCAGTATTTGTTGAACGTCAAAGCCTACCCAAAGAATCGCTACATAATTTTACTACACAACAGTCATGTTCGTCTTCATGGACTAGCAGTGCGATAAACCCGAGCGGGTTTTTTCCGATCATTCATCTACCTATAATAGAACATTATGGAACCGAACTTAGTATTTGGCTAGTTTCTGTGTGCATATTAACATATCCAATCTATACTAATACTGATACTAATATAAAAAGAGGCAATTTTTGTATTTTTGTATGTAACGATAAACTCAAAAACGAATGGACCGATTTCAAAAATTCTTTCATCGTTGGGAAGCTACACTACACTATCCCCGAGTAACGCAGGCTATATTTTATTTTCAAAAAATAGGGGTCCTTACTAAAACCCGTGTGAAGCTGGGGAGCGGACCCTAAACTAATTTGTAAAATCCAATAAACAAAAAGAAATATACAAATTCGCTAAGTATAAGATTATTGTTACAAGGTAACATTCGTAATGCCAGCCACACACGTAACGATATATCGTAGCGTGTGATATATCTGTGCAGATAAATCGAACGTCCATAGTGCCCGGCGTCGATCGTCAGTTCTCCGCAGAAGCTCATGCAAAGAAACATGTCATCCACAATGGAAGATGATTTTAAATGTGTGGAAATTCGCTCCGAAAGATTGGCATAATTATTTGAGGACTAGCTTCTGCCCGCGGCTTCGCCCGCGTGGCCTACTAACTTTGCATATTTTTCTTCAGAAACAAAGTCCAGTCCGGTCCGGTTCGGATTTTATATTATACTAGCTGTACCCGCGGCTTCGCCCGCGTGGAAACTGCCTTTCCCGTAGGAATTCTATAAATTGCCGTCTTTATCCTTGTCAACATCACAAAGGGAACCCATAAACAAAATTCCAGCTTTCTAGGTTGAGCGCCTGCGATAATACTCTTACAGTCCTATTACTCCCTTTCCAGTGGTAATTCTATAAATTACCGTGTTTATCCTTGTCAACATCATAAAGGGAACCTCTATACAAAATTCCAGCTTTCTAGGTCGAGCGCCTGCGATAATACACTTATAGTCCTATTACTCCCTTTCCCCTGGGAATTCTATAAATTGCCGTCTTTATCCTTGTCAACATCATAAAGGGAACCTCTATACAAAATTTCAGCTTTCTAGGTTGTGCGCCTGCGATAATATACTTACAGTCCTATTACTCCCTTTCCTCTGGGAATTCTATATATTGCCGTCTTTTTCTTTGTCAACATCATAAAGGGATAGAGGTTCTATACAAAATTCCAGCTTTTTAGGTTGTGCACCTTCGATAATACACTTATAGTCCTATTACTCCCTTTCCCGTGGGAATTCTATAAAACCCCATCTTTATCCTTGTCAAAAGAACCTCTACACAAAATTCCAGCTTTTTAGGTTGAGCGCCATACGTATTTTTTGGGTAACTTGAACCGTTTATGCAGCGCACGCAACGGAAGCCTTAATAATTTTCCCCGTTTTTGCAACATTTTTCACTGATGCTTCGCTCCTATTGGTCGCAGCGTAATGTTATATAGCCTAAAGCCTTCCTCGATAAATGGACTATCCAACACAAAAAGATTTTTTCAATTCGAAGTATTAGAACCAGTAGTTCCTGAGATTAGCGCGTTCAAACAAACAAAGCGTAATAGATTTAAAGTGCTTTATAATTTGATGAAAACGTAACCATAGTGCTATGTAACTTTTGAATAGCGCCATCTAGCGTAGAATAGAAAGAACTTGAATTAATTTCGGCAAGCGCGTAAATTTTTTGCTATAACTTCTAAAGTATGTATTTAAATTATATGGTGTAAAGATTATAATAATGTACATGAAATGCTGAAGGTAACTAACGTAGTTAACTGGATCGGTTTCCAACTTCCGCATTATTACTCGGAAATCGTTTTTTATTTTATAGTAAGTTATCCGTAAACGATAAATATATGCTATCGCTTTTTTGGAGACCTAAATAAGAGGAATATCCTATCATTTTTGTTTTGTTATATCTCAAAGAGTTTAGCCAGCGTTTTCGTCGACAGCTCCCAAGCGCGTTGATTTTTTCCGACACTCCCAACAATAATCTTTATATTTCAGCCAATTTACATAAAATCCTGACAAATTTTATACATAAACCTTCCTCATGAACCAGGCTATCCGTTGGTGAAAACCACAAGAAAATCCGTTTGGTGGTTTTTGAGTTTATCGCGAACAGACAGACAGACCGACAGACGCGCGGGAGGATTTCGTTTTATAATATGTAAGGATAGACGAATGAGGAGACATACTCAAGTCTGCTTGCTTCAGTTAACTCCACTAATACAAAAACAAGATACTTTCATGAGAGAAGCAATAAGTCTGAACGATCGCTATCCACACGCGACGATAAATCTGTGCAAACGCAATCGACAAGGATTATTTAATAGAAATTGCAACTGCCACCGATGAACGATAATCTGCACACATAATCGATTGACACGAGACACGATTTGCACAGATTACGCTACGATATATCGTAACGTGTGTGTGGCCCGCATAAAGGTTAACCATTTAATTAGTACACATTAAAATACGTGTTTTGCAGATCATTTCCTGAATCCTTGTGGCATCAAATAATAGCAATTTAACTCTTTTTCAAAATCATAAGTCATCACTTTATGGATTACAAGGTTAATATTCGCATAGGCTATTTAATTATACATATTAAGGAATGTTTTGCAGATCATTTTCTGCATACTTTTCAAGCTCTTTGAGGAGCTCGATGGCGTTGGGATTAGATCCCGCATGCACTGGGATTATTATGGGTTGATATATTTTTTTGAGAAATACCTATTACAGTCAATATAATGTCAAGCACGTCATATTGGACTTTATACTGTTTCTTATGTTTTGCACTTTAAAGACAAAATCGCATTGCAAATGTAAAGCTACTTGCAACAGAATAGGTATACGTTATGGGTACATAAATTAGTCAGCAATTATATAAGATTTTTACATATCTATGTATGATCTTTTTAATCGTGTTTCGACATTATCATCAGATAATCAAACAACAAAGGATTACAGTCGCTTGCTTGTTTATAACTCCAATAATTTCGTCGTTTAATCTTGGTAATTCAGAAACTGGTAACGTTATTTATCCGATCTAAGGGGCAACTCGGACACAAAAAAACTGATCCTTGTCCGAGTTTACTACTTTTGTTATCGCACTGATCCAAGCGAAAAAAAACGATTTCTCGAATGTATGTATTTCGCGTTCGCCAGAAATATTTCGCTAAGCGTGCACTTTTAGAATTAGGTACTAAGGTTTTTGTTAACCTGTACGTTGTACCGTCAACAAATTAAAGAGGTAACCTGGGTAGAGAACTACTATGCGATTCAACTGTAAGAGGGAATGTCAGTGTGACAATTTCATACAAAGTTTGCAAGAGAGTGGTCTCAGAGTTACAACGCATATTAAGAACAGAGATTTTTATGCTAATAATGTAAGCATCGATATGAAATTTTGTAATCACATAGTAGGTACAATATGAATAATATTGATTGATAAATAAAAAATCGAGTAAACCCTCGACTGTACCTATAACTAAGAAAATCGGCGGTTTACCGTTGTTCCCAATCAATGCAGATTGAAAGCTACCCATTAAATAAATTTTAAGAAATTCCATCAAGCTCTTTTTGTGTGACATTTTACACAAGGATGTATGGATGTTTGTCACAATGGTAACAACTCTTTCGACTCTGTTGCCGATAACAAACGTTCATACAACCTTTCCAAACATTCGCATTTATAATATCCATAGGATAATCAAAAGAAATTACGTACTTATCGTTTCCATTCTATATATTGTACACCTAAATAGATTACATAAATGCGATATAAGTAATGTCGTAGCAGGTATGATTTGATTATAGTATAATCATAAATCTGGTAAGTACAGATAGCTAGCTGCACTGAAGTATATCTGTATTATTGAATATGTGTTCTTAAGTCGAAGTAGTAAAGTTTAATTTTGATATACATATTGTATTCTAGTTGCATGTGGCGGTGCTTATTTCAGTCTAAATAGAATGCAAAATTGTTATCAATTGTATGTCATTACTGCTTGAATACGTCATGAGATAATGTAGCATAAAATGGTGAGCGAAGTAATAGCGGTGTATTTCAAATCTTTTTTTAAATCCTTACATTATAAATGCGGTAAAACTCCTATCTGTTAGCTCTTTACGCGATAATGGCTGAACAGATTGAGATTTTTTGGAGTTGGGATAGTTGGAGACCCGAGAAAGAATATGGGATATAGTTTTTGTCCCGGAAATAATCCTAGATGGGGGTAAAAAGTGGGGTGTGAGCAGACGGATAGACTATAATAATAAGGCCTCGTTACATATACTACAGAAATTTTAAAATGAAAGTGAGGCAATGTCCCAATGTAAATTAACATTAGAAAGTTGTATATTATAACAATTTCTTATATTAGAAACCACCTATATTGCGAATTTATTTGTGTTTTTGCCGAGGACCCCGATGATATTATTGCAAACCAAATGAACACGCAAGATAAGTAACGACGACGCCAGTCAGTATTTAGATGGGTTTAAAAAATCCCGAGTTTTGCCTGTCGCCATTGTTGTCAATGCCTCATTTACCGTGTTTACTCGTGGTTATGTGAAAAAGCATGTTTAACAAGAAAAAACTACACCTGATTATTTTCATTATACTCTTGTCCTCCCCTTTGATAAACAAAACAAAAACAAAAGGAAACCCTAAAAAAGATAATAACTTTGGGAAACCTTGCAAAACAAAAGAATATTTGATAATTTCGTTTGGCAATGGTATATAGGTATAAAGGTATAATACCTCCTATATAGGTGTAAACTGAAACATTATGTACGGTTCAAAGTTCATTGTGTTAAATGCGTTGTACCGCAGAGATTTTATATTATTGATCGACGTTGTATAAGACAAGTTTTACACTTTACACATTTTCAAATCATATTGCAAATGTTTTGCTCGCCAAGAGAGATGAGACCAGTCGCCAGTGATTTTACCTGCGCAGTATTTTACTTGAAATAGTCTACTGCGCACGTCAAATCAGCAATCTATCGTCTCATCTTTCGTGGCGCGGATTGTACTTGACTGTAAAAATATTATCCCTGTATACCTATGTTAAATTGACTAAAACATGTTTTGTCGATGTCATACTTAGGGAGAATGAATTGAAGTGCAAAAGCAACAAAACAAGTTTTATTTAAACCTTGGCTGATCTTTGTTTTTTATTAAGGCTAAGATTATATTATAAGCATTTTAGTAACGTAGTATTAACTGTACAATACTTTGCATTCGCCATTTTAAACTTTAATGTATTTTGATTTTGTGCCGATCTTGTATTTCGTTATATGTATAAAATAACAAGTGTAAATTTTTGCACATGACTGTACTATAATAAACTTACATTATGAATTAAATAAATACATTATTTAAAATTTGTTAGATTGGCACAAGAAAATAAGATACATGAGTCGATAAATAGAAATATTATTGTCTTTGACATAATAATATCCTTTTTACCTGATTGCACCAAAAGTGAGACGAGGTATCAATTCGCGAAATACTTCCACGCGAAGACGAATCGCGGGATAAAATCAGTATAAAATATATTAAGATTACGCACTACCGCGACTTTTAGTGAAAGTGGTTGCGGACGGACACTTAACGCTTTCTCTCTACACACGCGTCTCGACAACTCGAGGGACAGTGTTCATTTTATGGTGATGAACTTTGTAAGCGGACTGTTTTAAAAATACATCGAGATCTGTACTTTAGTACTTATAATATGTCGACGTAAAAAGATTTTTTGCCGCATGCGCACTTGTTATTAGGATTCTGTCGGTGATAAACAGTCTGTAGGCAATAGAACAACATAATATCGAACTTCGTCGAAGACTGTAGTATGGCAGAGGTCGTTTCGCAAGTTCTAGATTAGTCGCATAATACAATTTCTGAATGATATTTCGCCAATTCATCTGATAGATAGGCTAAGTGACGAGTTTCACTAGTAGATGACCGCGTATAAATTCATTACAGGAACCCTGCATATATGGCTATTACTACACTGAATTTTAATTTTTTTTTAGTTAGGTGTGTTAGTTTAATTTCTTCCCTCTCAAAAATGTTCCCACTTATTACCAAAATTAGACAACAAAGTATGTATTAGTCTGGTGTTTTCTTCGTAAAATAAAATATTGCGGAAGCCATTGATAAGTGCCCTGTTTTTATGTTGAATCAGTGGTTATTATTCGAACTCAAAAAAGAAGTCTACAAACTACGTCTAGTTGTAATAATGCTTTTAAAAAAAATCAAACAATGACAGCATTAGGTTTAATGTGTCATTAATATATTTTTGAGCAGCTCACTGTTAATATTGCACTAACTAATTGCCAGAAGTCATCAGTTTATTTGCATACTAAATCGAATTAATACATGTGTCGTGGCCCGCCCATTAAATTGGTCATATAATGGAACAACCTCGGAATTTATGATATCAGTGAAATTGTGTAAGTATGCAATTTTCAGGTGATTTTATACTTACAAGTTTAAATCGAAATAATTAATCTATAGAACAAAAATCAACTAATTATGAAATATACTAATATAGGATGACCGGTAAATACCTTTTGTATAACATTTTTTAAAGGATAGATCCTTTTAAAAAATGTTATATAAGAGGTCATTTGCAATGCAACAGATTAACAATCATGTCATGAATCGTAAAAGAGTGGTTGGGATTAGACATTTTATACAGGGTTACTTGTATTTCGACGACGTAATAACCGGAACCGCACGTATTGGGGGTTCAAAAGCTACTAAATGAACCACCTCAATGTATGGGCGAAGTCTAGTAGTTCTCAAGATATTTGGGGTTTTAGTTTTTTTAAATTTATTTATGGCCAATCAACAATTGTTTACACCTGTACAACATTTATTTATTTATTTATTTATATTATTATATTATATAACATACATTGTTTATAATGGTAACACAATAAAAAGGCATAGATGTAACAATTAATTACAGACTAGCACAACGTATTAAACTTAGAGTTAATTAGCTAACATTAGCTAACAGGAACTAAATAGTTTTTACTAATACTTTTACAAAGATAAAAATATATATTAAAAACAAAACAAATACAAGGTAAAAATAATAATAATAATTTAAAAAAGTCATTATCTTATGTAGTTTGTAGACTGAATCGTGGTGAATGTCAACTAGATCGCTGCAACTGTTTATAGGTAATTTTGCTGAATCTCGATATAGGAGAGTTCGCACCTAGACCTGTCCTCCTGAGTGGTGGACAGAATGGAGGAATTCTATTACGTGGATATCTGGAAGGAGCAACGAAACGGCCAAGACACATATTTTGATTAAGGTGTAGTTTGTGAAGTCAGGCCTTGTAGAGATTGCGTGTAGTAAGAAGCTTGGCTCTACTTGAGATCTGATAACTTTTTGACAGTGCGTGTCATGTGCTCTCGTCTTGGCAACATTTTACATGAAAATGTTTTTGGTGGGATTTCATTTCTTTTTGAGTTGCTGATAACAATATTTTTTTTTTTTGGGGTGAAGTTCAAAGTTCCATATTTTTGTTCTTTGTGTACTAATACTAGCATACATACCAAATTTCAGCTTTCTAGGATATTAGCAAGCGGAAATCTCATACTAACTTCCATCCCCTAAGTTAAAGGGTTGGGGGATGAAAGTTCCAAGTTTATGATTTTTTTGTCGTTTGTGTACTAATACTAGCTTACATACCAAATTTCAGTTTGGACATTAGGAAGTACCTAGAATTTTGATGATCATCAGTGTGTGAGTCAGTAACGAAATCAGGGTTTTTTAGATATCAATAAAGTATTAAGTATAAGAGCTATCTAATTAGGTAAAACATTATGTTTAATAAGACCGCTGTTGACAACATATCCTGAAAATGTTGTTTATCTAGTATAATCCGAACCCAAGTTATGAGGGTTCAAAAAAACAACAAAGCGCTTCGAGCAAAGGTAATAAGTAGTGCCCTTGCGCTTGGCTCTTCTTGGCGGGGGCACTACCCCCCCCCCCCCCCCCCCATAAAACGAAAAGTGTACATTTCATGAAATGTCAAATTTCTAAGAACGGGCTACAAACGACAACATAACATAGGTACAAGGTATTATAACGACGAGCATTCGTATATAAATATGACACTAATATCAACTTACGCTGAATATTGCAATTTTGAAATGGCGTTCTTGCTAAGCAAAGAAATAAAGTCCGCGCTTGATAAGCTTGCGATAAGATAACGACAAAACAGATTTAATATTTTTGGATATACATCTATTTCTATATTTCAGGACAAGCCCACCACACATTCCCACCGATGTGTCTCCTGTGTAGCCAGGATCAAAAACGGTAACCTCAGATTGACAATAAGCAATAAACTTCATTGCTTATTGTCAATCTGAGGTCGCCGTAGAGATTGACGTCCCGAGGGAGAAAACTAAAGCTGTCTTGGATGGAACCACATGGAACTCACAACGAATTTAATCAAAAAGAAGATAGTCGGAGAACACAACTACGTGAGAAACAGCAATTTGAAGTAATAGGCATTATACCCTAGAGAGATGGCAAATCAAGTGAGGCTCGATTGCCGAGCACCAAGGTCTATTGTTACATTACTATTGGGGCCTAATGCTATGAGCTGTTGTTTACTATTTTGATTCCAATAATAAGTATTGCAAAACCTTCTAAATGCCTGACAATTCTCTCTGCTTGTTACGAGATCAGAATAATAAACTACGCCCGAAGTAACATGTAAGAATCCAACATGATTACGCGTTCGTCATGCCAAAGATCACATTCCCACAGAACGTGATGAGCAGTTTGTTCTACTCTGGTATTCGCGGTAGAACACTCACAGAAAGGAGAAGGTACAACATTGAAATACAATAACTTGGATATAAGGTTTCCGTGTCCCGTTAAAAATTTCTATATTTATAGGTTTATAACATTATAAACGAACTGTGTTTGCACAGTACACATTAAAATTAATATATTATTCACGTGTACATATGTTATCGAGGCCAAAAATTATAACTTTTTAGTTTTTTTTTGGTATTTGTGCAAGGATATCTTAGAAAATTTTAAGCTGTTTTAATGATGCATTGTGGCAAGCTTTCTGTAACAATATGGTGTTTGTTTCATTCCAATCGGTTCACAAAAACGGTCATATTAATTTGTACAATATTACGCGTCATTTCGCCATTACCAAACGTCCACGAGTACATTATCACGGATGTCTCAAAATGTCTTATCTCCTTATTTACAAACGAAGTCTAGCGAGTTTTAGTTATTCGCTGTTCTTCTGGAGGAAAGTGAACTGATGAACGAAAGTGATAAAACAACGAATAACTTGAGTAAACTATGTTTATGAATGGGGTAAGTAAATTTACGGTGAATTTAGTTTTTTTTAATGACCGCCTATTATTTTCATTAAGGTTGTAAGCACACATCAACACGGGAAGGGATCGTCACAACTCGAGCCGGTATTCGGTTTGGTAGGTATTCTTTGATTGATAGTCCGTACTGCAAAGCGCGTAACCTAATAGCCTCGCCTCACTGGACAAGTTCACGAACTGAGGTTCGATGCGTGGTCAACTTGCAGTACCTTTCGTCTATATGTTTTGTACCCTAGCTTACGTCTTTTCGCTTATTAAGCCCCTCCCGCTGCACTTCAAGTTCGGATTCAAACCGCGTTGGAATGAACCAGATCATTACTCGTCTCAAATTTTGACTGGTCATGGCTGCTTTATTATACGACTGTTCGATATGGCTTTAAGCCAAACTAGCGCGTGTTTCGGCGAGGACGGAGTGGAGGAGACGCGGGACCACGTACTTTGGGAGTGCCCGCTGTACGGAGAAGAACGCGGAAGGATGCTCGACGCACTTGAGCGTGAAACGGTCGGTCCGGTTCACTTCAAGGAACTGATCTCTTCGGAGGGGAACTTCGCGCGGCTACAGGATTTTAGCAGAGCCTGGTAAGGGAAGCGTAGAAAGCTAGAACTGCTCGGCAGCGAAGCTGTTCGTGTATAAGTCATGCCCCAGAAAGGGGAGAGGAGACAAAGAGGGACAACGGATAAAGATAAGGAATAACTTGTCGGCAGGCGACTGCCACGCATTTCGGCCCAAATGACAAGATTGTCGGTGGGGCCATGGGTGGAGGTGGGATCCCTTTCCAAGTTGATATGTCTGCTACAACCTTTAATGTAAAACCTTTTAAGAGGGCGCACCCAAATCAACGCAACTCAAAATCGAAGCGTGTTATTTTACGAAACTACTGAGCCACGAACATGAGCGTGCGCCGGCGAAGACAAATGATTTTGATACTTTTATGATAAGACTTCACTATTTAATATCGAAGTTCATGTGATTTTAGCTACAGACCTATTTCTATGTAGAACATAAGTATTGTTATTATGTAATTGAAATTTTTTTTCGACATTCTTCATGTCTCGTTTGCAAATAAATACAAATAATGTATCTTTACTCGTGTATTAATGCCTATGGATTATGGAGAAGTATAACAATAAAGTACTCATAATAGATATAGGTACATATAATTATTTGTATTAGAAACATGTGTTTCTAATTGGCATACATAGACTCTACCATCTATCTACCAATTCTGGTAAAATACATTTCTTGTAAAATTTCACCAATTTCGATTCCATCTTTGATGACAAAAATTCGTCATCTCTTTTAATTCTGGCAGTCTTCAGACGAAATTGGGGCCCAAAAAAACCTTGCAATTCGTTTTTTTTTGCCATATTTGGAGAGTTTATGATATTGGTCTGTAATGCACAGTACAAAATCGTGTTATTTTTTATCCATACGGAAATAAAAGCAAAAATTTTAGAAAACAAATTTTGATTTTGTGAAATTTTCAACAAAAATTCAATTAAAATATTTTAAAAAGGCCTTGCTAATTTCGTAAATACTTCATTTGAGTAAGATCTACAATTGTTTTCTATCCAAAAAAGGAAAAATAATTGCTCTAAGTTACTCCATTGCAGAAAAAAAGCCATAATTAAAAGCATCAGCAGGTAGCAGTTTTTGAAAAAATTGCGAAATTTTAGAAATTTTTGCTCCAGGACTAAAACTATGCATTTTTCACAATGTTTTCTACACCTATATGTATTAAATTACATACATTACCTACAATGTGAGACCAATCGCAGCTCTATTGATACCATAGGAGCCAAGCTGTGGCTCTTCATATATGACCTAATTTTACCAAACATTGAAATTTTCAAGTTTTACGTACTTCGCGAAATATTGGAAAAAACCACGTAACCTACGAAGAACCGTCACTGAAAATACTTTGTAGTAGATTTAACTAGCTTTTATTAGACCTCATAGCGAAGTTTGTGAGACTAACGGTTCACCCACAATCTCAAAAAAACGGAAAAATTAACAAATGGGTTATAAAGAGAAATGATTCTTTGGTTGGGATTAGGATTCAATTCCATCACCAGGATGGTTTTCATTTTGAAGAAGATGAAAAGTACGGGCTCTTGTTTTTCTTCCTCTTCGTGTCCTCCTTCATCATATGGACTGAAACATATGAAACAGCAATTTTTTTTTCGATTTCGCAATAATCGACCTCCTTAGTAGAACTTGTCATATATTATAATTTATAACCATTATATTAATTATAGGCCTTTTAGCCCTTGCTTTATTTAAATTTTCAACATTTCGTCTTTTTCTTTTTTTAGATAAAAACTGCTTATTTTTGTTCCCCATACTCTGAAACATATTATGTTGTTGTCACTAAAAAAGTAAATAGTTCGTCGTCATATCATCAAAAAGTCATATTTTACTTACCAAAGTATCTAGATTGTCGGTCGCGCTACACGGTTTGCACTGCGTATGGGCACAAAAATTACGTGAGGTCAATCCTGCGCCGGAGCGACGCGACGTGACCTCTCTCCGCAGAGCCGGCGGCTGGACTGAGTCGTAATTTTTTTTTTTTTTTTTTTTTTTTTTTTTTTTTTTTTTTTTTTTTTTTTTTTTTTTGGATGGACTAATCAGTTCGGGTGTACTGACACCCTTTACTGAGACACCGGACTGTTGCGGGAGCGTAGGGCTCTCACCGCCTAAAATTTACAGTGTCTGCCTAGGGGCGCCCCAGAGGGGGGCTCGAACCTCGGCCTATGGCGACACTGGGGGAAGGCGAACGGATTGGAGAGAAGCGGCCGGGCACGTGCCGGTACCGCGAAAACCGAGTCCCTACAGGGTGGCGCGACGCGCGGCCCCGCCGGCGGGGCCGATATGACGGACGTGTGTGTCTACTTTGTGTCGCGGAATCTAATTGTTTGTACGCCTCGATGGCGACTGTAATGGCGTCGTCCGGGTCGTTGAGGACGTGCCGCGGACGACGTTTGGACCTAATGGTGTCAGCCGGAGCGGGATAATCCCCTGCGGCTTTCACCAATGGATTGGGGTGATGGTCGAGAGAGTCGAAAAATCTGACTGAGCATTGCTTTAGGTGGTGCGAGATGGTCGGCACACCTAAGTCAATGTGGAGGTTTTTGTTCCGAATGAACCAAAGCCCACCGATGGCTTTGCGCAAAAACCTATTCTGGATGGTTTGCAGCCTGTGGATATGAGAGGGCGCGGCGTGGGCGAAAACTGGACTCGCGTAAGTCATTATCGGCCTAATGCACGTTGTGTAAATTCTCACCTTATTTCTAAGAGAGAGTTTACTACGCCCATTGAGCAGATAATATAGTCGGCCTAGCGCGAAAGCGGCGCGGTTGCGGACAATCTTAATATGATCGCGGAAGGTGAGTCCCCTATCGAGTGTGACGCCTAGGTAGCGGACTTTCCTTTCCCAAGGGATCGGTTGTCCGAACATTTCGACTCTGGAGGAGGGATTTGGGGTGCTACCTCTAGCGAAGAGGATAGCGGCGCTTTTTTGAGGATTGACTTCGATGCGCCATTTCCTAAACCAGTCGCCAAGAGTATTGGCGGCAGTTTGGAGTGAGTCTATAATTGGGGGAATACTACGGGCTGAACAGTAGATGGCAGTATCATCTGCGAAGAGAGCGGTATGGGTCGCTAGTGGACTGGGTCTGAATTCGGGGAAGTCGCTTGTGTAAAGCGTGTAAAGGAGAGGCGAGAGCACGGACCCTTGTGGTACTCCGGCTCTAATGGTGTGAGGGGGGGATAGTGCCCCATCCACCCTATAGCGGAAAGAGCGGTTCGACAAGTAGTCTTGAATGATGAGCACAAGACGATTTGGCGTATTGAGTTTGTAGAGCTTATAAATAAGCCCGTTGTGCCAAACTTTGTCGAACGCCTTTGCCACGTCAAAGAAGAGAGCGCCCGTTTTATGCGGGCGGGATCTGTTCGCTCTCCGGTCCAACACGTGTTCGACTATGCGATGCACTTGTTGGACACAAGAGTGTTTGGCTCTAAAACCAAACTGCGCGTTAGGTAAGAGATTGTTGGCAAGGGAAAAATCTTTGAGACGTGCGAGAACTATGCGCTCATAGATTTTTCCTATTGAACTGAGAAGACTGATAGGGCGATAGCTCGAGGGCTGATCCTTGGGCTTGCCGGGTTTTGGAATGCCGATGACGGTGGCTTCCTTCCAAGTTTGGGGGAAAATGCTATTTTTGAGGGCTGCGTTAAAGATAGCAGTCAGGAGTAGTATAAGATGGGCGGGAAAGAGCTTGATGACTCTGTTAGAAATCCCGTCAGGCCCCGGGGCCTTCCTATTATGTAGGTCTTTGATAAGGGACTCTACCTCATCAGGGGTTACCGGCTCTAACGGGGGGTCGGCATCTGTAAGTGGGCTCGCGAGTCTATTTGCTACCACAGTATCGACCTCGAGTAGGTGATCTGGATCAACGGGGAGTGTGCTAGGTGCACATTGTGCCTCAAGACTGGATGCTAAGCATTCAGCTTTTTCCTCGTCCTCGAAGGCGAGGGGGAGGGAGGGATCTGACTGTGCTAACGGAGGGGTGGCAGCCACTGTATCTGCCTTAAGGGCTCTGGCAAGTTTCCAGAAGGCTTGGTGAGATGGGACCAAATTGGAGAGAGTCTCGTCCCACTGGTCGTTTCTAAGCTGTCTGATACGACGCTTAACCGCTGATTGAGCAGCGCGCATGCGGACGCGGTTAGGCTCAGTGGGAGCGGAGAAGTAGGCCCTTTGGGCTCGGTTTTTCTCTGTTAACAGAGCGCGCGCATCCGGCGGAAGTGTCCAGCGACGATGAGCGTTCACTGGGACACGCCGCGAGCAGTCGCTAACGACTTTCTGCACGTGCGCTGTTAACGAGTCAATAGCACCTACTGCATCGGGAATTGAGACAATTTCGTCTGGAATTGGATCTAACATGGGGGACGAAATGGATTTGAGGCTTTCGCCTAACCTGACCCAGTCGGTCTTGATCATAGTGGGATCTGTGGCTGCCACATTGGGAATACTCACTCTGGGAGAGAGAGAAATGATGACAGGCCTATGGTCTGAGGTGAGTTCGGAGTGCACTTCTATTGAACTCAATCTAAGATTGATGTTCTTTAGGAGGGCTACGTCTAGGACGTCCGGACGATGATCAACATTGTCCGGGTAATGAGTAGGGGACATGGGTGCTACAATGTCGAAATTGAGACTCTCTGAGAGTCGCTCGAGCTGTCTACCACGTTGGTTTGTGGTTAGGCTACACCAGGCAGGGTGCTTGGCGTTTAGATCACCCGCTATGATAACAGACGGGCCAAGATCTAGAAGGTTTTGTATGTCACTATCGAGTAGTGATCTGGGGTTTGAGGAGTTGGAGTTAGTGGGAGCTAGATAAGCTGACACTAAAAATATGGATTGGTGACCTGTCATTCCTAATCTACAGACAGAGGCCTCAATGTGCACGAGATTGGGTGAATCCACAGGCGTGCAGTGTAATGTCGCTTTGTAGTAGATGAGAGTGCCACCGAGGGCAGAGACTGTGCGATCATTACGTATGATTTTATAATTCGCGATTTTGGGATCGCGAATTGATGGTTTAAGGAACGTCTCCTGGATGAGGAGGACGTCCAACTGATGGGTGTAGAGGAAGTCGGCTACCTCAGACCTCTGGGTGCGAAGCCCATTTGCGTTGAAGTAGCCGATTTTAAGGGAGGTCGGTTTGACTCTACTCGTATGGTGTAAGTCCATAATTATTTATTGAAATTTTTAAGGGCAACGAACACGTCTGTGAATTGACAGACGGCCATTAGGAGAGCGTTGGGACTGTTCGCGTGTTCATTGACCAACGCGGCCATGGCAAGAACCCTATCTATGTCTAGGACGGCTGCGAGCTTGTAGAGCCCTTCGGTCCCGTTGGAAGGTGGCAGCGATGCCTTTACTGGGGGGGGTGGAGGTGTTGCGACTTCCACCGCCGCGGGTGCAGGCGTGCCTGAGGGGCTGGCCTGTGGGGGTGGGACCTTGTTGGTCTTGTAGCGCCACGAGGGCGACAGATTGAGTGGTGGCACCGGTGCCTTAGCTGTTGCCGGGGCGGCCTCGGCAGTTTGGGACTGAGGAGGAGCGAGGACTCTGGATGAGGAGGGAGTAGGCCTCCGGCTCTTTCCTTTGGGCGCTTTTGAGCACCCTCTGTAATTAGCCGGGTGCCCCACCTCCCCGCAATTTACGCAGCTCGGAGGTTCCAAGCATAGCGCGCGGTCTTTGGGGCGTGGACACTCCGGTGTTGAGTGGGCCCCGAGGCATTTGACACACCTGGGTGTGTTGTGGCAATTTCGGGCGGAGTGCCCGTACAATTGGCATCTGTGGCATTGACCCACAGTGCTTTTATGGTGAGGGGTCTCGACGACGACCCCGGACAGTCCGCAGACTTTATTGATATTAAAGATGGCTTTCGCCTCTTTAAGGTTAGTCCTGTCCAAAATGACAAGGACCATGTTGAAGGGGGCGGAAGGCCCACGGTGCATGCGGTGCACTTCGAGGATGGGCAGTTTTTGGGCGCGAAGGTCCTCGAGTACGTCATTGCACTCGAGTTCTTTCGGGATTCCGCGGATGACTGCGCGAAGGCGCCGGTCCTCCTCTAGACTCCACGTGTGGAATGTGATCGACATGGCGTCGAGAAGGCGGGTGAGGTTTCGGTAGTCCGTGATGGACTCCGTTTTTAGGCGGATACCCTCAGTTCGGGTCTCGGCAATGAAGAAGATGCCATTGGCATCACAACGGGCCTTGATGGCCATCCACCTATGGCGGTTCGTGATAACGACCGCCGGTGGGCGCTGGGAGCGCTTGGGAGGGGTGGGGAGAGAAGCTCCCTCGGCACCCTGTTCAGCCGCGGGGGGCGAAGCGGGCGAGTCGGAGAGAGGGGCGGCCGGATTTGACTCGGCGGCTAATTTGGCGGCCTTGTTGGCAGCGCCCTTGTTGCGCCTTGTGCGCTTGCGGCCTGAGGCCACAATGAAATCGTCCGAGTCGGACGAGGGGGCGGAACTGGAATCTGAAGATTCCGGGATGATCTCCATCTCGTCGTCGGAGATCGAGGAGGAGGGTGCGGTGGTGGAGGGCGCGGCGGCGGAAGTCGCTACGGCGGGGGGCACGGTGGCGGGGGGCGCGGCAACGGGGGACGCGACGGCGGGCGCAACGGTGGCGGAGGGCGCGGCGATGGAAGTCGCGGCGGCGGAGGTCTTGGTGGCCTGAGGGGCCGGCCGGGAGGTGGCCAGAGGGACCGAGAGGGCTGCGGCCTGAGGGGCCGATGAGGCTGCGGCCTGAGGGGCCGATGGAGCTGCGGCCTGAGGGGCCGTGGGGAAGAAAATTGCCTTCAGGTGAAGGCCAATTGCGGGCACGAGGTCCGGATTTTCCCTAGCAAAGTTGACTAGGGGCGACAAGACCTCTTCGAGGGCGCGATTTTTCGGGTCGGTCGCCATGGCGACCGGCCTAGTAAGGGAACCTACAGCTAAAACGAAATTATCGCAGTTCGTCGCGTCACGTTCCGCAAGGAAGAGCTGCGAAGAAACCTTGCGGCAGTCGTGCCTAATTTGGGAGCGCTCGGGGGGAGAACCCGAGGTGTGTAGTCCTAGTCCCCCGCGCCGGGTGAGGCGAGGGGGGTGCTTCTAGGGTGTGCCCTAAGCTTGTATGCCTCTGACCAATCTCAATGTGTCAGAGGGTCCCTAACTGCTTAAGGTTCGGAGGGTAGCTTCGAGCCGGAGCCCTAGGCGCCCAAGCCGTTCCCTAAGGATAGGAAGGAGGAAGGGGTGGGCGGGAGGGGGCGATAGCTAGTGTCGGTCAGGGGAGCCCCCTAGGCCGGTGGTTCTAGCCCCGTCCGGGTAACTGCTTCACCCTGAAGGGGATCGGCGAGTGCCCGGGTCGCACTCCTGGCTGTGCAAAGTTGGCACCGTGAGGTATCACACAGCCAGACCACGAAACTGTGGTTTTAATCGGCAAAAAACGCGCGAAAAACCGAAGAAACACTAAAAATCACGATAATGCCTCCTTGTCTTAAAAAAGGCAAGGAGACACGTGTGTCGGAGCGGCGGTAGCGTAGCGCGGCGGCGGGGGGCGTGCGTAGCACGCGGGAGCAGCGTAGCGCGGAGGCACCGGGCACCGGACGTGTGACTCGGACGGCGTCGCGAGCACGAATCTTGACTGAGTCGTAATAAAAGACGCGCGCGGTTTTATAGTGGTTTTATGGCTATATTAAAAAAATTGGTAGAAAAATAATGGTAAACATTTATCATAAATTTTGGAGCCTAGATTTTAGGGAATACCTTTATCTCTTAGATGATGATAATATTGACATAAAATAACTAAGATTTAATGGTGAAAACAAACATAACAACGACTTGACTTTCTTCGTAATTTCACTTAGTTTGGATGTTAATATCTTATTTATGTAACAAAAAATTACAAAAATGTTCTACTAACTATATGCTTAAGTATATTTGCCGTTAGATTTTATAATTTATTTCTTACAATTGGCAGCATTACGGGGATATTTTGACATCCGAAGTTGGCACTGAACGTGAAATCGAGAAAACACTGTTCGGTTATCACGATAGCATTCATAAATATTCCATTACATGACAAAATGTTTTCTACTAACTATTTAGGCAACAATATTGTCTAACATTTTGTGTAATTCATAAGTCTGTTAGAAAAGTTTTTTATAGATATTAAGAGCTTCGAAAAGTTCAGTTTTCGCTAAACTGAGCTAACGCCTGTGTGCGCCCTCTTAAACAATTTTGTTCGAGGCGATCGATTATACTGAACGATGTCCTGGGAGATTCTATGTGTCTTTTGAGGCACAAAAAAACAATGTGTTAATATATTCTTCTTTCGTCTTTCATCTGAATTCGTCAAGTCGTATTTCCGTGAGAACGGTGTTGTTTGAGCAAACATCAATACTTTCACTTTTTTAATATTAGTATAACGTCATGGTCATGATAGAGGCAAAGAGGTTGAATTTTTAGATGAAAAGTCATTGAGTACATAGTATATCAATGTAAAAAGTAGATATTGTCGCGAACGATCTAGAATGTTCTCGACTTCTCTCGTCGCCACTAGAATCACTTGTTTACATCTATTTAGAGATCGAGAAAAATAAGTGATCAAAACAAGTGTAGGCATCGTCTGACAATCGCACGACGACGCTTAGGCGCACGCGATGGTCGCATCGCTTACTCATCAGATCGCGCTTTTGCGTTCTATTAGGACGATGCCTATCAAACAAGTGACAAGTACAAGCGACATTGGACTGTAATGCTTGTACCTACTATAGTCTATAAGGTGCAAAATGGCTTACACATTGGAAGTTGTTTGTTGACCTTGAAGTTGTTTTGATCAAAGTTATTTGTAAACAAGTCACAAAAAAGGCCATTAAGAATGGGAACATTCGAGACATATTAAGGCATATAAATACCGCGACGACGGTAGCCGACACAGTCTGACTGTGTCGGCTACCGTCGTCACAGTCAGTTCAGTATGAGCTATCGAAGCAATAACTGCGAAGAGTAATCAACAGCGAGTTCATTCTGAGCTTTCGGTGCGATAACTGCGAAGACTAATCTCTGCTATACCAACGGACTACGGACGACTCTGCGACTTGGAAGAATACTGTGATCGGAATAACGACTTCAGCGAGCTACGGACTTCGATTCTTCGTGTGATTTGGCAACAGTAATTGGATGTGACCTGTTCATCGCTCAATAAATTCCTCTAACAAGTCAACGGTGTTTAATTCAAATCCCGACCCCCACGCTCGTAACAATATTATGATAGGTATACACTAAGTTTCATTAATCTATCTTCTATCTATATTGTATACTAGCTTTTGCCCGCGGCTTCGCCCGCGTGGTCTAGTAACAATTAGCATATTTTTCTTCAGAAACAAATTCCGGTCCTGCACGGCCTGGTACGGTACGGTTCCATCCGGTCCGATCAGGTCCGGTCGGTCCGGTCAGGTCCGGTCGGTCCGGTCAGGTCCAGTCGGTCCGGTCAGGTCCGGTCAGTCCGGTCCTGATAAGGAACCTACATGCCAATTAGCATATTTTCCTACAGAAAAAAAAACCGGTCCGGTCCGGCACGGCCCGGTACGGTGCGGTTCCTTCCGGACCGATCAGGTCTGATCCGTTCCGGTCCGGTCCGGTCCCGTCGGTCTGGTCCTTATAAGGACCCTACATGACAAATTTGGCATCTCTAGACCCGGTTTGGGCTGTGCGTCCTCTCGCAACTTCGTTTGCGTATATCTCGCTTTCCCGTAGGAATTATGAAAAATTCTTTCTTAGTACATCCCTAGACATCGTAAGGAATCTACATGCCAAATTTGATATACCCTCGCAACCTCGTTTGCGGATATCTCGGTTTCCCGAGGGAATTTTGAAAAATCCTTTCTTAGTACACCCCTAGACGTCGCCGTCGTAAGGAACCTACAGTCCAAATTTGGAATCTCTAGAACCACCGGTTTGGGCTGTGCGTTGATAATACCCTCGCAACTTCGTTTGCGTATAGCTCGGATTCCCGTGGGAATTTTGAAAAATCCTTTCTTAGTACACCCCCAGACGTCGTAAGGAACCTACAATCCAAATTTGGAATCTCTAGACCCACCGGTTTGGGCTGTGTGTTGATATATAGTTAAGTCAGTCAGTCAGTCAGGACTTTGAATTTTATATATATAGATGATAGAATCTTCCAGCTAGATTGAGCGTCCCGGGTAATACACGTGCAGTGCCATTATTCCCTTTCCCATGGGAATTTCGCAAAATAACGAAAGGAACCTCCATGAAACATTGGAAACTTCTAGCACTTGCAGTTTCAGAACACGTAATGATTCAGTGATTTACACGTTCAGTCTCATTATTCCCGTTCCTCTGGGAATTTCGGGATAAAAATACCCTATGTGTTACTCCAGATTAAAATCTATTCGTGAACCAAATTTCATTATAATCCCTTCAGTAGTCAGTGATTTACACGTTCAGTCCCGTTATTCCCGTTCCCGTGGGAATTTTGCAATGAAACATACACTAAATGTTAAGTTGAGCAAATCGCTACATATTAATGAAAACCGCATCCAAATCGGTTCAGCCGTTTCTGAGGTTAGCATGTGCAAACATACATACAAACATACAAATAAACAGTTTTTTTTTTTAAATTCTTGTTCTATTGCTTATTCTTCATCACCCTAAACAAATTTTTTGGAAATATATTTAATGTACAGACAAACTTTTTTTACACTTAATATTATATTATAGATATAGATATATTTTATACATATAAAACAATATAGGGTGACTGACAGGTAACGCACAGCCTATAGACTTGAAATTTGGAGAGAATATTCTTTGAGCATTCTAGGGGAGCACTAAGAAGGGATTTTGTGTAATTCCAACCCTAAAAGGGCGAAATGGGGTGCCAAAGTTTGTATGAAGAAACAAAAACGCGTTTCCCGATTCAAACAAAACTTGATGTAAATACTCTACATAGCAAACAAATAAACACCTGTTTCAAGATTTTCTGATAATTAAAAAATAATAATAAATAAAAATGTATTTATTTCCTCTTCTTAAGGCTTATACTAATTTACAATTATTTAACTTATATTATTAAAAAATATAACCTTGTGAAGAGACTAGTCCCTGATATAGGTTCTGTGAGAACCTGTACTACAGGTAACTAGGCCCCTCCCTCGGAATACTAAGTAGGTTAATAACGAGAGTAATTACATCTAGTGCCAGTTAAAAAATACGTTTCCTATTATATTTAATTTAATATTAAATATTTACTACTATACTATTATATATTTGCTGTTGTATTTTCTACTTTATAAAACTAATTAATATTAATATTTATATATAGCTTCTAGTGGCGTCGTGTGTGTGTGTGTGTGTGTGTGTGTGTGTGTGTGTATGTGTGTGTATGTGTGTGTGAGTGTGTTTGTGTGTGTGTGGAGAGTGTGCTTTTAGTCAGTGATAGCAAGGGGTGACGAGGTTAACTGTTTGGTACCAACATGCCCTCTGTTGCTGTGTAGTCTAGGGTTTTAAGGTAGGTAGTTATTGCTTTTTTGCAACTATATTTTGTGAGTGGATAGATTGTCAGGTGTTTGTTAATTTTGTTGTACAACAGTGGCCCTAGGTAGGAGAAGAAAGAGGAGGCAGCTGCGGTGTTGTGGCGAGGTATTAGGCAGACTGTGCTTCTTTTCCGCTTATCCTTAAGTTTGTCTGGATCGAAGTACAGCAGTGAGTGCTGTTTGAGGGTGCAGTATAGGATGAAGGACTGTCTGACAGTGAGCACGTCCCAGTGTCTGTATAGTTCGTCAGTGGGATAGCGGAAGGGTAGGCCCGCTGCTACCTTGAGTATGTAGCGTTGTGCTCTCTCTACTTCTAGTAGGTTTGTTTTGCCGACACCGCCCCAAGAGGTGATGCAGTAGTTGACAAGTGACTGGCATAGTGCGTTGTACACCATCTTTATGGTTTTGGGATCTGCAATATTCTTTAATGTTTTAAATATATATATAAGTTTGCGTAGCCTATTTGTGAGGGATTCTAGGTGTTTTTTAAAAGTTAGAGTTTGGTCAATAGTTATTCCGAGGTATTTGAGGCTCTCCACTCTTTCCAGATTAAGGCAGGGACAGCTATGGGAATTACTACAACACATGTGTGCGGTTATTGTAAAGGTGGGAGGGGGTATGTAGTTGTTTTTAAAGGCGAATGTCATGAGCTTGGTTTTGGTAGTGTTAAGTGTCAACAGGTTGTTAGTCAGCCACTTAGTCGTTGTGAGAAGACCTTTTTGTGCTGCAAGGAAGGTTTCTTCCCATGTGTCACCACAGAATAGCAGGGCTGTGTCGTCAGCAAACGTTACTATTCTGCCTTTATCTAGTTGCAGTCTGCATAAGCTGTCAATGTATACTAAGAAGAGGGTGGGGGAAATACAGCTGCCCTGAGGTACGCGGCAAGTGATGGCAGTTTCTTCGCTTGTCCAACCCTCTATTCTAGTGTATTGCGTCCTCTGGTTTAGGAAGTCTTTAAATAGTGCGTGCGCCAGTCCCCTGACTCCTACGTTTTCCAATTTTGCGAGTAGTAGTAGTTAATTGCTAAGAGGGAGAATTGGGGGTAGAATGTTTCTAAATCTGTAAATCGAAACCGTGACTTACGGACAACGCCCAGGATAAACTACTCGGTAAATAGACTTGAAATTTGGACAGAATATATCTTGAGTTCTCTAGATGAGCACTAAGACGGGATTTTTCAAAATTCCGATCCTAATAGGGTGAAAAGGGGTGCCAAAGTTTGTATGAAGACTTAACTATATATCAACGCACAGCCCAAACCGCTGGGTCTAGAGATTCCAAATTTGGAATGTAGGTTCCTTACGACATCTAGGGGTGTACTAAGAAAGGTTTTTTTCAAAATTCCCACAGGATAGCGAGATATACGCAAACGAAGTTGCGAGGGTTTTACTGATCCACTGAGTCTCGAGATTCCAAATTTGGAATGTAGGTTCCTTACGACCTCTAGGGGCGTACTAAGAAAGGTTTTTTCAAAATTCCCACGGGAAAGCGAGATATACGCAAACGAAGTTGCGAGGGTTTTACTGATCCACTGAGTCTAGAGATTCCAAATTTGGAATGTAGGTTCCTTACTACGTCTAGGGGTGTACAAAGAAAGGATTTTTCGAAATTCCCACGGGAAAGCGAGATATACGCAAACGTAGTTGCGAGGTTTTTACTGATCCGCTGGGTCTAGAGATTCCAAATTTGAAATGTAGGTTCCTTACGATGTATAGGGGTGTACTAAGAAAGGATTTTTCAAAATTCCCACGGGAAAGCGAGTATACGCAAACAAAGTTGCGAGGGTATATCAACGCCCAAACCGCTCGCTGGGTCAGAGATTCCAAATTTAACATGTAGGTTCCTTATAAGGATGGGACCTGATCGGACCGGATGGAATCGTTCCGTACTAACCGGGCCGTGCCGGACCAGACCAGAATTTGTTTCTGAAGAAAAATATGCTAATTGTTAGTAGGTCACGCGGGCGAAGACGCGGGCAGAAGCTAGTTAAGTATACAATGACATTGACTAATTAAGTGAAATAAAAATTTAACTTCCTGTTGTTCCAGTGCAGTGCGATGCGCGCTCAGAAATGGTCGCGTTCGCAACTTGCACAGTTACGAAATAATTTGTTTTAATTACTTCGCGAATTGCGCGGCCTTGCCGCTGCCCGATAACGTGCTGCTATGGGTTCCGAACAACTCATAGCCAACGAGTTGCTGGCATTTATACAACATGCCATCGACACTATGGACGAGGTCAGCATCATGCAGATCTGCAAGTCCAGTTACACTGAAGCTGAGATTTGCAGTGGCAAGGTGCTGCTGTACCAGACGCTCGGCAAGGCCGATCGAATGCCGTCTCGCAGGAGAGATGAAAAGGGAGAAAGAAGTCTCCAAGATATTATCACCCTATTGAAGGAGACCGACCCGGACGACGTGCCTGCTTTCGTGGCGAAGCAGCTGCATAGGCTGCCTCCAGTCACGTTCGATCATGTGGATGTCACCAGGTTGCTGAAGGAGATAACAACTCTAAAAGCAAGCTTGGCCGAAGTTAAGTTGAAAGTTGAGGCTTCGGAATCTACCATCTCCTGCGTGCCGAGTTATTAACGCTAAAACGTAATGACTCGGTTAGTAGGTCGCCCGTGGCCGCGAACATCAACATGCGTCGCGGTGCGCAAGTCAGCAGTTTTACGTCGGCAACGGAATGCTCGCTAATAGCTGTTGCTGAGTGCGCTTCCCCGCGCCCCGCTGTCCGCTCCTCTCCCCTGGAGCCGAAGAAAAGTGCTGAGACGGGTCTTCCGACCCGCGCCTATGTCGCCGCTGCCGCCATACCACCACGGCAGCCTAAACCAACGGGGAAAACACAAACGAAGTTGACACTGACACCCTGTCAACCAAAGATAAGGTGCAACGAGGAAGGCTTCACAAAAGTGGAAAGAAGAAGAAGGAAGCCCGCTAGCCGAAACCATCTCGGCACTGCACCGACTGCACCAGAACATCCGCTACGTCCGGAAGTACGCTCGACGCAGCTGTATGTGTCACGACTGCACTGGTCCACGAGAATCGAAGATCTCGTAGACTACGTCCGTAAGAAGTCCACTTTCACTCTGTGGGCCAAACGGTTGGAGTCTCGCCATAAAGTGAATTTTAGTTCGTTTGTGGTGAGAGTACCAACACACCATCTGGAGACCTTCATGAAGGAGGACTTCTGGCCGCAGGGAGTCGTGTTTCGCAAGTTTCGAGGCCGGCTGCCAGCTGACAACGCACGCGTCTTATCGACGAAGCATATTTAGTGTGTTAATTGTTATATTATTTTATGTATGTTAAATTGTAAGGTATATATTGTAATATTGTATATATGTTAGACTATAAGGTATGTATTATATGGGCCATAATTTCATTGTTAAATTCGTTGCCTGAAATAAATGATTAAATAAATAAAAATAGGTATTTAATGAGTAATTATGTTGTCAATGAAAATACAAATAGGTACATAAAAAATATGTAATAAATCCAAAAATTTACATACTACTTGCATTAATAATAAAATTTTAATACTAATACAAATCAACTGGCAAAAAATAAATTTGCAAGCGAATAAAAGGTGTATTTTTACCAATTTTTACTGTAAAAATCACTAATATATCTATTCAGCTGGGTAATTTTTAATACAACAACTTCATTCAGAGAACTTTAAACCTAAGTCTAATTCTGGTTGACGTAGGTTTTACCAACTGTGCACATAATTAGGCCTCCCACTCTGTGGATTATACACAGTGGGTGGCATTATATCTTTCTCAAATACACAACATAAAAAACTTCTTGAGCATTTTAAGCACACTTTTGAAATGGCTGATTTACTTGTAGACATATTCCATACTTAATATTCTTTTTTTGGGATAGGCAACGCTTTTTACCCCTGAAAAACATCTTATTCCTATGGGAAAAAATAATAAATGGCAGATCCTCTGAACCATGCTGGTGTAGCTAATATTAGATAAAGTAAAACTACATCATTCATACATAATAGACAATAGAACTAAACATATAATAAAACACATTTTTTTTTTTTATTTAGTTAAAAATAAGTCAGAGAATCTCTTTATAATTATAATAGTGCGTGATAGAAAAAGATAATTACGAATTAGTAAGACAAAAGAAATAAACGTATAACATACAATAACTCATATCCATATGTTATTAAGTTAAAATAAAATATTATTTAGACAAAGATACATGTTACGAGTGTTAGAAAAAGTCAGTCAGATAAACAAATCAATATCGCAACAGAAACGCACGCACCTTTAGACAGATCGCTTGGCGGCCTAAATATAATAGGTATAGAAAACATGAATAGAGTCGCCTTAAAACATAAAACATTCATTATATGTACTGTACTAATTTACTTAGTAATTAGTAAAGATAAAACTCGGGCTATTCTACATCAATCAATAGACATTTTATTAAACTTACCTGAAATTATGACTGACAAAGTTTTATCACTTCTAAGATAGAAAGAAGTCCTTTTATTTAATTTACAATTGTGCCACTTTCACGACTCTAAATTTTATACAACACTTTTCATAAAATTATTGGTAGAGCCAAAGTAGAGCGCTTAATTTACCAGTTACGTAGACTGTGTTCTACATAGAAACATTAGCCGACTGACTGAAATGACATCTGAAATTGATTGAATTAATTTTACTGACGTGAATTCGACATTGACAGATAATAGCTTAGTGTGACCAACCTTAAATCATAAATCGTAATAAAAGAGTACAGCGATGTTGTCGCTATACACTTGACTAATAAGGTGCGTTGCCATGCTTGTCAAGGCTCGACAAGCATCCACAAGACCCAAGGGTGCACTAATCTCGAATCTCGCTTGGCATTTGGAAGTCGTTTGTATACACGCTTGTGAATGCGTCAGTGTGCTAAGGCTCCAGTACACGTTGGCCGAGCGCGCTAGGCGAGTGCGTTCGGCACACAGACACAATAGACAGAACATTCCATATCAGAAATCGTTGCAAAAACGCACACTATCAAATATCAGTCACACAGACACAAATGGGTACTTTTGTACTGCTTGCTTGGCTGCTTTTGTACGAAGAGTTTTTAAAATGTATTACACAGCACTTTGGGTGTAAAGTTATAATTTTGTCTATTTTAAATGTTAACTTTAAAAGTCACTTTTTAAACGAGAACAAATCGCCATCTTCCGTTTACTTTTACGTTTGATACAAATTCCGTTTACCAAAACAAGGCACGGCTGTCAAACTAAGTGTCTGTGGTTCGGCGTTCGGCGTTCATAGTACAAACTTAGTTGCTTAGTTTGGGACTAGATGGCGTTGTGTGATTCGTAAAAAAAATATATATCTAAAATAGGTAAATAAAAATATAATAAAATTTGAAAGCGCTGTACAAGTATATTGCAGCGGCCATGATCGCCCTAACCTAACGTCCATCTTTCATCTAGCGCCAACGCAGAATGAAATACGCCAACGCCAGCACCACGAAAATGTGCCGAGCGCGCTCGGCCAACGTGTACTGGAGCCTCTACGTACATCCAAGCATGGCGAACACAGAACTTGTATCCTTGAACAATTAGAATCTTGTTTTTTTTTTTAATGTTTTCTAAAAGTTGTCAATATTTCTTTTTTGGCTTTTAATTCCTTTACTGGCCCATTAACTCGGCAAGACGACTCCAAGCATCTACAACTTTCTTTTTATCTTTATGATTAACGTCTTTGAGGTTCCAGATAGACGATTCGGTCTGGTAATATTCCAAAAACGATAAACTCTCTTCGATCGACAGCCACTCATTTTGAAGACGAACTAGACGTGCGGTCGTTGCAAGATCACAGACAGCGGCTACTAAGCGCGCGCCAGCACTTGCCGCAAGCGCCCTTTGATCTGTGTCCAAAACTGACACTAGACCGGATCGGATACAAGCGTCCACAAGCTCACGCAAGCCAAGTCATACGCCCACAAGTCTTTACACGCTTGTGCTTGTGGACGCTTGTCGAGCCTTGGCAAGCATGAAAACCCGGCTTTAAGTATCTTGTGAATATGCAAGCAAAGAAATAGGTAAGTATCTGGAAAGACCACAAAAGAGAGTGTATGCAAGTTCTTTTGTCTTATTTCATGTTTAAAAGTAGCACTACACAAAAACTTCGCCCTACTTCGTTTTTACTGTTCCTTAAGTGAGGGAACGCACGAGCAACTTTGTCTTTACGACTTTTTTGTCTCTTACATCAAGTCTATGGGTTAGTATGAAAGTGCGCGCACGTAGCGACGCAACATCCGGGAGACTTTTTTGTCCGCGGGAGCCCGCACGGTGACAAAATAAATTTCCAGGGTTGCCAACTTATAACGTAAAATTTTATAGAAAAAGCAGTGTTGCCACCTTGGTTTTTGAAAAAGGGCAGTCGGACGAGCTAAAAACAGCTAGATTTTTTTATTAGAGCAAATTTTGCCAAAATAAGGGCTAGAAACGTCTAAAAACATAAATACAAATAAAATGAGCGAAAGCAAGGGTTAAAAATTGTTTATTTGAAACGTACAAAAAGCGCAAAATTTTGGCAACACTGAGAAAAAGTTGTGTCGCTGTCGCTCTCGTGCGCGCACCTTTCAAGGAGACGGCGACATAGACAAATAAATTGCCGGGAGACAAAGTTGCTCGTGCGTTCCCTCTCTTAATCATAATATTATATTGTGTTTTTTTTTGGTAGGTAGTGGCTTGTAAATGAGTTGGCTCGACTTGAGCAGTACTACCCCCTCGCAGTATTTCGACGTGAAGTAGCAGTGTTATTGCTGCTGTGTTTCGTATGATGAATGAGAGCCGGAAGCGTAAGGCATCGTACTAATAGAACGCGAATGCGCGATCATCGTAGTTTCGCGCAAATTTTACTCGTACGAACGCGCGATCGAACATGTTAAACTCGAATTAGTGTTTTAACTGACAACCGCACGACGCTGAACACGCGATGATCGCATCGCTTACTGACGCGATGATCCCGCATTCGCGTTCTATTAGGACGATGCCTAATAATACGTGTCCTGTTCCTAAACTCCCTGTTTAATTCCCCTTTACTTCTTAAGTGATAGTTATGATGTCCATAGGCATCGGTCTTTGTTTACCATCAAGTGACCTGCTAGCAAGCTCGTTGGTCCTCTTTTGTCATAAAAAAAACAGGACTAACGAATCTTTATAATAAGAACACTGTGGTATACTTACTTACTTACATCAAATATAACAAGCAACCGTGTTTAAAACATTGTCCAAAATAAAACAATTTATTTTACTTTTTAAGTTGAAAGTCGCATAGATCTGACTTCCGTGAGTCGCACCCACGCACAGAACATTCGTGCACTCCCACACGGCACGACTCACGAGCAATAAAAAATCTGAGTGGCTGGCTGGCTGGTTTCTTGCGCCCTACGGCGCGTGCGGGCCTCGAGCAGTGCTCCTTGCCCGGGATTCAACTCCGGGGATAACGATCCCCGGGTAATTAGTTTTTCCGTCTGGAGGCATCATTTGGGACAACACAATTAAACTAGGAATTTACTTCCGCTCGGGTGAAGACAATGTTCTCCATTGTCCTCCTCCGAGCGGCACAAGACACGTAACATTTAGACGAAGGTTGGATCGACTGACTTCCCCGTGACTGCCCGTGATTCTAATTTTCAAGTCTAAATAAATATATAAGTATAGATAAATATTTATTAAAAAGAAAAGTTGCGTCGGCTGAGCTCCGCGAGCTGCGTCCGCAGCGTGCCCACAGGCGGGCCGCTGCGGGCGCCTCTCGCGGCCCTCAACCTGCGCTATATATAAATAGTAAAATAAATATATATGTCCCTACTGTTGGGTCGGTCACTGGGAAGCGTCGATCTTTTTAGACTGTAGATTTTTCCCCCTTGATAACTGGTTTAGGAGGGCAACATATGCCTTCCTAATCCAGTTCCCGAGGGGGGGAGGAATATGGGTAGGGGGAAATTAGGTACAGCCCTGTTTTTATTTGTTTTTTTTTTTGTTATTTTTACATATATTTTTTTTTAATACTATTTATATATGTATATATTTTTTTTTGTGTATTTTTTTCGTTGGGCTGTACTTTTTTTTTTTTTTTTTTTTAAATAACATTTTTTTTTTTTTTTGGGAACGAGGGGGTTAGGTTGGCTAAGCCTGCATCTGCACAATAAGTGAAAAGACAAAACAAACATGAAAGAATTTAGAAGAAGTTAAATTTTGAGCACGACAGATGGGTACACTATTCTATTGAATAGCGCGCCATCTGTCGGCTTTGGCTATTTTAACTAACAAATAGCATGTCCTCAGACACCGCGCAATGCTGCCTGAGGACATGCTTTGTGCTGCCACGCACCAACTTAATAAAAGTTTTACGGAAATCTGAGTGCCACACATGACACAAAAAACGCACGCAGGCAATACTTACGTGACTCAAGTCAACAGTTGAGTCAACTCAACAACAAACGAAACGACGGATTTTGGCGCCAACTATGATAGCGTCCACTTGGGTTCGTGATTAAAAATTGAATTTCTGTGTGTTTCAAAGTTGATTCTTATTAATGATAGTGTAATGTGAAGCAATCATTGATTAAAATGCACACATAGTGATTGGAATTTATGACCGATACTATAAGTGCATTATCGTATTGACTTCAAAATCCGCCTCCACTGAAGAAATTTTGCTATCATCTTCCTCCGGGGCGTCTTGACTCAGAGACTGTATACTGATACTGAGTCAAGATAGCATGAACACGATGCTTTGTTGAAGTCACAATCATAACGCTTCTACCACACAGGCGCTTTTTTATCGGTCGATAATATCGCATGCGTTATTGCGATATAATTATGTTTTCAGTACATTTTGTATTAGGATGACCATGGATGGAATCACACACTGCTGTGATAATAACGCTGCAATGGAAGTAGGACGCTGCGTTTCTGAGTCCTGCGATATTCCGACATGAGTTCTAGAACGTTTTGTGTCAGGGCGCAAACGACCGTACATACACCTGCGGTAATAACGTTAGTCGCCAAGAGTAGAAATGTCGGACGATAAAAACGCAACTGTGTGTAAGGATTCGGACGGAACGCATTATCGCAATAATGCATGCGATATTGTCGACCGTTAAAAACGCGCCTGTGTGGTACTGGGTTTACTTGAAGATGGCACAATAGAATCTTCGCCTGAAGCACACCTGAAGTCTGATTGACAAAACGAAAAAAAAAACTATAATTAATTTCCTGTCAGTCAAAGTCAAGTCAAAAAGTATATAGTTTAGTTTGTTTGTAGGAGATTGGATTGGTTTGTAGTTTGGCTAATGGTTTGTAGCAAAGAGAAAAATAAGGCGAATAATATTGAAAATAATGAAACATGGCTTCTAAAATAAAACTTGAAGAGATTTGTAGAACTTGTATGGTGAAGGAGGATGATTTGCATTCTATATTTGATGTTTGTTACGACACAATGCGGTTAGACTTTATTATTTCTGCGATTACGGGAGTCAAGGTATGTACCTATAATAGTTCAATTTTTGTTGACGGATTTCAGTTTTTATTGAAATGTTTTCATAATTGAAATGTTGTTTTTTTATTCAGTACCTATTGCGTAGATTCAATGTATTCTAACATGTTATTTTATTTTGTCTAAGTATGATGTCAGAAGTGAGTGAAGCGAAAGTATCAAAACATGTTTATTGTTTAATTAGATCTATGGTTTTCGTGTATTTTCTTAAAATACAATAGGCATTGCAAAACGTTCAATTATTTCTGCATTGCGAATGAATATTGAATTGGCAAATCTACCTAC
This sequence comes from Endotricha flammealis, assembly GCA_905163395.2. Classification (NCBI taxonomy): domain Eukaryota; kingdom Metazoa; phylum Arthropoda; class Insecta; order Lepidoptera; family Pyralidae; genus Endotricha; species Endotricha flammealis. The sequence continues at coordinate 13,183,733 of LR990852.1, read as the reverse complement.
CTATGTTATTAAAATGTTTCCTATTGTTTCTCTTTAGAATATTTGTTTTCCTCTTATTAAGCTGTTTGCCACTTGTTTGTGTTTTCAACATTTTCCCTTTCCAATGTAAAATATTACTTTCATAGCAATGTGTTACTATATTATGTTTATGTTCTAACACACTCACATCTATATTAAAAAAGCAGCTAAAGGGAGCTTTTCCACCAGAGATGTGTGAGGAATAAAATTGCTACATTGAGGGAAGCTAATTTTTTTCTTTCCATGACACAACAATCATTTTAGAACAATATTTTTCATACATACCACCGGTTGTTGTTGTCTAGTTTGTTGTGTCATGAAATGAAATCATTTATACAAAGACTAGGTTTTCTAAGCTTTCTTTGGGCAATATGCAAACTGCGACTTCAATCTTTTTCATTGTTTGTGTGTGTTCTGCCAGTTGAAAAGACTGCCTTCAGCAATGGCCTTATTGTCTTGTTGTAATCACACAAGTTTGTAATGAAATGAAAATGAAGAATTTCAGAAATTAGACCTTCACAGGCACTTTTTCTTGTCATTTAAAACTTGTAATAAAGAAAATAAACTACATTAAATAATGTAATATTGTGTCTATGTTCATTGTATTTTTTCTGTCTGTATATTGCAAATAAAGCATATTCTATGTATCTATTTATCTTATACTAGCTTTTTTGCCCGCAACTTTGTCCGCGTGAAGTTCCGGACCCTTGGACATTGAATTTCGGGAAAAGCTATAGCCTATGTCAGTCCCTGGTAATCTAGCTTTCTACTGGTGAAATAATTTTTGAAATCACTCCAGTAGTTTCGGAGCTTATTCAATTCAAACAAACAAACAATCAAATCTTTCCTCTTTATAATATTAGTATAGAAAATCCATATTTGTAGAACATATTAAGATAGATGTACCTAAGATATGAAAATTGAGGTTAGAGTTATAATAATGTTACTTTATTTTATTGAATTTAAAAAGAATTAGAAAATTCTTTTGTGAGTCACCACTTACTTTTTAATTTCTGACGCTTAACTAATGTACCGTAATACGCAATCTTATTTTTAAAATGCCAACACCTGACTATAGTTGCTTTCGTTTGGCCGCAAGACTGTGATAATAACTCAATTATCCTTCATTGGGAGAATTAAAAACCTAAAAATGAATAATAAAATACCAGTTTTGACAATAAAACATAGCTTACAAACCATATAAAGTGCTATGCATTCTGTATTACTGTTTAGATAACTAAACTAAATGTCTGATTGTGAATAATATATGTGAAAAACCTTTAAATAATTTGACTTTTTTTTCAATTAAATTGTTGTGTGTGACTTTTGCCGTAACTCCGGCTAACTTGATCAATAATAAGTGCCAATCAGTTGTTTATTTTTCCTGTGAAAATCTTTTATACCATGGGATAAAAAGTTAGTAAGTCACTCTCAATAGGTTTCTTCCTTGAAAGAAGGACAAACAAACATCAAACACAATTTCACATTTATGCTATAAATATAGATATTCATACAATTATGATTATGATTCCAATTTTCTTCATTTGACGACCTCCCCGGGCGTAATGGTTACTATGCTGATCCGCCACCCAGGAGGTCCCGGTATAAAATCCCGGTCAAGTCATAATTAGAAATGTACTCTTTCTGATTGACCTGGGTTTTAGATGTTTATATAAATATGTATTTGTTATAAAATATAGTATCATTGAGTTAATATCCCATAACACAAGTCTCGAACTTACTTTGGGGCAAGCTCAATCTGTGTGATTTGTGCTTTTATATTCATTTATTATTTGAGATCAGGTACTCATTAGCAACTGTTCTTTAATTTAAGATTGAAGAAGGAGATGGACTGCCAACAACTGTTTGCCGAAGCTGTCATGAAAAAGCGGCAAATGCATATGAATTTAAAAAGAAATCTCAAGAAGTGGATACTGCTTTGCGTGATTTCTGTAAAAAAGATGGAATTGAAGTTAAAATAATTATGGTACGTTTACAGGTTATTATTTGTTTTAATAACTGTTAGTAGATGCCATGGAATTATAATTAGAGATTGTTGTATGGAGTACCAACATTTAGAAAAGAGATATCCTATCATATGCAAATGCCCTTGATATTGACAACCGAAGTACCTACATAGGCCAAAATCTTGAACCCCAATAAATAAACAATTTGAAAAATGTCATCCTATTACTATGTATGTGTAGTACTTAATGTTGTACCTAGTTACCAAGTAAAAAGATGTATGACGTATTTTTAAATGACAAAAATGGCCGAACTGATATTCTATTTCACGAAGAGCATCCGGCTATGAATGTTGTATGTATGCACATTGTTTATGTGTGCGTGAGCGATTTTACAAGCGTTTCCCAGGTTACAAACACTACAATAATGTGCGTGTGAATGTTACAACATTTATAGTTTGACGACCTCCGTGGCGTAATGGTTACCACGCCAGACCGCCACCCAGGAGGTCCCGGGTTCGATCCCCGGTCGGGTCATGATGAAAAACGAACTTTTTCTGATTGGCCTCGGGTTTTGGATGTTTATCTATATATGTATTTGTTATAAAATATAATATCGTTGAGTTAGTATCCCATAACACAAGTTTCGAACTGGGGCTAGCTTAATATGTATGAATTGTCCCTATATATTTATTTATAGTCAAATGCTCTTCGTGAAAGAATATCTGTAACTGGTTTCATTTGGCCATTTCTTTTAACAGTGGTCATTTTGCTTTTGTTTCCTAAATAATGCTAGTTTGTAGAGTATATTATTTAAAACATTATTATTGTAAATACACTTTGACTAGAGAAAGTGCTTGAGATGGCCTACTCTCTAAATCAACGATTTGATTTGATTATTTTATTAATATCTACTTCAAATATATTTTCATGGTTCAGAATAATGAAGATGCTGTTAAGACTGAACACATTACGGATGACCAGCATGACTACATGGAATGGAATAATATAGATGATTTAAATGATATGGGTAAGATTCCTTATTTTAATTTTAAAGATCTAATCTAATATAATAAATATAATGATATAAAACAGATATTGAAAAATGGACTGTATTCTTCTTTTTCTTCGTACTCTTATCCCACTTACGTTTTTTCAGAGATGGTAAAAAATGAATGTCAGACGTATAACCAATCTCAGTCACAATGTAAAAATTGTACAGCTGTTTTCAATACATATAAGGAATTACAGGAGCACCTACAAGTAAAATGTCTTAAAGGTCAGTATTTATTATTATATTTTTTGCAGTTTAGTTTCACATGACCGAAATAAAATCTTGTCAGTTTCTGTTTGTTTCTTAATATCTGATTAGGATGAAATTTGGCTTGAATATGTAAGATGCCAATAGAATACAACCAATTTAATGAAAAAGCAGTTCTTGGAAACTCAAATAAAACGATGCAAGTTCACCGTGCATTGTTCGCTTTCACGCGGGAAACTAAAATCAAATTACGTTTTCTATTTTTAGTTGAAGTCGACGATTCAAGTGGAAATTATTGTCCTTTATGCGGAACTACTTATTATGATGCGTCCAGTTTAACTAAACATATGAAGGAATGTCATAAAGAATTGATGACCCCCAAAAGAAAAGGACGGCCAAGAAAAATTTTAACCAATGTAAGTTTTGGCAGCAATGACCCCATAGTAGCAAAATCAGATAAAGCAGATTGTACTTATATACTATGTATACTCCGCACTAGTTAAGGTTACTAACTATTAACCGAACTGAACGCTGACGAAGAGCGTTACCTAACTAGGTACAGATATTTTAATTCACAAAGAGCGTTCGTCTGTGAATGTTGTAAGGCGTGCACATATTGTTTTAGATAGCCGAACGCTCTTCGTGAAATGGAATATCTGAATCTAGTCATTCATCTTAGTAGTTAGGCATTATTATGAAACAGTCAGGCCATGAATTAATCTTTTATTGAATACACAACTGACAGTATTGTTAGTGACGTTATTGTTATAAGTGTTTTTTTTTCTCTAAATAATTGTTATTTTCCTTTTACGAACAATAATATAATTACCCCTTATCAGACAGGTAGGTACTTATCACGCTGTTTTTATTAATTAATAATAAAATTTTCTAATGTATTTAATTTTATAATTTAACTTATATTAGTACCATTTTATAAGAGCATAAGTCTAATTTATATTATTATGTTTATTTTTTAGACAATAATTAGCAAAATCTCCGAAAACGGATTTCATATTAAGGCAGTTCCAGGAAAAAGACTCAATTGTATGATATGTCATGAAGTTTTTAAAACTAAAGAAGAAATAAAAGCGCATATTATGGAACATAAAGGTATTTTATCTTTTACATTTCTTATATGCTCGTTTTCGCCAACAATCCCAAAAATTTAGGGGACTCTAGCAATAATTTTGCTTTCACCATTATTTCTCTAAGGCTGATTAGAAACACATTATCAAAGTGCATTGCGTTGGTGATCTGAAAATATAGTATTTTTAGCAAAAGAGGTGATCCAAAAGAAACCCAGTCTCTGGCGCAAAAATTTTGTATTCCAGATTTTAGAGGATAGGTATTAATAAATACTATTCTAAACTATCACTATCTCTCTATCGGGTGGCTAACATTTTATTTTGATCATAAAGGTTTGCAGGCGTTTATATTAAAATCTTCGGGGCTACTATGAAAGTGTCCATCCGAAACAACGAAACACGTAGACGTGTCAAAAAAGACGTTACCTACTATACTTTATCCACCGAAACGAGATAATAAGGGAAAAACGGTCTGGCATGTGATTGGTGTAACAATAACGCTAAGGCTATGTACAGGGCGCGAGTTGCACTTGTTTAACGGACTTTTCGAGTTTACTATCGATTTGCACCAGTAAAATGGCTGACAGTATAAATGGAGATAATTGTTGGAAAAATGGCGACGCCGAACCTTTTCCTCAACCGAAAAGACTATGATATGGAACTTGTATCAATCTATGAGAAGTTCAATGGAATTCCCTTCAAACAATGACGTCATGAAAGCTTGCATATGAATGCGAGCTTTACTTTAAAAACACCTTTACTTTAAATCTGTTTAGTTCACGCCCACTGACCGTTCTGTGTCCTTGTCTTTTGTATGGGATTGTGTGACAGAGACAACGCTCCATTATCTTGTTTCGGTGGATAGAGTATAGTTAGAAGCGCCCGCTTATTGTGTTTTTTTAAATAAGGTAATTGTATCCTTTAGTATTAATAGATATATTAGAGAACCACAAGCTAACAATCTTTACAAATTACAAGCCTATGAATCCTATTATTATTAATATAAAAGCAGTATTTAATTATACAACCGTCTGCTCCAAGCGGTTCGTAAAAGTGTTCTCTTCAAAATCTCCTCACATTCCCGCCAAAATGGTTCGTGGTGCAACAGATTACTTGGCCTTGGTATCGGTTGCGACATCAACGCCCCCAACGCCCTATCAGCATCGTCGTCTAACAGTATAATTGCTTTTTTCAGATACAAAACTATTATTCTGCCTTCTTTGTAAGAAGTACTATCTAGAGAAGACATTTTTTGATCAGCACTTATGCAATGATGGTAGGGACGGGCAAGTCAAGGTGCAGGACGTAAGTATAAAAAATATTCTTTAATTCTTGCTGTCTTTGCCCATTATTATTATACGAAATTGTCTTTTGAATTGAACACGAAGCCACATCACTGCGTTGCGATGCGACGTCGCGTCGTATAAATCTGCGAAGTGCGAAGCCTGTTCAAAGTATGGACACTAACAACTAGAAGGTCGCCCGTCATCGCGTCGCAAATTTTTACGATGCGACGTCGCATCGCAGTGATGTGGCTTCGTGTTCAATTCAAAAGACAATTTCGTATAATAATAATGTAAGCTACATAATTTTGATAGAAACTTTTAACAGCATTAAGTACTTTTACTTCATGAAATACTAAGTCCTGTATAATTTAGCTTTGACGCAGAAAGTTGTCTTTGAAAACATTACGTTACAGTACGTGTAAATTGGGTATATAGGACTTATTTCAATTAAAGATCAATGTAAAAATGTAATTTCTGTTTATACTTCATTATTTAATTTGTGGTAAGGGATTTTGACGGCACCATTGGAGCAAGTTCAGATGACAAGCGCTCAACGCGCGTTTACAACTACATGCATTTTATTCAGGCCGTACACATGCTAACGCGCGTTTTAATAAAGCGCGCGTAATAAAATGTATGTAGTTGTAAACGCGCGTTATCAAAACGCGCGTTGAGCGCTTGTCATCTGAACATGGTCTTAGTATTACTATAGTTTTGTAAGTTTAAAGTAAAGGAGCATTTCATGTGTGGACGCAGGACGCTGTGTTTTCTTCCTCCATCGATCGCGACGAGTTAGTACTCGGTTCGTGCGGGTAGTGTGCACGGTTCGTGCGCACAAGGCGTCCACATTATGAGAATTCTATTGCCGGGTACAGACTTGCGTAACATAGCATTTAATGTAACACGCATTGAAAGAATTTCCCGTAAAAATCATGCTCTGTTCGTGTGCGTAGTGAGCTCGGTTCGCGCGCACACGGCGTCCACACTATGGGATTTTTGTTACATTACTTGCTATGTTACGCAAGTCTGTACCCGGCATATAACATGTTATTTACAGCAGTCTGTACCCGACATTACACTACCCGACTATGCGCCAATTGGTCGTCGCTGGTAACCGGTACACATTTAATTATTATTTTGTTTTGCAGCACGCGACGGATGGGAAAAATCACGCAAATAACTATTTAAGTGAAATAACATTACTGGATCTCATTAGTTCAGACAATGGCGTGGTTTGTACATCTTATAAAGCAATTTATTCAATTAATAATTTACATAGATTTGATTTATTATCAAGACCCTCTATTTATATTTAACTAGCTTTTTTGCCCGCGACTTCGTCCGCGTGAAGTTCCGGACCCGTTCCCGTAGGAACCACATTGAATTTGGGGAAAAGCGATAGCCTATGTCACTCCCTGATAATGTAGCTTTCTACTGGTGACATTTTTTTTTTAAATCGGTCCAGTAGTTTCGGAGCTTATTCAATGCAAATAAACAAACAAACAATCAAATCTTTCCTCTTTATAATATTAGTATAGATTAGTTTCAATTTTAATTGCAGAAAACCAATTTATTTCAAGTGTGTAGAGTGTGCAGTGGAGTGTTCATGTCCGAGACTGATTTGGCCGACCATAATGACAAGGAGCACCCCGAGTTGTCATTACGGTGCAACCTTTGTAATAAGGTAAACTTTTAGTTTTTCATTATAAAGTCATTACTATAATATTATATATAAGTTTGTGAGGATGCATGGATGTTTCTTACCTTTCACACAAAAACGGCTGGACCGATTTTCTTGAAATTTGGTATACGGGTAGATTATAACCTAGATTAACACGTAGGACATTTTTTATCCCGGATTTGGCGGGATATGACCGCGAGTATCGGCTAGTATATTTCCCGGGGGAAATGTGTATGATTATATCATGTATCATATTATGTCAATACGATATGAATTTCCACCGGGAATCGCATACAAAGGTCTGATGCAAGCATTGTTAATGTGTTCAATTAACTATGTTTGAACTTGCAAATTTTTAGATAGCTTTTGCATTTGCAGCGCTTAAAAATATATTTTATCTGGTTAAAAAACCCAAAAAAAAATTTTTTTTTATTTCTTTAAAACATTAGCATTAAGAGAGAGAGAATCAGAAATATCTGTAAATAAAATAGTTGAAACATGTTGTTCATCAGACAAAACTAGATTAGGTGTTGGGTTAGGTTAGGGTCGGCTTGTGACCATCAAAAGCCGAGCGACCGAAGGGAAATTTCATCAATAACAATTTAAAATTGTATTCAATGATGGATTACATACATCTCGGGTAACATATAGATTAAAAGGATTGAAATTTACAGATTTTTGCCAGTGTTAAATCCGCAAGCCGCCACAGAAGTATTTGTAAGCAGATCGAACGCAAACATAGATGTAATACATGTGGGTTACAGTTTGCATATGAAATATCTCTAAATAAACACATATTAAGATACCACGAGGGTGAGAGTGTCTCCGTTAAGTTCATGGATACAAAGGCGAAGCAAGATACAGAATATAAATGTGACAATTGTAATAAATCGTTTTATAGGTGAGAATATGTTACACAAATGCCCGTTTTCACCAACGCCTTCTAGATTTAGGAATAACCGAACTGGAACCATTTATATGACATTTGATGACATAAGGTTAATCCTACCGCCAGGAGGCGTTGGTGAAAACGGGGTAAGTCTATCCTTTCAATACAGAAAGTATTCTCTCCGTCTATTTTCTTTCTGATTAAATTCGTTATGAGTTCCAAGACAGTTGTAGTTTCTCCCCCGCGCCATCAATAAGCTTAATTGCTTATTGTCAATCAGATGTCGCCGTTGTTGTTGCCGAAGAATGTAGCTTGTCCCGATATAAAAAATAATAATTAAAGCTAGTTCTAAAGTAGCATTAAATGCGGCGCGAACGGCGCGTTCGCTGCGTACAAATTGCTTTCAGTTTAAGGCCATAGATGTGTAAGAACACTGAAAGGTGACCAAAGTAAAAATACCAATAGTATCAAGTCACTATCACGTCAGAAAGAGAGATCCGGAAGCCCAACTCCCAGGCAATGCATTGGTAGCGCCTCTGGTGTTACTGATGCTTACAGATAGCGGTCTTTCGATCAGGTGAAATGCTTGCTTGTTTGAAAAAATCGTCGTATTCCTAATGACGACACACGGGCTTCCACTCACGTCTCGACTCACGGTCGAACAGCCTAAATGTGCGAATAATAAATATATGTGTAATAAATGAGCGAAAGCTCTAACCTAAGCCAAACTATATAGTTTGGCTTAGGTTTATACTCTTCCGACATTAAAAATAAATAATGTATAATTTTTTTTTAGAAAAGACTTACTAATCAAGCACACTAGAGTTCATTCGGAAAAATATTATGAGTGTGACGTTTGCAAAAAGAAATTCAACCGCAGTGACAATTTACGGTTAGTATAAATATACAGGGTGACAGGTTTTAAGCCCTATTCCTTAAAACTGGTTAAACCACAGGTCATTTACAACAAATTTGCCCCCATCAATAAGGAATCAAAAGTGACCGGTTACCGAGATATTGGTGTTTTTAGGTTTTTTCTAAAGTTTTTTATAAATTTTTTTTTCCTCCAAACTGAAAAAATATTTTAAGTTTTGTACGACCTTATTATTTCGGCGATATTAGACATTTAAAACCCGCATTCTTATTGAAAATAGTTGCTAGTTCATCAGCTTCCAAAAATGTGTTACTTGGGTGCGGAAAAACCAATACTATTTCAGTTAAGGGGGATTTTCCATGGCAAGTCAGAAAATTTCGATAAAAGCTAAAAACATCAATATATCGGTAACCGGTCACTTTCGACCCCCTATTGATGGGGCTAATTTGTTGCAAATGACCTCTGGTTTAACCAGTTTTAAGGAATAGCACTTAAAACCTGTCAGTCTGTATACTACTAAAAAAAAAACACAAAATAAGGGCCACTAGTAATTTTGTACGTACTATAAACAACCGCAACTTTCATTTAACGTTTATAATAACATTGTAAAGTTACAGGTTGATGCAAGTGTCTGTAATGTGTCTAGTGTGGAATTGATTCAAAAGGATCCACTAACATTTTTTTACACAAATTTCGGGTCCCTTATTTTGTTTTAACTAGTATCTTACGAATATTATAAAGGCGAAAGTTGTGTGAATGTTTGTTACTTCTTCACGCTCATATGGCCGGGCCAATTTTTATGATATTTGGTATGTAGGTAGCTGATACTTTGGATTAACACATTGGGTACTTTTTATACCGAAAAGTACGCGATTCCCGTAGGATTTCTTAAAAAGTCTGATATAGATGGCACTGCTATGCATAAATAAATACACGCAAACGCAGTTGCGCGGGTTTTACTAGTACATTAAAATAGTGAACATTAAAAGTAGTGATAATGAAGTTACTGTCTATTATTATAATAATGCCAATCCGAGCAGCGTGGTAGAGTACGCTCTTATCACCTTCGATTGAAGGGAGACCCGTATCCCTGCAGTGGGATGATTATGGGTTGATATGATTATAATAATGATAATTATTTTCTTTATTCAGTAAGTAGGTATGCCTAGCTCTTGGAGCTCTGTCATAAATAACATACGGCGAACCGGCGTATGGCCGAAGGACTGGACGCACTCAACAATTCTGCCACTATATAAGAAGGGATCTACAAAAAAATGCGAAAACTAACGAACCATCGCATTAATAACACACTAGCAAAATTTTACTGCACGTCGCATGATAGCAAAAATATTGTAACATTTTGCTTCACTAATTCAGAGAATGATTGTCCTTCATAGCGTTAGAAAGTTAATTACTTATTTGAGTCCTACAATTTTTTTTAATGACACATTAAGTCTAGCTATTTCTAGATCGTCAAGTCGCCGCTGTCGTTGTCAGATTTAATGTTCCATTAACTATTAAATTTGTGCACCTTTAGTAATTTGAATTTGTGTTGTACAGTTCCCACAAGCGAACACATGAACCGCGCGAGAAGACAAAACTGAACACGTGCCTGTGTTTGTATTGTGGGCGGAGCTTCAACAACTCTTCAAACCTCATTGTTCACATGCGCCGGCACACTGGCGAGAAACCATATAAATGTGATTTCTGTGGAAAAGGTAAAGTTCTTGTTGCGCGTTATATCTATAGTAATATAAAGAGGAAAGATTTGTATTTTTGATTGTAACGAATAAACACAATAACTACTGGACCGATTTGAATAGTTCTTTCATAATTGGGCTACACTATTCGTGGGTGATATCAAATACTATAGACGAGTAATACGCACAGCTTCGGAAGAATTCGGGCAAGACGCGACACTAGCGCCCCTACGGCATGAGGGCGGCATGAGGTGAACGGAGGTTGCCAAGTCATTGTATGAGAAACGTCATGAGCTGTGCGTATTACTCGTCTATAGTATTTGGTGATATAGGCTAAATTATATATTTTTTTTAAATACCCATACAAAAACCTGCGCGAGTCTGGGACGGGGCGCTTGTAACCAAATAAACACGTAAGATAAACAACAATGATGCGTGGTTTGAAAAAAGGAAACGGACTGATTGGCGGAGAACATATTTACTATGACAACAACAGAACTGTCGTCGACCATGCCATATGTCGTTCATATACTTTTAAACAACTAGAAATTTGCATTTTTTTTTTTATAGTTTATATAATGTTACGGTTAGAATAATTATGATCTTGTACATTTTTCAGGTTTTCCCAGATCATCGGACCTCCAATGTCACAGAAGATCGCATACTGGCGAGAAACCATGCATTTGTGGAGTGTGCGGGAAAGGTAGGTTTACTTCAGTTTCATTTAACTCAGTTTATTATTAACTAGCGGTCCCGCGCAACGTCGTATGCGTGTATCCCGCTATGCCGTGAATTTCGGAACGTAGTATACATATTAACCTTCCTCTGGAAACCGTATCAAATTCCGTTGCGTAGTTTTAAAGATTTAAGCATAAATAGGGACAGACTGACAGCACGACGAATATATATATATATATATATATATATATATATATATATATATGTTTATTTTCTCCAAAATGAAGTACAGTAACTTAAATGTAACAAAAATTGTTTAGGAGACTGGTATCTGTTGAAGAACAAGCCTGTATTACAGTACACCAGTGCTCTCTCAACTGGATATAAGAAAAGAAAATCTTAAAATAATTATTTAAGACTTATACATTACTCTAACATTAACTATACAAATAAAAGGTATATAAAAGGAGACCTAAACTATATGGGTTGGTAACTTGAAATTTTACACAGGGGTTCCTTTTATAACGTAGGGGAGCACTAAGATAGGAATTTTTAAAATTCCCACGGGAAAGGGAATAGGACTGTAAGTGTATTATCGCAGGCGCTCAACCTAGAAAGCTGAAATTTTGTATAGTGGTTCTTTTTATGATTTTGACGAGGACAAAGATGTGGTTTTATATAATTCCCACGGGAAAGGGAGTAATAGTACTTTTATAAATTGTGAATATTCCGAATATTCAAACAAAATGATTTCATAATGTCGTGTCGTCGCACTATTTATTATGTTCGTGATCTCGGAAAAACAGCTAAAATTCTATCTATAAAGCGGACTGAATCATATTCATCGATAATAACAGTAAGTAATTAAATATTTGATTTTATGATATTTGTCAGGGTTCAAGTTAAATTGGTCAATAGCTAAATGGCATATTATTATTGATATTGTCTCTTTCTCCCTTATAGGAAATCTCATTACGTCGATTCGCTCTATTTTTTCGTAGTGTTGTTCAAATACCGATATATACCTACATTTTTTTTTACGGAATTAGTTGGAAAACAAGCTCAGGAATATGGATCATTTGATGTTAGGTGATTACCGTTGACTATGGAGCACATAGATTCTTTGCTTTGCTGATTGCTGACCTATAACAGGAAAAAACAGGATATAGCGAGAAATAGTATGAGGAAGGAGTTAGAATTTCAGATATTTCACTCGTCGAACGAAACGCATTGCTGCTTCACGTCAATATTCTGTAAAAGGGTGGCACTTCACCACTCCAACGCCCACTCCAAAGATTGTAATGAGAAGTACAAATATAAATAGAAAGAAACAAGTATAAATAGAAAAATAATAATCTGTACATATGAAAATGTTTTGTCTTGACCGTAGAGACCTGAAGCATGGGTGTGTTCTGAAAAGTGTGGTGTATGATGTAGGCAAGGCAACCGATAAGAAAGGATTTTTTGAAATTCCCACGGGAAAGCGGGATAAACGCAAACGAAGTTGCGCGGGTTTCTCTAGTGATATTATAATAGATAGAAAACACTCATAAATATTTGTCCCGACCGGGAATCGAACACGCGCTCCAGAGGGTCCCGAAGATAGGATCACTATCAACGAAACTCGGTCTATAATAGAGTCTACAGATCGTTTAAACATGGTGTGAGTCAAAGCCGTGGATGTCTATGTTACTCATCTGTTATTCTTCGCAATTAATAATCATAGGCTTAAGAGCAACACTATACCTACATAAAAGTGCTTTAAGTATAATATCGCCGCTATACTGCGAAAACCAATTAAATCGAGTTTTTTCCGAAAATGACCTGACAATGCAGAAGTACTTAAAATTTTGCGGTCTTTCGTCTGCGAAAGCCCATTAAACGCTGTGACGTATACTTTTGCTTTTAGCTAATAATATAAACGATTATTTCAGCCACTATCTAGATTTACTGGCTAATACAAACCAGTAATCTTATTTAACTTGAATAACACCTTACTACTCTCCAATGATTACCATTTATAGTGGTATTATTTGTTATACCCGTAGGGAGCTCTTGGATTTTTTTTATTTCTTTCTCAAGAATAATCATTTTTTTCAGATTAAAGTTCTAATATCACATTACAACTGTCTAATACAAGCTATTATCGCTGTTTAATTTGTTTTACTTGATGGATTCCTTACAACATTCAGTACAATCAAATCATCTATGAAAATAACGTATATACAGATAATTGGTTTTCTCTGACAATCTGTAAAATTGTAACATTCAAATCGCTCCAGCGAAAGCCATTCTGCATGGTGGCGCTAGTACCTAACTGTCTTTCACTTGCGCTTGCGAATACCTAAATCATAGTTGACACGCAGCTTCTCTGAGTATGTAATTGATTGTACAATATTCAAATAAGTTATGATTATTTTATGTTTAGAGTCCAAACCTACATTGCATCTCATGTTTTGACGAAGCATGCTTGTTCTTATTTTAATGTTAACAACCTATAGTTACACCGTGTTTTTGCAATGAATAGATGAATTATGAATTAAGGCCCTCGAAGGAAAACAAAACCAAGTAACTGCCGCCATCACTTATATGTTTAATATGGAACAAAAAGACATATCAGTTATAAAACCATTACTTGATGGTGCTCAATTACTCTGTGACTTACAGTTTCGTAAGTCTATGAAGCGTAGAAGCCTTATATATGTGCTTCTATTAAAAAAGATATTAAAAGTCAACTTTACGAAACCGAGGTCGATACTTACCTATTTCGTGCGAAAGTGACTGACACTTTAAAAGCTGCCAAAGCCATAAATAAATCTGGAGCAGAGATCAAAGCATCTAGACACAAAAATACAGCTACGCAACCTCAAACCCGTAATTTAAACTGAGTTCCAGCAGACATACAGCAGGCAGTCAGCAAAAAATGCACAATCACCAAAATTATCAGCCTCCGAGGTTGTCGTTTATAAGGAATCCATTGACGAACTTTTATCATCTGGCGCAATATCTGAGTGTGTACCCTGTGACGTGTGTCAGTTTTTGTCCAGTTATTTCTTAATAAAAAAGAAAAATGGTCACGTTTCACATTAAATCTAAAATCTTTATATAAATTTATTAAAACAGAACACTTTAAGCTAGAGGATCTTAGAACAACTCTAAAGTTAGTTTCCAAAAACTATTTTATGGCTTCCTTAGACCTACCTAATGCGTATTTTTTAACACCAATCGATAGGTAGTAAATACAGAAAATATTTACGATTTAAATGGCAAACCAAGTTGTTTAAATTTAATGTCTTACCATTTAATTTTGGTCTAAGCACTGCTGCCTTCTTTTGTTTTTACAAAATTATTTAAGCCAGTCATGTCTTTGTTAAGGTCAATGGGTTACTTATCAACCATTTATTTAGACGATGTTTGTTGCATTGCACCTACCTACGAAGAATGTTTGTATAACATTACTCAGGTGTTTATTCGAATCATTAGGATTTATAATTAATGAGGAAAAGAGTCACACGATTGAGACACCATTGAGAATCCATTGGTGCATTTGTTCTCTCAGTCTCGAGGATAGAATGCCGATAGTGACACTATCGGCATTCTATTGAGACACGATTGACACACCATTGAGAGTCCATTGGTGCATATTTTGTTCTCTCAGTCTAAATGCCGATAGTGACACTATCGGCATTCTATTGAGACACCATTGAGAGTCCATTGGTGCATTTGTAGTAGAATCGGGCTCCAGGACAGCGGGGCATGCTTGCAGCAGTGGGCAAGCTCACGACGCGGGCAAAGTAACGAATTGAGCAACGCTCGAGTTTATTTATTTAGGAGTTCTGTGAGAATGATACAATTTTTCTTCTAGGAAAACCAATTATCTTTACACATTTTCACTTGTATCTCCACAAAAAGACATCTTTTAGGTATTTTTATGTAACTGATAATTTTGAATTAGTAAAATGAAAAACTAATTTTGTGGATTTTATTGTATTCTTATTAGTTTAGAAGAAATAACGAATTAACAATCTTCAGGGAAAACCAATTAAATAGCAGACCTTGTGACGGTTACCATCAAATATACCACAAAGCGCTCAATTTTTTTATTTGTAAAACGACGCCCATTATACACTGGGCGTCAAAAATAAGTAGTACAGTTTTAAAATTGCAATTACTCTTAAATTATAGAAGTTAGAGTTTTGAAATAAAAGACATTTTATAGCAAATTTAACAAAGTTTTCTAAAAATAATATTTTATTTAGCATTAGTAAAGTTTTACACTAAAAATCAAGAAAAAACTAAAAAGCTAACCATTTTAAAGGAACTATCAAGAACTTAATTTTTACGTTTTGGGCCTTGTTCCCACTTTAGTAACTTGGTGTTGCCGCCTCGGGCTCTGATGACAGCTTGGAGCCGATTTGGCATGCTGAACACTAAGTTTTGGAGGCGGTGTTGGGGAATATTCACTCATTCTTCTATCAAGGCCTGTTTAAGGGCTCTGAGGTTGGCGGGGGGTGGTCTGCGTCTTCTGACTAGCCCCCAAGCTCGTCCCAGGCGTGTTCAATCGGGTTAAGATCTGGGCTTCTTGATGACCAAGTCATGAAGCTGATGCCAACCTCCTGAATGTACTCTTGTACGAGGTGAGCGGTGTATGGCCGGGCGTTATCATGCATTAGTATCGCTCTATCACTCATATTTACTAAATATGGCCCTGCATACTCGTTAAGGATCTCTAATGCATATCTTTCACCAGTCAGAGTGCCATTTTCTATGACCACTAGCTCTGTGCGACCCTCTGAAGAGATGCCAGCCCATACGTGTACAGAGCCCCCGCCGTATTGAACTCTTTCCGAGATGCAACCTTGAATGTATCGCTCACCAGGTCGCCTGTATACTCTCCGCCTTCCATTGGAAGTGAATAAAGAAAACCGAGACTCATCTGTGAACAAAACTCTTGTCCATTCTTCTTCGCCCCATTGTACGTGTTGACGGGCGTAGCGTAGTCTTGCTACTGCCCTGTCTCAAGCTTGGGGCCATTTGCTGGCCTGTACGACTTCAGGTTGGCTTCAGCAAGTCTTCTCCTCACTGTACTCTCACTAACGTAGTCTCTTCGGGTCTGAAGAAGCTGTTGCTGGACCTCAACTGCATTAAGGTGACGATTTCTTAACACAGTAGAGACAATTAAGCGGTCTTCTCGGGTACTAATGCACCTGGGTGCCATTACTCTGCCATTAATTGGTCTCCTTAGATGGTTTCCAGTCTCTTCGTACCTTCGCTTTACTTGCTGGATCGTTCTTAGAGTTACACCCACCGTTCTTGCAGTACGACGCATACTGATGCCTACTTCGAGTAAAGTTATGATTCTTGCACATTCTTCTGGTGAAAGAGGCATGATTAGTAAAGTTTACTAGCTGAAGACACATTTGCTTTTGAATTGCAATTGATTTATCAGCAATAAAGAAAACAATAAAAAACAAAAGTACAAGCCAACAGTTTAAAAAAATAGTGTTTTTGTTTATTAACGTTTTTTTCAGTCAATCTTTAAAAATAATATTATGCATGAAATTTTTATTAAATGAAATTAAATTGTCTTTTAACTTTTTTTTATTTCAAAGGTCTAGCTTCTGTAGTTTAGGAGATATTGCAATTTTAAAACTGTACTACTTATTTTTGACGCCCAGTGTAGTATATTAATCAATGTATGGATGAAATATATAAATAATCATGTAGCTATTTTGTACGGTTCATTTTCAACGTCTGAAACTTTGTATACCACTTATCTCATTTTCACATTTTTATTAGATAATTGGTTTTCAAAGTATAACGGCGAAATTTTCTTCTAGGAAAACCAATTATCTTTACACATTTTCACTTGTATCTCCACAAAAAGACATCTTTTAGGTATTTTTATGTAACTGATAATTTTGAATTAGTAAAATGAAAAACTAATTTCGTGGATTTTATTGTATTCTTATTAGTTTAGAAGAAATAACGAATTAACAGTCTTCAGGGAAAACCAATTAAATAGCAGACCTTGTGACGGTTACCATCAAATATACCACAAAGCGCTCAATTTTTTTATTTGTAAAACGACGCCCATTATAGTATATTAATCAATGTATGGATGAAATATATAAATAATCATGTAGCTATTTTGTACGGTTCATTTTCAACGTCTGAAAGTTTGTATACCACTTATCTCATTTTCACATTTTCATCAGATAATTGGTTTTCAAAGTATAACGGCGATATGTACCTATTATGAACAAATAGCACAGTTTTAAATTAATTTACATGGAACTTAGTGAAGTGGCTTGACTAGTGGCTTTTTCACTGTGACATAGAGACATCGGCATAATGCTGCTCGTCTATAACGAAATTAATAATAACAATATTAACAATAATAAATCCTTAAAGGATTCACAAAAATTTATTAACATGAAGGTAAACGTTACTTATTGGCAAAATAGTGCTTTCAATTTGGAGTCTTTAGCTTGTAGTAAAGTGCAAACCATAGCGCGATTCAGAATTCGATAATTTCCTAACAGCGCCATCTCTAGTAAGAATGGGGAAATGAAAAACAAGTGCCAAAATAAGGAAAGCCTTGTGTATTATAGATAGCTATAATGTACAGTATACCAATGAAAAAGGTGACCAGGCTAGACGGTAGAGAAATAAGAACAAAGATTTTTATGCTAATAATGTAAGCATAGTTATGAAACTTGTAATCCTAATATTATAAAGGCGAAAGTTGTGTGTTGTTACTTCTACGCGCTCAAATAGCTTGACCAATATTTATGATATTTGGTATGTAGGTAGCTGCTACCTTGGATTAACACTTTTTATCCCGAAAAGTTCGCGATTCCCGTAGGATTTTATCAAAAGTCTGATATAGATGGCGTTGCTGTGCATAAATAAATAGACGCAAACGTAGTTGCGCGGGTTTCACTAGTCCATACTAATATTATAAATGCGAAAGTAACTCTGTCTGTCTGTCTGTTACCTTTTCACATTAAAACCGCTAAACCGATTTAAATAAAATTTGGTATGGAGGTAGTTTAAGACCCGAGAAAGGACATCATAGGATAGTTTTTATCCTGGAAATCACCTCCAATGGGGGTAAAAAGGGGGGTGAAAATTTGTATGGGGTAACTTTTTCACGTTAAAACCGCTGAACCGATTAAGCTGAAATTTGGTATGAACATAGTTTGAAATCAGAGAGGACATAGGACAGTTTTTATTTTGGAAATGGGGTGAAAAGTGGAGTGAAAAGTTTGTCCTCCCTTCACGTCGAAAGTATTGAACGGATTGATATGAATTTTTTATTGGGGATAGTTTAAGGTTGGAGAGTGACAGAGGCTAATCCCGGAAAAATATCCCATTCCCACGGGAAAAAAAGTATAACATAATTTTTTCATAATTTTTTTTACGGGGTTAATTTAAGGTTTGGATGGTGACATAAGGCTACTTTTTCCTACAGGATGAAGAGATACCCATGGGAAAAATAATTGACATTTTCCCTTAACCACGCGGGCGGAGGGCAGGATAATAAGGACGGCGCGCAGCATTTTTCATAGCCTAAGGCTGCATTTGCACCAGAGATGTGCGATGAGGCGTTGCGAGGAATCAATAGTCTTTCTATTGATTTAAATTCATTGTTATTATGATATTCGTAGTTTTTATGTCATATTTTTATTTTATTTGCCCTGCCCAGTCCATAAAATTCGTTACCCTAAGGTTGCCTTGAAAAGATTGATTTTAGCAATAACACCACCTTGTTGCGATTTAACTAGTGTGTAAGATATTTATGTATACTGTGCCCTACTGTTGTGAATTGCAAATAAAGCATTATACACAGTTATACACAGACAAAACTCCATTTTGCAGGCTTCTCTCGCAGCAACAAGCTGTCGCGTCACATGCGAGTACACACTGGAGTCAAGCCATACAAATGCACGTACTGCGATAAAGCCTTCTCGCAGAGTAATGACTTAACCCTTCACATCCGACGTCACACCGGAGATAAACCTTATATTTGCGAAGTCTGTGGGGACCGGTTTATCCAGGTAATTTTATTTTTAGACCTGAATTATACAGACACGGCGCACGGTGTAGGCGCAGGCGCAATTTCTCTTCAGAACGTTTTCATACAAAATGTATGAAAGCGACGCGATGTAAATTATACTGAAGCGACGTGGGGCGGCGAGGCCATACCGTATGCCGTTTGGTCGCCTTCATCGTGCGCCGTTTCTGTATATGTTACGCCTTGACCAATGCTCAAATAGATATGGTTTATAAGAATGCAATTATTCCGGGACAAGCCCACCGCTATATTAAATTAAATATTTCAGGTATAACCCATAAAAAATACAATAAATACAATAGAATTAAAAAAAAAAATTAAGATTAAATTAAATACCATACAGTGTAGAATACAAATATTACACTACACACTTACTTCCTGTTGCTGTCACGCTGCACGGAGAGACCTAATAATGGGACCATCCAGATACTGGGCCAGTGTAGAGAGGATCTCGTTTTTGGAGTTGCGGACACGGGTCCAGAAACCTGCAACGCGAGACCAAATAATAGCCAAAATGCTATGTTTACTGTATAGCCGGGATCAAGAAAGGCGACCTCAGATTGACAATGAGCATTGAAGCTATTGGCGTCCCTGGGAAAAAACTACAGCTGTCTTGTAATTCACAACGAATTTAATCAGAGAGGAAATAAACGGAGTAGGTAGTATTGAAATTGAAAGGTCGGAAATTATACGTAGAATTACAATTAGCAAAACTATCGCTTTATACGTAGCAAAATAAGCTCGCTTGAAATTGAGACTATATTTAAACCGCTGCGCTGCAGCTGGCCAGTGTGGCCGTGCGGTCGGTGCGCGTCCAGCCTATGTCTGGCCTGGCGCGTGCCGCCCCCTAAATTAAGACTGTCTTGTCTTGTTACGTCAGTTAGATAAATATATAAATAAATATATAGGGACAATTCATACAGATTGAGCTAGCCCCAAAGTAAGTTCGAAACTTGTGTTATGGGATACCAACTCAACGATATTATATTTTATAACAAATACATACATAGATAAACATCCAAGACCCGAGGCCAATCAGAAAAAGTTCGTTTTTCATCATGACCCGACCGGGGATCGAACCCGGGACCTCCTGGGTGGCGGTCTGGCGTGGTAACCATTACGCCACGGAGGTCGTCAAGATGAAAATGTTATCGTGAGAATAATATTAAATAAAAGCTCAATTTATTTCATCGATCTTGTGCCTATATGATTTAAATACCACCTTACCACACCAGCAACAAATCCACTTAGTTCGTAAAATGTGATGTCAGCTATATTTGAACGATAAGCAGAAATGAAAAATCGAATTTGTTATCTTTGCCACTTCTGCCTCTGCAGTGTTTTTTTATATTTCAAGACTTACATTTTTCATCAGTTAGAAAATGAGAAAAGTGGTTAATTTAAATTATTTTCTTACCCTCAAACTTCTTAACATTTAAATGTTTTTAAAATAGTTTTTCTGTGTTTGGTTACAGGGGACTGCTTTACACAATCATAGACGTACCCACGGTCACTTCACGCGCTCATCGTCAGATCCACAATTACAAATACACACGCCTTCATCGTCAGACCCACAAGTTCAAATACAGGGGATAATGTACACGGTTCCGAATATAAATAACCAGGAGATTAATCAATAATTCGACTCTAACGGCCGAACCCAATATGCAATTTCAATCCTGATTGTTCATGATTGACGCAAGTATTGATTCGTAGTTTATTTTTATAGATCAAAAATACAATGCATCGAATGGTTAAAGAGACGTATAATTAATGTGATTTTTTCAATCTGACATAGGATGAAAAGAATTGTGATTGTATATTGGAAAGGATTGTGATTGCATATTGGGTTCGGGCGATTTGTTAGCTCTGCGTTGATATAATATAATCGCATTTATGTAACCACTAAAATTCACATTCAAGCAAGGCTTAGGGTCAGTTCAGACAGACGAATGTGGAGGCGGACAGCGCTTTTACTACACAGACTGCTGCGGATTGCCAACCAAATAGTTTCACATAGATGCTCCTTAATTTGCATTAGTTTAAAAACTTATTATGAAAATCTATAAAAAAAAAGCTTTTGTTTTGGGTTTTTGCCAACATTAATGACGCATAATTTAAAACTATAACATAATGATAAAAACTATTCCTCCTAGCGTCATTTAGAATGTGAATTTGCATCCGTTACCTAAGCCCAAGCCTGAGATAAAATTTGTTATAGGGATGGTTATCACCGTAAGCGCGTGAGGTCGGCTCTCGAGCATTCTCAATAAAACAAGAAATGAAGTTTAAAAATAAACCTTATTTCAATTATCCAAAATTTGTTATCCTCTCCACGCCGCCGTTCTGTCTGATCAGATAATGGCCGCCAGTTGATTGCTTTTTTATGGAAAAACGTCGAAGAAACATAAAAGTTATCCAAAAAGTCAAAGTGTGGGCATATAGTACTTTAAGTGTAAATAATTTAATATTAGTAGTTCATATTACACTTTGCTTGTAATAAGTAATATATTTTTACACAATTTAATATGACTTTTTGTTTGCTGTTTGAAGATTACCAGCTCCTTTCTATGTGATGAGATATTAACAACTTTCACACGTCTGATTGGTTGTTTTGTTTGTAAGTATACTACTTATTTCTTTAATGATGTTGTTAAAACTTGGTGACCTTGATCTGATGTTGCAGCATCAGGAGTCTGTAGCATACTCAACTCCTCGCTAAATCACAGCAGAGGCATTCGTTTTTGGTATATTTTGATTCAGAGGTGTAATGACGGCACTCTCCTGTTTACATACTTACTCTTGTCTTTGCTAAAAAAAGTCTTTTCTATCTGACAGACGCAAATGTGCGCAAAAATTTTCGGACGATACGTGGCTGTGTGAACTGTTGGCGATACGTCCGAAATTAATTTTAACGATTTAAAAAAATCTAATTTGTCTTAATTTTTAGCATCAAGCGTGTAATGCTGGGTACACATTTGCATAATGTAACATGAAAGGAGCATTTCATAGTGTGGACGTAGCGTTGTTTTCATTGTGTTTTCTTCCTCCATCGATCGCGGCGAGCACGAGTTGAGTGCTCGGTTCGTGCGCGCAAGGTGTGAGGTCCACACTATGGGAATTCTGTTACTTTACACAAGTCTGAACCACTACACTATAAGTTAGCACTTCAGGTAGGCAGAGATACGAACTTGGTTATTATTCAACAAAGCATTCCCAAAAAATAAAGAAAGGTCTTTGTTTAGAACGAAATAATTTAAAAAACATTTGAAACCCAACTCTTTAAAAAGTAAATAAATAATAGGTAATTATGTTACTACCTTTTGGACATTTTCATTTAAAAATAATCCCCAAGCGTCATCATCGCGACGGGATACCGCATAATATTTGTTTACTTTGAGGGCTTTGAGTCGTGGCGTGGGTTATTTTTTTATTAATTTAATTTTATTAAAAACTGTCAACACAGTAATTAGCAGCTAAAAACAAGATTATTACATCTAGTACGTAACAGTACATAAATAAGGAATGGATAGATACTCGTATTAAAATTCATAACGTATATAAAAAATAAGACTATTGTTGTTCATAGTTAATATTATTAAAATAATTATTCACTCAAGGTCGACGATACGGGTTAGCTCCACGATTTTTCGGTGGTCATCCAGCGTAATCCGGGGAAGGTCCGCGGTAACCCTGGGATGGTCCACGGTAACCCTGGGATGGTCCACGGTAACCCTGGGATGGTCCACGGTAACCCTGGGATGGTCCACGGTAATCCTGGGGTGGTCCACGGTTTTCCTGGGGTGGTCCACGGTAATCCTGGGGTGGTCCACGGTAATCCTGGGGTGGTCCACGGTAATCCTGGGGTGGTCCACGGTAATCCTGGGGTGGTCCATGGTAATCCTGGGATCGTCCACGATTTTGCGTTTCAGGTCCAGGGTAATCCGGGGAAGGTCCTTCTGGCCCTTCTGGCCCTTCCGGCTCTCCCGGCTCTCCTTCCGGCCGCATACTGCTTTTTGGTGGCAATGGATAACTGCCTACGCAACTTTTGCCAGTACACTGCAAGACAAAAATGTTAATTATAGTTATAGCAGTCTGACGGTGAGTTGCAAAAATACATTTAAAAGGAGTTTTACATTACATCTCTTTATTATTCTCAAATTAATCAAGAATAAATTGTTAGTGTACGGTCTGACGCCGCATATTTAGGTCTGGGTCGCGCGTCAGCAAATTAAATCTTATTAATTAAAATCTTACCAGATTTAATCGAGACACCAAACACTTCCAGTATGGTATGTATGACCGATGACACCGTAACATTAACCATATTAAGAAGGCCGTAACATTAACCATATTATCTACCCCAAATAAAGGGCTTTTTAAACCCAGACTGTACTGTTAATACTAAAGCTTTAGTAATGGCATTATTATCTAAGATAGGTATCTATTTAAGGATTTGCTCTTCGAGATATATGTCTCGAAAACACAAACACTTATAGTTAAAGTGGCCTCTATCTAAGAATAATTTTGTACCCAATAGTTATGGCCTAAATACTTCATGAAAGGTCGACAATTATTTAATAATGACAGATAAACATGTTCTCTTTGGAATATTATGGATTAAATTTCCAAAATTTCTTTTAGTTTGAATAATATAAGGGAAATGCTAAATTTACAGATATTCCAATTCACAAAGACACGGTCGGCTGTGAATGTTGTAAGGCGCACATGCACATTTCATTGTTTATGTGCACGCTTTACATTACAACGTGTGAACTTACGCAAAATCAACTTGATGGTCCGAAAGGGACTTTACGAGCTTTTCCGAGGTTGCGCACACTACAATGTGGATGTGAACGTTACAACATTCTTTAGCCAAATGCTGTTCGTGAGGTAGAATATTTGTACGCGGTTTTCGAATCCTAACTTGAGTCGCCATGTTTCAGTGAATACAATCGTAATTATCTGTCATCTGTCAGGCCGGGTTGCACCACCTTAAAATAAATAAATAAATATTCTTGGACAAATCACACAACGCCATCTAGTTCCAAACTAAACAAAGCTTGTAGTATGGATACTAGATTGCTGATAAATATACATAAATACTTTTTTTTGTATATAACTACTTATTACATAGGAAACAACCAGACCAAGACAAACAGACATGTCATGTTCATGCACACAACTGTTTGCCTTGCAGGATTCGAAACCGCGGCCCTTGGGACAAAGTGGCCATTGTTAGCCATTCGACCACCGAGCCTGTCTTAAATGTTTTATTAATTGTAATATTTAGGGTAATAGGTACATACAATGTTTTGGCACCCTGGTCCTTGGCACTGTAAAGGAAAATAAATATGATATTTTTGAAACAATAAATAAATGTGTTAATTCTACATATTGTTTATACTAGTATGCATAGGTATGTACATAAGATAAATATTATAAAAGGCACTTAGTAGATCTAATCTAACAATTAATTATAAACTTAGTTAAACTATTTTGGAAAGTATTTAATTAACTTACTTGAGTAACGCACTTTTTAGAATGGCACTGGAAATATTTTAAAATAACGTTGTATATTACATAGTTAAGCAGTCAAATTATACAATTAACCCCTTTTAATAAGAAAAGATAAACCAAAGGCTAAATAAAACCTGTTCTGTCACTGTTATTCTTAGAGAGAATCCACCTAATAGAGAGAGAAAGATGTACTTATCTATAAGAGAATCAAATGAAGTGCCTATCTGACAAAATGATTATTTAAAGCTTGACCTTCGTTTATTAATAATAGCACTAATACTATTATATTATATCTTTTATTAAAAATAAAAAATAAACTCGTAAGTATGCCTTCCAGTTTGAGAAACAATGAAGACAAATTTTCTTTGTTTTGTCTAAGGGAAGTTTGATATTATCATAGTCTTTCTTTTACGTCGAAGCGAAACAATATTTGAGGCAGATTAATATATTTTTTCCAGGAATAATTTAAGAGAGTCTTTGGAGAATGGCGTAGGTCACTTTTAACGGGATAAAATGTTTTCCACTGAGATAAAAATACACACAACTTCAGGCGGGCCGTAAACTTGTTTGCCAGCTTAGTGGTTTAAAAAATACTTATTGGAACTTCCTCTTGAACACGCGCAAGATTTCGTGCGCTAACAACTAATGTTTAGATCTGTATCTGTTAGGATAGGATCCATGATTGATTTCGAACTGATTGAAGGTGAAGATTCTACGTACCTCGGCTATACAATCCATTCCGTCACACTGTAAGAAAATTATACAAGCTTACTTTTTCTAATTTATTTTAAATTGCAAGTAGGTATATTCATTGTCTCTCCACAACCATGTCACGCAAGGCGTAAGAAGAAAAAAATTAAAAGGCCTTGAATGAAAGGACCTCGTCTTCTATCTCTCTCCAATTTAACAAATTAGAAAGGAAGATGTAATAATTATCTTCATGGTAATTATTTTTATTACTTATTTTTTTATCAGTATAAAAAAATAAGTAATAAAAATAATTACTCAGTAGTCCAGTTTTACTCATAGATCTGATAGAGTCTGGAGAACATCGACTTAACCTCTTGGAGAAATGACACATACGATACATCGTAAAATGCATCTTATAACTGCAGCAGTAAGTTATTAGAAAAAAATGCTCGTTACGACTGAAACGAAGTCTTTCGAAACATATCTTGTAAAGGACTAGTACTAAATTTGAAACGACACACCACGCCACTCAAATTGAGTATTGCAGTACAGTGAGCCAATGAACGAGGTGAGCAGGTCTAAATATTACGTAAAGGGATTTATTCGAACTTTTATTAATCGACAACAATAATATCATAGTATGCATATAGTAGGTTAGTTACAAAAGTGGAAAAAACATTATTGTCTCGCAACTACCTAGTTACGAAACAGCGTAAAAAATTATTCTTTCTTAACTGGTTACGAAACTTTAGTTATGAAAGTGGAAAAAGGGTGATGTTTAAAAAATATCGATACAACTTACCGATGAAAGGCACAGCTCTCCAGTACACTAGAAGAACAAAAATAATCAGAGGGTTAGAGACGAGACGAGAGTTAGAGGTGAGACGGAGATAAAATAAATATATCATTATTTGGAATGCAGTGTAGGTATGCGTTGTAAATACTTACGTTAGAAGCACACTTGGTTCCAATACACTAAAAATGTATAAAGTTAAATTTAATGTTTTTATTTTATGACTTAAAATAATTAAGAATAGCGAAAAATGGAGTAGGTTACTCACAGTTGAACGGGACGCAAATCCCTCGCTCTGAGACACAAAAATATTATTCATCAAATCAACCAAAAGCTTCATATTTTATGACAATTGGACGTTCAATGAGATTTTTTATAATAAGTTCGTTAGCTATAATTACTCTGTAACTATTACAACATCCTACTTAACCGTGATAGGCTTCGATGATAGGTTTCCTTTTAAGTTCCCTATATGGGCTACTACCATAGAGTCATCTAGTGACAATCCACATCACAGGCACGAAAATAACCGTTCCCACCTTACAGGTAAGAGAAGTAGCTTCAAAAAATATTTTTCAACATATTTTTATACCACTAAGGTAGCAAACAAGCAGATGGCTCGCCTTATGATAAGCAGTCCCGTAGCGTTGCCAACCGAAAAGTGATGCTCTGGAGACATTACCGTAGGAACACAACATGGACGAGACCAATGCTATTTGACTATGATATTCTGTAAGGCCCTGAGGAGGTCTTTCCCCAGACAGGATGCTCCGATTTGAGCTGATTATCCGCTATGCCCTACCTCTCTTATTTTATAACATTTTGTTCTTTTAACTACGAATAAAGTGTAAATTTATGGTTTATGGAAGCTCTTTATATTATTTCAGTTCAGTTTAAGATCGGTTTCACCACTTGCTAATAAAGTCACGATTAGGCTATCCAATAAGAAACGTCAAGCAAGACCATGTAAGAACTGTTAAGGACTGACAGATTATTTAACGAATATGCTGAAACCAGCCCTAAATTAATTAAGATAGGTACTTAGTTTAATTAGTTATATTATTATGATCTTACGTAAGATAAACATGATCCAGATTTGCACTGAAAAAATAAAATAAATTGCTTCTATTTATTTTCAAACAAGGACTCTGTCTGTATCCGACCATAATAATTATTAGCAAGAAAATATTTTACATAAGTACATACAATGCATACTTTCTTTTACTAAATAAAAGCATATCTAGCAAGTAAAAGTCTTTAAAAAAAATTAATACAATGTATATTTATGACGGGTACATTTTTTTCATAAATTTTTGTTCTATGCGGAAATTGAATCCACTCCCTCTGGCGCCGGGGGGGCCTCTACTACCTAAGCCACCGGGTTCTAAATTAATTTGAAATTATTCGGCTAACGAAAGTACAAATCCATATGGGTTAGGTGTTGAAATGAAAATTCTCTAAGTTTTCTTCAAATCTGTCTTCTATATAATTTCAATTTAAAATTGCTGATAAGAACAATTTTGTTATGAAACTATCTGTTCTCCTTTGGTGATACAAACCTTGTTTACAATTTCGGAAAAAATAATTATTGCTCCACAAACACTTGGATAGAAAACTTGTTGCTGAATAAAAAATGACTAAATTATTAATAAAAAATGACTAAATTATTAATAGACAGGCCCGGTGGTCGAGTGGCTGGCAATGGTCACTTTATCACAATGGCCGCGGGTTCGAATCCTGCGCAAGGCAAACATTTGTATGCATGAACACGTCTGTTTGCCTTGGTCTGGGTGTTTTCTATGTATAATAAGTATTTATTTACAAAAAAAAAAAGTATTTAAGTATATTTATCAGCAATCTAGTACCCATAGTACAAGCTTAGTTGCTTAGTTTGGGACTAGATGGCGTTGTGTGATTCGTCCAAGAATATTTAGTATCATTTAGTATTTAATTGTTCTTAACACTCACCACAGCTTCACAAGCCTGCTCTGCGCACTGCATACATTTTATTAGAATTGTAAACATCGGATCAATGTTTTCATTATAGTGACAATTTGTGATTATTCATAAACTTTTTAGTCAAGTCAGCTGATGACGACAGCAATGGCAGAAAATGTATATAGAAAACCATGGAAGTAATAAGTACTAGTTGTACGTAGTACATGTATGTATTTGCAGTGTAGTACATGCACAATACATCATGGAAGTAATAATATTTCCATGACAGAAACACTATAAGTAATAAATTTTGTTTTTTGTAAATTTTTTGTAAGTTACTATTCTATAAAATTCTTAGTAGTAGTGTCCGTATTGATACCTACTATACATATATCTGTATTTGTGTTGTGGCGGTTAAAATGTCAACTATAATCTGTACTAGTTCTTTTAAAGGAACTACGAAAGGGACTAGTAACCTTCACTTTATCAGTCCGAATAATAAATGATCTTACCTTTGCCATACAAACGTTAACACTGCCCTCGCACTAAAATGATAATAATAATACATACATCAATAAAATAGTAATTAAATTCATTAGTGTAGACGAAGTAAAAGACTCTAGTAGACGCTAGAGCTAAAACTGGTCTGTAAATCTCATAGTCAGTGGAACTCTAGTAGACGCTAGAGCTAAAACTGGTCTGTAAATCTCGTAGTCAGTGGAACTCTAGTAGACGCTAGAGCTAAAACTGCAGGTCTGTAAATCTCTTAGTCAGTGGAACTCTAGTAGACGCTAGAGCTAAAAATGGTCTGTAAACCCTTAGTCAGTGGAACTCTAGTAGACGCTAGAGCTAAAACTGGTCTGTAAACCCTTAGTCAGTGGAACTCTAGTAGACATTAGAGCTAAAACTGGTCTGTAAACCCTTAGTCAGTGGAACTCTAGTAGACACTAGAGCTAAAACTGGTCTGTAAACCCTTAGTCAGTGGAACTCTAGTAGACATTAGAGCTAAAACTGGTCTGTAAACCCTTAGTCAGTGGAACTCTAGTAGACGCTAGAGCTAAAACTGGTCTGTAAACCCTTAGTCAGTGGAACTCTAGTAGACGCTAGAGCTAAAACTGGTCTGTAAATTTCTTAGTCAGTGGGCCAATCTAATAAATCTTGATAAATATGATATGATAATACTTTCTTTATTTTATAATTAACTAGCGTCCCGTCCCAGCTTTGCAAGGGTTTTACTAAGGATCCCTAATTTATTTGAAAATATAATATAGCCTATGGGGGTAATGTCCTTCTACCTTCCCAATGGTGAAAGAATTTTTGAAATAGGTCCAGTAGTTTTTGCGTTTATTCGTTAGAAACAAAAATACCTTCCTCTTCATAATATTAGTATAGATAAACATGCACTCACTGCTGCTTTGCAGAATGGTCCATTACACTGAAATTTTATGTATGTTTTATAAAATATTATGTTATAAAGGAGGTGATACAATTCCCTTAGTAGAAAATTAGTCCACAATAAGTGGGCCAACCGTGAAGAAATTCAAAAAATACGGACTGACGTTATGAACCTTATTCTATTCTAACTAGTAGGTAATGTCTTTTTTGACAAGACTACGTGTTTCGTTGTTTCGGATGGACACACTCATAGTAGACCCGAAGATTTTAATATGAACGCTTACAAACCTTTATGAGCAAAAAAAAGATAGAGAGATAGTGATAGTTCAGAATAGTATTTATATATATTCTCTAAAATCTGACAAAATTATTGCGCCGGAGCCTGGGTTTGTTTTGGATCACCTCTTTTACATCAAGTAGAAAAATAGACATTTTTATCTATTACGGCTCATGCAGACGAGACGGTTTCCTGCCGAGCTAAGCCCGGCGTCAAACTGCTACGTCCGGTCGTCAGTCTTGTATGGGACACTATGAAGCCAATCACACGACGCCGGCGCTAGCGCCGGCTCACCTCGCGACCGGGCACGGCGCTATAGCGCCGGCGTCGTGTGTCATTAATCGAACTTACCTCTGAAGTAGACAAGTCTCCTTCTGTCTGAAAGATTAACTTAAATTTCGTTAACTAACAAGTCTTTACGAGGTAGTTGTACAAATGCTGTAATATGTCACAGCATCATCTGTTGGCGACGTGGGCCATACCTAGTCTCCCGGAAAAGCCCGGTGTCTTAGCAAATAGCATTAGTATGCCTTTAGTCAATAGGATCAAATAATAAAATCCACAGCATCATCGATAAAAGTACTATACGATGAGCCACTGGGTGGGTTCAATTACATAACTCCTCACTCACATGAACTCGCACTCGTAACAACTACCTAATAGGTACTACCTATATGTATGTACATACAATACATAAGTAAGTATAAAACGAATATAACTTATATAGTTTTCATAGAGATAACTCTACGTTTTGAATACCTATTTACGTTAACCTACTCCTAAAGTCGTAGTCTTCGATACTCACCAGTGATAGGGATTTGAATCCTATTGCCTAAAATTTAAATATACTTTTAAAAAAATGTAATAATCTGAATACACAAGATGTTTTAAAAAGAACATGCGTCTCGGGCCACGTATACCTAAGTCCATTGCTGGGCAAGTTAAAAATATAGCGGTTAAAAAAGGTATAATTAAGTAAAAAAAAAAAACTCCAATAAATAATACTTACCTAATCTAAAGCTAAACTATGACTGTATACATAGTTTTTAACAATATTGACAATTTAACAGCTTATTAGGATAATGTGGGCCTGAACCTTAATATTATATTGTAACAGAAATTATTCGCTTACCAGAGAGGTGGACATAGTCCCTGTACACTAAAAAATATTATATTACAAGCAACGTATTACATTTAACATCTCGTTTAAATAAACCTGCATGGATCACCCTGTAGCGGGTTAGGGGGAAGCTCGGACTCGAACGAGTTTACCCCTACCAAAAATTATAGTCGTAAGTTCGTCCCTTATTCAAGCGAGACCAGGTCCAGTTTACCAGAGAGGTGCCGGCACGTAAGCCAGATAGGTAGGCTGCTTAGTGCTTACTTATCTGGCTTGCCTTACTATTGAACCCTAGGCACGCCACTGCCTATACGATACCTTATTTCTGCGCATTCAAGGTCATCGCTAAAGTTACATGCCGTAGGTACCTATATGTATAAGTACCTATATAATCACTTCAATTTTTGTTTTAAGAAACATAATATATAATAAATATGTCTATCTATGTTTATATCGGAAGACTGGCTAAGGCCAGTATTATGGAAATCATACCTAGTCAGATCCTCTGTGATTGAATACATAAAATTGG
Source organism: Endotricha flammealis (assembly GCA_905163395.2). Lineage (NCBI taxonomy): Eukaryota > Metazoa > Arthropoda > Insecta > Lepidoptera > Pyralidae > Endotricha > Endotricha flammealis. The sequence goes on along the minus strand of LR990852.1, from coordinate 13,151,955 downwards.
ATGTATTTCCATGTTCGTTCTGTCTATCTCTGTTGCTTTTTACACTCTTATCACATATTTCATTCAGGCCGAAAGTTAGGTAGGTCCTGGCCTCTCTTGCAAACAATTCTCTCTACTAATAATATCTTGGAGTGATAGAAACAGCCTCCTCTTTAATATAAAGTGACAAGTTTAGTGTAGGTACTTATTTAAAACTTCCAGTTATGCAAAGAGACGAATAAAAACCTCTACTACACAACACTTGTATAGTAATGCTAACTACAGTCATTTAAGTTTACTATTAACAGTGCTATTTAGTTAAAATTTGTAACTTGGCCTCTAGGGACGCCCATTAGGTGCTTGCCGATGGCGCTCTCGACATTTAATTCGCCTCTGCCTAGTCTTCCTACAGATACCCTTGTTTTTTCTTTTACTCCTCTCTGGCCAGAGGTCTGGCTGGCGTATGTCGTCTAAAAACACGTTCTAATTATTTTGTCAAAATGGTTTTATTTTATTTTCTAGCCGTTTATGTCCCACTCCCACTGCTGGACAAAGGATTCTTAAATTAATTAAGCAAAAAATATAAAACAAGAAGCATTCATAGCAATATTTTTATCCTACTAGCATTTAGATGTAAAAGGACTGTTGAAAAGAAGTAAGTATTATATATACCTATATATTGTTAAATTATTTTTTATAGATTACCTTTGATGTGCAGTCTGATCCAAAACACTGTAATGATAAATTATTCATTTTGTACCGATGCATGTAGCTGTTTGTATCAATATATTTTACAATGTACTTATTTAATTTTCCAAGCGAAGATGGTTTATAATGGCTTCGCATATTAAACTTATAATGGAATTAGGAAACATCAGATTTTCAGAAATCCTTTACAGCCTGTATAAGCTACAAACCTTTGATGCGCAGTTTTTGTCCAGTTCATTCTGAAATTAATTCGATTTTAGTACCACTTCTACAGGTAATGAAAATTTTTATTCTTTAATTAGAAAAGAGCTGATGATTTTCCGTAATTATAAAAACAGCATCAAAATCGGTTCATGCGTTTGGTAGTTACCTACCAGTGACATAGATTGTTAGGAGAATAGAGCCGATGTTTTTTGGAGAAATATAAAAACGGCATCAAAATAGGTTCTTACGGTGATGCCAGCGGCAGATATTAAAAACATAAATTTAGTTATTTCTTACACCTTGAGTATTTCCATGAGGTGAAATCTGTGAAGTAATTTAGGTATTTTTGATTAAAAAAAATAAGATATTTTATTACAAATGTTATTATAAAAAAATTTGATTTACCATCACCACTAAGGAAAATGTTACTATTTTAAAACGTAGGTACCACATGAGGCAGCACTGCATTGTAATGGAGTGAATTTTTTTGCGTCAAGTTAATTAACTTCGATTGTAATTGGTCATGCTTTTCTGCATAATAGGAAAAGTACCTAGGTACAATCCGCGCCACGAGAGATGAGGCCTAGCGTATCACGTGACGTGATCAACCTGCACAGTTTCTATACCATTTTACTACAAATCGTCTGCTGCGCAAGTCAAATCAGCAATCAATCACTTATCTCTCTCTCGTTTTATCTTTCGTGGCTCGGATTGTAATTTTTTTGTAGATAAAGGAATCACACACATCTACAGCATTGAATACATAACTAATTTTATGGTAATTATCAAACATATCGAAATTTTCAATTAAGTGACAGCCTTTTATCACCTTTTATCACCACGTGTTTATATGATGCTGTGCTAAAGGTGTCGCCAACACGGCTGAGTCGTGCAGACGTAAAACGAAGTTCCAAACTCATGCTTATTATTTTGATTTTATAAAAATTGTGTATAAATTTACAGTCTATCATGGCGTTCTCTTGTGTCGGAGGCCAAGACTCACTTAAGTAGCCAAGAAAAAGTAAGTATCATTTCGGTGGTAATTTCTTATCATTTCAGTAGACAATTTTCATCAGTGTCCAGTTTCAGTGGACTCTTAAAAACTTAACCCTATATATTTATGTAAGTTTTGATGATGTTTGATGTCCACTCACGCACAATGTTATAAAATAGGCTAAATTTTACGATAGAGTTTTAAGAGAGGCAGGGTACAGCGGATGATCCGCTCAAATCCTGCCAGAGAGCAGTCCGTCTGGGGATGGACCTCCACCTTAGAGAAGATCGTAGCGAAATAACATTGGTCTCGGTCATGTTGTGTTCCTACGGTGAGTAAGGTCTCCAGAGCTCCACTATTACCTAATAATACCCCCGGTATTGCAAACGTCTATAGGCTATGGTGACTGCTTACCATCAGGCCGACCGTATGCTTGTTTGCCACCTGTGTTGTATAAAAAAAAGTTTTATAATAGAAACGCTTTATTAAGGATCTGAGCAGACAGAGCAGATGCTACTTATTGTCGCGGACATTGACGATTTAGCCGCTTTTAAGAAGTTAAGTTAAATACAGCGACTGTACAAGATAGAACCACTAAAATGCGCTGTAGATATATATATCCGCTAAAAGTATCTGCTTTTGCGTTCTCTTGTGTACCTACGTCTAGGTACATTCTAGTAGCGACGGTAAAAGTAAATTTATCCCTACGGGTAATTAATTTGAATGTTTTAGGTTTAAAAATAATTTATTATATGGCAGGCTCTACAGCGTACACTACTGGTGATGTAGTGAAAGGTAGGGTAGAGAGATAGGGATAATTCGCTCAAATCAGGGCAGCCCGCCTGGGGAAGGACATCCACCACACCTCCACCTTACAGAAGATCGTAGATACCTAAATAGCATTGGTCTCGAGTGATACCCTTGGTATTGCAAGCTACGGTGACTGCTTACCATCAGGCGGTCCGTATGCTTGTTTGCCACCTTAGTGGTACATAAAAGGTAACTCATGCCCATTATCACTAAGCAGCCCTCAAGTAGGTTAGATATCTCTTAATTCTTACTAATTTAATACGATTAAGGGATTACCTACGTCAGGGTACGGGAATGACAGCAAGTTGCAGGAACGCATTTTCATTTTCCATTTAGCTATCCCTTTTTACTTCTTTAGTATGACAGTGACAGCCATAGTTTAGTGTTTCATTACAATAACTTAAATAAATTTGTGCAACACACCGTTGAAGATAATGTATTGCTGGAGTAGGTTAAAAACGCTTTCGGAATAATAAATAACAACATCATGATTACATGAACTTTATTACATTATCTGGATTGAACTATGTGAATTAAAATTTGATTTCGTCGACAATCTAACAATGTTAATTATGGAATACACATATAGATATAATATGGAATCTATGTTGAAAGTTGAAGTCAATAAGTACATTCTTACCTTTTGGTCAATTAAAATCTAAAAAAGTCCTAACAGCTGAAATGCAGTGTATAGATTTTCCTATGATAGTATTTACAAGTACATTTTGTAAATTTTCGTGTTATTCTTTGTATTTACAATTGAGATGCAGTAAGATAATGTAAAGCTCCGTTATATACATATAGCACTAGGTTGATTACTCCCCTCCTACATAGTAACTAGTTGATCCCGCTTAGATTACACAGCTCATTTACCGCCTGCCTAAATCACTAACGATTCCAAAGTATTTTAGAAACTTCACAGAAATAACAAGATATGACACTACGTGCGAGTAGAGACGCTACGAAGTTGATAACAGTTCCGTTTATTAGTTGACAGACATCTACAGAATATGATCATACGAATATTTATTATGAATACTTCACTATTCCGTGTCGACAATCTACGTCCATCTATTTCTAACTACGGAACTGAGTCGTCGTCCCCACATTAGGTGGTATCATACAATAGTTCCTTGTAGATGTTGCGGGTCTGGGGTGGGTGCAGAGGGCAAGGTCGGCCCCATCGACGTAGACGGCAGGGCGGCTGCTACTTCTTGGTATCCACTGAGAGGAATGCTCGGCCCCGGTAAACGGTCCGCTGGATTCTCTTCGGGCGGCGTGACTTCCAAGCCAATGCTGCCGTTCAGGGCTATTTTGATCGCATTGGCGTTTTGCTGTTGCTGTTGTTGTTGATGCTGAAGCAGTGAATTGAAATGAGATATGCCAATCTCTTCCAGACTGCTTTTCCGGCGTCGTGAACCAACGCCGCTCAAGCCTTGCCGTAGTGAGTTAGATCGCCTTAGTAGTATGTCGTCCACCACTCGGAGCGAATTAGAGCGTCCTCGAAAATCAGTTATAATTGTTGGGCTGTCAGGCAATGACAGTGAGTTGGCTTTAGTAGTTGAGAGCGGGGGCGCGCGCGGTTGAGCAAAGCCAGCGCCCATTCCGGAGCCCCTCCTGCTTGCCACTCCTTGGGCCTGAATCAGGGCTTGGGAGCAGAAGCTAATATTGGATTTCCGACGGCTGTTGTGACGTTCAAACGTTTTTTGTGCAGAAAATGGGGAAGGACGAACCAAATATCTGTAAATAAAATATTTGAATAATCTTATTACAATGTTAATTTGGGGCAGTGTTTCGTTTGCATTTTTTGTAATTGAAAAAGAAATTAGTGCATCAAGATTTTTAAAAATTATTTGCCGTCTATACTTTACTAGAGAATATGAAATCCTTGTAACAACAACATAAACAACGATACTCACATAATATCGCCTTCTTGCAAATTTAGATCACAGCTGGGATTAATAATAACATAGGATAAGCTGTTCCGTTTCTCACTCACATCATCATAGTCAATACCAGTGAGATTCAATGATTCCATTCTCGATCGTACCAGGTTTGCTATTTCAGCTCTTTCAATCTGTTGAGCATGGTTGTCCCGTGCCTCATCGGCCAAGCTGGTTGAATACTGTGGAAATGTAACTTAAAATCACCCATTTATATAATAATCTAAGATCCGGGATCAACTGAAGTGGATTGTGTGAAGAGAAAAGATTGTCACCGAAACAATCAATAGTATTTTGATATTCATTCGTCTATGAATTAAATCCTATTGAATGCTCACAACACATCTCTCCTTTCTCATCTCTGTTTGGTTGATACCGGACCGAAAAGTGGCGGAGCTTGTAACAACTGAAAGTTGTGTCAATGGAAATAGAATCCTTTTTTATGTATTTTTATTGTTAAAAACTCCCAACTAAGTTGCATGCATAGCTTGTTTAAATCTTTGGTACAGTTTGCGTGTGAACGTGACATTATTTAATATCTATTTGGCACTATAAAAATACTACACAAGTATTTGAAATGTGCCTGTGCGAAACGCACATTAGCATTTCTAAAACTACGGTTAAGCTAATGATACATTCGTTAATTGTATGAGCCCAAGGTTGCATTGATACTACAACACAAGATAATATAATTTATTTAACAATTTGTAAAGTAAATAGGTAATGCCCCTTTTCACCAACAATTCCTAAAGTGTGCTCGTATTATTAATGAAGTATCTATAAACAATATGAAATTGCTAAATTGATCGAGGGATAAACATGATTGTGTTTGCTGTGTTCTATAAAAATGATTCTAGTCTATTAAAGTCACTAACCCCTACTTCAACGTGTGCATATTAAATACATACCTCTATGTTTTTCATTTTAGTTCATATTTAACGGCTTTACTATCGTAATAGAAGAATACGTTATATGTAGTAAGTATAATTTTATTATTTTTAGCCTACGCGGTATTTATTCAGAATAAAAAATATACTTATTAATAGATAATTGTTCTTAATAGGTACTTTTATGTCCTCGTTCAATTAGCTGTCTGATGAAGTAGGTTATTGAAGAAATTTACTTTTATTCGTTTATGGCTGGATTTCTAATTGTTATTGCAATTAACCAATCATTGTAAATTAACGTTGAAATTTAATGTTTTTTAACTAAGTTTGTTTTTTTCAATACACAGGATTTATAATATATCCATAATGCTCAAAATTCCTCCATCCTCTTCTGTAGGAAGAGAGAGAAATGAAAGTGTGTCGGAAATCCTGTATATTAATGTGCCAGTTGTAATTAAAAAAGGACTTTATTGACATTTGTACAGTGACAAACGAGCAGACCGCTTCATAATGCTGTAAAATCCAGCTCATCAACAGAACAGTTACACCACTTGGTAAGGACCTTACCGCCGGCGTGCGTTCCCCGTAGCACCCGGCGAGACAGCCGGTGGTGGCCTCCCGGCGGCCACACGCCGGAAAACCGCCTCCTTCACCCTCCTCCTGCTGTAACTATCGTGTCACAGTTGTGCCAACTCTCGTTTTACAATTTAGTAACATAAACAATTTATGTCATAGGGATACAAAAGGGTAAATTCATGGTACAACTATTGCGCCTGGTATTCTCCTCCGTCGATGGTCGAAGACTAGGTACGTCACGATCAGTGTGACATATTCAACCCCAATTCAAACTTATTATAACCGCACCACAGCCGATGACGCAATCTTGGGCCAATCACGTGACCTACTGACACGGGAAGAGAATACCTTGTTTTGTGATACCATGGCATGGGTAAACTGATAGTATAGGATGCGTACCCACCTTTAAAGGGAAGAAAGAAATAGGTAGAAAGGAGAGCGTTGGGCTTCCGTTCTAGTATCATATGTGGCAGTTGATAATGCGAATGACGACCTCCGTGGCGTAATGGTTACCACGTCAGAGCGTCACCCAGGAGGTCCCGGGTTCGAATCCCGGTCGGGTCATGATGAAAAACGAACTTTATCTCATTGGCCTCGGGTCTTGGATGTTTATCTATATATGTATTTGTTATAAAATATAATATCGTTGAGTTAGTATACCATAACACAAGTTTCGAACTTTTCCGGTGATCAATCAATCTGCGTGACTTGTCCCTATATATTTATATTTATTTATTTATGATGAATGGGGCGGCAGGAGACCTTAGGCCAAGGCCAACTCGACCATCCCAGTAAGAGCGGTTCTATTTAGACACAATACCAAATTCTTCCTTAAGTAGTCGTTGCATCCTATATAATATAGGGTTATGAAAATATGTAGAAATTCTTATTTTTGCTTTACCCATAATTTGTTCACATAAAAATCATGTCCTAAAATTATCTTAGATGTTTTATGTATTCAAAAATTCTTCGTAAAGTACTTAAAATGGGTCAATAAATATGTGAGAGATCTTATGCTAATAGTAAGCATGCAAAAGCTTAAAGCGTTAGTGTTTTTCGTGCGCCTAGGTATAGGCTATAACTGTTGTTGTTGTCCTGTAGGGCAATTCACGTAACAAGAACCGATTCTAGTTCCATTCAACGACACTCGCTGTCTCACTCATACAAAATAGGAATTGAACGGGACAGCGAGTGTCGTTGAATCGAACTAGAATCGGTTCTTGTTACGTGAATTACCCCACTGTACTATGTAGGCTATTAAGAAATAAAAGTAATACCAATTTGGGGTTTTGTCCTACTACGATATTTTGTATTGTTTGAAACAGTGACAATTTTGTTATAAACCTTTACCCTTGTATGTAATGATAAAACAAATAGTTACCTAGGTTTTTTGAAAGGTAAAAATTTTTTTTTTAATTACTGCAATCTCCGGTTACAGGTCAATTTTGTAGCTAATAATATTTTTTTTATTCAAATCAATGATCTTCCTACATATTTCTCATTAGAGTTTTGTGCATGTGATATTTATTAATTTATATTTCATACATCTATTTTCTATACTGTTTTCTATGCATCTAATTCCGTGCTGTTGTTTATTGTGTAATAATTTGTGATAAAATTGTGCCACAAACACATTGATATGCGGACAATACAACATTTAGAAATCAAGCTGTAAGTATATATTTTTTAATTGTTTGTTTAGTTAAATATTTTTATAATTTAAAAAGTTTTGAATTATAATTTTTTCCCGTTACAATGTCATGGTTATTGCATTAAACTTCAAAATGGTTTATTAGATAATAAATATTGAAATATTTAAGGAATGGTTCGATATTTGATAAAGAGTCAGATATTTTAAAATATTAAATTATATTTTTCACTAATTATAGGAAAATACTCTAGTTATTACTCTTACTATTTAAAACCATATTTATCTATATAACTTTTAATTGAGTATGTCAGTACGTTATGAGAAATATAAGGGACAAAAATATTAGCTAAAAAGAATTTCTTGCACATGTCATGTCTTTCGTAAAATTACATGTTTAATATTTATTATCTAATATTGGCGTGAGAATGAAACACTAGGGATTCGTACAACCAATGTAACGTGGCATTAACGGTTTACCTCTAACAGAACATGCAAACATACTACAGATATACACAGAAGCGGGATTGCGATCATCGAGTTTAATACCGACAAGTGTAACGAGGAACCCCAGATGAATACCACCTCCAACGCCAATTCCCAGATGTCCGACAGTTTTACTATTCTCAAAACAACATGTTCTCATTAATTTCATTGTGTCCACGAAAAAGCAAGGATTATATCAATCTTTGGCCATAGCAGTTTGCGATAAATCATAAAACTAAAGCTCGTGTGTATCATAAGACAAAACCAAGTTTCGCGTGAAGAAATAGAAAGTTATGTAAATGCTAGAACTAATTACAGACACGCCACAAGTGTTAGGCTCAAGATGTATACGGAAACACATTACAGTAATGGAAAAAGTGTAACGCTAACGCGGAATAATAGGAAAAAGATACAAAAAGAAAACCCGAAATACAGTCCAAAGACTCGGACTACGACGTGCAATATTGTACACATTTAAAATATAATATTTAAATCGTAATTTTGAAACTGTACATGTTATTGTTGCTAGCGTTCGAGATGTTCAGCAGTAAAGGACTGTATTTAAGGAAAGATAGGTATCTGAGATTATTGGTGTTAACCGACTCACCGAGGCACGGGATGGTCGCATTCTCGCGAGGCGTGACCAAAACCATTTTGATGGGGTCCCTGGCGACATACTCACGTGGTGAGACGCGTCGGCTAAGGTAGTGTCCTGGGTGCGATATATCCCGATTGGGATTTCGCAGGTAGTGGAACACAACTTTTGGTAAAGCCGACCGTATGTGCGTATCCACATGTCCTCTTTAGTAATTTTCATCTATAAGAAGACATTTAATTTTCATCTATAAAGGGATATTTTGTATGCGAATAAGAAAAAATATTTTGGCAGAAATAGTAAAAATTCGCACAGTTAAATGTAGAAATACAATGAATTCGCATGACAAAGGTAATGAATGATATGAGTATCTATGTTTCGCTAACTTCGCAAAGTCTTAATTTTTGCAAGACATCAAAGCGCAATAAGTGAATAATTACATATAATTAACTTACAGAAGTGAGAAAGCCTGAGCCAGGTGCTTGGTCCACTCCTAATAAGAGTCGTACAAAAGTGATGACGTAGTCTTTGACGAACGCTTGGTATAACAGAGTATCCAGCATGGAAGCTGAGAATACTGAGCCTGCTGCAAATGGCAGTCGGAACATGTAAGAGATGTGCGAACCACGTTCCTTTTCGCGCTGCAAAAAGCAAGAAAACTTATTTTAATATTAGGCCTATATTTTATGAATTTCAAAAGTCACTTAAATGTAGTAAAATTGGAACAGAAAAAACCTTTTCCATTTTAGACAGATGCAATGCGTATTTATCGTGGGCCCTGAATTGCATGAATCGCATGTTCGACGATTGAGACAACTCCGTTATGGACTTGATTGACGGGAAAAACCTGAAAGAGAAAATTTAATTTGTAGACCAATTCTTGAGTTGTGACAAATTTTCGCAAATGCTAATAACATACATCGCATAATATGTTGCAACAAGTACAAACAAAACATAATTGTTAATAAGAAAATGGCATTAGCTGTAAATGTTAATTCGCATTGGCAGTATCGATAATATAAGTAAGTATTATATTTTTTTTACTTGAACATGGTTTGCACGGCTACGATAGTGTTGCAGTCAGCAAGGCTGTCCTCCTCAGCGGAATTTGACAATTCTTTATTAACAACCACCACGTTTTCGGCTAATGTTATTCCAGCTCGAAGGAGGTCATCCAGGCTGCAACAAATGTATAAATTATGCACAGTATCTACGGTTAGCTGCAATAATATAATGACCGACGGCGTATGCTCTAAACTCCTTGCATTGAAAAAATACCTGTATTCAGCAACTGGGAACTTTGATGATGAATGAGACATCATAAGACGTGATACGTTTCATTACGTGGCTCTGTATAATATCCAAATAATCATGAAAAATGTTATATATTTAGCAGGTAGCGTTGGTACCATTTATTCAATGATTTAGTTAGACACAAATGTGTTTTTACTTACCAATCAATAGATCCGAGCATCCAATAGACCAAAGGAAAGTAAGATATGGCATCTAAAAATGCGATGTCTGGTCGACGTTCCAGCAATAGTATGATAGGATTTAGAGAGGTCTTTGAACGGAAGTGTGCCCTCAATGGTATAATGAAGTTGTATATTCCATTTGACGCGTAATCAGCGGCAAGAATTATAGTTTTATTTTGCCACTGGTATTCTTTGGCATTTCTGTAAGCGCAATGTTCACACACTTGGGCCAGTTGCAAGCAGCACAACGGTTTCTTTTCTTTCAATAAGTAACATAATGTCGGGCTGACCCCAATAAAGGGTGAGACCGGAGGAAATCCTTTCACGATCCTGAAACATCCACAACTCCGCTGTGATTAAACTTATAACTGAACAAATAAAGTGGTTTACGAATAACATTAATAAGTGGCTATTGGTACAGTATGCCAAAGCAAAGCGTAATAAATAGATACATAAGAGGTTCGCAATTTGTTTTATTAAAAAACTATTTAAAGAAACTAGGATTATCGAAAACCCTATGTACTTACAAAGACTTTAAAAGAACTTACTAGACGTGCTCGTCGTACCTACTTATACGTATGTCTATTCATAAAGGTAACAAGACAAATACATAATCAGGGTAGTGAAGAGCTCTAGATTTGGTGCTTTTTATCAAAATCTAACATTCAACATCAACTTCACATGCTCGACAATGCTGAGGGCATGTGCAACAGACATACCCACTTAGTCGCTTAGAAAAATTTAAGGTAAATAAATAGTTACATTTTACATTACCTTGTTTGTGCATGAGAATAGTTTGTATTGTTCTTCCAAAACTGGTAGGTACATTTAATTGGTGTATTTTTTACTGGTCAATTTAGAAGAAAATTAATGAAAAATTTTGAAAGAATAGCTTTTGGAAGTAATTAAGTTGAAAGTCATCCGGTGTCTGGTCACTATAATAGGCGTTATAGATACCTACACTTTTTCTAGTGCTTTTAATTAAATCAGTTGGACTTTAGAAAGATGAATTAACGTTGGCCAATTTTACAGGGTTCCGGTTGCTAACGCTTTATCAATGGAGGGAAAAAATTATCACCACAATATTTGAATATTTCCGAAAAATTAAAAGTTACGTTTGTATTTTGGATCAATAGAGAACTTTCTAGACTGTCAATGATATTAGCAGAGCCCACACCCATTGAATTAGGCACGCGAGCATTTTAATTTGGCGACAACAAAGTGACGAGCCATACTGGGTTGCTTTGGTGTGGATACTGCTATTATTATTACTAACGAATAAGTTTTAACCGGAGATACAATTTAGATACCTATTTAGTTTTCGTCATAGTTTCACCGCTACCCCTAACCTATAATGTTAGGCAAGGCGAGAAACTCAGGAGTAGTTCTTCCCATCCAAGGCACTCATACCCAAATGTGGTATAGGGGTAGCAGTTAAACTGTATTATTGTGATATCTCTGCGAACAGCTCACCTGGTGAAGTCGTTTCGCCAAGCGCTGTGGCTGTGGGCGATGTCGCTGCCGGCCAGCGACGAGAAGGTGCTCGTCGTGAGGTCGTCACTGGAGGCAGGGGTACGGGCCGTGCGTTGGGATTTACGCTCAGGGATTATACAGATACAATGCACACAATTGCATAAGAAAACTTAAGGGCTAACCCACTGTGTCGTAATCAAAAAAAATCATGCGGCAAAATTGTCGTCCATAGTTACGTCACGGTACGTCACGACACCGGGGGTCATGCCCTAACAAGTATCTGCATCATGACGTGTTCACTAATTTCGAATTTGGAATATGTTAGTGCATATTTACAGATACTTATAAAACTGCTTAGAGTTTGATTACAATGGTAAAAGTGAGTGTTAATATAAATTAGTACACAGATTCTAATGATTACTAAACTGTACATTTTTTGTTATAAAATTATATACTACACATAACCAATAGTAATCAAATCTAAGCAGCGAAGCAGAGGAGATAAGGCAAATATGAAAATTATATGAAAAATTACTAAAATTTAATGATTATTTTTTATAATTTTGACGTACAGTAACACTGTAAGGTATTAAGATTATTAAACAAACCATGTGCCATTTACTTACAATGTACTTGCTCTATCTCGAATGTGACATGAGAAATTAAGTATGACACAACATAATGATTCTGCCGATCGGAGGAAAGCAATGCCATAAATAAAATAATATCAAAGCGAAGCAAAACACTTACATGTAACAATGACGTGGGTATTGTGCGGATTTCATGCAGCTTGCGTGATCCTGGTCAGCTATCTATAGGAGTCAATGTACACGCTAAAACAACGAGAAATGAAATCTAGTGTCGTTAGAGGCTTGTCTTCTTAATACAAACAAGCCTATTAACAACACAAAATAAAAATAAGTGTAAAATTTATATCAAAAAATATTTTGCCAAATTTTAAAAAAGTGATTAAAATGCAGTTTTGCGACTTTTTTAATTTTTAAGCCAAAATACAAAAAAAATTGAGATAATAATAATAAAACTAACTAGTGCTATCGAATCTTATAAAAAAGAAGAATAATATTAAAAATAATATCTATTAAATAAATTAATTGAAAATGTTTATGAAATAGGACATGCTAGTGGAATGCATTCGAAGCTGGGTCAGATGATGGTATTCTTACGCAATTTTTTCAGAAGGCGATCGCCAAGGTACGTCATCTTCCAGCTCGTCTTCGCTTTCGTCTACTTCTGCTTCGTCGTCTTGGTTATCTGAAGCGATGTTAGCGCTACTCGTTACCATATCAGGAACGGGCAGAATTGATGGCCTTCTGCTACCTGCAAATCATGGCAGTTTTTCATGATTGAATAGAATTGTTGTTTCACGGATGAGATTCTTATGCAAAGTAATGAAACGTTTATACACGGAGTAGGCCTTCACAGGCACTCTTTCTGCTCATGTTTTACGTATTGTTTGAATGTTATTTGAGCTAACTTCCAAAAACTAACGACGATGTAACTATATCAAAGGTATATATTATTTTATTAATATATATTTTTAAATATGTAAAATATGTATGATGTGTATATGTAAGCATAAGTATATATTTTCAATTTAGTGGTTTTTTACAATAAATTAGTATTTTCTTCTATCTCTTGCATTGCTAGCCCTGCCCATTCCATAGCGTGATCTATTTTTACCGTAAGGTTGCCTTGAAAAGATTGCTGTCAGCAATAAGGCCGCCTTGTTGCAAAAAAACTAGTCCGTAAGTTTTCTGTGTATACCTACTGTATTGTTTTTTTTCTGTGTTTTGCAAATAAAGCATATTCATTTAATCATTCATTGAAAAATTAACACACAAAGTTTCAAAAATATATAAATAATGAACCAATTATTTAGGCTACAATGAAATCATTTTCATGAAAAGGATATCTCCAGATTTAGGAGTAGCTTGCTAAAAAATAAAATATTTTTTGAAAATGTTCACAGTACATACCTCTCCGATAATTTAAAGCGTCTGGACTAAGAAAATTGGAATTGTCTGGTTTGGGCAATAGCAAATGACTGTCCGTGGCGCTATCCGTTCCAGGGGAATCTTTAAGGCATGTCCTGGAATCTGAGGATGTTCCCTCGCCGTATTTTGCTGTGAAAAATTAATGTACTAACTGAATACTTGCTAAAGATTAATTATAAAATAAATTATTCGTTGAAACAGACTTAAAATCTTTTACATTGAAATTTAAACTCTACATTATTTTTAAAAACAATAAATATATCAAATGCTTGTTACGATGTGATTTCGGTGACAGCAATTAGTGATTTGTTACTGAAATTACAAAAAAATAACGAAATTTTGCATAACACTGAAAGACCAAATTCACATACACATATAACAACACGAATTAATTTACTTTGGACAAATGCACCGGGCGCACCGTCTTTATTAACCGTCTTTATTATCTCTAATAACTATTATTTCGCAAGTAGAGTTGCAACATGTCTTTTTAAACGATGCGCCTGGTGGTCGTTCCTGCGATGAATATGTCAGAGTCGTATATCACCCGAATAATATTAAAATATCAATTAATCACACATCCAAACATGCAAAAGATGAATCTGGTTAAAATCTATTAAAAAAAATCTAATGTGGAATGGTTCAAACCTTATGTACCAATCATCATGACGCACTCACCGTTACCGTTATGGAGTGTTTGTCTGGTTTTGTTGTAAAATATTATGTTATGATAAACAAATAATTTAGATACTTATATTAAATCACAGGCGTGACGCGAGACAAATTTATTAAATTTCAAGTTACTATAAGACATGATTGGAGATTCGGCCATTTGTTAATGCGTATTATGTCAAATGAGAACGTTGCTCCGGTCTCCGAATCAGTCTCCGAATCAGTGTCTCGAAGACACCGAGCAACTTAAGCAGTACAACGAGAAAGTAGATGGAATGCATCATCGACCATTTGAATCGTGCAGTGTATTCCATCTACCTTGGGCGTTTATCCAACTGTGACACTCACAGCAGCTAGCGACAGTAAAAATAGCGGATGATACAGTATTAGCTTGGTTGATGCGTGATGGCGATGCGTTTGGTGTGGAACTCGCGGGAGCTTGGAGAATCACTTGTGGAAGTTCGTATTGAGCGACGTTACTACCGTCTGGTTTTTTCTGCTGAGCAGTGCCCTCCTCGGCATCACCAAATTTCTTCTCGTTTGATAGTAAGCTACATGCTGTTTGATCTTTAGGAATTGATGGTTTATTCTCAGTTTGTTTTTCTGATACGACGAATGCTGAGTTTTCCTCTTTTGTGATGCTCATATAGTAACAAGTATCACTACTTTTCATGATATGTCTAGGTCCAGGATTCAAAAGAATTGTCTCTTCATAAAACTCTGGTAACTCGGCTGGACGGACGCCGACTAACGCTACTCCATACCTTAGTTAAAAAATAGAAACATTCAAAGATATTAGTCAAAATACATCTCTATAAGCCTCGTACAGATATTTATTTTATTAGCAAAAGCAACAATTTTGAGCGTGATTTTGAAATCTAGTTCTAGATTTGCTTATAATGGCCAATTTTGTAGAAATAGCAAGCAATAAAATTGAAATATAGACATGTTCCTAAAAAATATTAAATGCACAAGCCTTGACCTTTCTCTGTATGTGTACATGAAACATGTTTACTAACTTTCTGTGTGAATGAAAACTTGCATATGTAAAACTTTTTCCTTCGTATTCCCCAAAAAATCGGCTATCTCCTAAAACAATGTGGTAAATCTCGTTTCCTGAACATTTGCCATACAGACGATGCCATTCTTCTGGCGATTGTTGGCCTTCCCTAGAAAATAAGTAATTATAAAATGTATTTTTCTATTCAAATTTTTTAAGTCTGTTTCCATTTCACAAAACTTACTGTCCCCGACTAGTGTGAAGCAGCAGAGTTACGAGTGTGGACGCACCAGGACACGTGCAGTTATTTGCTAAAAGTGCATATTTGAATTCATCCTCACATACAACGAATTCAGCAAATTTTACGTGTAATTTATTTTCAGGTCTAAATATTTGGACATATTGTGGTACATCTGGAGCGAAGTCTTTGACAGCCCATGACCTGGCAAAAGACATATTTTTAGTGGATTCTTCATGTGCAAGTACAAGTGTTTTTAGTGGATTCTGGAAATATTTATGTACAAGAAAATTGTATTTTTTGTCAATTTGAGAATATTGAGACGTAGAGTTACCAACGAGAACAAATACCTTAGAATGGTATGTTCATCTGCCGCAGTTTTGTCCGCGTAATTTCTGGCCGCTAAAACAAAGCACGCTTCCGCTTCATTCATTCGAGCTCTTATCAGATCAGTATCTTTTAAACACGAGCCTTGAATGTAGATAACTCGCTGTGCCCATATAGGTACCTGAAAAAAAAATGTTCATACTTATTAATATTTTCTTGTCTTTCTCACAAACATTCTTAATTGTAATTATAGAAACGTTAAATGATATAAAGTTAACTATATACCAGTGGGCAGCTTCTGTAAGAAATGTAAATATTTGTATACTTAATAAACATTACCTGTAATATCATTCTCATTGTTGTATCTAGCTCCATAGGAGATAAAAGAACTACATAAAAATCTTGCAGTAGAGGATGTGCATAAAATTCATTAAGAAAGTCCATGATGGTGTCAGCGTGAAGTGTTGTGGAACAGACAACGACATGTTTCTCTGACTGCGCCCGATGTGATGAGTAGGAACCGCCAAGCTTCTGTCGCTCCATCCACGTGAAGGCTAATTGCTCAAACTGAAAAAGAAGGAATTGTGTTTTTGTCATAAGTTTTATTATATGCTGTAATTTATATAAAACGATCCCAACCTTCGATTTTTTAGTATGAAGCGCCATCTTCAACCGTAACAATGGAACAGTAAAAATGAGAGATTATAAATTACTTGCATATAGGTCGCTCGCTCACTGCGAGAATTTACCTGTAATGTAACGCAGCTCCGAGCATAACAGTATGCGAACTGTAATGTTACAGTTTTGAGCATTACATCAGTAGTAATTCATAGGAGCACCAAGCATTACAGTGTGCAACCTATAATGATACTTTCTTTCTTACAACTCAAAATCGAAACATACATGTTTCGTAATAGGTAAATGTTCGTCATTGAGAGAGAGAGAGAGAGTATGATTAAATGTTCACAAGCTGCATCATTAATGTTATATTAAAGGCAAATTTTCGCGGTGAGGGAGCACTTCAACAATCTATTTTAATATATTTTGATACCAAAAGATTTATAGTTTAAATGAATTTAGCTTTTCCGTGCATTCACACCGCAGTTCGGGCAATCGGTCAAGCGTGAGTTGGCTCAAACTAATATCGAATTTTTAATAAAAATATTTATGAACCAGTGATACAATGAGAATACGATGAGGAGGGGGGAAGGGGAGAGGGGGGAGGGTGTATAAACTATTGTCATGTATACACAATGCACACTGTATAGCTTATTAAATACTGCTTACTTAAATAATAGGTACGATTTCTTGAAAAAAAAGTATCGAAATCCCACCAAAACATACCTGTTAAAAAGGGGGCCAAGTTCCTATCGGTTAATTGTTCGCCTAAAAAAGGGTTGAAATCCAATCCAATGCCAAGTTAAAAATATCTAAAATTATAATACTTCTAAATTTGAACTTGGCAGGTTTTCGTGCTGTACGTAACACTTGATTAATTGTATAATAAAATTTATTACTTCGCACGGGTTATAACTATCTGCTTGTGTTAAACAGTCGTATACTTACGTATAAAGAAATATTTTAGTTTGTAGATATGAAAAGAAGTCCAAACAAATAACTAAAGTAGAAGTTTATAAGTACTACTTACTACTTACAATCAATTCTACTAAAAATAATAACACGAAACAAAATAACTCAAGATGTGAAAAGAAGCCCAAACAAAGGTCTACTCTACATTAAAAGTACCTATTGAGAATATTAACTATCTATTTACAATCAATTCTACCAAAAATAATAACACTAAACCAATAAATATTAACTTTAAAATTATTTAAGATGTGAAAAGAAGCCCAAACAAAGGTTTAAATTAAAAGTTTATAAGTCTATCTACTTACAATCAACTCTACCAAAAATTATGAAACGAAACAAAATGCGCCCTTAATATTAATTTTACAATAATGCAAGATGTGAAAAGAAGTCCAAACAAAGTAGGTTAGGTACTATAAATTAAAAGTATGTACATTAAACTATTATGTAGGTACATACTTTGTAAAAGTACCAATCTCTATTTACAATCAATATATTAAACCAAACAATCAATATATTATACCAAATACCACGAAACAAATAAATAAATAAAATGCGCCTAAAAAGAAACCAATAAACCTTTTCTATAATATAATTTTTAAACAGCGCCACTTTCAGTTTATTACAAAGTACTCTGTGAGCGCCACCTAGCGTAATAGATTTAAAATGCTTTAATTTTCGCGCGATGTTTATAATTTGATGAAAACGTAACCTTAGCGCGATGTAACTTTTGAATAGCGCCATCTAGCGTAGAATAGGAAGAACTTGAATTAATTCCGGCAAGCACGTAATGTTTTTGTTATAACTTATAAAGTATCTATTTAAATTATATGGTGTAAAGATTATAAGAATGTACATACATGAAATACTTAAAAAGTATAACTAACTAAAAATAACTAACGTAGTTAACTGGTTATGGATTGATACTGTATACGTCAAAATCGGTTTCCTATTTCCGCATTATTACTCGGAAATCGCTTTTTATTTTATTGTAAGTTATCCATAAACGATAAATATATGCTATCGCGGTCTATTTTTGGAGACCTAATTAAGAGGAATATCCTATAATTTTTGTTTTGTTAAATCTCAAAGGGTTTAGCCAGCGTTTTCGTCGACAGCTCCCAAGCGGGTTGATTTTTTCCGACACTCCCAACAATAATCTTTATATTTCAGCCAATTTACACAAAATCCTAACAAATTTTATACATAAACCTTCCTCATGAACCAGGCTATCTGTTAGTGAAAACCGCAAGAAAATCCGTTGGGTAGTTTTTGAGTTTATCGCGAACAGATAGACAGACAGACAGACGCGCGGGAGGACTTTGTTTTATAATATGTAAGGATATAATTAAATTAACTTTTTTATATAATTAAATTAACCTGCCAAGTTCAATTTTAGAAGTATTATAATTTTAGATATTTTTAACTTGGCATTGGATTGGATTTAGGCGAACAATTAGCCGATAGGAATTTGGCCCCCTTTTTAACAGGTATGTTTTTGGTGGGATGTTATATTACAGGCGGTGAGGCACTTCAACAATCTATTTTAATATATTTTGACAAAAGATTTATAGTTTAAAAGAAATTAGCTTTACCGTGCATTCACACCGCAGTTACTTTTTATAGATCAACGTTTCCAAGTGTTTAGTGGGCAACATTTGAAAACTAAAAACAAAAAGAAAGTTGAAGAGTGTTACCTAATGTTACCCTAATGTTACCGTGTTATATTGTGTTGTTCCACAAAAGTTAACTGCGGTGTGGATGCACGATTAGAAGCTAACACCAGCTACGAAAGTTTGATATTAAGGTGTATTGTAAAGGTGTGTTGTACCTACCTGTGTAGGCAAAACAACAAGGGCGACGCCTATCATTATGACCATGTATAATTGCGATGGCCAAATATCCGGCACGAAGTCACCGTACCCCACCGTGGAAAATGTCACTACCACGAAGTACGTAGCTTGAAATAGATTCAAATGCCGATGGCCAGCACGTTGAAAATGTTGGATACCGCACACACTGAAATTGAGAATAGTTTTTTTTGTTTTATAAATGGAGGTTTATGGTTTTTCTACCTGCACAAGTGATAGGGGGGGGGGGGGGAGAGGGAAGTTAGGGTATGGTCTTGGTGGAAATCGCTGATAGTGAGAATAGCATTAAAATGTCAAGATACCATCTGCCGTGTTCGTAGCGGAACACCGACTAACCCGCAGAGCCCTAACAAGTCCGCGTCATCCACGTCCTCGTCGTCCCCCTGGAAACTGCTGCAACCGCGCAACCGCGCGTTCGCTACCCCCGAGTTGCAGATGAGCTAAGGATGCAGGGCGCAAGGAGAATCTTCTGCGCCTCAAAACAGAAACGACTCACTAGGGAGGATAGGTACCCGAATAAAACCAAGCCGGCCTATAAGCTATAAATAAGGTGGCAGCCCTGCCAATAGGCTAGGGTATAGTGGGTTAATCACTCGCTTACCTGAACCCCAAACGATTAAAGAAACCGAAACAGTGAATAACCGGACCGTCGTCGTGTTTTGATAAACACGACGACTTTTGACATGAAAACACGGACACGAATTGCTTGCTGGAATGTGCGCACACTGAACGATGACAGCCGACTGGCCGAAGCAGGAGCAGAAATGCTAAGATACAAGCTGCAGATACTCGGTCTCAGTGAGGTGCGCAGGAACGGATTCGTAGAACTGAGAACGTCCAGAGGCCTTACATTTTTTCACTCTGGGAAGGAAGATGAAAATATAGCTTCTGGGAAAACGGCGTAGGATTCCTCCTTACTGAGACGGCGAGGAAGAGCCTCTTGGACTGGAAACTGATCTCAGAACGAATCATAACAGCCCGCTTCAACTCAAAAGCCCGAAAGATAACCATCGTCCAATGCTACGCACCCACATTTGGCATCAGAGGAAGAGAAGGACGATTTCTATAGCGCACTTAACACAACAATGAAGAACATCCGTAGGCAAAACATAGTTACCATCATGGGTGATCTCAATTCCAGGATTGAAGCAAATAACGATGGCTGTCAAAGACACATGGGCAAGCACGGGCTGGGAGTCCGAAGTTGGATTGGCCACACTCTACGAAGGGACCAGGACCCATACCGAGCCAAGCTTTCACTGGAACCCCCAAGGAAAGCGCAAACGTGGTACTGTCGCTGCAGAAGCGAAGGCAATAGGGAAGTCTTGGAGCGAAATAAAGCGCGAAGCTCAAGATTGATCGGGTGTGCGACGCACTGTGGACGCCCTCTGCCCCGTCTAGGGGACTTAGGACCTTAAGTCAAGTCAAGTGATAAACCGATGATATAATTAGCATTCAGTAATTACAGATAGTTAATTACAACGAATGGTAAATAAAAAATAGATGTTATATTTACGTTTACAAAAATTGTGCGCTCATAAAAAAACTATTAATGAAAAGACATAGAGGAAACCCCTAGTTATTGTTGGTCTTTCAAGTGAACAACGTTCTATGAATCAAGGCTTTTCTTAAAAAGCTATATACATACATATAACATTAACTAATGTGGCTCTTTACAGAGTGAAATGAAAACATCTTAAAAGGTTGCATAAATTGAATAAAAGAAATTCGTGGAGATGAATCAACTTTTTCCTTAGAAAATGAATACTTAAATTGTCCTTACGACAGTTTTTCATCTTTCGTATAATTTAATGATGTTTTTATTGACTTGGTTAATGGTTGTTCATCTTAACCGTGATAACTTGTTTAAAAGTTGTCAATGGAAGGACTCTTGAAACTTTTTTAATTTATGAAAAGACCCGCCGTCCGTAGTGGCTTCACAACGAAGACTTAATAAAGCCTTTTCTATTATATTTATGCAGAGTCTAGCTAACCTTGATAAATAGTCAGGGGCATAATATTGTGACTTAAGATGAAGATTTTTGAGTGTAGGTACATTTCACTGTAGTAATAATGACAACATGTATGGTGAATGTTGATAAGATTAAATCCGATGAAGAAATTCTATGGAAGCTTTCGATATAATTTTCCTAATTGCATTAAATGTGAAATTAAAGTAATGATAATATGTATGCATAATACTATGTTGGGTATACATGAGAAATTTTCTTATTCCACAAGACTGGATGTATTTTATTTAGTAAAACATGTATGTCACGTGTTTTGCCATTAGTCTAACCGCACTAAAGCGTTGTGCCGTACGACAGATAAATTAAATTTGGTTCAGACTAGCATTAACCGGAATTCAATATTCATACGGAAGAGTCAGCCATAAACGAGCTTAAACAGGCCACTTAGTTTCGTACTAAAAGTAGTCGTTACAAATATTTTCGTTTTTATTATGTACTAGCCGATGCGCGCTTTTTTACTCGCGTTTTTCCCGTTCCCCGACTGATCCGGGATAAAAACTATTCTATGTATTAATCAGGTTATAAACTACGCGTGTACAAATTTCAAGTAAATCTGTTCATCCGTTCTTGCGTGAAAGAATAACAAACATTCATACAGCCATACAAACATCATGGCAAACTTTCGCCTTAATAAAATTAGTAAGGATGACTAAAATAAAATTGTTAACTCTTCCATAGCTAGGTAGGTATATCCTGGTTCTTGATTTGGATTGGA
Organism: Endotricha flammealis; assembly: GCA_905163395.2. Lineage (NCBI taxonomy): Eukaryota > Metazoa > Arthropoda > Insecta > Lepidoptera > Pyralidae > Endotricha > Endotricha flammealis. The sequence goes on along the minus strand of LR990852.1, from coordinate 13,129,722 downwards.
AATTAACTGGACCACCTGGACCTGGTAGATTGAACACAATTCAGACAGTAGTATGAATTGTGTAAAATCTATTTAAAGTATTTAACTATTATTAATAATCCCTCAAGCAATTACGTACCTGGTGAAAACGAGACATAGCAGGGTAACGCATAAAATCATCAGCTGTTGTGACAGTGCCGATTGTGATTTCTGCATTGCTCGGTGAAGGTCATTCTGTAATTTAAAATATGGGGATAATTCACTATCATGGGTATGCACCTTCTATAAGTCTAGATCAATTACCCTTAAGACGTATCTATTAGTTATAAGGAAAAGGCCGCGGTGGCGTTTCGGACGCTAGCTATGTTTCGTTACATACAATTATATATAATTCGATTGAACACCCGAAACGCGGCGCACGGGACGAGAGTCCGAGGCGCTTGCTATGAATCGAGCCCAATGTCAGCATCACATGTTCTTTCTGAAGTACACTTCCTAGTCGTAAGATTTTAATGTTATACTAGTGAAACCCGCGCAGCTTCGTTTGCGTGTATCCCGCTTTCCCGTGGGTATTTTGAAAATCCTTTCTTATCGGACGCTTACCTACGTCATACAAACAACCCATCTTCCAAGTTTCATGTCTCTACGACCAGCTGTTTGGGCTGTGCGTTGATTCTCAAGTCAGCCACTAAGTCATTCAGGACATAACATTTTATATGTTTAGATATTTTATAGATACCAGAATTATCTAGTTTATATGTATGGGTTAGGGAATACGTATTGGTTGGTGAAAATCGGGATTAATAGGTCAAATGAATTAACTTTCAAACGTTTTTAGGCCGAACACGAATACCGGCTGACCTTTTAGAAGCTATAAATGCAGCGGTCAAACATCATAGAAAAAAGCAGACACTCCACTTTTTACCGCAGAGGGTTTATTTTCGCAACAAAAATAGTTAAAATCTCGTGTCCATCTCAAGCGCTGTCTCATACAAAATAGGAATTGAGCGGGATAGCGCGTAAGTTTGAGGCGTGATTGAAACTGTTTTTGTTACGGTAATAGCGCTGCTCTTAGCGATTTAACTTTTTTCTTCTAAAAGCTTGCCCTCCTTGCCACGGATACACTCGAGATAACGAAACCCATCCTAACATAACATAGTGTCGACATTGCTTAACTCGCGTGTTCTTTTAGAGTGCGACACACAGCGACGCCAATTATCTTCTCATTTATATTTAACAAGCGTGGTCCTTTTTTTTTTCCCGTGGGAATAAGATGTATTATCGGGTTAAGATCGTATTTCACTCTCCAGACGTAAAGGACAACAAAGACACTTTCGCATTTATAATATTTAAATAAATAAATATATATATAGGGACAATTCATACAGATTGAGCTAGCCCCAAAGTAAGTTCGAAACTTGTGTTATGGGATACTAACTCAACGATATTTTATAACAAATACATTATATAGATAAACATCCAAGACCCGAGGCCAATCAGAAAAAGTTCGTTTTTCATCATGACCCGACCGGGGATCGAACCCGGGACCTCCTGGGTGGCGGTCTGGCGTGGTAACCATTACGCCACGGAGGTCGTCTATTTGTATAGATATTAAGTAGTTAGTTAATTTATACTCACAAACATATTTTCCAATGATCGTTTCGCCAACCAGCAGTTCAAGAATACTGGTATGAATAGGTTGCGCAGTGGTGGGAACGGTAGCTGCAAGTATGAAAGAATATAATTATGTAAATATCTAAATCAAATGAATCTTTGTATGTTTTTTTCTAAACATATTTGTTTCTAAGGTTCATTAGTCGAATGGGCCCAGTGGACCTACTCGATATTTTTATTGGCCGATTGATCCCGCTGACAAATTTTGTGATTTGTACAGTCAAGGTGATAAGACCAAGATAAGACCATCGAGATTGTAATGGAAGTTTGGTAAAGTGCTCTAAAGCACCTGCAAGGGGTTTCGGCCTAAAATATCTTACTTAAATAAATAAAAATTATTAGTTATAACAAATGTATACTATTCCGTTCCCTACGTTTATTACAAATTGAATTAAACTTTAAATAAATACAAGTATGCAATCACGTATGTTATCGGTAACATTCATAATAGATTATATATAGATATAATGGATTTTTACTAAAATGACATCAATAAAATAATATCAATATTATAACTACTAATACTTACAGTCAATGCAAATGGAATCGTGTTCACCATTTCCAATATAAAGTGAAATGATAATACTTGTTGCCATATATTCCCCTATGAAAACAAATAAACAGACAAATTAGTTTTCATATTTATATGCTATTTAAATCGTACAGGACATTAGGTTAAGTATAAGACAAGTTGGAGTAGAGCATTAAGGAATTGATAGATCATTTATATAATAGACTAGCTTGACGGGGAAACTACCACTCCTTTACAGAGTATCGACGTGAAGCAGCAATGTGTTTTATTTCACTTGGATGAGAGACCCAACCATATCCTTTTTCTCAATATTTCCACCTATCTTGGTGTTAAAGACGACAAAAGACGACTGTGATTGCCCTGGTGTGTACTGGGTGGCGGTGAATCACTAACTATTAGGTACCGCCCGTACTCGTTTGCCAAACTATTACATAAAAAAAACTTGACTGTGACTGTTTTATGGAAACTTTTGAATGGTTAGATACAAAAAAAAACATAAAGTAATTTTCCTGAAAGAAATTTTACTTTTCTTTAAATATCTGACTAACAAAAACGTTTGTGGACTGACTATAGTCATTCGTTACACGTATCTACGATTTGGCGGATCGAATTTTATTGCTGCCTCCTTACTCTCGGGAAGTTGAACGAAGTGATAAGAAGTGAAGTTACAAAGTTAGAAGACAAATGAAAAGTGAAGACGTAGTAAGACGAAACACCTGTCCACACTCGTTTTAGATCAACTTCGCAAGAGTGTAGAAATAGCATTAAAATGCCCTCCATCAAATCATACTCAGATATAATGAATGATCAACGTTATAAAAAAAAATATGAAAAGGTATTTTGTAAATTACCTTGTAGCCTAGGTAAGCCAGCAGTATAGCTTCTGTAAACGAAATCATCGCTAATATGACTTGCACTATCCATAAATACAATGGTCTGTTGACCCATATTATTCCGTCCCAGTTGATAATCGGGTGCTCTTGGAATTCCTCTTCTGTCAAGTTTGCCGAATACTCAAATTCAGTCTTATTCCCCGGTTTGCATCCATAACTGTAACAAAACATTTTGCTTGTGCATTCTTGTAAATAACCCTCATTCTACTTGGATCCATTATTTGATCCCTCAATGGATCGGCGACTTTTTTTCAAGATTATTTCAATTTACATGACGTCAGTTCTCATTTCACAAAAGAGTTTCCCTTCCCTGATTCGTCGAAGGTAAGTTAGACAGTAGTAACAAAAGTTACTTAAATTATAGTTACGTATATTTTCAAAATGTTAAAGTCAAATATTTTTATCGAAATAGGCATACCTATTCAAGCAAACTCTTTGAAAATCGACATATTTTTCCTACCACCAGTTCAGACGGCAGATTTGTACTAACAAGAACTGGCAAGAAATTTAGTACTTGCTCTTTTCAAATGGTACCTACAGTTTTTTTTAAATTAACAATTTATTCGGGAATAAGTGGTGTATGTACAAGCTTTATCTTAGTTTACTGTGATGGAATACATAATAATCTAAAATGGGGTTGCATTGCATTTGATACGTCCTGCACTTACGGCGAGATAGGCGTTCAGCGGAAATCTCAAATAAAGTTTGCCTGAAGACGACATTTTAATGTGTTCGAAGAATCTTCTGTAAATATTGTCATACTTAAACGACTAAATACAGGAGCGAGGATTGTTTGCTCGTTCTGTTTGCTAAATTATAGCGCAGAATACAAAGGTAAATTGTTTATTTTCATATGATTAGAAGCATTTTTCAATTTTTATTTTATTATCAAGCTAATCGTTATGTATGACAGAGCGGGATTTCCACCTATCCCCACATCCTACTTATTTTATATTGGTGTATGGTAGTATGTCAAATTGAACATATTTTGAGTTGGTTGTAACACTATACTCGTTCTGTTACAGCTCGAACCGTACTGTGATATAACAGCTACCAACAATACAGGCGATATAACCTTGCAGTGGCGGCTAACGAATTTGTGTTGCTACGTACATATCTTTAAGTTTTCAGCACAATTTTATAAATATTTTTTTTTATTGATATTTTTATGATTAAATTGAATTGAATATTTAAAATATAATTCACATACAAATTATCGTCTGTCACTTATTATTAAAAGCTTCAAAAGTAAACACTACTAGTCACTTCTATTTGGCAATTGTTATAGGGTTCGAGCTACAGAACAACTGTAGTGCGATATGACATGGTTGAATATTCTTTGGGCATTCATTATGAAAATAGCCAAGAGTTACCAATCGTATGCTCGCTTTTTGGTCTCTGGCTACGATCTAGAAGATTTGTAGTATATTTTTAAAATTGTCGTATATATTTTTTATGAGGCGATCAGTAATTTATAGTAATGTCTTTGATATTTATGCGCTTTCAAAAGTAATTTTATCATCAATAATACATTGTCAATCGAAAGGTCGCTCTGATTAGAGAGTCCATAATCAAAGAACGACCGTTTTATTCAGAGACCATTAGGAACGTTTCCAATTGAACTGTAGTCCATTTAACATTGAAAAAAATTACATAGAAATAAATTGTTATTAGGTTTATTACATACTAGAGCTGTGCCCGCGACTCCGTCCGCGTGGACTTTGAGTAAGGGCAAAAGAAGAACCATTATCTCCACCCGGCCGCCGCTCCTCCATTTCCTCCTCTCACTCCCTTTCTTTTACCCCTCCATCTTTCCTTACCCTCCTCTTCCTTTTCCCCATACCCCTTCTCTTCCCTCCCCCACTCTCTCCAGACCATTACAACCAAGTTTCAAATAAACTCAAACAAGATGAATAATGTCCCATACAAACTTCCACGCCACTTTTTAACCATGCCATTTAGGGTATTATTTTCGAGGAAAGAAATATGTATGTGTCTATGTTCTTTATTGGGTCTTGAACTATCACCGTACCAAATTTTATCTCAATCGGTTCAGCGGTTTTAGCTGTCCCATACAAACTTCCATCCCACTTTTCAGCCCCTTGGGTGGCGATTTTCAGGATAAAAGCTGTCATATGTTCTTTCTCGAATCTTAAACTATCTCTATACCAAATTTCATCTCAATCGGTTCAGTGATTTTAACGTGAAGAGGTAACAAACAGACAGAGTTTTTTTCGCATTAGTAAGGATTAGTAATTAATAAGGATTTTACTTCGACTTTGATCGCTTTGATTAAAGCGATGGTCATATTCCAAGAATTCCAACAGTGATGGTTACATGGTGAATAATGATTATGGTTGGAAAATCCATTACTACAATTTATAAAAAAGTGATTTTTTCCTTCACAAAAAAAGTTTAACTTTATTTTTCATTTACAATTACAATCAAAGAATTCTTTATTAATATTTATTTTCATATTCATAATTATTTTGTTTAATAAGTACTTGATTGTAGGAGATTGGTTATGTTTAGTAAATTCGTAAATAATTTTCGTATCCGCGGGTCTATTCTTGTAATAAAAACAGTTAAAATTTAGTCTCAATGTCAAACTCTAGAGATAGTGCAAGCGTTACTATCAGTCAAGAGTAGTCAAGACTGATCGCAATAAAACGAGCGAGAGCTCGAACCTATTAAATACGTATTTTGTATGAGCACCTAGTAAATCCTTCGCTTCGTTTGCGTAGGAATTTTGAAAAATAAAAGCATATAAAAGGAACCTTGAATTTTGAAAAATAAAAGGTTATAAAAGGAACCCCTGTGCAAAATTTCAAGTTTCTAACCCTTATAGTTTAGGCCCTGCATTGATATGTCAGTCAGTCAGCTTCTCCTTTTATATATATAGATTCAGTGTTTAAGATTGGGTTCTCGTAAAAGAAAATCTAGTACGATTTTGAATGTGTTTGTTACGAGAATAGCCCTCAGAGTGCCATAAGCCAACTGATTGCTTCATGCGTCGCGTTCAGTCATCTGTGTACACATCCATCATCCAATAAAATCATGTTTGGAGTGTAATCAACTTGAAATTATGCAACGGTACTGTCGAAATGTACCTAGTAGTCCCGCAAACGAGCTGTCCTGACAGAACGAATGATGATCGATGCGCACTATTCACAGTATTTCACAGATAGCGACGAATGCATACCAGTCGTGTTTATAATGCATACCACATATCGCGTTTTAACGAACTGCTCGCAAGGTGATTGTTTGATACGACATTTCAACATTCGATATACACTGGGCGTCAAAAATAAGTAGTACAGTTTTAAAATTGCAATATCTCCTAAACTGCAGAAGCTAGACCTTTGAAATAAAAAAAAGTTAAAAGACAATTTAATTTCATTTAATAAAAACTTCATGCATAATATCATTTTTTAAAGATTGACTGAAAAAAAACTTAATAAATAAAAACACTATTTTTTTAAAGTGTTGGCTTGTAATTTGTTTTTTTATTGTTTTCTTTATTGCTGATAAATCAATTGCAATTCAAAAGCAAATGTGTCTTCAGCGAGTAAACTTTACTAATCATGTCTCTTTCACCAGAAGAATGTGCAAGAATCATAACTTTTCTCGAAGTAGGCATCAGTATGCGTCGTACTGCAAGAACGGTGGGTGTAACTCTAAGAACGATCCAGCAAGTAAAGCGAAGATACGAAGAGACTGGAAACCATCTAAGGAGACCAAGTAATGGCAGACCCAGGTGCACTAGTACCCGAGAAGACCGCTTAATTGTCTCTACTGTGTTAAGAAATCGTCACCTTAATGCAGTTGAGGTCCAGCAACAGCTTCTTCAGACCCGAAGAGACTACGTAAGTGAGAGTACAGTGAGGAGAAGACTTGCTGAAGCCAACCTGAAGTCGTACAGGCCAGCAAATGGCCCCAAACTTGAGACAGGGCATCGAGTAGTAAGACTACGCTACGCGCGTCAACACGTACAATGGGGCGAAGAAGAATGGACAAGAGTTTTGTTCACAGATGAGTCTCGGTTTTCTTTATTCACTTCCAATGGAAGGCGGAGAGTATACAGGCGACCTGGTGAGCGATACATTCAAGGTTGCATCTCGGAAAGAGTTCAATACGGCGGGGGCTCTGTACACGTATGGGCTGGCATCTCTTCAGAGGGTCGCACAGAGCTAGTGGTCATAGAAAATGGCACTCTGACTGGTGGAAGATATGCATTAGAGATCCTTAACGAGTATGCAGGGCCATATTTAGCAAATATGGGTGATGGAGCTACACTAATGCATGATAACGCCCGGCCACACACCGCTCATCTCGTACAAGAGTACATTCAGGAGGTTGGCATCAGCTTGATGGCTTGGCCATCAAGAAGCCCAGATCTTAACCCGATTGAACACGCCTGGGATAAGCTTGGGAGGCTAGTCAGAAGACTCAGACCACCCCCCGCCACCCTCAGGGCTCTAAAACAGGCCCTGATAGAAGAATAGGTGAATATTCCCCAACACCGCCTCCGAAACTTAGTGTTCAGCATGCCAAACCGGCTCCAAGCTGTCATCAGAGCCCGAGGCGGCAACACAAGTTACTAAAGTGGGAACAAGGCCCAAAACGTAAAAATTAAGTTCTTGATAGTTCCTTCAAAATGGTTAGCTTTTTAGTTTTTTCCTAATTTTTAGTGTAAAACTTTACTAATGCTAAATAAAGTACTATTTTTAGAAAACTTTGTTAAATTTGCTATAAAATGACTTTTATTTCAAAACTCTAACTTCTATAGTTTAAGAGTAATTGCAATTTTAAAACTGTACTACTTATTTTTGACGCCCAGTGTATGTCACTCGATTCTTATCTCCTACCATATTACAGAAGTAAATTGATGAAAGTATGTGATTATGTGAATATGTTGATGGGTAATTCTTTGAGGATGCGCACATTAGCCTAATAAAAGAGATTGATAAATTTTGTTCGAAGAACGGTTCTTTAAAGTGTTAGTCGCGTTCTTTGGTATGAGTTATATACATTTTTTTGAACCGGACCCAGAAAAGTCTTTTAGTATTAAAGATATGAGCCATTCTTTTTTTTTGCAAACGGTAATGAGTAATTTACATAAATGGTAAAGAGGTTCACAAACGGTAAAGAGAAGAATTTCAAATGGTGAGTAGATAACAGAGAAAAATAAAAGAAATAATTAAAAATCAACGTTTATTAACTTCACACTTTCGCATTTAGCTGTCAATCAACGACAGCTCGACATAATAACACAATTTAAAAGTTTCTAACATGTTAAGACTATAATTATTTTCTTTACCAAACTGACCCAATGTTAGTTTCTTAAACATTTAAATATAAAAAATATATACTTAGTTATTAATTTCTTTCATAAACACTAATAACAATCATAGTTTGAACTTTATAAAACACTGCATGTGATTTCACAAACAACAAAAAACAAATGCTTTAAATAATCGATCCTTGAGGGACACCGGCATTAAAAGCCTTTCGTTTAGACGAGCAGCCATCAATGACCACCCGAATAGATCAATCCCCCAAAAAGTCAGAAATCCACGCACAGAAATTAGAGGTCAGGCCGTAAAAAGGAAGCTTGCTAATAAGACGTGCGTGCCATACCGTCAAATGCTTTGGAAATATCGAGGGAAACCGCAAGCTTCCAACCGCGGGCTTCTCCGAATTCCTCAATAGCCTCATTCCAGACGTGGGTGACGTACACTAGAAGATCCCCAGTGGACCGATTCTAGCGAAAGCCATATTGTCGGTCACTGAGGAGGTCATTCGATTCTAGGTACGCTAGGAGCCTGCGGTTCAAAAACACGTTCCATATTCTTACAGAGTATGGACGTGATCGAAATGGGCCTGTAGTTGGCAGGGCCGGCACGGCTGCCCTTTTTGGGCACGTTAGCGAGCTTCCAGTAACTCGGTTCTTTCCCAGATTTTAGACAGAGCCTAAAGAGGCGGGTCAATACAGGTGTCAATTCGGGTGCACATGTCCTCTGTACAATAGCGGATACCGTCTCGATCACTGGCCTTGTTCACGTCAAGATTGCGCAGCGTTTTGCGAACCTCAGCCTGGCGCAACCGGATTTCCGGCATTACCACCGTGCTGCCAGGTAAACTGGAGGTATCGCGCTACCAGCATCAAGACGTGAAGACTCCGCGAACAGAGACGCCAACAGGTTTGCTTTCTCTTCAGCGGTGTGAGCAAGTGATCCGTCAGGTTTCTGCAGTGGAGAGGGGGGCGGCAGAAGTTCGATTCGACCGCCTTCGCTAGATTCCAAAGCGCTTTACTTCCCGCTGGGAAAGAATCCAATTTGTTCCCTATTCGGCCAATATGATCAAATCGAGCCTTCTGTAAAACCATCTTGCAGGACTTGGCAGCCTTGTTAAAGGCCTTCTTCTTTTCGCGAACATCAGACGCCTTGTGCTGTCGAGCTGCAACCCAGTCCAGGTATGCCTGATGCTTATGCGCCTCGGCACGGCTGCACTCAGGCCCAAACCATGGGCGAGCTTTACTAGTAGATGGCACGTTGGAGAAGGAAATGAAGTATTCCATCCCTTGACGAAGCACATCAGTAACGGCATCTTCACAGACGCTGGGGTCACTAGAAGAGAAGCAGACAGACTGCCAAGGGAAGGATGCATAGAAAGACCGCATCTCATCCCAGTCTGCTGATCTGTATCGCCATAACCGCCGCCGGTTGCCTTTCAGGCTGGGATCGGGCGGGTGGTAGGCTGATACCGATTTCACCAGACATTGATCAGAGCGCCCCAATGGCGAAGAAATTGTCACCGAGTACCTGTCTGGATCTGTGGTCAGCAAGAGGTCCACGCAATAGGCTGTATAGGAGTCCCCTACTAACTGCGGTCGGCCAGCGGTGAACCGTGCCTCGGATCCCGCTGCCCTCCGCGACTAGTCACCCGATGCCGTACTCGTTGCACTTCATATTCGGAATGGTAAAAACTGGTAATTAGAAAAATGGTAATTAGAAATTCATAGTTTTATACATTTTGAACAATTTTCATGTCATTTACCATTTTGAAACAAGTAAATACTTAAAATAGGCCCTTTTATGAAGATGATAAGACCCTAAATGATTAAATAACACACGTCTACTTACCATTAAATACAAAAACTGTATGGAGAACTTTGACGAAACAAAAACCGTTCGGAGCACTAAATACCGATATTTCCGTAGAAAAAATAACTCGCTCGCTACGTGTCCTCCGTGCAACGGACGAGCGACGACTGAACTGTCCCGCACAGTTAAGGCGAACGCACAAGGCCAACTAGGAGCAAAGATATTAAGGCGACAATACTCTCGAACGGTAATGAGGGTGTAGCGCCGGAACATTTGTTGATTCACTTTTTTAACATTGTAAAATAGTCTTTTATGTATTTATATTGTATTATAAACTAATAACAACATTCTATTTATGGAATTTATTGCTTATATTACGTTCTTCTTAGTACAAGTCGAGAAATAAAATATTTTGTGTTAAAATCTGGGGAGAGGGACACGAATGGTAATGTGAATTTCGACACAAGATTGAATTCATATCAGATTGTATTGAATTTAACATTAATCTGATAACTGCTCCTGTTAGAACAGATACTGGTCCATCTCCATACTGGCCAAAAGTTAAAAAAATATGTAATGTAATAAGTTCTTTTTAACTGGAACAGCGATTTGCACATTTTCAAAGAAATACCCTGATGCGTAGAGCAATATAAAAACACATATCGGTTTGCAGTAATTATGAAATGAAAAAATCATATATATTGTGAAAGAATGATTCAAGTTTTGTTTATCCTAAGTTGAACACTGCAGAACTATTTAGTTCATACGCTGATCTATTTCCACCTAGGATGGATACCACAGATATGTATACATATATACATATATCTGTGATGGATACTATTAGCAAGGTACGAACGAAATTTATGGTGAATATTTAAACTTAAACTGCTTTTAGTTTTATAAATGTAAAGTCGACCTTATTTCTTTAACGGCACCTTATTTCTAAAAAGTGACGGCCTCCGTGGCGTAATGGTTACCATGACAGACCGCCACCCAGGAGGTCCCGGGTTCGAATACCGGTCGGGGGTCATGATGAAAAACGAACTTTTTCTGATTGGCCTGGGTCTTAGATGTTTTCTTTAAATATATTTGTTATAAAATATAGTATCGTTAAGTTAGTATCCCATAACACAAGTTTCGAACTTACTTTGGGGCTAGCCCAATCTGTTGATTTGTCCCCTTTAAAATTATATTTCATAAAATTATTTAAACAGCAATATATAGTATATACGCGGCCCCTGCCGTTTAAATAAAATTTTAATAATTGTAAACTTCTCACAATAAAAAGTAAGTACCTATTTAACTTTACTAACATAGTATGGATTGCCTTCCTTCCGCGTCATTACACCATACTTGAATCGGCAATGTATACCTACGCGAAAAAGCTCTCTCCAAAATCATTTGACATTTAAAGGCAGTGATTTAAATTGAATTACTTGGCTCACGACAAGTCTATTACGCACAAAGCTAAGGATATATCGGGGATAATATATAATTTGTGTAAATGACAATAAGGGTAGGTAAATTTTGTTATTTACTTAATTTATTATTGTATACATATAGGATAGAATCGGTATAGGTATGTACCTATACCTAATAGTATATCTATAAAATAAAATAAATACTTATTAAATATTAAGGGACAAATCACACAGATTGAGCTAGCCCCAAAGTAAGTTCGAGACTTGTGTTATGGGATACAATCAACGATACTATGTTTTATAACAAATATATTTAAATCGGATTAATTTAATATTAACAACAACTTTCAGTATACTTGTTGAAAACTGACAGGCCTTTGTCGAGATTTTTTTTGTACAATCAACAAATGAAAGAGATATCCAGGGTAGAAATTTCAGAATAAAGATTTCATCGTTCTGAAACTTTGTGTGATAAAGTTTTGAACTATGATCTAAATAAGAGAAAAAAACTATTGAAAACTGAGCTTATCAGGCCGGGGTTCGTTGCGACCTGGGTTCCGTGAAACCCAATATCCGAGTCCCGACTCCGGACGTACGCGACGGAAAGTCAGTTTTTAGTCAGTTCATTTGCATGCCGCGCTGTTGTATTTTGTCACAATGTAAATTCGTAATATTTTAACACACACTCCAGAGCTCCACGTGATACCCCCGGTATTGCAAGCGTCCATAAGCTACGGTGACTGGCTTACCATCCGGCGTCTTTGTTTGCCACCGTAGTGGTATAAAAAAACTTTACATCAAAAATAAATTCGTCACAAATCACAGGTGTTTACTATAGCGAATTTACTTTGTGACGGATCTATAATAATTTAGTCTTTCCACGTTGCGTTTCAAAAACGGTACATCACCGACTTCCAGGTTAATACAGAGTTCTCTATCTGTGTTTCATGGACGGAATTAATCACACTTATGAAGATTTCCACCAGAGATGTGCGAGGATGAACGCATCCGCACATTCCTTGCAAAGGCAAGGAATGTGTTTGTCAAGAACCAATAGAAATGGCTTCGTCGAGCGAGGCCAGTGGGGCAATTCACGTAACCAGAACCGATTCTAGTTCGATTCAACGACTCTCGCTGTCCCGTTCAATTCCTATTTTGTATGAGTGAGACAGCGAGTGTCGTTGAATCGAACTAGAATCGGTTTTTGTTACGTTAATTTCCCCACAGGTCGGCGAGGGTAAGTGAAGTAAACTAAAGGTAAATGAAGCGATTCTTCTTCTTCTTCTTCTTGGTTCATAACAAACACATTGTACGGGCAAATGCACCGCACATAGTCTTAAGTCAGCATTTTTGCACTATTCACGCCATTCGAAACAAATCGCAAGCAGCAACAGAGTTATAATCCCAAACCAGATTCGCACAACACGTATCACGGAAATACGAATGCAAAACAGCAAGTTAATCAAAAACCTAACTATTTTAAAAACACATTTTCATCAAGTACACAAGTATTTCCGCAAAACATGGGAAAGAAAACATCGTCATTTAATTCCAAATTATTTTGTCCAATTTGCAACAAGAACGACCACGGTATATTCTACTGCCGAAAATTTTTAGAAATGCCGGGCCATCAGAGAAGGAGAACAGCGTCGTCATTAAATTTGTGTAATAATTGTTTGTATAATCATAATGGAAAATTATGTGTATCAACCAGTAAATGTCGAGATTGCAAAAAAGATCACAACACTTTATTACATGAGTCGTTTGCGGCCGGTAACACAACACCGAGCGCGACGACGCAAAATAACGCTGTTCATAGCAGTTCACATGTGACTCTTCAGTGTGATCCCTCCGAAATTTTACTTGCCACAGCAATCATCAAAGTTAAAGCCGTAGATGGCACTTATCACGAAATGCGCGCTCTTCTTGATCAGGGATCACAAACCTCTTTAATAACAGAAAACGCAGCACAGCTTCTAAAAATACCGCGACAGAGATGCAAGGGTATCATATCAGGAATAGGAGATAAGGAAAACAGTTGCAAAGGTGTCATAACCATCAACTGTGTATCATCTGTTAGCGATTTCACGTTTGAAGCAGATGCGTTTATCATGAAGAATCTCGTCAAGAATCTTCCAAGCCAGACCTTCGCTGAACCATGTTGGACATACTTAGATAACATAAAGCTGGCAGACCCCAAATTCTTTATCAGTAGGCCTATCGATATATTGCTAGGCGCAGATGTTTACTCAAATATTTTAATGGACGGCATATGTAGATCCAGCACAACATTACCCACAGCGCAGCAAACACAGCTGGGATGGATACTAAGCGGTCAAACTAAAACGATTCAGTGTAACGTAGTTATTCAAAACCTAGATGGAATTCGTAATTTCTGGGAAATAGAAGACATAACAGAGCAATCTAATATCACTTCAGAAGATCAAGAATGTTTAAATTTGTATCAAACCACTACCACCAGACGGGAAGATGGTAGATATCAAGTCAAATTACCGTTAAAAACGGATTATCAAGAAAAAATTGGAACATCAAAAAATAAAGCCATCGCCCAATATTATCAACTCGAAAAGAAATTTAACAAAGATAAACAGCTGTTCATAAATTATAATTTATTTATGAAAGAATACTTATCGCTAGGTCATATGAAACCCGCAATCCAGGACGGTAACAAGAAACTTCAATGTTATTTGCCTCACTTCGGAGTCATTCGCGATGAGTCAATTACTACACGATTGCGCGTTGTATTTAATGCCTCAGCGAAAATGTCAAATGGTAACAGTTTAAACGATATCATGTGTAGGGGTCCCAATCTGCAACAGGACCTTCAAAGCCTCCTAATCAAATGGCGTCAATTCAAATACGCATTCACAGCAGATCTGGAAAAGATGTTTAGGCAGATTTGGTTACATCCGGAGCATCAAAATTTACAAAAAATTGTTTGGAGAGAAGATGAGTCAGAGACCTTGAAGGAGTATCAGCTAGCAACCGTTACATACGGGACCAAGGCAGCTCCTTTTCTGGCCATGATGACGTTGAGACGTTTGGCCCAAGATGAGAGACCCAACTATCAAGGCAGTTCAGCTCCAGAAATCCTCGAAAATTCATTCTACATGGACGATCTTCTCCATGGAGCCCATTCGTCGGATTCTGCAAAACAAATCAAAAAGGAAATGATTAGTTTATTAAAAGCAGGTGGATTCAATCTCAGAAAGTGGAAAACTAATTTACCTGAACTTTTGGAAGAGCATGACAGCAAAAACGTAGATGAAGCTAGCTTTGACTTCAAACAAGCGGAGTCAACGAAAACTCTTGGTCTGCGGTGGAATCCGAAAGAAGACACCTTCACATTCCAGTCAGCTGTCATATTACAATCATCATTATCAACGGCCAGGCATACGAAACGAACCCTTCTTTCTGAGATGTCCAAGTTGTACGACCCGCTGGGTTGGTTAACACCAGTAACTACGAAACTCAAAATCTTGTTTCAAGACATATGGCAAGAGAGTACGCAGTGGGATGATCAAGTACCTATCAAAATTTGGGAAGAATGGTGCCTTATCAGAGATGATCTGTCGAACATTGATCACTTTCAAATACCGAGATGGCTCCAAACGCAAGATAATGAAGAGATAGAGCTGCATGGTTTCTGCGATGCCAGTACAAAGGCATACGCATGCGTTGTTTATTGCAAAACTATAAAAAAGGACGGAACATCGTCTCTCGTTTTGGTCGCCGGAAAATCAAAATTGGCCCCACTGATAAAAGATAAATCAATACCCAGACTTGAATTGTGCGGGGCTCTCTTATTATCAAAACTACTCGACAAAATCAAGAACTGTCTGAGTAATTATCACATAAAAATATATGGTTGGATTGATTCTCAAGTAGTTTTGTGTTGGATACAAGGAAATAGCAACAAGTGGAAACCATTTGTTGCAAATCGTACACAAAAAATAACACATGTTATGCCTTCTGAATGTTGGCGTTATATCAAATCAAAAGAAAATCCAGCAGACTGCGCTAGCCGTGGCTTAACAGCGTCTCAATTGAAAGCACACGCCATCTGGTGGCAGGGCCCGACATGGCTGACAAACAGCGCTGCGATAACAGAGGAAGAACCTTGTAACTTCACCACAGAACAAGAGTTAAAGAAAACTAAACAAGTGAATACAGCACAATTTTGCAATGATAACAACAATATCACGGAGTTGTTGCTAAACAAGTTTAGCTCACTCAATAAATCAATCCGAGTTCTCGCGTGGGTACTCAGATTTTTGTATAGAAAAGGGAAAAATCAATTTTTATCAGTAGAAGAAATTAAACAAGCAAGAGAAATAATCGTCAAAAGCGTACAACAAAAAGAATTCTGTCAGGAAATCAGCAATTTAAAGAAAGGAGATAAATTAAGCAATAAAAGCATCATTTTGAGCCTCACCCCCATATTAGATCAAGCAGGCGTATTACGCGTAGGAGGGAGGTTAAAACATGCAAATATAGATCCAAACATGAAGCATCCTATAATCATTCCAAATAACAACAGGCTTGCCGATCTCATCATAGATCAATCACACGAACTTACGTATCACGGCGGAGCGAGACAAACTGCGGCGTTTTTAAGGCGAACATTCTGGCTGATAGGCGGTAATAATGCAATAAAGAAGCGTTTACGCTTGTGCGTAACGTGTAATAAACAAAATCCATCACTTCAACATCAACTGATGGGAGAATTGCCTGCAGCGCGAACAAATCCCTCTCGTCCATTTCAACAAACGGGAGTCGATTACACTGGAAGCGTCTTCATCAAACTGAACAAAGGCCGTGGAGTGCAAACAACAAAAGGATACATCGCTGTATTCGTTTGTATGGTGACTAAGGCGGTCCATCTAGAGCTCGTGTCAGATCTCACATCATCAGCCTTCTTGGCAGCGCTACGCAGGATGTCTGCCAGAAGAGGCGTTCCAGCACACATTTATAGTGATCAGGGAACGAATTTTATTGGTGCTAATAAGATATTGCAACAAGAGCACGCTGAACTAACAGCAATTTTCAGTAATCAGTTCATGACAGAAATAGCTGAAATGGGAATAAAATGGCACTTCAACGCGCCATCTTGGCCTTCGGCGGGAGGCCTGTGGGAAGCAGCTGTGCGCAGTTTGAAGTACCACGTAAAACGAGTAATAGGAGAGCAACGGCTTACCTTTGAGGAATATAGCACCTTATTAACACAACTCGAAGCGTGTCTGAATTCAAGACCTCTATGTTCACTTACCGAGGACTCTCAAGATTTAGACGCTCTCACCCCGTCTCACTTCTTGGCAAGTGGTCCGCTGTTGACCATCTATGAGACAGAAAAAGATCTTCGAACAAGATGGCAACTTACTCAAAAACTATTTACAGACATCTGGAATCGTTGGCGAGACGAGTACCTTACTCATCTATCAGCAAGAAGTAAATGGAGGCAATCGCAAACAAATTTACAGATCAACGATGTTGTCGTCATCAAGGACGACAACTTACCTCCAGGTAAGTGGGCGTTAGGTAGAGTAGTAGAAGTACATCAAGGCACCGATGGGATGGTACGTGTTGTTACACTTAAAACCAAAAATGGATTCATGAAACGACCCGTCGTAAAGTTAGCCCTATTGCCAGTAAATACTTCTCAAAATAATAAAAATCAAGAGGACACATCAAGTAATCAGGAACCCGAAGCATTCCGTACGTTACCCAAGAAAAAAACTGGACTGTCATACTTCCTCATGTCTTTAATGCTAATTTTCATAGCATTCACCCCATCGTCACAAGCTTCATACAACATTACTGCATTACAAAACAATAATGGACTTTATTTCGATCGTATTACGGATATGAATTTAATCCGAGACGACTGGCGCCTCGTAGTCTACTACGATACACAGCCTTATCAACAAGGTACTCAAGCTCTTATCAAATATATTCAATACTTAGAAACAATTAGCACTCACATAAAAGACCAAACAAATAACAAAGGGATCATATTGCAACTCAAGCACGGAGCGGACGAATTACAACTCTATAACAATATTATTATGAATCATCAATTAGGCCAGCAATCAAGACGCCGCGCCGCCGCCGCGGTTTAATCAACGGTGTGGGTTACATAGCCCACTCCCTATTTGGAGTCTTAGATGAACATTTTGCGGAAAAATATGAAAACGACATAGAAGTCATCCGAGAAAATGAAAAACATTTGGCATCTCTATGGAAAAATCAAACATCAGTAGTGGAAGCAGGATTCAATGTTGTTAAAAATTTAGAAGAAATCATGAAAAAACATCATACTGAAGTTAACGAAAAGCTGAAGGATATACAATATACCCTTGATAAGGTCGAGTCAGAATTGACATTAGCCATGGATTTTGTCACGTCAGCGCTTATATCGAACAATATTTTAATCAAATTGAAGAGTATACAAGACTTAATATTACACACCCTTACCAACATTTATAATGGTAAATTCAACCTCCACCTATTAACACCAGAGCAGCTCAGACGTGAGTTAAACGTAATAACAAGTCAATTACCGAAGGATTTGTCAAATCCTATCGATACCTTTGACTTATCAGATTTCTACAATCTTCTACAAGTACGAGCAAGAATGTCTCAAAAATATTTAATTATTGAAATTAAAATACCACTCACGGGACGAGATCTATACGAAGTATCAAAACTCATTCCCGTACCTATCAAGATCAACGACAAGATGACCAGTATAGTGCCTATATCAGAATACGTCGCCGTGAACCTACACAGAGATTCATTAATATTAATAACAGAAAACGAGATGAGATCATGTTTTCATCAAAGGGTAGGAGTTATACTATGCCATCTAAAGAAACCTATTCTTCAGATGAAGGATGACCAGAGCCTTTGCGTAACGAAACCTGGTACTCGCGTATGTGAAACTTATCAAGAGACTTGCCGCAACATTTGGTCAGAATTAAATGAAATTAATCATTTTTATTATTTTTGCTGCCAAACATGCCAACTTAAGTTGTTATGTAAGGATCGAGTTACCGGTATCCAACTAACGCGCGCCGGGCTATTGTCCGCTGGGGAAGCATGCGTCATCAAATCAGCTGACTTTATAGTATACACTCATAAACAAGACATGAGTAAAATTCGCACAAGTCCTGATATGTATGTTCCAGAAATTTCGCCCGTAAATGACATAATAAATTTGACCATACCTAATCATTCTATCATAAATGACAGCATAGAAATAACAGATAGCCAAAAACAACTGCTAGAGATTCAAACACAGATAAAGAAAATGAAGGAAAGCGAGCCTCTCATAGAGCACATTTCACAACATGATGTGCATCATTATGTAGCCATATATGTACTCTTTGCGATAATAATACTTGCCATTATTATCTACGCGTGGAGACGAGTCATCAGGAGATCTCCTAGGCATCAGCCTGGGGAAACCGCAGCAGAGCAGCCGCCGGCGAGCAGAGCCGACGGACTCGTTACAAGCGAGTCCCTTCCGTCGGTGCGGTACAATAGTGCCCAACAGTGTTGTGAAGTGAATGTGTTGCGTAATCAGTGTACAACAAATCGTGGCACATCACCAGTGCATAGATCAGTGTACACACTTGATACGGTTTAGATGTATTTAATTTTAGGATTTACTAACATTACTATTATTATACTATGATTGTTTTATCATCATGTTACACTTAAGTCCATCTTTACCTACTAACTTCCCTTGTCGTCTTCTTGTGCGCCCCAGCATGTACGGGCAAATGCACCGCACATAGTCTTAAGTCAGCATTTTTGCACTATTCACGCCATTATTATAAAGTTATATTCAGTCGCAATCGGTGAATCAATCATAACGCGCGCGTACTCACTATCAATATCATTTTACAGTTAATATCAGTTTTTAATACAGTTTTTTAAATCTATCAGAACTTTCATTTTTATCATCTGCACGGACAAACCCGTACACACATTCCTTGTAACTAATCCTCGCACATCTCTGGTGGAAAAGCTCCGTTATCCTGGCCGATATAAATAAACAATGTATGTAAAATCTAAATGGTCAATCTAAAATAGAAATACATAAATCATTTTAATCAAAACGCTAGTGCTAATGTAATAAATTGAATACCACAACTCGCTTATCTTTTACATTGTAATTTAAATTCAGAGCATTTAACTGCAACCGCAAATTTTTAATTTGTATGCAGTTTCAGTTATTCTGAGAATTGCTGAAACAGCGAATCTTTGCTAATTATTACAAAGGCTTATTAACTGTATTTTATTGTGTTATAAACATTATGTAATTTTTAGTTTTAATGTTAGTAACCCTTTGCGTTAATCATTGTAATTTTACCCAATAAATTCGAATTTACTCTATGTATTGTATTTTACCAAAACAATTATTTAGTTAGAGGATCTATTAAAATCGTCAGTTCTAATACAATCTATCTAAGTCAGCTAAGGTAGTTTAAGTACATGTGTGGATTGCATATGTCATTAGTCAAATACGAAATTCTATTTAAATTCTAATGACATGTCATTGTGTAATTTTCCTCTCTTCTATAAAGAAATTTTAAAATTACATTTTAGAAACTCTAGATAATATATGTACATGTTGTTTTAGTCAGTTGCAATATTTTAATGGAAAATCGTAAGGGGCGTAAATAATTCGACGGTTCTATTTTAAAAGCCGTAAACAGAGTCCTGTATTTTTTTTACATACAAAGATTTGAGAGGTTTTTGAAAACCCCTTTAACAGTGCGCAGAATGACCTTGACAATATTCGTGTATTTATGAGCAAAGAGTTTGTTTTATGACGCTGGCCACTTTTATGAAACTTTTTGACGGTTTGACGCGAATCTGCTGTCAGTAGTGTCAGTTAATAAATGGAATCTGGACCTATGTTGCGTTTATACGGAAAATTACAATTTACCATGTGATCGAAGAATTTTTCTAATTTTACTGCGGCGTTTCTTTGAAGCGGCAGTGACCACCGCATACTGAGAGGCGGGTGTCGGCGCCCTCTCACACAGAGTGATTTTATAACATGAAATGTATGTGCGAGCGGATTTGCTTTTCGTAGAAAACTTAAAATTGAAATTTATTTATTTTATTTATTTATTTATTTATTTATTCTACACTTACAACTATTTTTACAGGCATGCTTAGCCTAATGCAATAGCGTAACTACATATATTATACTACTTATAACTAATTATATACAACGCTGTTCTGGTGAATTCATTCAGAGAACAAGAAAACACGTCAATTGTCTCAGCTATTAAATTGAGGGTGTGCAGTGCGCGCGCCAAAACGGTGCGTTGTCGAGCAAGTTCGTGCGGCCGCGCGGGACTGCCATCAGCGGTGGACGGCGACGACGCCACACGTACCTATCCGGGACACACAAACTTACCGCGCTCAATACTTCACTGTTCTCAGCTTTTCCTCGTAACAGTTTGAAAAAGTATGATACCAGGGATAGTTCTCTACGCACCCGAAGCTCATTATATCCCACCATTCCTAATACGAACAAGGTGGGATACATGAGAGGATAAAAAGGATACACCCCATACCTTCTCCAATACACGTACCTAATAAATTTATTTTGTGTTTTACATAATGTTAGTTTTACATAATGTTTTTTTCACATATTCGTGTTCAGTATCAGCAGTTACGCCTCCAAAAATATTGCAACTGTACAAAACCACACGTTGTATATTATTCTGTATTTAAGTAAATGTATTTTAATGTTACGTTTAATGGAAACAGTTTTTAAACTGTTTCCATTCCAAACAGCAGATAGTGGGGACTCCCCGGCTACAAGTACCTGAAGAGGGCCGACATTGTTGGTCGTTACTATAAGTTCAAGGGAACGTGCCTACACATTTCAAAGTAATGTTATGTTGAGAACAAGCAAATTACGTGAGTGCGTGAGGAAGCTACAGGACTACTTCACATCGCGCACTCTACGCGCTGCCGACGTTACGTGTGACGAAATTTAATTTGAGTAAATATGTATTTTTAGGTAATGGTTTATATGGTACTTGAAGGTTCCCTTTATTGCGTTCTATTCTATGCATTTTTATAAAAATAAATATCGGTAGTATTTATAAAACATTAAGTTATATGAAGTAAATTAAATATTAATACTAATAGCACCTAAATAGGTAATAGTAAAATGTAATGACACATTTCAAATAATGTCGTGATACCTATATTAGTAACCACACTTGACAGTAATTATAGTATTTTAGTCTACAAAGATAAATGAAAACAAATCCAAACTAGTTTGTTTTATCATCTGTTTACTCGTGCTATATTGCTTTTGTTCTGTAATAGTTATTGGCTTGTAGAGTATAATAATATTTAAGAATACTAGAGAAGATGTATAGATTACATGATTATGTTAACGGCACACCACGTCTCTGTAAAAACGATTTAATTTAAAATTCTGAGATAAATCATTGAAAATAATCAATATCAGATTGATCAAGTCGAATTTTTCGACAGTAATATATATGTTATATTAAAATAACGTAGCATTATTGGAAAATTTTTCGAACTTATGTTATGTTATATAACAATACTTTACGGCATTCTACGTTATAGTGTTTATTACTTTATTCATGTACTTTAAACCTTACCTTTTTCATGTCGCAAAACAATCACACTGTTAATTTAAAACACGTCTGAACTTCAAAATAATACACGCACCGTGACAAATAGTAGGTATTTGTAGAAGGACCGTTTCTGATTACTGTAATGTGATACGATCTTTGTTTATAATTATAACAATAAACATATAAATTTCGGGGGTAGCTCTACCACTGAATCAGCGGCGTTATAAAGGACGGCAGCAACGAGTGGGCGACACGGATCGCCAACGAATCTATTGTTCGAAATTGTGTATCAACCAAATGAAAAACATTTTATCATAGTAAGTTTTGAACAAAGGCGATTGTGTTGTTTCGCTTGTAAATATTTATTCAAAAATTCGCAACAAAATACAACTGTATTGTAAAAGTAAGGTAAAGTAGGTTTACGTTGTATGCTTAGAGTATAAATATAGCTTGCTTATTTACTCTAAGGTTGTAAGGATTAATTTATACTTATACGAGGATAACATTAATTAAGTTATCTTTATCGGGTTTGCGACAAAAGGACATGACTCAAGCATAAAATAAAAGACCCCTGTGTGCCCACATCTCGCCTAGATGTCTCCCGAAGGGACTGCTCCCGCACCCGACCTAATAACAGCTTTTTGTCTGACCCAACAGGAGACACGGGTCCGATGGGATCAATCTTGAAATTATAATTTAAGAATAGCAATTGAATGTCGAATGTGAAATAATTCTTATTTTTTATCACTGTTATGAGCATTGAAGGAGTGAAGAAATTACGAGACCTAGTATTACAAAAGATGTGTGACATAAACTAAAAAAGTTCTCCTCTGGATTGTTGAGTCCTGACGGTTCATCGCTTCATGTAAAAAAGCGTAAATTCGATATTTCGGAAGTATTTAATTTAAACTTTTTATTCATTCTAAAGCTTAGATTTTACTCTGCCGGTACCGCAGTTTTTGTTTCCAAAGTGTCTATATACGAAGACAATAGACAGCCATCAAAATTAAAGTCGTCAATGAAAGGCGACAGATCAAAACTTTAGTTGAAACTTGCTTATTGCACTGAAGTTACATGCCGCACTCTCGTCGTTTAGGGATAGTTGTTCAAATAAACTAAGACTGCAAAGTCCTGGTCTTCTGTAAGTCCTCTTATTACTTTGGGAAAATGCTTGTGTTTACTTACCAAGAAGCGGAAATGGGATCTCCATCAGCACAGACTCGGCATATGTACAACACGCAGGCCAAAAGTTTGAAACATAAATTTGCTATTCTAATGCGTAAACCTGAAACAAAGATGATAATTAAAATTATATTTCACATTGTAATGCCACGTTAAAATGGAGTTCAGCGGACAGATCTATATTCCATTACAATATATTATCACAAAATTTTCAGTAAAATTCAATAATTGTGTTGGAATTTTCTTGCGATACTTTTTTAGTTGTGGTTGTTGGTTTATTCAATAAAGCCATTTCTAATCGATTCATGTTTAATTTCAGGTCTATTTATATTTTATATCAGACGTTTACTCTTGGAGCTTTTGTGCCAATTATATTGAAATGGAATATAACAACAGCCAAGTTCACTCCCGTTAAAAAGAAATTCTTAAGTTAATGGAACGTAATGGAGTTCATACCTATTTGGGATTCGCAAATCATTACGTGTAAAAATAAATCCTTTACACCGGAAGGTTAAACTGTAACTGTGCCTAATTATACGTTTTATATATGCATATCCAAGTGAAAACAAACTTGACTAATAAAATAATTTTGATTGATTTTTCTTGCACTTGCTAATCTAACAACTACGTAGATAGGACAGATTTTTGGACGAATTTAGCAACGTAATCTAGGCACAAACCAAGCAAAGTTTGCGTTGGGCGAAGCATATTTTTTTGCTATTATTTAAGATATAATAATATTAACTAACAAAAAAACCTCCAAATCTAGACAAACAGTCATGCCTGAATTAATCACGCCTGCTAATCTGGTTACTTTACAGCGTTTTTAAAACGCATTTTTAAAATTAATGACAGATTAATTGTTATAGATTTTAGCTGTCCGTAACTAAAGAAAAAAGAGATAGCTTGAGACGTAATTAACGTGAAATTAAAATTAAAATGCGTTAGAAACTGGCTGTTAGTCTCAAAAGGAAAATATTATAAATCTAAACTCTCTGTCTGCAAGAAAGGAACGAATATACGAATGAAAGTCCCTTTATGTGCACCATCTCTTAAATTATACATTTTTATTACTTTTCTTTTATGTGTTTGAACAATCTCCTGTTTTAAAGTGTTACTTACGATAAAAATCTCGACAAGACTGTCGCATGTATACGTTAGAATAGCGGGAAGGTATCGATTTGGTGTTAAATTTCCTTTTCGAGACTTTTGGAAATACGACAAAATATGACAAAAGTTACGATACCTACCCGAAATAGGTAAAACAAATTACTTATATCAATTTATTTAATTGCAATTTCTCTTTCGTATTTCGTAACGATGCCGAAAGGGGAAAGGTGTCATATGCTGTCAGATGTTTATTATAGAAGGGTTATAAGTTATGTGAAAGTCATTTTGATCCCTCATAAAAGTTAATAGCTTCAAGAACCAATCATGCCATCGATACAATGCCACCGTGGAAATAATGCAATATGTGCACTGACGTCAGACTTCTTCAGTATTGTGACTTCACGTTGAACCACTAACCTTATATTAAATGCAATCAGTGGCGACCTGATTGATTGAGGTTAGCGCAGTACGCCCATTTTTAGGGTTCCGTAGTAAACTGCAAGGAACTCTTATAGTTTCGCCATGTCCGTCTGTCTGTCTGTCCGCGGTCTAACGCCTAGACGCTTAATGCTAGACTGCTGTAATTTGGTATGTATACACATATTAATAATGCTAACAAAGTGCTGGAACAAAATTTTGAAAAATATTTTTTTTTAATGTGAAGTAGAAATGAAATTTTTATTTCACACCCACCGGCCCACCCCATGTTGTGGGGTATCGTTAGATAGGTCTCTTCAAAACATCGAGGGTGTGGAAAGATACAATGACTCGTTTTGGAATTATTAACATTTATTGTGTCAATTTTCGTTTTGCACTGAAGTCTGAACTAATCCGAGGCTTGTATCTCAGAGCACCAGGATCCTCCGTCACGAAATGGAATACAAAAATAGCAGTACTCATTATGAGATGGAGAAGTACATAACCGTGTACGTTTTTATTGGACCTACTTAAGAGAGAATGCGGAAAAGACAAATTATCTAGTAATAATTAGTATGTTACCAACAAAGGAAGTGAATGTGTGCGTGTGTGTGTATTGATGAAAACGTTCTATGACATTTGAATGTTTTCATCAGAGAGATTTTCTTTCAAAAGTTCGTCGCTTTTACTAACTATATAGTAGAGCCTACTTAACCGTGATAGTTTTCCTCTTAGGTACACCATATGGTATTTTATCCCACCATACATTTTTTCGAGTTTCTAAACACAACAGTTTTGCAGATCCATGGCAGACGACATATATGGATGACATGACGAAACTATAAGGGTTCCTTGTTTATTACGGAGCCCCAAAAAGAAACAAGTCCAAATCGTTACTTTATAAAACGCGAGGCCAGTCTCAGAATTTTCCAGCTAAATTCAATTTTTACCATTTAATATTAAGGAAGACTGTGAGGTCATAGAATCGATAAGTAAACCGATTCATGTGAGCTCTATTCCAACTCAAGACTAAATTCGTGTTTTCAGATTTATTCTTCATAGGAATTTCTAATTACCACTTTGTCGGCAATCCGTAAGGTAATCCGTTTGTCCAGGTATTTCGAAAGACGGGATACTTAAACAAGTTTTTTTAAATTATAAACTAGCTGACCCGGCAAACTTTGTTCCGCCTTAGAGGCACCCCTACCCCTACCCTACCCCTACCCTACCGCTACCCTACCGCTACCCTTCCCTACCCCTACCCTACCCCTACCCTAATAACCCCTACCCCCTACCCCTACCCTAAACTAACTTTGCACCCCCGTTTCACCCCCTTAGGAGTTGAATTTCGCAAAATCCAGTCTTAGTGAGCACTTACGCCCCAAAAGAAACCCCCATGCAAAATTTGAGACTCCTGGCACTTGTAGTTTCGGAGATTTCGTGATGAATCAGTCAGTGATTTTCTCTTTTATTTACAGGGTGTTTGGTAGAGGATTGAACATGGGATAATGGCAGAAAGGTGAGATGGTCTGCTACATGCTGAGCGAAAAAAATTTGACCTAGGGCCCATAGTTTTTTTTTAATTTTCACCAAACTTTCTTCCTTCGTGAATTTGAAGTACTATAACCTTTTTTTTATTGGTTACAGTTACAGTTTATTTTTTTATTCTTATATTAACTGTATGTAACTTACTTTTAAATTGATATTTGTCGGTAAGAGTTACCACAAAAAATTATATAAGTCCTCAAACATCAAAAATATGAAAAGTACACGCCGAGCGTTCAACTTTGGACTGCTGTAAAAAAAAAACTAAAAGTGGTACTGCAGTTCTAATTCTAGGAAAACAGCTCTAGTTCATGCCCTTTGGAATGGTATTCAATTTACATAGTATTTTTTTTTTCTAAGTAGTCTTTCTCGTACTTTCTACATGAAATTGACCATTTCTGACAAAAATCCTTTAAAGAAAATAAATCAAATTAATGTTACGAAACATAGAGCGGGATGGTCACGGTTCATCATTATCATTACATACCATTCGAAAGGACATGAACTAGAGCTGTTTTCCTATAATTAGAACTGCTGTACCACTTTTAGTTTTTGTTTACTGCAGTCCAAAGTTGAACGCTCGGCATGGACTTCTCGCCTTTTTGATGTTTAAGGGCTCATAATTTTTTTCCTGGTAATTCTAACCAACAAGTATCAATTTAAAAGTAAGCTACATTCAGTTAAGATAAGAATTGAAAAATAAGCTGGACGATTGATTCAATTAAAAAAAAGTTATAGTACTTCAAATTCACGAAGGAAGAAAGTTTGGTGAAAATAAAAATAAAAATCATTAAAAAAAAACTATGGGCCCTATGTCAAATTTTTTTCGCTCAGCATGTAGCAGACCATCTCACCTTTCTGCCATTATACCATGTTCAATCCTCTACCAAACACCCTGTATATAGATTACAATTATAATTATATAACTGTCACCATTTTTCAGTTTATTATTGATTTCAGTCAACAAAAAAGCCAAAATAAATTATTCCAACGCAGGAGCATAACTTTATTATACTAAAATACATACTTATATATATTATCATACCTACTAGTTACAATCAACGTTCTCATTTACTGCAGAGCGCGCTCTGACGGTTGGTCACTTTTATGACAAGATAATATTTGACCAGTTTTATTAGGAACGCCAAGAGCTTTATAAATTATACGAGGAAGGATGTTATTAAGATCAGGATTTCATATTGATATTTTATTGCAAATCTAAATGGAAATGTTCAAGAGAGTATTAAACATGCACATTAAAGTGGAGAAAAATCATATTTTACATATTATATTTTATGTGTTCCCGGGGTTTAACATCCTTTGCTGGCATTTTGGTCATGCATCGATCGTGGTGGTTTTTTTGCTGTTAATTTTACTTATTTATTATTTTATATTTTTTTATATGAAAATGATTTTATTTCTTTCGAAACTATTTATTCATATCGAATTTACTCACCCTCGTGCTAAAACCCAAACTCGACTCGTACTACGCGTTTCCAGATAGGTTTTGTTGTTGAACCCTAAAAATATGGAACTTGGACCCTATACCTATAGGTTTTCAAACAGATAAAAAGTAACCGCAAAAACAGGGTAAGTGCGTGTCTGGGCACACACTGTGTACGGTTTCGTTCGTTATTACTCTGTAACTAGTAGAGCCTACTAAACCGTAATAGTTTTCCTTGTAGCCGAGAATTATTTTTTCTGAATCTTTATTAACAAAAAAAAAAAAAGATTTAAGAGTAAAATAAAAATTTAAGCCAGTTACGCAAGTTCCTGAACTTCCCGAATGTTCTAGATAGCCTATTATTAGATAAAAGTTCAGTTTTCTTATGTGATCCGTAAACAACTTAACTATAGATTTTAACCTGTGAAACCAGTCCCTATTATATAATCTCATAAAATTACAGTTTCCATTAATATTCTCTATCATTAAATTCTTTTGACGAGTTTAATATGCAATTGGCACAATACCTATAATTATAAACAGATAAAGATACTCACTCGATCGTTGATTCTTTATAAAATACAGTTGCAGTCTTTCTTTGAAAGTGTTTTCGTTTACGTAATACTCCACTCGGACCCTGAAACAAAAACGAGCACGTTTAAAATAACAGTTTTAAATTATTTATCGTTTGATCACATGAAAATAGGTCAAATTCATATACAAATTTCGGGGCTATACGACTATACTGCTAGTTTTAAGACGTATACTTCCATATTAATTTTATAATAGTAATATTAGAACGAATGTTAAAGAACACTTATTTTATTAGTTTTAAATTTTTGATAGAGCGCGCATATTATGTTATTCCCGTATCGACATAGTGACAAGTTCAAAATAAGATGTACTTATTGTGAAATTAGTTATTTAACATGACACTCGGATAATATTATGACAATGTCATGTTAATATTTTTTGGTTTGGTTTTTGCTTTGTATCCACGAAGGTGACATACAAAATGGGAGGCCTTCTACCAGCAGTGGGAAGACAAAGGCTGAGATGATGATGAACAGTCATAAATAAAATTTAAGATTCAGTAATGTCACATTATACAATACGTAGTTCAAAATCGAAGCTTAGCTACTTGTTTAAAAGCCGATGCGACGATATTTCGTTTTAATATTTCAAGCTCACTGTTCCATAAAACATAATTATTCCTATTCAGTGAACGGATTCTTAAGTTAAGAACCGACTTCTTAAGATTCCTCTCCACATGAACAAGGAGCGGGAGTACTTTCTTTTGTAAAACAAGTTAATATTTGCTCCCCTCTTGCCAAAAAGGATAATTTTATAGGTTACTCTCACATATACATATATTCGAAGACCTCCGTGGCGTAATGGTTACCACGCCGGATCGCCACCCAGGAGGTCCCGGGTTCGAATCCCGGTCGGGTCATAATGGAAACCGATTGTCGATTGGCGTCGGGTCTTGGATGTTTATCTATATATGTATTTGTTATAAAATATAGTATCGTTGAGTTAGTATCCCATAACACAAGTTTCGAACTTACTTTGGGGCTAGCTCAATCTGTGTGATAAAAAAAATATATTTATATCTAAAACGGTGACATTGAAAAAGTTGGCAAACCACGCATGACATAATACTTGTTGTTAACGACTGACTGGCTGGCTCCATGCGTTTTCTTCAGAACTTTCCTTTTTATTTACGTATTTTTATTTACGTAAGTAGTCGTGTTATTTTTATTTGTATTATGTTACTATCCTTGGTAGTTTACTAAATGCATTATTGTAAGTTAAAGGTGAAAATGTTGTGTCAATAATGTAATAAAAAATTGCAGCTTTGAAAAATGCCTTGCATTTCTATATTTTTTTCCTTTCGAATATTTTTCCCTATAACCAAACATATGGAAGATTTGTACTCAAAAAACTGGCAACTATAAAATAAAGTTCTAATTCAAAGTTCTGGGTTCTACAAAATCAGTGAATGAAGTGATGGTTCAGTAACAGAAGTAGATTAACACTATTTCATTTCATAAAGTACTATTTTAAACCATTTGCGAATATAGACAGCCTTCGTCAGTTGTTCGATTTTATATATTGACATGGTATTAAAGTATTAATATACCTCTATTGAGCAGAAAACAGAGCATCGCTTTAATAACTAATTCTATTGACGGTGTATGGTATGGCTTATTCTCCGCCGCGCCGTACGGTGGAAACCTGTCAAAACGCAACACAATAAGTTAATTCTTTGCCCATGTATCAGAGATAGGTACTTTAAGTTTTAAGTACTTTGAGTTACCAAATAAGCCGCTCTGGTTCTATTTATTTATCTAACAATACTACGATTCTTTATTCCAGTAGACTTTTGTTAAAGTTATTTTGTTAGACTTTGTCGTTCACAAATACATATTTAACAAGTATCGAGGAAAAATCTCGTATATTCACTCGTATCCGATACAATCCTATTTCCAAGCGGGTGTGTGATGCGCTTTCAAGGCGAAACCGACTCGCGGTGTATCACTTATGCATGGATAAGTACATCTGTACTAGTTTTCACACTTTTAAACATTTTATCGCACGTCTTCGATATTCAACGAGCACCAATATGCGATTATAACTTAACAATACCAATGTACCTTTATTTTAAAAGTTAAACAACTATATATTATTTAGTTCTTTAAAAATTAAGCTTATAACTAATATTCAGAATTAAAAAGTCAGTCAAGTTAATCTAAAAGACCCTGTGACCCAGGCAGCGTTCCAAAATGCTTGCAGCATTACCTGGCTGAATAGAAAAAAATGTTGAGCTAATTAGCTGCCAGCCTTTGGGTCGCCTGTGGTTTCCAGTAGTCCATTGGCGATGTCCTTAAAAAATAATGTATATACTTCAATATTATTTATTTAGGGCTGAAGAAAACGAGCCTAGGGAGTAAATATCAAAGATGAAAGGTCAAGTTATCAATCACCGCTTTCGATGTTCAATCGAGACCGAAGTGAAGTCTTGGATAGGGTTGTCTTGGATGACTTTAGGAAATAGAGAAAAAAAATCGGGAAAAATGTATAAATATTTCGATCAATTTCGTGAACGTGCTCTTATTTATTCTACCACTTTGTTAGCATAGTTAATTTGTCTACATACATACAAAATACTATATCTATATATATATATGTACAATAAATAAAAAAGTATGAAAACACGAAGTTTGTATAAATTTTCAGATTTATAATGATAAACTGAGGCAGGCACACTAAATTATGGTAAATTACTTCTTTTTTAAATAAAATTTAAACAAAACTACATTCTAAATAAAATAGTTGTTATTGTTAGTGACAAGTCAATTAACTGTACAGTACACAACATGCTATGATGCAATTGGTGCAATGTAGTATTGAATTGAAATTAAGAGATGAATGAACGAAGAATTTTTCAATAATTCATTCATTACTAAAATCCGAAGATTCATGGATTGTTCATTGTTTTTTTTTGATAAATTTTTTTGGAAATAATAATAAAAAAATACTAATAAATACAGAAAAGTTTGTAGAGTCGTCTAGACATATTATGTGTATACTTACCATTATCCTATGTACCTACTACAGAAATGTTAATTATAGTAGACCCTCAAAGGCTCCTACGGAAGACAAGCGTCGTGGTGTCTAAACTATTTTATAAAGTCTAAATATTTTTATTTTATTGCTATCATTATTTTATTTATTTTTAATTTTTGTTAATAATTTTAGTATGAAAATAAATGATGATTTGATTTGATTTTGATTAAACTGACGACGCCTCGGCTCATGCTGAGTAGACGCCTTTTCTTCTTCATATTGTAGTATTTCAAGATATTGTTGTACTTTTTATTATTTTGTGTACAATATTGGCACTGAATATATCTTTTTTATTTCTTCAATGCTCTATTTATATTTGAATGCCGCATTCTCTTTTATTGTGGCGGCGTTAACCCAATAGATGGACGGGTAAGACCTTGGTCAGCCGTTGTGGCCGCTGCTGCGGTATCTACGGGACCGATTAGATTAATTCACGGTCATTGAATAAAGCTATGTTTTGGGATGTAAATCACTTGAACATTTTGATTTTGCGGTTGTCCGACTACAAACATAAAGTCTTTATTGGTACGTTTTATTTTTATATAAGTTTTTTTTGAATTTTTTTTTAGATATACATATATTACATACACATATGTAAACATACAAGAAGCAAAACTATTCTAAATGCTTGTAGAGAGTGTATTAGTAGTAAATAACGTACAAAGTAGTACAATACATTTCGTTGTTGTCGCGGTAATGGCGAAGTGGACAATTGGTAGGACGGCTTTGTTAAATGACAGCAGTTAGAAGGCTTCCGATCGCCTGTCGCGATAAGCCTGAGAGAAAATGTAGAACTTACGATAGCATTAAGCTAGAAACATATTTCTTTGACGTGTCGTAGCTACTTGCGCTTTTTGTCGAACTGAAAACAGAGTCGACCTGTGTCCTTGTGTCGACTTTGTGGTACGATTCTGTGTTACGACTCTATGGTACAACTTTGTGGTGGGGGTTTGTCTTGGGTGTGCCTATATGTATATACCTAGCAGCTAGTCGCAGAAACGCCTTTTAATCTTAATTCATTTTTTAAATTCTTGGATCTCACGCTAACTTTATTTTATTTTGTTTGACAATAATTATTAACTTTAAAATGGTTTTGTAAAAATCACCGTATGTGTGGTATCGGTGCAAAATGTTTACATCACGCACTTCATTTTCACTGAATCACAACACACTGTAAAATGTGTTAGTAACTGTAGGTACTAAATGTATAAAACCAATATGCTTCCACGTCATCTACACGCCGCCGCCGGCCGCCGCCGCCACGCCAAAATACACCACAGTATGTCCCTAACTTTACAAACATTTCCAATGTGATACCTATTTAGGTATTGCGCAGTATCAAGAAGCCTTATAATTTCGTCATAATAATATATGTCTACTCATATTTTGTAGCTTAGCTCATTGAGAAAGCCATACATTATTGGGTGGAAAAGCGCGTATATATCCCTACTACAGGTAGGTACGTATATTTCTGAAATGGTGGTAGTATATAGAGGAGATTTATTTATACAAATCAATATTATTTGTATACTTCGACTAGGGAATGTGTCCATGAAAGCCTAGTACCTGGATAAATTTTATCTCTTTAGATTTTATCTCTATCTATCAAATTGTAGTGTTTTCTGTCAAATATCGAATAAATTTACTATGATGTAGGTACTGTACAGTCAGGAGCATGTTGAGCTTTACACTTGCAGTACAATTTTGGCTCTTATGTCATAGAACTTAAGAATGATACAAAGTCCGATATGTAAAGGTCGACCTGCTCTTGACTGTACCTTTATAAGTCCATTGCATTGGCAACTACAGATATCTAGATTGTGCGTGGTTCGATATATACTTGTTGGTAGGTATGAAACCATTGTTTCAAAGGCAATTAGGATAACAGCTTGCGGGCACTTCTGGTGCCTCTGTGCTCAATGGGCTGCATAATCACTTGCCATCAGGTAACCCGAATGCTCGTTTGCCAACATCCTCTGTAAAAAATAAATCGTACGCAACAATTTAAAGTTTAAACATTTTATTGCAGCTGACGATTGGAACATTGAAACGAATACAATATTTTCACTGCATCCAAAAAGTGTGTTTTTGTATTATTTATCCTTTTCGTTTATTAATAAATCCAGTTAACGGTGCTGAGTGCGCCATGCTTCACGGATCGTATTTATTATACTGATAGTTGAAATTTTTTATAACAAACTGTTTGTAGTTTTAATAATTGAAAGCTTTTCAATTCTCACCATTTTCAGTTTTTGACGCCTCCAATGATTTGTTACTTCCTTCCAACAACAGTATTAGTTATTTGATTAGTTCATGGACTAGTTTATAATATCTGCTAGTGGCTCCGAACGCAACATTTTCTAAAAACGACTACCTATATTTTTATATATTAGGTTCATCCAAATACCTTCTTCATTTTATCCTTTAATTTTTTGTGGTTCAGTAGGTAATTCAAAGTTTTCGGAGGGCTTCGACATTTATACCACTTTTTTGCAGTATGACAAAAAATTTCATATTTTCGAAACTTTTCCTTTACTTGTGCCAGATGACATTGCCGAATTTTAGATTTTTAGGACTTCGTGAACTATCCTATAGGTTTTTGGTGCCTTGCAATTTGTATGGAAAAAGAAATAAACGCCCATATCTTTTGATTGCGTCGACTTAAACATTTGATAATTATTTTTGAGTGTTGGATATTAATTTCAGCTCAATCGGTCGACGCGTTCCTGACAAAAAGAGGCCGACAGACAGACATACAACAAAGTGATATAAAGGATCCATTTTTCCTTTCCAGGTACGGAACATACGAAATCCCATAATTGATAAAATATCGTGTTTGTGTAAACACTAGTGCAGTCGTAAATAATAAGCTGTCTTTGCAAAGTTGAAAAGATGTAGAAGTTAATGAGAGACCAATCCGCTCTAACAACATCAAATACACTTATAAAGAAGTTCATAATACTTAAGTTTCTATAAGGTAGTTAATTTTTACGGTGAAATATCCGAGCGTGGCATTTTCCGGTCTCGGGGCGAAATGGACTTGCGAGCGAGTGATTTGGTCGTTTCGCGTCGAGGATGTGTTTCGTCTTTTAATATACCACTATAACTATGAAGTTTTCTGGCTCTTGCAATAAATATTTTATTAACCCCTTGTTATTATTTAAAGGTCAAAAGTAAAAAAGAATGTATTTTATAAATATTTTACTCTATTGGTTATAAAGCTTCTGAAACATTTTCTGAAATCGTCATGTAGTAATTGTGGTTAAAAGGAATAGACTTAATTATCGAAATTTTACTTGGGCCAAGTAGCAGGCAAATACCAGTTAAGATGCTGCATCTGCGATATAATGACTTTATGCTAAATACCTATTGTAGGATTCTGGAATGCAGGGGTTACGTTCCCTGGAATTCAGCATTCATCAATTAAATTTTTTCTTTTATTTTTAATTCTTATTTTTATATAATGCGGTACACTTTTTAATGTCACTGTAGATCAGAATAAAAAAAGAAATACTTTGATACTTAATGTGAAATCAATATTTCAATGCGTTTCTGCAACGCCGTTACAGTGGTAGGTAGACCTATTATCAAATGGGCTGGCTCGGGGAAGTACCACCCTCTCACAGAGTACACGGGTTTGAAGCATCTGCGTTTCCTTCGGTTAGTGAGATATTCGTTATAAGAAAACTTCGTTGGCGTGCATCCCGCTTTCTCGTAGGAATTTCTACTTATTAAACTGCATCAAATTCATTTTATACCATGTAAAGATAGCGCACCACGGTAGTAGGTACCTTAGAGCACAAGAGCGGTACCTTAGTGCATAAGAGCAGCGGCTTACCATCTGGTGACGGGCTACCTCGGTTATCCTCTTCTGACATATTTTTTTTATAAATCCTATGTTTAAAATAACAAGTATTTACGTTCCTGTCATCATAAATTATTATGCTCTGACCAGGACCGTAACATGTCAGTCTAAAGTAACATTTATGAATATATCCCAACAGAATCCGACATAAAAGGTGTTATATGTGTTACTCTACTGGGATGTTGATCAGTATAAGTGTCTATCTCGTATATTTACCTGTCAGCTCGGCTGCCCTTTAACCCTGCCGCACGCATGGCCGACCAAACAATTTGTCTTGAGAATTTGTTGTTTAATCTCGCACACAAAAAACATTTTGAAAAATGGATCGTTACGTAACCAGTGGTTATATCGTTACCTAATAAATATTATAAATGCTGAAGATTAGATTGGACTTTACCAGTGTAACAGTTCTGAAACGAATTTTAATTCCAAATTAAGTCTCATTCTACATTTTTTCCGTCTTTAGTATGACAGTGACAGACATTCTAATAAATGTGGTTTCGAGCAACTCATCGATAGAGTTTATTATGTACCGGGATGTTTATTGGTTACTTTTTGACAGGTAAAGCTAACGTCTCCCAGTACAGTCTGGACTGGACTAACGGCTCCCGTAAGATAGTAAATGATGTTTAGTACGCAAGCAGTTTCAGTTCCTAGATTTCATATATTTTTTTTGTAAAATCTCTGAATATTTTTTTTGTAGCACATGAACTGTTGTTATGATTTCAAAACTCTGATTTTAAACCACATGAGACCTTTACAGTACGTTGTTAACGGTTCGTTGAGTTCGCTGCTTTAACGTGTTGGGGTACCGTATCCCTATGAATGAGCAACTATGTGTGTATTAACCCTGTTAGCATCCCGGTTCCAATTTATGTAATGTTGTTCAAAAGCTTTGTTTAGATCAAAATGTAATGTTGAGAGTAACTGTCTCTATTTGATTTTAAATGGGTCAGAACTACAAGCAATTTACATAATGATCTCCTCTTTGTACGCGTTTGGCATATACGATTTAATTAAGAAATCCAGCCAGAGTCGCATTTAGCCTTTATTTTTTAATATCATTGACAAATTTTATTTGACGTGGAATTTCAAATTATAACCGTGTGTAGGCGCCTTTAGGGAGCGGCTGGGCCTACATCGCTTATGACAAATGGCGTAAGTCCCGGTGGAATAACGAGGCTTTACGCTTGATCCTATTGTAATTCTACTGCCTTTATATTAGATCACTGCCACTGGCTACTCGAAGGACTCGACTACAAATTGACTTTTAGCTACTTTTACACAATCTAAAGTCGTGACTATAATACGGTAGTAACTTCCGCAATTTAAGAAGTTTAGCGAGTTAGGCAGCGTTTCCTCATTACGCCGGTCACAGCAAAAGGAATTACTGTAAAGAGATGTGAAAAGGGGGCGTGGTCCATGTCTCCATCAGCTTATTCGATTTTTAAAACAAAATTATACCATGACCCAAATTTTAACGTTACGTATTGTATGTAGGTTTCCATGTATTCGTTGCTGTTCTATCATTACGCAGTCACTCACTACTGTCCACTTTCCATACGTAATTAATAGCGAGCGATATTTGACGCTCTCCGAAATACTCGTATGACAAAAGGATTCCTACCCTTTTGACATACGAGAATAATACGAGTATTTCTCTGTACGTAAATAGCGTAGTCTGTTGTATTATTATGGTATTTAAAAATACAAATGAATTTATTTCAATAAATTGTGAAGAAAAATGAATTGTTATTTAAAAAAAAAAACACTTCTAAGTTGAAGTCGGTATCACAGATATACTTAACAGTTATCGGTACTGAACACATTATTATGTATTTTTGTTAGAAGTCAAATAGAGACTCTTGTCTGTATATTATTTACACAGGAGGTCCCGGGTTCGAATCCCGGTCGGGTCATGATGAGAAACGAACTTTTTCTGATTGGCCCCGGGTCTTGGATGTTAATCTATATGTATTTGTTACAAAATGTAGTATCGTTGAGTTAGTATCCCATAACACAAGTTTCGAACTTACTTTGGGGCTAGCTCAATGCTCAATCTGTGTGATTTGTCCCAATAAACTTATATTTATTTTATTTAGATAAATTGACAGATTTCTATGATTTTTTACGACATATCGGAGAGATGCTTCTTATCCAGGACATCTTAATAACAAGCGGAACAAGATAAATGTGTAAATTGAGACGAAAATTTACCTACCTCAAAATTTTAACTACATAATAACCTACGGTCTACAATTAAACTTTACTGCTGACCTAGAAACTTTGCAAACTTCTTGTATCGTGTGTCTCAGCTGAAATGTCCGTAATTGACACAACGCATTAGCACTAATAATAATAATAATAATTTATGTTTTATGACGTAAAAATAACGATTAACATTTCTTGACTAGATAAATCATTTAATTATAAAACGTATTGTGTTTTGTTCAGGATCCAGAAGACCCAACTCCCGGAAGACCAGCGTTGTGGTTCTCTTCAAAACATTATGCTAAGTGGTGGCCTTTTTGATAAAGATGGTAAACAATTTTGTATGTAATGTAAACTTGTGGTGTCTATGACAATGAAACGATTCTTCTTTCTCTTTCCCTATAACGCATTTTAAGCGTGCGTACAGTTGAAAAAGTCCATTGGCGGCGGTAACCATTTTCTATCAGGCCCGATTGCCCGGTTGCTTATCTACCGTGTATCATAAAAAAACTAGAACAATCAAAAAATGTCCAAATTATCTCTACATGTTTTACCAAAAAAATATTAGTAAAACTTTGAATTAAATGACTCTATTGGGCCAGTAATTAAATAAACATGATTAAACATCTTTTCATACGAAACCTATTACTACAGGTAACTCAAATTCTCACAGGATATCGTTTTGAAAAGGCGGTGATTTTTGGACGAGAGACACCTATTACCCCTCCTGCTTACTCCCTTTTTCAGTTTCCTCCCCCCCCCTTCCTCTTTCATTCCATCATGTGGGCATAGCATCCAAGGAGGTGATTGCTTACCATAGGTGATCCCCTAGGACTTTTGTCCTCATCTGTCATAAAAAAAGCTACAAAAAAAATCCGTAGCAAATATAAAAATGTCAGGTGACTTCGTGAGATGAACAAAAAACATGTTCCTTCCTTGAGTCGAGTAAAAAATATATTCTGAAAAATATTTTATTCGACACGCGATGTTCCTTTCAACTATTTACAATGATAGAATTTCCTCGAAGAGCGCGTTCTGGCTACCCACTCTATACGTAGAACGAATGATAAGAGTAAAAACATTTGTTTTATTGCATTGTACTGGGTAAGTGTCGACATTAAAGCGCCCTAAAGGCGTTTGCGTGCTTCGACAGAAGTGTAGCTAGTACCTACACACCCACTGGCAAACCGTTTTCATTATGACGATGTAAAAGCGTATACGTTTTTAATTAATAAAATAATCAATATTCAACGGAACATGCAATACCCGCCTCTCGTTGTGCGCAAATCTTTAACAAAAAAAACTTTGTGTCTGTGTCAATTTATTTGTTATTTTTGTCGTGTTTGAGAGAAAAGACCTTGATCAATATTGTAAGTCAATGTAAGTCCCTCTTCTTTCTTATTCTCTTTCATTATTCTAACGACCAAGTAGTATTGTTCCTGATAGTTGCTACTATAGTTGAAGATTCGATACTTCTAGTACAGCAAGTTTCTATTCATGATGAAAAACTAGCTATAACTTAAAATGGTAATAATTGTCAAAACTGTTAACAGAATTGGATCAATATTGACAAGGAACCGATCGTGCTTGCTGCACTGAGTTATCGACGCCATCAGAAACCATAACGCTCCAACAAGCTCATTGTTGTATTTTCTGAATGCCCTTTTGAAACTATTTATCGACATACACGTCACACTTGCCGTTGCTGCAGTAAAAATTGAAAATTACCTCAAGGATAGCCACATCTTTAGCTTCACTGATAAAACAGTTTGGTTGACAATATAAAATATCTATTTAAACTTTATTGATCACAATGCGAGGGTACAAATATGTAGGTCCTCCTAGAAGTGGAACATTTCGAGGGGGGGGGGGGGGGGGGGGGGGGGTAAAATCAGGAAAGTTTCTGTGTTCAACTTTATTCACAACAATACACAGTATTGATTGACACAATACGCAAACTGAATGCCTTTGATAATATGCATTTTCTATCATTCATTCCCATTATGTGGTCGATTGTATTGAAAACCGTTTCCAAGTCTGGTGTTATTTTGTTTAGGTTAGCTTTACTATGTATCAAATAAGAGTAAATACCAATTAGATTGTCTCAAGAAGTACTATTGGTTTGAAAAACAAAGTTGACACGACGGTCTAAGAGAAATGAGTCACATCCATGGGTAATGAGCCAGACATTGTGCAGTCTCAATAACTTCAAGGGTTGTTAGGATTCTTAAGATGAGACTTGGATCACAAATGTCAAGGGTAACTAATGATGTGAGAGTATTTCGGGAAAATTACAAAATATTTTCAAAACGTTTCATTGAAGAGAACAAAGATGAGCCAAGAACAGTTTGCCTACGTAATTCGTTCGGTAAAATTTGTTGAAAATTCATTTAAATTGAAGAAGCGCAATCTGCACTAAAAGCAAAGAATTGTTACGGGCATTTATATAATTTGCTCTCAAGTAGGTAACTAACTTTTTTTCTTCTTTTTTCACATTCTAGTAAAACCAGGTAAATCATTGAGATGCAGTGTTCTGTATTCAGCCTTTTAACAGGTTTTTCTCTCATAGTTTCGAACTTACTTTGGGGCTAGCTCAGTCTGTATGAATTGTCCCTATATATTTATTATTATTATTATTATTGTCTTTACGTACTTAATTTTATTGTCCC
The DNA here is from genome assembly GCA_905163395.2 of Endotricha flammealis. Classification (NCBI taxonomy): domain Eukaryota; kingdom Metazoa; phylum Arthropoda; class Insecta; order Lepidoptera; family Pyralidae; genus Endotricha; species Endotricha flammealis. The sequence continues at coordinate 13,089,380 of LR990852.1, read as the reverse complement.
TTGTCGCAGTATTTTTTATTTGTCTCTATTCTCTTTTCTATAAGATAAAATACAAAAGAATAGTGTGTTTTTAATCTGCTTCTTTTTCAAAAACCTCGAATTTTATTTTTGATTGACACTCAGGGAACTTTTTCGGAAGTTATATAGACGATGAGCGCCGGGTTCGCATTCATGTGAAAGATAAACATTTATATAGATCTTGTACCATGTGGTCATGTGAACTAGCATTATACAAAATATGAGAATAGGAAGTACACTGATATTTAAAAAAATGATAATTACTGATATTTTTTACACAGATTTTAGTTAGGTACTTTATTTTTCTTGTTAATTCCGTCATAAAAACTATTATAAAGTTAATATTTTTTATAAAAGCTTGTAGTACGCAATTTTCCATGAATACTTTGAAAAGCAGTTAATTAGCTACTTTGAAAATCTTGTAATAACAGAGAATTTACATTATATGCTACTCTATTTATACAGGCTATACTGAAGATTGTCTTGTAATTTGTCTCAGAATAGCAAATTTTTTGATGGGCTACTCGGAATAATATAAAAGAATAACGCAAACAAGCCCAGTTTCCCGTGCCCGATATAATTTAAGGGATAAAATTGACCTATATCTTGAATATCAAATGATCTGTGATACATTTACATTTGAAGTTTACTTCGATACTTTATAGGGTACCGTAGTAAACTAACAAGAATATTAGAATAAGAAAGCCTTATATTTTCAACATGTTCGTCTGTTAGCGGTCTAGCCCCGAAAGCCACAGCTTTCGGGGCAACATATTTACACATATTAACTACGCTAACTAAATGGTATCAACAATTTTTTTTTGTGGTGCTTCCCTTACAGCCTAGCTACACTAACCGGCTAAGTCCGATGGACTCGCTGACCAACGACGGGTGTGGTCCTCCAGCATTTCGGGGGTTGTGCGGCGGGTTGACACCTCGCCCACGTAAAACCAATGTTGCTGGTGAAGCGTATCCCGTTAGCGCTTCACTAGCTTGCACAACATTGTCAAAAAAAAAACCCTACGTATAAAGTAGGAATGAATTTTCGCGCCTATCTCATTGTGTGGGAAATGATACGTCTAGTAGTCCTCGGGAACCCGTTCATCTATTACAGAGTTAAGAATTCTTTAGCCATTCAGTATAAAAGTGAAGCCAAGAATGTTGTTAAAAATACTTAAATATTAAAAAGAAAGTATTAATATTCTATTTTCTTCGGACACTAATAAAATAATAAAATATTTACTGTACTCATTTTATAAAACATCATATTTATCTGTGATGACATTGTTTGTAAAATAAATAAGCGATTCTTTATTGCTTTGTATCAGAAATGAATGACGTTAAAAAATATTTGAAAAATTTTTGAAAAATTTCGTAGCTTAGCTGACACATCCTCGTAGCATAACTGCATAGCACATCTCTGCTGGAAAACCAGCCTTAGGTTCGTAAATGATTCACGTAGAACGAAATTGAAATATTTATAATTATTATTAGTATTATTTTCAGCCCAAATTTACCCACTGCTGGGTGGGTAGGAATATTGTATTTTCAATACTGTCTGTAATTATTATTTTTAAATTTATTTAACGTTTTTTTACAATAAAGTTTTACATTATATAAATAAATAAATAAATATATAGGGACAATTCATACAGATTGAGCTAGCCCCAAAGTAAGTTCGAAACTTGTGTTATGGGATACTAACTCAACGATATTATATTTTATAATAAATACATCTAAAGATAAACATCCAAGACCCGAAGCCAATCAGAAAAAGTTAGTTTTTCATCATGACCCGACCGGGGATCGAACCCGGAACCTCCTGGGTGGCGGTCTGGCGTGGTAACCATTACGCCACGGAGGTCGTCAAAATATTTAATGTATAATTAGATAGTCACGAGAAACCGCTTAGGTTTGATTTTTTGCTATGAAGGGTCTACTCAAAAACGGAAATGATAAAAAACTCACTCATTTAGCATGGATGAAATGTCAAATGCACATTTATGTTGCTTTTCCTTATTGAACTTTGTAGGTACCGCTTTTATTTTTTCCAGTCTGGATTTAATCTTAATGCAAGTGAACTTTTCTTTTGATGATAAAGCTCTGGAAATTGTATTTATATAAAACACATTTTCTAGAGCTTCATCAAAGGCACTATATAAAAAAGGCCAAGTGCATATCGGGCCATACACAGTGTAGGGTTCCGTATTTGCTGTGCTTATCTTGCTTGCAAACGAGTCCAATATCATATTCTATGACATTTGTAAGATTTCATTAAAGAAATTTTATTTTATAAGTTTGTCGGCTATAACTCGGTAACATAGTTTTCATTGTAGGTTCAGCTATGGACTACTACCACAGCTTAGTGCCACTACCATGTTTTTTTTCAAATTTCTAAACAACAGGGAAGAGAAGAAGTGCACAGCGGATAGTCCGCTCAAATCGGAGCAGCCCGTCTGGGGTAGGACCTCCACCTTACAGAAGATCGTAGCCAAATAGCATTGGTCTCGGCCATGTTGTGTTCCTACGGTGAGTAAGGTCTCCAGAGCTCCACTTGGGGGGGTTGGGAGGGTTGGCAACGCGTGAGTGATACTCCCGGTATTGCAAACGTCTATAGGCTACGGTGACGGCTTACCATCAGGCCGACCGTATGCTTGTTTGCCACCTATGTGGTATAAAAAAAACCAGACTTTCGGAGATAGAGGGGGGGGGGGGGACCACCGTGCAAAATGAAAATTGACACAATAAATGTAAATAATTCCGAAACGGATCATTGTAGAGATCTATCTAACGATGCCCCCACAATGAATTGGTCGCTGTACTTTACTACGGAACCCTAAAAACCATTGACTTTATAAATACGATGACCGGAGATTAGATTTTATAACAACGTAATGGCCAGGCAAGGAAAGAATTGAAATTGCACAAACAGTGTTTGTGTAAGTACTAGTTTTGCCCGCTTTTATTTTGCTAGTGGTCGTAAATAGTCGCCGGTCTATAGGAGAGAAGAGCTCTAAGAGGTTTGAAATAGTGTTAAAAAAAATATGCTAAAATTATATTTTCAATATTGTACTTATTAAGTTTTTTTTTACATTACACTTAGCGTTAAGTGCCGCTAGCTAAGTTCTCAGGCATTTTCTATAAAAATAGAAGTAAAATAAACCATACAAAATAACGCAAATTAGGTAAGTAGGTACATTCCGAGATACTTATAAGAGTTTTAATAAATAGAGACAATTTATACAGATTGAGCAAATTGAGCTAGCCCCAAAGTAAGTTCGAAACTTGTGTTATGAAACAAAAATCCAAGACCCGAGGCCAATCAGAAAAAGTTCGTTTTTTATCATGACCCGACCGGGGATCGAACCCGGGACCTCCTGGGTGGCGGTCTGGCGTGGTAACCATTGCGCCACGGAGGTCGTCAAAAAATTAATGAATGGTTGGTATTATTGGTTGGCCACATTTTTAATACAAAATAACACATTTTTTTTTATAATCCAAATTGGTGCTATATAAAATAAGGTTCTTTGTTTAGACGATTAAATATAAGTTTTTGTTTATTGACTCTCTTTCAAAAATTATGAGACGAAAAAATTCTTAACTTTCATGAACGGTGTACTATATGGTTAGTTAACACAGAAACGGAATAACGATCGCAGTGCCGATTTTGGTCATTAACCTTCACTTAGAATATGGAATGGGTTGGGTTATCACATTCGTGGACATATTACGAATGCCATAATAATCACTCTAAAATGGTGGAGCATACACACGCATAAACAACCTTGTTTTAATTAGAGGTTATGTGGTACGAACGTTTTCTATAAATATTTATCAGCATATTTTAACTACTTATACTACCGCTGCTTCTTCGCCTCCTTGTTTTTTGTTCGATAACTTATGATTTTTTTAAAGGAAATAATTTCATACAATTCTGAAACTGAGCGCGTCGTCGTTTTCAAGTAAATCTGTCAAACCCGTTTTTATCCATCTGTTTATACATTTGTATTTTTTTTAATAGTAGGATTTTTAACAAACAGTCAAACATTCTTACAAACTTTCACATGCGAAGCTTCACACACAGCTAAGGTATATGCTAGGAAACTCTTGCAAAATTGACTAACACGAAGCGAAGTTAGGCACGAAGTTAAAAGACAAAGGAAAAGTAACAACGAAGCAGAACGAAGAGCCACACGCTCGCTCAACTTCGCGAAGTGTGGCTACAATAAATTGCGTAAATGATCAAAAAATACATTACGTAAGTAATGTGATGACGTAATGGTTTATTTATGCAATTGTCGCATAAAGAGGTATTAAAACACGAATGTGGGGAGAACCCTTTTTATCTACTGTCATACGTTTAATCTGGTTGAAGCAATTTCATATACATGTTCATACATAAACGCTTTCTTATTTTATCACCTACGGTACCAAAATATCACGTCACTAGTGTAAACTTCGACTAAATAATTTGAATGGAGTTTGGTGAAATTCCTATGGGAACAGAATAAGTTGTAAATTCAGAAACTCATCAAATAATTCATCATTGTATTCTTCTTAGACCACTGTGTCAAACAACAATTTAATTAATTTCAATAATTTAATATATTATTTTATAAGTTATATACAAAATACTTGGAATATATATTGTTTTTACTGTTATGTGTAACAATCAATGTTTCTACTTATCACTATGGTGAAGAATAAAGGTCGTGAGGAAACCATCTTGTCAAAAAACTTAAGTGTGACCTAAATAACTTAAATTGTCTCTATATATTTATTTATTTATCGGTCTGGTTTTCCATTTCAGTTGTGGAGGACTGATAGCAGGTGCTGCACATAATAATCAACAAACAAATATACCTAAACAATTTTTCTTCCTTTCTTCGGCAATATCTTAAGCGCAGGACACATGTAGGAATTTATGGACTTTTTCGCTTATTCCAATAGATTTATCAGACGGGATAACTCTAAGAAGAAGAAAATATGAGCACAGCTCTAAAAGTTCCATATTAAAGTCAAAAAATTAATTGTACAGTTACCTCGGTATCTTTTCATAGCTGTCCCATCCAGTAAGACAATTATAAGAACTGTATCGACTGACCGCAGTCATATTTGGTTTTACAATTTGTCACTTTCTGTTCAGAAAACTGCACCTTTAAAGATTAGTGGCAAAAATAAAGTTCAATGAACTAATTAAAATAACGACAATCGAAATAAAATATACTCTTTTCGTCACAAAGTTAAAGTCTGTTGTAGGCATAGTAGGATGAAAGCATAATTTGAAGTATTTATTAGGTAGATAACCAAAAATGCTCTTCGTCTTTATTGATCTTTACTTTTATTAGAAACAAAATAATAAAAATTAAGGCAATCCTTAGAAAGAACAAGCTTATAAAAAATTATACTCAGTTGACTTCAATTGCGGAAAACGCGCGAAAAGCAAGAAATGGCGGCTGTGGTTTGACATTGACTCCATAAACAGAAACAAAATTGATTTAGCGTGGTCCAAACACTAATGTTTTGTTTGTCTTTCGGACAATCAACGAGGGGCGAAGATTGATTAAGATAAATCAATTCTGCCACATACATGTATATCTACGAAACCATTACGACTACGAGACGCCCCGATTTAGTACCGCCCGACAATAAATGCCAATAAAATAAATATTCAAGGAATGTCACCAGGGATAATTTTTATTTTTATTAACTGTATTATCTAAAGTATATAGCATAAAAGTACAGGCACTACCGTGACATATGCCAATGTATTTTATGAAATTAAAAGCATTAATTAGCTACGAAGGTTTATTACAGAATTACATGACATTTCTTATAAAGAACTATTCAATAGAACTTTCAATAAAATTGAAAGGAAAAAATTATTTCACATTTTTTTCAGTAATGTGTACACGCGCCGATAATGTAGATAAGAACAGGGTGTTATTTTTACAGTGATTTTCATCATATACGATGGCAAATACTTAAAAACTTTACTAAAGTTAATTATGTTTTCCCAATAAAATAATCACCCTAATATTATTACTGTAATAATTTAGCAAGTAGAAGGGAACGGGCGGTTGAATATTTTAGCAAAGGCATTATAATGAATCCACGTTATAATCGCGCATTAAATTAAATAATTCAAAATAAAGTTCACTAAAACTTTCGAACAATTATTTATGCCACTAATTGATATGAAATCGGAAACTTATGTTTGGTACAGGGTTACAATGTTATGTAGATTACAAAGTCGCGTTGTCTCTTACTTCAATGTTTGCGAATATTAGCAACAGAGATGTGCGGTAAGGCTCGGTCGCCGCGGCGCGCGACTGGGGCTCTACTGACAACACAACTGACGTTTGGCGCTCAGAGGTGCCCAGAGTAGGTAAGTGCGCGCACATCCGACATATACACACACACGGGTTGCTGCACTGCCGATGCGACCATTACAATTACTTAATAACAGTAGTCCGGTATCACAAAGAGCGTGATTTTGTAATTACTTTAACCTTACAAAATAGACAAATAGTAAAGCTTGCATTTTATAATTTATCAAGAGGAAACCAATCATACATTGTGTTCGTACTGCATTCACAATGTAAGTAGCGCATACATTTGAAGCTCTTGAGATACACGATTTTAGTTTACGATTATTATCATTAAAACTTTGGCAAATTACAATTTCAATAAAACTGTGGTTATCTGGAATATTAGTTACTTTGTAATGGTAAGGGCGTTTTTCCACTACTTACACAAAAATCGGATGCCGGAGTAGTGGAAAAACGCCCATAATTTCTTAAATATCATCATTCGCAGAAGGAAATGTGCATTCGCAACAATCACAGTATGAGTATTCATAAAACCGTCTAATTAACTTTAAAGACTTCTTGAATGTCACGTTAGGTTTTATCAATAAGGATTTTTATCTCACTTTTTATTTCCAACCTTTAAAGCTTATGATGAGCTTTTGAGCTTATGGGCTTAAACCGTCGAGGAGTTGGAATAAAGAAAATTTCTCAATGCGATCAGTAAAAGGTCATGGCATAGAATATGCATGTGCATATTGTGCATATATATATTGAAGAGCACACTATTGAACAATATTCATCGGAACTCTTTAACTTCGTTAATATTTTTTTGGTAGAGTGCCGCTGAAATTGTAATTTGAGTAAAATAGAGTATTTAACGTAAATAACTCCATTATTTTATAAAAACGTCAACGTTGTTTCAAATAAATAATAAAATTAATATATAACGACAAATCACACAGATTGAGCTAGCCCCAAAGTAAGTTCGAACTTGTGTTAAGGGATACTAACTCAACGATACTATATTTTATAACAAATACATATATAGATAAACATCCAAGACCCAAGCCAATCAGAAAAAGTTTCGGGACCGGGATTCGAACCCGGGACCTCCTGCCTGGGTGGCGGCGGTCCGGCGTGGTAACCATTACGCTACGGAGATCGCCAAATAACATAGATAAAGTATGAGATAATTTTGTGTTTTATTAAAAAATATAAAAAAACAAATGATCGTTATCATGATACAGTAGGTATGATTAATTGATTACTAAATTATAAGTAACAGATATTTAATTTCACGAAAAGCATAAGGTTATGAATGTTGTAAGGTGTACACATGCACATTTTTAATGTGTGCGTTGTCGACCGCTGATCTAACTAAGGTATCATCAACCTACATACCAACTATCATAAAAACCAGCCATTTAAGCGTGAAGAGGTAACAAGCATACACACAAAATTTCGCCTTTATAATATTAGTAGGACTAGCTCTTACCCGCGGCTTTGCCCGCGTGGTCCAGAGGATCTGCCATTGATTATTTTCCCCGTGGGAATAAGACGATTTTCTGGTATAAAAAGTAACCTATGTTACTCTTAAGACTTTATGCTATCCCCAAAAAAACATGTCATTACATTAACCGTACGTTACTTTCGAAATAAAAGACAAACAAACGCACTATCGCATTTGTAATATTAATATGGATTTGTATGTCGTTTTGTCGCGAATATGGCAACACAACACAATTAAAAACGAAACAAACTCAATTAAAATGAAACCCGATATAAACAACTCGCTGAGTAGTTTTAAAGTTTTCTGTTCAGCTGACCAATTCAACTGCACCCGAGATGAAGCTCACAATTAATAAACTTTTTGTCTTTCACAAAATTCTGCAGTCTTTCAGTGTATTTAACGATAAAATAATAATATTTATCAGTATCTTAGAGTATATAAAAATAATATAATCTGAGGAATGGCTCAATAATTGCAATAGATTTCCGATGGTCGGGTGGCAAGCAATGGCTAATTAATACATAGGGCCGCGGGTTTGAATCCTGACTAGATAACCATTTGTGCACATGAACAGATAGTATACGCCTTAATTAGTTTCGGACTAGATGACTTTGTGAGATTCGTCGGAGAAGACTTTTTATTCATCATGATTTATAATATAGTACGCGCGAAAATTTGGACTTATATTTTATAAAACAATTGAAAATCGATTGTTGTTATGCACTGAGTAATAATTATGGGTTTCGATCTTCGTTTTACGTCTGCGCGACTCAGCCGTATTGGCGACTAGTATAACATCGACAACCATATTAATTAAAAATGTTGTCTACGTTTAATATGTAATGATTATCGTTCACAGTTCTTATGCGATGCATACAAAAGAAAGCCCTGGTTCATTAAAAAACTGTGTAGTAGGTACCGTAATTTAACATTGCGTTTTATTTTTCGTATTTTCTACCATATATGATTGTTTACATTTTGGCCCAATGTGTGTCGGTAATTAGCTCTGTATGTCTGTATTTAACAGCCTATTCCAGAAACGAGTTTTAATCTAAGTGACAAGCTATTTTTTTAATTCTTTGGTTTGAACATGAGCCATAATTTAATGTCACCTTAACTTAAATGTTTTTAACAAGTTTCTTGTACATATTCAAAATAATTAAGTGCATTTTTATGTTATTATATACAATGACGGATAATTATCGAGAAATTAATTGTGGTTGTAGGTACATTACATATATCTACAGTATTTGTACATTATCCTGAGTAGATGCATATCATGCATCTACTCAGGATAATGACGTTGTTGAATAAAGTGCTTTGTATGCCAGCCTCCTTGTCAGGCTCTGGTCATTGACCTAATATCTCACCTACCTCGAATCATTGCTGTATTACACACATAAATAAACTACACAATATACATTATATCCAACACTGCCTCGACCACAGATTAGGGAAATATCACTACAAAAAGTTATGCCTAAGGTAACGCCGAATTCTTATCCAAATTTTACTTATATGAAAATTTTATTACGACATAACAGTCTACGAAACATTTATTGCTATTCCACCATTACACAGTTACCGCCCGCTTTCGAACACATAATGTAAAGTAATATAACCTCGGATGAACGAACAATAAAGCTCTATATTGTTTGTATATATAATTCGAGTTCCGTCGAATCAAGGTACGAGGAGTCGAGAGACTCTGAATCGAGAACGAGTAAGAATGAAATGACTTCCATACCTTGGGGAGGAGACCTGGCGTCCTGCAATACAGGCTTTGCCTAGCTTAGGTACCAGTCTCACACTATTGTTTGAGTGTATTTGCTTTTTTTTTAAACTTCGCTCTCTAACATGTTTCACAAATGCTAATTAGAGTTCTTGTTAATACCAAACTGTATATTGTTTTTCATTTCATTGTGGGAGAAATAAAGATAAAATAATTATTTTTAATTTTTCTCAGCTTGATTTCTTAGCTGGTTTATGATGACATTCACGGGCCAAAACCAAGTGAATGCCATTGAGTGGGTCTATTGGGATAAATCAATATTTAGTCTGAGTTGTTGGGTGTTCTATATCAGTTGAAGCGTCCATGAACTTCTTCTTACTACTTAGGTACTATCCTGCATGTGTTCAATATTGCGGCTTTTTCCATATTTATGAAGGTGTACCTGGGTTGAGGTCTAATAGTTTTAAAGAGTGATGCAGATGTTTAGGAATAACGCCAGTCGAGGACATTACTATTGGAACTATAAAAACTTTATCCTGCCTCCATATTCTAGCAACTTCATCTTTTAGATCTGTATATTTGTGTATTTTCTCAGTAATTGTTTTTTCACCTCACAAGCTCGGAAAGAATCTGTCTGTCATTCGAAATCTGAGCGCAAAAGTGAATTTTGTGCCCTAGCGTGGAAAGAATTTTTAAAATTCGAACCTTTCTATTCTATAGACGCGATTTTCCTCGCTGTAGTGAGATGAAAAGTTGTGTGTTTCGCTCGGCAGCAAAGTTATTCTGCGTCTCGTACCTTTGAAACCCTCGCTACGCTCAGTATTCTATATTTGAACCACTCGCTTCGCTCGTGGTTCAATCCTAGAATCCTTCGCTAGCTCGGGTTTCAATATAAGTACTCGCGCCAAAAAACAACTTTGCAGCCTTGCATAACAAATAACTATTGTTATGTATGGGTGTTGTGTTGGGTACCGCGATATCTATTAAATATGTAATTTTATTTACTTTAACTTGTAGTGTAATGTCTGGCCTATTGTAGTGTATTGTAGTGTATGTCTGTCAGTATGCTGTCATAGTATATTTTGTGTGTGCTGTTTTCCAAGACCGGGTTAGGTCTGTACATATAGTATGGAGTGTGTTTGTGTGATGCTTCTAAAAGGTTTTGTTGAAGTGCTAGTTTTTGATGGATGATGTTCGCTATTTGGTTGTGTCTGTGTGAGTAGTCAGTCTGCGTGAGGTTTGGACATGCTCCAGTTACCTATATGTTGAATTATTATTACACCACCGTATTAAATAGGTTACTTGACACTTCTAGCTGTGCTTCTAGTTTGTATGATTTTATCTATCGTCTCGACATTTTACAGCTGTTCGAACCAGCCTCGACTTTGTTTCTTGCCTTAATTTCGCGATTATAAGTCAACGGAAAGTACATACCCTAGTAACAAGACAAGAAAAAGTACGAAAACATTAAATTGGTTGTTACATTACATAAAGAATTATAATCATCGTTGTACAAATTCGCGAGCCCGAGTCGCACTTGACTGTCTTTTATTATAACGGTCAAATGACCAAAAACCTATTACTTTCCCGTGTATGTACATGTACCTAAAATATTTTTTAACAAATGCTATATCATGTAGATCATGGTATTAGAAAAAAATACGAAAACCCTAGCTAATATTGTATTTTTTTTCTAGATTTAGTTATAGGGGAGTCGATAGAACTTGCATTAACTAATTCCTCCATTACGTAACCTAGAAATTTACAACGCTGCAACTATTGTAGATTTTGTGTGGCCCCTTTTGATATACCTATTTCGATACTTCGCACGGTTCGCACCCAAAGACTAGTAAGTAAGCCCTAAATTAACTCGTGCGTCTCCCTGGCGAACTGGCGAGTATGTTTTACTAACACACTCCCGACAAGTTATTGTATAATGTATTTTTCGTTATGGATCGTTAAACTTTTATAGTATATTATAGTGATCGTAATGTTCGTTAATATTGAACTACAAAAGGGACCAATGAGAACTGAGAGCTATAAAATGTGTAAATAAAACAAATCTATTAAAGTAAAAGAAAAAAACAAAAAGAAATGGGTTCCATTACTTGAACAATAGTACCTATATAAATAGCAAATGCTATTATTAGTTGTAAAGTCTCTAAATATCAGTTCCTTAAAAGTTTTAACTCTATTCTTGAATAACGTTAATTAATTTTAAAATGTAAGTTTTAAAGCGTTGATATTATTTATTTGCTTTATACCTAAATGTTTCTTATGTACTTACAATACACTTTGTTTGCCTTTTGGATGGAAAAATCAATAGCCCTTTTTTATAGGTCAGGTCCATCAGATATTTTCAATGAATAATTTAGATAGAAGATCCATTGCTTCGAAGGTAAAACAATAATAGCAAACCTTTTTATTTAGAATATTACGACATTTTTTATTGTTTGCTAAATATTATATTATCTTTAGAAATCAATAAGTACAAAATATTCTGTCTATTTCAGCAAAAAATGTTTATCCTACCTTCTGTGGGTCTTTATTATCTCTATAGTAGAACATCTAAATCATTCAGTGTAGATACACTGTATAGATTTAGATGTGTAAAGCTTAAGATTAGATTAGATTAGATTAGAATACGCTTTATTTGCAATACACAAACAAGAGATACAGAAAACAGTAACAGTTACAAACAGTGTATATGCAACAAGGCGGCCTTATTGCTGAGAGCAATCTTTTCAAGGCAACCTTAGGGTAACGAATTTCTGCATGGAGTGGGCAGGGCCAGCAAGACATAATCATCAGCAGGACATATCGATGATATTTATGAATATAAGGTATTATACTATATATACATACACAAATATATTTATAATCTTACATACATACTATTACATACATATTACGTATATACATAAATCAATATATACTTAGTACAATATAAATAATTAATAAATATACTTACATAGGATATAATGTCGTTACACTATAAGAGAGCAAGCAAATGATCTTTAACTAGTTTTTTAAAGATATGGATGGACTGAGCAGATCTAATAGTTACCGGTAAACTGTTCCACAGCCTGATGGCCTGGACGGTGAAGGATTGGTCGAAAGATTTAGAAGAATGGACTGGAAGCAGTAGAGTAAGATTCTCAGTAGAGCGGAGAGATAAGCTATGGGACGAAGAGGTATATATGAAACATTCTTTAAGATAGGAGGGGGTTCTGGGAATGAAGAGAATAGTATAGAGGAGGGAAAGAATGTGCATGTTCCTACGTTGACGGATCGAGAGCCATTTCAAACGCACACGGTATTCTGATACATGATCATATTTGCGTAGACCGAAAATAAATCTTATACAGAAGTTCTGAAGACGATCTAACTTATTTATCAATTCAACGTTGAGGTCTAGGTATGATGTATCTGCATAATCTAGAATGGGAAGAAGAAGGGATTGTGCAAGAGCAACTTTGGTGGCAGTGGGTAAAAAGTTTCTAAGTCGTCGAAGAGACGCAGAAGCAGCAAACATCTTCCTACTTACCTCGGCCACCTGAACTTTCCAAGATAAAGTAGTATCCATAATAATCCCGAGGTTCTTAACGGACTTACTGAAAGGGATGCAAACGCCATCAAGCATAACCGGCGTCATCAAAGAAATGTCCAGCCTGGAGATAAATGCTTGGCTACCTATAATAATGCTTTGCGACTTAGCAGGGTTAATTTTTAATCCAAAACGTTTACTTCAGTTCGAAATTCGTATTAAATTTTCGTTTGTTTCTGTAACGGCTAAAGCAATATCGCTTAATGAGGCTTGGCAATATATTTGTAAATCATCTGCATAAAGGTGATAGGAAGAAGTAAGTGAAGAAGTGATTGAGGAAATGAAAATAACAAACAGAAGAGGAGACAGCACACCACCCTGCGGCACGCCAGCAGTTGTATCACACCAGTTAGAATTGTGGTGATCAATTTTGACACATTGCCGACGCCCGTACAGGTAATTATGAAACCAATCACACACTGCCGGAGATATGTTAAGAGAAGAGAGAACTCCTAATAGAAGATCAAAATCAACAGTATTAAAAGCATTGCTGAAATCGAGAAGCGTTAATAAAGTAAGCTGCTGATTCTCCATACCACGCCTAATGTCGTCAGTAATTTTGACCAAAGCAGTAGTCGTACTATGACCTGGACGGAAACCGGATTGGAAAGGATTATGTAAGTTATTGGAATTCAAGAAGTTATTCAATTGCCAGTGCACTAGTCGCTCCAAAACTTTGGAGAGGAAAGGAAGTATAGAGATGGGACGATAGTCACTAAAATTGATAGGATGAAGTTTTTTGGGTAGAGGGATGATGTGTGCAAGTTTCCAGCACTCGGGAAAGGAGCCAGTCGAAATAGAAAAATTGAGGATTTTGGCCAGGATGGGTACAAGGAGATCTAACAGAGGAATGATCATATTACGGCTAATGCAGTCACCTCCAACGGCATTAGACGTGATGGACAATATGCTTCTCCTAACATCACAGTCAGTGAATGATTTGAAAGTAAACGGTAAATGACTGGGAGGAGGCAGAGAAGAAAGTTGAATTAAAGTATCTGATTTTACTTTATTATCAAGAAGTGTGCAAGAGGAGAAATGACTATTAAGTGAGTCAAGATCAATATCTGAAGTATAAGAATTTCGTGATTTACCAACTCCCATTGACTTTAGAAATTTCCAAACTTTAGCTTGGTCTTCATTATCTACAGCTTTGTGAATGTGGCGTCGCTGTGCGTCCCTACACACCTTATTGCAGTCAGGTGTACAGTCAACAAAGGAATGGGCTGATCCCAACCCCCCCCCCCCCCCCCCGGGGAATATATAAAAAGATTATTTCTAAATATTACGTGAAGGGATTTACATGAATTTTTTTAATTACATAGTACAATATAAATAGGTACTATTGATAAATAAATTTTCATGTAAATCCCTTCTATTATCCGTTCTAAATAAGTAGATACCTATAGGAATGAGACGAAGAAAAGTGTCACATTGTAAAAAAAATGTACTTGCTATCCGGATCGCGATTCGGAATACTGTATTGTGTGTGAACTCGCTCGCTCATACAACGACTAACATAAATAACGGAACTGTAAAACGGATCGCTATGTCCTGTGTATCCGCCCTAATTAGGGTAAGCGGTAGTATTGTGGGCACACAAGGATTGGCACTCGTATATTTAAACGCAGATATGAAAAACTCAGACTAAGAAAATTGAAATGGAAAATCATCATGTAGGTACCTATGTACTTTTGAATGAGGTATTGATATTGTCACTTTTCGTCATCAGAAATTGCAGATATTTTGTGTTAATTTTATATTTTCTGTCATTGTAATTTATATCTTATTAATACCATTTTAAAAGAGCAAGTGCTAGTTTCTTGCCAGTTTCTTCTTGGCACAAATCTGCCGTCTGAACTGGTGGTAGGAAAAAATTGTGACGATTCGAAAGAGCTTTTATTAGGCCTATTTGAATAAAAATATTTTGAATTTGAATTTGATTTTGAATTTGAATTTTTTGAATTTGAACATATGGAACATCCACACTTCCAATATTATAACCGTGCCGGTGTGTTTGTTTGTCCTTTCACGTCGAAAATAATGAACAGATTGACATGATTTTTTTGGTCATGTTTAAACTCTGGAACATCCACACTTCCAATATTATAACCGTGCCGGTGTGTTTGTTTGTCCTTTCACGTCGAAAATAATGAACAGATTGACATGATTTTTTTGGTCATGTTTAAACTCTGCAGAGCATAAGCTACATTTTATCCCGATAAGACATCTCATTCCCACGGAAAGCAAAAAAAAAGCATTTTCTTCCATTGTAAATGGCGATGGATAGATCAATCAACATTTGCCGTGACGGTAGCCGCGGGCAACAGCTAGTATCTACGCGTACTTTTATAAAGAAACTTTATCTGTATTAAAACTAAATTGCCCTTAAACCCTTTCTCAATTTCATCCTTAGCATCTCAGGTAGGTGGAGGGATAGGAGATTGAGCTAGGTGAATTTTTATGTACGCATTTAAAAAAGGAACCCAAAGTACTTTCGTGAAAGGCTGTACACTGTGTACTGCGTTGACGAGACCCATATGGAATATTTTATTTACCAACACTACTGTCCACCTGCGGTTCGATGCTTAGTTTAGTTTTTAGTTTAAATAAATGTTAGTTACTATTATTTTAGTTATTGTAATTTAACACAATAAATACATTGTAGTAGTTAAATATCACTTTCAAAATGAAGATTAAAAAATCCTGGCAAGTAGGTACTTGTTGAGCCACACACTGTGTAGGGTTCCGTATTTCCTACACTTGCTTGCTTGCTAAGATTCAAAAGATTCAAAACTTTTCAGAGAATATGTTTTTACAAACATTTGACGACCTCCGTGGCGTAATGGTTACCACGCCAGACCGCCACCCAGGAGGTCCCAGGTTCGATCCCCGGTCGGGTCATGATGAAAAACGAACTTTTTCTGATTGGCCTCGGGTCTTGGATGTTTATCTATGTATGTATTTGTTATAAAATATAATATCGTTGAGTTAGTATCCCGGTATCCCATAACACAAGTTTCGAACTTACTTTGGGGCTAGCTCAATCTGTATGAATTGTCCCTACCTATATTTTTATTTATTTATTTATGTTCTCTTGTCAGAGAGTACATCAAGTACATGCAGTAATAAATGATTCATGTATGATCTAAGTGTAATGTCATATTCTATTAAATAACATAAAAAATATCACATATTATAAGTTCAGTATTTTACATTCTGATTTAGCGAGCAGCATAAAAATTACTTATTTATATGTGCGGTTCTACATAGTAACTCCAACTCACATGAATACACTGAATAAAGTGAGGTCCAGTGTAAAATTGTATCTTTTATGAGTTTCGGTATAGAAATATTAATCTTTATATCGGCTTATAGCGATTGCATCTCTATACTTAGTATAAAATGCCCGGAGATTAAGAAGATTAGCTACGGGCGGTATCTTTGTTCAGAAAATTAATTCGGATATACACATTTGGATGTTCCCAAGCAACATCGACTATTTAGGAGGGATACATACATACTCGATGCCAAGTAATAATTCAATGTGGTGTGTGTGTGTGGTGATCAGGTGTCAATAATGTACTACATATAGCTTTTTGCTGTTATGTCAAATTCAACATCTGTAATAAATCTTACCAATTTTGGCACATAACTTATATATATTTGTTCCTAAAATATTAAAATAATATTATAGAAACTTTATGTCTACACAAAAACTTATTACTTACAAACAAAAATGTAAAAAAGTGAAGAATTGATGCATTACATAACAGTATTTGAGTTTGGAATTTGACAAGTTTTATTATGGCTTAATGTAGCCATTAGCGGGCTACGACAAATATTGGTGGTAGTGTGTTGTTGTAACGCTTACTCGCTCGAACTTTTGCAACATTTGAGGGTAAAGAAATACAAGATACACGTACACGACGTTTAACGCGACACGTCACACGTCAAGCATCTTCGCCTGCTAATGAATCCGCAGCATTGGACTAAAAACATGAACCTACAGTATCTGATACAATGAGAAAAGAGTCAAAAAATTATGTAAAAATCAAAACTAGGTAATTGATATAATTAAGCTTTAAAGAATGTGTATGTCAATGATAAATTTTGAAATACTAGACAATTAAAAAAAAATCTTCCACCGTTTAGAATGGAACATTTTCACATTTCACGAGTGTTGTAGGATATTTACGAAATGTCCATGCACAGACAGCGTTCTATTCTAAGCTCTTTAAGGCCGGACGCCTTCAGTTTGGTTGAACGCTGTCACTGGTCTGGCTGAAGATGATATTTCGATGCAGAATAGAAATAGACTACAATGTTTGAATTGACAAGGAAAACGTCGTTTACACGAGTGGCGGCTGGCGGTCTTTACAATTTATATAAGATACGTTGATATGAACTGTGGCAGTAAAGAGTATTTTGTTGTGTGTTTAAAAGCACGCAATGTGCTGGATAAGCCGTTCTTGAAGACGTAAACATGGAATTCATCATATATTCGGTTTATATACTTGGATACGTATATATTTTGTACACATTAAGGACACACGTTCAGCCTAAACAATTATGTAAATCAGGTGACGGCAAAGCTTTCAGTTAAACCTGCCCCATGTTGATATTACCTTTGTGTCGATGGTAATAAATATACGTTAATGAAAGAGTAACTCATAAGAGTATTTTTTTTATACTACAAACGTAAAAAATACAATACCGATCGAGCGGAATTATTATCAAGAGTAATGCCGTGGTTTGCTGAAAGTTTGCATACAAACCCGAACGTAGTTTTAAATGTTAAGTTTTGTTTTACTTTTAAACAAATGCAATTTAAAATAAGGGTTTATTATAAATTGCATTTGTTAAAACCAGAAATCCTACTTCCTACACTAGTAATCGTACTAATATTATAAAGGCGAAAGTTATTTGTATGTTTGTTACTTCTTCACGGCTGAGCCAATATTTATAATATTTGGTATGTAGGTAGCTGATACCTTGGATTGGAATAACACATAGAGTACTTTTTATCCCGAAAAGTACGCGATTCTCGTAGGATTTTATTACAAGTCTGTTATAGATGGCGCCATGCACTGTGCATAAATAAATACACGCAAATAAAGTTGCGCGGGTTTCGCTAGTATTATATAATCGACTCAAAGATGTGCTATGAGCATAGATTTAGTATATACTAGCGTACCTATAGATCGGCTTTGTTTGATTGGGGCGAGACCAAAAACAAAATACACTAGTGTGCGTGGAATGTACATGTGTGCAAGCAAGATATATATTTTGTGGATTTTCCTTTTAGTTTGAGTTACATCCAGGCACTGCACAGTTAACCATATTTAATCACGTCGAATTAACACCAAAACTACACTTAAAAATCACAAATTTTGTAAAAATAAGTGGGATTTGTTTTAACATGACTGACGTTAGGGTGATACAAGCCCATAGCATGTATAGGAAAAATGGTCTCATCTATCTATCTCGCTCTAATAAACGCGTATGCTATATCTATCTCTTTTGCATTGCCAATCTTCTTACGCTAGTAAGTTATAATAAATCTATGGCTATTAGGATTGTCGACGATCCTACGAGCTAACAAACGGTATCGAGCCCCTTAGTCTGCGGAGATTCGCCTCCCTGCATGCGTTTTATACCGCTTGTATAATGGGGTTTGTTCTTGACTTGATGCCTACGGCCACTCTCTACCGTCAAACTACTCGTCATCGGCGGGGAATCCAACCTCACACGCTAGAACAATGGTGGCGTACTGCGCGGTTTCAGAGGAGTTTCCTCCTGAACGCTGAGGCTGTGGAATGAGATCCCCGCCGAGATATTTCCTTTAGTTAGACTTAGAATAGTGGGGTTCTTTAAAAGGGGCATTAAAAGATTTTTACAGGGTCGGCAACACGCGAGTGATACACCCGGTGTTGCAAACGTCCATTGGCTACGGCTACTGCTCACCATGAGGCGGGCCGTAGGCTTGTTTGCCACCTTAGGAATATAAAAAAGGCGTAAGTTTGTAATGTGTATGTATTTCTTCACGCTCAAATGGCTGGGCCATTTTTTATGATATTTGGATTGAGGATTTGATCAAAAGTCTGCCCCCCAATTCTGCTATTTTTTTTAAGCTGAAACGCATCTGAAACGCATTGGAATCGACATTTTTGTATTCTGCTAACTCTGGTTGAAACGGAGCCGATACTCATTGGTTGGGCAGCCGGAACGCTTTGGTTGGTATTCCGCTAATGAACACAGAACGGTTCAACTATCGTTTGGTATTCTGCATTTTTTTTTTGACAGTTGAGACGGCTGAAATGCTACGGCTCTGCGTTGGTTGAACTG
This sequence comes from Endotricha flammealis, assembly GCA_905163395.2. Classification (NCBI taxonomy): domain Eukaryota; kingdom Metazoa; phylum Arthropoda; class Insecta; order Lepidoptera; family Pyralidae; genus Endotricha; species Endotricha flammealis. The sequence continues at coordinate 13,069,854 of LR990852.1, read as the reverse complement.
TCAAAAGTTGCGGTTTTGCATCGGCAGTGAAAGAGTGACTTTTGTAACCAACCGTTGCAAGCCGAAACGCTGCCGATCTGTTTTGGTTAATAAATAGCAGTATTGGGGGGCTGATAGTCAATGGCGCTTTATAACGTAGATGGCGCTGCTGTGCATAAATACACGCAAACGAAGTTGAGCGGGTTTCGCTAGTAATTTATAAGGACTCGTATTACTTATTAAAAGGTTCCTATTAGCGTCACTACGGCTTATTGTAATAAAAGGGTGTATTTACTATAAAGCTTCGATATCTGGCTAAAAAAAATAGTTTTCCTTGGTCAGAAAAAAATATTTTTACACGGTAAAAATATCGGCGGAAGTAAAGACAAAGTATAAGGCGTAGAGCCTGTCCACAGTGTCCACATTTACGTTTTCACTCAACTTTGCGAGAGTGTAGAGCACGCATAGTGTAAACGCGAGCGACGATCGCCGCGATTAACTGCCAATTCATCATCATCATCTCAGCCACAAGAAGTCCACTGCTGGACATAGGCCACCCCCAAACGTCTCCAAAACTACCTGCTGGCAGTGGCCTTTATCCAGCAGCTTCCTGCGACTTTCCTTAGGTCGTCTGATCACCTTGTAGGCGGGCGTCCTACGCTGCGCTTTCCTGTACCTACGTGGTCGACACTCTAGAACCCTCTTGCCCCACCGCCCATCGGTTCTGCGCGTTATGTGTCCTGCCCCCTGCCACGTCAGCTTGCTGATCCGTTTGGCTATATCGGTTATTGCACAAACGTATTTTAAACCGAATAGCACATTAATGCCCTTTTTTACCTCCTAGCTTAGGAACAACCTAACTGGAACAATTTCAATGACATTTGATGACATAAGGCTAGGAGGCGTTGTTGAAAACGGGCATTTAGTCATTAGAAAAAAATATTAGCCAGTTTTCTCCAAGTTTGACAGTGATAACCATTACTTATTGTGTTATTAACAACTTTAAAATGTGTTTATGCAACTCACTATTAAAATAATGTGCCTGTTCAGGACTTACCATGATTGAGTTCTGAGTATTTCTGAGGGAACATTCTATTTGCACTATTTTACGATATAAACATTATAAATTGCTTTTCATTCTAAAGCTATTAGGATTCCCTTCAACCACACACGTGGACTAAAAGGATCGCACGAGGTCATGCCTCCCTCCTAAGTATTGAAGTGCAATCTGCAATGTTATTAGTTGAGTATGTGTAAAGTATTAAAAGCTTATTTTAATACATATCAAACAGATACTTCGGAACTCTTATAAATGCGTGTATGTGATTGCGGTGACCTAGTTAATTTATATCATATGAATGCTTATAGCATAAGTTTTAATATGACTTTTGTTACGTACACGAAATTGGAATGGAGCAAGGTTTTTGTCCGTACAAAATAATCGAGGGATGTGTGCGAGATATGTGTGCGAAACATGTATGCAGGTCTGTGCTAGGGATGGAGGTTTTTGTGATACTCTACAGTAAAACGATAGTGTGAACGAGCTCTTCGTCCCACTTGATATCCACTTTTTCTTTGTCTTCTAACTTTGTGCCTCTTCACTCTCAACTTCGGAAGAGTGCATAGCTAACATTTGAGGTCAACGGTCAACTACTTATCCTCCACCTCTTATCTGCAAATAATTTAACAGCGTCGAAATGTGGTATCCTCGCATCGCAGATTGACCTGGCTGGCACATCTTGAAATAAATATATGGGGAAATCTTTGGTGGAAACGCACCCGTGCACCGTTAGATACCTTTTGGATTTTATAAGGCCGCTATTACATTTTCCACTTATCGCAGAAGGTAATTGCAAATACATACTAATAAATAAAATATTTGACGACCTCCGTGGCGCAATGGTTACCACGCCGGCCCGCCACCCTGAGGTACCGGGTTCGAATCCCGGTCAGGTCATGATGAAAAACGAACTTTTTCCGATTGGCCTCGGGTCTTGGATGTTTATTTGTTATAAAATATAATATCGTTGAGTTAGTATCCCATAACACAAGTTTCGAACTTACTTTGGGGCTAGCTCAATCTGTGTGATTTGTAAAAAAAAAAATAGATAGACAAGAGAATTAATGAATATCACCAAAATTATGACAAGCAATGTAGTTTAGAAGCTGATGCAAATAAAATCTATCTTTCTTTGATTGATTTAATGAAAAATCTATCTTGAACTGGATCGATATAAAACAGCGAGAACTGTCATGCAATATATTGGGTGACGTGTTATGTAGTTTACATGTGCAAGTTTCCGTCGGACACAGCTGGCGGCATTATCGTACTTTGAAACTATAATTTGAAGCAATTTATTCCTCGTTACTCTTTCTTTCTAGGCATGGAAAAATTATAAGGGGGGGCAGTAAGTAATAATATCGGCACAAGACAGTATGACAAGTTTCTTTAGACCATGCTGCCGTGTCACGCTCATATCTGCTATCTCAGAATACAGCGTTTTGAGAAAAACGGCGAAGAAGTTTAGAATGAACATTTCTTGGTATCATGTTAGTTGAACATACAATAGACTTCAAATTGTATGATATAGTTTCTAAAATGCTTCTAGAATTAGCAGATTTGGGTGCAATCACAAACACCCGAAGCACTCGAGAACCAATCTATGTTAACTTATAGTCAAGTAGATTTATTTAATGATTACAATAAAACTAAACATATTAATATAAACAAATTATAATGAACCTAAAACTAAAAACCTTAAAAAATATAATAAAATAACTAAAATATATTATTAAAAGGAGTCCCTTTAGGCAAGGTTCCGAAGATACTGGCAGCGTTCCCCCTTTGAATAGCTAGACTAATTCTTTGTCCGAGGTAGCTGCCAGCTCTTCGGTCTCCTGTGATGTCGACTAACCTTTTTGCAATTTCCTTAAAAAGTCTTATAGCACAAGAACCCCGCGGACCAAGGGTCTCGACACCGAATGGGACAAAATCATATTCGGAGCCTAGACCCCTGTATTTACAAGCCTTAGCTTTTTCAGCCGCTTCACAAGCCGCACCAGCTCTGTTGTTGGTTCCATGTAGATGGGAAGGGGTGTGTCTGAACAGGTTGCATCCCATACCAGCACCCGGCCCATCTTCCATGGAATCAAACTCATTTATAGTTGTATTAGATGTGTTTGACTAGTGTGAGTTATGCCCCAAAGTATTTAAAACAAAGGTTTACATACGTCAGAGTATTAAGTATGTCGCTTTGCTGTTACATATTTTTGGCGATGTCTAATCACATTTCTGGTAATGAAATTTTGCTTAGTCAAATTCCTAAAATCAGCCAAAGTTGACAAGGCCTTTTTCTATGGGACGTGGTTTATGAACCAATAGCGATGTGATTATGCAATTTTTAATGGAGTATCTCAAATTCAAATTCAAATTCAAAATATTTTTATTCAAATAGGCCTAATATTAGCTCTTTCGAATCGTCACAATTTTTTCCTACCACCAGTTCAGACGGCAGATTTGTGCTAAGAAGAAGCTGGCAAGAAACTTAGCACTTGCTATTTTAAAATGGTATTACTAAGATACAAATTACAATGACAGAAAATATAAAATTAACACAAAATATCTGTAATTTCTGATGACGAAGAAAAAATAAAATAAAAAAATAATGCAAATAATTAAAGATTAATAACACTATAAATGAAGAGAAAAAAAAAGCGTATTAATATACTGGTATACATATATACCTACATTTAAAGGTGTAAAAAATTAAATAAAGGTAGAAAGTGTAAATACAATATATGCATATATATATATATATATGCGCAATATATTAAGTACCTAGCAGTAGGTAGGCTTGTGTTTGGTGTCTGTGCCGAGTTTATCATTCCAGCTATTTTTATCATTTAGATAATCTTCAATTTTATAATAAGCCTTTCTGCTGAGTGAATATTTAATGTAGGATTTAAACCTTTTTCCTGGTAAATTCAGCACGTTTTCAGGCAGTTTATTATAAAATCGAATACTATTAACAACAAAACTTTTTGAGGTCTTGGCGAGCCGGTGCTTTGCTTAGGTATAACTAATTTATGTTTATTTCTAAGATTTAAATCCGAGTAGTCACTAAACTTTACAAATGTGCTTATATTTTTACGTACATACATCATATTTTCATAAATATATTGAGATGCAACGGTCAGAACATTAATTTCTTTGAAAACTTCCCGTAATGATTCTCTGGAACCCATATTATAAATGGAGCGGATAGCTCTTTTTTGTAAAATAAATATTGCCTCAATATCGGCTGCCCTACCCCACAGCAATATGCCATATGACATGATGCTATGAAAGTAGCTAAAATAAACTAGACGCGCTGTCGCTACATCAGTCATTCGTCTAATTCTCCTGACCGCGTACGCTGCAGAACTGAGTCTGCTGGCAAGTTTTTTTATATGGGGAGCCCATTTCAAGCCTGAATCCAAGGTAATACTAAGAAATATCGTCTCATTTACAAAATCTAATTTAGTACCATCGAGAATAATGTCAGTATTTACCTGACGAACATTTGGCAAAGTGAATTTTACTACTTTAGTTTTATTTGAGTTTAATAATAGATTGTTGCAAGTAAACCAGTTTTGAATAGCAGAGAGTGCACCATTTACATTGCTAGTGTTGCGACACTGGCGATTAAAATAAAAAATCAAAGAAGTGTCGTCAGCAAATAGCACTGCTTCAATATCTGTCATGTTCTTGACCATAAAAGGGAGGTCATTAATATAAATTAAAAATAGGAAAGGACCTAGGATCGAGCCTTGGGGCACCCCAATTCTCTCAAAGATACTCATGGGGAGGGACATCAAAATCTGTAACGGCAGGTCCGAGATAAATGGCAGTTTATGAATTTCCTTACGGTTTTTTTCACAGTAAGTGAATGTATAATCATGTGGGTATGCAATTTATCTCGGTATGCTTCCACTAGATACTCATAGTAGGTAAGTGGCATCAAAATCTGTCCCGGCAGTTCCGAGATAAATGGCAGTTTATTAATAACCTTTCTCCTATGATTTTTTTACAGTGAGTGTTTCAGTAGCGATACGTTAGTATTATTATGAGTTCTGTGGTAGCGATATGGGTATGCAATTTATGACGCGCCTTTTAACCTTCCTATTTAACCTTCACTAGATATTCATGGTAAATGGCATTAAAATCTGTTCCGGCAGTTCCGAGATAAATGGCAGTTTATGAACATCATTACGGTTTTTTCACAGTGAGAGTATTGATAGTGATGCCATTTACCATGAATGTCTAGTAAAGGTATACCGTCATAAATTCATACCCATATCGCTATTGAAACAACATATTTTGTTGCCCGTCCTCATGAGTGTCTAGAAAAAGAAAAGAGAAAGAGTAGCAGAGAACGGTAAATGAGTAAAAGAGAAAGAAGAAAGAATAGGAGAGAAAAAGGTAAAAAGTAGAGGAGAACGAAGAAACGTAAAAGAGGAACGAGAAAGAGTAGGCGAAAAAAGAAGAGTTCTTTTCGTACCCCATCATAAATTGCATACGCGATTGGTCCATAGACCACTTCTCATACAAAAACGCCCATGTCCATATTTCGGAACTGCCGGGACAGATTTTGATGCCCCTTCCCATGATTGTGTAGTGCAGGTATCCTGTCATAAATTGCAAACCCATATCGCTATTGATACTCTCACTGTGAAAAAAAACCGTAAGGATATTTATAAACTGCCATTTATCTTGGAATTGCCTGGACAGATTTTGATGCCCGGTATCTCGTCACAAATTCTATACTCGTTTTGCTACTGTACTTTCTCTGTGAAAAAAATCGTAGTTGTGTAGTAGAAAACTGCCATTTATCTCGAAACTGCCGGGACATATTTTGATCTCTCTTCACATGAAGGTCTCGTTGACGACCTTTATCATAAATTCCACACCCATGTTAGTATTGGTTCATAGACCACTTTGGCCCAGTGTCTTGTAGTGTATCTTCCTCTGAGAACTTTTCTGAATATTTTGTCTACAAATCTGTTCTCAGTTGATCTCTTTGCTTACTTTTCTTTACTCTTCCGCGCACTATCGTTTGGCCACGCATCTATTCTAACTTTAAGTTAACAGGCATAAATTGAGTAGTCGAATTGACTGACGTTGCTTTAACTTAAGTTGAATGAGGCATGACAGAGCCGCTAAAAAGTGAAGATAAACGAATTTGTCATACAAGATTTCGGGTCAAAAACAAATATTTTTTTAAAACTGTCTGTAGTACCATATAGACCAAACTATTTAAGACTATGTGTGTGGTTATGCGTAACTCGTCTATTTTAAGATAGCATACTCGTGCGTGACACGGCAGCATGGGCGTATTTAGGATAACGTACATATAGAAGAAAATCCATCGAAAAATATTACTCGAGTGAAACACAGTACAGGGCAATTAAATTGATATCACTAAAAGGTACCTCCACTTGCCAAGGATAGGTGCTAATTATGCAAAGTGCCGTCACGACACTCGCAAGACAGTTTATAATATTATCGTCGAGTAGATTATTAAAACTGCTTTAAATACTGCATGAAAATAGTGTCACTACGTGATCACTATGATGAGAGATAAGTATTATGTAAGTTGTAAGTTAGGATTCTGGCATTTTTTGCGCGCATTGTCGTTGTGATAGTTAGCACATAATGTCTTTCTCGCAACAGCCAATTAATTTGTTTTACATTGATTTTTTAATAGAATATCGATATAATCATTGGATTGAATAGGATAAAATAAATTCTTCATATTCTGTCTTCTGATTAAATTCGTTGTGTAGTAGGTAAGTTGTCGTTTTTCTGAGACAGATAAGCATCACAGCTCATTGTCAGCCTGTGATTGATGTTTTAATCCATGGATAAGTTCCATTGCATATCGGTGGGCGACATGTAAGAAAAAATTGTGAGCGATTCCGTGCTAATAGATGGGACACCCGTTATGGTCTAACAAGATGAATTAATGCGATCACCAATTAATAATTCTTATTTGATTTTAGCAAATACTAGAGATGTTAAATCTGCGTGGAAGCACTTTGAGAGGGTAGGGTGAACTTTGAGTTTGAATAAAATTCTGCTAAGCTCGAAACCTCAACACGACCAAGTCATTATTCTCGTCCCCCTTGTGAATTAAATTGCTTTGCGAGGGCCGACTGTTGGCGCCCACAATACAGCAAATATAGATGTTTCAAATATCTACATAACTTTGCTTGCTTAGCCAATCAAACAAATTTGTTGTTTTAAAAATTTAAATCATACTCGCCTTCTATGATTCAATTATATTTTAGTTTCATTATTATTTTGTAAAATACTGATTTTAAAAAGTCATCACGATGACAATCTAAATGACCAAATGGATTTTGTTTAAGAGCTAGTGTTAAAACATGATAAATATTTTTTTTACGACTATGGAGTGCGTGAAAATCTTGATTCTTTTTTTTTGGTGTTGAAGTGAATTTGTAGAAAGTTTTACAACTATCTTCACGTTCGAATCACATTAATCTCTATACCGCTTCTTCTTCTTTTCGTTTGCTTCCCACAATTTAGTGTCAACAGCGGGTAGCTGGTGTCAGTGTTTTTAAGTCACTGACTTGATTATCCCACTGCTGGGATATCTATTTCTCTTAACTCGGAGGGTTTTTAAATTATGAATATAGTCCGCCATACTGCTTTATTGCAGCTCAATAAAGATCCGTTTTTGAATAATTTTAATCTATATGTATAAAATGCTTTGTCCTGAATGATTGACTGACAGATCAACGCATTGCCTTAAACCGCTGATCGCAGAGAAATGAAACTTGGAGTGTGTGGTCTATGTATACATCCGATAAGAAACGATTTTCTTATTTACACGGGAAAGCGAGACACACGCAAACGATGTTGCACGGGGTTTGCTGTTTGGTATTTTATAAGTGCAATACGGTAGGCATACATATTAAATAAACATGCGTACGTATACGTTTATATGTAGTACGTATTTTGTTCCATGAAAGGCATGTAAATTACTATACTGTGTAATCTCATTAGTGGAATGACGACTATATTTTAATATAGCTGTTTGTAGCTAAAGGTTGCCGGCGGCTAATTGGATGACCGTTCTACAATGTTAATGAATGGATGGCATTTAAGAAATTTTCCTCATAATTGGTATTTAAATTACTTTTTCAATTGCTAATTTAGTTTTTAATTACAAACTTTTTATTGATTACGGTCTATTACATACTTGAAATAAATAGATATGTTAGGGGTGACGTATTAAACAACAACCTAACAAGTAGAGTTGTTGTGACTCCATACTCATTTGGTTTTAACACGCTTTATGACGTCAATAGGTCCTCAATAGAATTAATAATTATGTGAGAGGGTAACGAAAATAGCAAAGTAGTAAAGTTGAGGAGTGGTGGATTAAGTTGATATGACCATGTCATGAGGAGAGAAGTGGGTAACATAGTTAGGAAGGCATTAGACATAAAACTATACACTTATATAGAGAATGACCAAAGAAAAGGCGAATTTAATGTGTTAAGGGCGATAGAAGTAGAAATATCTAGATAACGAAGAAATGATTACGTTCTCTTCGAGGACACATGATTATATAAGACTGAAAGAAACTTACATGCAATCGTACACGTCAAGTAGGACAAGGGCAGGGAAATGACAGTCCTATTACAGGTTTATTTATAAGTAATTGCAGGCTTTGATAGCAGTGCTTTTATCATTTCAAAGTAACTTATGCAACGGATAGCAGTAATGATAAGCCTATGAATAAGAGCTAGCTTAATATCCGTCAGTACCTAGTACAAGAGCTAGTGGGAGCAGCAAATCCAAAATTTCGAATTTAAATTATATAAGTTTAGTTTAGTTTTTTTTGTTAAAGGAACATATTTAAAAGAAATAAAACTCAACTACTATTTACAAATAAAAAACTTGACCCAGATCCCTCGAAAACGGGAGCGTTCCCAGAAGGCTGGCAGAGTTACCCCGCTGTATTGCGACTTGCGAGGCTAATTCTTTGCGCGAAATACAGGCCAGCCTTCCGATCATAGGACTTGAGTTTAGTTTTAGAAGTAATGTAATTTTTAATTATTACAGACAAATGTTTTTGTGTTATTTAGATTCGAATCCACTTTCTACAGAGTCGGAAATGCGCTAGTGATACCCCCGGTGTTGCAAGCGTCCATAGGCTACGGTTACTGCTTACCATCAGGCGGGCCCTATGCTTGTTAGCCACCTTAGTGGTATAAAATAATTTCGTATATAATTATATGTATTTCGGGTATATCATGACGAAGTCCAAAAACATATTTCGAAAGACTAGAACCTGAGACAGGTTTTGATAACATTTCCAGGGTTTGGAAGTCCATTGAAAACGGTTCCTCGGTAATAATTACATCTTCAAACTCATACATATCCCAATAATTAGGACACGGTATAATACTAGGAATTGCAACAAATTATTTTTTTACTCCCTTTACAATATGTAGGTACTTGATTTCTCTACTTATCCCTTTGGATTACAGGCCTTTGTCAATTATTTTATTACGAGCTGTTACCCGCGACTTCGTCCGCATGAAAGGTTCAGATAAGGATAACCCCTTTTCCTGCCATGCGATTTAAATGAAACAAAGCCTATATTCTGCTCCAAGCCGAGCTCTATCGTCCTGTGAAAACAGCATCAAAATCCGTTCAGTAACTTAGAAGATGTGCGCGTTCAAACAGACAGACAGACAAAAAATTCCAAAAATTTTTTTTTCGCTTTTTTTACCTTTCTCTAACTGTTCCCTCTCCATTTTTGCCAAATATGCTCAATGTACAGACATATCGGGGTCTACTGTTTTATTATATGTATAGATCTAAATAGGCAGTGTATAAGAGTAATAAATGAACAACCACGATGACATAACTGCCTATGTCAGAACGATAAACTTTTGTCATTATATGAGGCATGAAACCAAAGGATCCACGGACCATTATGTAACTACTATTTATACGGGTACGTTTGAGAAATATACCGTTTAGGCTGTTTATAGAAATAGCGACTGAGAATACAACGACCATTATTTCGCTGTATTCTCAGTGGTTACCATGCCGGACCGCCACCCAGGAGGCCCCGGGATCGAATCCCGGTCGGGTCATGATTAAAAGCACGCACTTTTTCTGATTGGCCTAGGTCTTGGATGTTTATCTATTTAAGTATGTATTGGTTATAAAATAGTATCATTGAGTTAGTATTCCATAACTCAAGACTCAAACTTACTTTGGGGCTAGCTCAATCTGGGTGATCAGTCCGTATATAATATATATATATATATATATGTCGCGTACGGTCATGAGTATGGACATGGACACTAAGAAAAACGAGGGTGCGCCATCTAGCGGCGTGTTGAGAAAACGTTGCTTTTGGCGCGCTCCGGCAGAGTCGTGATACGGAAGGCGGGCTCGACTGAACACTTCGTTATCGGGCGCCACCGAGAGTAGTACTCGTAGTCACGGAACTGTCGCGTTTTACCTAGTGTCTATTTTGTATTGAGTTATATTAAGAAACTGTACCTAATAAAATGTGTGTTGTAACAGCGATTGAAAAAAAGACCTAGACTGAGGTTTTTCTTGCGGCATTTCTTTTCCATCAGTGGTCATTCCGTAGTGCTAGTAAATTCAATAAACATTCTTTAAGTAGAACTAAAACTGTTGTTTCTCTCATATCACGACTACCCTCGTTACGCCCTTGTGATGTTGAATTGCACATCGAATAACCGCTAGGCTATCCGATATCAGAATTGGGATGTAAGTCCCAACACTTTCCAAAACACACCCAAGTTTCAGGTCTCTACGGTCAAGACAAAATATTGTATATGTATTATATTTTTTTTTTTTTATACTTCTCATTACAATCTTTGCGGTGGTTTATGAAATAGGCAAGCCCGACCGGGGAAGTACTACCCTCTTACAGAATATCGACGTGAAGCGGCAATGCGTTTCGTTCGGTGAGTGAAATATCTGAAATTGTAACTCCTTCCTTTTACTATTTCTCGCTATATCCTGATATTTCCTGTTATAGGTCGGTAACGGGTCAGGGACCCTAGAATCTCTGTGCTCCATAGTCGACGGTAGTCACCTAACATCAAATGATCCATATGCTTGTTTTCCAACCTCTTCCGTAAAAAAAAGATTTTGTAAATATCGGAATTTCAGTACCTACAACACTACGGAAAAAATAGAGCAAGTCCACGTGAGGTCACCACAATGAGGTGTCCTATAAGTGAAAAAGAGACAACACTGCCGTGTCAAACCTATGTCATGTAACTCGCGAAACATAGTTTTAAGTAATCGCCGTTTAAAGTTTTTAACAGATTTTGTCATTTTTCAAAAAGTGTTAAGATATTATTGAGATAATTTTTCATGAGACAACTCTAGGAAAGCTTAGTAAAACCAGGAAAGTTTTAAATTAAAGAGAATTTTAAATATTCTTTAAATTATTCACGATAACTGAGTTAGGCGTGACAAGCTTTTCATACAACGCTTGTTTTACGCGCGTAGATACATGAGAAGGCAAGAGGTGATCTATTCGAAGACGACACTCAACAATACAAGAGTTAGCCGTGATGGGCTAGTCGATAGGAAGTCTATCACGGCTAACTCTTGTATAACTCCTTGTATTGTGGAGCCGCGTTGAGCGTCCGTCGGGCCTAACTCTTGTAACTATTAAAATTACCTGAGATAGCCGGAATGAACAGTGGTAAAATCACATGTGATTTTACCAATGTCCATTCGATACGATACGATAGCCTCGTATGCAAAATCTATAAGAGATTTTGAAAAAATATATTATATTCCCTGTGTATAGAGGAGGTTAAAAAACACGAAATACACCTGTTACGCGTAACTCATATATCTTAAGATACAGGACCTCCGCCTGACACGGCAGAACATCAATATGCCATGCCATTGACCAATTTAACTTGAAACCCTGTCTAATCAAATAACATAAAATTTTATTTTAATTGTTTACTGTTATTATCGATAAATATGATTCAGTCCGCTTTATAGTTACAATTTTAGCTGATTTTGCCAATTCACGAACAGAATAGTAAGACGACATTAAAAAATAATTTGTTTGAATATTCAAAAATTATAAAAATATTACATGACAGATGACACACATGACGGATGTATCAAAATCACGGACTGAGGAATCACGTTGTCCCACCCATACAAACTTTGCCCCCCTTTTATCCCGTTAAAATTAAAAAAAAATTCAAATAATTTTTATTCAAATAGGCCTAATATTAGCTCTTTCGAATTCGTTTCGTTAGAGTAGAATTTCGAAAAATCCTTTTTTATCGGACGCCTACGTCATACAAAGAATCCATCCTCCAAGTTTCAGGTCTCTACGTTCAGCTTTTTGGGCTGTGCGTTGATTCTCAGTCAGTCAGTCAGGACAAAGCATTTTGGATATATAGATATATGTATAAATTAAACTGGAAATAAGATTGTATAACGTCGTATGAAACACGAGAATATTTACGCTTAAGATATAATATTACCGAAATGTTGAATCATTTTCTTCAATATTGTTCTTCATCTAAGATTTAAAACGTGCGATTTGAAAATAAAAACAAAACATACATTTGCGACCACTTTGTTGTTTCAATAAACTCCGTCCCGTTGGAGTAATCTTGTATTCTATTTCACAAATGAGTTAACAGCATACCAGATGTACATTCTCAGCCTGAGTTGACGATTTTTTGGTGTCCCTATGGGCCAGCTCAAAGGTTTTATCACGAATACAGAACGTTAAGTAAGCTAAAGCTTCAAAGGTTCGACTTTATGCGCAAAAATTCGGCGAAATATAAACAAAAAGGTCAACATAGAAACTTTGTGCTATCGAAAACAATAATAATAATAGAATCACTACCTTTTTAGAGTTCAAGGAAGGAACCCTTATAATTTCGCCATGTCCGTCTGTCTGTCTGTCTGTGTCTGTTCGCGGCCTAGCGCCTAGACGCTTCATGCTAGAAAGCTGTAATATTAGTATGTACACGCATATTAACAATGCTAACAAAGTGGTAGAACAAAATTTTGAAAAATATTTTTTCACCTCACAAGCTCGGAAAGAATCTGTTTGTCATTCGAAATCTGAGCGCAAAAGTGCATTTTGTGCCCTAGCGTGGAAAGAATTTTAAAATTCGAACCGTTCTATTCTATAGACGCGAATATAAACGCGCACTCGCGGCTCGCCTCGCGCCTCGCCTCGCGCCTCGCCTCGCGCCTCGCAGCGCTCGCGTCCGGAGCGGTTTTTTGGGCACGAGTCAAAGGGGTTCGCGTGGGATGCGAGCGCGGTGTTCACACTCGCGCTCTCGCTTCATTCGAGTTTAAACCTTGTGCCGCGTTTAAAAAGACTATGTTGCCGCTAACACTTCGACGTCCTCCATTCTGGCTAGCTCGAACACAACACGAGAGTGTGAACAGACAACTCAAAAACCATCGATCACGCGAGGCGCGAGACGAAGCACGAGACGAGGTACGAGGCGAGAGTGTAAATGTAGTATATTATTTTTTATACCGCCAATCCTCTGAAAATGCATTAATACTTATTTCATGCCAGTGTGCCAACCTTATCTTGAAAATAATCGAACTGGCCAGCACGACACCGCATAAAAAAAAAACACTTATTTAATATATTATTTGCGTTTTTCTTGCACCAAGCATTTTCCTCGCTGTAGTGAGATGAAAAGTTGTGTGTTTCGCTCGGCAGCAAAGTTATTCTGCGTCTCGTACCTTTGAAACCCTCGCTACGCTCAGGATTCTATATTTGAACCACTCGCTTCGCTCGTGGTTCAATCCTAGAATCCTTCGCTAGCTCGGGTTTCAATATAAGTACTCGCGCCAAAAAACAACTTTGCAGCCTTGCATAACAAATAACTATTTTTAGTGTGCCAGCCTACGTGTAAAGCGGAAATGTTTTTTTTTCGCACCGACCCCATGTTGTTGGATTTGTTAGATAGGTCTCTTAAAAACGTGCCAATTCTCGTTTAACACTCATGTGGTGCCACCCCTCCTCCCCGCCAAGATTACGAGAGTTTTGTGTTTAGAAATTTGTAAAAATTTATGGTAGTAGTCCATATAGTGAACCTACAATGAAAACTAAGGCTCTACTAGTTACCGAGCCGTACAAATGTTATTGAATATAGCATTGTACTTATATGCAAGCAAGCGAAGCGTAGTCCGTACTTTTCCTGTTTTTAAGGTTCCGTAGTAAACTACAAGGAACCCTTATAGTGACGCCATGTCCGTCCGTCTGTCTGTCTGTCTGTCTGTATGTCCGCGGTCTAGCGTTATAAAGCTGTAATTTGGTATGTATACACATACTAACAATGTTAACAAAGTGCTGGAAGAAAATTTTGAAAAAAAAAATTTTTTGTTGTGCCTCCCCTACATGTAATGTATTTGTCTACGTGTAATGTAATGATTTTTTTTCTCGCGCCCACCTCATGTTGTGGGGTATCGTTAGATAGGTCTCTTCAAAACAGTGAGGGTGTGGGAAGATCATTTACGATACAATGATCCGTTTCGGAATTATTTACATTTATTGTGTTAATTTTCGTTTTGCACGGTGGTCCCCCCCCCCTCTATCTCTGAAAATCTTATGTTTAGAAATTTGAAAAAAATCATGGTAGTAGTCCATAAGCTGAACCTTCAATGAAAACTATAACGGTTAAGTAGACTCTACAAGTTACCGAGTAATAGTAGTGAGATGAAAAGTTGTGTGTTTCGCTCGGCAGCAAAGTTATTCTGCGTCTCGTACCTTTGAAACCCTCGCTACGCTCAGGATTCTATATTTGAACCACTCGCTTCGCTCGTGGTTCAATCCTAGAATCCTTCGCTAGCTCGGGTTTCAATATAAGTACTCGCGCCAAAAAACAACTTTGCAGCCTTGCATAACAAATAACTATTTTTAGTGTGCCAGCCTACGTGTAAAGCGGAAATGTTTTTTTTTCGCACCGACCCCATGTTGTTGGATTTGTTAGATAGGTCTCTTAAAAACTTTATTTACATTTATTGTGTTAATTTTCGTTTTGCACGGTGGTCCCCCCCCCCTCTATCTCTGAAAATCTTATGTTTAGAAATTTGAAAAAAATCATGGTAGTAGTCCATAAGCTGAACCTTCAATGAAAACTATAACGGTTAAGTAGACTCTACAAGTTACCGAGTAATAGCCGACTAACTTATAAAACAATTTTCTTTAGATGAAAACATACAAATGTGATGGAATTTGATATTGGACTCGACTGAAGGCAAGCAAAGCGTAGCAAATACGGAACCCTACATTGTGCGTGGCCCGACACGTACTTGCCCGTTTTTTATTTTAATATGTTATGCTAGCTCTAACGCAACGCTTAATAGTTTAGGATTATATGATCGTTACTAACATTATATATAAATGTATTGAATGATTCTTACATTATTATGTTTGTTACTCTTTCAAGCAAAAACGCCTAGACAGATTAGGTACACGGGTAACTAACTAGTTACAAGTAGTTACATACTGTTCATTTTTTTGTCATACAGTAGGTAAACAAGCAAGCGGGCCACCTGATGGAAATCGGTTACCGCCGCCTATGGACATCAGTAACACCAGGGGCTCTACCAATGCGTTGTCCACCAAGGAGGTTGGAGGAAGGGAAGGGAAAGAAGGAGGGGATAGAGAAGGAGTTGGGCTTCCGGATCTCTCACTCACCGGACGAACCGCATTGCTGCTTCACGGCGATATTCTGTGAGAGGGTGGTACTTCCCCGGTCGAGCCAGCCCATTTCGTAATAATTGCTCTACCACTCCAAAAAATAGTATAGCATGGACAAAGGATAGTTTTTATCCCAGATTCCTCAGTATAAAGGCTTCACTGTAGCAAATTTAATCATATGAAGTGTCCCAGTACCCACGTATGTGAAATACTTTCAAATGTAAATATTACGAAAATGAATTGAGATTTGAATATTTGATATAAACTCAAGTCATTACGTGGAAATGGAGAAACCGCCCTATAAACTTTATTAATGTAAACCTCGTTCAAGTGACATAATTTAAAACTCATCTCGACACTCTTGACTGAGGGCGATTCCTCTTTACATACTTGTTAGACAAGGCGAGAAACATGAATAATGATTTGATGTAATCAGTGCAGCAGTGCTATTAAAACAGCAAATAAAATATATTCAAATATTGAAACGGAATTCATTTATTTAGAAAGGGAAAGAGAGATTACATTAAAACTAATAATCCGCTTAAATCAGAGCAGCTCGTCTGGGGAAGTACCTCCACCTTACAAAAGATCGTAGCCAAGTAGCATTGGTCTCGGCCATGTTGTGTTCCAACGGTGAGCTCTACTTTTTACGGGGTCGGCAACGCGCGAGTGATGATATTGCGAGCATCCATCCTCATAGGTTACGGTGTCTGCTTACTATCAGACGGGTCGTGCTTGTTTGCCACCTTGGTGGTATAAAAAAACAATTAAAGTCCGCTGCATAGACCATGTATTTCCACATAAGATGTACGCAAGTGACTATGTCCGTACGATAAGAAGACAAATATTAATTTCAATCTAAAATTAAGAAAATTGGACGAATAAACCTTGATGATGCAGTCACACTAAATTGGCGCGTATTTGTTCTCATTTAGTGACCTAATTGCTATTTTATGGTGACATTGAGGAATGGGCAATGGCAATGAAGTACTTAACGGCCAGCGGGCCTCAGGTTCACATAGACAGACAGCCACTAGTGTTATGTATTGTTTGTATTATTTCTTTAACGCTGCCTGTTTTTATAACGGAAAATTCTTTATCCCGTCCGCTTCGTAACGAGAGGGTCGTTGTCAGTCGCTACACGCCTTATCTTTTGCCTTATTCTTTATAAGAATTATTATCTTTTCTATTTCTTGTCTTGCATGCCCTGCCCATTCCATAAAGGCCGCCTTGTTGCAAGAACACTAGTCTGAAAGTTATATGTGTATGTATACCTAGTGTAATCATTCTGTGTGTATTGTAAATTCTATCTATAAAAAAAAATACAATAGTTACATAGAACCTGTAATCAAGACTTTACTCAAAACGACCTTTGAATTGAAAAGAATGATAAATGAGGACTGTTTAAATTTTTTTTACAATCAATTGCATTAGGAATATCTGAATATTCTGTTGCAATCCTTGCCAGCCCACTCTGCATTGAAAAGATCTGTCAATTTATTCCGCTAACGATTCAGAACTCGGAACAATACAACTCGTCGTTGGTACTCCAATCGTATAAGTACCAATTATTGTACTTGTAGACTGGTAACCAGAGCTGAGGCGCAGTTCTGAAGAACGTTAATCAATATTTACTGTTTAGACTCTGATCTGGTACGAAATATGAGACGCTAAATTGTTTATTCATTGTTTGGATTGGATTGCCATTGCCGATAATACGATCGAGAGTTTACGGTCATCGATCACATAATCATGGCCTTACACTCGAGTCTAGTTCTATAGATTATGGTGCTTTGCGATTTGTGTGAAAAACGGAACATAAATATTAGAGTTGAAACGGATAGTCTTTTTGCCGGATACCGGATATCCGGCCAAATTAGAAGCCGGATATCCGGGCGAACATAGACGGTTGGTGGATTTACAGAAGATCGTAGCCAAATAGCATTGGTCTCGGCCTTGTTGTGTTCCTACGGTGAGTAAGGTCTCCATAGCTCCACTTGGCTTTGGGAGGTTGGGAGGGTTGGCGACGCGTGAGTGATATCCCAGTGAGTGGTATTGCAAGCGTCAATAGGCTACGGTGATGCTTATCAACAGGCGGGCCGTATGCTTGTTTGCCAGCTTGGTAGCATATTTTGGTGACTCGACAAGAGCGAACCGCATGAACGTTCGGTCGGTCGGGAGGACTCGACTAAGTTCGGGGGGCACTTTCATTTCATTGTAAATTGAATTGTTTACAAACGATCTCATTTTGAGGTTATGAAATAACGTGCTGTTGTTGTTTGAGTTTGAGGTGATATTATTAATAGAGTTATAGTATATCGTTTTTTTTTTCAAATCCGGTATACGGCCGGATACTCACTCATTATCCGGTATCCGGCCGGATATTAAATTTAGACCGGATAGGCCGGATACCGGATAGTTACCGGATATCCGTTTCATCTCTAATAAATATCTTTTGATTAGCTTTTCTTGAAAGTTTGATTTTTTATTTAATTCAAGGTTGGGTGGGTGCAAGGAACTGCAGACCTGAATATTTAAATACTAATTTCAATGCAATCCTATAAGATAAGGGTTCCGTTTTTTCCTTTCAAGGTTAATATTCCGAACCTCGCGACCGTGACTGGCGACCGTGTCACGCTACGGCGATACAGCTTTTAGTATGAATTTATATGAACTGGCCACCACCGGTAGCGCGACACTCGCGACAGCCGTAGTGGGGTTTGGTCAGTGTTCAATATAAATTCAAACGAAACAGTGAGTCACGCGACCTAGTTTGATGGATTTCAGAATACTACAGTCAAATTAGATATGACCCCCTTGGTCGTGCACGCAAAAGGTTAGGTAAATCAGATTTTTTTATATGTTGTTAAGACCTAAACCAGTATTAAAAATCCAGATTTGCAATTTCGAAAGTGCTGTGCGAGCGACGGTATGTCCAAAAACCATGAAATTTTCGGTTTTTTGCTAATATCTCAGTGAAGGAAGGGTCTGACCGGTATAGTCACTATGAATACTTTTAAGTAGTAACAAAATTTTCTACAATATGAGACTAGGGCGAGCTCTACACAGCCTTTGGTTCCTAAGATACAGTTCTTCGTAAATGGGCGTTTTTTTTCCCAAAAAGTGCAGTTTTTCGGAATTCTTTGAAATATCTTCTAAAATATTGCAATTTTAGTTAATTTAATTAGCTTTCATTTAAACCAAATTGGCGCCTGTACTGTGTGTGTAATAAGTGATATTAAGTGAAATATTTTCTAAAATGGGCATCAAAACAAATATTTTTGAGAGAACCGCTGAGCCTACAGGTGCCAATTTTAGCAAGATAATGATTACTTACATAAAATATTGGTATGATATCTATGAAAAACATTAGATTGCACTAAGTTTTTCCAAATATTGTTTACCGTCGCTGCCTATAAAATTATTTATCAATAAAGTATTTATAACGACAGTTCAGTGCAGTGCGCGCTATAATAGGTACGGACGTATAACACTGCATCGAATCGAAATATTTAATTCCGAACTTTAATCTAAACCTTGAAAAGGTAGTGATAACGTCTACGTCATTGGTATATGGTATGATACTATAGTATATGCAAGTGAAGACCAACCATCCAACCTTACTCTCGCCACCGAGTGAGTTTCAACTCCTTCGTTGTGCGAGTTCCGACCGAACAGCAGCTGTTCGGTCGCTGTTGACCTACATGAATGCAGAATTTTGGCCGATGGGTGTCATGTTCTTGGCTTTACCGAGGTCGGCTACCGGACTCCAAGCGGGAGACGCGACAGACTCTGTGTGTCAATAATTATATTTATAATTATATAAAAAAAATATTCTAATATAATTTAATTGACGTATGTCTGTAAGGTAATAATAATAATATGTTACTTTTTACCTGAGCTTGAAATAAAGATATATTATTAATATATATTAATAATACCATCATATGATGGTATTTTGCTAGTACTAATTTGACCTACAGTTGAATTCAATTATTTATTTTTTGTTCAAACACGATAAACTGGTGTTTTTTCATTATATACTTCTAGATTGAATGACAAGTTTTTTTTATTAGTAAACAAAATTGCTGCTCTAGTTCTTTTCAAGAACAAAATACCTATTTGAAGTAGAACCTTCAATTAGGACATAAAGTAAAAATTGCCAGCACCTTACTTATTGTAGTGTACGCGAAATTGAAAAATAAAATAAATGATAAAACGTCACCGAATTCCGATGGAGGTACACGATTTTATAAATGTTTTCATACAGCACCGAATGTAAAGAATTGAATTCCACAGTAGCGTCACACAATAAAACTTAACAAAGCATGCAAACATCAAAGTAAAGCTGAAATTTTCAGAAATGCTTTGCAGTTGTTGAACAATAGAGAAATTGTGCCTTTATTAAAACATATGCAAAATGCTATAGATACAATAATTTTATTGTGCATCTAAAAACAAAAATGATTTTTCTCTTTCAACTCAAGTAGATATATGTAGTTAACATTAATCTTGCGAAGGAGGTTTGGATTACTCTAATAAAGTTGGTGACTCACGATGCAAAGTTAATGAGTGGATTGTAAAAACGTAATATGAACTAAAATGTCGTCGAGGCACAAATAAAGATAAGCAAACATGGTTAATGGAGGCAAAGCTAAAGCGAACGATAACAATTGTAATGACCTGGGTATTTGTAGGGCGATTTCGTCCAGGCTGTCGACGGGCTCGCTCAGCGGGCGCTCGAGTAGGCGGGAAGGAGCCGTTAGCATGTCTGAACTCATGTTTCGTCTAGTTTTCGTGTTTCTGTTGAACTTCTTTCGCTTCTCCTCGGCGCGTCGCAGATTGTGAAATCGGAAGAAGAACATCGACATTATATCCCGTTTAGATGCACTTTGATTTTAGTTTTAATGAGAGCAAGGCAATTTAATGTAATGATAAATTCACAAATTTTCACTTAAACCGTTTTTGATGATAAAATAGGGTGAGTAGTGTGACAATACGGTCGCTTTTACTTGTGCTTGTGTCAGCTGATATGATCCAAATGGAATGCTCGTGGATGTGACGTATGCGGACTATTGTGCGTAAGATAATATCTGCTTTTATTTGTGTTACAAAATGTGTATTTTACGTACCTATAATCTCTCTACGGAATAGTACGGATTGTATAAATGACTGACATTTTATTTGTAGTACCTACTTGTTTATAATCTCCTTTTGTCCATTATTTCTTTCCCCAATAATTTAGTTATTTTTACTTTTGACGCTGGCAAGGTTAAATTTTAATCATAACTGAGCACGCCTAATATTGAATTTTATGCCCAAGAGGTTCAAGTAATAATAAATTGTTGAAACGAAGGAAACATAGAAAAGTCAGGAAGTAAAACAGAAATAATTTTCGATAGTAAAGTTTGACAAAACAAGATGTATACGAGCCATCAATAAATTATAATTCAAGTAGATAATATTAATTAACCACAGAGAAAATTATTACTTACGTATTGACATTATTTTTTAAGTAGACCGATTATTTTCTATTATTATTTCATGATTACTAATGATTGCAAGGTTAAATGAACATAAACGGTACAATTCGCTGGTATATGCACACAAATAATTAATAATTTAATATTTGCTCTCATTAATGTTCCATATTCGAACTGATAATTTAATCCTTCGAGCCGGAATCAACCAAATGAATAGAGATTTGTGATTTTCAATTATGATATAACCAAAGGATCGCATTGTACCACGCATGTCCCATAAACCGTGGGTATACATCACATTTATTGATAGTATAATAATGACTGGTATAAACTAAAATTAAATCAATAAAGAGGCAATAAACTTAAAGCAAAGAGGTAAGAACGCGTCTTAATTAGTAAGTAATAAACACGGGAAATGACTTGACAGCAAACTGAATAAGTCTCATGAGAAGCTTTTACGCGGTTTGCCCCGGAAGAGACGACCCACCCACTCCAATCACCAAAAATTTCTACAGCAATGCTATACCAACCTCCCAAGATTCCAATCAATCAGGGCGTTGCAATTAGGCACTGTCATCACATTCTTTATTGTAGTTTTTAAGCACACTTTGATTCTGGCAACAGAAGAAAGTGCTTACGACCAAGAAAGGGACAGAGTAACTTTCGTTCAGTTAAATTACCGATGTAAGCAAATACTATTTAGTCGCTTACGTACGATTCAAAATATTAGATAATGATTGTAGGATGGTGTCAGCGGTTTTTAGGACACCCGACTGTAAATATAGTCAAAACGTGTATTATATTTAATTCCCAATGCCATAGGTCATTATCTTCACATTCATTAACAAGATTTTCAAGGTATTTATATTGTTGCAAAAGGCAAAACTCAAGAAAGTAATTCGGTTTTTCCTAATCCGAATGATATAATTTTGACAATAAAGGTTGTCGGAGCGTTAAAATATTAATAAAAGCTAATGAGATGAAGAACGGAAGGACGAAACGAGAAGAATAGAGGAAAGTAACGGCACTTCGTAAAATATTTGCAGTTATGAAGCTCATCCCTTGCTTTAATAATTTCCATCCATCACGACGCTACTTATCTTAGATAACTGGTAGGTATTAACCTTTGCATTTCAAATTTCTAACCTTAACATGCTGAGTAATATCTTAACAGGGATTATTAAGTAAGGAAATCCTTTAGATTTAGAGTATTTTAAAGCTGTTGTCTAGTGAATTTATTACGTTCTTTGCAATGCAAGAATTATGTAGACTGAATGTCAACCGCGTCCATACCATTTGTCAGGAAGTCGAGATCGTTGTCATATACATGTGTTAAGACAATAACATTTTATGAAAGCATAATAATATCGTAAAATTGTATTATTATGGGTAATAAAATTTAAAAGACAAGCATGATATGGGTCATTTGTTTTCTTCATAGTACTCTTTCGAAGTTGCTTGCGGAGAATGGTTAAAACGTGTGTAGGAATAATCTCAGATAAGTTTAACGTTTCGTGTAAGCTTTATCTTTTCATATTGGCAGTGTTAGGTCAACTATTTAGAATATAATATATTGTTTAGAACCAGTTGAACGTTTATACTTACCAAATTGCCACCACTAATTCTGAAAATGTGGAACGCCAAATTGATACTTCAACTTGTTGTTTTTGAAATAAGTTAACATATCTTGTTTTTGTCGAACTTTTTAATTTTCTTCTTCTACCTAGAAAATCCATGCAAAGTTTTCTTTCATAGTGTTATTTTTAATTTATGGAACAGCATGTTAGTATTGGCAAACGCTGGATGATTTGAAGATGAATGATTCAGATATACCGATGGCCTTAAGAAGTCCGGGGAGGCATAGTGGGTCGCATATGGTGGAAAGCATTGGAGAAGGCTCCCCGTTGAAGGAGACAGATGTAGGCTGGATGACGATGACAGTGAATTGAGCCAGGTGCAATCATCTCTAGATATTTTGATCATTAGGAAATACATAAAGATAAAATTAACAGTTCACCAGCTTGCCTGTCAAAGACAACGGAATTGAAATGAGAAAAGAATCCGATAATGATTAAATAGATGCTTTTTTGATTCCTCTTGGATGGATTGCGTCTCATAATATCGGTAATATTAATAGAAACTATGAGGATTCCTTATTAGTTTACTACGGAACCCTAAAAAGGACAGTTGTTTTGCAATTTTTTTTTTGTTTCAACCTTCGGTTTTAACATTGGTTACCACAAATCAAAATTATTGTTTTCTTGTAAAAGATTATTTGAGTTTGTTTTGCGATATACATCCAAAGTGTCCAACTGGGAGAAGCATATGGAGATCTCATGCGAATAAACCCTGAGCTTTTGTTGGACGTGTGTAATTTTGCGTTTTAAACATAACTAATTGTTTCTAACATAACGTTTCAGTCATTATATTCAATGTATCACTGAGTCAACCTAGTTGGATGGAATTAGGAAATTATACAATCTGAAATATTTACTTTTTTGCATTTTTTATGAATTATTCTTCAATACAAGGCGTCGTGTTTTTTAACAGAGTATTATATCTAATAACTATCTATAAATTATCTTGTTAAATACTTTTTATGATGCTCAACCTATTTCTGAAATTATAAAATGGAATTGAGTGTAACGCTACTCACATGCTACGCTAAATTATATTTAGTCTTTCATTACTACAAATCTTTGATAAATTTAAAATTAACTATATGCACTATGCAAATGACATCTAATTAATACACTTATTCTGGATTTTATAATAATAATCTTATAATCAGACATGGTTTGTTATATAGAATGCTAACTGTAATCCCAATTTGAAGTGACCCAATTTGACAATGTGGTACGTGCAACGACTTCTTCTTACTTTTATCCCGCCTTTCGTGGGACCGGTACTGCTTGTAAGTCTCTTTCGCTATAATAATGTCCTATCATTCATCACTGTTTCTACCCATATCATCCTTCACACATTCAATCTACCTTTTCATTGGTTATCCCCCTATTTCCATGTCCGGGAACTTTCACAACAAATACTATTCTTACTTAGTATCACAAAAAATAAATATAAATAAATAACATTTGTTTATCACATCTCATTAAAGCGCAAATTATCGCTGATAGCAGATAAAAGGATAGCAAAAAAATTGTTTAGGTATCTGAAATCTGAATCAATGTCTTGCTAACCCTGCCCGTTTCTAACTTTCAATACTCCGTAACCTTAAGGTTTCCTTGAAAAGATTTTAGCAATAAGGCCGCTTTGTTGCTAATTCACTAGTATGTTATATGTTATATTCTGTTGTAACTATGTGAATTGCAAATAAAGCATATTCTACGACATTGTTCTAAGATAAACATTATTATTATTAATATTGCGAAAAAGAGGATTTCAATTTAAACAGCTTATCTACAATGCGACACAATGTCACACTTGTATAAAACGATCTTTCCCTCTGGTCATTATTGCTGAAAGCGTGGAACCCGAGGTGCAATTGTTTGCATTAATTATTTCTTCTGTTCTCATGCCAAAATCCATTTGTGATAATGATACACAGAGTGCTTATCACAACAACTTCACAGGTGTTACACGAGCAATTACGGTTGACGTTAAACTTGAAATCGTTATTTACGGAAAATAACATTATTAATTTGTTAGGAAAAGTTATTGATGACCCTATTGATGAGTAGCATAAAACCATTTTAAATTTATGGCTGTCATTAGGAAAAAAGTGTTTCTGCAACTGGCGTAGGCGTAACAATAAATTCTAAATGTTTTATAACAAAATGGCCCCATAAAATTGCAAAAATATATCTCCCAGCACAGATTTGTAAACTATTCTAATTTGTGCGTAACTTTATCGTGAATTAAACATATCCTCTCTCAGATAGTCCCTTTCATTCTTATGCACCCACGTCTCTTTAGGAATAAAATAAAATATTCATACATTTTCATTCAAATATCGCGCTTACTTGACTGAGGCCAAAGAAAAGTTACTCAACTTGATTTATGCGCCCTATAATGTAAGCAGAACTATTGTTTCACGACCCTAATAATGAGAATTAATTACAATAGTTGCGTATGTCAATAAATGGAACATACCTAATAGCCTACAGACGCTACAAACTAAGCAAATATAATAATGTTATCAAGATTATAACGTTAATGCATGCTACGTTATTATAAAAACTATTTTACTGAACAAATTTAATTAAAAGTCTATTTTATTAGCATTTTCTCGTTTGTTCATGCATTTTATGCATTAATTAGCCGTAATTGTTCTTTTTCTTTTCGTTATTATTGTGCTTCCAAGCTATAAATAATACTTTGTGAATCTTTTCTACCAAAGTCTTCAATGTTCGCGTGCCACTTTTATCCACTTAGTTTCGGTGTCAAAATCCCGATACGGGAAATCAAGTTTCTATTCGGCAAATTTAATATAGTCTGTTTTTTCGATTAAGAGACACGTCACTGTACATTTTTATACTTTTACCGTGACTAGACTGCACGACTTGAATGAAAGAAAAAAATTAATAATATCTGAAAATATGTAGTATCATTGTCATTTTCCTGTGTCGTGTTGTGTAATTGAAAAACTACCATTATTATGTACTCGGAAATTTTGTAAATTATTTGTTTAATTTCAATATAACAAAAATGTAAAAGCCGTTAGAGCCTTGTATACCAAATTAAGGGTTTATTCAGAGTAGCTACGTTTAGTTGCGGCGATCGGCGTGTTTGTTGCTCATAACAGCTATAAATGCATTGAAAAACAAGATCGTAGAATCGCTAAACGCTGATCGCCGCGACTAAAAGTAGCTAGTGTGTATATGCCCTTACTCCGATTTATGCTGTGAAAATGATTGATTGATTAATTTCTTTTTTGTAATTAGACCCGATTTCTATGAGTTGCTTGATATAAATTGATCGACTTTCCGAAGAAATCAACAAAACTATCTAAACTTAGCCGCCCTCTCTGAGTATAAAGTTCAGGTGCTCATCCTTGTTGTTAGTTCTGGGTAAGTAAGTTCGAGTATCACGTAATTCTCTCGGAAATCACTCTAAAACTGAGATTGATGGATGACCCACTACGTCGTCATTCATTTCCTGCTTTAATTTAATATTAAGCAAATCAGATGTGCAATAGTTATTGTGCTGTTTGATAGTTTTCGAATTAATTTTTAGTTTTTATTCCATACTTGCACGTACTTTTTTTCGCATTCTATTAGAATTTCTCAACAGGTGCCTATGTAAGTATCTATGATATTGGAAAGGTTATACTGGGTAAGGGTAAGAAATATCTACGTATTTACTTTACCATCCAAATAAAAGGATTTTATAAAGTGTATTGCGTTTTGCTAAAAAAATATTTTTAGTCAAATGGAATCCATTAAATTTAAGATCCTCGTTTGGCTTGGCAATCTAGATATTGTCAATGTTGCTTCCACACTGAAGCTACTTAACATGATTGATTGCATTTACTTTTGGTGTTGAATGTGGCTGCTTATCTTAAATGGATGGTTCAAGTATCAAAAAAAGAAGAGCATCTCTGCATATCATAGTTAAATAAATATTTTGCATAATAATGTAAACCAAGCAAACCACAAAGTGGTTTCAACAGAGATTATCTTTCAAATTATAGTCGATATTAGCTTTTTTATACTTATTTTAAAGCATTTTAAGTTTGTTTACTCTTACAGCTTCATGGTAATGAAACTTGCTACTTGCTCAAAGCAACGGTCCTTGATAATCATCCTCGATATCCGAATTTTGTCTAAACGAAAGAAATCTTTTATTAAAAGAATAGTTCATTAGAAGTAGGAAAACGAAGAAAAAAGGTTAAGTAAATCAGACAGTAATGTTACGGGTAAAAAAGATTGGACTGGATAGTTTTGGATCGCCCGACAGTTCTAATTAAAAATGCCTCTTTTCGATAAAACTACATAAATGTACTGTTGGCCTATATTCAATTGGGATATATAGGTACAGAAGGCATGACGGCATCGATAAAGTTCGATAGGTAATATGTACTGTACCTTCCCAACGAGCAAACAAACAGGGCAATACAATGAGGTCGACTGAAATGAATATAGGTTTATTGTGCGTTTAAAATTGTATCGGATGGTTAAGACTTCGTAAATAATAAACTATACTGAAAACTGGTTAAGAGCTCGAGTAACCGGAGAATAGATATTTTGTTGCAGTGTAAATATAATATTTTAAATAACGCTCATTTTGCTGAACACAATATAGTAATAGCATAGTTGTTCTACTTCTTGGTTCCAAAACTGTCAACGAATACCTCTGATCTATTTCAGTTAGCCATAAATCATAAAAGTTTACTATCAAAAAATAGAACTACATTTTTGGATATAATTACTACAAAGCGATTAATTCTTTGTCCTTCAATAGATGAGATAACTATTTTATAACGAGCATTTTATTTAAAAAAGGCATTGAAAAAAGTTTGAAAAACGTGAGAGCACACGACAACTACGACAAGATAGAGTCGAAACGAAGTTTTACAACTACTGCACCAAAACGATTTGTTCAAATTAAAAGTTTTAATATAATCTAGTTTCTATTTTAGTGTCTGTATTTAAGAAGTTTCAGCACCGAAGGAAACTAGGCGTAGGTACTCTAAAAACTCGATTGATCGATTTAACTCTCGTGAAAATTATATTTTAATAAAGAATTAGAGATTAAAGTATATCGGCCGGCATAGTACGTCTAGTTGTTAAATATTTTTAGTTTCCCTCTTCTATGTTTCCTAATACCCTAAGGTAGGTTAGGTAGGTACAATGAAAGTTTTACATTATATTTATTTTGTAAACAAGAGCAACTAATCATTTTACTAAGGTATTTTTCACATAAACGTGTTGCTTTATTTGGGTTAAAAAAGTATTAAAGTAAATTATTATATTTACTCCTACTTTAATTATTATACCTTTTTTCATATTAATAAATTGACGATTTTTATGCAATTGTCGGTGTCATTGAAAGGACAGGATAGCGTTTGTATAAGTGACAAATAATAACAATATTAAAATTAAGAAAAATAGCAAAGTATTTGTTTCAGTGCCGTGAAGAGGGCGGAAAGGGACAAGAGCTGTCATAAGTGTTGAGTCGCTGCACAATAGTCTATTTTCGACGTAGCGGCGTCGCCCGTGAGTAGTTGACGCCGTAGTTGACCTCAAAACCAAACTACTTTGACACGAAACAAATCGTATCTGTTATTGTCATCAAGCATTTGCTTTATGCTATAAAGACAGATGTCGTGTCATTTTGGCTATGATTGACTCAGTGAGATGATAATCAAACGTTAGGATCGGGTACTAATTCATCATTGTGCTGCTACTTCGTACTATTTATTAAGAAATTTACGTAATACCATTAAACGTGTGCCTTTGATACGTGTGCTAAAGTGCTTTTTACTACCAAATTAAGTTTTTAGACATATTTACATCTGCATTATTTAAGTAATACAAACCCACTGCGTCCATGTATGAAAAATATTTCATCTCCTAATTCCATAACCGCTACTCGCCATCCAACTAATTTGACTTATTTGGTGATAACCGTGTTTACGAAATCTAAGGATTAAATAGTTTTGGTACAAATGAATTTTAAAATTGCAAAAAACATGCAAAAAGAACACTTTTTGCAACTTTTAAACTCTGTACAGGTTATATTTTTGGCCACATTATTTATGACAATAACATCAGTAAAGGTGATAATTTTGTAGAAATATTTTTTGAATTATGAGTCGATCACTGTGGAATGTGTAGGTAATGCCAATTACGTGTTGGAATTTACTTGAAATTATCCGATTTTGCGCGAGCACGCGGGTTGGCGCGTGTGTGCCGTAACAACGTGGCACCGTGCGTTTCGCACCGTCTGTAAGACTAAATGTGATTTGAGTCGGCGTCGCCTGCGAGATGTACTGCCCTCCGCGGGCCGACCGCCCGCGCTGCCGCCCGCTGCCGGCGCACCGCCAGTACCACCCGACTCCCCCCCCCCCCCCGCCCCTTATCCATAGCCGATCCCGTCCATCGACATACCTTTGCTATATCATATGTGGGTGCCTGAAACTCTTACGGTAATAGTTTTCGAGTTCTGACAAACATAACACGTGCACGTATAAATAGTTAAAGAAAAACTGTGTAAAAATATCATTATTCCATGCCATTTCTTAAATTGGGAAATCAAGTCGTAATATAAATAAATCATAAACTATATAAACAATGTTTATATGCTACCACCATTTTAAGACGGGACAGATTAAAAACAGTCATCGCAAAAGGAAATTACTTAAACATTTTTGGCGCGCGAGGTCCATGGAGGCCCCGAGATTGGAAAGGTTTATTTAATATCTACATTTACCGATTGTTTTACCATAATATAACACATAGAAACATTAGAATTCTATTATAAATTAAGTTATTTATTTGTACTAATTCGAAATTACGTTGTCAATGAAAACTGTCATCGGCTCTCAGAATTTTATGAATATTTTTTGAAAATTATGCAACACAGTATGCGCATTTATAATTCGATGTCCCTCATGTCCCTGATTTTTCATTTGGTAGCGGTTTGTGCTACCAGTCGTTCCATTTCTGGCTGAAGTTTTTTGACTATCCATTTTTCAATGTGGCGTCAAAAGTGGGGCTAACTAGGCATAAACTATTGTTTGATCTTTAGAGAATCGGATTAGTACAGTCAGCAAACGAAAGAGCTCCTCCCCCCTCCCCCCTGTCTGTAACTAATACCTAAGGGTTAATAACTAGATAGCACAATATAATGTCATCGGTGGACGATGCGACGTTAAAACAAATTATAGCATGCAGTTAACACAGTATGTTTTAAATTGATTACGAAGCCATTTCTCCTGAGGCGAATGACAATATCTACTTTGTAAAATCTTCTTAAACGTAAAACTAAACAAAAATAAAACCGGACAAGTGCGAGTCGGACTCTCCAACCGAGGGTTCTGTACGTAGAAATCATTTTTTTATACCACTAAGGTGGCAAACAAGCTTACGGCCCGCCTGATGGTAAGTAGTCACCGTAGCATAAGGACTCTTGCAACATCGGGAGAATCACTCGCGCATTGCCGACCCTGTAAAAATCTTTTAATGCCCCTTTTGAAGAACTGTTTTGAGAAAGTGATCTGTAAGGTTTTGTTTTTCCTTTTGTGGTACGGAACCCTAAAAAATTGGAAACTTTACACACAAGATCACATCACATCAATTACATAAGGAAAAATATCAAACTTTATATGCATTAGATTAGTATATTTGTTAATACCTGAAACCTGAATGATTGAACCCAAATGATTTGTAAAAGGGAAACCCTGACTGCCTCAAGCAATCCCAGTTTACAAGCCGGTGGTGTAGCCAGCCATTGCCTACGGATTTATTCACTACAAAAACGGGACCAAAGAAATTATTCAATACAGGTAAATACAAAATACAAGAACAAAAAAAAATATTTTTTTACCACAGTTTTGTTTTTAACTTTCTTTATTGGAAACTTGGAATGCAGTGCATAGACGGAATTTCGCTATATATTTCATATCATAAGCCGTCACCTTATTGCATGAAACGATCCGCAGTATTTCGTAGAGCTGCTACGCATTACGTAGCAATCATATCCATACTTTATACTTTAATATTATAAATGCGAAAATATGTTTGTCCTTCTTTCACGTCGAAAGTAACGAACAGATTGACATGATTTTTTTAGGATAGGTTAAAGTCTGAAAAGTGACATAAGCTACATTTTATCCAATGAAAACATGTTATTTTAGTAATTGGCGTAATGGTTACCACGCCAGACCGCCACCCAGGAGGTCCCGGGTTCGACCCCCGGTCGGGTCATGATGAAAAACAAACTTTTTCTGATTGGCCTCGGGTCTTGGATGTTTATCTATGTATGTATTTGTTATAAAATATAATATCGTTGAGTTATTATCCCATAACACAAGTTTTGAACTTACTTTGGGGCTAGCTCAATCTGTATGAATTGTCCTGTATATTTATTTATTTTATTATTTATTCCCACGGAAAAAAATAAAGGTCTGATCCTCTGGACCACAAGGGTGAGGCCACGGGTAACAGCTATTTATCTATACATATACATAACAATGCTTTGACCTGAATGACTGACTGAATGACAGATCAACGCACAGCCAAACCTGAAACTTGGACGATGTGTTCTTTATATGACGTAGACATCCGATAAATTAAAAAAAACTCACGGGAAACATGCAAAATTAATGTGTCATTAACTTTAAAAACTTTTTGTGGAACTGACATGTTGATTGAAAAAAAATCTGAGCATTTCGTAGCATGTACTACGAAGTGCTACGAAATTATATGCACTGCTACGAAATTCAAGAGGATAATATTTCGTCACACTTCGTAGAACCTCGAATACTCCTGGCACACGTAATTATTTTTCGCAAACACTCTGTGTACTCATAATTACTGCTATGTATAGCAATGAAACCTTTCGTAACCTCTGAAGGCTCTCTAACAAACCGCAAAACCTATTTGTTTTGCTCTCGTTAATAAAACGATGCAAATAAATAGTCGATTAAATTAATTGCTTGATTTCTACAAGAATTAATTTTGTTTAATAGACTTAATTAGTAATAGTTTTACAATTTCAAATTAATTTCAACATTAACATTTTTGTTTTAAATGTTTACATGAATAACGAATAATCACTGTGCAGGCTGGTATTATCGGAGGAGTGAGCTACTTGAACTACGTATCTTCCATTGAAAGTTTGACGACCTCCATGACTTAATGGTTACCATGCCGGACCGCCACCCAGGAGTCCGGGTTCGAATCGCGGTCATGATGAAGCACGAAATTTTTCTGATTGGCCTAGGTCTTGAATGTTTATCTATATATGTATTTGTTGAAAAATATATATCGTTGAGTTAGTATTCCATAACACAAGTCTCGAACTCACTTTGGGGCTAGCTCAATCTGTGTGATTTGTCTCTATATAGATTTTTATTTTATTTTAAAGTTGATGGAGCTGTGTGATTTAATGAGAAAGTGCTACGGAACCACTACAAAACGTTACAGATGCTACGAAACGACTAGACTTATGAAGTTTTCTTTCCACTTGAAAGAAGAAGACAATATAAAGTTTAAGTTAAGTACAACGACATTTTTATTCATTTTGTTTTAATATTTAGATGATGTCCTAAGTATCTATCATTCTCTTGTTTAGTATTTATTTTCTTGTCGTGCTAGCCCTGCCCACTCCATACAGAAATTCGTTACCTTAAGGTTGCCTTGAAAAGATTGCTTTTTAGCAATAAGGCCGCCTTGTTGCCTTTACACTAATTTTTAAGATTTTTTTTTTGCACTTTTTCCTGTGTGTAATGCAAATAAAGAGTATTCTATATATCTATCTATAAACACACTTAAAAAATTATATATAGGGATAAATCCATTGGTTAAATCACACAGATTGAGCTTGCCCCAAAGTAAGTATAAGACTTGGATTATTGGGATACTAACTCAACGATACTATATTTTATAACAAATACATATATAGATAAACATCCAAGATCCATTGCAATTAGAAAAAGCACTTCAGTAGTTTGACTTTTGCACTATATTACTTGTATCAGGATTTGGGCCATGCATATGACGTTCTTAGTAGTGGATTTCATTTCACTTTGATGTCGTAACGCCAGTCGATATGCGTGGCTGTTTCCGCTTTTACCCCTGACACAAACGACACGTCTACGGCCAAAGGCTCATGCTCTACTTCATGAACGCGATATAGATCTTTGATACAGGGATACAAAGTAATTGAACCTTTTCAGTTTTTTGATGTTACCTTTTACAATTGTGATTTGATTTTTTTACGAAGGGAGAAAACGAGGTTAGATTTCTTAAGGTTCCGCGACCAGACTACAGACAGACTAGGTTGCATTTGAAAGAAAAATTGGAAGAAAGAAGTAATGTATTTGCCAGTGCAAGTGCTTCACTCTAAATAATTGTAGGTAATACAGGTTTTGCCAAACAATATAGAAAAGATAATAAATAGCGACGTGCCTGTACACTTGGTGAATAAATGATCAGTGTGCGCGCACCCAATTGCGTCGGACAGAGTTCAGGTGACTTTGTTTGATTTCAAAAGTCAATTTCATTAATAAATTAACCTTCTCTCAAGCTGTACTCCCATGCAATATTCGACAATACTTAATGTTTACAAAATATAATATAACGACGGTACTTGTGTAACTTCGTTCACATGTATTCCGCTATCTCATAGAAAATGCGAAAAATCCCATTTTGTTCCTTGCCTTCATCATAATAACAATTTCTATGAAAAAATGTTTTATCTTATGTTATGACTACTCAGTCAGGACTATTGTTTTCATATAAAAAGAGGTTGAAAGGAGCTGGCAATTTTTACATACAAAAAAAAACTCAGAGTAGAAAAAAACTTCTTCAGTGCTGTTGCCTCAAAACGAACACAAAAAGTTTTTGTCAAAGAGTCGAGGCTGGGTATTTTTTTGGCCATCGTCTTTGATTCTTACATTTTATTTTATTTTATTTCAATCTTTGGTCACGCCTGATGGTAAGTAGTCACCGTAGCCTATGGACTCTTGCAACATCGGGAGAATCACTCGCGCATTGCCGACCCTGTAAAAATCTTTTAATGCCCCTTTTGAAGAACTGATTTGTTGACTGATTGAGACTGAGAAAGTGATCTGTAAGGGTTTGTTTTTCCTTTTGAGGTACGGAACCCTAAAAAATTGGAAACTTTACACACAAGATCACATCACATCAATTACATAAGGAAAAATATCAAACTTTATATGCATTTGATTAGTATATTTGTTAATACCTGAAACCTGAATGATTGAACCCAAATGATTTGTAAAAGGGAAACCCTGACTGCCTCAAGCAATCACAGTTTACAAGCCGGTGGTGTAGCCATTGCCTACGGATTTATTCACTACAAAAACGGGACCAAAGAAATTATTCAATACAGGTAAATACAAAAAACAAGAACAAAAAAAAATATTTTCTACCACAGTTTTGTTTTTAACTTTCTTTATTGGAAACTTGGAATGCAGTGCATAGACGGAATTTCGCTATATATTTCATATCATAAGCCGGCACCTTATTGCATGAAACGATCAGCAGTATTTCGTAGAGCTGCTACGCATTACGTAGCAATCATATCCATACTTTATAGTTTAATATTATAAATGCGAAAATATGTTTGTTTATTATGTTTGTCCTTCTTTCACGTGTTTTGACATGATTTTTTTAGAATAGGTTAAAGTCTGAAAAGTGACATAAGCTACTTTTTATCCAATGAAAACATGTTATTTTAGTAATTGGCGTAATGGTTACCACCCAGGAGGTCCCGGGTTCGTTCCCCGGTCGGGTCGTGATGAAAAACAAACTTTTTCTGATTGGCCTCGGGTCTTGGATGTTTATCTATTTATGTATTTGTTATAAAATATAATATCGTTGAGTTAGTATCCCATAACACAAGTTTTGAACTTACTTTGGGGCTAGCTTAATCTGTATGAATTGCCCTATATATTTATTTATTTTATTATTTATTCCCACGGAAAAAAAATAAAGGTCTGATCCTCTGGACCACAAGGGTGAGGCCACGGGTAACAGCTATTTATCTATACATATACATAACAATGCTTTGACCTGAATGACTGACTGACTAACAGATCAACGCACAGCCGAACCTGAAACTTGGACGATGTGTTCTTTGTATGACGTAGACATCCGATAAATTAAAAAAACTCACGGGAAACATGCAAAATTAATGTGTCATTAACATTAAAAACTTTTTGTGGCACTGACATGTTGATTGAAAATTATCTGAGCATTTCGTAGCATGTACTACGAAGTGCTACGAAATTATATGCACTGCTACGAAATTCAAGAGGATAATATTTCGTCACACTTCGTAGAACCTCGAATACTCCGCCTTCATCATAATAACAATTTCTATGAAAAAATGTTTTATCTTATGTTATGACTACTCAGTCAGGACTATTGTTTTCATATAAAAAGAGGTTGAAAGGAGCTGGCAATTTTTACATACAAAAAAAAACTCAGAGTAGAAAAAAACTTCTTCAGTGCTGTTGCCTCAAAACGAACACAAAAAGTTTTTGTCAAAGAGTCGAGGCTGGGTATTTTTTTGGCCATCGTCTTTGATTCTTACATTTTATTTTATTTTATTTCAATCTTTGGTCACATACCCCGAATAATAATATGTCCATTCCATTTCCAAAACAAAAACCAAAAAAAATTTTCAGCAATTGCGGGATTCGTTAAATATTTCCATTCGATGTAAACATAATTTATTACGTAAAATATTAAAAAACAATGCGCTATCAAGTATCCAGCCGGATTGGTTTCACAAACCACAGAATATCAGATTTTGTGCATGCGGTGTGGAAATTATTTTGGCTTTATTTTATAGTTATTTCTATACAGCAAGCTATTGAGATAAAATTACTTCCAAGTAGAATTAATAACAAGTAAGAAAGGTAATGTATAACGAAAAAACTTTTTACTTGATGAAGGTAACGTAGGTTCCGGGCATAGACATAAATCTACATGGATAACGGAAATCCCTCTACGTACGAAAATCAATGAAACGCTCATGTAGACGACGTCTTCACAGCGACTATACGCGTCTACGTAAGCACTAATAGTGTTTGCTAACAAAGAGCGTATTACTAGAAAGTACCTGATGTTTATTTATTTTTATTATTGATTAATAATTTAAGAGATGACGATCGATGGAAAAAGGTCTTAGGCCCCGACCCGCGTAGTCAATCATTATATATTATCTGTTATATTATGATAGTGTGATGATGCATTACATTAAACGGTCTTATGTATGCACGTAGAATCTCTATACGCGCGTAAGAATGATCGCACAAATCTGAAGTTTGCCTTAAACAGCGTAAAAAGTCAGAAGATTGATCTCATTTGTGATTAAATTTAAAAACGTCAGGTAATATTGCCCATCATCAGTCATTTCAACCTTTTCCACTTCCTTTCATATCTTTCTGATTAAGTTTATTTATATATATATATATATATATATATATATATATATATATATAGAAATTGCTATGCGATAAGGCCGCTATGTATATTTTAATTGTTTTTTTTGTTATTATTTGGTGCAATAAAAAGTATTATTATTTGTATTTTTTTATGGTTATCGCGGTTTAAAATTATTATTATTATATTCGTTGTATGTTTCAAGTCAATTGTAGATTTTTCTGAAATGTGTGTTTGGATGTGTTGTGTTCATAGCTACAACTGGCTTTTTTGCCCGCGACTTCGTCCGCGTGAAGTTCCGGACCCGTTCGCGTGGGAACTACATTGAATTTCGGGAAAAGCTATAGCATTAGTCACTTCCTGATAATGTAGCTTTCTACTTGTGAAAGAATTTTTGAAATCGTTCCAGTAGTTTCGGAGCCTATTCATTTCAAACAAACAATCAAATCTTTCCTCTTTATAATATTAGTATTGATAGTATAGATGATTAAATATGTGACGAATACGTAAGGTGTGTCATCAAAATATAAATTAAAAAAGGTTTACTTGGCGCTCGGTGGAAACGTCTTTTGACAATGTTTTAATTTCTTTTTTTGACCAAGACGAGAAGATAATAATGTGTCGAAAGGAACTCTGTCATTGTATGTTTTTCTCAGCCGTTGCCCAATAAATACATTTTTTTTTGTTTACAGTAGAAGCTTCTACGTAAATTTATATCTATGTTTGGGGATAACATCTTTACGGCTCTTTGCAGGTGACCTGATTCCTGTTTATATGCTCCTTGGGGTGTAAGTAGAAATATTGATGAGACATTCAATATGCTCGTATTATCTATGCTGTATTTTTCAGTCTTGTCGCCATTTGAAAAAAACAAAATATTCCTAACGTAATCAAGCCCTTATACACTCATTTTAAACTAATTATACCTAATAAATGTTTATATCATTTAATATAAATACATCCATTCCTTATTTACTACTCGTTATTAAAACATAAAAACCGGGCAAGTACGTGTCGGGCCACGCACAAAGTAGGGTTCCGTTTTTGCTTCGCTTTGCTTGCTTGCAGATGAGTACAATGCCATATTCTATGACATTTGTAAATTTTCATCAAGGAAATTATATTTTATAAGTTTGTCGGCTATTATTATTTAGATTTAGAGCCAGTTTTCATTGAAGGTTCAGCACATGGACTACTATCATTATTTTTTTCAAATTTGTAAACACAAGCCTCTTGGAGATATTCTGAAACGGATCATTGTATCTAAAAATGATCTTCCCACACCCTCAATGTTTTGAAGAAACCTATCTAACGATAACCACAATACAGAGTAAGCGGGAAAAAAATTATTTCATTTCTACTTTACAGGTAGGGGAGGCACCCCAAAAAAAAACTTTTTTAAAATTTTGTTCCAGCACTTTGTTAGCATTGATAATTTGTGTATACATACATACCAAATTACAGCTTTCTAGCATCAAGCGTCTAGGCGGCGCCGGTGCTAGAGCGAGGGCGGACAGACGGACATGGCGAAACTATAAGCGTTTAGAGGGTTCCTCGTAGTTTACTACGGAATCCTAAAAAATAAGAATGAAAACAAAATAAATACAAAAACAGTGATGAAAATTGCTAAACAATGCCATTACGAACAAATTCCTTTTGTTTCATTACGAAAATTAAAATTTATTGAATTTATGCATAAAAATGATTAATTTTGGTCATATTTTTAAGAGGTATACCGGTCCATACCTAACCAGCCTCTCATCGAATATCAGCATTAAGCAGCAATACGTTTCGTTCAGTGAATACGAGTAAGAGATCTGGAAGACCCTCCCTCCCTACAACGCGTTAGTGGCGTCTTTGGTGATATTGATGTTCATAGGCAGTAGGTAGGTAGGTAGGATGCTTGCATGTTGTAAGACCGTTATACATATATACTGGAAAGTTGATTAAGTTGTTTTTTTAATGAGGAAATATATACGTATTTTAATCAACAATATCATCTTGTTTTAATCAAATTAATCCAGTGAGAGATTCGACTCTTAGACTTTGAGATAAAACATTTAGCGCCTCGACCACAAATTAAAACGACAACAGCTTAAACGAAACTTAATTATTTGAGTTAATTAAATATGGCTGCATGCGCAATAGTGAGAATGCTGCGGATGCACCCCTGTGGTTCTAGCATATGATTTGTTTTTAATTTAATATATATTATTATTATTTTTAGTCTCACTTTATGTTGTCCCACGCAGCCCGTTTAAAATTTCTTGGTCCATATCTTTTGAGGTTGTCAGGAAGAAATCGCTTAGCGATAGGACCGCCTATTGTAGGTGCTTACTGTTTAGTTTGTAAGTTTCATGTATGCAATGTGTTTTGGATTGTATTGTACGAAACCAAACATACGCCATTGCAATAGTGAGTTTGTTTGTTTGTTATTCCTTCACGGCTTGACTAAGCAGCCCATCATTATGAAAATTTGCATACATATTGTTAGGGGTACAGAGCCCAACATAAGCTACTTTTATCCCGTGAAAGTATATCGTCCAATGGGAAAATAATTTTTCTACTATAGAGGGCGCTGTATCGGCCAACAGATGGCGCCACAAGTCGCGCTATGGGTTGTTTTGTTGTTAAACAAGATCTATGTCATAAAATTATCGCGAGCAAAGCCGCGGGGAAAAGCTAGTATATAATAACTACGAAATCAATACACAACCTGAAGCTTCTTAGGTATTATTATGTGACTACAAAATGATGGTAGTAAGGATTTAGTTAGGTAGAGCTACCTCTCTACCGAGCAATGATGGATGAATGACAGAGTATTACCCTTTTGCAGATATCAGTGTGAAGCCTAATTATATAGGGTTGCTGGGAGTACTCTGAGATTTGGCTGGAAAGCTTATATTGTCATCCTCTAACTTGCACAAACAAAGTTTTTTTCCTGTTTTTACTGGCCTATGCTGGGGCTACTCTTTAAACCAATCATGAGCGATCGTTACGTTTGTTGGATTGTTACGTTTAGGTACTCTTGAGAGACTATAGGTACCTACCTACTAAACTTTTACTAAATACTAACTTTGACTAACTAATTAATTAGTAAAGTATAAAGTTTTAAGAGAACGAATTAGAATTTGCAGTAAATTTTTATATTGAAATAAATAAATAAATATATAGGGACAAATCACACAGTTTGAGACTGCCCCAAAGTAAGTTCGAAACTTGTGTTATGGGATACTAACTCAACGAGACTATATTTTATAACAAATACATAATGATATATAGATAAACATCCAAGACCCGAGGCCAATCCGAGACCTCCTGGGTGGCGGTCCGGCGTGGTAACCATTACGCCACTGAGGTCGTCAAAATAAAATAATACAGAATTTAAATTTAATCGAGATTTCGCTGCAGAGTAAGCTAGCTAGATATAAATCCTCTAAAAAAATTCAAGGCGTATTTATGTAGTTTCATCAGTCCAAAATCAGTAGTCAGTACACAGTTTCTGAGTCAAGAGATTTCGAAGAAATATGGTAAGTAGTAAAATTTCTTAAGAGAAGGTGGATTTTGACGTCAACACAATAATGCACTTTGAATAGTTTCTGATCATAAACTTCTAAACGCCAATCACTATGCACTTTAATCAATGTTTGCTTCACATTACACTATCAAATTTCTTAAGCTTAAGTTTACGCTGGTAGCGTCAACTTAAATTGGCGACAAAATCCTCAAACAATGTTGAACTCACTTTAAAATATAACTAATTATAGGACCGCCCCGGCTTTGCACGGGTTTTGCCCTAAATCCTATTTGGGATACCTAATTGAAAAAAAATATACAATGTAGCGTAGCCTATGTTACATACCTTCCCAACGGCACAGAATAGATAATAGTACTACGTACAGAAGTTCCACTCCGCAAAATCAATTAAAGAAATAGGGACTCTC
Source organism: Endotricha flammealis (assembly GCA_905163395.2). Classification (NCBI taxonomy): domain Eukaryota; kingdom Metazoa; phylum Arthropoda; class Insecta; order Lepidoptera; family Pyralidae; genus Endotricha; species Endotricha flammealis. Next base: position 13,029,568 of record LR990852.1, on the reverse strand, counting down.
GCTACGATACAATAAGGTGCAATTCAGCTCGCACAGCGCACACAACTACAGTTATATTTGCCTCTCTTTCTATCGCTAGCGGCGCTCGTGCCGGTTGCTTGAGACGAAGATACCGGCCGGGCGGGTCAGTGGGACCCCCCTGCCAACGGTGAAAGAATTTTTGAAATCGGTCAAGTACTTTTTGAGTTTATTCTTACAAACATACATACACACACACACACACACACACCCACACTCACAAAAATACAAATCTTTCCTCTTTATAATATTAGTGTAGGTATTATAAAGAGGGATTTTTTTTTGAGTTGGTGAGGCTTTAAATTACGAAATGCTATTAAAAAGCCGTAAATTAACTTACGCAAACTGCTCTGAACCTATTAATACAAAGCAACCTAATTTTCTGTCGTGTCAAGAGCTTATTAAAATTTCTGAAGGCCAGGTAACACTCTCAGGTAGAACAACAGTTTTTTAGGGTTCCGTACCTCAAAAGGAAGACCCGAGGCCAATCAGAAAAAGTTTGTTTTTCATCATGACCCGACCGGGGATCGACCCCGGAACCTCCTGGGTGGCGGTCTGGCGTGGTAACCATTACGCCACGGAGGTCGTCAATTGACACGATAAATGTAAATAATTCCGAAATGGATCATTGTTTTAAAAAATTATCTTTCCACGCCCTCAATGTTTCGAAGAGATACCGAACAACACGGGGTGGGCGCGAAAAAAAAATTCTTTTCCACTTTACATGTACAGGCATCCCAACATGTAAAGGAGAAAATTTTTTTTTCTATTATTTACTACTACTCCTATTACTATTGTTTTATTTTCTAGGCTTAAGACTCTTGTTGCGGAAGTATCATCAGTGCCCGCGACCCCGCCACGTGAAGGCGGAGAAGGTGGCAGACAGTCAGGTTTTTAGTTGATATCCCTCATTGGCTATAGAGGTGACCCCCGTCGCTTTCCCCAAGTGGCGGGACATGCAGTAATGCGTTTTCCTGACTTAAAACAAAGGGGAGTTGGTAGATTAGTGTTCATAAACCACCTGGCAGTCACTATTACCCTATTACCAGAAATATCGAAATAGTTGCTACAGTAGCTCTCCATAGGCCTATTAGTCAATAGGTTAATATTGCAGCTTATCATTCACATAAACTAGGAAATTGTGAAAAAGTAGAATGTTTTTTGTGATGGTGTTAAATTTACTCATTCTCTAGCAAACTGGGGTTGCAATTTGTTCTCAAAATAGACAAAACGATAAACATTGCTAACAACAAAGCAAAAACACGCATATAAAATATTGCAGACACTCTTTGGGCGGAATCATGTGATGGGTGTCATGCCGCCGGACACACAATTTGCATTCGAAAGGTAACATTTTCATATTGTTTTCGCAATGCAGAACCAGGCGACCGCTGATGCAGGAAATAATTTGCATAATGAAGTTTTGCTATAAAGAACACTATAAAACTAACATTCGTTCGATATCATTGTCCGTAGGTATAACCTGGACGTAACAGACAAATAAAAAATTGTACAATATTTATGGCAATATTTATACAGAACGTCTTATTCCGAGTGAAGCAATGCTGCATTTATTTAGCCTTGGTCTTGGATGTTTATCTACATATGAATTTGTTATAAAATATAGTATCGTTAAGTTTGTATCCCATAACACAAGTTTTGAACTTACTTTGGGGCTAGCTCAATCTGTGTGATTTGTCCCTATATATTTATTTATTTACCCCTGAACATCCCCTGGCGGCAGCTACAGCAATCAAATTGACAACGTGCTTGTAAGATCACGTTGGAGAACATCGGTTACGAACGCTTACACTTTACCGGGAGCAGACTGGGAATCGGATCACCCACTACTTGAGGGTAAAATTAAAAGCTGGCAGGAAAGTTGAGACGGCAAGGCGGATCACTGTATGATTGAAAAAATCGAACAGAAGTGGAGACAGTGGTCAGAACATTAAGTCAGAACAGGACACAGCAGACAGTATTTGGAGCGAGACCAAACAGTTGATCATTGACGCAGTAAACACCTCGTGACCGTTAAAGCCGGCACCGGTTAAACGTCAACACTGGATATGAAGGGCAAACACACTGGCGCTTGACGAGGAGAAACGTGACCTCAAAGCCGCGGGTGCGACCTCACAGGCACAGAATGAACTCAGCTAAAAAATACTTCCTTACAGATATCTGTACCGAAGTAGAAGCACACGCAAACAAACATGAGACTAAAGATCTACATCAGAAAATACGATACATCACTAAAAAGTTCAAATCACAACCATGGGCTGTCGAGGACTCCAAAGGAAATATCATAACCAAACTGGAAAACATCCTGGAGGTTTGAAAATCATATTGCCAGTCACTTTTTGGATCCAGAGTCACGTGTTTTCTCTCCGACTGACCCGGATGCTGATAACCTAGAACCAGACATACATAAAGACGAAGTGAGAGCCGCGATTAACACCTTAAAGTTGGCAAAGCAGTGGCAAGTGACGCAATTCCTATAGAGACCATCAAGTATTGTGAGGAATATGGAGTGGACATGTTTCACATAATATGTAACCATATATGGAGATCTGGAATTCAGCAAACAGATTGGACTCACTCACCTTCATAAAAAGGTTTCAGTAACTACCACCTCATTGCCCAAGATTTTGCTCGCGTGAGTTATAAACGCGAGCAAAATCTTACTGCATATATTGAACCAGACATTCATCCCAAAGAAAATAGCACCAGAACATGCAGGATTTTTTAGAGGAAAGCCCTCGGAAACAAATTCTCATAGGGCAATGAGAACATTTGTATGCTCGTAACTACATGTATGTTTGTCTTGGTCTGTATGTTTTCTTTGTGTTTTTTTCAAATATGTATTTAATGTTATTCATTTAATAATTCAATATGTATTTAATTATTAAAAGTCCATTCTAGATTTGGTTAGTTGGTTGGTAGTTGTTTGGAACTCCTGTGGTCTATTCTCGTAACAAAAACAGTTTCAATCTCGTCGTAAACTCACGCGCTATCCCGCTCTATTGTATGAGTGAGACAGTGCTTGACATTGCCACGAGATTTTAACAATTCTTGGACACTCTGATGTAAATAGGTAACGTTAACGTTAGCCTTATCTACATTACTCTGGGATATCCTAAAACTAGGAACTCACTAGCGAGCCGTGACCGTCGAAAAATAAAATGGGCACGAGGTACGCAAATCTGCGGGTAGGCGGGGGGCAGATTATATAGCACTCATTTTTGTAACCGTATGTACACTGTAACCGTTATATATAAAATGCTTTGTCCTGACTGGCTGAGAATCAACGCACAGCTAAAACCGCTGGTCGCAGAGACCTGTAACTTGGAGTGTGTATTTTTGTATGCTGTAGGCATAAAAAGATTAGAAATGATTTTCCGAAATTCCCACAGGAAAGTGGTATACATGCAAACGTATTTGCGCGGGTTTTGCTAGTAATATATATAAAATTCAAAGTCCTGACTGACTTAACTATATATCAACGCACAGCCCAAACCGCTGGGTCTAGAGATTCCAAATTTGGAATGTAGGTTCCTTACGACGTCTAGGGGTGTACTAAGAAAGGATTTTTCAAAATTCCTACGGGAAAGCGAGATAAACGCAAACGAAGTTGCGAGTATTTTACTAGTAACAAATAAAATTTGAGCGGAAAAGTGGAAAATTATATGCTGAGAGCAGAAACTTAGATCTCATTTCAAATTCATAATACTCTTTTGAGGTCATATTTATAGCGTTTGTGTGAAGCTATAAAACTTTATGATTATTGCATAGAATGTGAATCTTTATAGATAGATAAAATATGTATCACAAGAGGCATAATAATATTAATAAGAGGTTGAATCTGTACAAAAAATTATATCTTAGGCACAAGTGGATAATTTAGCATGCCAAGTAATAAACTATTTTATTGTCATGTTATTTTTTGCAATAGGTACCTACCGAGTGCTTAGTACGAGTTTTTTGATCGCATTCGATCATGTTAATGTAAACAGACCGACCAAATAGAGAAGAACGCTCATGTTGTGAATATAAAGGACGCGTTATACATATCAAAATTATGTGGATTGCTTGCTCACATTTGGAAGTGAGCAACCCGACTAATTTGGAATGTAACAAGCGGCTGATAAATTCACAGTAAGAGAGTTCTTCTTCATTTGGTCGGTTTGTTTACATCGGCACGTTCGAATGTGACCAAAAAACTCGTACTTAGCACTCTGTTCAGTTCAATTCAAATATTCTATTTCAAACAAACATTAGTGATGAAGACTTAAAGATGAAAAATAAAAAGTCTAAGTGGCAAGCAATCTATGTTGGAGTAACGACAAATATTTTTGCGTTTTACCTTTGGCAAATGTAATTAATACATTTGTATTTGGGGAGGCTAATTAGTAACTAACCATCTTCCTCATACTAGGGGCAGCTTTAAGCGTTTTTCTGTTTAGAGCCAGAGAGTTACTCCATCACTAAGAGAGAGACAAGGCCTTAGAAATCTAGTCCGCATTCTGAGTAGATGAGAAAAGCAGAAAACTTCAAAGACAAGTGTCTAAAAAAAAATTGGATCCATTGAGGGATTCAAGTCGAAAAAAAGTCGCCTAGGATCCGTTGAAAGATGAAATAATAGATCCTAGTGGAAGGATATTGAGCCCTAGACTTAAATGATTACTTCAGAAATTGTAAAACAAGCTATCGAATGCAGAAAAAGTATTCACAAGGACATTATTCACGGCCCATACAAAAAATACGAAATTTTTTAAAGTGGCGGCCAAAAAGGTAAAGTTTTTATATTCTTAACATTTTTTACTATGACGGCTAAAAGCTGTACGATCCTTACTAGAGTTATTTTTGACACTTGTTAATCTGGTTTTTAAATGTTCCAGGATTGGAAATGTGCTCGTCGTCTATTATAGTTGTACCTGTTGACTACATCTACCAAAGTGTTGGGCATATTAGTATGATATTCAATAATATTCATAGGCCGAGAGCAAAGTCCCCGCACTCCGTGCCTCACCGTAAGTCATTCAGGGCCGCCGCACATGCCCACACTCGCATAGGCCGTCACGAGCCGCAGTATTTAAAACCTATGGCGCAGTACCAAACTCCACATTTGCTCTCACGTGTCGGCCGACGCAGGCACGTACTACATAGACACGTGAGAGCAATGCGGCTCGTGACGGCCAATGCGAGTGCGACAGCAGGTGTGACAGCAGCGCGTCTTGTCAAAACGACGAATAGCTCTTCTTTTATTTCGTACTAGCTGTTGTTACCCGCGGCTCCCCCCGCGTGGTCCAGGGAAAAGTCAATAATTTTTCCCATGGGAATCTCTTTATCCCGTGGGAAAAAGTAGCCTATGTCACTCTCCAGACTTTAAACTATCCCCAATAAAAACATCACAATCCGTTCATTACTTTCGAGGTGAAGGGAGGACACAACAACAAACAAACAAACACACATTATACATTTATAATATTAGTATATATATAGACCCTGCGGTTTGGGCTGAGCGTTGTTAAATCAGTCTATCAGTTAGTCAGGACTTTGAATCCTGACTGACCGACTTAACTATATATTAACGCACAGCCCAAACCGCTGGGTCTAGAGATTCTAAATTTGGAATGTAGGTTCCTTACGACGTCTAGGGATGTACTAAGAAAGGATTTTTCAAAATTCTCACGGGAATGGAACCGTACCGTACCGGGCCGTGCCGGACCGAACCGAACCGGACCGTGCCGGACCGAACCTGACCGTGCCAGACCGAACTGGACCGTGCCGGACCGGATTTTATTTCTGAAGAAAAATATGCTAATTGTTAGTAGGCCACGCGGACGACGCCGCGGGCAGAAGCTAGTTTTCTATGTAAAAATATATCTAGTCCGATTCGGTCCGGTCCGGTCCGGTCGGTCCGGTCTGCTTTATTGCATACAAACTCTCAACCTACTTTATACCATATTTTTTGAATTTTGAAAACTCCTGAAACACGTACTTAATTGATATACATTTAATTTAATGTTTTAATATTGTTTTATTTTATTATTCGTTTGTATCATAGAACCTGTACTAATTTTGCGGAGAGTCTCACACAACTTCAATCCCCTATTTTAGGGTTGGGGGATGATTTCCAAAAAAAATAAGGCCGGTTATTTTTCGTTGGTAACAATGACTCTGTGTACCGATTTTTAGCTTCCTACCTTGAAAACTGCGAGAAGTCCCATATAAAATTTCACCCCCTCTTTTAAGGGGTTGGAGGCAGATAAAAAAAAATGATGCACGATTTTTTTATTAGTCACAAATAGTCCAGTCCACTTACCAATTTTTCGCTTTCTACCTTGAAAATTGCGGAATGCTCAATACAAACTTCCACACCCCATTTTAGGGAAGTGGGGGGTTAGAAAGAGACAAAAAGTTGCCTATGTCACTCTCCATCCCTTCAACTACCTCCACTTATAAAATCACGTCAATTTGTCCCTCCGCTTTGCCGTGAAAAACGGACAAACAAACAGTCACACACACTTTCACATTTTTATTATTAGTATGGAGTATGGATTTCTGTTTTTATCGACATTTAAAAATGCATTTAAGCTTTTAATTATTAAAACAATAATACCCCAAAAAATTAAAAATATTTATAAAAATAACTATCACTCTCTATTCTCTTATTGTAAAGTCTTGCCTATTCATGAAAAAGTATATTACGTAAATTAAATACTTTAACAAGGAAATACCTACAAATACTGCACGGTCATGACAAACTCACCCGTGGGAATCATAATAATAAACTTATTGTACCTAAAGTTAAAAATGATCACGGCAAACATCTACACAGTTACATTATACCTAAACTTATAAATGAAATGCCTATAGACCTAAAACAAAGTATAACTACTAAAAACATTAAAAACAAACTAAAGAAATACTTTTTGGAAAGATAAAATAACATAATATTATATGTATGTCCATAAAATAGGTATATAGTATATGCTAATGTATGTATATATAAACAAAACATTGAAATATATTAAATATAAATAGATAAAAATTATAATAATAATAAAATAAAATAAAAAAGTGAATAACTATTAGAACACAAAATGATTTTTAAGAACACGCTGTATATGCTCAGTCCTCAACACGCACACAAGCACACTCCTCACAAGACAGGTTCCTCAGTCAGTAGCTCGCGCGCTTTACCACACTTTAAATAATTATATTAAGGCTGTACTAACAAATTTCGCTAAAATTTTGCTGTTTTTCAAGTTGTCTCTACTCCTAGCTACCATAACGAATAACCACCAAAAAAATATATGTTGTGCGTTGTGCTATAATCATTGTACTACATTTACGCTGCTCGAAATTTCCATATCCATATTCCAAAATCCAAATATAAAAAATATCAACTAAAAAAATACAATAAATGCATGAAAGTTATTTATCTTTTTAAAAATAAAATAAAATATTTATTTTATAAAGATAAATAACTTTCATGCATTTATTGTATTTTTTTAGTTGATATTTTTTTTTTTTTTTTATACCACACAGGTGGCAAACAAGCATACGGTCGGCCTGATGTATAATTGGATTGATATTTGGATATTTTCGTCATAATAATAAAAAATCGAGAGCATGCATGGTGCAGCGAAAATTTGGCACACGTCCATCCATCCGAAAGCGTGGGAGCGCACTGATTACCTTGTGTCCAGTCACCCGCTATCCAGAAATTACGTAATTGACGGAAAATTGCTTGTGACTTGGTGGAAATACACTCAAATTCAAAAACCAAGCTACAAATAAGTAAGTAGATAATATTATTGCCTATGTATTAATGTAAATTTTACACGAATCGATGCATAAATACCCAAGTTGAATCGCATTCTTTCTTTGATAACTAGGTTCCTTAAATATTTTATTACTCCATAAATATTCAGTAATTTCAAATTTCGAGCAGCATAAATGTAGTACAATGATTATAGCACAACATATATTTTTTTGGTGGTTATTCGTTATGGTAGCTAGGAGTAGAGACAACTTGAAAAACAGCAAAATTTTAGCGAATTTTGTTGGTACGGCCTTAAATACCCACATAATTATTATACTAACCTACCTACACTAACTTAATATTTTTATAAGAACAATATTGTAACGATGTACAGAAAAACCCATTAGGGTTAATGTGACATCGATGTTAGTTATGTAATAATAACGATTGTAATTTCTAATATTTTTATAAATAAATAAAAATAAGCTAAAAAAAGAACATTCGTAAAAGTCGTACAGCTTAGGTTTTAAAAAAAAAATTTAAATAATGTGTCTGCAGTCCAAGCCTAATTTCAATGTCGTAAGATTTAAAAAAAAAAGTGGCGGGAAACAGTTCTTGTTTTTCGTGCGTTTATTTATTTATTTCCTCGCAATCGGAGTGAAAAGCAGAGTTTATAACTCGTCCACAAAACCATTTTTATCCTCGACATTACCATCAGCCCTCGCCTTCGGCTCGAGCTACTAAAAGTCTCGGAACGAAGTTTTGTGCACTTGTTGTAAAATCTACTATTTATATTTTTGTATATTCAATAGCAAAATTCAGAAAAACAATATCTAGCTATGTCTCTAGTTCATGTAAGTAGAGCAAAAAGTAAAATAAGACGTATAGAAATAATAGATTCAAAATCAAGGACAGGCAAAGCCTCGTACATATCTATAATGAGGAAAAAAGAAACGTCGATATTGTATACTGTTGCCCCAATTTTTTGGGACTAGCGCGATGTCAGTGCTCATATAATGTGTCTTTATTAAGTAGTTGTTACTATTTCCTTTACTCATGAATCAATTTCCAGGTTTTGGTAATTAATAAAATCTATATAATTATACTAATCTTTATTTTCCAGCTCCGCTAGACTGCCTGGAAGAAATTGCTTTGCGATAAGACCGCCTTTTTTAGGGTTCCGTAGTTAACTACAAGGAACGTATAGTTTTGCCATGTCCGTCTGTCCGTCTGTCCGTCCGCGGTCTAGCGCCTAGACGCTTGATGCTTTTCGCACCGACCCCATGTTGTGTTGTATCGTTAGATAGGTCTCATAAAAACATTGAGGGTGTGGGAAGATCATTTTCCGATACAATGATCCGTTTGCTAATTATTTACATTTAACGTGTCAATTTTCGTTTAGCACGGTTGTCCCCCCCCCGAAAGTCTTGTGTTTAGAAATTTGAAAAAAATCATGGTAGTGGTCCATATAGTGAACCTACAAGGAAAACTATAATGGTTATGAAGGCACTATTAGTTACCGAGTAATAGCCGACGAACTTATAAAGTAGAATTTCTTAGACGAAAACGTACAAATGTTATAGAATATGGCATTGTACTCATCTGCAAGCAAGAAATGCGTAGCCAATACGGAACCCTTCATTGTGCGTGGCCCGACACGTACTTGCCCGGTTTTTTTCATTATGTATTGTTATTTCTCACTTTGTATGTTTATATTTTAATGGCAAAGAGTTTTGTATTGTATTGTAAATAGGCCTTTTACAAGCTGTTTTGGATTGTCTTCTTATAGTTTCATACAGTTCAAACGGTAGATTTTTTTAAAGAAGAGTTGGAAAGAATCTTCTTCTCAACTTCTCAACAAAGGTACTTATTTGAATTTAAATTATTATATTCTTATTTCATTTACTTATAAATTAACCCGTTGTTGTACTTATAACATTAACTTCAGACCTTTAGTTATAAGGGATTAATATTGGCGGACTTGTCAACAGATCTGTTAGTTTCGACCAATTTGATAGATAGGTCCCAATAGAGATTTTAGGTGCTGTTTTCGACAATTGGCCCCAGCCAACTCGGTCCACCGAATGCGTTATAGTTTGATATGACATTTCATACTTTAGAAATACATGGGATATGGTCAAATTTTTGAAAGACTATTTGGTCTACTCTACCTATAATCTTATACATTGTTATCAGTTTCATTCACTTTTGTAATATTGTAAAGAAAGAATGGTTTTTGTGGGAATGTGTGGATGTTTGTTTACATCTTCACACAAAAACGACTTGACAGATTATACTGGAAATGTAGTACTTACACCTGTAGTAACATAATAAGTGAGATAGTTTTTATCCCGATATCAGTGCGAAGAACGTAAAGACGTGAAAAACGAGATTTCGCGGATAAAACAATTAAATAAGTAACAACTTGTATGTTATTAAATAATTAATGGTAAAATAGAACAAAGTGAACCATTATAAAATTTTACTAGTATAACATCACTAAGATATGTAACATACATTTAAGTTAGTACAAATAACAGACATGAAGCAGCCGTTTTCAAAGTTGAAAATTATAAGAGAGCACTTATTCCCTTACGAATGTAAAGATTTAGAAAGCTGCGGTTCCGAATGCGCATGCCGGGACACGTCCCGATACGGTAGAATGCGTCAAGCATTTTACATGATGCGAATGGTGTCCGATTTAATAAAAAAAAACTAATGTAAAAATGGTGAGTGGATGTAGAATCCCCTGTAAAAATGTATCTAAGCTGTCCTTTCAATGGTCTAGGCATGAGCTGTCCTGTTTCTGGCACACCAACATTTCTGCAGCACCCTATTGTCTCTAGTTCCTAAATAGCATGGTCCTCTACGTTTTTCATTTTTACAAATTTCACGTGTGAGTCCTGAAACTCACACGTGAAAGGGAATAATGTCATTATTATTCTTAATTTTTGTTTTGAGGCATAGATCCCAATGATTGTGTACACTTACCTTTCTTCAAACCGTATGCTAGAGCGGCTTATGTCACTCCAGGCACTCATGGATCGGCCACGACCACGATGATAAGATGCGGCGGTGGCAGCAGTAGCCGTGGGCCTTCGTTCTAGCCCGACTTCAGGAGGAAAGTTGACTTTAGTAGAGCCTCGCGACGAAGGACCTTCAGCGGATTCCCCGCCTCCCGAGAGTTCCATCTCAAAGGCACCATACTCTGGCGCGTCGTCAGGGTCCCCCTCACTGCCGTCGCTGGCTGCCGAAAGTGCTTCATAGCCGTAGCCGGGGCGGACGCCGCCGCCTCCGCCGCCGGCCGCGGCGCCCCCTGCGAGCGCGCACTCCGAGGCTGCTGCCAGTCTCGGGGAGGCCTCGATTCGACTCAATGACGCCGCTTTCACCGACTGCCCTCGTGCGTTTAATGGCGAACCTCGTGATGGAAAATGATTTGAGTAACGTAATTTGCCGTGGCGAAACGTGGTGCCGCTTTATGATGTCCGTCTGTGATTGTAATGTGGCACAAAAAAGATTTCGATCACCTTCGTTACACACGAAAAAGTCCACTTCGAGGCACTGTTTACAGGACTATTAGTTTACCCGTAGTGACGAATGATACCAATATAAACGTCTTATTGTTAACTGATGATAGATTTTTAAATTTTGCCGCGATTCCTCAATGGTCAGAACAACAAACGTCCACGATGATACTGTCGCCTTCACACTAAACTTCTAATGACTTGACGTCGCGTTTCGTGGCTTTCGATCCGTGTCTGGCACTTAGTTTAATGATCCAAGTGGAGGAAACAGAAATACGTCTGGCGACGACCAAACGAAAACATGGCCTTATTACAACAGCCCCTTTTCGACTAGTGACCTTTGTGCCGCCAAGCAGTATCAGGTTTTGTTAATGGGGGGTGGCTAAACAATAAAAACGTATAGATACTACGTTTCATACATAAGGTATCGTGAAGTGAGCGAGGGACGGAGTAGTATCGGCGTGAAGTGCGCGCAAGTGGTGGCTCGCTGGGCGGGGCAGATCGATGCGGGGCAACCACGCTCCCCTATCGTAGTTCATCTTTCCGCCACCATCATGCCGCAGCGCTATTGTTTTCCTTGTCGTAAATATTTTATATGTACAAGAACAAGCACCGACCGCTATCTATACTTAACACATCGTCACAAATAATACTCTAACATTTAAAAGGATATAAATAATTAACAATCATGTCAGTATTTTTCATAATGTTCTTCAGTTTTTGTGTAGAAGATGGAAGCAGTGTTTCGTTCGATCGACCACTGGATAATTAACTTACTAGTGTAAAACAAAATTATAACATTATCCAAGCGCTTGCAGTGTCCTATAACAAGAAGTCTCCTCTTTATAATTATATCTATATATCCTCTTTAAAAATATGTAATCTGATTGAGTTGATTCTGACTTACGTTGAGTCTAGTTATAATTTGGAAAATCAACAATCAAAACTTTCTCGCGTTAAAACCGCTGAACCAATTTGGCTTAAATTTGGTATGAACATAGTTCGAGACCTGAGTCAGGACATAGGATAGTTTTTATTTTGAAAATCAACATGGGGGTGAAAAGTTAGTCCTTCTTTTACGTCGAAAGTAACAAACGGATTGACATAATTTATTTTTTGGGATAGTTTAAACTTTGGAAAGTGACATAGACAACTTTTATCCCGAAAAAAAAAAACATCTAATTCCCATGGGAAAAATTAACATTATTATCATTTGTCCTTCTTTCCGGAATTTTTTAATTTTTAGGTAAAGTTTAAGGTGTCATGTGGAGAGTGGCATAGCATACTATTAACCCAATGAAAACATCTTATTCCCATGGGGAAAAAAAAGTTTGTTGTCATTTGACTTTTCTGACATTATTTTTTAAACGGGGAAAGTTTAAGATCTGGATAGAGATAACCTACTTTTAATCGCGAAAAAATATCTAATTCCCATGGGAAAAAATAAATATTATCATTTGTCCTTCTTTCCGAAAAATTTTTTCAGGGAAGATTTAATGTCTGGAGAGTGTCATAGCCTACTTTTAATTCAATGAAAATTTATTATTCCCATGGGAAACAACCTGTTCCCATAAAGTTTATTGTGTTATACTTTTTTTCGACATTAATGGAGAGAGATTAGTTTTTGTTAATATTGTCCAAAAAATCGAAACTAGCGAAAGCGGTTAGTTTTTTTTGGATGCGTTAGTAGGAACTGGCAAAACCTTTTTGTTAAGGGTCCCTTACGGGAATCGAGTGTCGGGAAAGACATAATCTTGTATAGAAAACGATGTTCCACAACCTTAAAAAAATCACATAGCTAGCCAATGAATGATACTAGTCCATGAAACATTCGAATTTAAGATAATGTTTATAGATAACTGTAAAAAAAAAATCAGAAAATCACTAAAAACGTGTAAATCGCACTTTCGTCCTGCAACAACTGTGTCAAAAGTATCAAGAATTATGAAATGAATTTTTTCAAATAATAAAGTTAAAACTATAAACTAGTGCCTGAAATCTTTATTTCTTAATCAATATATCCTTATTTTGTATAATAAAATAACAAACTTGTCCAATTTTTACGCTAAAAATCTTCATACAAATTACTATGAAGCGGCCGTGACATGATATGCCAACGCTTCGTCGCTCAGTTTCAGTCAGACGGCCCAGCGCCTCCGAAGAAGGAACACGTCGCTTTGCGTCGCATTGACAGACCGCGATGTATTGACAGATCGTGTTGTATTTACACAATATTAGTGCACAGTGGTATTGTATTCTGGATAGGATCAACTCGGTTACTAATAAGTATATAAATATATATTAAATTGTTTGATTTAAAAAAAATATATAAATCTCAGATATATCTATCATAATATTGTTGATGGTGAGCTCAGTGATGGAGGCTGGCGGGCCGACTCTCAGTTGTGATTGTCATCTTGGGAGACTGGTCTGCTCGTCTTATTAACATCTACATATTCGACATATTTAAGATTTGACCATAGCGCTGTTTGGATCGACATCCCTCGTTTAGTGCTTGATAATTTTTGATAGATACATTTTAATTTATAATTTCAAATGTATTTTGCTTATTTTTGATCTGAATGCAACTGATGAATAGAAGGTTCGTAAGGACCAGGCTGCCATAAGTTTTCTAGGAGTCAGATTTTTTTAAATAATCATCATGGTAAATATCTATTCTGATATATGCGAACTCATGCTCAGGGTCTTAATATATATTTGACTCCACTCGGACATAAAATAAAGCTGCTTACAAACGTTTTCAGTAGTTATTTTCGTAATTGGGAATAACAATTTCATTTTGTATTGTGCAACTAAAATAATAAAATTATCATAAGTAAGTACAAATTATACACTTAATAATCACGCTATGCCGGTATTTGACAACATGTCAAACTCAGTGACTCTAATGTTAAAAACGCTTGTTTGTATAAAAATAGTAGCATGTGATGTGAACTTGTAACGTCACAAGCTTGTATTCTGAATAGGATCAACATGGGATCAAGTCAGTTACTAAAATATTGTCAAGCATTATGTCTAATAAAATGTTTGAAATAGTTTTTTTTAAATATCAGTAATATAGTTTATATTTTTGACGTCCTTATCAAATACCGTAATAAGTATGAGAGCTTTTCGAAGTGACAGAAAAGTTAAATAATTCGTTTTCTTGATTGATGGCATAGTAGAAAAGTCAAGTGTCATCCAAATGCTAGCAAAAATTGCATGCATTGCATAGATTTCCACCACAAGTTATAGATTTTAACACTTAACTTGGAAATACTTTTAGTTTATTTTATTTTGTTTAAAGTCTCCTTGAAAAGCCCTCATTTATAATAACATGGCAGCATTTTTTATGAAAGAAAGGTGTGATCACTTATATTTAAGCATTTGTTATGTATTAATTTTGTGGGAATCTACAAGTTTAGCGAAGTCCTCGGTTTGTATATCTATTTCTGTTTCTTATATTTTTGGTTTGATCATACAAAAGGCTTGGGTTGTAATTAGTAATTATACCTTTGGTTTCCGTGCGTCTTTTTAGCTTTTGAATATCTACCTCTAATCTGAGACAAACCTTCATCACGAAACTCTCGTCATTAAAGTACGTCATTATGGTGTCAAATAGATATTGTATAATATGTATTTGCAACTGTCATGTTCACATTAAATCTTAATGGAATAAATTGAGTTTGTAATCTACTATTTTATTTTGCGATTCATGTAGAGTTTGTATTCGACTTAAATCAAATGTGCAAAAAAATCCACCGGCAGGAAAATATTCCCACCTGATTCTTACGGAAAAACGTGTCTACACGCAAAGAAAGTCGTGGGCAGCAGTTAGTAATTATTGTTATATAAAATAAGTACATTTGACAACAATTTTTATATTTACTAACAAAATCCAAAGTTACAATTTAGTTGTCGAGTCACAGTCCGTCACGACCCACTATGCATACATGCATGTGTGCGTGTGCGGGGCGCAGTTGCGATAGTGGCGCTAAAAACGTCAAATTCGAGCGACAAGACGGCGAAATGGGGCCTTAAATAAAATACAATACGATTATACCTATGTACAAAATACCAACACATTTGGACAAAGCCAATGGACTTGAAGGCGTGTCTATTCAAAAGGGCTGCGTACTCGCTGGGCTGGCTCAAGGCAAAAAGGACGAGGCACCTTGTGTCACTTTGACATTTATCACTCATTGTAAGTGCGTTCCAATAATATCTAAATAGTTACCTAGACATTTCCTAATATTAATAGCTTCAGAATGGTATACATTTCCTAGGAATTCTCTAGGTTTTATAAATTTCCGGTAACAAATAGGTACCCACATACATAATTCAAGTGCAATGCGCGCTCAGAAATGGTCGCGTTCGCAACTTGCACAGTTACGAAATAATTTGTTTTAATTAATTGCGCGGCCTAGCCGCTGCCCGATAACGTGCTGCTATGGGTTCCGAACAACTCATAGCCAACGAGTTGCTGGCATTCATAAAACATGCCATCGACACTATGGACGAGGTCAGCATCATGCAGATCTGCAAGTCCAGTTTCACTGAAGCGGAGATTTGCAGTGGCAAAGGTGCTGCTGTTCCAGACGCTCGGCAAGGCCGACCGAATGCCGTCTCGCAGGAGAGACCAAAAGGGAGAAAGAAGTCTCCTAGATATTATCACCACATTGAAGGAGACCAACCCGGACGACGTGCCTGCATTCGTGGCGAAGCAGCTGCATAAGTTGCCTCCAGTCATTTTCGATCACGTGGATGTCACCTGGCTGCTGAAGGAGATCACAACCCTAAAAGCAAGCTTGGCCGAAGTTAAGTTGAAAGTCAATAATGCACCTTCATGCTAAATTTCATTCGAATAACTTCAAAAACGGCAAAGTTTCATACTAACTTTGCACCCCCGTTTAACCCCTAAGGGATGATTTTTGAGAAAAATATTTTACTCGTGTTTCATGCCTTTAAATAAAGAACCTTCATGCTGAATTTCATTCGAATAACTAACCCCCTTGTTGGGCTACGGCACGGTTGGCGGCGCGCCCACGACTAGGCGCGCCGCGGAGGGGCTGGATCCGCTTCCCTCGCCCGCTCCGCCGCTGCCTCCTTCTGCGTCATTACTTCGCCGCAGAAGGAGGCCATCGCATCCCACGACCTCTCGCTCTCGACCATTTGTTTGACAACAGCCGGGAGCGAGAGGTCGTCGCCAACAATTGCCACGAGCGCAGCGCGTGGCGCAGCCCACGCCGGGCATTCCTCCAGTGTGTGCTGCGCCGTGTCCTCCACGCAGCCGCACTCGTGGCACTCTGGAGTTTCCTCTCTCCGAGCCACGTTGTGCAGGTACCAGCCGAAACACCCGTGGCCAAACAGCACCTGCACAACGTGGTAACTAAGCGCACCGTGGCGCCTCCCTATCCAATTTTCCAGGACCGGACAGATGGCGCCAACAGTGCGCCGCCTCGGTCTGCCGGCCCTCGCCAGTCCTTCCTCACATCTCAGCGCTCATTCCTGGATGAGGGACTCCCGGGCACCGTTTAACCCCCTAAGGGATGATTTTTGAGAAAAATATTTTACTCATGTTTCATACCTTTCAATAAAGAACCTTCATGCTGAATTTAATTCGAATAACTTCAAAAACGGCAAAAATAAATTAAATTGTAAAAGGATAAAATAGTATATTCTAATAGTTTTTATTTATTTATTAAAGATGATTAACTGCTGTTAACACACAAAGCTGTTCATATACAAAAATATAGAGACTAAAGGCAAATTGCAAATCTTCGTGTAAAATATTAGTATTATCTATTATCTCATATTGTTTGTTCAATAACTTGCATAGAGTGTGTATCACTTCTGAATACTCGATGATAACTTGTAATAAATGAATGTAAGTTAACTTTAAAAATGATAATAATAATAAATATCCTTGGAAGAGTCACACAACAATCTAATCCCATACTAAGCAAAGCAACTAAGCTTGTACTATGGTACTAGATTGCTGATAAATATACACATGAATACTTTTTTTGTGAATAAATAGGTACACAATATATATAAAAAATAACCAGACCAAGGCAAACAGACATGCTCATGCACACAAATGTTTGCCTTGTGCAGGATTCGAACTCGCGGCCCTCAAGATAAAGTGACCATTGATAGCCAGTCGACCACGGCTTGTCAAAAATGAGTAATGTATAAAAAAACACTTCACATGCCATGAGTATTCTAATACAGGAAGGACTATAACGTGACACACGTCACGACCCTAACTAAAGTAGTGCCGCCCTACTTTTACAAGGGTTCAATGTCATGCTATCATCATGACATGTGTGTTTCTCGTGGCTCTAATCTTTTAGAAGACATTGAAAACAGTAAAATACTATCACGTGCTGCTAAGTTCTAGTTTTTAGGGTTCCGTAGTAAACTACAAGGAATCCTTATAGTTTCGCCATGTCCGTCTGTCCGTCCGCGGTCTAGCGTTCACATCAGCTGTAAAATGGCTACTGGCAGTGTTGGAATGTGTTAGTCTCGATATCTCCTTGGGGATTGGGGTGGGCCCTGTATATGGTGCTTACACAGGCATAAGCGTGGTAGTGGTTTGTCCGTTCCTTTCTCGATAAGTTCCGGTTTTTCATGTTATTGACGTATTATGTCAGGATTCCATAACCCCCAGACGTTACCATTACGTTACGTTACCAATTCATTCCTAAACATTTTATGGTAAACTTACTTACCTTTAAGTATTCCAATAAGATGATTATATTCATATTTTACTTCTCATTAGAATACGAATTTGATGTTTAAGGCCTTCACAGATGTGCGAGGATGCGTAACGTGGGATGTGTTTGCTAAAATCGCCTAGAATAGCTTTACTGGTAAGCGCAGGTCCTGTAGGCGTGCAAGTTACTAAACGATGTTAATTTAGTGAGTGGTGTGGCACAGTCCGCATAGTGAGTAACGTGGCGCCCAAATGTACAGTTTTATAGCTAATTTCAGATGTGTATTGTACGGATAAGACCATCCTATTTGAAGAGTTAACGACTGTAATGTCTTATAGCTCTGGGATCTAAGTGGAATGCGATGAAGGATGTTGTCGACTCCGAATAATGGAATTTGTTGTGATGAAAATCGCCGGCAATAACAAAGTGCCATCGTAGTAACGTGCGACAAATATAGTCATGTTGTATCGCCCATGGCGTCAAGTTGATGCTATTTTGGTTCCTGTACTACAACCATTCGAAGAGTAAAAAATAGAAAATACAAGAAATACGAGAAAAACAAGAAAATGGAGAAGTTTGTGGTGTTTCTTGCAGTCATTCCTATTGTTAAAGTAAGTAAACCACGCATAAATATCTGATTATTCCGACAGGGCCCTAACCCTATCCCAGTAAATCCTAGATCCAGAAATATTTTCATAACGACAAATTGTAAAAGTCAACATCGAGTAGTCGGGTTGTCAAAATTTCCAAACAAAAATAATAAAAAGACGAACGACTTTCCATTTTATTATTTAACTAGCTGCCCGGCCCGGCTTCGCCCGGGTACTGTTTCGTTTTTTTTTCAATCTTTCTGAGAGATTTTCTTAATATTTTTTTCCGTAAGAACCTTGTACAGAGTATTAGAAAACTACAAAAAAAAATCAGCCAAATCGGTCAAGCCGTTTTCATTGTTATGTCGTGACAACGGAAAACGGGTTTCATTTTTATATAAATAGATAGATAATTGGCAGTTTAATTACTAAACTAGTAACTTTGTCGCCTGAAAGTATGGGGTAGTATGCGTCTAATCCGGTAGTTCTGATTTTTTGCACACTTGTTTATGATGTTGGCCTAATGAATAATCCAAGTTTGTGACCTCGAGCGCCGAACGGAACTTAGTCAAAAATCGAAAAAAAACGCGAAAAAATCGTTTTTCTTTTAAAATTTTTTTTTTTGTTTTTTTTTTTTTTTCGATTTAACCCTAAAGGACTAGTTTTTGAAAAAACTTTTTTTGGGACTTTTTAAAGAAGACTAAATTTGCTACAATATGATACTAAAACTGTCTCTGTAGACTCAATAGTTTCCGAGATTAAGCCTTTCAAAATTTATAATTTTTTTCGAACTTCGCAATTTTTTAAATATTTTAGACGTCACTCGAATTACGAGAAAAGTTGCAATTACCTCCGAGTGTGCTAGTATTGCTCGTGAGTAGTCACCAATGAATGCGACCCACCTGTCGCACGTTTTTAAAGGCCTCAACCCCAACATGATGACCAGAGATGTAGCCCCACAACACCTCTTGCGGATGATTTCTTGCCTGATGCTGCAGTAGTAGATATCCCAGAAGGCGACTATCTGTCCGATGTCGAAATGGAGGATGACTTGTGGGCACAAGACGTCGACGATTTATCACCATCCCCTTTTTTTTTGTTTTAAGTCAGGAAAATGCATTACTGCATGTCCCGCTGCTGGGGAAGCGACGGGGGTCTATCGGGCTCCCCCTTTATATAACCACTTGAGTATACCGACTAAAAACCTGACTGACTGCCACCTCGTCCGCTTAAATTGGCGGGGCTGCGGGAACTAAGTTACTTCCGCTGCCCCGCCGGCGGTTGTCCGAAGACCCACTTGTTGTGCAACGGCACGGTTGGCGGCGCGCACAAGGCTAGGCGCGCCGCAACACTCGGGTACAGTGATTTCCCCAAACCACCGCCCGGGAGCCCCCGTTACCTCCTTCTGCGTCATTACTTCGCCGCAAAAGGAGGCCATCGCATCCCACGACCTCTCGCTCTCGACCATCTGAACACCGTCGGGAAATCTACCGTCGATGCAGCTCTTGCCGTCCGTAAAGCAGTTGAGCATTCTGACAGTAAATATGTGATAGGCGTATTTTTAGATATCTCGGGTGCTTTTGATAATGCTTGGTGGCCAATGTTATTACCTAAACTTAAGACCAGAGGATGTTATAGTAATATTTACTCTCTTATTCTGACGTACTTTGAAAATTGTATATCTAAATTAAAACTCGGACACTATGCTGCGTCAAAGGTGCTCACATTAGGCTGCCCACAAGGCTCAGTATTGGGTCCCTACCTGTG
Organism: Endotricha flammealis; assembly: GCA_905163395.2. NCBI lineage: Eukaryota > Metazoa > Arthropoda > Insecta > Lepidoptera > Pyralidae > Endotricha > Endotricha flammealis. The sequence goes on along the minus strand of LR990852.1, from coordinate 13,009,179 downwards.
GAATATCGGCTTTGACGACTTTTTCAGCCTCCCCTTACCGGATGGATGCTCCTTGACGGGTTATGCTGATGACGGTCTTTTATTAATTAATGCTAATTCGCGGGCATCTTTAGAAAAATTAGCTGAAACGAGTCTTGACATTATCTCGGAATGGGGAAATCGTAACCGTCTCGAATTTGCACCTCATAAAACGTATCAACTTATGCTTAAGGAAAATTTAAAAGTCCCTCCGCGCTTTCGCTTTGATGGAGTTTCAGTTTAAAATAAAATCACAGTCTGCTACTTAGGTTTACTTTTAGACAAAAACTTTAATTTCATTGAACATATGAAGCAGGTAGGAGAAAAAGCCAAAAATAATTTTTATGCCTTAACTCGAATATCTGCCGCAACCTGGGGTTTAACCTTTAGAACGTTAAAAATGGTTTATACTGCGACGTACCTTTTTTTTTTTTTGTTTATAGTCAGGAAAATGCATTACTGCATTCCCCGCCGCTTGGGGAAGCGGCGGGGGTATGTCGGGCTCCCCCTCTTATGCCACTTAGGGTATACCGACTAAAAACCTGACTGACTACCACCTTATCCGCCTAGATGGGCGGGGCCATGGGAACTAAGATACTTCCGTGACCCCGCCGGCGGCTGTCCGAAGACCCTTCTTTTGGGTTCGGCACTATTAGCGGCGCGCAAAGTTGAAGTTGGCGCGCCGCTCCGCTCGGGGACTTCCGATCCGATGGGCATACTGCGACGTACCTGGGTTGTATAACATATATAGACTTCCGTAAAAGGCCGTCATCTGTATCTGTTCTTTCCCTCTGTGAGAGACAGATTAAAGAAAACCTGGCTAGAGGTCGACCATCAAGTAGCACAATTTTTAACGGGACACGGAAACTTTAAGGCCAAGTTATTTTATTTCAAGGTTGTATCTTCTCCTTTCTGTGAGTGTTTTACCGCAAATACCAGAGTAGAACAAACAGCTCATCACGTTCTGTGGGAGTGTGATCTTTGGCATGACGAACGCGTAATCATGTTGGATTCTTTACATGTCACTTCGGGCGTAGTTTATTATTCTGATCTCGTAGTAAGCAGAGAGAATTATCAGGCATTTAGAAGGTTTTGCAATACATATTATTGGAATCAAAATAGTAAACAACAGCTCATAGCATTAGGTCCCAATAGTGATGTAACAATAGACCGTGGTGCTCGGCAATCGAGCCTCACTTGATTTGCCATATCTCTAGGGTATAATGCCTTTTGCTTCAAATTGCTGTTTCTCACGTAGTTGTTAAGGAGGGAAGTCCTTTCAATACTTCCTACTCCGACTATCTTCTTTCTGATTAAATTCGTTGTGAGTTCCAAGACAGCTGTAGTTTTCTTCCCCGGGACGTCAATAAGCTTCATTGCTTATTGTCTATCTGAGGTCGCCGTTGTTGATCCTGGCTACACAGGAGACACAGTGGTGGGAATGTGTGGTGGGCTTGTCCCGTCTCGACCATCTGATTGACGACAGCCGGGAGCGAGAGGTCGTCGCCAACAGACGCCACGAGCGCGGCGCGAGGCACAGCCCACGCCGGGTAATCCTCAAGGGTGTGCTGCGCCGTGTCCTCCGCGCAGCCGCACTCGTGGCACTCCGCGCTCTCTTCTCTTTTCGCCACGTTGTGCAGGTACCAGCCAAAACACCCATGGCCGGATAGCACCTGCACAACGTGGTAGTTAAGCGCACCGTGGCTCCTCCCTATCCAATTTTTTCAAGATCGGACAGATGGCGCCAACGGTGCGCCGCCTTGGCCGCCCGGCCCACGCCGACCCCTCTTCCAACCTCATTGCCCATTCCCGGACGAGGGACTCCTGGGCATTTTCCCTCCAACGAAAGACCCGATCCGGGAATGGGTTTCCGCCGTCGCGGGATTCGGCGGTTAGCCTGTAGGCCGCCGCCAGTACCACAGCATCCAACTCCCACGGCGGACTCGCCGCTAGCACGCGCGCCGCCTCGCACGAGATGGTGCGATGGGGATATGCCATCCTAATACGTCGATCCTCAACCGGTACCTTTCAAGTAGGCAATTTTTTTTTTACATATTACAAAGGTGGCAAACAAGCATATGGTCGTCCTGATGGTAAGCCGTCACCGTAGCCTATAGACGTTTGCAATACCGGGGGTATCACTCACGCGTTACCAACCCTCCCAACCCCCCAAGTGCACTGGAGACCTTACTCACCGTAGGAACACAACATGGCCGAGACCAAAGCTATTTGGCTACGATCTTTTGTAAGGTCCTTCCCCAAACGGGCTGCTCCGATCCCTTGCTCTCTTAAATTTTCCTCTCTTAGATTTTGAATGTTACTTAATTTCCGAACAAATGAAGTTATTAACTTTTGTTGTACTTATCTTTTTTACTTCATTATTCGTAGCTTAGCTTAAACATTTTGTTATTTATCATCCCATTCCGTAAGCTAATTTGACTTTTTTGTCATAAACTACTTTGGTCAGAAGTGATCCGCTTTATGAAAATTTACGAAAAAGTCTATTCATTAAAAAAATAACTATGTAAATTACATACCATTCGAAAGGGCATGAACTAGAGCTGTTTTTTAAGACTTAAAACTGCTGTATCACCTTTAGTTATTTTTTTATAGCCGTTCAAAGTGAAACGTTAGGTACGTGCTTTTCGTCGTTTTGATATTTGAGGGCTCATTTTATTTTTTCTGGTTAATCTAACCGACACATATCAATTATATAGTAAGCTACATACAGTTATGATAAGAATAAAGAAATAAGCTGATCGATTGATCCATTTAAAAAAAAGTTATAGTACTTCAAGTTCAGGAAGGAAGAAAGTTTGGTGAAAAGTTTTAAAAAAATCATTTTAAAAAAACTATGGGCCTTGTGTCAAATTTTTTTGGCTCAGCAAGTAGCGGACCATCTCACCTTTCTGACATTATCCCATGTTCAATCCTCTACCAAACACCCTATATATAGAGCACCTGTAACAAAAGAAAAAGTTGTGATTCTGAAATAGCCCATATTTCAGAATTACAACATTTTCACGTCACACAACTCAAAATGAAGGTAATTTAGATTTGCTACAACTTCACCTTCCATTAATTTCCCCTGAGATACCTCATTATACCTGATATTTTCAAAAATTAGAAATATCCAATTTTTCTACATTTTGGGGAAAATAGTGAACATTAGGAACCCTGTATCATATGATCTATTAGACCTAGACAATTTAATTAGGCCTCAAACTGTCAGAAATTTTATACACTTTAAAAAAGTAGTAGTAACCTTTGTCATCAGAGCCTTCCAATGTCGGTTTTTTGGCACAAAACTAAAAAAAGGGAAAAAAAAGATGGTTTTTAGATTTTTGACAAAGTTCCGTTCGGCGCTCGAGATCACAAACTTGGATTATTCATTAGGCCAACATCATAAACAAGTGTGCAAAAAATCAGAACTACCGGATTTGACGCATACTGTGATGTATAAAGTTACTGGATTATACAGCTCAATTAGTGATGTGCCGTCACTAATTCTATTTCGTAAAACCATAGATTTAGTATATACTAGCGTATAGATCGGCAATGGTTTCATTAAGGCGAGACCAAAAACAAAATACACTAGTGTGCGTGTAATGTACATTTGTGGGTTTTCCTTTTTGTTTGAGATAAGTAGGTTGAGGCACTGCACAAGTAACCATATTTAATCAACACCAAAACTACACTTAAAAACTATAAATTTTGTAAAAATAAGTGAGATTTGTTTTTAACACGACACATCCCGATAGCGTGTATGGGAAGAATGGTCTCGCTTATCTATCTCGCTCTAACAAACGCGTATGCTATGATCTACCTCTTTTGCAGTGCCAATCTAACGCTAGTACATAAGGTCTTAATTTATTAATGAATTTCCTTTTAACACATGACTATTTAGGTAGGTTACATATGATCGTTTAAGTAAGGAAATAATGGTCTAGTATTCAGTAAAAAAAAGGCATTAAATTTAGAAATACTCGGTAAAATGCGCCTCTCTTGTAGCAGTCATCCGTCAGCAGAAAAAAAAGGTTTAGGGGTGCGGTGCGCAGGGCGCGTCAACGCGTCTCACATATCACAATGATTTAATATGGATGATTTTTATGTAGTAAGCAAATTTTTCTAACTACTTACAATACAATCTCATTTTTTTTTACTGAATATTAGACCATTATTTCCTTGCTTCAACGATCATATGTAACCTATATAGTCATGTGTTAAAAGGAAGTTCATTAATAAATTAAGATCTTATATAATAAATCTATGCCTAAAACAATTGATTTTATGAAGAAGTTTTTATCAATTCCACACATTGATAAGCATTATTTTCCCTCAACATTTTCGTTTTATAGAAATACACAAGTGTTTATATGTAATTGTTTTGTATTAAAATAAATCATTTTATATACCATATTCTATTTACAATGTATAATAATAAGTAAATTAAATTAATATATTTAATATCCACTTTAATAAATTGATAAATGGATCTGATATATGTATGTATAGTCGAAGATAGCCTGTTAATAATTATAGAACTTCATAGGACAGGTGTGCATATAATGTCGAATATTAATAAAACAAAATGAAAAGCCTAGTGGTAGATTTTTTTGTTTTTGGGATAGGCAAGAATCCTCCGAATTCGTTCATTGGATTCCGAGGTTAAACCGAATTGTACGCGATTAATTAACAGTGTAAATAACAGAATATTTAATAAGTATCTGAATGATCCGCCGAATTACGCGATTTTAGTAGGTGAGATTTTGGTTCCTGTTTAGGGAAGCAGCCTAAATATAATTTTCTTTATATTTATGTATATCAACCAAGTGCGAATACAAAATATCCTTACTAATATTATAAATGAGAAAGTGAGTTTGTTTGTTTATTTGTTTGTTATCCCTTCACGGCTTGACTAAGCAGCCGATCTTTATGAAAATTTGCATACATATTGTTAGGGGTACAGAGCCCAACATAGGCTAATTTTTATCCCGTGAAAGTCTGTCGTTCCAATGGGAAAATATTTTTTCTACTATAGAGGGCGCTGTATCGGCCAACAGATGGCGCCACAAGTAGCGCTATGGGTTGTTTTGTTGTCAAACGAGATCTATGTCATAAAATTAACGCGAGCGAAGCCGCGGGAAAAAGATAGTTGTACATAATTTCCCAAAAAAAAATGGGTACGAAAAACAAGATTACCATATCAAAACATTAGACTATCCGTTGGCCAACACTAAATTATTTTTTAATTCTTTCACTGTTCGTGCCATCTCAACTCTGGAATAAACTTCCTACACAGATTCGTAAGACTTCGTATTTCACTTAAAAAAAATTAAAGAGCACTATCTAAACATCTTCGGGTGTAACTTGATATTGACTTGTTTATATTTATTTGTTTTAGGTATATATTGGTATACATTTATTTATTTTATTCTATTGAATATTGTATGTTTATTTGAATATTATTTTATACTTTTTAAACTATTCGAAATTATGTAGTCACCGTTTTGGCACATTGTTGTTTTACCGCCCTTGTACAACCTGTTTTACACCCGTTCTAGGCTAGCTGGAAGAGGCTATAACTGTTTTTCAGTATTTTGTTTGTGTGTGTGTATGTGTGTGTATTATTAAAAAAAAATACCTTTCTCTCATTTTAGGGAGCCATCCCTGGAACTTTCTTTTGGAAACCCCGATTAGGCCTTGACTTGGCTATTCCAACAACAGGTAACAAAATATTATTAAGTAAAATGAAGTCACATTGTAATTAAAATGAAACAACCCCTATAAATAAACCGTTTTAGTAGGTACCGTACCTTAAAAGAAAAAAAAACAGACCGCTTGAAACTATTTGTCAATCAAGCCTAAAGAAATGCGCGGACGTATCAGTAGTAGTACTAGCAAATACTATAGAAGACTAATACGCACAGCTTCGGTAGATTTCTGGCAAGACGCGACACTAGCGCCCCTACGGCATGAGGGCGGCATGAGGTGAACGATTTCAAAACTTTTGTATGCAAAATGTTATAGCGCGGGGTAGCGGCATGAGGTGAACGGAGGTTGCCAAGTCATTGTATGAGAAACGTCAGGAGCTGTGCGTATTAGGTCTATTTTCTATAGTATTTGGTACTATAGTAAAAAATCAAACCATTGTCACCCGTCGCCTATCATTGTTACGACAAATTAAGGAGATCCCTGATGTGCTTTACAAAACAATCACTACCTTACCCTTGTTTATACCACTAAGGTGGCAAACAAGCATACGGCCCTCCTGATGGTAAGCAGTCACCGTAGCACTCGCGCGTTTCCGACCCTGTAAAAAGTGGAGCTCTAGGTACCTTACTCACCGTAGTAACACAACATGGCCGAGACCAATACTATTTGGCTACGCTCTTCTGTAAGGTAGAGGTCCTACCCCAAACGGGCTGCACCGATTTTAACGGATAATCCGCTGTGCCCTGCCTGCCCTACCTCTCTTACAAAAAAAAACCAACTAAACCGTTACTGAACTGTAAGGAGATTAGTAAGATTATTCCTTATTTTTTTTACAGAGGCTAGTGGTAATGTCAACCTACCGACTAAAGAAAATGTACATGAAGGGTTGGTCGTTTTAGTGGACGGGTACAAAGTGGGTGTGACCGTCATAGCCTTGACCGCAGGGCTGTCCAGCGCTACCCCCTACCCTCACCTCGATCCCACGCGCGCATTTTTCTACACCCAAGCTTACAGATGGGGATTAAGATATTTCAGTCTGTAAGTACTATGTAATCTATATAATCTATATATATAAAATGCTTTGTCCTGACTGACTGACTGACTGACTGACTGACTGACTGAGAATCAACGCACAGCCTAAACCGCTCATCGTAAAAATCTGAAACTTGGCAGGTGGGACCTATTATATGACGTAGGCGTCCGATAAGAAAGGATTTTTCGAAATTCGAACTCTAAGGGGGTGAAAAAGGGGGGTAAAGTTACTATGGGACAACTTGATTCCTTGGTCCAATCTACTTTAAATTTTGCATAAAAATTATTTAAGAGAATTGATGGAAGATGTGATTCTTATTTTATTGAAATTCTTGAAAAATATGTATTTTGTGGGTAATTTTCTTCGATTTGATATCAATACTCATACTCCATATTGCTTTTGCTTCAATTCCATTTCATTTTGACACATCCGTGAAGTGAAGTGTGTCATCTGTCATGTAATATTTTTATAAATTGTGAATATTCAAACAAAATGATTTCATAATGTCGTCGTACTATTTATTTGTGTTCTCGGAAAAACAGCTAAAATTCTAACTATGTATAAAGCGGACTGAATCATATTCATCGATAATAAACAGTAAGTAATTAAATATTAAATTTATAATATTTGACAGGGTTCAAGTTAAATTGGTCAATGGTTAAATGGCATATTGATATTGTCTCTTTCTCACTTATAGGAAATCTCATTACGTGGACTCGCTCTAATATTTCGTAGTGTTGTTGTAGGGATGGTTGTAGGCTGAGGTTGTAGGTATTGAAATACCCATATACTTATACTTTTTTTTACGGAAGTGGTTGGAAAAGAAGCTCAGGAATATGGATCATTTGATATTAGGTGATTACCAACGACTATGGAGCACATAGATTCTAGGGTTCCTGACCCATTGCCGACCTATAACAGGAAAAGACAGGATATATAGCGAGAAATAGTATAAGGAAGGAGTTAGATTTTTTTTATACCACAAAGGTGGCAAACAACAATTTCGGATATTTCACTCTCCGAACGAAACGCATTGCTGCTTCACATCAATATTCTGCCTAAGGGTGGTACTTCACCGGTCGGTCTAGCCTATTTCATAAACGCCCACTACAAAGATTGTAATGAGAAGTATTTCAATAGAAAAATAATCATGTATACATATGAAAATGTTTTGTCTTGACCGTAGAGACCTGAAGTTTGGGTGTGTGATGTAGGCAACCGATAAGAAAGAATTTTTTGAAATTCCCACGGGAAAGCGGGATAAACGCAAACGAAGTTGCGCGGGTTTCTCTAGTAATATATAAAATTCAAAGTCCTGACTGACTGACTGCCTTAACTATATATCAACGCACAGCCCATACCGCTGGGCCTAGAGATTCCAAATTTGGACTGTAGGTTCCTTACGACGTCTAGGGGTGTACTAAGATAGGATTTTTCAAAATTCCCACGGGAAAGCGAGATTATACGCAAACCAAGTTGCGAGGGTATATCAAGGCACAGCCCAAACCGCTAGGTCTAGAGATTCCAAATTTGACATGTAGGTTCCTTCGACGTCTAGGGATGTTTATAGAAAGGATTTTTAAAAATTCCCACGGGCAAGCGAGATATACGCAAACGAAGTTGCGAGTTGAGTTGCGGTCTATCCCAAATTTGGCATGAAGGTTCCATAAAAGGAAAGGACCGACCGGACCGGACCGGACCAACCGGACCGGATCGGGCCGGAACGGATCAGACCGGAAGGAACCGTACCGTACCTACAGGACCGGAATTTGTTTCTGAAGAAAAATATCCTAATGGTTAGGAAGCCTCGCAGGCGAAGCCGCGGGCAGAAGCTATCTATACATGTACATAAAATTCAAAGTCTTGACTGACTGACTGACGGACTTAAGTATATATCAACGCACAGCCCAAACCGCTGGGTCTAGAGATTCCAAATTTGACATGTAGGTTCCTTACGACGACGTCTAGGGATGTACTAAGAAAGGATTTTTTAAAATTTCCACAAAGCGGGATATAGACAAACGGCCGGTCCGTTTGCCTGATCGGATCGGATGGAACCGTACCATACCGAACGGATCGGACCGGATGGAACCGTATCGTACCGGGCCGTGCCGGACCGGAATTAGTTTCTGAAGAAAAATATGCTAATTGTTAGTAGGTCACGCGGGCGAAGCCGCAGGCAGAAGCTAGTATATTATAATGATAATAAAAAAACAATGACCTGCAGATGAATCTTTCCCGCCATTTTTGCACGAAATATTGTAACAAACATTTATTCACAATTATTTCATACTAATAATATTAGGGTACACAAGCGTGGTAATAACGACTAACAATATATTTGTTTGTCATCATCTAAAAATATCTAGGGTTTCTCTCTCACGCGACGTGGTACTAAACAAAATTTAATTTTCAGTATACCATTCTGGATAGGAGGTAATAGCGGTAACTACTGTGATACACATAAAGTATGGAAAAGACGTTTTTTCTACATGGACGAAATGGTTCCGAAGTGGTTAAGGAATATAGTTCCATGGGTAAAAAAAAAAGATTGGAAGCAGGAAGAGGATGACATGAGGAGGTTTAAAAAGTATTCAGAATCAGCGTTTGGTAAACACCACAAATACCCCAAGAAAATATTCGAAGGTTACCCGAGCAAAGTGTCGGAAACCGTAGAAGTTTTCGATCCCTCTTGGTCTACTATCTCGAGAGAAACGCGTGTTAATTAAGTAGTTTTGTTATATCGTTGTTTTGCCATTGTTTCAACCATAATAACAAAAGCTTCAAAACCGTAAATGTTTTCGATTTGTGGTTTATCGCGACGTCAGATGACTAAAACGTCTTGGACTAAATCTATAACTAAGATGAGACAAATACACATAATACAGTTCGGAACAAATATTAAAACTTTTTTTGTCTTCAAACTTTTTATAGCAATCTCACTGCTGGGCAAAAACTTCTATTCCTTTTACCACAAATCCATGCCGAAGTATTGTCAAAGTCCTGATGTCGCTATTGACGCCAGATAATCCCATCTCATCTTAGTTTTAGGAACGAGGAAAGTACTCATAATATAATGTGGTGAAAACAATTACAGGAAGTAAATATTTTTCGTCCAGTATAATAGTCATCATTTATGGAGAGTCGAATTATTTTACAATAAAGAATATAAAAATAATCTTCTGTGTTTTGTTAACGTGTAAGTATATACTTCAGAGAACTACTTCATTCATTTAAAACTTTATAACGGACATGATCTAGAAATACAATCGTTTTTAATCCATATAAAGCACAGGTAGTTGCTGATTCTGTTGTACATATAACTAGACTAAACTATTTTTTACAAGACTAAAAGTGTTGCTATCCTTTTCACTAATTGTAAACCTAGCTAAGACAACAACACCTTCGGTCCTGTCGAAATTAGTTTAGTCTAGGTAAATGTAAAACACAATTAGCACCAACTGTAAGTTAAAATGGCGTTCAGTTTTGCGCTGTGCTAAAAAACCCAGTACTTTTCAGTTCTGATCGTAAAGTAAAAAAAAAGGTATACTGCACAGCACGCAAACTCTCTGATCCATCGCATCACTCTCTCAATACACTCATGGTTGTCGAGCGATCTTTACGCGTGTTTACAGATGGATGGGTGAAAATAATTATCGGCTTGCCTGAAATACCGTGAGTGTGGGTGTACCTAGGTATAATCAAATAGAGTAAATATTGTTTTTTTTCTTAGACGTCCACATACCAATTTTTAGCTTTCTACCTTGAAAATTGCGTAATGCTTCATACAAACTTCCACCCCTCATTTTATGGAAGTGGGGGGTTAGAAAGAGACAAAAAGTAAAATATGTCACTTTCCATCCCTTCAACTATCTCCACTTAAAAAATCACGTCAATTCGTCCCTCCGTTTTGCTGTGAAATACGGACAAACAAACAGACACACACTTTCACATTTATAATATTAGTATGGATAGGTATTATCTATCATCATTTTATTCTCCGTGCAGCCACAGAATAAAAAATAGTGTGCAGCCTGACCCGAGTCAAATATTGCACTTGTTTCTTGTCATTTTACGTACTATATTCTTTTGTCTTTTTATCTATTCGGAATATTTTTACGAAAACTTTTATGACTGTATGTCATAGTACAAGTAAGATTACATTTCAATAATGTAATGTAAAAAAAATAAAATCGTATTTTAAGGTTCGTGTTAAATCTATAATTACTATAACATTTTGTAACTTCGTGAAATAACTATATGAAAATCCCAAAAAAGATATTTGCAGTCATCATTTTATTCTGCGGGGATGGTGATCTGTCAACGTAGTGATAGGACCTCAAACCATCTGAACAAACGGACATGCTTGGCTTGGCAGGACATAGCGAAACTATAAGTGTTCCTTATTCGTTTACTACGGAACCCTAAAAGATTATATGTACAATGTGTAACTGAAAGAGTCATTAAATATAAACAATGTAATAATATTCTATAATACCTTAACCTGGAGCGGATGCATTATTTCTTGATGCGTAGGCACTGTCGGTCGATGCTCACTTGCTTCATTTGCTGTAAATGTGCTATGGTCGATGAGTATAATTTTCAATTTTCCTGACGGCAATTAAATTGACTACACTGTTGACAATCTATGGCCGATGTTAACCCTGGCTATTCAAGAGATACTGCGCAAGGACTGGTGTCCATATTACCGGTTTATGTGGCCCTGTTTGAAAGCGCGGAAGTTTAGTGTTGCGAAACATTCACTGCTCGTTTCTCGATAAGTTCCGTCTTTCTATTAAATTGACGTAGGTATTATAGCAAGATCCCATAGCTTTCAAATGTTACTTGTTTTCTCAGTGATATTTCTTGAGTACAAATTCAAATTCAAAATATTTCTATTCAAATAGGCCTAATATAAGCTCTTTCGAATACACGTGGTAGATAGGTTGCCAATTTAATTTGACATGTTATTACTACTCCTAACTACTATATTATTTGACAACGCAGATCTTATTTCCTTTAAGTCTAATCTATCTATCTATATATATAAAATTCAAAGTCCTGCCTGCCTGACTGACTTAACTATATATCAACGCACTGCCCAAACCGCTAGGTCTAGAGATTCCAAATTTGGAATGTAGGTTCCTTACGACGTCTAGGGGTGTACAAAAGGATTTTTCAAAAAATCCCACGGGAAAGCGAGATATACGCAAACAAAGTTGCGAGGGTATATCACACACAGCCCAAACCGCTGGGTCTAGAGATTGCAAATTTGGCATAAACTGACCGGACCGGACCGGACCGGAACGTGTCGGAATTTGTTTCTGAAGAAAAATATGCTAATTGTTAGTAGGCCACGCGGGCGAAGCCGCGGGCAGAAGCTAGTATGATATAATACAGTTTAAAGTATTGTTTCTAAGATTATTTAATACACACATATCCTGGGAAATGTGTACATTTCCTATATTGTATAATGATACTATATATTATTACATATAAATACTTTTAAATTTATATAAATAAAATCGAAATACCACTTATTGATTAGTCACGAAATCTCAGAAACTATAGCACCTTCAAACATGAAATTATCCAAGTAGGTTCCTCCGAATTTTACACAACTCCATCCCTAAGGGGGTAAAACGGAGGTTGGAAGTCTCTATTTATTTATTTATTCATTTAATATACACAGTATTACAGTCTGTGAAAGTCATATACATGTATGGCAGAAACGGGAACAACGGGATTTCGCGTAAAACAATATTTATATTTTAATTATATTATATAATTAAAAAGTATTTTACTTACTAAGATACCATTTCTGCGAAGCTACCCTTGGATTTATATTTAAAAACAATGCAGTTCGTTGGTTTACATTTAGGAATAATAATATCTCTATGAAATTTCAAACAAACACGAGTGATACTCCCGGTGTTGCAAGCGTTCAAAGGCTGTGGTGACCGCTTACCATCAGGCGGGCCGCAAGCTTGCTTAGTGGTATAAAAAACAGCTTTGCGAGTTCAAGAAATATTCGAAACTAAACCGATAATCTACGAGAAATGTAACCCGATGTTGCAAATACGTTATAGTTATTACTCTGTGTTATAGTAATGTCTGGTAAGTTGTTGCGAGCGTACATACAATTTATTGCAGGCGTATGCAGCTTTAGCACGGCGTTCCAGAGGGCGCACGATGGATTTTGGAAGCCAAAAAAAGTGAAATCGTCGAGATTGTTCCAGAATCTGTTTGTTCAAGTTATTTGTAACTCACGACAAGAATTCCCGTGTGCTAATTATGTCAAAAAAATTTTCTAGACGAATTTCCAAAATGCATACCTACAATCGGCGGAAAAAGCATGGAAAATCCTTTATTACTCCTAAACGATATCAGTGATTGTAAACCTAGTAACATAGTATTAAGCTTAGTAAACGATCACATTTCAAGAGTTGATTGGCAGTTCTACTCGCGGTAGTTAATGAGAAATTTGAGGTTTTCTGTTTTATCTTTGAAGTAGCAAACGCCCTCGGTTAGTTAGTCGGTTTAAATAAATAATAAATATATAGGGACAATTCATACAGATTGAGCTAGCCCCAAAGTAAGTTCGAAACTTGTGTTATGGGATCCTAACTCAACGATATTATATTTTATAACAAATACATAAACAGATAAACATCCAAGACCCGAGGCCAATCAGAAAAAGTTCGTTTTTCATCATGACCCGACCGGGGATCGAACCCGGAACCTCCTGGGTGGCGGTCTGGCGTGGTAACCATTACGCCACGGAGGTCGGGTTAGGGGTTAAGTTGATTTTTTCAAAAAAATCAACCGGATAAAATGTGTGTACCTAATAATAAACTACTTGTGTAATTTCAAAAAATCTGGCCGCCTCTTTATGCGTGAAAGAGTGCATTCATACGTACTAACTTTCGCGTTTATAATGTAACAGCTGTTACCCGCGGCTCCGCCCGCGTGGCCAAGCGAAAATGTCAATAAGTTCGTTCCCGTGGGAATTTAAAAAAAAACAACTTTATCCTTGTCAACATCATAAAGGGAATCTCTATAAAATATTTCAGCTTTCTAGGTTGAGCGCTCCCGATAATACACGTGTAGTCTTATTATTCCGAAACCTGTGGGAATTTTAAACAATCCCGTCTTTATCCTTGTCTACTTTATAAAGGGAAGCTTAATACAAAATCTAGGCGTTCTATTTTGACCGCCCACGATAATACACGTGCAGTTCTATTTTTCTCTTTCTCATGGGAATAAAAAAAAACAGACTTTATTCTTGTCAACCTCATAAGGGAACCTCTATACAAAATTTCAGCTTTCTAGGTTGAGCGCCTGCGATAATACACTTACAGCCCTTTCCCGTGGGAATTTGGTAAAACCCCATTTTTATCCTTGTCAACATCATAAAGAGAACCTCTATACAAAATTTCAGCTTTCTAGGTTGAGTGCCTGCGATAATACACTTACAGTCCTATTACTCCCTTTCCCATGGGAATTATATAAAACCACACCTTTGTCCTTGTCAACATTAAGAACCTCTATACAAAATTTCAGTTTTCTAGGTTGAGCGCCTGCGATAATACACTTACAGTCCTATTTCTACCTTTTCCGTGGGAATTTTAACAACGTTATAAAAGGAACCCCTGTGCAAAATTTCAAGTTTCTAACCCTGCGTTGATATGTCAGTCAGTCAGTCAGTCAGCTTCTCCTTTTATTTATATAAGTAGATATTTTACCTGACAGCCCGACAATCCTATTTTGTGCTAACAAACTAACGTTTGGAGCTCTGGGATCTTGTTCTATAAAAGAAACGCAAGGTTATTGTCGATTGTGAATAATGGAATTTGTTGTGTTTATTAAATCGCCAGCAATAACAAAGTGTCATCGAATTATCATGTACTTATATAGTACAGTTCTAGCGTACATGTTATCACATTGATGTCGTTGCGGTCCTATACTATCCAACTATTTAAAGAGAATGTAAAAATTAGAAATCAAAGAAAAAACAACAAAACGTAAGAAAATGGAGAAGTTCGTGCTATTTCTTGGAGTTATTCCTATTGTTAAAGTAAGTAAACAAAGTTATCTAAACGAGCAGTTACGAGCGTTATTACGGATTATCATGCTCTCAAGATAGGGTCATAAATATGTGGCATCGAAGTAACACCAGAAATGTGACGAGTATTTCGTGCAGTGATTTACAACCTACGTCTGGACGACTTTTGAGTAGCGGCACAAAAACCTCCGTTTGAATAGTTTTTCCATGTCTCGCGCAGCTTCGTTTGGGTGTATCCCGCACTTCCATGGGAATTTTGGAACGATCGCGGCTACACGGATCCACGGCTACGATCGCGGCAAATTTTGATTGATATAGTTATAGTGTGATCGAGTTATTTGAAACGCAAACTAGAAATAATAGCAGTACTCTTGACGTAAATCTTAGAGATGAACCTTTAAAGTTAAAAACCAAAGCTAGGTTGCTTTTTCACCGGCGGCGGTCTATCATTACTTTGTTATAGTTAAAAAGAACTCTTTTACATTCTAGGCAGGGGTTCCCGGAACATTCTTTTGGAAACCTCGATTAGGCCTGGACATGTCTATTTCAACATCAGGTATGCAGCGAATAAAATATGTTGATAAAAATTGAGACTACATTACTCGGTCTCACTCCAAGGCTCAAAACACACCGAGATAGCCCAGTGGCCGGCAACAAACCGGTTAGCGTCATACGATTTTATCATATTTGTACTTCGCAAATATGATCATGTTTCCATTTTTCATATTCAACTTAAGTGGCTTCCTATCAGACTTCGCCGTAAATGGCATATTCTCGGTCTCCTATACTCCATTCTCTTTAATCCTTCCACTCCTCACTATCTAAATGAACGTTTCACATATCACAGTGCGGGTAATGACCGTTCTATGCGTAGTACCCTTGCAATTCGCCTCATGACTCCTTCACATTCCTTAAATTACTATTCTAAATCAGTCTCAGTCGAAGCTGTGCGCCTTTGGAATGCTTTGCCCGTACATATTAGGAATACACAATCTCATTGCTCTTTTAAAAATTTGGTCAAAAACTATTAACTTTCATCAATCACCTACTTCATAATCATGCTACTTTTTTTTCTGTTTTCACTTTCTTCTGCATCACTTCTCAACTTTGGTCATAATATATTTATGTATATATTTATATTGTGTTTATTTATTTATTTATGAAATCTAAATAATTGTGTTGTATGTATATAATAGGGGATCGGACAGTAATCGGAAAAATCTAAAATGTACTTAGATAAAATAAATATACTGTTTTACGATTATTTATCGAATAATAATAATTTAATATAATTCATTTAAATGTTTCTAGATGAAGAAATAAAATGTTGTTATTTACAATATTTTTAATAATTAAAATAAAATAAAATTGAATGCATGCTGAGAGATATTAAAACACACGTTAACTCCAACCAGTTTATTGACAGACTGAACGCACCGACTTACATACTAGGTACCTACATATATTTTATAATTATTTTATTCTTAACATACCTTACACCTCCACCCTTAATTGCTAACATGTTAAATATACTTATACAAACAATCATATTAAATACAATGTGCTATTTACGTGCTTCATGGACAACCATGAAACGATCCACGGGGCGACGCACTCTCTTCGTCAGCTGAGGTGGGAGCACCGACGGTACCGATACCGGTGATGAGCTTGGAGCAACTAGACTGTCTCCCACATCAGATGGCAATGCTATATTGCGTGATGGCTCGCATAAACTAAACCTATCTGCTCTCGTGTTTTCTGGTAATATGTCTTGAGAGCCTTTTTCTATACTAGGTTTCAAGCCAACATCCTCGCAGTCCTCCCCGCTCGTATCACAGACCCCTTCTATTTCTGGACATGGTACATCTGATAATCGTGGCCTAGGTCTTAATTGGTCTATGTGCCTTGTTACTACTCGACCGTCTCCCTTGTCCACGGCATAGGTACGAGGCCCTTCGCGTTCCGTGACCGTCCCCTTTACCCATTTGTCTCGCGTCGGGTACCCGCCATACTCCCTTGCCCAGACCATTTCACCTGGATTTAGGGCTCGAGGCGTGCCCGCCGCATACTCTACTTGTTTGTCCTGCGCATTACGTACCCGATCTTCAACCGCGCGCTCGGGACGCAATAGATCGAATCGGAAAAGTAATGACCGGTGTTGCAGTAGCATTGCCGGTGATTCCCCGGTAGTACTATGTATACTGTTTCTATACGCAAGTAAAAATGTTTGTAACGCAGTATCCACATCTACCTTATCCCGCAAAGCCTTTTTAATTACTTTCTTACAGAGTTTTACCGCGTTTTCTGCTGCTCCGTTTGACGCGGGGTGGTGAGAAGATCTGACGAATGCCATTATTACATAGAAACGATGCGAATTCCGCACTAGTAAAATTCCACTTTCGAGTTAAAAAATAAATGATGCTTAGAGAATAGCTCTAATGTACAACAATGAGCCAATGTGCTGGTTGATACTTTGTATCTTAGTCTGTCTCTGTGCGTTGAGAATCGAATCCACCGATAGATCTCTCACTCTTTAGCTGCGTATCTTGTCGTCAGGTTTTGGATACTATGTTTCTTCAGTCTAAAGAAGTTGAGACTGCCAGTTCCTTGCAGTTGAGAGGCGAAGTCGTTTTTATGACTGCGGAGTCTCTGCTGGTATTTTTGACTATAGGGTCCTATTTCTTGTTTCACAGTGTTTAGCCCGGTGTCCATGTAAACAATCTTGTTGCTGAAGTATTGAGGAATATTAAGCATGCTTCGGATGGTTTTGCTTTGAAATCTTTCTAGTATCTCGACATTGCTGTGGCTAGCTGAACCCCATAACTGAATTCCATATGTCCAAATTGGCTTGATGATGGTTTTATAGATTATAATTTTGCTTGTGTCGGTTAATTGTGATTTTTTCCGATTAGCCAGTACATGCTTCTAATTTTGTGATCCAGCTGCTTGCGTTTCGTCCAGATGTGCTTTTGCCAAGTGAGTCTGCGGTCTAGGTGCATTCCCAGGTACCTGGCATTGTCAGATTGTGGTACTTGCTTGCTATAAAGAGTCACTGGTGGGCAAGTTTCCTTTTTCAGTGTGTAGGTGACCTGTACCGATTTATCTGTGTTGGCTTTGATGCGCCACTTGTTCAGCCATTCCTCAATCTGGGCCAAGTGCGTTTGTAGGTTGTTTGATGCAGTCTCCGGATCATCGTGTACCGAGAGTAGAGCTGTGTCGTCATCATATGTTGCGGTGTTAGTCCTTTCTATTTTTATGTCCAGCTCTTCCTAGACCTGCGTTCGGCATTCTCAGCTTTTTATAGAGATGCATCCCCCATAAGTATCCATAAAGATTAATTTAAAACACTTTTTGAAAATTTGGCCGATCCCCTAATAAATAATAATATTCTTTTTGTAATCTATCGCTGGTTGGGGCCCATGGGGACGCACCTGCAGTTGTGGGTGTTTTGCGGATGCGTCTACATGGACTTAGCCTATAATTTTTATTTTTATTATTTTTTTAATTTATTTTATTATGTGTTATGTATTAGATCTAGTCCCTTCACACACTCTGCGCCTCCTACTTGTTCTTACTAGCTATCTCTATCCTAAGGTTGTCTGAAAGAGATTGCTTTAGCGATAAGACCGCCTGTTGTGCTTTTCTTGACACTATATACTATTTCATTGTTGTATTTACTTTGGTGCAATAAAGAATATTGTATTGTATTGTATTTTACACTTTATCTTTATTTCTATGATATATATCAGATTCTGCTTCTGCCTACTAACAATTAGCATATTTTTCTTCAGAAACAAACTCCGGTCCCTGCAAGGAACCTACATGCCAAATCCAGAATCTAGATCCAGCGTTTTAGGATGTGCGATATACCCTTGCAACTTCGTTTGCGTATAATTGAATAATCGAGTGGGAATTTAAAAATCTTTTCTTCTACATTATAAATTTGGAATCTCTAGACCCAGCGAATCAGTAAAACCCTCGCAACTTCGTTTGTGTATATCTCGCTTTCCCGTGGGAATTTTGAAAAATTTTATCTTAGTACACCCCTAGACGTCGTATCTTATGGAACCTACATTCCAAATTTGGATTTGTAGACTAAGCGGTTTGGGCTGGGCGTTGATATACAGGGTTACTTTTGGACCCCCCACCAAAAATAGACATGGTTTAAGGAAAGTAATAAAAAACATTTAGTGAAAAAAAATATTACAAAGTTTTAAAGTCCACATTTTACAGTCACTTTTTTAAATCTTACATTTCTAGGAACGTTCGGTCACCCTCGCGCCTGTCAACGACGGCGCATTGTCATTGGTTGAAAGGCTGATATCAGCTACGCATGCGCGTAGTGCTATGCTGCGAGAGGCGAAAAAGTGACCATAAATTTAATTTGTGTTTGTAAAATTTTGAAAACAATAAGTCAATAAAATAATTTATTTTTATTTCATAAATTCATTGTACTGCTGCTATAGAATCACCTAAAAATTTTGGCGGGGGGGTCCAAAAGTAACCCTGTAGGTATAGTTAAGTCAGTCAGTCAGTCAGGACTTTGAATCCTTAATAACTAATATTATATATGAGAAAGTGAGTTTGTTTGTTAGTTTGTTATTCCTTCACGGCTTGATTAAGCAGCCGATCATTATGAAAATTTGCATACATATAGTTAGGGGTACAGAGCCCAACATAGGCTACTTTTTATCCCGTGAAAGTATGTCGTTCCAATGGGAAAATAATTTTTCTACTATAGAGGACGCTGTATCGGCCAACAGATGGCGCCACAAGTCGCGCTATGGGTTACTTTGTTGTTGTTGTTGTCAAACGAGATCAAAGAGATCTATGTCATAAAATTAACGCGAGCGAAGCCGCGGGGAAAAGCTAGTTTTATAGATTATCGCTTGAGAAACTAGTAGTCGCGAGCGCGCCCGAGCAGCCGCTGCTGGCAGTATACTGCACAGGTATATCGCGCCGTAACCTCGTGCAGTCGCGGGCAGCCGCAGGCAGTCGCGGGAGGCGAGGTCTCCCAATTTGCTGGCCGCTGCCAACTTGGTGTGTTTTTAGCCGAATAGGCACTGATATACTCTTGTAATAATAAAGTAATTCCTAATTTTATATTTTTATTACAGAGGAGCCTTACGTAGTAGTGAATGGCTCGATCGTTGTAATAGATGCATTCAGAATGGGCACGAGTATTATGGCTGTGTCCGCCGCGCTGACCAGCGCTACCGCTCAGCCTAGCGTCAGCCCCATGAAAGCATATTTCTACAGTAATGCGTTTAGATGGGCATTAAGATATTTACATAGGTACACTAAAATAAGGGTCTGTGTTGACGATGCGAAAACTCTAAAATCGTCGCTTAAACAACAATACTGCGCAAGTAAAATTTACAAGTTTTCGGGAGAGACAAAATACTGTTTATATTTTATTCATCCTGAAATTTTTACAAAAATTATTTACGCAGTATTGTTGTATAAGCGACGAAATTTAGACATATACCATAGTCTCCACAACGTACAATCAACAAAGGAATGGGCTAACCCTCCCTGTATATGTATATGATTAAAAAATTCTCAATATTGCCTGAAGTAATTTACTTGAAAATGTATTTATTAATAGTATTCATAATGTACTACCTATGTAATTACAAATCAAGTAAATCCCTTTACGCAATATTGAGAAATCTTTAATCATAATATACAGAGGGGAGGGGGGGGGGGGGTTGGTGTCAGCCCTTTCCTTTGTTCACTGTACTAAGAATTTGTACAGTCAACAAAGGAACAGCTGCCGCGCGGCGACCACGCGGCGGCGGGCGGCTGCACGGCGAAAATCTTTCGCGTAGCCGCGCCGCGACGTATATGGAAACCCTTCCAGTACCGATAGCATACCCTGCTTTTAGTTATGTGAATCATTAAAAATGCTAAAACTAGCCGCTAGCGTTAAGTTCATAACATCCTACCGCTACTCTGACTAGGAGGCTCCGATACTATACAATAAACGTAAAAAATTTTGTCGTTTTATGCTCGATAGTAATTACGACAACAAATATTTACAGAACATTAAGTTGTAAATTATATACTTTAAAATTAAATTAAAATCCATTCTAATATTATAAATGTGAAAGTAACTCTGTCTGTCCTTCTGTCTGTTACCTTTTCACATGAAAACCGCTGCACCGATTTAGATGAAATTTGGTATGGAGATAGTTTAAGACCCGAGAAAGGACATGGGATAGTTTTTATCCTGGAAATCACCCCCAATGAGGGTAAAAACCGCTGAACCGATTTAGCTGAAAGGTATGCACATAGTTTGAGACCTGAGAAAGGACATGGGATAGTTTTTGTTTTGAAAATCACCCCTAACCCCCTGTATAATAGGGGTAAAAAGTGGGGTGAAAAGTATATCCTTCTTTCACGTCAAAAGTAACGAACGGATTGACATAATTTATTTTTTGGGAATAGTTTTAAAGTCTGGTAAGTGACATAGGCTACTCTTTATCCTGAAAAGAACATCTAATTCCCATGGAAAATATAAATATTATTATCATTTGTCCTTCTTTAAAACAATTTTTATTTTTAGGGAAAGTTTAAGGTCTGGAGAGTGGCATAGCCTACTTTTAAACTACTACTATAGTACTAGCTGCAGCCCGCGGTGTTACCCACGTTTAGCTTTCGCCTGTATAATATTAGTAGGATTGAATACTGAACTGGAAAGAATACCCTAATCCAGATCGTTCGCAGCTTTGAATACGCAGAGAGAGAAGAGAGAGAGATAGAGAGAGTTTCCTTTTTTATGAATTCGTGCCGATCCTCAGAACAGAACTACCAGGGTTCTGAATATTGGCAGGGTTTCCATATACCTTACGGTTCGTGCACTTTATGACGGGGCACCCTGTAAATTGCATCCCATACTTAGTGAAATATTTCTTTCCGATTTACAAAGTTTTAAACAAGATTTTCATAATACAGATTTTTTAAAATCCGTATGGTTTAAAATTTCATAAGTAAATCCTCTTTTTCTATATCTTAAATTACAAAACTTTCAGTCAAAATATGGGTAGGTAAAAGGTTGTTGTGTTTTTTACATTAATAATGAGAACACCATATTATTTCACCTAGTTAGCGGTATACTTAAACCTTTTTTATATTTAAGTTAATAAAATTATTAAAATTATCTAAATGCTTATTTTAATAGTAATTTTATTTACTTCAATTATCACGAATACGAAAATAGTAGATTTTACAACAAGTGCACAAAACGAACCATTTTTATCCGAGACCTACTGAAACTGATAGTAATGTCGACGATAAAAATGGTTTTGTGGACGAGTTATAAACTCTGCTTGCTAAAAGTCTCGAATAAAAATGTTTCGTTTTGTGCACTTGTTGTAAAATCTACTATTGAATACACCACACAAATCACAATGTCTCAAAAAATTAAAATAAATATGTGGAAACACATATTTATTTTTATTTTCCTTCACGATAATAATTCGACACGTCACTTCGTAGACATGATCACATGCACTATCAAACAAAATGCGAAAATATGCATGCTAATATGCACCAAAAAAAGGGTGAAAATATGCACAAATCAAAAGAGTATTATTTTGTTACCATTCATTTATTAGAATTCATTTATTAGTTTAGTTTTACATTATATTTGTTCTACATATTTGATACGCTATGCTTACTTGCATATTCGGTTTATTCCGAAATTACATAAGAGGTCGCACGGGGTCTAGAACCCCAGTTAAAAAATAATTAATCAACATTTAACGTCTCTTTTAGGTAATTATCATGTTTTTAACAGTGACAAACAGTGACAAATATTATCAAGGATTTTTTTCTATGGCAAATTTTTAATTTTTCGGTTTATCTAATTAGAAATAATAGGTAACTGCGATTTAGCAATTTGATTTAGAGTAGATTATTATTTCCTTATACGTTAATAAAATAAAACAGAGTCTCAGTTCTATATGTATGATGTATGTTCAGAACATGTCTTCATTTATTTTTTTCAATTCGTCATACATTACATATGTCCGTGTCCCTCACCCACCGCATGTATCCCGCTCACGTAGTTTTTTTTAACAATTTCCAATGTTATAAATTAAACTGTTTAATTTTGGATGTAAACGTGATTGTAGCACCTAAAAACCTAAAATTTTCCTAAATTTCACAGTTATTATTTTTGTAGGCTGAGAAATAGGCAGGTGCGTATTTTTTAAATTAAAAGAAAATATCTATTTCTGTGTTATATATCTATGAAGTGAAGACCACATGCATTAAAAGAAGCAGACATAACATTCCATATCAGAAATCGTGACAAAAACGCACACTATCAAATGTCACTCACACAGATCAACTGCGGTACTTTTGTAAAAAGAGTTTTTACAATGTATTAACACAGAACTTAACATCAATTTTAACTATATGTATAAAATAAATATAAAATAAATAGCGTTGAAAAAAGTTAACTGGAGTCGGGTCGCTCGAATATAGTTGAATTGGTTGAGCACAGGGTGGTACCTATTGGGTAATAGCATTAGACTGCAGCTTAAAATAAAATAATACTCACAAGGTTGTTGGATACGTGTACCTATTGTTTTGCTAAAACGTTATATAGTATGTACAGTCACCTCCATAAATATGTAGGTGCCTAATCACTTTAGTACCTTGCCACTATAACATTGTTGACATGTTCACTCAAATATTATATGTAAATTGAAATGATATCGATAGAAAAGTGACAAGGTTCTAAAGTGATAACATATTTATGGAGGTGATGACCTAGATGAAATCGTTTGATTTCTATAAAAAATATATAAACCGCGGATTTTTTATAATACGGTATTAATACATAATATTTGATACTTTAATAACAATATACGAAAAAAAAAAAAAAAACAAATATACAATGAAACATAGAACCTCCTCCTTTTTTGAAGTCGGTTAAAAATAGTAATAAGAGCAACCTTTCGCTATATTTATTCGCTTCTAATTATGTGTGCGTACTGCGTAGACTTGTAAAATGACAACTAAGCGTCTCGACGAAATAATACTATGAGGGTTCCTTTTAGTTTAGTAGATATGTTTCGTCGTCTCTCTTACCAGTTCTGATTTTGTTTCTGAAATGGTGGATATAGACCTATGGAGTAGATTTATTTATACAAAATATTATTTGTACACTTCTACTAGTGACATCAGTGCCTGTAAGGACCTAACATAAAGTCTTTGAATAAATGTTTTTATTTCACTGTTACATTGTAAGTACCTAACTGGCCTCAGTCAGTAGCACTGCCTCAGTAGTCTGCACTCGCACTAATCAAAGTAAATACATGCCTCTATATGTACTTTGATTAGTGCAAGTGCTGGTGATTACAAAAGATTTAGGCAGTAGAATTTTTGGTACTGATTCATCCTCAATTACTAATCACCTGCACTCGCACTTATCAAAGTGAATTCAGGCCTTAAAGTACGGATAATATGTGAAACTCAAATAGTAAAAAAAAAACAATTACATGATTTATTTTTATTTCAGTGTACCACAATGGGTTGATGGTAGTCTCGGTCACTATTCTGAAACACATAAAGTATGGAAAAAACGATTTTACTTCGATAGGCTCAAGGTTCCGACTTTTTTGAGGTATCTACTTCCTCACATAGACTGGGATCAGGAAGACGAAGATGTGAGGTTGTTTAAGTTTAATTCGGAATATGCATTTCTTCCACATATTAAATATCCCAGGAAAAATGTCAAGTCAAAGGAGACAAAGGAGGAGTCTAGTCCTGAATTTAAACCCTAGTTTATTGCCGGTTGCATACAATAATTGACATGCATCGGCTAAACGACAGTTGCTTAGTTATAACTTTCTAAGGACAATTATTGCTTCCACTAAATTGCATGAAATTATTTCTGTTGAATGTACAAGAAACTGGCGTCGTCTAAATGGGCTTTAATTATATAGGCCCTGGTGGGAAATAGTTTCAGAGCTGGGCCATATACATTAAGTACAACAATTCAATGAGCCAAGGAGCATTTTATTCTTATCAAATAACAAAAAAAATAAACTCTACTTTAACATTCGGTCGGGATCAATGTGATAAAAGTCTGGTAATGGAAAATTTTCATTTATAATAATTTAAGAGCACTAGTCGTGGGCTCGGACACTTGAGCGGATTTGTTTTTAAATATTTGTCTACTTCTGTACATGTTAATGCTAGAGACAGAGTAAATGTACAATAGACAGCTGAAGAGTGAATCTATGATTTTTTTGTTAATTCAGCACTTAAGTCGGCATGTCATATTTTTATATGCTTTTTTTTTTTTTAGAGAAATGCCCTCCTTGTGCATTTTTTTAAAATCAAGTTGTGAGACAGTGGTGGTAACTAGGGAATGCAATCTCGTTCTCGCGAGATCTCGGCCTTTTTTAACGAGATTGATCTCGGACGAAGAAAGGGCGAGATCTCGCGAGTTTAACGAGATTGCACTCCAGCATAAAAACGTCTCATTCGAAGCGCTGAGTGGCGCGGACTGACACGGACGAAGTTGCGATCTGTCTGTCGGTTTCGTTCGTGAGTTTACAAAGTTTACTACTTAGAAGATTATTAAAAAATTATAGACAGGTACGTCAAACAATGTTTGATGCATGCCGGCGGGGTCACGGAAGTATCTTAGTTCCCGTGGCCCATCTAGGCGGATAAGGTGGCAGTGAGTGAGAGTTTTAGTCGGTATACCCTAAGTGGCTTAGAAGGGGAGCCCGACATACCCCCGCCGCTTCCCCAAACGACGGGGCATGCAGTAATGCATTTCTCTCACTATAATAAAAATAAAAAAAGGTACGTCAAACAATGTTTAACGCATAAAAATCTACCTGATGAAAAAAATCGTGAAAATAAATGTTGATCTTATAATACTTATAATTTTTAATTATTTATTTTTTTCTAATTTATTCAAATAGTGTGATTATTTGCAAAAAGACACAAAACTGCTAATCTCGCGAGATCTCGAAATTGGCGAGTATTGTTATTCATAACCTCGCGGGATCTCACTTGAGCCCCAATCTCGCGAGATTTGCATTCCCTAGTGGTAACAGACATTGCGCCAGCTTTTAGCAATTTTGAACATTATAATGGAAAGGATCTGAAAGGGAAGGAATTATTACCTATATTATCACAAAATCGCATCCTAGTTCTTTTATAATCCAAAAGAAAATGAAATGTCCTACCACTGGTGATGTGCTGTCCCACGACTAGTGCTCTACCATAACCCGGCGAGGTGGGGGCTGGGTCAAAATTACCCGCGCCTTTTTAGTTTGCCTATAACTTTCAAACTATTTATGTGACGTTGCCGCTCTTCTTAGTAGCTGGAGTTGTTGAGTGCCTCGAGACGTTTCTAGCGCGAAATCAGTCGGGTATTAGTCATGTTGGGAGCTACACGTACCACAACTTGAAAAAGGTAATTATTACCCATGCCCGTATTCGGTGTAACAAATTTTTGCGCCATTTTTCTTATGCATGGTTTATGTTATGTCAATAATGATGATGTTAATTAGTGTTATTGGCTATTTCGATAATTGGTCATGTTAGTAGATTCTAAAAAGTACCACTTAAACAATTGAATACTGATAATTATTATATTTAACTTATATTTTCTAGAAGAAGCCAAATTTGTTGATTTTATTTAATCATTAAGTTGCAAAGCCTTGTTCCTATAATTAAAAGGTTATTCCTAAAAAAAAATTGGTGTTTTATTACCTTGATAACAGTAACATAATGCTCGTAACAATTAATATTAATTCCCTTAAATAATAATATAATGAAAAATATGTCATTTTCTGTTCCGGTAAAAATTACCCGGCCCCCTACTCCGTGTAACAATTTTCCACCCCCATCTCACCGGGTTAATTGGCTTGCCTTTGTAAGGCTTGAAAACACACACCAGCTAACCCTCAGTTCACACTAATTACAATAAAAAAACTGGAAGTAGTATGTAGACATTTTTTTTTTTTGACAATGTTGCGCAAATTTATTGCGTTATAGCTAGTGAAGCGCTAACGGGATACGCTTCACCAGCGCGGGGATATGTAGATATTAGGTACATAAATCAGATCGCGAAGTTACACTAAGAATGGAACATATTGATATTTTATTATCATCAGCTACACATATTGATAGTATAGGATTATTAGATACATAATTTTTTTCATATTTTTACTTATAAATTAGTATTACTTCATTAATCATCGTTTGTAATTGTTGAGGAATAAATATCATACAACTGTCACATTTTGTTATCTGTGGTCTTGTGCATGGCAACACTCTCTCCTCTCGCAGCCAAAAAAACTAGAAATGTGTCTTCCGACTGTTATAACTGTAATTAATTCTTTTCTGAATAAATAGTATTCCAACTCCACTCTTTTTATTAACATAACAACAGGTTATGGGCCCAGGACGAAACAGGAATAACAAAATATACAGAAACAGAAAATAGTTTATTG
Source organism: Endotricha flammealis (assembly GCA_905163395.2). Taxonomy (NCBI): domain Eukaryota; kingdom Metazoa; phylum Arthropoda; class Insecta; order Lepidoptera; family Pyralidae; genus Endotricha; species Endotricha flammealis. Next base: position 12,981,857 of record LR990852.1, on the reverse strand, counting down.
ATGCATCCACGTTGCATCAGCAAATTAGAAAATGGCGGAACACAAACTACAAATAGAAATGAACAAGTACGGCGTCCCTCAATTTGGAGGTAAGAACTTCACCCATTGGGAATTTCGGTTGATAACCGCATTACAAGAACAGAGTTTAGAAACATGTATAACCGAAGAGGAGCAGGATGACAAAAAAATAAAGAAGGCTATGGCCTTTAGTGCAAAGTGTGGCGGACAGCCATTTGGAATTGATAAAAGACTGCTCATCAGCATTGAAAATGTATGAGAAATTAGTTGCAAACTATAAACGAGAAGGCATTGCATCACAATTATTAATTAGAAAAAGACTCTTATCCCTAAAGTATGTAGAGGAAGGTAAACTGGAGGGTCATTTTATGACTTTTGACAGCCTTATCAGGGACTTGAAGTCGGCCGGAGCAAAGCCGGACGAAACAGAACTAGTGTGCATGCTACTATTATCGATGCCAGAAAGTTTCAACAATGTCATTACGGCTATAGAAACTCTAACAACAAGTGTCACTTTGGAATTTGTAAAGAAACGTCTACTAGACGAGGAAATAAAAAGGACACGTACAGAACGGAGAATTACTTTCTTAAGCTACTCTTGCTGATTTTATTATCACCTGTTTATTTGTATTTTTTGTTATTATCAATGTTTCTATTATCGCATGTTTATATGTATTTCTTGGGCCTATCCCTTATCATTACATATGGTGAAATCACTGTTGTAACAATTTTTTTACGAGTACCTTGTACTTACTTGAGCATAAATCACACACATATACTTACTTATTATATACACCTCTTCAATAAACATCCCACCGCACTAACACATAACATATACTCGCTAATCACACAAGTCACGTCACAAACTACAAAAATCCAAAATCGTATAAAAACCAATGAACAAAAATGCATATCAACACGAGTACACTGCTTACCATATATACCAGATCATAATAATCACATATTTAATTTCCGAAATATGTCACGTGTTCACTCCGTGACTACTAGATGCTACTACAGCATCCTACTTTCTAATTTTAATTATTATGTTAAATATTGAAAATATTAACACAGATCTGGATAACATGGATATGGCCACAACTGTTATATGCGATATGGATGACGTGAAACAATACATTAACAAAAACACCACCAACACACTGAACATACTCACCCAAAACATACGCAGCATCCAGTGCAATATGCCTAACTTCATGACTCTTTTACAAAGATCGGAGGTACCATGGGATATTCTGGTACTATCCGAATGCTGGTTGTCGTCAAATACTCACCCCCCGGAACTCGTAAACTACTCTTCCATAAAAACAACCAATCAAAAGACTCAGAATGAAGGAGTAGTAATCTACTATAATAAACACCTAAATATAAAGCACGAAGAACCCAAAATCAGTGACGCTAACAGCCTCCTGATAAAAATTGATTCCGATACATGTATTATTGGTTTATACAGACCACCTAGCCAAAAGGACACGACCAACTTTGTAAATGAAATGAAATGAAATGAAATGAAATCGTTTATTTCAGAAATTAGGCCTTCACAGGCACTTTTTCTTGTCATTTACAATTTGTATATATGTATAAAGAGAATATACTACGTTATATACTACCACCATTTCGGACACAAGCAAAATGGCCACCGGTAAAAGAAATGGCGAAAGAAACCCGGTTACGGCCTTTTTTGTCATTTAGCAATTTTTTTTTTCCTTTCACTCTTTTGTTACAATGTATAAGTACATTTATAAGAATAAATAAAATACAGATCCAGGTACATACAGAAATCAAGCTGAAAACGCGGGATGTCGATCCAAATAGCGCTATGGTCAAATCCTAAATATGTCGAATATGTAGATGTTAATAAAGCGAGCAGACCAGTCCCCCAAGATGACAACCACAACTGAGAGTCGGCCCGCCAGCCTCCATCACTGAGCTCACCATCAACAATATTATGAACAATATTGGAGGGAACACAGCGACCCGACTCCCGATGCGACCGTAATCCCGGAAGAGCCCATTCACAAAAACAACCCCGTCAAAAAGAATTAAAAGTAGTATAATGAAAATGCAGCACTATTTAGATGACACCACGACGTGTGTCCATTGATATTATGAGAAAAAATATGATAACGAACATTTATTATTTATGGAGTTTATCGAACATTGACTGGCTTTTAATGACAAGTTTGAGCATTTCATTTTCGCATAGGGGCCATGGAGACTTTTCATTTAAATACTCATTAATAGTGTAATAGGCTTTACTGATTAAGAATTTTTTAACATTTAATTTGAAGCTATTATTGGAGAGGTTTTTAATGTAATCGGGAATTTTATTATACATACGCAAGCCTTGAATAATAAAAGACTTTCCCGCTTTTCTCAGCCTAAATTTAGGAACAGCTAATTTGTTCTTATTACGCGTATTAAAACTATGAACATCGCACACCTGGTTATAATCATGAATGTTTTTACGAACAAACATGATGCTGTCAAAAATGCACTGTGATGCCACCGTGAGGATATTGGTGGCTTTAAAAAACTCGCGTAGAGACACCCGGTAACCAAGTTTATAAATAGAACGCACTGCACGTTTCTGCAGCACGAAAATCGTATCGATTTCCGCTGCTTTACCCCAGAGTAGAATGCCGTACGACAGCAAACTATGAAAATAACTAAAATAAACTAGTCGTGCCGTGTCGACATTGGTGAACAGTCGAATTTTCCTAACAGCGAAAGCAGCCGCACTAAGTTTACCTGCTAGGGTTTTTATATGATGATGCCATTGTAGTTTACTGTCAAGTACAATGCCCAGAAAAGTAGTCGTTTCAACCATTTCTAACTTTTCATCGTTAATAACGACTGATGACTGACTAATAGCTTGGGTTGCATTCGGGAGTGTAAAGGCTATGCATTTGGTTTTATTGGCGTTCAGTACCAGATTATTTACAGTGAACCATTGTAGTAGAAGAGACAGCGTCTTGTTAATGTTATCGACATTAGAATTTTTTCTGTCTACTTTAAAAATCAAAGAAGTGTCGTCTGCAAATAAAATAGTGTCGCATAAATTATGAGTTACATAAGGCAAGTCATTAATATAGACTAAAAAGAGAAAAGGGCCCAGAATTGAGCCCTGGGGAACGCCTGTACTAGTAGGACAGCCTGCAGAGGTCGCTTCATTTACTCTCACTTTCTGAATTCTGGCGTTAAGGTAGGAGGACATGACACTGATTGAATAACTGTCCAAGCCATAGAATTTTAACTTCTTAACTAAGGTCTTGTGATCAACGCAGTCAAAAGCCTTGGAAAGATCGCAGAAAACACCAACAGCGTTCATGCTTTCCTCCTAAACTCAATGGATATGCTCCTTACCAAACTAAGTAATTATAAAAACATTATCGTATGTGGAGATATTAATATCGATATACACACAAACAACCATGATAATCGCTCCCACGACTATTTAAATATGTTGGCTTCACATGGGCTGATGCCAAGGCACACTGCAGCCACCCATGGACGAACTTGCTTGGACCATATGGTAGTCAAAACAAAATTAGATGCAAATTGCTTTGTCTTTGAGACTTCTATCACAGATCATGAGAGCGTCGCCCTTAGCATTAACTTAAAAACAAAAAATACTTACCAGAGTAAACACAGCTGTACTGTTGATTTTGCTGGACTAGACGCAGCTATATGTAACCTGAACTTTCAGCGTATCATAGATTGTACCGACGCCAACGCTGCAGCGGACCTGCTTGTGAACTACTTAACCACCGCAATATCAGATAACTCAAAGCCTACTAAAACACCCAAAAGGAAGCTGGTTATCAAACCTTGGATTACAGCCGGTTTGCTTAGATGTATGCGGAATAGGGACAACCTCTACAAAAAACTAAAAAAGGACGGGGACAATGACACTCTGAAAACAACTTTCAAACGCTACAGGAACTACTGCAACACACTTTTAAAAAAGGCAAAACGCACCTATGAAAAAAACGAAATAGAGAATGCTAAAAACAACAAATCTATGTGGCAAACTATAAGAACCATAAGTGGAACTAAAAAATCAGTTGACTTTTCTACGAACCTGCTTTCAAAAGAAAACCCGCAACAGAGCATCAACGATGCCAACAAATTTTTCGCAAACATCGGTAAAAATCTCGCAGAGAAAGTTCATCGTGGCGGGAACCCTCTGCATGGAACTCAAGACATCACGGCTAAACCGCCTTTAAACTCTCTGGTCATACTACCAACCGACGAAGATGAAGTTACACAAATCACAATGGCCTTAAGAGACGACTGTGCGGTGGGTTTCGACAGGATATCCAGCCAAATATTGAAAAGATATATAGAGCTACTAGTCCCATCCATAACTCACATTTGTAATTTGGCTATAGCTACAGGTGTATTTCCCAAAGTTTTTAAAAAAGCAGTAATAAAACCCATTCACAAGGGTGGAGACAGGGGGAGTGTTGATAACTTCCGACCAATTTCCATCCTGCCGTCCTTGTCTAAAATTCTAGAACGAATAATAAACAAACGCTTAATAAAATTCCTGGAAACAAACGACATGTTCTCTCCTTCCCAGTTTGGTTTCCGTTCCGGCAAATCCACAAGAGATGCTGTGCAGCAACTTGTATCCTCTGCAGTTCAAAACCTGGATGTGGGAAGGAAATGTATGGCGATATTTCTTGATTTGGCAAAGGCCTTCGACACGATCCCTGTCCCACACCTTGTTAAAAAACTGGAGGGCTTTGGCATAAGAGGCTTGCCGCTAGAGCTATTAAAGGACTTCCTGAGAGACAGAAAGCAAAGAGTAAAGATAGGAAACAGGATAAGTGACGAATTGCAAATGGTATTCGGTTTGCCGCAGGGAAGCATCATATCTCCGACGCTGTTCCTCATGTACATAAATGACCTGCCCCAAATCGAGTTACATGGCGAGATTTTTATGTTTGCAGATGACACCGCCCTCTTCTTCAGTGGTGATAATTGGGAGGAAACATACCTCAAAGCTCAAAAGGGTCTAGACGCAACTTGCGCATGGTTACAAAATAACGTACTAACCTTAAATACCAGCAAAACAAAGTATGTAACTTTCTCCCTCAAACCGCACCTGCTACCTACGCAGTCACTCGGCATCACGGCACACACGTGTACCCCGGATACATTTGGATGCTCCTGCGCCATCCTCGAAAGAACCGTATCAATAAAGTACCTGGGAGTGACTCTAGATCAATCATTGTCCTTTAGACCACACTTACAAATCCTCGTAGCCAGATTGCGCAAACTAATATATATATTTAAAAACTTAAAGCATATAGCCAACCGACGTATTATAAGGATTGTTTACTTCGCTCTGTGCCAATCGCTAGTTAATTACTGTATAGGAACGTGGGGAGGTGCAGCCAAAACTCATCTGCTCGAGGTGGAGCGCGCCCAACGGGCTATACTCAAAGTCAGTGCTGGTCTCCCCTTCCGATATCCGACAGTCGACCTGTACCAAAAATGGGACCTACTAACAGTAAGACAAGCCTTTATTCTAGACACGGTACTCACCAAACACACACAGCTACCATACGACCAAGATCTTTGGAAGAAAAAACGAAGGATAGATAGAGTATGCCTATTGCCAAAATACAAAACGACAACCGCGCAGAGGTTCTATGGTTTTCTCGGCCCCTTCCTCTACAATAAAATAAATAAAACCCTAAAAATATATGCCCTAAATAAATATTACTGCAAGGTGACACTTTTAAAATATTTAAAAACCTTAGACTATGATGACACAGAAAGTCTCATACGCCCAATCAAATAATAATAATTAACACACATTATAAGACTGCGCAAACATTCATACACACACAACACACTTAATCTTACCTACTAATTATATGAACCAAACTCTAACACTAACACACACGCACTACACATACACGTAACCAAATACTCATCATACACCTCACACTGATAGACTTTACTTTTAATTATATCACATAACAATGTAGGTATAAGTTCTTTTCTTTAAATTAGAATAGTAGATAATAAGAACAATATGTTGAATAGTTCTCGCAATTGATGTTTTTGTATTCATGTCCGAGGGGGGCCTGGTGACCTGTAATACAGGTTCTTCGGAACCTTTGATAGGCACCAGTCTCTCACAAGGAATGGTAACCTAAACAAAAATTTTATTATTAATTGTAACCTAGACCTAAGTTAGACTTAAGTCTGTCTTTGTCCTTGTGAAGAGAAATAAACGTTTTTATTAATATTTTTTATTAAAGAACCAGCTGAAAGAAAATCAACAGCTTTTTTCAATAGACAGGGAAATCCTTTTAGAGAAAATAAAAAATTCAGGTTCAAATGTTACAATTGTGGAAAAATTGGTCACAAGAAGAGCGAATGCAAGTTTAGAAACCCGTCAATCACTAAGAAACAGGTACATCTAGGAGAACAAAGCAACGAAGTTGCATTCCTATCATCTACGTCCACAGGTATAGTAAAAAATGATAATAAATTAGTGTTTGTAATTGATTCTGGTGCGACTGACCATTTAATAAGTAGTGTTAAATACTACAGTGAGTACATTGACCTAAAGAAACCTATAGAAATAAAAGTTGCAAAACAAAATGTAAAGTTATTAGCTACAAAAATGGGAAATATTAAAACAAAACAATGTACACTTAAAAATGTGTTATATATTAAAGAATTAGAATGTAACTTATTATCTGTCAGAAAATGTGAATTAGCAGGTTTGTGTGTAAAATTTTATAACAACAAAGTTCAAGTAATTCACAATAATAAATTAATTTTACAGGGATTTGAACAAAATAATTTATATAAGGTAAGTTTCATCTTTCCAAATAATATGTCATTTGCTGCATCTGCCTACAGTACTTCAGAAAGTAATTTATTATGGCATAGGAGACTCGGTCATCCTTCTGAAAATAAATTAAAAGAATTGTCACAGAAAGGTTTAATAAATTGTAATAACAATAAGAATTGCCAAGACATATTATGTGAAACATGTATAATGTGAAAGCAGTGTCGATTGCCTTTTAAAACTTATGAGAATAAAACAAAACGTCCTTTAGAACTTATTCATACTGATTTATGTGGTCCTGTTACACCTGTTAGCAGAAATGGAAAGAAATATATTCTAACCTTTTTAGATGATTATACACATTTCACAATGATATATTTATTAGAATGTAAATCAGAAGTGCCAAACATTTTCAAAAATTATTGTAATACAGTAGAATCTCACTTTAATAAAAGAATATCTCGTATTAGATGTGACAATGGTACAGAATATAAAAATAATAGTTTTCAGTCTTTATGTAAAGAAAAAGGTATTCAAATAGAATTCACAATAAAGTACACTCCACAACAGAATGGAAAGGCAGAGCGCCTCAATAGAACTTTAGTTGAGAAAAGTAGATGTATTTTAAAAGAATATAATATGGAGAAAAATATGTGGGGTTATGCGGTACAGTCAGCCACATATTTACTTAATAGATTACCTACGGTTTATAATAAAATACCAGCAGAGTTATGGTATGGTAAAGTACAGAATTATAGTAAAATAAAAGTATTTGGTTGTAATGCATACATGTTAATTCCTAAAGAATTAAGACAAGGAAAATTTCAGGAAAAATCTAAGAAATATAGAATGATAGGATATTGTACTAATGGCTACTTATTGTGGGATGAAGAAAATGAACAGGAAATTAGAGCAAAAGATGTAATTTTTGATGAAAGTGTTAATTGTAAGAATGAAAGTGATGTAAATCAGATTTCTATGAAAGAAAATATGTCAAGTGTGATATATGAAAGTCAAGAAAGCGAATGTGGTAGTATTAATAACGAAGAAGAAAATGTATGTACTAGTGATAGTGTAGAAGAGAGTGAAAATGTAGATGAAAGTCAAAGTAATGTAGAAAATGTAAATTTGCCCGACTTGTTACTTGTTGTCTTGCGGGCCTTCTCCGCAATTAGGCAGCCTATGTGCCCTTTGTGCGTGCGAAGAGTGGGAGCTGGATCACTCCAGCCATCCTAATTCCTCCAGGAAGCCGGCCAGGGACTTGACATCGCTGAGTGCTTCCCGGAGACTGCCTGGTGTTCCCAGGTGGATTGCCCGGTATGCTGACACCTCACTGCATTCCAGCAGGACGTGTGCCGCTGTTTCTTCTGCCGACATGCAAGCTCTGCACAGGGGGCTGTCTGTAACACCTATAGTGAAAAGATGTTTGTTAAAGCTGCCATGACCTGTCACAGCGCTGGTTATTAATCTTAGTTTTTGTTTAGTTAAGTTAATTATAGACCTAGCGAGGCGAGCGTCCACTTCAGGGAGGGCTTCTTTCGCTTGTCTATAATCTGTGGTGTCTAACCATAGTTTGTTATGTAAAAAGTTAGTATGTTTTAAAATGTTACCTTTGAGCCAGCTGACTGGCAAGGGGAGAATCGGTTCCGGACCAACTGGGTTGTTGCCTGATCCCCTCCTCGCCAGCATGTCAGCAGCATCGTTACCTCTATCGCCGCTGTGTCCTTTGATCCACTGCAGTGTTATATGGTTTGAGTGCCCTGCTTTCGTTAAGGCATCGTGGCATTCCAGAACCAGGCTGGATGTCACCACGTATCTTCCGAGTGCGCAGAGCACCGATTTGCTATCGGAGCGAATGAGTATGCGCTCGTTTTCCATTTTCTTAGCAGTTATTGCATTGGCTGCTAGTAGGATACCCATGCATTCTGCTTGGAATACCGTATTGTGTTCTCCTAAGGGCATGGATATGTATATATTTAGGTCTTCTGAGAAGACTCCCGTACCGGTGCCCTCGTCTGTTTTAGAGCCATCGGTGTAGATGGTCAGTGATTTGTGGGCTGTTTTCAGGTTGCTATCTTCGTGTAATTGGATTTTGTATCTCTTATCGAAGATATCCGTTGGTAGTACTCTATCACACGGTGCAGTCACGAAAGGGTGTATCAACCATGATGTGAAGATGTTTTTGTAGTGCTTAGAGTTGTCATGCCTAGTTAATTCTAGTTGTTTAAGTCTAAGAGCTGCCTGCGCTGCTTCCTGTTGCACATGTAAGTGTAGTGGAGGAAGGTTAAGCATGGCTTCCATTGCTGCCGTCGGGGTTGTTCTCATACAACCAGTGATCGCACAGCATGCTTGTCTTTGTAGTCGTTGTAGCTTGGCGGCGCATGTCACTTGTTCGGTCTTTTGCCACCAGACTAGAGCTGCGTATGTTACCATTGGCCGTATTACTACTGTATAAAGCCATTTGAAGATTTTTGGGGATAGACCCCACCGCCGTCCCACTAGTTTGCGGCATTGCCACATAACGATGCCGGCGGTTCTGGTCTTTTTCTCAATGTGGCTGTTCCAGTTGAGCTTGCTATCTAGAGTAACACCTAGGTATTTGACTTCATTAGATAGTTGTAATTGTGTGCCGAGTAGGTTCGGGGGGCTGAAGTTACCGAGCTGTCGTTTGTTAGTAAACAGTACAAGTTCGGTCTTGGATGGGTTTACACATAGCTCCTGTTCTCTGCACCATCCTTCCAGTATCCTTAGAGCAGACTGCATCGTGGCGCATGCGGTGCTTGCGTTTGGTCCTGTCATGAGGATGGTGATGTCGTCAGCATAGCCCACGGTGTAAAAGTATCTTGAATTTAGTCTGGTGAGCAGGTCATTGACAACGAGGTTCCAGAGTAACGGCGATAGTACACCCCCTTGGGGGCAGCCTCTCGCCACTACAGCCCCCCCGCTATCAGGGCCGCCCAGCCGGACTATCCTGTTGCGTAGCATGTTGACAATCCATTCTGTCATCTGAGTTGGGACTTTATGTTTTATCAGTGCTGTTTCGATGCTACGGAAGTTGGTTTTGTCAAAAGCCCCTTCAATGTCAATGAAGGCCCCTAGACATACCTGTTTATTTGAAATTGCTTCTTCGATCTTGCCTACCACTTGGTGGAGTGCGGATTCTGTGGATCTGCCCGCGCAGTAGGCATGTTGGTTCTTATGGATAGAGAAGTTCTTGATTAGGCGACTTCTCAGGTGTTTGTCGCAGATTCTCTCCAAGGTTTTTAGGAGGAAGGACGTTAGGCTAATGGGTCTATATGCCTTTGCGTTGGAGTAATCTTCTTTTCCCGGTTTGGGTATGAAGACTACTTTTACCTCACGCCATGCCAGGGGAGTATAGCGGAAAGCTAGGCAGGCTTGGAAGATCGTGGTGAGGTGGATGGTTATCTTTTGTCCTCCCCATTGTAGTAGTCCTGGGAAGATGTCATCTGGTCCTGGTGCCTTAAACGGCGAGAAGCTGTTTAGCGCCCAGCTCACCTTTTCTGGTGTTATGACGTCTTTAGCAAACCTCCAGCAGGTTGTAGTTGGTACTACCGGTGAGTCGTGCCATCTTGGTGTCATCGTTAGCTGGCAGTCTGGGAAATGTGTGTTAAGTAGGATTTCTTCAGTTTCCTGAGCGCAGGAGGACATCGTACCATTCGGTTTCCTGAGGCATCCTACTTGTGGGAGATTTTGTTTGGCGAGGATTTTCCTCGCTCTGTTTGCTTGTTGGTTGGTAGATATCTCTTCGCTGAATTTTCTCCAGGCGAATGATTTCCAGTATCTGATACGCTTTTTGAAAAGCGCTTGGGTTTCCTTATAGGCATCCCAGTCTGATTCCGCGCGTGTGTTAAGAGCCCTGTTGAACCTCTTTCTCACCTTCTTTTTCAGACCTTCAAGCTCCGGGCCCCACCATTTGTTGGTCTTGTTAGTGTTGTCTTTGGGCAGGGTGAGAGGACAGGACTGGTGGTAGCAGTCCAAGACGGTCCCGGTTAGGGCTGTTACCTGTATGTCTATCTCTGAAGTGCTAGTAATTGTCATCGTATGATGTTTGGATAGATTGCTATCTGCTAGCAGTCGGGAAAAGCGGCCTTTGTCAGTTTTCCTTGGATATCTTCTTGGAGTGGGTACGATGGTGGGTAGCTGTATATCGAAGCGGATCCACCTGTGGTCTGAACATGATGCCTCGTCAGAGACGTGCCAGTCGTTGATGAGGTCCACTGCGCCCGGTGTGGCTAGAGTGAGATCAATTATGGTACGACAGTGTCTCCCTACAAATGTAGGTTCATTGCCTGTGTTTAGTATATCAAGGTTAGTTGTTAGTAGAAAGTCAACGAGTTGATTACCTCTGTTGTTGCTTCGGTCCATTCCCCACAGTTGGTGATGGGCGTTGGAGTCCGTGGCTATGATTAGTTCTAGACTGTTTCGCTCGCAGAAGCGTACCAGGTTCGTCACCTCATCTGGTGGCGCCGGGTCTCCTTCGGGCATGTAGATTGATGCTAAGATGATGTCATGGGTGCCGTTGTCCTGACTGTTGACTCTGACAGCACACAGATCTCTGGAACAGAAATCCGTAAGTAAATGTGCAGAGATGTTATTAGATAGGTAGATGCAAGCCCTAGCATCCGTGTTGTTTGCATACATCAGCTTACCTCTCAGACTTGCGAGTCCGCATATGGAGCCGCCCCTCAACCACGGCTCTTGTATGAGGGCGGCTAGAGGTTTGTTTTTGCTGTTTACCTCCACCCACCGCCGAAGTTGGGCTGTGGCGGTGATGCTGTGATGGAGGTTGCACTGTAGTATAGATGTCTTAGAGGGGAACACCATCTTGGCATTCCTCTCCCAGCTCCAGCCTACCGAAGTCGAGGTCTTCTTCCCCCAGTAGCTCGGCTTCGGTGTAAGGGACCGAGGTGGCGGACGTTGTCGCCCTGCCCCGGTCCTGGTTCTCGGGGGTGGAGGTCACCCTCAGCGGTAGCGGCCTCGCTACACCCTCATCTCCCCCTTTGCTGGGAGGGATGTTGGTGTAGCGCCCGCTCGCGTCCCTGAATTTGAGGTATACCGCCCCGAAGCGATAGCTCAGTTTTCGGTTTCTGGCCATCACTTCCGGGATGATATCCTCCGGGATGCTGAGGGTGAGGAAGGTAGCACCCTGGCGCTCTTGCTTGTGGGCCGCATGCACAAGCCATCTCTGCGGCTGGGCCCACGCGTTGGAGACGTTTAGGCGTCTCCTTATTAGCGAGACGTCGGATTCCAGCGCAGGCAGCAGAACCCCTGCCCGCACTCTACGCGGGAGGTCATCCGCGCGGAAAACGGCCAGGGGTTCCGGCCCGAAGTCTCCGACGCTCGTCTTCACCCATTCGACGGTGGCCTCATCTTGGCAGAGCAAGCAGAAGCCGCCGTCGAAGAAGTGAGGTTTCCCCGAGAAGGCTGGTCTGGGGATGTTGGGGTCATCGCTGAGGGCAAGGACATCGAACTTGTCGAGGAGGAAAACCTCGACTTTCGCCGCTAGCTCACGCGAGATGAAGCGCGTGGCAGCGGCGGTTATGACAACCTTGATGTCCCCGCCCCCTGTAGACGCCGCTGCTGCCGCATAGGACGCCGGGCGTGGCCCATGGGATTGGCTCAGCCTTGGCTTTTTGGGGTCGGTCTTTGGTGACATTGTCTCCTCCGGCCTTCCCCGCTTAGCCTTAGCATGGCCTCCCCCACCTGCCCCGCCCGGCCTCCCTGACGCTGTGCTTGTTGAACTGCCAGCTGGATGCGGGTTGTCCGTCCTCTTTTCCTGCTGGCTGGTCGTGGTGGAGGGGGTGCCTTCTGCTGCCTTCCTCTCCTTCTTCAGCTCCCTCCTCCTCCTGTTCTGCCGACTTTTCTTGGAGGACCCCTGCGGGCGGTCCCCGCCCGGAGGTTCAGCGGCTTTGACAGGCCGTTTCGCCCCCTTGCGGGACCCGCCCACAATTGTCCAACTGGACCAGTCGGCTGGTGTGTTTGTGGCCGGCGCAGCTTTGGGTGTTCCCTCCGTTGCGCCCGCTGGTGTGTTATGAGCAGCGGGGTCTTGCGGAGAAGCCTCGGGTGGCCCCGAAACCTGTCCGCCCGACTCCGCTGGAGTGTAAGTTGTGCCGGAGGCCTGCTGTAGAGCCACAGGTTTCCCCGCTACTTCTACGCCTGCCGCCGGCAGTGGTGAGGGTGCGCCACCGGTCACATTGGGTTGCCCCTCTGTAACACGGATGGACGCTGGTTGGTTAGAGTTTTGTGTTTTTTGTGTGTTTTGAGTTGTGTTTTTTACGTTCTTTTGATTGGTTTCCATATTGTTGTAGAAAAATTTTTGATTCATCCCAGAGGCTCCCACCCTCCATGGAGCCCGCAACGTTGGGATCGCCCGTCGGTCCTGCCGGACGGGCGATAGGACTACCCCTGGGATATAGGGCGGATGAAGGGGCAATAAGGGCGCCCTCAGCAGCTCGCGAAATGTCCGGAGAACTACCAGACATCCGCTTGCCGCATCAGACGACCCCCTACGACCCCCCCCCTCCCTAGCCACGCCCCCCTCTAGTAGGAGGCGCTGATGACCACTACCCCGGAGCGGCTACTCCGGGGCTACCGTTTTGGCTGAAGTCGGGGCCAAAGGGGCGTGTTGCGGACGTGCGACGCCGCTCAGCCTCCCAGGATCCCCTCGTCCAGCCACACGGCGCTCAACTGCGCTGGCCCACGGCGCAGGTAGAAGTGTTTTTTTTTTTTTTTTTTTTTTTTTTTCCTCACGAGGGCCCACTCCCACGAAGCCCGTCGGAATCTGATGGTTCGATGTCCTGCAACATAGCTAAAGAACATTAAAATATATACATATACGTACTTGGGCGGTGGTGGATACTATAAATACACATATTTAAAGTGAGATATAGAGTGTGGGTGGGGAAAGAGGATATGGAAGGATTGGGAGGGATTGGGATGGTAATAGTTGGACTCAGGAGTGTGGGGTATGTAGGAATGCTCGAGGGATGGGAGATTTCCCCCGACCATAGCCCCTCATATTTAGCTGCTGCCGGTCCGGGGAGGTATGTTAGTGTATGGTACCCGTTTGCAACCAGCAGCATTTCCAGGGTGTACGACCCCCTTGGGGCATGCTCCAAGGGGGTTCACCTCGAGTCTGTGCCTGAGCAGACTCGTGATGACGAGGACGTATATGCTAGGGCTTTAACCCGTCCTTTGTCGGCGGCTCTAAATTCGCGATTCGCGCTCCGTCCCCATACATTGCACTTTTCTCCGATTTTCCGCAGAAAAATCAAATTTGTACTCAAACTTTATAATTATATTTGATGAATTGTATACGTAAAAAAAGGTTAAGAAACGCGCAAGAAGATGAAAGTAAATTCATTTACTAATAAATACCTGATTGATCCTTTTAGACTCGAATCTTATAATAGATGAGAGTTTATTGGCGCCTTTCGCAACTTTCACTTTCACTTGTACGACATTCACTCACACTTCACATAAATCTTTTACCAATAACATAAAGTCCAATAAATTACACGACTAAAGAGTATAAACACAATACTCCAGCACAAAGAATCACCTATCAAATTGTTTATTTATTCTGATGAAGCATTTGACACTCCGAAAAACACTCGCCGTCGGCCATTATCATACTGCCCGTTGGCCGTTACGAAACCGACTGGCGCGTGGCGTGGGTCGCGAGGCGTGGCTGACGTCACGTACACAAGTAGAGATAGTAACAAAAATTTAAAACTGAATATTATTTACATTTCTTTTACTAAATTGTTTGAAATAATTTAATTATAATATATAGATAATTATAAATAATGTTTAGTTTTACTGTAGGTATGTATGTATGTATGTATATTCATTTATATTATTATTTTATTTTTTCTCTCTTTCTTGTTTATATGTACTTATTTATTTTATTACCTGGCTACTTCTACCACTAATTCCTCTCTCTGAGGTTGCCTGGAAGAAATTTCTATGCGATACGGCCGCCTATTGTAATGTTACTTGATTTCTTTGTTATTGTTATAGTGCAATAAAGAGTTAGTAAGTTTTAGCAGGTACCAAATGTTAATTTGCCGAGTCTAACCGGTTACGGCCTATTTTGACATTTAGCAATTTTTCTTTTACTTATTAGTAAAGTTGTAATGTAAAGTATAAGTATAAGTATAAGAACATTAAAATTTATAAGAAGAATACGCGGAATATTATACACAATGGTGTGAAATGAACAATTCTTAAATATACAATAAAATTAAAAAGTCAGTACTGATAAGAGTGAACAGACCAGTCCCCCCAGGCAGCACCCGTTCACGAGTTGACGTAAGAGTTTGCCATCGTTGTGCTCAACCATATTAGAGAGAACTCAGCGACCCGACTCCCGACGCCACCACCAGTTTGGACAATCGAGTTACCTCACCCCAGGATCCCCTGGAGGAGGTCTCAGTCGCAGTGCGGTGGACCTACTAAATGTATGTATCGCTAAATCAGCGCTGTCATCTCGTTCTCGGTGACGTTCGTTGACGGTGACGGTGGACAAATGGCCTAAAGGTGCGTACAGACTATATAACATAACATGTTATACAACATTGCTTTATAACATGTTTCAGATAATGTGAACACTGAATGTTATAAAACATGTTATAATAAATTTTTATAACTAGTTATTGATATGTGCAACAATGTTATATGTATAACTAACTACTCGGTCGCGCGCGGCGGGTGGGGTAGTGGCAGTGTTATATAACATTTTTATATTCCATTATTATTATAATGTGTACAGTATTGTTTTATGTTGCAATGTTGAATAACAAGGTTACATAATGTGGACGTGTTATAAAACACAAGTTATATAATATGTTACATAGTCTGTACGCACCTTAACATGCAAAACATTCTAAAAATGCAGTACTACATACACCACGCTTTGTGAATTTAGCTTATTTTGCGAAAACAAGGGATCTTAAGGTTATAAAGAAAACAAATCAAATCAAATCAAAAATACTTTATTCTGTAGGCCCTCGCGGGCACTTAGACACAACATTTACAACATATTGTCTTTCAGTGATAAATATATAATAAATGAGCTACTCTATAAACTACCACCATTTCGGAAACAAAGCAAAATGACCACTGGAGGAAAGAAATGGCGAAAGAAACCCAGTTACGGCCTTTTTTGTAATTTTTATTATTACAGTGTTTAATACATACAACTGGTAGGTATTCAAAAGAATACAAAATCAATAATAACACACAAACACAAAAATAAAAGAAAATATATCATATACACGTTCTTCAGCAGCGTTATGACGGACGATACTAGTTCCTGTGAACAAAAATGTAATATTTAGTTTTTGGTTCATTATTGTTAATAATGCACATGTGCAGGACATACTGAAAGAGAAAAAAAGCGAAACTATACTGGTCGCCAACGCGACTGGCTCGCGGAGTCATAAAACGAAGTTCAGAACTCGGTGCATAACGACAATCGATTTTCAAGATATCATGACTTTTATTGTTTCTAAGTTTCTATTCAGTTTATAGGTCCAATTGATTAATTAGTATTTTTATATTGTAAATAGATATAGTAAAAATCTATAACAATCAATTTGTTTAGGTTCAAAGATCTTTATTTTATAACAATAACCATCAATTTCTGTCCAAATTCTATTCAATTTTAATTAGCCAAATATGAATTAGTCTCAAGGGCCGTAGCAGGCAGGTATATTTCTGTTGTTTTAAACAGTAAGTTTTCTTTTTGTGCAATATTCCTATTGCCTAGAAACGATAATTGAAAATTTACTTACTGGATGGACTGCTCCAACGTTTTTAAGGGAAGTTGACGATGCACAGTACCACCGGGAGTTCGAAATATTGGGACCTCTAGCGTGGGATCCACATGTAGAAAACCACGTGGGGTTCCTTCCACGGCCATCGCTTGATCAATGCTGTAAAACAATTAATTATAATTAATTACGGAGTACGATACTTAACTGAAATGTATTTGCATGTAAATTGGGATAGGCACATTAGAAAAAATTATAATAATAAAAACAATATAAGTACAAATAAGTGAGTAATAAAATAAACTTGATCTGAGAATATAATAATGTATGTATGTACACGATAAACATCTAACACCGTGAGTGATACCCCCGGTATTGTAAGCGTCTATAGGCTACGGTGACGGCTCACCATCAGATCGGCGCGGCCGTATGCTTGTTTGCCAGCTTTGGTATAAAAAATAAAATAAAATAAAAAACTTTTTTTCTCAGGAATTAAAAGTTGGTGAATACTATAAATATTTTTTAAATCCATTTGACTAAATAAAATCATAACTCATAGTCACATCAAAATACGCGATACCTATATAAACATTTATTTATTTATATTTATATATTTATATGTTACATACATACATATTTATTTATTCATTTGAACAAAGTGAACCTTGATACCCATACTAAAAACAAAAAATGATAACCCAAAGTATCCTCCAAAATAACTTTCATCGAAAATAATTTTAATCAGATTTTATTGCTAACTGTACCTCGATACGAACTCTGACCGTTCAAGGACAACGCAACGGAACAAAACAAAATATCGGTCGGAATATGGCCGGAATCAAATTAGAACTAAATTACTTCGATTTCATCGTAATTATATCAAAATGAACAACAAACATAGATTCCTGAGTAAATTTATTACGAAGTTATCTTGTTTGTTTTTAAAATCGCAAAAGAAAAACATGACGACTTGGCGCGTGAAAGTTAAGTCGATTTTAATGACATAAATTTTACATTTAGACTAGAATGAATACAATAAACAAATAGGTTATTCAATTAGCTTTATTTTGACATATAATACATGAAACAAGCACTTACCTTACAAAAGCTTTGGACATATTTCCAATACACTGTACACAGTATTCACGATACTCAACACAGCAATGGCGGCAATGTTCGGGCGTGTCGTATCACTCGCGAATTTGTTGTCGTTTACAAAACATTTCTTTATTTTCATTGGCTTAAAAAATATAAATCGATAGACCGAGAGTTCCTGTTGGTAGTTGTATCATTTTTAAATGCACCAACCAAATTAAAGTGAAAGAAAAAAATGCCATAGAGAACGGAATGCGTTAGTGCCTCGGTCAGGGAATAGGACGTTACGGTCGATTTTACGTTATTACCTCAGTTAGGGCACAGGACGCGGCACGGGTTAACTCAGGTGAGTCTGACTGTCTTTGGGACCACACTCCCCGAAGATACCCACCTGGGAATTACACCCCCAAAAATTTGCCCGACTGCTCACGACCTGTAAGAGAAAGAAAAGCACCTATTTGGCATTTTGATTATGAAAGTTATCATACAGCGTTGTTTGTTAGTGATGAAACACCTAGTACTAAAGCTGAAGCTCAGGCAGGGAAAGATAGCATACAGTGGGAAGAAGCTATTAAAAATGAATTAGAATGTCATGCAAAGCATGAAACTTGGACTATTGTGGAGAAACCTGAAAGTGGAAAAGTAATTGATAGTAGATGGGTATTTCGAATAAAGAAGGATAGTGAAGGAAAGGAAACTTTTAAAGCTAGGTTAGTAGCAAAGGGTTTTCAAAGTAATAACTATACAGATACTTACTCGCCTGTTGGAAACTTAGTAACGTTTAGAACTTTATTGTCAATTGCAAATAAATTTAACTTAGAAATATCACATATGGATGTTAAAACCGCATTTTTACACGGTAACTTAGAAGAAGATATTTATATGCATTTACCTGAAGAAATGAAAAATGATAAATTTGTTTGCAAATTGCAAAAATCAATATATGGTTTAAAGCAGGCACCTCGTTCTTGGAATAAGAAGTTTCATAGTTATATGATGGCATTAGATTTTTACAATTCTGGTTATGATACTTGTTTGTATATAAAGAAGGAAAATAATGAAAATATGTTGTATGTCTTTCTATTTGTAGACGATATTTTGATTGTGGGAAAACAAGACTTGGTAAACTCATTTAAAAATTCATTGATACAAAAATTTGATATGGTAGATATAAGAGATGTTAAATTGTTCCTTGGATTTTATATAGAAAGAGACAGAAAATTAAATACATTATTTTTACATCAGAAACACTATATACAACAATTACTTAATAAATTTGGTATGACAGAATGTAAAACTGTAAAAATTCCAATAGAGAAATGCTTGGTAAATAGCAACTGTAATAATGATAAGAATGAAAATTGTAATTACCCATATAGAGAATTAGTAGGAAGTCTTATGTATTTAATGGTCGGTAGTAGACCAGATTTAAGTTTTTGTTTAAATTATTTTAGCAGATTTCAAGAAAATCCATCTCATGAGTTGTGGATAGGATTAAAAAGAATACTCAGATATTTGAAAAATACTTGTGAAATGGGAATCCTTTATAAAACAGATTGTTCAGAAATATGTCAAGGATATGTTGATTCAGACTGGGCTAATGATCCTTTTGATAGGAAGTCTGTAACTGGTTTTTGTCTTTTTGTTTATGGAAATGTTGTATCTTGGGGTACTAGAAAACAGACAACCGTTTCTTTGTCATCCAGTGAAGCTGAGTACAAAGCTTTAACTTCTGCAGTGTGTCAATCTATGTTTTTAAAAGGAATCTTATTAGAAATGTATATTCCCATAATTACTGTGAAACTTTTTGAGGATAATCAAGCATGTATTCATATGGCTAAAAATAGGGATAACAGTAAAAGAATGAAACATCTTGATGTAAAATATCATTTTATTAGAGAACAAATTTGCAATAATAGTATAGAACTTGTGTATACTCCTTCAGAGGAACAGATTGCTGACTTTCTTACAAAACCTTTAAGTTATAAATTGTTTAATTATTTTAGAGAGAAAATTGGTATTATTTAGTAAGAAAGCACAAAAGAATTGTATAAAGATTAATTAGTATAGAAGGTTTATCTCAAAAAATTTAAAACTAAAAACTAGAAGTTTTCATAAATTGTAAAGAATGTTGTCATGTAACAGTTGAGGCAGGGTGTTGAGGAATAAATATCATACAACTGTCACATTTTGTTATCTGTGGTCTTGTGCATGGCAACACTCTCTCCTCTCGCAGCCAAAAAAACTAGAAATGTGTCTTCCGACTGTTATAACTGTAATTACCTAATTCTTTTCTGAATAAATAGTATTCCAACTCCACTCTTTTTATTAACATAACAACAGTAATTATTTTGTTTTTATGGCTAGTACTTTATTTTTCATTTTACTCTAAACTAATGTAATGATGCATTTTTATTCGTGATGTAAATAAATAGTGTTATATGTAAAATGAATTAAACAACTTTCTTAATTTTATTTTCATTTTTTTACTAAGTAATTCGCAAACAGATCATTGTATCGAAAAATTATCATCCCACATCCTTCATGTCTATCCTATCTAACGATACCCCACAACATGGGGCCGGCACAACAAAAAAAAATATTTTTCAAAATTTTGTTCTATCACTTTGTTAGCATTGTTAATATGCGTATACATACCAAATTACAGCTTTCTAGCATTAAGCGTTTATGCGCTAGACCGCGGACGGTCCTTGTTGATTACTACGGAACCCTAAAAAGGAGCGATTTTATCGAGCTTTTACCAGTGACACACTACTGGTCGTGATAATATCTCGGGTAATTTTCTAAAACGCTACAGTCAAATAGTATAGTCTCCTCCGTTAGTTGGTGTTTTTCCGGATGAATTTAAATTAGCTGACGTAATCCCTATCTTAAGAGTGGTGATAGAGACAGTGTTAACAATTATAGACCCATAGCAATTCTTCCTACTTTATCAAAGATAGCTGAAAAATTGATAAATAAGCGTCTTGTTGGGTATCTCGAATCCAAGCAGCTTCTTTCTGGTTCCCAATATGGTTTCAGAGCTAATAAATCTACAGACGACGCAGTACATGACCTAACTGACAGTATTATTACAAAGCTGGACAAGAAGAAAAAAGTAATTGGGATATTTCTAGACCTTCTTTTTCTACTTTTTTGTACAAACCTCGAGGCGTCGAGTTCTACTTTTGAAGGCTCGAGGCGGATTGGCAGGATTCAGTAAGCTTGGTAGGCTCGGAGTCCCGAACCTAGCCGAGACGCGAGTTCTCTGAGCCATGCCTCGAGGCTTCAAAAGAGTTCGAGCCTTCAAAAGAGCTTATACCTATCAAAAGAGCTCGAACCTTCAAGAGTTTGAGCCTTCAAACGAGCTCGAGTCTAAAAATGAAGGCAAGCCTTCAATAAAAGCTCAAGCGTATGTTTATGACTTTAACACTTAACCAGGCCGTGGCCAAATAAGTAGATACCACTCCATTTTGAGGTTATCTTTCAAATGAAACTACGGTTACACGTGAGGAAATTGGTTAGGAATTCAACAAAATACTTGAAGAATTAGACGATGACTATTTAGAAAGATTGTGGGCGCAAACGAAGTCCACTGCATCTCTATATAAAACAATGATGAGTTTGTTTAAAAAGTAATGATTGTTAACACAGATTCAAATAGTAAATGAGAAATAAAATATGATTCATTGATTACTATAGGTACTTAGCAGTTTTTATTTATTCATTTGTATTTATTTATTACCATACGGGACGGGGAGGTGACTTTTTGGTCGACACGGCCACGTTCCCGTCCCGTCCGTGTATCCGCGACATATGCATATTCACATACATTTTGTATGGAACTATATTTAACTTCCCGTCCCGTCCGGGAAAAAACACGTTACGTACACAGCGACCTGACTAAGCTCAAAAAACTGGGTATTCGTGATACTCAACACAAATTACTTGAGGACTAACTTGACAAAATTAAATAGACACCAGAGAGTGAGAGTTCACGAGTTCATTAGTACTGACTTACCTATAACTCACGGTGTACCTCAGGGAAGCGTGTTAGGCCCCACTCTCTTCCTCGCCTTTATTAATGACCTGTGTAATCTAAAATTGACAAGTGGCAAAATAATAACCTTCGCCGACGACACAGCCTTAATATTTTATGGTGGCACTTGGGCGCAGGCGTATGAGTTTGCACGAGCAGGTTTTAATAGTCTATTCTTGGCTTATCGAGAACTCACTAACACTGAATGTCGATAAAACTAAATATATACGTTTCTCCATCAAAAATATTCATACTTCTATTCATGACAATTACTCTATACGAGCTCATAATTGTAGCAACAGCCAAAACTGCTACTGCAATCAAATTACCTTGGCCTCCGATATTAAGTCATGCAAAAGTGATTCATTTTCTAGATATTATTTTAATGTTCTTTTTTGGGGAAAAAGCATGCATTTCTTAGATAAAATATAATACAAAACTATTGCTTTAACTAAAAACCTTTATTGTCATAAAATAAAACAAATGCGAGTCGGATTCGCCCACCAAGGGTTCCGTACGTAATCCTACTAATATTATAAAGGCGAAAGTTATGTGTATGTTTGTTACTTCTTGACGCTCAAATGTCTGGGTCAATATTTATGATATTTGGTATGTAGGTAGCTGATACCTTGGATAGGTAGCTGATACCTTGGATCAACACATAGCATTCATTAAGGTGGTTGCTTCCGCACGGTCCGCGGAATTCAAATTTTCTTAGGTTTTACAAATTGCTGCTCAATCTTTCATATGACACATTTATAAGAAATATATTCCTATCTTACGCTGACATGACATCCTATGACACTGCACTAATATTTTACGCAAAAACAGACGAAGAAGTCTATGAACTTGCACAACCAGATGACAAGAGAAAATAAATGGCTTCAAATCACATCTATTAACTTTAAATGCAGATAAAACCAATTTCATTAAGTTTTCATCGCGTACATTTTTATTTACGCGATGAAATCAAAGTTATATAAGAAATCAAAGTTGACAAAGTAGGGTTTCCTCATAAATCTATATGAAGTACCTACTAGATAAGCAGAATATTGAACGATTCATGCTCCATTTATATTTAAATTGTAACTAAAGTCCGCTGCAGCGCTGTAACTATAAATTACTTGTTTAATCAATCACTGCAGCGCTAAATCTTTTCATGGGCCAAATTTCTCGCGACTAAAAGGTCGGAAGAGCCGTCTACTTAATGGCGCTTACGCGTCGCGTTCAAGGCTCTCTAAAGAGTATGCGAGATGGCAATATTAATTTGGATTTTACAACAAACTTAAGTTTTATAAGAATTTATACGAAATAAATTGGTTACTTACCCGAAACAAACTTAAAATACGTAAACAAAGTGTGCACGTAAATAAATACAATATTTTAAGTGATTAAATGGTAAATTAGCTGTTTGTTGATCGTTTTTATGACAAACCTTTTCCTTTCGACAGTAACACAGACCATATAAAGTACTTTGGTGTTATAATTGACGAAACTCTTACATTCGGAAGGCATACTGAAGCAATCACTTGCAGAAGTTATTATTTATTTTCAAGAAACTACGTTCCATTTCTGTTTTTAAAATTATTAAGCAAGTGTACCTTGCACTGTGTCAATCAATATTAATTTATTACATTACAACGTGGGGTGGAGCATATTATTTAGAAAGGAAAGTCGCAGGAGGCCGCTGGATTCAGGCCGCTGCCAACCGCAGGCTTTTGGGAGAGGCCTACCTATGTCCAGCAGTGGACTTCTTGTGGCTGAGATGATGATGATGATTCGTTTAATAAATAAACAAGGATTCATGATACAAAAAAAAACACAAAAGTAATCAGATCAAGTTTATTAGAATAAATTTACCGATTCTCATTTGTAAATCTTAAATCTTTGGTTTTATCTGAGACGTATAAAAGCATGCAGTAAATGAAAGAAATTTCAAAGTAATAAACAAGACAGCTATAAAATAAACTCAGAATATTATTAGTTTATTCCTTTTTTCTTATAATTAAATTAACCTATAAATGTACATACATTATGAATACAACAATTTAGGGCGCTAATTCTAATAATTATTTATTCATTACAAACATTTTGTTAAAATATAGTAGCGGTATTCCATGTCATTATTTTTAATTAAAAAATCTTGAAATCCATTCATTTAATTCTAAGGCTAATTCTATCGTTATTAGGAACCTTACCCAACGCCAAAGATATCGAAAAGTGAACTAACACAACATGCCTTTTGACCGTCGTGTTTTACTATTCCTTTTAACAGTGTTAGGTTTAGATGTACCTATATTGGGACATACAAGTGTCAACCAACTTAATTATTGGCACTAATAATGTCCCCTCGCACATTGCACTGCCTTTATGAGCATAATGAAAAAAAAAACTGTTAACATTTTTATGATAATAAAAAGGTAGCTTATTCTTTTTATTTTTAATAGATTTTTAATGGGAAAAGTTATTGAATGTGATTTTGTATATTATAATAATATATGAAACTCTTTAATACGTATCTAAAATTAAGTATTGTAGGTACAGTTCTAGAGGGGGACATTTCTTTACAGCTAGTCTTGGTCAGTCAGGTAGGATATTACAAACATTTTGCATTGAGTCTACGGATCAATGAAGGAGATCATGATATACCTAGTGCCTTTAGTGACGAGCAAGCCTTCGTGGTAGTGCGTGAGCCTACCAGGATGCATCAGAAGCCAGCCCTGCCGGGTGTCTCGCACTGAGCAGTCGTAGCGAAGGAAATGACATCCTCCCCCCTCGTAATCCAGGTCTGAAAACATTTATTGCTCATTTTTCATAATGCATCGTACTTTATTAAGCCACTTATCAGTATTGGCACTCTGTCATCTAAACATCGGTTCTGAGAATCTAAGAATAAATAAACATGCAGAGTATGAAACATGGTAATATGTAAAATCAAAGGTGAGAGATACAAACTGACGACGACCTGCGTGGCGTAATGGTAACCATGCCGGTTCGCCACCCAGGAGGTCCCGGGATCGAATCCCGGTCGGGTCATGATTAAAAACTTACTTTTTCTGATTGACCTGAGTTTTAGATGTTTATCTATTTATGTATTTATTTTACTAATATTATAAATGGGAAAGTGTGTGTGTCTGTTTGTTTGTCCGTCTTTCACGGCAAAACGGAGCGACGAATTGACTTGATTTTTTAAGTGGAGATAGTTGAACGGATGGAGAGTGACATAGGCTACTTTTTGTCTCTTTCTAACCCCCCACTTCCCCCCCTAAAATGGAGGGTGGAAGTTTGTATGGAGCATTCCGCCATTTTCAAGGTAGAAAGCTAAAAATTGGTATGCGGACCATTAACAAAGCGCAAGGTCAAACATTAAAGATGGCTGGAGTGATCTCAGAAAAGCCGTGCCATGGACAATTATGTAGCAGGAATTATGTATGAGGAGCTCGATGGCGTCGCTGTGTGTCGCACTCTAATATGAACACGCAAGTTAAGCGACGTCGAACCTAGCCAGCGTTTGGATGGGTTTCGTTATCTCGAGCTTCTCCGTGCTTCGGAGGGCACGTTAAGCCGTCGGTCCCGGCTGTTGTCGATAGATGACATGACAGCCGTTAAGTCAAGTCGGTGGCTTTCGGACGGCTTGAAAACACCGGCCTCTGCCAATCCGCATTGGAGCAGCGTGGCAGAGTACGCTTTAATCACCTTCGATTAAAGGGAGACCCGTATCCCAGCAGTGGGATGATTATGGGTTGATATGATTAATTATGTAGCATGTTCGCGTGTGTCCAATTTCCAGAATCTTTACATTCTATCCCCAAATGGAAAGACATATAATATCGTCTACAGTAGCGTATTAAAATAATATTCTGTTCCGAGTTCTCTTCTGTGTTCTAAATCACGAAAGGGGAACCGTGTTATCCCGAATTTAACGCGAGCGAAGCCGCGGTCAAAAGCTAGTAAAATATAGTATCGTTGAGTTAGTATCCCATAACACAAGACTCGAACTTACTTTGGGGCTAACTCAATCTGTGTGATTTGTCCCTATACATTTATTATTTATAAAAACGGTTTAGACTTACGTGGCGTGTTGAGCGCCAAATTGATGGTGTAAGTGGAGGAATCGTGGTGCGGACGCAGTGACGGCTGCTCGTCGGGCCGATAGCGCACTACGAAGTTCATGTGTGAAACTGGAGGCTAAAATGTACCAGACGTAACATTAACAAACCTTATTTATTATAATTAAAGAAGAGACGTCTTTATAGGCGAAAAAAGTACGTTGATTTCAGGAATGATGAACTATATATATTTATATTACGCCTACTACTACTGCTTTGTCAAAAGTTCCGTTTGTGCGTAATAATTAAATATATAAAATTGGAAATCGTTCTCTACAAAATGGTATCAAATCTTTTCCATTTTCATTTTTATCTATTTCTACATTTGGTACTTAAAAG
Source organism: Endotricha flammealis (assembly GCA_905163395.2). Lineage (NCBI taxonomy): Eukaryota > Metazoa > Arthropoda > Insecta > Lepidoptera > Pyralidae > Endotricha > Endotricha flammealis. The sequence goes on along the minus strand of LR990852.1, from coordinate 12,955,622 downwards.
GCACAAATTGAGCCGTATAGTGCCTTTATTATTATTGTAAAAAAATACTTACATTGTGATAGTATCCTATGAAGACCATCTCCTGGAGCGGACGAACGTATTCCTTCAGGATATGCAGCCAATGACTGTCGAGGCCCACTTGCTTCATGTGAATGTCACGGGTAGGCACCGCTTCATACCCGCCCTCGAGACGATTATCCTATGATTATAGATAAATAGAAATTTTGGGTAGGTCCCATTTGTTCCATGGAACGTGACGTAATAGAACAATTTTAGAAAATATTGTCCCTATTTGTACTATAGAACTACATACTAGCTTTTGCTCCTGTTTTTGTTTATGAATGCACAGAACTAAATGGGAATCTCTTTTCCCAAATTCTTCCATGATGAGATATATGTAGTACATCTACGTAGTACCGCCTACGTACATAGTCCGCATACAAAACGGTGTTGCAGCGAAATTTTTTAATGAACCCCGTCTGAATGATCGTGAGCATTTATGTAAAATGTAATAAATAAAGAACCGTTTCGGTTCCGTACATTATATTAGTTGTATGGGAGCCCTATTCGTATTTGTTGTTATATACACCCAATTTGGGTATGGAACCCTAAAAAGGCTGAACTGTCTAAATCAAAAACTTTCAACCTAGAGAGCTATAATTTTTGCACTGAGGTTTCCTTCAGGAGGCATATGAGATATGACTCCCAGGATCTCTCGAAATTTCCACTTTACATGGGAATAACTGACTGAGTCGCTAATATAGGTCTCCAATACTTTCATCCCAGTTAGCTGAAATTTTTAACTTGCTTAGATAACTTAGCTGTGATATAGACAACAAAATTTGTCTTTTCTTGCATGCCGTTAGTGTAAAAAAATCGTACCTTGTTAGACCCATCACTCCATTTTCCAAAAGCTTCCATGACATTAATCCATTCTTGGCAAAATCTAGCAGACATCATTGGAAACCAGTACACATCGGGACACGGCTGTAACATAGAATTTATATATTTAGAATGAAACGAAAGTATTATGCTAGCTCTACACTCTCGCGAAGTCTTCACTTATCCTTTGTGTTCCAACTTCGTGCCTAGCTTCACTTCACGTAGAACATTTATGAAATGACTGAATGTCTTGAAACACGAAAAAAAGTTTAAAAAGTTCAGAAATTACGCCTCCCTTTTAGTTAACTTACTATATTTTCGAAAAATAAATGCGAAATAGCTCGGGGAAATCAACACATGTTGTTGTGAATTAAAATGAAACTCAAAAAAGAAATTTTACATTAGAAGTGAATTATTGCGTAAAATTTTACTGTCGTTTTCGAAAAAACAACCTTTATATCTGGAGCAATAGTTTATAGAAAATCATGACTGCGCCACAGCACCACACTTCAATAAAGACATTTTCAACTCTGACAATGCATCAGTAGATCATTTAATTTTGTACCTTTGATGAATGTGAAATATAGTTTGAAGTTGAATAAGTATAATATCTATGTGATACACACCATCAGCGGCGCGTTGCCTGCGACGAAATTTTGTGAGTAATTCTCATGAAGATAGCGTTTCTCCCATTCTATCTTATTGTCAAAAACTTGATACACGTCGGGGTGGGTGTGTGTCGTGTCGTAGGACTCAGGGTTCACCAGATGGCCCAAATCCAATTCGTTGCTCACGTGCATATATATACCCTGAAGATCATAAAATACAACTAATAAATTACACAAAAACATTTTAAAGTTAATGACACATTACAACTCATGCTGTCATTGTCTAATTAAGGAAGATTTGTCTTCCTTTATCAACAATTTCGGTGAATTTATTAGTAACTGTGACTGTGGAATTAAATAACCCTTTAACACATTTAAGTTTGATAAAAAATAATTGTTTATTTGTAACACATTCATTACAGATATTCGTCGCAGAGCGTTCGGCTAGGAGTGATGTAAGGCTCTTCGTGAAATGGAATATTTGTACCATTAAAATATAATAGATATAATTGCCGGCAAACATCTTGAGCAATAAAAAAACCTGCGCTGTAGCGTTTTTTAGGTCCTATTGGTGGTGCACCCCGCAAGGCGCGACGGCGGGGAATATATTCTGCGCGCGCGATTGGTTAGTTCAGGTAGGAACGTGTCACATGCGCGTCACACATTGGTCAGTTAAGTGTACGATGCGCGGAGTTTCCCCTCTTGCTCAAGATGTTTGCCGGGAACTATACGTTACTTATCCCGAAATCTCTTTTTAAAAAAATGTATGTCTGTGCGTCTACTACATTACACAATTCATTACGGCTATATTTAAATTCGTAATTCACATGAGTACGACCGCATCGGATCTGCGCAAGTGAAACAGGAACATCATCTATAAAGACATATTAAAATGAGTGAATGGCAACAAAAGAAACGTTTCTCAAAATAGAGAAGTTTTTTTATCTTAAAAGCTCTATTCTCTACCTCTATCCTACTTTTTCAGGTTAAGTAGATCTCTCTGACTGAATAAGTTACTTACCAGCTCTCTAAGACTAGCGCAGAATGCCATATCAGGATCAACATCCTCTTTGATGTACGTGACACTCGTTGCCGACGGCACCCTTAAAACGTGCATATTAATCAGGTAGCAGTTAGTAATGAATGGCACATTCCATATTCCCCTGAAACAGATAACAAACTCGGTTATTCGGACAACGAACTTACCTAAACATAGAGATGATAAAAAGAAGCCAAATGGTTATATGTTACAGAACTGATAACCTTTGCACTTTCGTTCATTTTAAATATTTGCACAAAATTATTTTGTGTCACAATTGGCAATGTTTGTGTACTTATGAAGTGTACATATGAACTATCGACTACGCATCTCAGCCACATATGATACGCCAACCAACTTCTGCATAATCTATACATTTTAATTACACTATACCTACATAAACCTGAAGATAATATTTGACGAAAGCCATAGTACCTATATTTTTTTAAATGTTTAATATTATTATTTTTAGTTGCTATATTTTCCTGGCATAGGGGTCTCAAGAGGTACTTACTAACTTCTTAGTACTTACGAACTAAGAGAACATACTACGCCTAATGCGGTTCGCGGAGTTGGAAAGTTTTCGAATATTCCTGACCACAGATCTTCACATTAATTGATATGTTTGCTTCGACCTACATGCGAACTCGATCCTATCGCCATACGAAATCTGAGAGGAAGTGACGAGAGCCATATATCAGCTAGGGGAGACAAGGGCCCTCCTGCGAGCACCTCCGTTATTAGCCAATTGAGAGATTGGCGCGGAGAGAAATCGCCGACTCTACCAGTCGCTGGCTGACCCGACACAAGAACATACCAGACCTGGGGTGAACAATATTTAAAGATCGCTGTAATCTAGAAAGCTGACGGAGTGATTCCAAATGTTGCTTCTGAAGGCAAATGTTATCCTAAGCCTTTTTCTACTCTATTTCTTCATCATCTTGTCGGAAGGGCGTCGTGCGCGCACTAGGAGCAGGACTAAATCTAAGGTAATTATTAAGTTTCCCTAAGAAATATCTTCGCAATAACATTACTAATAATCCTTTCACAGGTGCAAATTGGTTTACCAATAACTGGAAAATATAGGGATCCGGAATCAGATCAATATTACAACAACAATGACGTAAGTTATAATTCTTATTTTTGAGATTGTAAAACATTGACGTGTTTATAAATATCTAACCACCAATTAAAGATTTTAAACTTGTATTGTATCTATAATATGTGATAAGTTTTATTTAATATGTGACAAAGGGAAAATATATTTTAATTCTAAATTCCACGCATCAATTTTTATTTTTCTCAGTTTGGAATTGAGGTTTGCCTCTTTATGCTATGTTACTGTTAGATATTATATGTATTTCAGGGGGCAAAGATTTTACTTGCATCACATTTCGATCTTGAGTACGTTTTGGGTCACAAGATAGCATTTTTATGCATTGCCAAAGGATCCCCTCGCCCTCACATAACATGGTTTAAAGACGGGGTGGAAATATTCGCACATCACTATTTGCACGTAAGTATAAAAAAAAACTATGATAAAGTCGTAAAAACAGCCAGACTGCGATTCATGGCGTTCTGTCATGAGGCTTGAATCAGAATTAAAGTTTCAGCATGGCGAAATATTCATATTCATTTCATATTCGTAAATCATGGACAATTTCTAGACATTAATAGGTACATGCACCAAGCATGTAGCAAGCTTCAAACGGAAAAAAAACATTCACAGGAAGAACTTTTTGTACTATAATACATAATGATGTTCCATAGCAAACACAGGTTTATCCTTAATGTAATAACATGCTGTTTTAATGTATTAAAAACAATACATAACTAAATAATAATATATGCAAGGAATTTAACAAACCCAAAAGGAGAATGGGCATTTTGATCAATATTATATAAAAGTGAGCGGCAGTCTCAAGTCCATTGGAATATCAATAATAAGCAACTTCTTATATGGCAGTCAACTCGAGTCATGGTTAGAAATAAACATAAATCGTTATATATTTCTCATAAGCATGAACGTAATATTTTATTTACGGTTTATTTTTATTTCTAACCATGACTCAAGTTTTTTTAATGCCACTAAGGCGATGTGATTTACAATAGTGATGCGTTGAGCGATGTAACAGGCTATTGGGTCACCCACATATTTATATATTGCATCTTTAGTTACATATAGAATTTGGATAAAATGTCTATAGCGAATGAATAAAAATATTTTAAAGGGTCAGTATCATAGTGTCCTGCTTCCGATACATTTTCAAATGTTAATTTATCTGGAACTTATCAGGACACAGAATTAGATCGTAAACAAGATAAATCTGTGCGTTAGTGCTCTCGTTAAATAAACGATTCATTGACAGAATTGAGATCGGGTACATTGACACTATTTGAATCGTATGTACTTTGTCTCGAAACAATTGTCTCCGAATTGGTGCAATGATGTGTTATTACGCATACTTATGCTCGTTTTCACCAACGTTTCCTAGCGATAAGAATAACCTTACCGCTAGGAAACTAATGTCATCAAATGTTATACAAATTTGTCCAGTTAAGTTATTTCTAACGCTAGGAGGCATTGGTGAAAACGTGAATTCATCGAGTATTCAAAAGGACAACGTACTTGATGGGCGCATTATTGTAGCACCCTCTATAAACCTTTCTTACAACGAGTCATGAATGTAACACTGCTCCTTTTCTTTGATCGACAAGTTGAGAAAGCGTATTAAAGACAAATACTTCAATCCCTAACAGTAAATCGTGACGACCTTCGAATCTCGGTCATGATGAAAAACGAACTTTTTCTGATTGTCCTGGGTCTTGGATGTTTATCTATTGTATTTGTTATAAAATATAGTATCGTTGAGTTAGTATGCCATATCACAAGTCTCGAACTTACTTTGGGGCTAAATCTGTATGATTTGTCCCTTTACATATATTTATACCTTACAATCAGCATAATATTATTGTTTTTTGTTTAATTATCAGATACACGAATGGCCTATTGGGGACGACCGAGTGAAATCCAAGATCGAGATCGATCCTGCAACCCAGATGGACGCCGGAGTGTACGAATGCACCGCAGACAATATGTACTCTATCGACAGACGCTCCTTCAAGACCGACTTTTCTATCGCCTTCGATTGAAACTTTTTACATTTATCATTGCTCCATTTACAATATGTTCAATACAGAATACCAATATAAGACTGTCTTTGTCCAACAAATTAATTAATGTTTTTAAAACCTATGTTTTTAAATGGCTTGGTATATACCAGGCCACTTGGAAGTCAGACTTCATCGCGATCAGGCGGCTGGCGGGCTAAGCAAGGCGAGAAAGATGCTTTCGTCAACTTTCTTTATGATATAAGTATCTAACAAAAGTCACCACTTTCAGAAAGGTTCGTAAAAAGTATTAGCGCCATGTTACGTCGCATCAAAAATAAGCTACTCCTATCTTTTTTCCACTTACCTCGTACTTTATACCATCAAACAGAAAATACAAATCGATTGAACAAAACTGACAATTAGGTTACATTATGTCAACTGTACAATTTCAGGAAACTAGGTTAAATTAATTGTCATAAATGCATAATTTTAGTTAACATATTAATAAACTACCCTATACTTAGTTATTGTTACCTAAGTATTATTGTCAAATAGTGTAAACGCGACACTACCACTAACAAAATACTATTTGCTTATTATATTATACAGCTAGTGGTTAATGAACAAAATTTTGTAAATAATTTATAATTAAAAGTTTTTCCTGTAAATATGTTTTTTTAATATTTCTCTTCATAAATTTGTAAATCTATTCATTAATCATAAAATGTGTGAATGTATTTATATTACCACCACACAAATCCCGCAATCTCTATGGAACTACACATAGGTGATAAAAAAAATAAAGAAACATCCAAGAAAATAAACTATTGTTTAGTTTTCGATATAATTTTCGACATAAAAATTTACGGCCTTTTAAATATAATTACAGATAGCCTATCTGTCATATGAATCTCTCAAATAAACTGTAAAAATCATAGATTTAGTATAAACTAGCATACCTATAGATCCGCTCTGTTTGATTGAGGCGAGACCAAAAACAAAATACACTAGTGTGCGTGTAATGTTTATGTGTGCAAGCAAGATATATAATTTTGTGGATTTTCCTTTTGTTTGAGTTACATTCAGGCACTGCACAGGTAACCATATTTAATCACGTCTAATTAACACCAAAACTACACTTAAAAACCATAAATTTTGTAAAAATAAGTGGGATATTTTTAAACATGACTGACGTTAGGGCGATACAAGCCCATAGCGTGTATAGGAAAAATGGTCTCGTCTATCTATCTCGCTCTAACAAACGCGTATGCAATGATCTATCTCTTTTGCATTGCCAATCTTCTTACGCTAGGAAGTTATAATAAATCTATGGTAAAAATAATGCAAAGCTGTCAATACATCTAATAGGAAGGGCGCTTACTTTACATTGTTAGTCTTAAAATATTATGAAACATAATAAATATGTTATCCATACTAATATTATAAATGTGAAAGTGTGTTTGTTTGTCCTCCCTTCACGTCGAAAGTAATGAACGGGTTAATATGAATTTTTTATTGGGGATAGTTTAAGGTCTGGAGTGTGACATAAGGTTACTTTTTTTCGCACGGGATAAAGAGTTTCCCATAGGACAAATTATTGACATTTTCCCTTGACCACGCGGGCGGAGCCGCGGGTAACAGCTAGTATTATAATAAATAATACAATCGAATTGCATTGTTTATTAACAAATGAACCTAATCATGCTTTAGTTTTATTAGTAAAACATGGCGTTATCAGCGGTAATAATATTCTGGATATTAATAACCCTACTAACTGGTATTAAGACTTTAAGGTAAAACAGGCAATAAATATGATTTTGAGATTAATTAGACTAATTGGATGGGAATAGGCTCACTGTTAGAGTTATGAACAAAACTATAATAGCCTGTCTCCGCGAAATGAATGGACTATAGCGGCATTTGACTTTTAGATGATTCCTCGCTTATTTTTTTTTTACTAGCCATGCATGTCCCACTGGTGGGCAAAAGCCTCCCCTTGTTCCCTTCACACGTCCCTGTCCATAGCTGTTACGGACCAGTCTTCAGTAAAGGTTTTATTTATTCGATAAAAAAACATTATTTATGAATCACCGTTGTATTTTCTATATATTATCAGCGACCATATATTGACAATAAGAAGTGATGTCTAGTTTTCAATTAAAAACCGCAACGGGCGAGTAAACGTCCATAGGCGACCTCCGTGGCGTAATGGTTACCACGCCAGACCGCCACCCAGGAGGTCCCGGGTTCGATCCCCGGTCGGGTCATGATGAAAAACGAACTTTTTCTGATTGGCCTCGGGTCTTGGGTGTTTATCTATATATGTATTTGTTATAAAATATAATATCGTTGAGTTAGTATCCCATAACACAAGTTTCGAACTTACTTTGGGGCTAGCTCAATCTGTGTGAATTGTCCCCATATATTTATTTATTTATTTATTTTATAGGCTACGGTGATCGCTTGCCATCAGGCGGGCCGTTAGCTTGATTACCTTGATGGTATAAAAAAAATACCATGCTATATTTATAAATTATTTCTATTCTGTATAAAAAATACATTGTTTACTCACCTATTAGATTTATATACAATATCCATGTAGTCCAATGACCGGGCGTAAAATCCAGCTGAGTTTATAGCGCCCCAGAAGTTTGACCATGCTTGCCCGTGACGCACCAATAGTGGCGCCACTATGTCATACCCGGATGACAAGAGGTAGCGAAGGGTTAGTGGCTCCACACGAGATAAACTATCTATTGAGAACAAGTAATCGCATACACTATTTATGCATCGCTCCCTGAAAATAATACGGTAATTATTAATTTATAATTTACAAGCTAATAAGAAAAATAAGGATGACCTAAAAAGATAATATGGTAAGAAAAACAAATTCGCCAGTTTGAAGCAAAATTGCCGTTTTGGAAAGGTGTAGTTTGAGAATAACGAGAGATTTCTTCAGCAATGAAAAGTATTATAAAAGCCAAAACAATAAACAATCTTACATTGCTTAATTACTATGTCCCAACTAATATTATAAATATTTAAAGTTATGTTTGTGATCAATCACACTCACATTGTGAGGTGAGACACACGTATCAAAATCGAACTGAATAGTGCGATGCTGATGTGCTCAAAATAGTACTTAAGTCGCTATAGTGTTTTCATCATAAATATTTTTGTTTAAACATAAGTATGTATGCGATGTAATGTTATAAATAAAGTAATAAATGAACGCCAAGCCGTACCTACATTAACTTCAAATTGATAAAAAAAAATGAATCTTACTTTGCAATATTTCTCGCCTCTGCTTCGGAAATGTAGTCTGTTGGTTTAATTCGCTTAGCTGTTGCAAACTCCTTAGAATATTTTTGGAAGAATTCGTCTACATCTGTTTCATGATATTCAACATTATTTCTTAAAAATAAGTGTATTTTACCCTTCGGATATTGAGTATCTATTATTTGCTTCAAAAATTCTTCCAAGAATGGCGTCGATTGTTCAATGAACACAGCAACCATGACTGTGGGTAGGGCATCTTCCTAAAATTCCAATATATAACATTAGCATACTAATGGGTCGCGATTTATACTCCGGAAACTGTTTACTCATTGGCTATTAATACAATTTTTTAGAATAGAATATACGAGAAAATACTACAAATTTTCTCACAGATTCTACAGATAATATTTTGATTCAGGTCGACTACCAGTTCTTTAAGAAATAGCCAACGTGCGATCAGCCTTAAAGTCTTGTGTACGTTACCTTAAGTTGAATTTTCTTCTCATCACACATTCCGCACTTTTTAGACGACCAAGACTTTGCCAAGTAATTACCCAAGTTGTTGAGTGTCAGCTTAGCGGCGCCATTTCCATGGACAATGAGAGGTCGCTCTTTTGTCGCCACATTTTCAATGTAAGGCCACTCCTCAGTGGTATTTATCTTCAGTTGGACATCAGCTACAATTAACATTTTTTATACATAATGTATTGTACACATATTTCAAACAGAGCTTGTGACATAAGCGATCGAAGCTTGTAACAAAACAAATCCCATAACATTGACCAAAAATTTAAAAAATTATGTTTAGACCGCGAAAAAAACAAAAGCAATTCGAAGCTTTTATAACGAACACTTGTGTACCTACTTGTTCGTTTGTACAATTTGGACGAACAAGATTACATCCTGCTTTAAAAATTAGACTTTGTACAATATTTACGTTATCAAAGGCTACAATGTAAACCACATACATATATATATATTTATGTTTTTTCATAGTAGACAAGCGACTTAGCCCATCGGGGTATGGGGTCCCGCTAGTAGGTAACTTACATAAAGCGCCATTCAGATTTTGAAATATCGTTGAATTATGATCAAGAGAAATCTTCAACATTTCCCTTAAGTCTTTATCTAAGTATAACTTTGTATAATAAAGCTGGTCGTCATCTTGATCCTTGATTGTTTTATAACTGACTATTTCTGTAAGTTCTGGCAAGTAACCTAAAAAAAAATATTAGTGATAAAAATAAAGAATATAACGTAGGTGTTATAATGATAATGATATGATGATGGTTACAAAAGATTTAAAAAAACATTATGACTGTTATTAGTTTATCTAAACATTGCGACACTTGTATAACATTGTAAGTATAGATTCTATACAATGTTACAATAGGTACTATGGACATTGACAAAAACACTATAATCAAAACAATGAGTAGATACTTACGTAATTATGTTTTGGTTACAGACGTTTACAACATGGGAGTGATAGTCAAATTCAATTATTAAAATATTATGATTTCCATAAACAAAGTTTTGATGTGTAAAATCAATTTATTTAACATAATAAAAATTATTTTCATAGAAAAATACTTAAAATCTTATGGGGTTATAATCAAATAACAACTATTGTGAGAGTGGGTGAGATAGCTTTGCACTAGTGAGGTAGTAATATTATTGTTCGATAAATTGTTCAGTTCATTACTTGAAAAGTAACTGTAGTCCATAATCAATTTATTACACGATTTTAATGCATTTTTCTAAGGTTGCATAGTTGTGATAATCTGTGACAAGGGGTCACGTTTTTTGTAAACTTTTTCCCAAGAAAATTATCAATCTTATGTACTTTGTTAATCCAATGTTAGGGAGGTATCCCTCTGAAAGTGTGACGTAAGAAGAATTGTGAAATATCATTTGAACAATAATGAAATAAACACAGAAAAGATTCATTCTTTTACTCATTCTCAAACTTAATTTATATTGTTCCCGATTTATATTTAAAATGACAACACACTACTAATAAAAATACGAGCATTGCCTCGCCGAATGCACATACTACAGATGTGTTGAGGGAGGGTTTACTACTTGATTTCGAATGTCATGTGGCCGACGGCCGATTCCCCGAAGTCATTAGCTCGAGTGTTCGAATCGCCGAAACTCCATATCATCGATGTACCACAACTTCGACTAGCCATTAGTTCGACGTCCGTTTCACCGAAAAGCCATTGCAACGATAGTCCTATAATTCGAATGCTCGAAGTGCTAATATTTCCATAGTTAATGGTCATACCCACTGGACCAAAATGAGACAGCAGTTTTTTTTTACTATGATCCCCATAGTAAGTAGGAGGTTATGCGTACTAGGAGTAACACGTTGTTGTACAGAAGAGTAAAAAAAGGAAGGAATGTTATAAAAATGGAATAAAAAGTCAAACCAGCAGGGTTTAATCAACGTAACATTTATTAACAATAATCAACAATAGTCATATTTTTAATAATAAAAATATTCTAAGCATTAACTTCAAATGTAAATTAGGTGAAAAATAGAGATGATTAAAAAACTGCTGTCTCATACATTTTGGTCCGGTGGGTATGACCATTAACTATGGAAATATTAGCACTTCAAGCATTCGAATTATAGGACTATCGTTGCAATGGCTTTTCGGTGAAACGGACGTCGAACTAATGGCTAGTCGAAGTTGTGGTACATCGATAATATGGAGTTTCGGCGATTCGAACACTCGAGCTAATGACTTCGGGGAATCGGCCGTCGGCCACATGACATTCGAAATCAAGTAGTAAACCCGTTGAGGGACGTAAAGTGCCAGTTTTCGAATCAGCCGTGATTTTATGCACTCGTCTAGTCTGTCCTTATAAGTTATATTGTAATCTTACCTATAAATCCACCAGAGTTCAAATAAGGATTTGCCACTTCTGTCTTGGGGTACTGAGCAGCTAGCTTGCTGTCTGGCCAACAAAATTGTTCCGCAGAAAATAGCACACGGGTGTTAGAGAACGACTTAAACTTACGAAGAATATCTTCTATGCTTGCAAGGAACATAACATCATAGCTACAACATAAAAATAAGTAGATAAGTGTTTTAGGCAATCAAATGAAATGGATGAATGATGATTGAATTCGGGGAAGCGGTTGTATTATTGTTCCCGCCGCCACCGCCCCGCCCATCTAGGCGGATAAGGTAGCAGTCAGTCAGGTTTTTAGTCGGTATACCCTAAATGGCATTAGAGGGGGAACCCGACATACCCCCGCCGATCCCCAAGCGGCAGGGCATGAACAAATGAAGAAATGGAACACTGCACTCAATATCCCATGTCCATACTAAAATTACTATTTATGAATATGTTTTTGTTCATTTGTCCTTTCACGTCGAAACGAAGATAGCTTCGTTGCTGTTCGGATTCACAAGATTTTATGTGGATAATTTGTGACAGAAGCTGCTTTTAATTTCACGTAATAAAAGTTTCCCACGCAAAAATACACAATTCATTGGTACTTCCCCGTATCCACACGGACGAAGTCACAATCACTTTAAAAAAATAAACAATACTTCTTTTTAAATAACATATAAGACACTTGACGACCTCCGTGGCGCAATGGTTACCACGCCAGACCGCCACCCAGGAGGTCCCGGGTTCGATCCCCGGTCGGGTCATGATGAAAAACGAACTTTTTCTGATTGGCCTCGGGTCTTGGATGTTTATCTATATATGTATTTGTTATAAAATATAATATCGTTGAGTTAGTATCCCATAACACAAGTTTCGAACTTACTTTGGGGCTAGCTCAATCTGTATGAATTGTCCCTTTATATTTATTTATTTATTTTATTATTTATAAGTGGGTACAGAGGCCTCAAAAATAAATTAGCATGTAATCACCTTTTAAAAACAATAGGTACAATCAATTATTGTTTAGGTCTTTAGAATGACATGATACTGAATGTTATTTTATTTCTGTTGCAGACAGTACAGAGACATTGACAGCCTGTTGGCTCAGTTGGCTCTTCCTTCGGTATCAGAGGGAATGGGTTCGATAACTGATCCGGGCAAACATTTATGTGATTCTGGTTATGGGATGGGATCTGGGTGTTTTCTATGTGTAATAAGTTTAATTTTACAATAATATGTCTGTTGTCTGGTACCCATAACTCAAGGTTTAGGCCTTGCTTACTTTGGGACCAAATGGCATTGTGTGAATTATGTACGATTTATTATTTAGTATATGTCTAAGAAAAACTCATAGAGCACAGTTAGGAATAATACCTGTCAGTAAACAGCACTATCTTATTTATGGCTTCTTCACCAGTCTTCAACATTGCATTAAGTTTATTCTTTAGGAGGTTAACCTTCTGACCACCACCAGCAAAGTTCATGTTGCCTCCATTCCATTTCTCTCCTCTGCCCAAGACTTCCACATTGATTCCATAGACTTTTGCTGACCGGAGGAAGCGAGCAAGTCCATGATTGTCTTCCGTAGCAACAGTTAAAACTGTAACATCTGTAACAAAATTTATTATTTTTACCACTAAAATTGTATACTTCGATAAAGTTACAATAACACAGACACTATTTTATTTATTTATTTTTATTTTAATCACAAAATTTAATAGTCCTAACGAAAAAAATGCATAGGTATAGCTGTATAACAACCACATTATAGAACTAGCTCTTTGATTGATTTCATTCTATAATAATTAATATGCTTGATTTGAAAATCATATTATGTGATGAATCTAACCATTACATTGCATTGGTGAGTTTAGAAAACAATGAAAAAAAAAAGTTTTTGAAATAATGCTACAAAAAATAATAAAAAGAAAAAAAGTGGACACTTTTATCCAGCAGTGGGATATGCATGGTGCATTTAATAAACAAATAGTAGAGATTCAGGTAAGAACCAAAAATTGTTTTAGCAACATAAAATTATTATATAATCATGACTGTAATTAAAACATTATACATATGTATATTTATACACATTATTATTATATATAAGGGACAAATCACACAGATTGAGCTAGCCCCAAAGTAAGTTCGAAACTTGTGTTATGGGATACTAGCTCAATGATAATATATTCTATAACAAATACATATATAGATAAACATCCAAGACCCAAGGCCAATCAGAAAAAGTTCGTTTTCATCATGACCCGACCGGGATTCGAACCCGGGACCTCTTGGGTGGCTGTCTGGTGTGGTAACCATTTCGCCACGGAGGTCGTCATGAAATACATCTATAATAAGAATTTTACAGACAAGACATTCATACAACTGCCCTTACTTAATTTCAGTTGTGCTTTGGGTGTGAGTTTTGACTTGTAATACAAAAAGTCAATTGATCGGTCCAGTCCTAAAAATAAGTATAATTTTCATTTCGCACAGCACATAACTATTATTATGATAGCAATAGCATTCATGACTACATGGTACAAATAGATTTATGATGTTAGAGTTAATAATATCGTAAGCTTTGTGTGAATCACCAGTAGGTCTATTCATAGTCAAGTTACTACCTTGCTATGCAATCTCACTCATTTTACAATTTATATGAGCAAGATATATGTGAGATTGAAACTTAATTTTGTATATTTTAATTGAAAAAAAGGCATTATGTTTATATCCTAGTAGTGTGACAAATAATTATAATTACAGAATAATAAATGTGCAAAAGAATTTTGACAGTGCAATATTTAAAGAAACATTGTATTCAGTAAGAAATCCAGAACCCAAACTCTGGTTAGGTTGTCTCAAAAGGGCTGAGACTTGTGGACTTTATTCAATTTAGTATGAACAACATCGACTTAGCCAAATTTAATTAAACTTTTATATGAAAACTGAACTTGCAATATTTTTCATATTCTACCTAGAGTGGCAAAGGAGGTCTGAGACTTTTGATCATTTTAGTATGGGCTACCTAAATTAATGAAACTACGCCAAGATGGAGTGTGTTCTTATTTCTTTCTTGTTTCCACATTGTAGGATAAGTGTCTCCGTGATAATTATATTACTTTCATGAGGTAACCAGTCAGATTAAACTGCTCATGTCAAAGTTAATAGATATGTGTGTATATTTTATGTAGTTTTTTTTTATTGCACATTTTGGGATTTCAGTTTAAAAAAAAAAAATCTTATATCACCTATACCATACTATGCAAGTTTTAATGGAGAATCTGAAACATAGGTTCAAAGAACTTTATTGACTCATAAAGAATACACACAATTAACTTACAATGAGTCTAAAACTAATATTAAGAAAATATTTATGTTAAAAATTAATGAATGCATACAAAACTATGAGACAAAATAAAAAACAATGTAGTGCATCTAAAAAACCCTTTACAATATTTTCGCTAATATCCTTTTTCAACCTTACCTTAAACAAAGACAAAGTTTTAGCGGCTTTAATATGGGTATCTAATTCTTAGAAATTTAAATGTTATGACTATGAATGTAATGTAATAGTTAGTCTGATTGTCATGATACTTTTAAATATTAGAGCAGTCTAAAGCTCTATTATACTGAGAATATAATTACCTACCACAATTATGTTAATTTTTATATATTTTAATTAGAATATTAAAAGAATTAAGTTAGTTTTCAAACTTTTACTAAATGTAATAAGTATAGTACATTAAAAATCTGACATTTTCAGACTCGTCTAAAATGATTTTAACTTGAAGAGCTGTACTTACCTGACCCATTCGCTTGAATGGATAAGAACACCAGAACCAGAATATGTGTGGACCAAATGAACATTCCAGATGGTAACATGATCGAGTTCAATGGACTTCCGCGCACTGGTGTAATAAACGGGGCTCGTTAAAAGCGGGATCAAGTAAAGACTCGTTTATGACCGCACTGTTCCAGATGTGTGTTCCCGCTTCCGAAGCGATAAGAATTCAGCAGCTATACTAAAACAGCAGATAAGAACGACCACTTCCTGCCGCGGCCCGGTCCCGACTACGGCGGCTAGCAACTGTATCCATGCGTTTAATAAAAACGAGATCACAGGCCAGTCATTGATATGACAACTAATAATTTTCGTAAACACCAAACACTTGCTCCATTGCAGGCACTTCCATGTCAAACAAAGTTTAATTTGATTGACTTTTCAGTGAATGAACGCAAACCGATGGATGGAATGGAAAGCTTTACCAAATTACCAATCCCAGTTTACGAAGAGTCGTACATTTCAGCTCACTCATTCATTCGTTCTTTCCTTTGCTACAAAGTTTTTGAAGTGTTCCGTCAGTGCTTTTCATTTCAGTTTCTAAAAACCATGTACAAACCACGTTTTTTTTTGTTATTTTTATTTTGTCAAGATTTTGTCGTTATTCTGATAATGATAATAAAGTGTAGGTACTTAATCCACAGGTGTAATCCCACTAATATTATAAAGGCGAATGTTTGTGATATATTTTATGTCTGGTACTCCTTCAAGCTCAAATGGCCAATTTTAATGATATTTGGTACGTTGTACGTAGGTAGCTGATACCTTGGATTAACACTAGAACTTTTTAACCCGAGAAAACTACGCGATTCCCGTAGAATTGGTCAAAGGTCAGTGAAAATAAAATTAAACGCGGGTATCACCGCGGGCAGCAGCTTTACAATTTCCTATTTCCTTACTTTAAAAAAAATCACAGATTTCATGCCTCACACGACTATCGAGCACATTGAAAATGAATCTACGGAATTCGAAAAAATATTGTCGCTGAGCGAGACGATAAAGTCGGGTTAGGGAAAAGGTTACAAAATAGAACTATACGTACAACGTTTTTAACTTTGTTCAATAAATGGTTAGGCTACAGGCACCGATATATCTGTGGCTACAGGGCAAACCGTTTAACCCGATCATCTTTGTTTTAGGCTCAAATTGTACCTGACTAAACTAAACTATGCTTTTCATATACATAATATACTTTTCACAAACACGGCTTTTTTAGTTTTTGACTTTTTCAAAAAAATCTTTTTGCACCTTACAGCTCTCGTAATACGCGTCTTTTGAGCTAGTTAGTTAGAATAACCACGAATATGTAGTTATAAGTTACTAAACTAATTGTAAAATGTAGAGCGCAATAAGCGATATGTGCGTAGTGACTTTTTGCCCGAAATGTCGTCGGAAATTGTCGCAAATTGCACGAAAATTATCTCGTCTCCGATTGGTCCGCATGAGGGCCAAATATTGGCTATAAATATGTCAGGGTAGCTCGGTACTGACACAGGACACTGTAAATTTTTGGCGGTGAGAGCCCTACGCTCCCGCAACAGTCCGGTGTCTCAGAAAAGGGTGTTAGTACACCCGAATTGAAATTTTCAATTCTTAAAAAAAAAAAAACTGACACAGTCCAACACAGCACTTCAGAGAGTGAACAACACCGAGCTACACTGCCAAGAAAGAAATAGTATTGTTTTAAATGAAGACAGAAATAGTACTAATTATAATCAAGAATAAATACAGTCCATTGATGTTAAAAGAAGCAAACCTCGTTTTCCTTTCCGGTATATGGTTCCTGGTGACCATTGCCTACCCATTGCTGCAGGACCATCAGGTGGCAACCCAAAAAAAAATTTTTTTTCAAAATTTTCTTCCAGCCCTTTGTTAATGTGTATACATACCAAATTACAGCTTTCTAGCATCAAGCGTCTAGGTGTCTATCGCGCTAGACCGCGGACAGACAGACGGACATGGCGAAACTATAAGGGTTTACTACGGAACCCTAAAAAGGGTATAGCGAGAAATAGTTGGAAGGAGTTAGAATTTCAGATTTTTCACTCACCGAACGAAACGAAACGCATTGCTGCGTCACGTCAATATTCTGTAAAAGGGGTGCACTTTACCGGTAGGGCTAGCCTATTTCATAAACGCCCACTCCAAAGATTGTAATGAGAAGTACCTACTTATATACATAGAAAAATAATCATCTGTACATATGAAAATGTTTTGTCTTGACCGTAGAGAACTGAAGCATGGGTGTGTTCTAAAAAGTGTGGTGTGATGTAGGCCAGGCAACCGATAAGAAAGGATTTTTTTAAATTCTTACGGGAAAGCGGGATAAACGCAGACGATATTATTTAATAGATAGAAAACACTCAGACTCTTAGAACAAACACAAAACAAATACCATCACTTATATGTTTGTCCCGAGCGGGAATCGAACACGCGCTCCAGAGGGTCCCGAAGATAGGATCACTATCAACGAAACTCGGTCTATAATAGAGTCTACAGATCGTTTAAACATGGTGTGGTGTGAGTCAAAGCCGTGGACTTCTATGTTACTCATCTGTTGTTCTTCGCAATTAATAATCATAAGGCTTAAGAGCACACTATACCTACCTAAAAATGCTTTAAAATATAATATGTACCTATTATGAATAAATAGCACAGTTTTAAATTAATGGACATGGCACTTAGTTAGTGAAGTGGCTTGACTAGTGGATTTTTTCATTGTGACATATACATAATGCTGCTCGTCTCTAACGAATTTAATAATAACAATAATAAATCCTTAAATTATTCACAAAAATTTTAAGGTAACGTGACTAACGAACGTGTACTTAATGGAATACTGGGTGCTTTCAATTTGGAGCCTTTAGCTTGTAGTAAAGAGCAAACCATAGCGCGATTCAGTATTCGATAATTTTCTAACAGCGCCATCTGTAGTAAGAATATGGAAACTGGAAAGGAAAAACAAGTGCCAAAATATTAAGGAAAGCCTTGTGTATTATGCTATAATGTACGTATACCAATGAAAAAGGTGACCAGGCTAGACGGTAGAGAAATAAGAACAAAGATTTTTATGCTAATAATGTGAGCATAGTTATGAAACTTGTAATCCTACTAATATTATAAAGGCGAAAGTTGTGTGTTGTTACTTCTTCACGCTCAAATAGCTTGACCAATATTTATGATATTTGGTATGTAGGTAGCTGCTACCTTGGATTAACACTTTTTATCCCGAAACGTTCGCGATTCCCGTAGGATTTGATCAAAAGTCTGATATAAATGACGTTGCTGTGCATAAATAAATACACGCAAACGAAGTTGCGCGGGTTTCACTAGTCCATACTAATATTATAAATGCGAAAGTAACTCTGTCTGTCTGTTACCTTTTCACATTAAA
Source organism: Endotricha flammealis (assembly GCA_905163395.2). Taxonomy (NCBI): domain Eukaryota; kingdom Metazoa; phylum Arthropoda; class Insecta; order Lepidoptera; family Pyralidae; genus Endotricha; species Endotricha flammealis. The sequence goes on along the minus strand of LR990852.1, from coordinate 12,936,555 downwards.
ACTGCTGAACCGATTTAAATGAAATTTGGTATGTTGGGCTATTTCAGCAATACACAGTGGAATATTCTCATTAAATACTTTTTTTTTACTTTTAAACATAGAGAGGCACACACATTTGACCATTATGAGAGAGAACGCTTTCTTCCTCTTCTCTTACAATTTGACAACTTACAATCTATAATTATAAAATCGATATTCAATATGGTATGAACATAGAATGAAATCTGAGACAGGACATAGGATAGTTTTTATTTTGGAAATCCCACTCCATTGGGGGTGAAAAGTGGGGTGAAAAGTTTGTCCAACTTTTACGTCGAAAGTAACGAACGGATTTACATAATTTATTTTTTGGGGATAGTTTAAAGTCTGGAAAGTGACATAGGCTACTCTTCCCTTATAAACATCTAATTCCCATGAGAAAAATAAATAGTATTATCATTTGTGCTTCTTCCCGACATTTTTTAAGGTCTGGAAAGAGGCATAGCCTACTTTTAAATTTAATTCAATGAAAACATCTTATACCCATGGAAAAAAATTAAGTTAATTGTCATTTGACATTTTTCCGACATTATTTTTTAAACGTGAAAAGCTTAAGATCGAGGGATAATCTACTTTTAATCCTGAAAAAAAGTATGACATTATTTTTTCATTATTTTTTAACGGGAATAATTTAAGGTCTGGAGAAAAAAGTAGCTAGCTACTTTTTCACAACTTCAAGGGACCGTAGACCTGAGTATTATGTAATAAAGTAAATAAATATCAATAAATGTATGTTTGACCTGGTTAAAATTTCAACTCGATACCTCCACGCATTCCCGAGAAAAGGGTCTTGCTTGACAGACTGACAGACAGACGGACAACAAAGTGATCTTATAAGGGTTCCGATTTTCCTTTTGAGGTACGAAATCCTAAAAATGGGATTTCATACTAATTTGCAGTTGGTAAACAGGTAACATGTAAAAAAACAGGCCAAGTGCGAGTCCGTCGCGCAACGAGGGATACATACAAATAGTTTTTTTTTTTAAATTAAAATAATATGATTTAACCAAAAATTTATGCTTTTCGCAATTTTTCCTATATCTGTACTATCAGACGCTGCTTTGTACCAAATTTCAAAATTCTGAGTTTAAGGGAAGTAGGTACCCTGTAGGTTTTGATTCTTTGCGTGTGTCGAAAATGCGGCATAAACGCAATATACGACTGTATTTTTTGATTGCGTGGGCTTGGAAGTTAGATTTTTTCATAACTTCTAGGGACAGTAGACCTGAGTATTTTATATGAATTTCAGCTTAATACCTCCATGCGTTCCAGAGAAAAAGGTTCTTGAAAGACAGACGGAAAACAAAGGGATCTTATAAGGGTTCCGTTTTTTCCTTTTGAGGTACGGAACCCTAAAAAAAGTTATTTATATGGTAAAGGTTTCCTTATCTTTAAAAAAAAATTCGCGCCAAGCAGCGTATAGCGTATACATATAAACAAAAGATCAATTAATAATTAGCAGGATATATAACTTACCGTTGCTGTATAAATTATGAACTGAGCAACCATCATCGCCTTCATCCCCTTTCCCACAATGTTGCTGCGAGGACCTCTCGAACTTGAGAGCTATCAGCATGGCAAGCACCCAACAGCAACATTTCAGTGGGAAGCACCGGTGACTGAGCAAGGCCATGTTTCCTTCAAAGCCTCCAATCTACGACTGCTGCATTGACGTCGACCGCATCAATGAGATTGATTATAGCGGAAAAGGAGAGAGTTATTTTCTATTGAACTGTTAAAAAACCAATATCGAAACCGTAAAATGAAAGTAGACGACGAAATTTTAAATGAAACGCTTCGGGAACTGTGATTATATAACTGTTGAACGTTAGTTACAAACAATAGGTTTTATTTGTTATTATTATACCTATATATATACCTACATAATAGGTACCTACCGAAATATTCTTCGGTACCTATTATGTAGGTAGGTAGGTACCTTTACATACCTATTATTTTTTTAATTACTGCCCAAAAAGAGATAACACACAATACATACCTTTTATTGATTTAGTTTGTTTTTTGAATGCTCTTATCTCAAAAACTATAAATTGGATATTATTTGGCTCTAAGGCATACTCAGCAACGTAAATTTCAGAGAACAACCTCAGTGCGTGTCGAGTAGCACCCACTAATGTAATGTTCCCTATAATACTTCCTTGCAAATGAGTGCAATGTCATATTAAAATTTATAACATTGAGTAGGTACCTAGTAAGTACGTTTATTATACACAAATCCACCGAGCGACGCCCGCGCGCCGTGCAATGCCTGGGAGGAAGAGGTGGAATATGAATAAGCGACCTTAGGACAACTAAACTTCTCTCTCTCCTAATTGTCAGACGACCTCGGGAAAGCAGTCGGAGGCTGATGGATGTGGAAAGCGAAGGATCGTATCCGATGGGTAGCATTCGGGCCTAGCAGTGGGTAGACACAGGATCATGATGATGCCTTAATCTAATAATTTGGGATTGTCAATACAGGTCAAAATACCGGTATGAGTACCGCTAAGTTACTTTCGTGTTCATTTTTGTAGTCCACTTCAATTCAATGTTGTTCGATAATAAAAGAAGAAAACCTAAGTGAAAGCCGCTTTGAGCAACGTCATGGTTCAGTACACAGTGTAATTCAAAAGAAAGTATTTTTTAATATTATTCCAATAAGACTTCTTATAATTTAACTTATTTAAATAGTATTTATTCTTCTAATAATACAACAATAGGAAATTTTATTGATAATATCCTATGGCATAATTAGCTATCTGCGATACTGAAGGGCGCTGGTTCGGCTTCTCTCAGCACAAAACAAATATTAAGTAAGTAATTAATATCATAAGTACTAGATTTGTTCGTTAAGTTGTTTTTTTTAAATATTAATAAACAGAATGCACTATGCTCTTTAAAAAAAAAAGGAAATAAGTAGATCTTTGCCTATACAAAAACAGTTGCGTAGTTTTAAAGATTTAAGCATACCTACATTACATAGGGACACACAGAAAGCAAAAGCGACTTCATTTTAAACTAATCTAAACAACGTGTCCCAAAATTCCAATCCCAAAAACAATTCCTAAAAATCCCAGGATGCTCGTAGTTTTTATACAAAAACCCTGAAACTAACTTTACTTTCAGATATCGTTGTGCAAAAAAAAAGTGTGGACACAGGTATGGCAAGTATTTTAAAAAAATGGTGCAAATAACCAAGGTTCTAAATAAAATACTTTAATTTAACGCATTCACTGCCGGCAACGCATATTGCGTTTTCGTTACTTTCACCCTTGAACGCGTCTGTAAGTTACTATGCTCCACTTATGTTTAATATGTTACTCCCTTTATCTGAAGACATTGTTAGAATAATTGGTACCATAGGGAACATATCAACGTCAAAACAGTATGAACTCACGTGCGTGTGCGTTTGAGGCACTGGGTCAGTCAACACACAGAAAAATGCGGCACCTGGCGAAGGTTTAGGGTTTTTGCCGGCACTGAATGCGAAAACTAGTCACAAAAAAATTGCATACTATTTCTAAACAAGAACCTTTCAATTTCAAATTGTTGTTGCTGATAGTAATCTCTTTTATTTTGTACTAGAGAAACCCGCGCAACTTCGTGTGCGTTTATCCTTTCCCGTGGGAATTTTAAAAAATCCTTTCATATCGGTTGCCTACATCATACACCACACTTTTCAGAACACATCCAAAAAATTGTCATATCTTTTTCTATTTTTATACTTCTCATTACAATCTTTGGAGTGGGCGTTTATGAAATAGGCTAGCCCGACCTGTGAAGAGCCACCCTTTTACAGAATATTGACGTGAAGCAGCAATGCGTTTCGTTAAGGGAGTGAAATATCCGAAATTCTTGTTTGTCACCTTTTTGGTATAAAAAATCTAACTCATTCCTTATACTATTTCTCGCTATATCCTGTTTTTTCCTGTTATAGGTCGGCAACGGGTTAGGGACCCTAGAATCTATGTGCTCCATAGTCGACGGTAATCACCTAATATCAAATGATCCATATTCCTGAGCTTGTTTTCCAACCACTTCCGTAAAAAAATGTATAAGTATATCGGTAATTCAATACCTACAACCTCAGCCTACAACAACACTACGAAATAATAGAGCGAGTCGACGTAATGAGATTTCCTATAAGTGAGAAAGAGACAATATCAAAATGTATGCCATTTAACCATTGACCAATTTAACTTGAACCCTGTCAAGTATTATAAAATTTAATATTTAATTACTTACTATTTATTATTGATGAATATGATTCAGTCCGCTTTATACATAGTTAGAATTTTAGCTGTTTTTCCGATATCACAAACAGAATAAATAGACGACATTATGATTGAATATTCGCAATTTATAATTACATGACAGATGACACACTTCACTTCACGGATGTGTCAAAATGAAATGTAATTGAATCAAAAGCACTAAGGAGTATGAGTATTGATATCAAATCGAAGAAAATTACCCACAAAATACATATTTTTCAAGAATTTCAATAAAATAAGAATCACGTCTTCCATCAATTCTCTTAAACAATTTTTATGCAAAATTTGAAGTAGATTGGACCAAGGAATCAAGTTGTCCCATAGTAACTTTCCCCCCCTTTTTCACCCCCTTAGAGTTCGAATTTCGAAAAATCCTTTCTTATCGGACGCCTACGTCATATAATAGGTCCACCTGCCAAGTTTCAGATTTTTACGATGAGCGGTTTAGGCTGTGCGTTGATTCTCAGTCAGTCAGTCAGTCAGTCAGTCAGTCAGGACAAAGCATTTTATATAGATAGATAGATAGATAGATAGATGAGTACTTTGTTATTAAAATTGAATTATTCAAACTAAATAAAACAAACAGTTTTACATCTTTATTTTCTTTTTTCTTCTTTTTTTCTTATACTTAATATAATAAATGTTCAAATTATTTGCCACGCGCATTAATACAGGCACGACATCGCCTTAAAAAATCTTTTTATTCGTCGTAAATATCTTTTCGCTTTGATAATGATCCGCAGCCTATGTGATTTTGTCGTGAAGCTCGTCCATTGTGGATATTGGTTTGGGTATACTCTGAGACAACCCCAATAGAAAAAGTCCAGGGGTTTAGATCAGGTGAACGGGGTGGCCTTAAGATTCTAAGACTGATAGGACCAAGTCGTCCAATCCTTTCTTAGGCACAAAAAATGAAATTAAAAAAAAAACTTTTTTTTTGGAGTAGGCATGAATGAGTAGGCCCTCTCTTTGGTGCCAGCTTATCGTTGAATTTTAGGACACGTTGTATATATTAGTTTAGAATGAAGTCGCTTTTGCTTTCTGTGTGTCCCTATGTATCTTTAAAACAACGCAACTGATTTTAATGCGGTTTTTTTAATAAGTTGATTCAAGGGGAAGGTTTTTTAAGTATTATACATTCCAAAATTTCCACGGGAAAGCGGGATGATTATATAACCTACTAGTTTTTCTTTTCTCCAATTTACAACATTATCGTAAACGTTGAGATATTTTTCCCGAGACTTTGGCGGTAATATCTGTTGCACAACACTCTCTGTGCATTAATTTCCATCAGCGTATTAGGAGTTAGGAGAGAGTGCTAAATCCTCTTCTTCACTGGACATTTTTAATAATTTTTGCAAATTGAAGAAATTAACATACGCACGAAAAAACAAGACCTTACCCGCCGCTTTTTTTTTTAATCTTACGACATTGCTTTATAAAATTATTACTTTACTTGGTCCAAATACACGCCAGAGCATTTGGAGAGCCTGTGATGTGATTGTGATAGATTTATGTGAGCCGATCCCGGCGGCACTGCAATGCCGGGCCGACCCGTGACGGGAGTGGAGCGAGCCCCGAACATCCCGTCTGTTTACAAAAATCAGTTTAATATACTGGTCCCTCAGTAAAGGAACTTTCAGATATTAAGCTGAAAAGAACAGATACTACACTTTTATCTTAAACGAGCGAAAAATTTCGTTAGCGCGATGTATAATTTTGACTTTGTAATCGATAAAAATATTTAAAAGTCCGCCATTTTATTTTTGAAATTCAGTTTTTTCGGAGTTCTACTTGGAATTACAAACAGCGCTAGAAGAGTTCTGGCGAATGCCGCAATCAGAATTCTCGTACGACTAATTTTGACATTGTAATCGTCATCGAGGTTCGGTTTGTATGATATCTACTTACCTACAAGGCATTTGAATTAATTTCTCAGCTCTTTTCAGATTCAAGATCTGTACCTAATCAGGCCTAAGAAGAGAAGTAATAAGTAAAACATAAAAGTAATAACTATGTAAGTATATTATACATAGGGTCAGTTGGGGTAAGACTCCAGACACTACCAGTGTCTGATAACTCAAGAATTACAGCTTAGCTTTCTGTTCAATTTTTATATTTCGGTAAAATAGCGGAAATGGTAAAGTTCTCAGTTTAAAACCCAGCTGTCGCTACTGCCATAAATGTGGACACCACAACAAAAATAAAATTTGACGTAAGATCGAAAAAATTTCAAATGTCCGTAAGATTGAGTTTTAGATATTTTAAAAAAGAACCTTGATATCTTTGTGTATAATAATACAAATATTAATAGAAAAATTCGGTAGTTAATTGTCTTTCTTTTATAGTGTGCTTGTTCGTAAAAAAAAAGATAAAATAAGCGAATATTTAAAACACAAAAATAGCGGTAGCCTTACCCCGGCATTTTGACGGAGGGGCAAAGCTACCAGTTTTATATTTTATTCAATATTACTGTTAATGCACTTATGGCAAAAACTTGATAATATTACATGACTATGATCTGAGACCACTGCACTATTTAACTCAAGAGTAGGGCAAACAATTTTGGCATAAAGACCGATTTACTTTTTTGGAATACAGTATGACTAACTGACCTTATATATAAAAATACTAGAAAACTATGTCAAATAGCCGGCAGAGTGCACCTATAAAGCTTCAGTTGAACAGTAAATTGAAATCCAATTTGAGTAATACGATTACTAATACTAACTAGATGCGACTACTGAGCTCATAGCCCACGGAAACTTGCCAGTCGTAACGCGTTTGTTTTAACTCTAGAAGGGAGAGAAGAGAGTCAAGAACTATGCCGAAAGATGATGCTGAAACTACAGCCCTAAAGAAGGAGCTAAATGATTTGATTGCAAAAGTTAAGGTACAAAAGTGTTATTTTTATCTAAGTGCCAGTTTTACCATTATTGGGGCAATCCATAGCTTAAAATTCTAGAGACGACGTTAAGATGTTAAGATCTTATTTTTATTTTTACAATATTTTAATGAGTGGCTTACACGTCAGTAGGTAGGTAGTGGTAGAAGTAGTCTAAAATGGCGCTGCATGTGCTAGAGCCATGTAGATAAGTTATATATCTTCATATTAAATTCCTTGTTATTGTTCTAATGTGAATAATAGTACTGTGGAGTCTCTATTTCAAAATATACTTTTGTATCACATAAAAATTAATGGATGTTTTCACCAACGCCAACGCCTCCTAACGTCCGCCGCCTCAACTCATACAATTATAGGTAAACGGACATAAATGTCACAAAATAGAAACAGTAAATGTTTCTATATTCAATATTATCTTAACTGTCTATTGTCTCTATTGGCGACGTAAAAAAAATAGGCACCTACCTACCTACCTATAATTAAAATTATTTCGCAGGCCGAACAAGAAAAAGTAGCAGATGCAAAACTTGTTGACAAATGTGGAGACCTTGGAGATGTGCCTAAAATTAGACTTGTTACAAAGAAGACGTTGAAAGGACATATCAACAAAGTGAATTCTGTTCACTACAGCGGAGATTCCAGGTAACTATTTAAGCCTCTGACATGATTTTAGAACAAAGAAAGAGTGTTAACAACAATATTTATTTATGGTCTCTACAATAAGATAACTTTTCTGTTGTGTCCGACACTCATCATCCCTGAAAGCCCCGCTGCTTGCTGATGCCACTACGGTGGTTCCAAATTACCGCATATACCTAGGTGTTAGTGGATTGTTTTCGTATAAAATCTATCCAACTTCCAGCTGGCCGTTCAACCTACACATTTAAATAATAAGAACTTATAAATAATGCGATTTCATGATTGAAAAGCTATGGCGAAATCTTATTTGCATTGCAGGTAGTATAGTTTGAGGGAAACAGCTGTACCATACGAATGGTGCTTCATGCTGTTTTGAAATTTCCCTCCTGATTCTAAATAAAGCGCGGTGCATAAGCGATTTCGATCATTCAATGGTTAACCACCCCACCCTACACCTAACCTAGGTGCGGCAAGATCTACCTTCTGAGTTTTATTCTAATACAAGCAATTTTTAATATTCATATGGTTTGGGAGAGACCTATGTCCAGGAGTGAGAAGTGGCTGTTTAAAAAAAATGTAATAACAGAAAAAAACAATAATTATGTATATTTTATTTACAAAATTTATTTAACTTAGCTGTCATGGGCACAATAATAATCCGCTCTAGTGGTTCCAAAAAAATCCACTAATGCAAGATGTCTTCCGCAGGCACTGCGTCACGGGCTCCCTCGACGGAAAACTGATTATCTGGGACACGTGGAGTGGGAATAAAGTCCAAGTTATTCCTTTACGGTCTGCTTGGGTTATGAGCGTGGCATTTGCTCCATCGGGAAACTTTGTTGGTAAGGATATCTTAATCCTAATTATTATATCCAATTTCCTATTAGGTAACTCTGGGGGTCCACTAATTAAGTAATAAGTTTTTTAAATATTACATAACCTATTTATTTTACTAAAGTATAATGGTCAACTTTGTTGTCTACTAAAAGTGAATAAGTAGTAAGAAAAAATTATATAACCGCATGATAAAATTCTTTAATTACCTTTTAAAGTTACAGTTGGAAAATGTGAGCCGAATCTTTTTATCTGAAAGGATTAGGAAGTTAGAGCACGAGTAACCTAAAAAAAAGTTTTTTTTTTGTATTCTCCTTAGAAAGTTATGATTCGTTTTTAGCTTGTGGCGGTATGGACAACATGTGTACTGTCTACGATGTTAACAACCGTGACTCTACCGGAGCAGCCAAGATGGTTCGCGAACTCGCTGGCTACGAAGGATTTCTTAGTAGCTGCCGTTTTCTAGACGACACACACATACTTACTGGATCCGGTGATATGAAGATGTAAGTATCATTTTGTGATGTATAATCGTTAACCATAGATTGTCTTGATAAGAGTGCTTTAATTCAATACGCCTTGTCTCTAAGTTACTTCATTACGTACTTCTACCTTCTTTAACATAGATGCCTACCTATACCTATATTAAGAAAGAACCTTCATTAATTTCAGCAACAATAGCAGCCAATGATTACGTTTCTACTTCAATATCAGGCATTAATTTACCAATGTTGCAATCGTAACGAGAATAAATCGCAAACATTCTCATTTCCCCCAAAAAAAATCCACTTTTTAATTTAAGGATACAATTTTAATGATAGTTTCTCATGAAAACACTGATTCAGCTGCCTAACTGTAATAAAATATTTGTAGTTAAGTACTTTACCTACGTCTATTAGTGACAATACAATAAAAGATATTATATCGTGTGTTGGTAGCCTTCCTGCCCACTCCATACAGAAAATCGTTACCATAAGGCATAGAATAAGTAATAACCTGAGGTAGAATGGACACTCTCTGCCCCCACCGAATCGCGTACCTCAACCCCAGGCGAGCACCGAGGCGGTCACAGTCGCAAAGGTGTGCGTTTAGTGAACGAATGTGTGTACGTGTGCGCATATGTTTGCGCGTGTACAGACGACATTGGCCTATGTTGTAGTAATAGGTGATTATTTCACGCGCGTTGTATGGAGTGTCCGGTCTGTGCCTAAGGTTGCCTTGAAAAGATTGCTTTCAGCAATGAGGCCGCCTTGTTGCATATACCTACATTATTCTGGAACTATACTGTTTACAGTACTTAACACTTGTCTGTGTATAGAAAATAAAGCATAATATTATTATTCTCTCTCTCTCCTATAGTCTGAGGTCTCAGAGATTTTAAATTGCTCGATGCTAAAGACACATTAGTCCGTTACAGTAAACATTTCAATCATTTTCATTTTCAATAGATGCATTTGGGACTTGGAAGTTGGCAGACGGAACATGGAGTTCGATGCTCATGCCGGAGATGTCGTCAGTATTTCGTTGGCACCAGGTGACGTGATAATAAAATGTTAGAGTGTGATAAATGCATTTAGATAATTTAAACTGCCTTTAATTGCCTGAACATTAACATTAGGAGTCTAATGTAATTAAGAATCCCTTACGTTAAGTTCAACGACTTTACTATGTGAATTGACCTGTGATCTTCCTTAATTTTATTGACATTAAATATACATATAGGAAAGTTTCATAGGTGCTATACATACTTTAATAAAATGTTTTTTATACAGTTTATGTAAATTTTAATTCTACTCGCAACCAGACTTTGCTTTAACAGACTTTCAGGCGCCAAGAGTAATTTAAAATGTTTACTAGGTAACTATTTATTGATTGACCCATCACGTATTAGTCCGTAAGTCGATTATGAAAATGAGCATGGTTACAAGTCAACATTGATCTTCAAATTACATATTTCTATTCACGCGGCTTCGCTCGCGGTTAATTTAAGATAAAGATCTCGTATAACGCGACTTGTGGCGCCATCTGTTGGCCGGCAATTGTGAATTGCAGATCCATAGTAGAAAAACTATTTTCCCTTTATAATGACATACTTTCACAGGATAAAAAGTAGCCTATGTTGGGTTCTGCACCCCTGACAATATGTATACAAATTTTCATAATGATCGGCTGCTTAGTCAAGCCGTGAAGGAATAACAAACAAACAAACTCACTTTCTCATTTATAATATTAGTATGAAGTTATTGATTCGATCTTTTTACAAACACTTATAATTACAATCACGTTAACAACACAAAATAGATTAACTTGGGCATAATATTCTGTTAAAGCAGTTGTTAAATTTTACTTGTGCATAATATTCTGTTGAAGCAGTTAAATTGATTTTGTTTAATATTATATAGACATGAAGACTTACGTAACCGGATCGGTAGATCGAACCTGCAAATTGTGGGATGTGAGGGAGGACAAAGCGAAACAAATCTTTTTTGGCCACGAAGCTGACGTCAACAGTGTTTGTGTAAGTTGATCACAAGACTATAACGCCCGAACACAATATGTGTGATCTCAATCCTTTCTTTCCTGTCACGCGTCTTTATAACCAATTGTATTTAAGACGGATCGAAGTAAACTACTTACTAATCAATACTTCAATCACGAACAATCGTCGATACAGGATTGAGTTTGCATAATTGGTACCTACCGGCGTTAGAGAGTTACTATTATGTAGATCCATCATAGAATTTCGTATGCTACTAATAACTTATTTATTTATTTGTGAGATGGTGAACATATATATAAAAGGGCCTTTTTTCTGGTTATTGTGTAAGAATAAGGTAACGAGAACTTATCAAGAATCTATGAAAAAAGACCTTAAAACGCTATCAATTTTATCAACAAAGTAGTTACATAATTTATTAAGTACCTACCCACCGTATTATACAAAGATAATGTATTGAAAGTTAATTGTTATTAACATACAGTCTTATTTATTTATACTCTAAGATTGCGCCATATTAACATGTTGTGTTTGATTAGTTCATTTTATTTTTAACCTTCGTTTTTGTCTGTGGTCTGACATCATCTTCGTAATTATTTTTACATTTGTATAAACAATTGCAACCACTATCTTAACACTGATACCTACTCCGTAAACTCAAACTTTATAATACTTTAAGTTAGGCCGAACTCTATTTATTTTTTATTTATTTCATTTAAATGGTTCACAAAACTGGTCATACACAAAGTAACATGTTACAGATTCATAGACACAGTGAGTGAAAGCTCGTAGTGTACGACATTCTAGATGTGAACACAACATGCAGGCTTTATACAAAATGTTTTCACTACATTGATTGAGGATTTGGGGCAGCGCGCTGAACAAACCATGTTTTCCTCGTGGACTAACCCCATGTTTCCCATGTCCTATTAATATTATTAGGGCGAAAGTTTGTGACGTTGTATGATACTACTTCACAAATGGCTGGGCCAATTTTTGTGGTATTTGGTATGTAGGTAGCTGATAACTTGGATTAACACATAGGGTACTTTGTATCTCGAAAAGTACGCGATTCCCGTAGGATTTGGTCAAAAGTCAATGGCGCTTTACAAAGTAAAGGCGCTGCTGTGCATAATATAAATGCGGCTAACACCGCCGGCAGCAGCTAGTCTAATTAACATCATTGACCAGATTGACACTGAGTAGTGAAGCTATTGTAGTCCCCGGGAATAACTTCAACTGCCTTTGAACTCACAATGAATTTAATAGGTATGAAACGTTATTACAATGTTTTTTAGATGGCATGGATACGGTGACATTTGGGATTTGAAGGGAATTTACGGAAATTTAAAAATAAATGTAATGTAAATTTGAATTTACTACTCTTTTGTAGTCGCTTATTCTTCACTCTTTTTCTATTTCTTGTACTTCGCGGTTTTTTGTTTCGAATAAAACATGCGTGAAATGGAATAACTCAAACGTCACCGTCCCCATGCTATCTGAAAAACACTTTAGACTCAAATTCTGTTCTACTTATTGCACCCAGATGTCACATCATATAAAATGAAAACATTGTTATGTAACAAGCTGCAAGCACGCTGTATCGTTGTCATTTGAGCCGCAAGAAGTCCACTGCTGAACATGGGCCTGCCCCAAATGATTACTTTATGACCGGTCACATAATATTACAATCTATGTCTATAGTAATATTGTAAAGAGGAAAGATTTGTATTTTCGTTTGTAACGAATATACTCAAAAACTACTTGACCGATTTCAAAAAAAATTGAATTTTCACCGTTGGCAAGCTACAGCTATCCCCGAGTGACATAAGGCTATATTAAAAAAAAAAAAATATCTTAATAAATATATAGGGACAATTCATACAGATTGAGCTAGCCCCAAAGTAAGTTCGAAACTTGTGTTATGGGATACTAACTCAACGATATTATATTTTATAACAAATACATATATAGATAAACATCCAAGACCCGAGGCCAATCAGAAAAAGTTCGTTTTTCATCATGACCCGACCGGGGATCGAACCCGGGACCTCCTGGGTGGCGGTCTGGCGTGGTAACCATTACGCCACGGAGGTCGTCGAAGCTGGGGCGAGCTAGTATTTAATGTGGACGTGTTATAACATAAGTTATGTAACTTTTAATATGGATATAAATGGTTACAGTACCACAACGGCGGACAAGCCTTCGCCACAGCCTCTGAGGACAAGACGGCTCGTCTCTTCGACATTCGTAGCGACCAGCAATTAGGACACTATACTCCACCTGGCAACAGCGGGTTCACCAGTTGCGGTTAGCACTTGAACATTATAAAATATCTTGAATAGGGTAGAGTTAGAGCACTAGTCATGGGACACTTAAGCGGATTTCTTTGAAAATATTTGTCTGCACATGTTAATGCTAGAGACAAAGTGAAAACCTTAGATAGCCTGAAGAGTGGATCTATTAATTTTTCGTTAATTCAGCACTTAATTCGTCATACATATTTTTATATTTTCGCGTCTTCTTTTAAAACCCAGAAGAAAATGAAGTGATTAGTGCTCAACCCTAGTTTATAAAAATAAATTACATAAATTCTACACCATTCAGACAGTGCCACCTGGTCCCAAAGTAAGTCAGGTTTCACCTGCTTATGTAATGGGTAATTGGGTACCAGACGATGGATACGTTATATTTGTAAATAAATACTTAAAATACATAGATAACATCCATCCAGACTCGAGATAAACACAAATGCCATCACATGTGTGTTTAACCCGAACGGGAATCGTTCCCGCACCCTCTGGTGCCGATGGTAGGTCTACCAGGGCCATCGGGCTTATACCACTTTCACATAGACATAGTTACACCAGCAAGAAATTGCATGCAAGTGCGCTCGCGACAGCTTGCCTGATAGTACAGTCAGGAGCATGTCGACCTTTACATATCGGACTGTGTGCCATTGTCAAGTTCCATGTCATAAGTGCCAAAATTGTACTGCAAGTGTAAGACTCGATGTGCACCTGACTGTACCTGTTACTTGTCGCGCAAGCGGTTAATTACTATTTTAACGTACTTGCAATATTTCGCGATGTTTCCGTATCTTTATGGTCCAGTTCTGTTGTTTCTTGCACCCGAATCTGTTTGCAACAAACTCACGCAAGAATTCGGTGAGTTCTTCCGCGAGAACTTGCAGTTAAAAACGTGTCTAAGACGGGATACAGTTATGGTGCATGCTCCCGCATGGCCCGCAAAATTAAAATTTTCTTAGGTTTTTAATAAATTGCAGCTCAATCTTTCATTACACATTCATAAGAATGCTGTTCCCGTGTACAATATATCTACTGAATAATCGTCATTAAAAATTATAAATAGTAGCGCTTTTTTTTGGTCACACACAACCATCAAACAACACAATTGGTCACACAAATTGGTCCAAAAACATAGTGGATATGTCACCTTGAACTTTTCGTAAATGTCATCCCTGTTGTAACATTTACTATTATGTCATAGAGAACGGTATACTATGGGATTATAATAAATGTTTTGTGTACAGCACTGTCGCTAAGTGGGAGGTACCTACTCGCGGGCTCAGATGATAACGCCGTGCATTCCTGGGATACGCTCAAAGTCGCCCATACTGGTAACTATCAACAACTATCAACACTCGTTCTTTTTGACGCTGTAAATTTTGGCGGTAAGAGCCCTACGCTCCCGCAAAAGCCCGGTGTATGTATGCCTTTAGCTAATAGGATCATATAAAAATATAAAAAAATCGTTCTTTTGACTCGGCAGCCCAAAGTGGGCCTTCCATTAATACATCCTCACTTTTGCCGTTGTTAATGTTAGGTACAAGTACGCCAGACATTCACCACTCTTGTAAAGTCAGTATTAACAACGGCGACCACACATATACACGAAGCAGTAAACTTATTGACGTGACATAGCGGTGATATATACTGCTGTGTTTCGTATGATGAGTGAGAGAGCCGGAAGCCTAATACTTACCCCTCCTGCTTCCTACTCCCTTTTTCACTTCCCTTCCTCCGCCCTTACTTTTTCATTCCTTCATAAGTGGACAACGTATCCAAAATCTTGTAGTCGTGGATGTCCATGGACAGCAGTGATTGCTTACCATCAGGTGACCCACTAGCTCGTTTGTCCTCCTCTGTCATAAAAAAAACATCCCATTGCAAATAAAATTGGCAATGGTATTAAATGTAAGTAGGATACCTATAGCACAGTAATTTTAAGTACTAGTACCTACTTAGCTTATCAAAATAAAGGTCACACTATGCGATGTTATATCACTGTAGTTTAATGGTAACTTCAAAATAGTTTGTTACTGTATAAATAAATACAAATAACTTCTCGAGTACTGTAATAATTTGTAATGTGCCAATATTCGTGCCAGTATTAATTTATTATGTAGGTAGTTAATTTTTTCTTAATAAATCCAGGAACATTGAATGCGCACGAGAATCGAGTGACGTCAATTTCGGTGGCGCCCAGCGGGATAGCCATGGCCAGCTGTTCCTGGGACCAAAGCGTCAAAGTTTGGGGTTGAACTATCATAAAATTTATGTGTCAATTAATTGTATTCGCACATTACCAAATGACTCAAACTAAGTTGTAGAAATGCCGTGTTCTTCAAAGGGTTTTATTACTCTACAACCAGTTGCAGAATGGCGTTTAAACTTTGAAATGCCTTGTCGCGGATCTGTGACAAGACGTCATCGCGACTTAATCATTCAATTATAGAAGAAATAGTATTTACAATAGCTTGAATCGAATTCAATCATTTGTTAACTGAATTATGTAAACAAATTTTCTTCTAGATTTCGTGATCCGTCACAAGACATTTCAAAGGTTTTAATTAAAATAATTAAATATAATATGTATGTCTGAAGCTACCTCTTTTTATTTTATATAGTTTGCCAGTGACAGCCTATGTTGATGTGTCATTCACATTAAAAATGTTTTTGTGCAACTCATTGAAAGGAGATTAAGTACCTATCGATAGTATAGAGTCGATGTAATGTGCGAATACCTTAATTGTAACTTGGCTTTTAATAAAGTTCGGTTAATACCTCCGTTTTTATTATATTGAAAGGAACGCATTCGTTTGCCTTGTATACCTATCCCGCTTTTTTGTGAAAAATTCGAAAAATCCGTTCTTAAGTCTCTTATGTTATAAAAGAAAACTACGTCATCAAAGAACTCACTATCCAAGTTACGGGTCTCATAATTATTATGAAACCAAAGTAGGTACGTAACAGAGAATCTTTATTTTACAAATTTTCAATTGTGATTATTGTGAAACATTATTATAAATTTTCCTAAAACATTTATAAGGAGATATTAATCATATTTTATATGTTATATAAGAAATTATCCTCTAGTTATTCCGAAAACAGAATTTCTGGGCCGCCATAACTTAAATAAAAGTGTAGTGTGCCATTAAACTTTACATACTGCCACTTGCCTGATAAATAATATTAAAATTATGTTATGTTCCTAATTTTGTTTTATTTTTCAACATTTAAATAAATCAAAATTAATTGTACCTACTTAATCTAATTAGATAAGTTAAATATTTTGAAAAACACTTTATAGTGCTGGAGCAATTATGAATGGGCTAGATTGATCGAGGAAGTAACACCCTCTCACGAAATATCGGCGTGAAGCAGCAACTAGTTTCGTTCGGTCGGTGAGAGATCCGGAAGCCCAACTCCTTTCCCTTTTCCTATCCTTTCTCTCCCAATTCGCTCTCATAAAGCGAGCTTGATAGCGCCCTTGGTGTTACTGATTTACATGTGGCATTTTCCATCAGGTGCTTGCTTGTTTGCCTGCCATATGTCATTAAAAATTAAGGTTTATGTAGGTACTTTTATAAGTCCACATAAAACAAATAGGTATATTATATAGGTACAATAATAAAAGCTATAGGACCATAGTACCTAATATTAGGCCGGCTTTTTGTCCAAAAGTCTTCTAGAAATCGTTTTTCGCACAAGTCATCTCGGATATGGGTAGGTATATTTGATATCAATGCATTCAGTATAATGTTCTGAACACAAATAGGATACGAGATGACAAGCGCGAAATTGGTGGGGGTAATTAACTGTGACGTCATAAAGAGTGGGGTATCTGAAAATTATATAGGTATTCAAATTGCTGTACTTCTCTTATTTTTTTTATATCTCGTTAATTATTTTTAGACATTATAAACTGGATATTCAGAGTCACTTGGTATGTATTTTGGAAAAATCCATTGAGTGGTTTTCCATCTAGAGCAGTTCAAAGTCAACTCTAAATTGTAAAAGTTTTGGACGTTTTCTTAAAATTTGTTAGACCAAATCGTGAAAATGTTATAGTGTGTTATATCTTTGTAATCTACTCACAAAGTCCGTTCATTTGATACCCCACATCCCCACATGATATGTTTAGAAGAAAAGAAAAATTTTGTACTACCTACGATTCAAACAAAACTTGATGTAAATACTCTACAAAGCAAACAAACAAACACCTGTTTGAAGATTTTCTGATAATTATTTGCTAAGAGGGAGAATTGGGGGTAGAAAGTTCTTAAATCTGTAAATCGTAACCGTGACTTAGGGACAACGCCCAGCCTAAACTACTCGATAAATATAGACTTGAAATTTGGACAGAATATTTCTTGAATTCTCTAAATAAGCACTAAGAAAGGATTTTTCAAAATTCCCACTGGAATGCGGGGATTTACGCAAACGTAGTTGCGAGGGTATATCAACGCACAGCCCAAACCGCTGAGTCTAGAGATTCCAAATTTGACATATGTAGGTTCCTTATAAGGACCGGACCAACCGGACCGGATTGACCGGACTGAACCGGACCAGACCGGAGCGGATCGGACCTGATCGGACCGGAACAAAGCGGATCGGACCTGATCGGACCGGATGGAACCGTACCGTACCGTACCGGACCGTGCCGGATCGGATCGAACCGGACCGGAATTTATTTCTGAAGAAAAATATGCTAATTGTTAGTAGGCCACGCGGGCGAAGCCGCGGACAGAAGCTAGTCTCATATATTTGTGTTCAGAACATTATACTGAATTCATTGTTACCAAATATACCTTTATCCGAGATGACTTGATTGAACGGAAACTGTAACCTATAACCTCATTTGCCGGCCTAATAATAGTAAATTGAAAAAAATCTAAATATACAATAAAATTAAAAAATCTTTCGCAAATAAATCTAGTTACATGACGTCGACATTCCAATGCATGTACCAAATATTGAATAATTATAATGGAGATGTTTACAAACTTGGACATTTCCAGATGGCCGCCACGAGATATCCTGTCGCGCGACCATCGACATAAAAGTATAGACAAGCTGTCCAGTACGTGCTGGTACCGCTGGTACTGAGATTTTGCGGCATTGACTGCACATGCACACCACCACACTTCAGTCAGTTGCGAGCGAGCGACAGAAGTAGTGGTGTACAATTGACAATCTAGACACGCGGTAGCGTGTCAAAGCCAAGTTCAAGCAACAGAACTGGCGAGCCGCACTGTGTGTAATATTACTCGAACCATTTGGAGCCACTTTTGACCCCCTCATAACTCAAAAACTATGTCACATAAACGTGTCAAATTTGGCACATATATTGAGACTTGCGAGATACACATGTGCTCCAAATTTGATAATAACATCTCAAACGGTTATTTAGATATTAACGTTCCAAAATCGTCATTTTTATCACTGACCTATAGATAAAAACTCTAACCCAGTTCCAGATGACCTAGAAAGTTCAAATTTGGCATGCAAATAGGTAATTAGGTTAGGTGAATACAAAGGAAAAAATCTGTTATTTGTAAATTTTTATCATTTCATTATAATTTTCCACTTAATTGATTCTAATAGGAACACTGTTACACATTAATAATGGTTTAAGGCACCCGCCCGCAAGATGGCGTTGTTAAGTAACGAATTATATTATAAGCCTTCGCAAGTTCTAAACCTGTTACTTGTCGGTTCTTATTTTATTATTCCGAAAATTAGACTTGCTGGTAGAAACTAGCCATCGAACATGATAATGCGTATATGAGAACTAGCCAAGTCAGACCTTAGGCTACAATATATTATCCTAGTTATAAGTAGAAATTATATTTTATGTTATTATAAATAAATTTCAGGACTCATCATTGAACTTGGCACCCATTTAGATCTCAATTCTTTTGTCGTTGAAGTCAACAACCAAGGCATATATCATAATAAATTGAACTTGGCTCTCATTTCACATTTATGTTTTTGATGGGATTTTTATTTATCAGATAGTTTTGTCTTTTTTTTAACAGATCGTTTTTTGACAATTGGGCACCACTGCTTCTGTCGCTCGCTCGCAATCGCAACTGACTGAAGGGTGGTGGTGTGCATTTGCACCATCGCAATGCCGCATAATCTCAGTACCGGACAGCTTGTCTATACTTTATGTCGATGTGCGCGACACTTTGACGCACATTTTACTAGGCCAGTCTACATAAGAATTTCGCGCAGCTATACATGTTTGTAAGCAAATTCGCATTATGCAAACGGAAATTAAAAAAAATACAAAACGCCATCGATATGCTAAAAAATTATACTATTTCATAATTCTGGTGATTATTTTCATAACTTTTTTTCTTATGTATAGTCCAAAATATAAAATAAACCAAAAGTATGAAGAAATAAAAAGCAATGCTGCTCAAATATTAAATAAGGGAAATAGTTATACGAAATCGGCGGCACAGCAATCTACAAGCAGAGCAGAAATTAAATACATTCTGATATGGACTCCGATGTACCTGTTACCTTACGAAGAATTCAATAAAGGTGATTCAATATTTAGTATCAAGTCTTGTAAGTGGAAAAACTGTTACGTTACCTCTGACAGAAACTACCTGGGAGATTACACAGAGTTCGAGGCCATCCTCTTCTACGGTCCAGGGTTATCCGAAATCTATTACTACTATGATATACCAAGAAAACGACATTTACATCAGAAATATGTTTTCGGAAGTGTCGAGTCCGCGTCGTATTACCCAGTTTGTTCCGATATCTGGAATGAGTTCTTCAATTGGACCTGGACGTATAGACTAAACTCGGATTTTCTCTGGGCGTACATGGTAATAAAAAACTCTACTGGACAAGTAATTGGTCCTAGTCCGGGAATTGAATGGATGAACATCTATGAAATGAACGATATAGACTACGGATTGAAAGTGAGCCTAAGATCTAAAAAGAGAGCTGCTGCTATTTTTATCTCAAATTGTAATACATTAAGCTTAAGAGAAAAACTGATAAAGGAATTAGATCAAGAGCTACAAAAGTATAACTTGAAAGTGGACGTTTTCGGTCGCTGTGGAGATCATACGTGCCCACAGCTGCAAATGTCGAAATGCCTTGAAGAACTTGAAAAACATTACTACTTTTATTTAGCATTTGAAAATTCTTTCGATGAAGATTATGTCACAGAGAAAATTTTGTATGCTTTAAATCATAATACAGTTCCTGTGGTTTATGGTAGTGCAAATTATTCAAGGTAAAGTACTTAAGTAATCATTTTAGACATCTTTCTTTTTCTTCCCTTCATAGGTGGGCAACGTATCCAAGACTTTAAAGTCGTAGATATCCGTGGGCAGTGTTGGTTTCTTACCATCAGGTTAAGAGAGGTAGGGCACAGCGGATAGTCCGCTTAAATCGGAGCAGCCCGTCTGGGGAAGGACCTCCACCTTACAGAAGATCGTAGCCAAATAGGCTATTTGACACTATTAAAAATATGCTACGAAATGTGGTCATCCTATTAGGTAATAACATAAAAAAACATATTTATCTCTGTTATATCCAAAAATATTTATAGATTTTTCAAAATAAACAAAATAAATCCAAATTATTTTTTAAATTTCTTCAGCCACAAGAACGCTCTGTAATTGGCTGTCTCGCGTGACGTCACACGCAAGTCAACATTGTTCATTGTTACGACATTTTGTGTGATTTTATCATTTTATCTATTACTATTCGAATCAAATATTACTGGCATACTTACATCAAAGTGATCTTCACACATAAAAACATTTGTATGAGATAAAATGCTGTTTGGGTCTCTTCGAGCTAACACAGAAACAAACAGTTTTTGTGGAGTTTTTATAGAAGTATTTGTACATTGTGGCACAATTACACTATTTATAAACCATTTGTTCCAGTAAAATAACAGAAAAAATATTCTAAACACGCTGAATGGTACACTTTGGTACATGTTTACTTGCCTGTGACGTCACGGCGTCCGCCATTACAGAAAAAGCGTTTTTAGCGCGAATATTGTAATTTAAATTTTAAACCGATATTTTACGAAAAATACTGCAAATTTTGCAGAAATATACATGTGGTGTATTAATCATATACCAACGAATAATTTAAAACAGTTTTTCAAAATCAGTCAAATAGCCTATAGCATTGGTCTTAGCCATGTTGTGTTCCTACGGTAAGTAAGGTATCCAGAGCTCCACTTCGGAAGGTCGGGAGGGTTGGCAACGCGTGCGTGAATGATACCCCGGTATTGCAAGCGTCTATAGGCTACGGTGACGGCTTACCATCAGGCCGACCGTATGCTTGTTTGCCACCTGTGTGGTATAAAAAAAAAGGTCGTCCCCTAGCTCATTTATACTCCTCTGTCTCATAAGCTAAGACATCTTATAAAACTCTACAAAGATAATCCATACAAAAAAATATTCTTTGTTTTAGATTCATGCCTCACGGTATATATTTAGACGCTCGAGAAATGGGAGTAAGAAACTTAGCAAAGACAATGTTTCAATTGATACATAATCCTCGCGAATACCATACATTTTTTAGATGGCAAAGTCATTACTCATACCATTATAGACACGAGAGCCCAGAAACAGATGATTATTGTCGTCTATGCGCCTTGTTGAACGATGAACAGTATCTGAAGAAGACTACTGTTTATTATGATTTTAAGAAATGGTGGTCGGGAAAGGATGCGCAATGTTTACGTAATACGACTAACAAAATGATGTAATTTAGCTATTATTGTTATAAATTAGGTCGCAAATATAGGAGCTCCTAATTTATAGAAGTGTTTCTATCAAAAAACCACTATAGGATTTCTTTCTATTTCAAACGCTTAATTTTTATGATAAAATAATTTGTACAAATCTTTAACACTTATTTAATGTTACTCACAATGCAATGAAAAAACACTCATAAAAAGCAGAGAAATACAAAAATCAATATTTGCCTTATGTCTTTGGTTTGAAATTAACATAATAATAAACTAGTTAAAGGAAATTAAGAGCAACAAACATAAAGTGTCTTAGAAAAACGATGTTTTTTTTTGTGGATCCTTTTGAATCTATTTCACACATACTGTTGTCATTTGGACCTCGCACAATTTTTTTTTATAATTCGTCATTAAGCCGTAGTTTGGGCATGTTGTGCCAAAGTGGTAGGGTGGCCCAGAACCGTGAACGCGCCGCTAAGTTCTTCTTCATCGTCAGCTTTGTCCCTATTTCTAAATATTCAAGCTTCTTTGCACTAGTTGTAGGTAACCAATTAAATGGTATAGGCACAGGTTTATTTGGATTCCTGAAAATATTTTAATGATATACTTATTTCACCATCTCATCACGAGAAAACTAAGATTTTTGAAGTCAGAATACTAAAATGTTGTGTTGAGCAAAACAACAAATTTCTTACCCACTGGTCGCGAAATTGGTGAAGAGGGTAACAATCAGTTTGCTTATGTCTATATCTTCGTTTGTAAACTTTCTAGTTAAGAAGTTAATAGGGAACAAGTGCATTAAGTCATCAGCATGGCTTACACCTGAAATAAAGATTTTCTCATTTATGATATTTATCAACTTAGAAATTCAATGCAAAATATCTTTGCTGTACTTTTCTTGTTCTGCGACAGAACAACCTATATCTAAATGGCTCTATGAGGTCGTAGGTGAAAAGTAAACTTAATTTAGGTTTTCGGTAATGTCAATGTCACGATTATCCAGATTATCTAAACATTTTGAGCTTTCACTTATTTTACAACACTCATGGGCAATTCTGGTTGGATAAAAAAAAATTTAGAAGAATTATTATGCAAAGTCTACTTACCACAGTCTTCGTCATCGAATCCAAAAACTTGAGAGAAACTGTTGTTAGCTCGGTATACTAGTTCATACAAATAAAGCGGAGTTTTCGAGTGATTGAGGAATAATTCGATGCCCTCTATAGCAGGATATGCGAAATATGAATCCGTGTAAAGCTGTTCAAATAAAAGTTATTATATTAATTATTATAACGAAAAGTTATATCATGTCTTCCCATACATTTTATTTATGATAATTGCAGACTTATTTGTTAGCAAACAAATATTTAACGTTCAGTCCAAAGCAAATCTTTGGTAACTTGGATTCCTTTGGACATACCAACAACACTAAAATTATATATTTTTTCAAAACTTACCTCTACAAGACCAGGTTTCGATGTTTTGAGGTCGTTAGAGATTGAGTATTTTTCTCGTATTTTTTGTGTGATAGTATCAATGTATGGAGAATTTTCGTAATAAAATGATACTGGAGCTATGGTGTCGAAACCAGATAAAAATTCTCGGTAACGCGATTCACTTGCCGAAGATATCCCTGTTAAAAAACATTATTTTTAATACCAAAAATTTGACTTTTACATAACGATTATTTGTCCACGACTTCGTCAGCGTGAAGTTCCGGACCCGTTCCCGTGGGAACCACATTGAATTTTGGGAATAGCCTATGTTACTCCCTGATAATGTAGCTTTCTACTGGTGAAAGAATTTTTGAAATCGGTTCAGTAGTTTCGGAGCCTATTCCAAACAAACAAACAAACAAACAAACAATCAAATCTTTCCTCTTTATAATATTAGTATAGATAAATAAATATTGCATGAAGGAATTTACTCGTGTACCTACATACAATGTAATTTTAAAGTTTTAAAACAATGATTACATTATTACCCTGCAAATCTATGTTTTTAAGGCGTGTACGCACGACCGAACACGAACATGGTGAACATCGAACACGAACACTTTGTTCGCACGAGCGTACCAACCACTAACGAACATCAAACAATTTGTTCGTCAAAAGTGTTCGTGCCGATCCAATTTGGTTGTTCTGTGTGGACGTTCTCAGCACGACGAACATTGTTAACACGAACATCGAACCAAAAGAGTAAGGCTTGGTAGCCTCGTTTGTTCGACACCATGTTCTTGTTCGGTCGTGAGTGGTTGCGCGCGAATACAAGTAGAACTATCTTTGTAGGTGTTCATGTTCGCTAAGCTAATTTACGTCCACACGTGCGAACCACATATTCCGTGTTCGAAGTTCACGTTCACCATGTTCTTGTTCGGTCGTGCGTACACGCCTCTAGTCTACAATGTTTTTTTTTTATTATTTGTTGATTGTATTCTTAAGACATTGAAACATACTATTATAATAATGTATATATATGACTTATTATAATGTATAGATTACTATTGTATCGTTTTTTTTTTGGTATACGGCAGACAAACCGGCATGCTGGCCACCTGATGGCAAGTGGTCACCGTTAGACAGCAGCAACACCAGGGCATTACGCAGGCAATGTGTTGCCCACCTCAAGATTACAATTCAATCATTTGTAATTCTTTATTATCTATTGTACAATTTATCCTATAGTCTTTCAGTGCAGAGCAGAAGAAATGG
Organism: Endotricha flammealis; assembly: GCA_905163395.2. Classification (NCBI taxonomy): domain Eukaryota; kingdom Metazoa; phylum Arthropoda; class Insecta; order Lepidoptera; family Pyralidae; genus Endotricha; species Endotricha flammealis. The sequence continues at coordinate 12,911,610 of LR990852.1, read as the reverse complement.
CACATGACTATTGCTACTTCGTCATGTCTTCTTATTGTGGTATTAAGATCAGTTAGTAACCCCCACACAACCTAAGGAAAGTCGCAGGAAGCCGCTGGATGCCGGCCACTGCCAGCAGTTCGCATTGGAGGCGTTTGGGGGAGGCCTATATCCAGCAGTGGACTTCTTGTGGCTGAGATGATGATGATGATGATGAGCCCTCATTAAGACGATCTGAATTGTGGACACACGGACGAATCGAATCACGCACACCAACACTAACATTACTCGAAGTTGATACCAATTGTGTTGTGTGAAGTACATAAAAATGAAGCATGTGATTCTTGGTCTATGTTCATTCGTAAACATGATGTGTTTGATAACTTACATCCAGTCTTCAAACAACCCTCATCCTTTGTTAGGCCCGTCATCCAAGGTACAAGTGGAACATTAGAAGCTTTCCTTGTGGCTTGTGTCAAAAATGCTCCAGGAACATCCGGCTCTACCACGGCTTTAAATGGAGTCATTGGTTCGTAATCCCAAGCCTATAAAGAAAGCATTGTAACTAAGAATCGTTTAGAATGTTAATAGAGAACAGTCTAGTCTAAGCCTGAAGAAAACCTTTGCCCTCAAAAATAAGTCAAAGAAGCGGTTTTTATAGCCAAACCGGGCTAAACCTAATATTTTAAGCTACGCTACTACTATTTATCTTGAAATTAATTATTTTATAATTAAATAAACTGTCGAGGAATCTTTGTATGCAATAATACAAATTGTAAACAAAAAACCGTTAGATTTCGGGTGATTAAAAAAATAGTTATCACACAGTATGTACTTACATAAAAATTAAATTCTGTGTCTATAATGTCATAACTATCCTTAGTCCGTAGGCACTCGATCAACTTATTTGAAGGTGCTTGGGGGCAATCTAGGAACTTTGCGAGGCGGAATGCATTCCTCAATTGTTCTCCTGGAGACGCCTCTGCCCAAGGCACCATTGCTGTACCAGATTGCGATATTGCTTTGTGGAATAAACCTGAAATAAGTATTAATAATTGAAAAACAATTTAATATATGTACCTATAAGTAATCATTTTTTTATTTAGAAAAAAAGAAAGTTTAAAATCTGGAGTGTGACATAGTCTACTTTTAATCCAAACATCTTATTCCCATGGAGTTTCAATGGAGAGACATGGAGTCCAAGTTTATTGTCATTTGATTTTTTTCCGACATTATTTTTTAAACAGGGAAAGTTTAAGGTCTGAAGATACCTAATCTACTTTTAATCCCGAAAAAACATAATATTATTCCCATGGGAAACTAAAGTTTTTTTTTACCTAAAATAGGTTGTGTTGCCACAGCCTGCCTGATAGTAAGCATCGCTATGGTCTACGATGTAACACGCTCACCTAGAAAAAACCTATTTACTCGAGATTTAAAAACCCCTGGATAGTATTATTCAGGAAACATAGATTCCGATCGATTATTATCATTGTCCATCTTTAAACTTTCTTTTGGCTCAAATCCGTAAAGTTAAAGGCGTAGCTGTTGCTGTAGCTTCCTCTGAAATAGCTGCTACGCTGCTCATTGGTGGCCGACAGCACACTCAGTGCTTAGGAGCCATTTCGCAAAAAATTTAGGAGAATTTGACTGCGCAGTAATTCAACTAAATTTAGATTGTGGATACACTCACAGTGTACTGAGAACATGAAAAAATATAATAATTGTAATAAATATTCATATGTAATATCTATTAGAAATGGACAAAGTGAGGACGACGCGAATACATAAAGAATTTAGTAAATGTATTTTGTTTTATTTTTTATTTAAAAAAATAAATATTGTGAAAATATTTAAGGAATTACTTTCAATAACGAATAACGTTTATTATAATGTAAATTTCTTATTGGAAATATCTTTATATAAATGGAAAAAATCAAGGTAGGATTTGACACCTTTTTTCCGATCTTACGAAAAATCTTTATTTATTTTAAAATTATTTCAGATACTCTATCAAAAAAGTAGTTCATTAACTGTCGATAAAAGTATATCTCTGGTACACACATATTTTTTTAATTTATATTTTTTTTGTTTATTTTAATGGAAGATTATGGGATCCAAAAATCTTGCTCCGAGCAGTTTTTCGCAAACTTCACTTGGGAGATTATTAATATACATTATTATAAAAATATTTCAAAATGTACTACATTAAATGTCGACGAAAAGAACCGAGCTATCCAAACCATGTACTGTCTAATACATCACTTCGGGCGTAGTTTATTATTCTGATCTCGTAGCAAGCAGACGAGTATTTAGAAGGTTTTGCAATACATATTATTGGAATCAAAATAGTAAACAACAGCATTAGGTCCCAATAGTAATGTAACAATAGACCGTGGTGCTCGGCAATCGAGCCTCACTTGATTTGCCATCTCTCTAGGGTATAATGCCTTTTGCTTCAAATTGCTGTTTCTCACGTAGTTGTTAAGGAGGGAAGTCCTTTCAATACTTCCTACTCCGACTATCTTCTTTCTGATTAAATTCGGTGTAAATTCCAAGACAGCTGTAGTTTATTCCCCGGGACGTCAATAAGCTTCATTGCTTATTGTCTATCTGAGGTCACCGTTGTTGATCCTGGCTACACAGGAGACACAGTGGTGGGAATGTGTGGTGGGCTTGTCCCGTACTGTCTAATGTAAAAGTAATTCCTGACATAGAAATCTAGGAGCTCAAAAACACTCGTAAACGCATAAAAACGTAAAATAGCTCTTAAACTGCCATTTAATTGGGCACATGAGGAAATGCCAGTTTGTAACATGACCAAAAACAGCGAGCGTGGTTTGGAATAAATGTAAGATGGACAAAAGAGCAGTTGAGGCGCTAAATTGTACCATGAAGATATTAAGAGCTGCAGCCATCAAAGTATAATGGAGGGGATGGTGGTGCTTTTAGCTGGCGATTTTAGACAGATTCTGCCGGTAAGTAATTACTAGAGTACACCGGCAAATGAAATAAATGCCTGTTTAAAAGCATCCACATTATAGATGCACGTAAGAAAATTTTCTCTAACTACAAATATGCGAGTAATTCTAAAACTCTGGGAAGTTCGTATGGAAGCAGATAGTAATGGTATGATAACATTAAACTGCGAATTCTGTAATATTGTGTCTAATACAAAAAAGATGATCTAAAAAATAGCGTCTACCCTGATCTGTAAAATAATATAAAGAGCAGAGTATGGCTGCGTAAAGGAGAATTTTAGAAACCACCATTGAAGTTGTGGTACAGATTAATAAAGACATCATGTCACACGTGGAAGGTGATGTTGTTGAATATCTTTCGGTAGACAATGTCATGGACATTGAGTAGGTAACATCGTACCCTGTAGAGTTTCTTTAGAACTGTCAGGAGTTCCTCCCCACAAGTTGCGGTTGAAAGTTTGTGTACCAGCTCTTCTAATGCGAAATCTCGATGCACCAAGACTCTGTAATGGTACTCGGTTGCAAATAACATTTCTTGGTCGCAATATTGTCAAAGCGATCATTATGACTGGTATAGCAAAAAGGGAAGAAGTATTAATTCCTGAATACCGATAATCCCAACCGAGTTGCCATTCCAATTTAAGAGAGTCCAGTTTCCCCTTAAAGCTATCACAATATCACAAATAACTATCATAATAAATGAAGCACAGGGGCAAACGTTAAAAGTAGCGTGGATACATTTACAAAGACACTGCTTTTCCCATGGGCTGCTCATTGCTTGAGCACGCCACATATGGCATGAGTTTCGCACCCAAAAAACCTTTTTATTTTGGCAACGGATGGACGAACAAAAGGCATAGCACATAGCACATTAAAGATTTCGCATTAGAGGAGCTGGTACACCAACTGTATGTATATATTATGTCCATCTAGCTCCAAACTAGCAGAGTCTAGGCAGAGCCGGTAGCAATAGAACACAATAAAAGTTCAAGTTCAATTAACCTACATTTTTCATCAAAAATAAGTTGAACATGAAAATGTTTAATGTTAATGAAAAAGGTAAAAGCAGTTACGTAGAATGTAAAATTATGGTGATTTATGGTGATTTCTTATCAAGGATGAAGTGTAGAATGCTAGAAATGCCTCTTTATTACTTTTAACTTAAACTACAATCAAACATTGCCTACTCTAACTCCCCATAATATACGTAAATAATGAAGCATAAGCTATTGAATGAAAAGGAGGCCCCAAATTCATAGCATACATTATTTAAATTTGATGATTTGAGCTATCCATTTAAGCGATGTTATAAGTACTGAATAAAATAAAATAAAAGTCGATTCTTATTAGTACGATTGTCGTACACGCATATTAAATTAATGATACAGACTTATGCCTTGTAACCACAGAGGCAGGTTCAAGGTTTTAATTGGTCTACAAAAAATGTGTTTTTGTATAATGTTTGGTTGAGTAAAGACAAGATAGATTTTTTACACTGTAATTTACATAGATAAAGGTAAACGTGTTTACTTATAAATAAAATAATCAATATAAAATTAATAAATTATCATTAATTTATAATTAGAAAACATTGGCTTGGCATTTGCTTGTCGAGTCACGCACAGTGCGGAGTTCTGTACTTACTACACTTTGCTTGCTCGCAGATGAGTACGTTGTAAATCATCATTATCATCATCATCTCAGCCACAAGAAGTCCACTGCTGGACGTTGTAAATGATGTATGACAATTATGTTTTCATTAAAAAAAAACAGGTGAATTCGTCGACTATTACTCCGACCTATACGATCCAGTAAGTGTGGAAAAATAATAATTTGAACTTTACGTGCAGGGGATGCTCAATCGGATTGCTTTACCACTTTGTTAGCATAGTTCATGTGCGTATTGCGTATACGGTGGCGAAAATTTAAGGGTTAGTTACATGTTTACTACCTACGGTGACCTAAAAAGTTGACAACAATATGACTTTCTTATCGCCATATCGCTGACCGAAGCAACTAATGGAAACTTTACTTAAACTTTAACTACTTAAACTTTTAAAGATATTTTTGGAATGGGCTTTTGGTGGCAAACAAGCAGGTGGTAAACAAGCATACCCTTAAGCTCGATGGTAAGCATCACTGTAGCCTATAGACGCTTGCAATACCGGGGGTATCACTCACGCGTTGCCAACCCTCCCAACCCCCGCAAATGAAACTCTGGAGACCTTACTCACTGTAGGAACACAGCACGGCCGAAACCAATGCTATTTGGCTACGATCTTCTGTAAGGTGGAGGTCCTTCCCCAGACGGGCTGCTCCGATTTGAGCGGATTATCCGCTGTGCCCTACCTCTCTATAAAATTTTGATATCATAAAGAATAAAATAAATCTCTTACTACGAGGTAATGATAAGGAACGTGGAGTAAGCTGTTTTCGGGAGATGTGTAATGAATTAGTGACATATAATTTTACCAGCGCTGGATTTCGACAGCATGTGGAAATGGGCACTGGCCCCACCGGCACTTTCCCCAAATATGGTGACCGAGTCTTTGTCGCCACCGAAGCTGGTGATCGTCTTCTGAACAAACCTAAGGGCTTCTTGCTGGTCTTTCAGACCGTTATTGCCAGGACAGTGTTCATCTTGAGTGGATAAAAATCCGAGGGGTCCTGAAATCACATATAGTACAAATTTTAATTACAATTTTGCTATAGGGATAGGAATTATACATAAATAACACTATGGTCACACTTTATAGTGCCTCCTCCCACATAACTACAGAAGTCCACATCCACACTAGCGTGAGACTATTTAGCATGGGACTATAGACGATTTATCGATACAGCACCTGGGTATATTCCTTGGCCTGTAAAACCATTTATTTATTTATTCATTTAATATACACAGTATTACAGTAAGTACACACTAAGGCACCGTGATATTCAAACATTACAAATAGGAATAACAACAACTAACATATACAAATACAATTAACATTTCACAGTTGTCTCCCGCACATCCATCTCCTCGCAAAACCTCAAGCACTCTCGACACACATCACCCATTGACTAGCAAACACATCACAGTCTGGGGCTGATACGAGAAGCGCATTGATATACCGCAGAGCAATCACAAGTGGCGATCTGGCATGAGACACTGTACGCGCCGCCGGTACTGCTAAAATATTGTAATGGCGAGGCCTAAAACAAATCTTCGACCGAGGAGGAACGAACAGGCGGACCACTTGCGTCACCAATTCGACACAGTCTGAGTTCCCTCGTAGGATGGTACAAGCTGCAATTACTAGTGCATAGTTACGCCTTACCTCTAGAAAATTAAACCCTAATACACCCAGCAGGAATTTCGTGGGGTATAAAAATGGGTAGTACCCATACATTTTCTTTTATAAAAACCTTAAGAAGGCCTTTTGTATTTTCTCCAGAAGCAAAACGTAACCAGACTCATGCGGGCTCCATACAATTGAGGCCGTCTCCAGCTTACTCCTCACTATGGCCGTATAAACTAGTTTGGTGGCCGTTGGGTTCGTGAATTCCCTAGCATTCCGAATCACAAATCCTAGTCTTTGGTAGCAATTGGCCGCTAGCTTCTTAATATGCTCATGGAAGTTAAGACGGGTGTCGAATATAACTCCCAAGTCCCTGACCGACTCGATACGTTGAATCGGTTCATTACCGAGCAAGTACGCGGCCTGACAAGGATTATGGGCACGGCTGAACGTCATAACTGAGCATTTGCTTGAATTAAATAGAAGTTTATTACTGACGCTCCACTGGTAGACCCGGTCAATATAATACTATACCATGAAATAATACTTATCTGATATAAAAAAATACAATAATGATAAATAATATTTTTCTGTAATCTATGTATTGTGATGAAGTTATGATATTTTTTTTACCCACGAAGTTTTAATATTTTATTGTGTTTTAAAAAGTAACACTAACCAAACTAAGAAAACACGAACGAAGTAGATAATTACATTCAAATTAAATGTTTTCCTTGCTTCAGTCAATGTCATTGATAAAACAATCTACTAAGATCAACGACCTACTAAGTAGATCGTTGATTTATCAATCAATCCTAGTAGATTCTACTAGGATAGGACCAACAGATTAGAAAACTATAGAATGTAGTCTTCGCGAGCGTAGAGAGCTGGTCCCGTATTGTCGACTCCAGGAAGCGAGTCCAGGAAGGTCTTCTATTAGAAAAGATGTCACAGTGCATTGTTTTTTATTTGAATAAAAGGAAGTTTTTTTTTATTACTCGCCAATTTAGCAACTGAATTGCTTGGAGTTGGACGTAGCCGCTTGCATGCACTATTAAACGTATATAACTAAATTGCTCACCCAGCCTGTAGTTAGTGGTCACGAGAATAACATCCCGGTCCAGCAGGAACTCTGGCCCATACCATTTGGCAGGCGAACCTCCGCACATCCAGCCTCCACCATGGATGAACACCATCACAGGCAATTTATTTTCGTGTAACTCCTAAAATGTGACATGACTATGAACAGCTACTGCAATCACACTTGAAATTATGGAAGAATAATGTCATGATACTATTGGGCAGCAATTATTATTGAAGCCATCTGTATAATAAAAATCTCTAATTAAGAAGTTCACTGCGATAAGAGACCTAAAGATTGTGAGCAATCCCACGTGGTGCGGGCGAAAGTGCTGTCATTTTGCTCTGGTGCGGAGCTCTTATCTAGTAAATTTATGATTTACTAGATAAGAGCTCCGCACCAGAGCAAAATTGGATTTTCAAACGTTGGTTCCATGAATGGCCGCTGGCCTCTAACAGCTTTTGTAAAATGTTACATACCTTAAAGACCTCCTGTAGTACTATTTGAAAGTAAGCAGGATTTAGCGCCGTGTGAACGTGTTAAGTAGGTATATAATTTCTGAATTGTTGAATAAGTAAAAAAAAGACATATTTTTGTTGGTGGTTACTGTGACATAGGCACGAGCTTTTTAAACCTAATACGGCGAAGACGTTACGTTTAGTTTTTCTTAGTCATGTAAAGTCATGTTAAAGAAATACTGGCTTTTATAATCATATAATTAACTTACATTGCTAGTATACGGTGTATAGATATTCAGATAAAGACAATCTTCCTGGCCCACAATATCCTTCTGTCGAATGTAAGGGTTCCTTTGAACACATTCCGGTGTCTCCCTCGTAGCATCCAAAGTGTGACTCCACGGCTCTATGGGCACTGGCGCCTACAACAAATCAAAATTAAAACTTGACTTTAACTTATTTTTAATAATATTCCGACACATCGTATAAAATGTGTTATTTCTATTTTGCGTAACTTATACGAGCATGTACGAAATAGGTTATCTATCGATGAAATAATATAAAACAGCGATGCGTGTCGTTCGGTGAGTGTATATGAGAAATCCGGACGTCTCTGCTTATTTGTAACTTGTTAGTTACACCAGGTGATTCCTTGTTGAATCTCCTGGTGTATCTCTTGACCCTTACAAAATTTAAGATGTAAAGTTTGTGGAGATATATACCTACTAATGAGTTTGTCGTATTATAAAGATGTGACACATAGGTACAATTTCACACGAAGCATGAAGTGTTTTCTCGTAAGTAAACTCTTTGTAAAGTTGAACTCGAGAAAAACGCTGCTCATGTTTTTCCTTTACTCTAGTAAACTTAAGGCTGTACCAACAAATTTCGCTAAAATTTTGCTGTTTTTCAAGTTGTCTCTACTCCTAGCTACCATAACGAATAACCACCAAAAAAATATATGTTGTGCTATAGTCATTGTACTACATTTATGCCGTTCGAAATTTGAAATTACTGAATATTTATGGAGTAATAAAATATTTAAGGAACCTAGTAATCAAAGAAAGAATGCGATTCAACTTGGGTATTTATGCATCGATTCGTGTAAAATTTACATTAATACATAGGCAATAATATTATCTACTTATTTGTTGTTTGGTTTTTGAATTTGAGTGTATTTCCACCAAGTCACAAGCAATTTTCCGTCAATTACGTAATTTCTGGATAGCTGGTGACTGGACACAAGGTAATCAGTGCGCTCCCACGCTTTCGGATGGATGGACGTGTGCCAAATTTTCGCTGCACCATGCATGCTCTCGATTTTTTATTATTATGACGAAAATATCCAAATAAAAAAATTATCAACTAAAAAAATACAATAAATGCATGAAAGTTATTTATCTTTATAAAATAAATATTTTATTTTATTTTTAAAAAGATAAATAACTTTCATGCATTTATTGTATTTTTTTTAGTTGATATTTTTTATATTTGGATATTTTCGTCATACAGATTCATACAGATTGAGCTAGCCCCAAAGTAAGTTCGAAACTTGTGTTATGGGATACTAACTCAACGATATTATGTTTTATAACAAATACATATATAGATAAACATTCAAGACCGGAGGCCAATCAGAAAAAGTTCGTTTTTCATCATGACCCGACCGGGGATCGAACCCGGGACCTCCTGGGTGGCGGTCTGGCGTGGGAACCATTACGCCACGGAGGTCGTCAAACGTAGATTCAACAAATCGCTAGTTTTAGTCCAGTGTCTCCTGGTTCGATCCTTAGGTTGGTGTTCATGCTTTTTGATTTTTAAACTTTTTTTTTACAATAAAATTTTATGTTTTACTTTTTACCTACCTACAATTGCAAGCAGTAAAAAACTATAATAAAAATATGTAATAAAATGCATAAAATTTTTTAAATAGGAATCTGAAATTGTCGAAGTATTTTTATACACATTAAAATTATATTTTTCTTTTTATCTCTTTTTAGACGAGAAAAAAAAGAGATAAAACGAAAAATACTATTTACTAATGTGTATAAAAATAGACAATATCAGATACCAATTTAAAATTTTGAGGACATTTTTATTATAATATTTTTTTACTGCTCGTACGTAACTTATTGTTAGGTAGGTAAAAAGTAAAACATAAAATTATATTTCTAAAAGGAAGTGTAAAAATCAAATAAAAAACATGAGCACCAACTAAGGATTGAACTTGGACACTAGACATTATTTACCACAAAGCCATAGTAAACAATAAGAGATTTGGCGAAATTTAACTATGTATTGTATGTCGCAAATAAAATTATGATATAGATTACGTCATTTATTTGACTAATAGTGCCTTTCATACCATACTAGTGGGTGCCTGCGGCTTCGCCTGCGTGGAGTTTGGTTTTTCTAGTTTTACGCATTTCTGGGATAAAAAGCACAACTCTAAATGTTGACTCGAGATCTCCGTGTAAAATTTCATCAAAATTCAGTGGTTTTTGCGTGATACGGTTTAACACGCAGACGTACATTTTTTTTTTTGTTGAAAATGATTATTTTGGTACTGTATCGATAGTAAAATCCAGCCGATCAATATTTAAAAAAAATGTGTGAAAACCGGTACAACACGAGTTGTAGCAAAATGACCTTTTTCATTGAATGTGAATCAGAGAAAAATACCAAATTTTTCTATTTTGATAGGGCTTATAGTTCCTGAGATAGTATGGTACAACTAGAGCAAAAAAACGGGATTTGTTAAATAATTTTGTGTAACCAACCAAATACGACATAACATACATCGCCTGCAAAATTTCATTTGCAATGTTAAGATTTGTTTTTAATAATATATATTTAGTTCTATCATAATTCATATATCATTTTAAAAGTGTCAACTGATATTGTTTAGTTCTAGAGGTCTATGGAAAATGTTCAAATATTTTAATAATTGGTTTCTCAACTAGATGTCGTTAATATTACCGCGCCGCGCGTCATTGCCAGCCCTCTAGTGGTGAAAAAGGCAAGGTTTTTAACAAAACTTAGTACTACAAAAGGCTCAATAGATGTCAAGTTTTCGGCATTTTACGTAATATTAAAGCGGGGTGAAGGGGTGAAGTAACGTTACTTAGAGGTCAAATCTTCAAGGTCATCGGCTATATGGAGCCCCTTAACATTCAATCAAAATCACATTGTTAGAAGCAATGGATTTAGGAAATTCTTGAAGATTTTTTTTGAAAAATTGTTTATAAAAAATCAAATGGGTAAATGCTTAAATGTCAATCTATTTTCCAAGGCTACTTTACTCACAAGACGCGCGGCAATTTGCGGTTTTGTCAGCACATCAAGATCGTACATCCTGTATTCAATGTGTCAGCATTTTTTGTATGATAATGCTAAATTTCTACCAGTTGTGTCGTGTGTCGCGACACAAGGATATTCGTTTGACACATTTATGGATGATTCTTGGTATAGCGGGCGCACGGCCACGGTATGGTTGAAATTTAGAATAAAGTACATAATGTAAAGTGGCAAAGTATTTAACTCTAGTTATACGTGGATATCGGTTTCAGGGTTCGATTCGATATGAAGGTGTATTTATCTGGATTTCATGACGCGAGACGCCTGGCTGTAGGTACTGTACCGCACTGTCATGTGAACTCAAACCAAAGGTCGAAAACAATACAAATTTATTCATTAGAATAGATTTTACTCTTCATATTCGTAAAAACATTTAAAATTCATGTTTTTTTTCTTATGTAAAAACTAGCGAAACCCGCGCAACTTCGTTTGCGTGTATCCCGCTTTCTCGTGGGAATTTTGGAATGTATGATACTTTAAAACCTTCCCCTTGAATCACTCTATCAATTAAAAAAAACCGCATCAAAATCCGTTGCGTAGTTTTAAAGATTTAAGCATACAAAGGGACATAGGGACATAGGGACAGAAAAAGCGACTTTGTTTTATACTATGTAGTGATATGTTGCAGGTTTGTCTAAAAAATTCCGTTGCTACAATACAACGCAATATATATACTTTTGGTATTGCATTATAATGAGTGTTGGTTTAATCTGTACTATGTAGTTTACATGTAGTCTGCGGCAAACATAGATAACAACCCGGATAAAGAAACGTTATAATTGTATTCCAAACATGCTCTAAATGGACTTTTTATATATTCTGAGTTGTTGGCATAGCAACTAAAGTGGTCTATATCAACCAAAATCATCTAACTGCAGGATTGGGTCTCCCTTCAATCAAGGGACTAGAGAGTACTCTGTCGCGCTGCTCTAAAGCGGATTGGCAGGGGCCAGTGTTTTCAGGTCGCCTAAAATGTCCATCATCCATCGATAACAGGTCGACGTTGTATTTAATGTACACTCCGCAGCATGGAGAAGCTCAAGATAACGAAATCCAGACACTTACTCGACATTGCTTGACCGCTTAGAGTGCGAAGAACGGCTTTGCCAAAATTTTAAAACCAATCAAAGTGTTCGAAACGACGCTGATTCGAGATTTTCGACAGCGATTCTACTACGCCCAGCTGATCTACTGTTTAATATACCCACTGTTAAAAACTAGGAATGCTTCAGCATGGATAGGGTACGTAAGTACCTACGTACCTATATAAACAGTAATAAGTGTATTTAAAATGAGAAGAACAAAGAGCAATAGCGCACTAGCGGCTAGGCCACAGCGGCCACACCAAGCCGCAGCGGCCAGCGAGATCGAAGCAACGCATTTGCGGCCCGTGTTTAGTCTGAGATCAATTGCATTGTAGTTAAATTACAAGTGTGTGTGCGCGCACTAGCCGCGGCGGCCGCACGTATTGTGAAACTACAGCGTAATTTTGTTTTTGTTTAGGCCGCGTTTCATATCGCAGCCCGGTCGCTAGTGCGCTATTGCTCAAAGTGTCAAAATGGTGCCAAAGACAAAAAGTTATGAAGTTCTATTTATTTAATCGTAATTTGTCTTTTTTTTTCCTCTCACTCCTATTATAATTTCGAACGGATAGTAATTTCGGCGAGCCACCTAAGCACATCATTGGAATACAGACAGACATAATGCTCTATAATAATTTTTCCATACTCATTGTGTGTTACATTCACGTAACACTCACGACGAGTAGCACGACTTCAGTCAAAAACTATAAAACATCGTATGAATAACTATTAGTTATTATTACGACAGTAGATTTTTAACTACCTACTTAATTTATTTAAATTATTTCGGTTAGTTAATAGGATGCGCCATTGTCAGGTCGGAGTACAATTTTAAACATAGAACAGACAAAAACAAACGGAAAACGCGGAAAACAAATACATTTTCGCCTCATTATATTTTTAAAATAATGAATCTAGGTATACATAAAATAGAATCGTTGTCGTAGTAATCATCGTTTAGAATAATATGAAGTGGCTTCCCCTTAGATCTTTTAAAATGCTCAACGGAATCTAATGCAGTTCTCAGAAATAGTGGTTCAAGAGTAAGGTTTACATGTATAATACAAGGATTTTTGGAAATTCCCACGGGAAAGCGGAATAAACACACACTTGTTTCGCTAGTGAAATATACTTACACATCATTTTAAAATGTATAAGTACTGGTAGCCACCAGCTAAGTAGCCACTTATAATAATTATATTATTATTAAAAGTCCATGTCAACTAAACTAGAAGGAACGTCGGAAAAAAAGTAACTATAAAATATAGTCGTGTTATGTTTCCGGTTCACATAGGTAAATGTTCCTTCTGGCTTATAGGGTTTATTTGTTGTCAGTCTGTCTGTCATTTTCTTCTTCTGCGCGAATCTAACCCTTGCCTTGGTGCAGGAGCCCGATTCGCACTTGACATTAGTTAAATAAAATGTTTGTAATAGTTAGAATACTACAAAGCTCCGCTGATTATAATTAGATAATAACACATGTTTCTTTTAAATTTTCAAATAGCCTAACGCAAGCAATTTAATCGGATCAGACGATCAGCTGATAAACAGCAGACCAGTCCCTACCGCCGAGTAATAGCCGAACATATGAAATAAAATTTCTTTGAAAAAACAAATGTCAAAGAATATGGCATTGCACTCATCTGCAAGCAAGCAAAAGCTTAGAAAACACACTATGCGTGGGCCGACACGACACGCTTGCTCAGTTTTTTTTATACAAAAAAGAGGTGAAGGACATCAGAAAATATATGTATTTGTGCACTTCCCATTTAACCAGATTTTTATAACTTATACAGTTTAGGAGTTATCCTGAATTAAAAACCACGAAACTCATAAATAAAGTTACTTAGCTCAATACGCTTGTTTTATCAAAATAATAACAATGTAGTCAGATACCTATGATAATAAAACAAAGATAAACATTCCGCTTAATCAATTATCTATATCTAAATTAATGTATACTAATTAGTGAAACCCGCGGAACTTCGTTTGCGTGTATTTATTTATGCACAGCAACGCCATCTATATCAGACTTTTGATCAAATCCTACGGAAATCGCAATCTTTTCGGGATAAAAAGTACTCCATGTGTTAATCCAAAGTAGCAGCTACCTACATTTCAAATATCATAAATATTGGCCAAGCTATTTGAGCGTGAAGAACTAACAACACACAACTTTCGCCTTTAGTAGGATTACAAGTTTCATAACCTATGCATGCTTACATTATTAAATTAAATAAATAAATAAATATATAGGGACAATTCGTACAGATTGAGCTAGCCCCAAAGTAAGTTCGAAACTTGTGTTATGGGATACTAACTCACCGATATTATATTTTATAACAAATACATAATAATATATAGATAAACATCCAAGACCCGAGGCCAATCAGAAAAAGTTCATTTTTCATCATGACCCGACCGGGGATCGAACCCGGGACCTCCTGGGTGGCGATCTGGAGTGGTAACCATTACGCCACGGAGGTCGCCAAAAATTATAAAATCTTTGTTCTTATTTCTCTACCGTCTACCCTGGTCACCTTTTTAAAAGCTTTTATTACATTTTTGTACACTACAGCTATCTAGAATACACAAGGCTTTCCTTATTTCGGCACTTGTTTTTCCTTTCCAGTTTCCACATTCTTACAACAGATGGCGCTGTTAGAAAATTATCGAATACTGAATCGCGCTATGGTTTGCACTTTACTACAAGCTAAAGGCTCCAAATTGCAAGCACTCAGTATTCCATTAAGTACAGATTAGTCTCGTTACCTTAATTTTTGTGAATCCTTTTTTAAAGGATTTAATTAGTGTTATTATTAATTTCGTTATAGACGAGTAGCATGCACATGCAGCATTATGCCGATGTGTCTATGTCACAGTGAAAAAATCCACTATTTAGTCAAGCCACTTCACTAAGTTCCATGTCCATTAATAACTATGCTATTTATTTATAATTGGTACATATTATATTTAAAGCATTTTTAGGTAGGTATAGTGTTGCTCTTATGCCTTATGATTATTAATAGCGAAGAATAACAGATGAGTAACATAGACATCCACGGCTTTGACTCACACCATGTTTAAGCGATCTTTATACAGACTACTATAGACCGAGTTTCGTTGATAGTGATCCTATCTTCGGCACCCTCTGGGGCGCGTGTTCGATTCCCGCTCGGGACAAAAATTTATGAGTGTTTTCTATCTATTATATAATATCACTAGCTAACTCCTTCCTTATACTATTTTTTGCTGTATCCTGCTTTTTCCTGTTATAGGTCAGCAATCCGCAAAGCAAAGAATCTATGTGGTCCATAGTCGACGGTAATCACCTAACATCAAATGATCCATATTCCTGAGCTTGTTTTCCGAACAATTCCGTATAAAGAATGTAAGTATATGTATGTAGGTGAATGTATTTGATAATATTATTTCGATGGTATTTGAATACCTAAAACCATGCTTACAACAACACTTCGAAAAAATAGAGCGAGTCGACGTAATGAGATTTCCTATAAGTGAGATAGAGACAATATCAATAATAATATGCCATTTAGCCATTGACCAATTTAACTTGAACCCTGTGAAATATGATAAAATCAAATATTTATTTACTTACTGTTATTATCGATGAGTGAGATGAATATGATTCAGTCCGCTTTATAGATAGAATTTTACCTGTTTTTCCGAGATCACGAACAGAATAAATAGTACGATGACACGCACGACATTATGAAATCATTTTGTTTGAATATTTGGAATACCTATTCACAATTTTATAAAAATATTACATGACAGATGACACACTTCACTTCACGGATGTGTCAAAATGAAAATGTAATTGAAATCAAAAGCACTAAAGAGTATGAGTATTGATATCAACTCGAAGAAAATTACCCAGAAAATACATTTTTTTCAATAATTTCGATAAAATAAGAATCACGTCTTCCATCAATTCTCTTATACAATTATTATGAAAAATTTGAAGTAGATTGGACCAAGGAATCAAGTTGTCCTATAGCACAGAATAGATAATGGTACTACGCCCATAGTAACTTTGCCCTCCTTTTTTACCCTTTACCTTACCTTACCGTATAATAAGCCTTTAGAGTTAGAATTTCGAAAAATCCTTTCTTAACGGACGCCTACGTCATACAAATAGGTCCACCTGCCAAGTTTCAGATCTTTACCATGAGCGGTTTAGCCTGTGCGTTGATTCTCACGAGGACTCAGTCAGTCAGTCAGTGTCAGGACAAAGTATTATATAAAAATAAAAAATAAGATATTATAAAGAGGAAAGATTTGATTGTTTGTTTGTTTGAATTGAAAAGGCTCCGAAACTACTGGACCGATTTCAAAAAATTCTTTCACATTATCAGGAATTGACATATGCTAGCTTTTCCCGAAATTCAATGTGGTTCCCACGGGAACGGGTCCAGAACTTCACGAGGACGAATAATAAATAAGTACATGTGTATTATCGGGGGCGCTGAGATTTTGTATTGAGGATCTCTTTATGAAGTGGACAATAACAAAGACAGGATTTTTTTAAATTTCCACGGGAAAGGGAGTAATAGGATTGTAAGTGTATTATCGCAGGCGCCCAACCTAAAAAGCTGAAATTTGGTATAGAGGTTCTCTTTATGATCTTGACAAGGACAAAGATAGGGTTTTAAATAATTCCCACGGGAAAGGGAGTAATCGCAGGCGCTCAAGCTAGAAAGCTGAAATTTTGCCCGTGTTATGTAAAATTATATCAAAAACAATTTTATTATCAGATTAAAAATTAAAACAGAACACATAATAATTATTATCGTATTTATTTTGCCTTGCATTTTGTAAAATTATCAGATTGTTGTTATTTCTATCTATAGGTACGATTGGTCGTACGGATGGACGTATCTAAATGATTATGTCGGATATGTGCCTTGGATAATCCCTTCATCATTTTATCATTATCATAAGGAAAACGGCATAATATCAAAATAATTTACCTTAAATCGCCGTTCGCCGAGAGGAGGAGCCGCGTACGGGATGGAGGTGAACGCGGCGATCTGACGACCCTCCCGTGATTCCATCAAAAAGCCGCTAATTTCACCCAATGGTGTTTTCACTACAACATTTTCGCTGCTCACGTTACAAGCAACAATTATTACAAAACTGAACAATTTTATTATCAAATTATGACACCGCATCTTTAGAAGAGACATCGTAACCGGTTTGCTTAAACTTCAGTTGATATAGACCGGTGCTATTGACGCGTCGAAAGCAATAAACTTAATGGAAACAAACGCTTTGTACTCCGGTTTTTATACACATCTTGATGCTAGGCAAATGAACCTGTATACAAGTTCGTAGTAAGTGCGCTCTTCCGTAGAACCAGGTAAATATTTACTCTTTCTTTTGGGTGATATTTGACTCTATCGATTTAATTCTCCAATAAATCTGGTTAAGATTTTAGTGATCATAATGTATTCAGCTTTTTTGATGAAAACTAAGTTAAACTTCAAAATTGGAATACATACATATTCAATACGGAACAGTTCTTAAAAATCGTAATTACAAGGTCCATAAGGTCTAAGGGTCGATTTCACCACTTGCTAATAAAATCCCGAACAGGCTATTTGTCAAATAAGAAACGTCAAAACCATACAAGAACTGTCAACAAATTGACAGGTTATTTGATGATGAAGCTGTAAGAAGTAGTAGTGATGATACCGGTCTTACATATGTCTAGATTCGTCCATTAGTGTCTTAATTAACCACTTATATTTTTCATCAAAGCGTAATTAATTTATAACGACAAGGGCCTAATTTTATTATAATGCCCAAGGGTCTCGAACATCAAAAACACTAGATAAATCTAAATTTAGTCTTATTTTTTAATTAATTAGGATACCTGCTACTATCTGCAGAGTACTTTAGTATCGTTTAACCAGTTGCTAATAAGTTCCGGTTAGCTATTTGTAAAAAAAAATAGAAAACCATACTTACCAGTCCTGGATAAGTGGTGAAATAAAATCATTTATTTTGCAAGTAGAGTTACAGAAATTCAGTTGCATGCACGTCAAATTTTTTTTAACTCTACCAGTTTGGTTTAAAGAAATTTATTACTCAAGAACTTTACAGTTCAAGTGAACTGTAAAGTATGTATGAGTAACTTAAATAATTATTAAAACAATAGTCGGTAGTGGGATCTTGCGAATCTGGTTTCATTTAATTTAGTGATCCCAATACAAAAAAAAGCTGGGATACATCACAGGGATAGTAAAAATACAAAATTACAGAGCAAAACAATGTACATTTTAGTAGTTAGTAGTTTTTTTTTGTTTTGCTTACGTAGGTTTTTAATAAAAGTGATATCGTTTTGCATTCCTTTATTTCGTGTGGTAAATCATTGAATGTTTTTGTCCAGTCGTATAATATATGTTTCGTTTCCCATATGTAGTTCTGGGACTATTTATTTGTGTTTCTCAGGCTATGACTGTATGTTCTATTGATGAGTGCGATTTGTGAGTGTATGTTGCTAGATAGTATCTTTTTTATCACGATGCAAATGTTTAATGTATTTATCTGTCTTAATAATACATAATATGGTATATCCTAATAAGAAATGACCGCGCTGATAAGGGTGGTGGGGGAGTAGCTATATACTTACGCAGTGACATTCCCTATAAGTTACTATATTCGACACCCTCTGCATAATCCGGTTCTGCTGAGTATTTGTTTCTCGAAGTATCCGTCAAAAGTACAAAATGTGTGCTTGGAGTTGTCTACTGTCCACCAAATGTAGACTATTTCTCTGACCTCGAGGCTATCCTTGAGCCCCTTTCTACGGATTACGGACATCACATAATCATGGGTGATTTTAACACTGACCTGATGCGTCATTCTACTAGATCCCAGAAACTTTCTAACTTAATCAAGTCAGTTAATTTATCCATTTTGCCTTTAGAGCCTACTCATCAAAATCCTACTTCACTTGATACTTGGCTTGACCTTATTATCACTTCTTCTACTGACCATGTGGTTAAGCATGGTCAACTAGCTGCCCCCGCATTTTCGAAACATGACCTTATTTTTCTCCAGTATAAACTCCGACCGCCGAAACCTAAACCTACATTAATCTGGATGCGTAACTTTGCTCGACTAAACCGCAGTAAGTTAAAAGAAGATGTGGCTAGAAGCGACTTTACGGTGGTTTTTGATGCATGTACAGTAAACGAAAAAGTCTCCTCACTTAATAATATTATTTTGAAACTGTATGATGTTCATGCTCCACTCAAAGAAGTCATGGTTAAACGACCACCTGCCCCGTGGATTAATAAAGATGTCAGGATGGCGATGACAAAGCGTGACCGTGCTTTCCGTGCTTTCAAACGCGACAGGTGTGACGCTAATTGGGATCAATATAAAGTAGCGCGCAATACATGCAATCAAATGGTAAGAACAGCAAAAAGGCAGTATTTCCATGAAAATATAACTAATAACAGTTCAGCCAACATATGGAAGTTCTTGCATTCTCTTGGTGTAGGAAAATGCACCTCTCAAACACCCATCTCCCAATTTTCTCCTAATGATTTTAACAATCATTTTGTTTCGACTCCCTTATTAGATGTTTCTATTAAAGCCAATACTATTGCTACCATTTCTTCCATGGCTCCCTCTCCTACTACGACTGCCTTCTCTTTCTCCCCAATTTCTAGTGATGAGGTGCGGAAAATAATATTAGCTATTAAGTCCAAAGCGGTTGGGTCTGATGATGTGAGCAGAGAAATGATTATCTCCATTCTTGATGAAATTCTACCGGTCATTGCTCATATCATCAACTTCTCTTTTTTCATGGGTGATTTTCCTGCTCTATGGCAGAAAGCTTTTATTATCCCCGTACCGAAAATCACTACGTTTTCACTAATTAACAATTTTAGACCAATATCTATTCTTCCATTTCTCTCAAAAATCCTGGAGGCTGTTGCTCACAAGCAGATGTCTTCCTACTGCTATTCTAACTGTCTTCTCACCCCATTGCAATCCGGCTTTCGACCCGGTCACAGTACCACTACCGCACTTCTCAAGGTTACTGAAGACATCAGATTTGGCATGGAGGATAGGTTGGTGACTACTCTGGTTCTCGTTGACTTCTCTAATGCCTTCAATATGGTTGACCACGATATTCTCCTTGCTATTTTAAGGCAGTGTAACATTTCATCTGGTGCTTTAGATTGGGTTTCGTCGTACCTGCGTGGTCGGCAACAAGCAGTGCGCATAGGGCGCGATTTGTCGGACTGGAAAGATCTGACTTCTGGCGTACCGCAGGGCGGAATCTTATCACCATTATTGTTTTCACTTTTTATAAACACCCTGTCCTCTTCGCTGTGCTGTTCTTACCATTTTTATGCTGACGATCTTCAGATATACATTCAAACGACTGCTGACAATATTCCTTATGCCATTGCTAAACTGAATAAGGATCTTAAGAGCATCAGCAACTGGTCTGACCAATTTGGGATTTCCGTCAACCCTGCTAAATGCCAAGCTATCGTTGTTGGCAGCAAACAGCAAATAGACAAGATCGACTTTGTTACCGTGCCGCCTGTTGTGTTTGAAGGCTCGGTTATTCCTTTTGCTCACTCTGTGAAAAACCTCGGTCTACATATCGACACAACTTTAAGTTGGACCACACAAATTACAGAAGTTAGCCGCGGAGTCATGTCTGCATTGCGGTTTCTTAATAGGTTTAGGAATTTTCTTCCCATTTCTACCAAGGTCACTCTCGTCAATTCACTTATTTTCCCACTCATTGATTATGCTGATGTCTGTTACTCTGATGCAAGTGAAGTGCACCTTAACAAGTTAGAGCGACTCGTGGACAATGCGATCCGGTTTGTTTTCTGTCTCCGCAAATACGATCACATATCGTCTTTCCGATCGCAACTTAAATGGCTCCCCATACGTTTGCGTAGACAACAAAGGTTGCTCTGTACTCTCCATACGGTACTCAAAAATCCTCTGAGTCCACAGTATTTAAAAGACAAGTTCCAATACATCTGCAACACACATGAGCTACACCTTCGATCTCATAATTCACTCGCTCTGGCTACTCCTCGTCACCGCACTTGTTTTGTTTCCGAGTCCTTTTCACTTCAAGCTACTCGTCTCTGGAGAAAACTACCTGTGCCCTTGAGGACAATTTCTAATAAATTTAATTTTAAAAGGAAAGTTAAAGCTAGCCTTCTCTCAACAATGCAGTAATTGTCGTCAACGTAGTCTATTATATAATATTTTGTATCTATAGTAAGTATTATATTAGTAATGTATTCTTATGTGATATTTATTTATGTGTGTATTGTGTTTAGTTTATGTAATTATTAGTATTATGGAAATACATTGTTTTTTTTTTTTCTTTTTTACATCAAGATTTATTGTAAGTATGTCATATAATTTAAAACCGCATTCGCGAATATCTGCACTTCCCAAAGGTTGACTGGTAGATAATGCATTTAGCGTTAAGTCCGCCTTTTGTACCCAAATATTGTGGTCAATAAAGTTTAAATAAATAAATAATATAATAGCTTAATAATATAATACACGAACACTATACGAATAGTGTTCGTGTATGTGTGAGTCTTTCATAATGAAATAAATTTGCGGATTAATGTTACTTTTTGAAGCAGAACCCCAGATTTCGATTAGGTAATTAACTAATTATGTGTGGTCTCCACGTTAATTTGTCATCAATAAGCAGGGCGAGATATTTTTCTTATTGTGACTTGTGTAGTTTTTCATTATTAATATATAGGGGCGTCAATTCAAAATCTTATTTTTTGTCGTAAACATCCTAAAGGAAGTCTTTTTACTATTGGTTACATTGGCACCAAAGGAGACTGAAACGATTCCATACAATTCTGGGCCAGGATGTAATAAGATGAAAATGGTGAGAATTGATAGGTTTAAACTTATCAGTCCTTCACTGTAAATTCTGTAACTTTTGACAATCTGAGAGCTGAGTTAATGACTGTTTAGTGAAAGTGAGGTTATGTTGCAATTAGATGATTCCTGAAGTGCAAAAGATGTTTTTTACGACCTTTGACGACCTCGATGGCATAGAGTGGCTTGGCCACCATATTCATTTAAATCTTTCTGAGCTTGATATATCAGTTCTTTCATATCTTTTCCAAAGTAAAAAATAGACATGTGTACCCTTCAACGGCCAAGTCACACAACATTAACTATAATAATAAAGAAATCGCAGTAAGGAACCTTAGACTTGGCACGACTTTGTCTAGATTTCATTACTTTTTAGAGATAAACAAGCAGCTCCATCGAGACTTGGCTAGTTTTTTACAGAATACAGAATATTTTTGGTGGGATTAATTTTACAGATATTGTTGACATACAGAGAAAATTATGGACCCAAATAGAGCCTTGAGGTATACCACATTTTATAGTTCTTGGATTGCTTGTGAATGAACCTATTTTAACAACTTGCTTTCTCTCTTCTAAATAACTTTCTAGGGGTTTATAAGCCAAGTCAGATATTCCTGCTATGTCTTTCAATTTTGCCAGCAGCAGCGAATGACTAACCGCAATGAGATTTTATATATTTTATGACAAGAGAAGTAACGTCATACAAAGCATTCGTAAAAAGCCGCAACCACTTTAGAGTGTTAAAGACGTAGCTTTGAAACCGATACATATTCCGAGCATATGCCAAAGTAAAATATGTTTGTCTCTTTTTTTCTAGAGTCAAACTAATTATGTCAAAATGAGACAAAAGCATTACTCCCAGAAAAATGGTCAGAGTTGCCAGCTCATGAATAATTTTCCCATTGAATGAATGTTATGAGTCTTTTTTTAAAAAAAAAAGTTTTTATACCATATTATTGTTTCTTAGGTGACAGAAGAATTAAAGATAGGAAGAAATAAATATATAGATGCGTAAATATTGGTACATACATATTATATTTCAAGAATGAATCATGGCGGAATGGAGAAGTTTCCATTTTTTAGTCATTGATGAATCTAACCGATGCAGACCTACTACTACATATTATCTATTCTGTGCTACTACTAACTTTTAGCAGAGATTTTTTTTTGTTTTCTTCACCCATTCTGGGTAGGCAAAGGGAACTATGCCCATACAGCCAAGTCTTCAGTAGATTTTTTTTATTGTTAAGAAATGAAAATGAAATTTAAATAAAATAAAATAATAAATTTAAATAATTTGAATAAAATACAACATAAAACAAAAAAAACTATTGTACTCAATCGAACATTTGATAATTGCAGAAACAATTTAAATTAAACACCGTTACCACAATGAAAAAGATGAAATTGTTACTTCACTGTCATAGTAATAATATCATTATGTCAAATGTCAGTTAAAAGCCATATAGGAAAATGATTTGTTTTTTCTTGTCTTGACGTGCGTAGCACTAGCGATTGATTTTAGTATCAATCAATTCTAAGTAAATAATTAATTCTAGTTTGAGCCTGGTTGTAGGTTTACTTCTACTGTGTTACTAATAATGATACATAAAGGCGTATGAGTTCGTCATTGACTAAACTCCTAACATTTGGGAAACTTAAAATCGTTTTTACTGGCAACACTGTTGGCAAAAACAATGCGTAATATATTAATTTCGATTTTAATACTACATATTTTGGTATAATTTTAACATAATTAAGCATTCTTATTTGTGAAAAGTGATACCACTTGCTTTGTTATTAGTTTGGGATCACGACATACATGTTTTAACAGTGCATTTAACCATTTTTGTGATATTATTGTGAGATACGCATTCACTGAACGTCAAACTACGACTAAGTCGGAAGAAATTCAACTAAGGCTGTGGCCTCAGTCGACGTGGCAGCGGGTATGTGTCAAACATTACGAATCTATAGTAAATAACAGATCACTGGGTTCAGTTGTGAAACTGGATTTTCTTTAATATTTCTCTGTTTGTTAGAGAGATAGGATGTATCTTGATAGTGGAGGACTACCGGTAAATAGACACCAGGCCTAATTAGTAATAATTATTAAATGGCATATTATCAATTAAATTAATAAGCGCTTAATATTGCAACGACTTGCTGTGTTTATTTAAAAAAAAATATTTACATTATATTTTGTGGAATAAAAACGCCATTTTGTTAAATGCTAAAGAATTGTGTTGCCAGTATTTTTTTCTAAAAAGTTACATTTCAAGGTGTCTGAGCTTATTTCCACTGCTGTCTCCTGTATAGCCAGGGTTCAAAATAGGTTCACAAATTGCCGATAAGCAAGGCACTTAAGCGTCTATGAGAAATTCGGAACCTAAAGTTCCAAATGATTTCAGTAATATAGTCAAAATGAGATATTAAAATATGTTTATAACAACATCTGCAAAAAGTTACGCAAACTATAACAAATAAATTCTGGCAACACTTCTGTTACGCAAACTGTAACAATTGAATGGAAACATTTCATTTGAAACCATCTTCGTTGTCCATTTGCACATCTTTCCCTGTCTATTGCTCGTCTAACTCGACGTCGCATTCGATATCTCTTAACGCAGACTTAATGTCGAAACCAAAGTCCTTATTGAATTTCTCATATGCAGAATTGAGAAGATCTTCTGCGCCTAATTCGTGGAATTTTGCGTTTTGTTCTCGGCATCTTGCTACCATATTGCGGATTGCCCAACATGCATTTTTCTGTAAAAAAAAAATCTTTAGAATCGAATGGTATTCTGGCTTTTTGCAGAAAATGTTTTGGCAGATTTTCACTTCGACAACTAACTATTTACTATTGTATACCAACGTTTCATTTGGTCGAATTTTTGTTAAGGTGATTATTATTACGACAAAACGTTCGGCGCTTCATAGCATCAATGTTAATCTATTTTGTTAACTAGCTGCCCGGCCCGGCTTCGCCCGGGTACTGTTTCGTTTTTTTTTCAATCTTTCTGAGAGATTTTCTTAATATTTTTTTCCGTAAGAACCTTGTACAGAGTATTAGAAAACTACAAAAAAAAACAGCCAAATCGGTCAAGCCGTTTTCATGTTATGTCGTGACAACGGAAAACGGGTTTCATTTTTATATATATAGATTATTACAGTAATCATAATATTAATAATTGTAAAAAGCGAAGTAATTTTGCACTTCTAACTTAAAAAAAATTTTTTGTGCCCGCCAATAAAAAGCTACGTTGATGAATTTTTGATAAAGTGTCATAATGTGATCTATTATTTTGATCCTACTTTAATGATGAACATAACAAAATAAAATTATGGGTACTAATTTCCCATTACGTTTAAGGATTTACCTGCACATTAGCATCATCCGGATGTCTCTTCATGGCGTCAACAATAGCATCTGCCGCTCCGCAGTCACCAAGCTGTCTGCTGTGTGTTGGTTCTCGTAATGCCAACGCCGCAATACATTTTAATGTTAGAGACGCTGCTGTTGCATGACCCTGTGAATAATAATAAATCATTTATTTTAACACCACAGTTAGATAGGTATACATAAACTTACAACACAATTTAAACTGTAATCAGGGGGGTCCCACTCTGCAGTTTAGGTACGATTGACCTTGGGACCGGCCCGGCCGGTTAATCTCAAGGCTACCACCACTCGGCTCTCGCTCGTGCCGCTAGCTAGACGCATCGCGCGGACTCGGCCGCAGCGCGTGTCGAGTAAATAAAAAATGACAAACTATACGAAAACTAGGTACTACTGTTGTGTGCAAGGTTGTTTAAATAAATCAAAGGCGGAATCGGATATAATTTTTTTAAAACTCCGTACGGATAATAAAAGGTAAGTTATTTTGTTGAGTATTAATCATCACGTAAATAAACTGTAACTAAAGTAGGTGAATGAAATAGGCACATACCTAACTGGTAATTTAATATTCAGATTAAATTCTTCTCTAAAAGAAGACAACCATACCGTCGTCAGAAGAGGTAAGAACTCAGAACACAGAAAGAAGAGAAATGTAATAAGACAGTTTTTGTACCGGAACCGATGTCGCCACTTACACACACAGTTACATTTTAACACATTCATAGAATAATCTCCGACAGTCACACTCACACAAATCGTAAGCCCGTGATTTGCAGTTCGATTACGAACACAGATGTAAGAAGTGTATTATAGTGACGGGCACCTAATGAAAAAGGGCGACAAGCATTATCGATAACTACCTCTCGATATTTTACAATAACAATTTATTACGGACTACAACTATGAACTATAATACCTATTTAATTTTAAATAATTAAAAAAGAAAAAAAAAATACCAAAGTTTTTAGTTTTTATTTATTTTATTTTTGGAAAATAGTAATTTTTATACAACCAATTAAAAGAAAGAACTTTAAAAAAATTAGTACATAATAACAAGCGATTTTTTTTAAACTAATCAAATGAGTTTTTAGGTGAGCTACTTTCCCCTTGAGTTTGATCCAATACTTATGGGACTAGGACACCCTGTACAAGGAATGCACTGTAGTAAAAGTTTCAAATTATTATACTTTCAAAAATTAGAAATACAAAATTATCGATACTAAAATATTCTACTTTTGGCAGCACTACATGGCTTGTGCGACGGCCATTATCACTTTGACAGATCGCGGAAGCTACAAGCGGCGGTACCACGATATTTTCACAACATTGTAATTATCGTTACGTTTGCATTCCATTGTACGTGCATACCGCAAAACATTGAAAAACGCGTATCCAAAACAAGCAATGGACAATATTTTTAACGGAAGTATCGACTATGCCGTATATTGTTTAATGATTTCTATGCCTCAAAAATATTTCGTTAATTTGTCATTTATATAGAAAAATATTAAATAAATGACTTACCTATGATAAGTAACACCACTATTACTTGAATTTACCGTATCACTGCGATTTTTGCACGTAATTAAAGCACAAGCCGGCATTTTTGTTGACATTCACGGACGTGTGTTCGCGGAAGCGTTGTTTTGTGAATGACTTAGAACAATCAAGTTTCTGCACATTTGTGCAGAAAATGGCGTCATGTGCCCCGCCCACAAACCATATCTCTTGTATTGTGATATCTGTGGGTAAGAAATACGCGATAGAAAGAGAGGCAACTTCTAGGTGATTATAACTGTAGATTGTGTGCGCTGTGCGAGCTGAATTGCACGTTATTGTATCGTAGCGAGAGTCCCTATTTCTTTAATTGATTTTGCGGAGTGAATCGTAGTACTATTATCTATTCTGTGCTGTAATCATGAATTTTTGCACTCCCAAGGGTTGACTGGTAGAGAATGCAATTAGCATTAAGTCCGCCTATTGTATCAGTGCTTTGTGAACTGTGGTCAATAAAGTTATATTAATATTCTTGGACGAATCACACAACGCCATCTAGTCCCAAACTAAGCAACTAAGCTTGTACTATGGGCACTAGATTGCTGATATATATTTTTTTTTTTTGTAAATAAATACATATTATATACATAAAACATCCAGACCAAGGTAAACAGACATGTTCCTGCACACAAATGTTTGCCTTGCGCAGGATTCGAACCCGCAGCCCTTGTGATAAAGTTGCCACTCGACCACCTTTACTAGGAACAGGAACGCGAGGGCCCACTGAATAAAGTCTCCGTTTTAAACTCAGTTTGAAATAAATGTTGTTTACAGCGAGTTGCGTGTTCCTGGCTACACGCCTTAAAAACAACTCAATAGCATTGGTCTCGGCCATGTTGTGTTCCTACGGTGAGTAAGGTCTCCAGAGCTCTACTTGGAGGGGTTGGGAGGGTTGGCAACGCGTGAGTGATACCCCGGTGTTGCAAGCGTCCATAGGCTACGTTGACCGCATAACATCATGCAAGCCGTAAGCTTGTTTGCCACCTTATTGGTATAAAAAATGACATATTTAATGCAAAATATGAAAATATACTTACAGCATGTCGAACTAGTACTGACACAATGACGGGCACAATCCCGGCTTTGACCAGCTGTCTTTTTACGTCGTCATTGCCAGCTAACGCGGTGACACTGGAATAATAATAATAATATTAAACTAGCGAAAGCCGTGGAACGTTTGCGTGTATACCGCTTTCCCGTGGGAATTTTTAAAATTTTCTCTCTGTAAGAACCATCCTCGTACTTCAAGGAATATACTAAAAAAAGAATTGGCGAAATCGGTTCAGCTGTTTTCGAGATTCGTTGTGAGTTCCAAGACAGCTGTAGTTTTCTCCCCCGGGACGTCAATAAGCTTCATTGCTTATTGTCAATGTGAGGTCGCCGTTGATGATCCTGGCTACACAGGAGACACATCGATGGGAATGAGTGGAGTCCCGTTCTCAAGATTTGCGCTTCAGCGATTCATTTTTATATTATAGAAGATAATATAAAAATGAATCGAAAAAATAAAATAGCCATTAAAGCTGTCATACTAGTCGCCACCAAGGCTGACTCGCGCTTACGTTTAACGAAGTTCGAAACTGACACTTATGTGCACAACGAAATCTATTTTTAATTGTTTTATAAGGTGTGAGTCGCGTTGTTGGCGCGTACTACATATAGTAATATTCTTTATGTGTGTCTAAAGCCGGGTCCATAGCGCGTTTTGCCGTACACAATCAACAAAAACACGAAACATTCAACAAAATCGTCTACGCAAAACTTTGTTTCAATACACATTTTTGTGTACATCAACCAGTGATCTGTTATTTACTATAGATTCGTAATGTTTGACACATACCCGCTGCCACGTCGACTGAGGCCACAGCCTTAGTTGAATTTCTTCCGACTTAGTCGTAGTTTGACGTTCAGTGAATGCGTATCTCACAATAATATCACAAAAATGGTTAAATGCACTGTTAAAACATGTATGTCGTGATCCCAAACTAATAACAAAGCAAGTGGTATCACTTTTCACAAATAAGAATGCTTAATTATGTTAAAATTATACCAAAATATGTAGTATTAAAATCGAAATTAATATATTACGCATTGTTTTTGCCAACAGTGTTGCCAGTAAAAACGATTTTAAGTTTCCCAAATGTTAGGAGTTTAGTCAATGACGAACTCATACGCCTTTATGTATCATTATTAGTAACACAGTAGAAGTAAACCTACAACCAGGCTCAAACTAGAATTAATTATTTACTTAGAATTGATTGATACTAAAATCAATCGCTAGTGCTACGCACGTCAAGACAAGAAAAAACAAATCATTTTCCTATATGGCTTTTAACTGACATTTGACATAATGATATTATTACTATGACAGTGAAGTAACAATTTCATCTTTTTCATTGTGGTAACGGTGTTTAATTTAAATTGTTTCTGCAATTATCAAATGTTCGATTGAGTACAATAGTTTTTTTTGTTTTATGTTGTATTTTATTCAAATTATTTAAATTTATTATTTTATTTTATTTAAATTTCATTTTCATTTCTTAACAATAAAAAAAATCTACTGAAGACTTGGCTGTATGGGCATAGTTCCCTTTGCCTACCCAGAATGGGTGAAGAAAACAAAAAAAAATCTCTGCTAAAAGTTAGTAGTAGCACAGAATAGATAATATGTAGTAGTAGGTCTGCATCGGTTAGATTCATCAATGACTAAAAAATGGAAACTTCTCCATTCCGCCATGATTCATTCTTGAAATATAATATGTATGTACCAATATTTACGCATCTATATATTTATTTCTTCCTATCTTTAATTCTTCTGTCACCTAAGAAACAATAATATGGTATAAAAACTTTTTTTTTTAAAAAAAGACTCATAACATTCATTCAATGGGAAAATTATTCATGAGCTGGCAACTCTGACCATTTTTCTGGGAGTAATGCTTTTGTCTCATTTTGACATAATTAGTTTGACTCTAGAAAAAAAGAGACAAACATATTTTACTTTGGCATATGCTCGGAATATGTATCGGTTTCAAAGCTACGTCTTTAACACTCTAAAGTGGTTGCGGCTTTTTACGAATGCTTTGTATGACGTTACTTCTCTTGTCATAAAATATATAAAATCTCATTGACATCAACCATCGAAATAATATTACTACGTATAGAAATGACAGCGCCTTCAAATTTTGGCGCCGTGTTCGGCCGTGAGGGGCGCGCCCCTCCCTGGCCCCGCCCCCAACCGAGTAATAGAATATGACATTACTACGCAGGGGCGACACTTTGTTTATATTCTGCCTATTGGACATCCAACTGATTATTTTATTTTATTACAATATTTTATTTTACATAATAGATAAATTTAATAGAAAATAGGTATAATATTAGCTTTATAGGTAGGAAGCTACATTACATTTTTGTTCTTAACTTAATATTAGTCAAAAATAAACTGAGATTAAATCAAAACTAACTTTATAGTGAAGCTATTTATATATTGTAGTATTTTGTAATATATGCAATAACCAGGAGACGGTCGCCTGCCGGACAAGAGGAGTTGTGTTGAATTTCAAGAATGGTAACGTACCTTTACTCCGAAACTTGTTTGCCCGAATTTCATTTGTTCGAAAATGGTTGGTCGAAATTTAAAATGCTGTTTCGTTTTCCATCTTTTTGTTTTCTAGAAACTTATTTTTTTTACTTAGTTAGTAACTTTATCCACATTTACGTATTTTACCTAGTATATAAAAATATTTTGGAAATATAGTTTAAAAAATCAATATTTAAATTACATATTATTTTTAAAAAAGAATGATTAAAATCGGTCCAAAATTGAAGGAGTAATCGGCGGACCTCCAAAAAAAAACATAGAACCTCCTCCTTATTTGAAGTCGGTTAAAAAAAAAGCTACAAAAAATTCAGAAATACCTAAATTATATTATAAAATTGACTGACGCTTAGTACCTACGTATCCCATCTGTACGATTAATTTTTGATAATCTATGATTTTCACATAGAAATGGCGGATGCAATCATGATGCATTAGAAAATAATGAAAAAAAAATTGTTTTGGTTGGTTTTACTTAATTTTTTGTATACCTAGCGATGATAAGTTACGCCGCTATCTTTCTTCCTTACTGTTGAACGGTTTTTACAAGTTTTTATTGAACATGACGGCATTTTCCAATATTTTTTTTGACATAAATCCGAGGACCAATCACGATGAGCGTCGGCAAGTTTCTAAACGAGTTGATGTCTATTGGCCTCAACGTATGGGGACAAAAATTTTGTTCGCGGTGTCCGTTCTATACGTAGTAATATTATTTCGATGACATCAACAATGTTTTTGTTTTCCATGCCCAAAACAACCCCGCGCGGGTCGAGGGGCAGGGTACTGTCATATTATCCGCCATTTTTGTCGTGATTTTGACGACTCTCTCGTCTCGCTACACAATCGCTATGGACAGCGTATGTAGAGAAACATGTTTCGAAAACAAAGTTTTGTGTATGTATGTTTGTTGAATGTTTTCAAAAAACTTTCGCTGGAGACGCGGCTTAAAATGTACAATATATAAACTCGAAAATTCATTTTTTTTTTTTCTAAATAAGCTGTCGGTAATCTAGTAAGTTTGTCTACCTCCTTTATACATCTCCATTCTTGTTTTTTGCGATATAAGTCCATAAAATAAAATAAAATAAAATAATTTATTTTGCAAGTAGATTTACAAGAAATACTTTTACACGTAAATTTTTTTTTTATCCTACTAGCACTTCAGACGTGAATGGCCTGTTGAGAAGAAGTGCCGCAAGAAACTCAACTATAGCCTTTTTTTTTTAAAAGCCATATTAACATTTTTTTTTTTAATTACTTCAACATTTAAAAAAAGTATTTATGAAAGGAAAGGAAGGCATACGTAACGGACCTGCAATTTTACGGATGTCATTCTCCTATACTATAGTCTACCTTTGTTTCATTGGCTAACACATGGGTTCTGTCGTTAACAACGATTGCGATATAAGTATATCTAAATCAGAGATATTATCGATCAATCAACAACGCAAAAAAACCATGACAACCAACAATTAAATTTGATCAATAAGCTATATCATTCCCAACAACACAATTCTGTTTTGTATTGAACAAAATAGTATTTTGTCTGTTCAATACCAGACATTTACTTGCAAAACTGATCTTTTACGACAGTCACCGCCTATCAAGGTGATTGTAAAACTATTAGTCCAAGATAGTGTCCAAAGCTGACGACAGCCTAAAACAAGTTTGTTCAAGTTGCCTGCAGGCCACCGACTTGGCTTTACGACTGCCATCGACAGCAGCCGAAACCTTAACGTACCTTCCGAAGTCAGAGAATCTCGATATAACGAAATCCATCCAAACACTGGGTTGGGTCGACGTTGCTTAACTTGCGAGTTCGTTAAGACACAGAAAATGACGACAGCCCAAAACGGTGACTATTTATCATTTGGCGACAGAAATTACGGGCTATCAACTGTAAAACAATGGTATGAACATAACCAAAGAATACTTAAAGGAGATATAATTGGCATCACAGATGGTAACACATCTATCACCAAAAATTCTATAGTCAAAGTAAACCAAACATCATGTGAAGACTTTAGCGACAGCACAGACCAACTAAGGCATAGATCACGCCATATCAACTATTGGAAAGCCGAATTAGAAAGAGCTATTAGAGATATAGACGCCGAAATAAATGTTCTAGAAGCTCAGAGGCAACAATTGAAAAATGCTATGGATACTTTAAAAATACCTGAGTATATTACAGAAGAATGTTTAGATTTGAGAAGGAATAGAATGCAATCAGATTTAGTTTACGACGAACCGCAAGAAGATTTATTTACCGAATCAGCATTGATCGAAAACGTTAAACGACTTCATAGGGAAATGTTAAGGGACATTGAGAATCAAATGAAAATGAATGTTTCTGCTAAACATGCTTTAGAAAGAGATTGGAGTGATAAATATTTGGCTTTTAAATATGAAAGTGAAAATGCAGATTTGAAGACTAAATCTGATAACGTGAAAGACTCAGCTGGAGCTACTAGGCTTTCTGAAGGCCAGTCTGATGTGCAAAGTTGGGAACAGTACACAATAAACGCTTTGGAACAATTCAAGAATGCCATAGACAGATCTAAGGATCTAAGAAACAAAGTTGAAGCAGTATTGATAAACACAGCAAGAGATCTGAGAACTCAAGATGTGAAAGTGAATAATTCTTTAAGTGCAAGAATAGCAAGAACTGAGCAAGTGAAGACCGAATTGGAGAATCAGTTACGTTTGACCTCAAACAAAATAGTTGAAACGGAGAATATTCTGGAGACTTTACATGAAGAAATGTTGAAGGTATCACAAAGAATACAAGTAGCTCAAACGAGGTTAAATACTAAGAACAGCGGGCTTATTCGCTAACTCGAATGACAGTTTAAAATGATGATCACCGAGTATAGTTTCCAACTACCAACTGTCAAACCACACATTTCGTATTCCGTAACTTCGGTGCGCAACTGAAAAATTTTAAAATGGCGTCCCGCTCAGTGATCATCACTAGTGACGTTTGATAGCCACTGTAGGTTATCGACTTTCATTAATTGGTATTCAGTAAGCTCGGTGTACAGTCGCCTCGAGGATAACAGGACCATCTTTAGGACGATTTTTGGTTGCAACATCCAACATCCTAGTGGACATGTGGCTCTAATAAACAAAAACCCTGTTTGGTAACAAAGAAAAGGACGGAGCTGACAAAAAATCCGCTTACAAGATGTGCAAGCGATTTTTTTCTAAAATGGTCTTCCTATCTTCGAGGCCACCGTACATGATTTTGACGTATAGCAGTGGACCACTCAAATTGTCAAATTAGAAGTGAAAACCACTGTGGGATAGCAGTGTTTTATGGAGTAAAGTGATCATCACCGTAATATTATATACATAATAATCGCTAATTTAGTAAGTATTATACGTTTGTGTTTAGTGTGATTGTCATTAACAAATATAAAATAAAGAACAAAGTGAAATAGAATAATTAGTATGTAAATAAAATCTAATTTCCAATTTTCATTATATATAGTTACCTATAACTTATTAATCTGCCATTACTTGTTGCTAATTTTAGATAATGTCACGCGCGTATTTATTGGGTATCGCTGAAGAACAGAGACAAATGAATGTCTTGCGAAGAGATCGTCGAGCAAGGCGAACTTTGAGTGATCCCATGAATTTGCCGGACCAAGAATTTGAAGCTCACTTTCGCTTGTCCAAGGAAGTCTTCATAACACTATCCGAGGAGCTTCGCCCGTATATGACACAAAGACGGCGAAATACTGGAGTGCCCCACAAGCTCAAAGTAAGTTTTATACACGATGCCAATAAGTGTTCTATAAGCAGCATTCTTACCATGCAAGGCTGCACATTTGTATAGTACCTACCTACCTAATTTAAGTGGAGTAAAATTTTCAAGATGCAATATAAGTATGCAATGTAAACAAATGTATGTAAATTCTCTTTCTTACAGTGATCAAACTGATTGGTTGATTTTGTTTTAGGTGTTAGCTGTTGTATCTTTTTATGCCCAGGGGTCATATCAAAAGAGTGTTGGGTCATCTTATTTATTTAACATGTCCCAACCCACTTTCAGTAGATGTTTGCATGAGGTCACCAACGCACTCAATAATCCGGATATCTTGAGGAATCACATAAAATTTCCATTCACACGTGAAGCAAGGGAAAATATAATGGCAAAGTAAATATTTTATTTATATTACAAAAAATACTTATTCAATTACCTAATACAAGAATTGAAAATATTGCAATATCAAATTATAAAATCAGCAAAGTCAATCTCTTTTTTGTGGCTATTGATACCTATGATATTGACGACCTCCGTGGCGTAATGGTTACCACGCCAGACCGCCACCCAGGAGGTCCCGGGTTCGATCCCCGGTCGGGTCATGATGAAAAACGAACTTTTTCTGATTGGCCTCGGGTCTTGGATGTTTATCTATATAATATGTATTTGTTATAAAATATAATATCGTTGAGTTAGTATTCCATAACACAAGTTTCGAACTTACTTTGGGGCTAGCTCAATCTGTATGAATTGTCCCTATATATATTTTTTTTTTATTTTTATTTTTTATGATAATACTTTTATTTTTTCAGATTTATGGAAAAGTTTGGATTCCCTGGGATAATTGGGTGTATTGATGGTACTCATGTAGCATTGATACGACCAGTGGAGCATGAAGAAACTTTTTTCAATAGGAAAAGTTATCATTCATTGAATGTCCTAATAGTAAGTGTTCTAATTCTTTATAAAATAAATAGATATTTGATTTCATATATTTTTCTTAAAGGGGTTATAGAGCATCAAGATTTAATATAAGAATGACAAGTAATGTGCACTAATATAATTATCATTTATTTGTTATTATTTACTTATAACCACATTTAGCAGTATACATATGAGATGAGAGGGGATAGGCCAGTGGACTATACAAAATATTATTGTTCAAGCATCCTTTACACAGCAATTGAATACATCATTCTAGACTAGCTAGTCAAAACAGTATACAGACTTAGTTAGTTGTATCTGTTGTATAAATAATAATATTATGTTACTGCAATAAAACTATATTTTTTACAGATTTGTGACATGGAATTAAATATTTTATATGCTGATGCATCATTTGGTGGGGCAGCACATGATTCCTTTGTATGGAATCAATCCCCCATAAAACAATATATGGAAGAACTGCACAATAATGGGGAACACTGCTGGTTACTAGGTAAATTACTTACTTAAGATTTTATTATAAGCCAATCCAATTATTTCTGTAATTTTTTGGGTTCCATATCACAAAAGGAAAAAGTGCTCTTATTGAATCATTTCATTGACTGTCTGTTTGTTAAGACACTTTCCCAGGAACCCGTGGAGGTATTAAGCTGAATTTTATCTCAAATATGGTGTAATATCCTATAAAAAAAACAATTTTTACATAGAAAAATCTCATGCCTCATCAAAAATTTATTTGTTTTTTAAGTATACATAACACCTACAATTGATTGTGCTTTTGTCTATTGTCTGGCAATGCTCAATTTTGAGGCCTATATTCAGTGGATATAAAAAGCAGTTGTCAATTACATAACTTTGCTTTCATTATAGGTGATTCTGGGTATGCTCAGCGCCCATACATGATGACACCTATTCTTGGAGCTGCTCCTGGGACACCCGAAGAGTATTACACGAATCTTCACTGTCGTGTAAGAAATACGGTTGAGAGGTGTATTGGAGTCTTAAAAGCACGTTGGCGATGTTTGTTAGCACACAGAGTGCTTCATTATAATCCAACACGGAGTGGAAAAATAGTGAATGCATGTGTAGTGCTGCACAACATAGCTAATGCTTCAAGGACTCCACTACCCGAGCTGCCACTTGCTGAGAGGGACAATGACCAGCAACTGCAACCTGCTGTTGCAGTTCCAGCCAATGTTGATGGTGCAAGAGACATTTTAGTGAATAGATTGTGGAGAGGAAGATAGTGTTTAAGATTATATTAGTGTATGTTTAATATTATATTAGTGTAAATATGTACAAGTTTTTGCTGCATGCTCCTAGCATTTTCAAAATGATCAGCCACTGCAACCTGCTGTTGCAGTTCCAGCCAATGTTGATGGTGCAAGAGACATTTTAGTGAATAGATTGTGGAGAGGAAGATAGTGTTTAAGATTATATTAGTGTATGTTTAATATTATATTAGTGTAAATATGTACAAGTTTTTGCTGCATGCTCCTAGCATTTTCAAAATGATCAGCCACTGCAACCTGCTGTTGCAGTTCCAGCCAATGTTGATGGTGCAAGAGACATTTTAGTGAATAGATTGTGGAGAGGAAGATAGTGTTTAAGATTATATTAGTGTATGTTTAATATTATATTAGTGTAAATATGTACAAGTTTTTGCTGCATGCTCCTAGCATTTTCAAAATGATCAGCCACTGCAACCTGCTGTTGCAGTTCCAGCCAATGTTGATGGTGCAAGAGACATTTTAGTGAATAGATTGTGGAGAGGAAGATAGTGTTTAAGATTATATTAGTGTATGTTTAATATTATATTAGTGTAAATATATACAAGTTTTTGCTGCATGCTCCTAGCATTTTCAATAACATCTGCAGAGTTCTTGATGTAGATTTCTCCGTACTAGCACATCTATTTTCAGTTTATTGTTTGGACGTGAAGGAAGGACAAACAAACAAACACACTTTCACATTTATAATATTAAGCATGGATCGGAGGAGGCTTTTACCCTTAAAGGGACTGTACTAACAACAAACTAACCTAGTTATAAGCATACATGTAATGTAATGTGAACTAACATACTAACTTCAATGCAATGTAATTTTAGTAAGTTCAGGAATAAAAGGTTTAAATAATAAATAATAATGGATTGAAATTTATACAGAAACTACATATTTGAATGTTATATAAAAAGGTTTTTTACTTTAATAAAACATAACTTTGAATACTAAAATTATTTATTTCCTTATCCTAACTTATCACAAATTTCCCTTAACCTATCTTCAATGTTTGCCAGTCTTCTCTCCAGTGTAGCTGACAATGCCTCAAGCGCTCTCGCATGCATCTCCTCAATGGCTATTCTCCTCTCTTCTAAACTGCGAGCCCATTGAGGCACATCACGATTGCGTATGACTGAAAAAAAAATAGTAATTAGAAATAAGTAGGTAGGTAAATACTTGACAACTGAACTCTCAAAAGGCATGTTTTTCCGACTTTGATTGACAATCATCATTATAGTTCAACATCATCATTATAAGTATAATGAACATTCTTCATGAATCAGTTTACTTATTATAATAAATATATAAATGATCTATTGTTACTTCCTTCACCCTATGAGAAACAATTATGAAAAGTCGACTTACGGCGTTGTCGGCTACGAAGTCGTGGTGAAGACTGGACCGGCTGCGCAGGTGGAGACTGTCGTTGCTGTGGGGACGGAGTCTGTAGCCGATGTGTAGGCGAAGACTGAGGTCGTGTTTGCGAAGACTGTGGAGGTGGTGAGGGTGTTGGTATTGACGGAGTACCAGTCTGGGAAGTCAGTGGGATCGGTGAAGATTGTGGAAGCAGTTGTTGAGAAGATAATATTTCCAATTGGAAATCTTCATCTTCCAACCATTCTACTTCCATTTGGGAAGTTGAAGGAGAGGTTTGGGAAGTGGAGCCAGTGACTTGAGATGTACTAGGCTGAGAGGGAGGGGTTTCCTGAGTTTCAGAAGGAATCTGCAAAGGAGCAAATACATTCATCTTTATTTTTAAAAATAAACACAAGACATATAAAGATATATATGTGTTCAATTTCAGTAAGTACAAGTCCTTTTAGTTGGCCAACATAGTTATGATGTACATTGTCAGATGCACAAATGTGGTGTCATCATAACAATAGATTAAAATAACTTAGATAATTAAGTTCTAGAGCATTATCTACCTGTTTGTCAAATTTCAGCCAAGAACAGTTTGTTTCATATTCTTTGAGCCACAAACAAACATCCAAACTTTCATATTTATAATATTATTATTAGGAATACACATTGAAAATGGCTTGTAACTTTGTTGAGACTTATAATTATTACTAAGATATGCTGATAAGATGCTTCGATAATGTAACTTACAGGAAACGGCATCCGCACTCCGGGCAAGCCCTCCACACATACACGACCTATGAGTTGGAGTATGCGCTCCTCCAACTCATTCAAGGGTGTCAGTTTATTGGGCCCTCCGCCTGTTTTAGAGGCATTGCGCCGGATATCTGCACCCTTAGCCTTGGTCTTCGCTTTCCACTCTACCCAGTACTGAAAAAAATATCATGTTGGTGTTAAAAAGAAAGGTAGATTTTAAGGTTTTTAACAACATTCAAAAACAGTGTAATTAACTTACCCTTCGCCACTGTTCGGCAGTTTTAGTGACTCCGTCTGCCACAGAATTCAGTTTGTTGGCAATTGTCTCCCAGGCTCGCTGTGTTATTTGGCTTGAGTGAGGCCCGCGGGTACATCGCCCTAAGGCGATGTCTTTGTTGGCCTCTGCAAAAGCCAACAACACCTCAAGCTGTCTTTGGGAGATGCGCCTGCTAGTCGGCATTCTAAAATAGAATAAAATCGTAAAATTATATACCTATAGGTAAAAGCTAGTACATAAACTTATGTAGTAAAATTTTAATTTCAATAAAGTTTTACTCACCTTGCTAATTAGATGTATTTCGTACACAAAC
Source organism: Endotricha flammealis (assembly GCA_905163395.2). Taxonomy (NCBI): domain Eukaryota; kingdom Metazoa; phylum Arthropoda; class Insecta; order Lepidoptera; family Pyralidae; genus Endotricha; species Endotricha flammealis. Next base: position 12,872,194 of record LR990852.1, on the reverse strand, counting down.
AAACAAATCACGCGACGCAACGAACAAGACTGTACTCGGAGCATGGTATAATTTGTTAAAAATATTTCAAAGAAAAGCACTTCTAAATATTATTTCTAAAAATTCCAGTATAAGTGGATGTTTTTATAATGTATATTTTTCGAATGTTATGCGCTTGCACATAATTCCACTTAACATTTTTGACAACTCAAGTGCCGAACGTATTAGCCGCAAAAACTAAGTGGGCATTAGTGTCGTTCAATTATTTCGTGTAACCAAGGATATCAAATAAGTCGGGTAATAGCTAGTGTGGTAACAATTTCGTGTCGATAAGCACTCAAAGTTATCATAAATCACCGAAAGATCACGTGACATGAAAGCGATACTGAATACCAAATCAACACAATGTTCGGTTGGTCACTGAGCTCGGTGATCATCACTACAGTGTTAATCACTTTCATCTGTCAAAATTAGCGAATAAGCCCGCTGTAGGCCTAAAGTTGAGAACTGTAGAGAAGGTTCATTGATCGGTTTAATTGATGAAGTCAGAGACCTGAATGATAGTATGAGTTTATTGCAAAAGAGGTCTTTGGAAACTGAGAAATTGAGAGCGGATCTGATCCACGAGAGGTCGATGTTGGAAAATGAAATAATGGTTAAGAAAAAGACCATACATATTGATAACGACAGATGTCTGTTTTTGAGATCCCATTTCCAATCCGCTGAGAAACTTTGTGGATTTTAGATTTGATTGGAAAAATCAATTTTAAAGATATTATAGAAATATAAGATAGATTGCACGTAAAATTTCAGTGGATTTTAGAATTGATTGGGAAAAAACAATTTTAATTTAATTTCAAATTATTTTTTTAATATTTTCCCTGTAATATTTGTCTGTTTTGTATATTGTTTTTATAACACAGTAATTTTACTTAAAAAATGAACATCTTATTCAACAACATATTATTTTATTAGATTGCACGTAGAATTTATAATACTTTTATATTAGAAAAATAATTAATGAAATAGAAAATTATATAGGTTTATTCATTGTCCTCCTACCACACCACAACTAATATAATTATACAGGGTGGCCAGAGAAGTGACGTCCAAATTTTTTTTTTAGGTGCCTCGTGGTGAGACGTGTCTGAATCACCCCTATGTATGTTATACGATTATTCGTAGTTTTCGAGTTACGATTTTTTTAATGAATTTTTGCAAAATTGCGACCGGATCAGTTTTAAAAATTTATATAAAAAAAAGTTGAAGGTTTCTTCGAATTTTTTTTTTGCTTCTAAATCTCTATGAACTGTACATTTATGCATAAAATTAACAGCCATATCTTCAATGAAAGTTACAAAAAAATGACCTAAAGTTGAAAATTTATGGTATGTGAGTTATTGTTAAAATTTTCAACTTAAAATTAAAAATCTAAACTGGCAATTCCTTAGTTTCTAAGTAGCTTCAGAAAATGCGCTAGACTCTAAGCTTCCATAATAATAATAGAAAAGTATTACTTTATAGGCAATTTTTCGTTGAAATCAGCCATCAAAGACAAAGCGTGGTGGAAAATTTATAAATTTGATTATTATTCATAAGGTCAAAAATAGCATGAGGTTTGATACATTGGATGAATTGGTCCAATAAAACAAAGATGATTGTAATTTTGTATTTTTTTTTTATTTTTTTTTATTTTTTTTATTTATTTTTTATCCTGCATCGCAGCGATTTTTATTTTTACATGATTGTAATTAAATTGAGTTCAACAATCGATTTTCAAAATGCCCCCCTCCCTCAGAAATGCACATTCTACACCTGCGGAAGAAATTATCTTTTAACCGTCTGAAGGCTTCACGGTTCGCTCTAACCACTCTTTCGGCTTCTTCAATCTTCCCTCTAAGCTCTTCTTCGCTCGAGCATTCTCGGGCGTATGCGATTTCTTTGTAATAGCCCCAGATGAAGTAATCGATGGGATTGAGGTCAGGAGAGCGTGGTGGCCATCTGATTGGTCCGTTGCGTCCAATCCATCTGTTAGGGTACGTTTCGTTAAGATGATTTCGTACTTGCGTTGCTTAGTGACATGGCGCACCGTCATTCTGAAACACCATTGTTCTCCTGAGTTCCAAATTGACGTCTCCAAGCTAGGTAGATCGTTTTCAAAAAAATTTTTGTACGCTTCTCCATTAAGTCTCGATGGCAGTTCAAACGGACCAATTAGTTCACCATTGAGGATCCCAGACCACATGTTTACACTGAAACGATGTTGGAATGTAGAAGCTCTCGCTGCGTGTGGGTTTTCGATCTCCCACGAGTGGAGATTATGAATATTGAAGATTCCAACTCGCTCAAACCGTGACTCATCAGTCCACAGGATTTTATTAAAAATCCAGGATCCTCTTGCTCTCTCCTTAACATTGTTTGACAAAAATTAACCCGCAATTGGTGATCTGCTGGCAGTAAAGCTTGGACTCGTTGAATGTGAAACGCGTGGTATCCTTCTTCATGAAGTATGTCTTGAATGTACGTTCTTGGAATATTCAGAGTACGAGCCATACTTCTTGTACTTGTGGATGGATTTTGTTGAATTTCTTCAAGCACCATTTCTCTGCGATCCGGATCAACTCTAGGGACTCCTTCACGTGGCGCATCTCTACCAGGAATGCGACCTGCCATTAACGTGTTGTGCGTATTTATAAAAACACGATGGTCAGGATATCGCTCCGGTTGTGGTCCACCTCGGCGTCGAAGTTGATCACGATACAGTCGCGCTGCAGCGTGGCCTTTGCCTTGTGCTACTCCATAAAAATAATGCATTTCTGCATATTCACTTAACGTGTAACTCAGTGACTGACGTGACAGACCTTGCTTGGGGAGAGCAAATAGTCGACCGTTCATTCATGAGACCATAGAACTAATGAGAACTACTGGTACACTGCAACCAAAAGGAACTTTTGGCCTTACTCAATGTATTACAAGACCAGGGTCAGTCCTCGAGTCGTTCCACGGTTCTATTGCAGTGCGACAACAGAACAGCCTTATATTTCATTCGCAAGAAAGGCAGCACGAAATCAATAGTTCTCTTGAACTTGATGATTGAAATCTGGAACAGTTCGCAACTGGACCTACTTTCATCGTTCTAGCGTCCATCTACGCGTAGTACATACAAAGCCGCATGGAATAGACGGCTAGGATTCGATTTTTGAGTCATTATTATTTTAGGAATCACACAGTATTTATACTATTGCACAAATCAGTGGTGTCTACGCTCTGTAATACCGAATTTTTGGGAGTCCTAAGTGCTCACGTACTGGTTAAGCATGATATAAAAAACCTGCAACTCATAAGAAAACTATTTGAGATGTAAATTCTCTTAATTTTTGTCTTCATATGAAATTAACGAAAATAACTGTTTTGCTACCGGACACACTGTTATGTTGCTGCTTTGTTTTCTGGTAGACGTATCCATGACCTGACAAATCAAATCAAATCAAATCAAATTTATTTGCAAAAAAAAGTGGTAGTGTACAATGGTATTACAAGATTTTTCTTTCCGCATCAAATATGGATGGAAAAAAACAATTTAAATATTAATACAGATAAAACGAAATATATACAATTTCACAATCAAAGAAATAATAAAATAGCAGACATTATTGTTAAATATGATGGAAAAATAATCAAAGAATGTAATGAAGTCAATTTCTTGGGGATAACATTAGATAAAAATATTACTTGGAAACCTCAGATCGAAAACCTGTGTAGTAAAATAAATCGATATGCATATGTTTTATGGAGATTAGTGAATTTAACAGATATAAAAACAGCTTTGTATGCGTATCATGGCTACGTGGCGTCTAACCTCCGATATGGGATCGTAGTTTGGGGAAACTCTGTAGATTGGGAAAGAGCGTTCATTATTCAGAAACAATGTGTTCGATCTTTGTGTAATATCTCCCGAAGGACAAGCTGTAAACCTTATTTTAAGAAATTAAAATTATTGACACTTCCGTCTATCTACTTATATGAAATTTGTTGTTTTGTTAAAGTGTTCAAGCATTTGTTTGTACGAAACATTGAGACAACAAATGAATATCGTGGTAGATTTCCAAACAGGCTCGTTACTCCTGTTATGTCCTCATCCCTATACCGTCAGAGCTGTTATCCGGTGGCGGTTCGGGTTTTCAACAGGTTGCCTACTAATATAAAAAACTTGCCTATTTCACTATTTAAGAGTGCACTTAGAAACTTTCTCTTGGATAAATGCTATTACTCGTTACAGGAATACTTGTCGGATAATATTGTACACAATTAGCTATTATATTAAAATTTAACTTCATTGTAATTACCAACATTGTTATTACCTTTATTAACAATTTATTATTTGTAAAAACCTAAATATTTGCATGCCTGTATGGTAAAAGAGTGCGGAAAGAAAAAACTTGTAATACCATTGTACACTACCACTTTTTTTTGCAAATAAATTTGATTTGATTTGATTTGATTTGTCAGGTCATGGATACGTCTACCAGAAAACAAAGCAGCAACATAACAGTGTGTCCGGTAGCAAAACAGTTATTTTCGTTAATTTCATATGAAGACAAAAATTAAGAGAATTTACATCTCAAATAGTTTTCTTATGAGTTGCAGGTTTTTTATATCATGCTTAACCAGTACGTGAGCACTTAGGACTCCCAAAAATTCGGTATTACAGAGCGTAGACACCACTGATTTGTGCAATAGTATAAATACTGTGTGATTCCTAAAATAATAATGACTCAAAAATCGAATCCTAGCCGTCTATTCCATGCGGCTTTGTATGTACTACGCGTAGATGGACGCTAGAACGATGAAAGTAGGTCCAGTTGCGAACTGTTCCAGATTTCAATCATCAAGTTCAAGAGAACTATTGATTTCGTGCTGCCTTTCTTGCGAATGAAATATAAGGCTGTTCTGTTGTCGCACTGCAATAGAACCGTGGAACGACTCGAGGACTGACCCTGGTCTTGTAATACATTGAGTAAGGCCAAAAGTTCCTTTTGGTTGCAGTGTACCAGTAGTTCTCATTAGTTCTATGGTCTCATGAATGAACGGTCGACTATTTGCTCTCCCCAAGCAAGGTCTGTCACGTCAGTCACTAGGAAATACGAAGTGAATCGGAAAGACAATGGTGTTTCTGCAACTACCATGTTAGCTCCTTCAGTCAATGAACCGGAAACATGAACTGTTTGACATCTGGTATTGTGGCGACTGTGTTCAGGAAAGAGAGGAGTAGGTACTCGAAAGTGAAGCCTGCTCTTGTCACTAAAAACTTAGATATTGCAACTTCTCTACCGTGATTTGGACTTGTAATATCTGTGTACTTTAATGCACAACTCACACCTCGAAAATAGTCCAAATTCAAATTCAAAATGCAAAACTTTTATTCAGAGAATAGGTTTTCACAAACACGTTCTCTTGTCAGAGTATACAGTAATAAATGATTTGCATAAATTAATCAACTCTATAACTACTACCATTTCGGAAACAAAAGCAAAATGACCACTGGTAAAAAGAAATGGCGAAAGAAAACCAGTTACGGCCTTTTTTGTCGTTTAAAAATATATCGTACTTTTCTTTTTCAACATAAAATTTAAAACTAGGTACCTACATACATACAACATTACGTACGCGGAATGTCAATAAAAAGTGCCATTAATTTGTCTCAACATAAAAATAAATCTAAAATATAAAATGCTAAATCGGTGTTAAAGATAGGAGCAGACCGCCGGCAAGGCAGCAAGTCCAAATAGACAAATATTTGAATCTCTTGATTCCTCATTGACTGTGCTACCTAATTAGATAGAAGCAAACACCTTGGGGGCCGTTCTCAGACCGAATGGGAGGCACTTCATTTTCACTAACCTTCCTTTGTAGATTAGACGCAGGAACCGTCTAATCTGTGAGATGGAGCTACGGAAAGAACCGTCTAGTCTGTGAGATGGAGCTAGTGAAAATAGGTCTGTGACAGGACTATTTTCCACATCCAATCATTTGTTTGAAGGTACTCCGGAACTCGAGAGACATTTATTAATCTAACACTGTCGGTGATTACATATCTGTTCAAGGCCGCTAGGTTGAACATGGGTCGGTGCGACTCGTCGCCCTTTGACACAAGGAACAGTGTGTACACAAACTTGGCGAGGCTTTGACAACATCTAATATCTACACACCGGTGTTGCATCTGGGTGATAATGGACGACATTGCATCCGTCGATTGCATTGAAACGAGTCTCGTTTAACAGTAGTAGGTACTACAAGTGGCGGTCGATGTGAAAAGGACAGTTGGGGCACCCACCCAACGAGCCAGACGCGACGCTCTGAATGTTGCGGGCTGATAGTCAAACTATACATCTTTTGTTACGGTAGTAATCAGAACCATGACATGACCCTGCGAGGGTTTAGTATTACAGCAACCCTACTCGGGTTGATTGTAGGCATGGGAAATATGCGTAAGCGCACAACATCCATGAGTAGTACCCTGCGGAGGTACGATATGTAAAGCCTGCCCCTGCGAGGGGTGGCGTGCGGCCTTGCTTTGACCCGTTTGCGCAACGGAAGCAAGAATGGCCGGCTTAATGTATCACTTGTTTGTGTGTTGCAAACAAAGCTTATTCTATCTATCAATCAATGACCCTGCGAGGGTCGAGCGTTACAGCAACCCTGCGAGGGTTGATAATAGGCATGGGAAATATGCATAGGTGCACAACATCCATGAGTAGTACCCTGCGGAGGTACGATATGTAAAGCCTGCCCCTGCGAGGGGTGGCGTGCGGCCTTGCTTTGACCCGTTTGCGCAACGGAAGCAAAGATGGCCGGCTTAATGTATCACTTGTTTGTGTGTTGCAAATAAAGATTATTCTATCTATCTATCAATGACCCTGCGAGGGTCGAGCGTTACAGCAATCCTGCGAGGGTTGATTGAAGGCATAGGATCCAATCCGGTTGTCTTGTACCCCACCGGGTACGATTCGGGCCTCGAGCATGCGCTCCTTGCCCGGGCAATCATCTCGAGGGGACGTAGGTCCCCCGGCATGTGTATTTGCCCCCGTGTGACGGGGGTTGGGCAGAGAATTGGAGTGGTGGCGTCTTCTTCTTGCTACTTCCTCTTCTTTTCCTCTTGCTTGACATCCTACGATCCGCGCATTAAGAAAAGATGGATTTGGTATTCTACGATTTGCGGCGCGGAATAGCAATGTTTTACCATTGCATTCCCGCACCGCAAGGAGATCAACACTCTAAGGAGCTCGATTGACTTGTCGGCGACTGTCCTATAATTACTAATAAATAATATATATACTAATAAAATATATACTTTATACAAAAACAAGTTAGTTGGCTGAAATCCGCGGGGTGCGTCCGCAGCGTTCCCTTGACGGGTCACTGCGGGCGCCTCCCGCGGCCTTCACCCAGCTAAATAAATAAATAGCAAAAAATAAACATACATATGGCAAGGTACAGTCGTCTGCAAGTGTCGAGCTCAACCAGAGTTTTTCCCTTATGAATTTTGTCGCGCCAACTCTATGGTCGACGCGGCAATCCTCATCAGGGGGAGGAGGAAGGCATAGGAAATATGCGTAGGCACACAACATCCATGAGTAGTACCCTGCGGAGGTACGATATGTAAAGCCTGCCCCTGCAAGGGGTGGCGTGCGGTCTTGCTTTGGCTCGTGATCAGACCAATGACTAATATTTGTGACTTTTAGTGTTTATTGTATCACTTGTTTCTGTGTTGCAAATAAAGCTTATTCTATCTATCTATCAATGACCCTGCGAGGGTCGAGCGTTACAGCAACCCTGCGAGGGTTGATAATAGGCATGGGAAATATGCGTAGGTGCACAACATCCATGAGTAGTACCCTGCAGAGGTACGTTATGTAAAGCCTGCCCCTTCGAGAGGTGGCGTGCGGCCTTGCTTTGACCCGTTTGCGCAACGGAAGCAGAGATGGCCGGGTTTGGTAAAGGCAAGAAAGCTTTTCGAACACCCTTCTCCTGTACTGCGGCTAGTAACTCCGCATTAAACACGTGCTGACATGACGGGGAATCTTACGTAGCGTGACCTTGAAATGAGGGAACGCTCACGTGGTTCTTAACATCGTAACAACAACTTCTCATTTTGATAACCTCCGCACGACGATTCAAGTTAATTGCAATGATCAGAGCAAACTTTAAAAATTTCGTCTTTCTAAAACAGCTCGTTAACTTTCTCGCCTATTAGTATGTCAAATTCGAATCGCGCGCCCACGGTAATAAACTTCTGACAGAAGTTTGTAAGGCTTCGCGTTGCTTATGAACGCAGAATGATAAGGCAGCAAATGACTTGTGAGCGTGAGCAAAAGGGAGTTACGAATCATGTCTTAATTTCGTCATTTATCTTTAAATCGACAAAACCGGGGGTAGCATTATAAAAATAGAACCACGCACCAATCACTACTATCTAAATGTTGCAAATCCTTTAACGTCTGAAGAAACCCATGAGGAGTCTTAAGTATACTAGGTTCTTTCAATTTCGTCTCAATTTTAAACATAAAACCTGATTGAGCAACCGGTGGCGGTACTTCGACAGAATTTACAATAGATCTGCGTATAGCTCGACACTAACGTTCCCGTCACCTATATTCCCATTAATGTGTACCGCGGAACAAGATACAGAATAAAATTATTATTTCAAATTGAATGAAATAAATGATTGATTTCGAAGGTCATCTACTTAACGTGTTAATTTACAGGACTCGCGACGTTGATACCGGCGTTTGCTCTCCCCACCCGCCTTTTTGTTACGGTGACGCGGTCTAGATTTTCTGAGGACTCGAGTCCAATTGATTCACGCGATCGCGATTTTTATCGTCACTTTTAGCGGGAGCACTAGCACTAGCACATGGTGTTTTCGAGCATGGAATTAAAACACTATCGTCACTTTCCATCTTAATACGTGCTGAAAAGAAACTTAGGGTAGAAAATCACACAAATTATTCATAAAACATGTAATTAAGCAAAACTGATAAAAAAATATGTAGGTAGGTACTAAAAGCCTACGTACGTAAAAGTACCGAACGGTGACACCGTTAATCTAATAATTGAAACAGGAAAGATAATAAAAAGAAATATTAAATAAATTGCAAAAAGAAATGCAAAAAAAGTAAAAAATTATTAATAAAAAGAAATAATTAAATAAATTGCATAAAGAAATGCAAAAAAAAGAAAAATAATTATTTCACCGAATCCTGGGCACGACCGTGCGCAGCGGAAAACAGGACGCCAATGATGAGAACGCGGCCGCCAACCGTATGGCCGCCCTGGTGGAGTAGAGGGGATAGTGTGCGAGCGAGAGAGGGCTACAGGGTAGAAAGAGAGGAAAGATGTGCGGAAAACAGATAGGGCCTATCTCATTGTGTATATAATATACACATAAGCTTCAAATAACGGTCAAGTGTTTAATATTAGTGGGATGTGGGATTAGTGGCCTAATTAATCAATGGTGTAATTATTGTAATATTTATCTCTATTTATTATTTCTAAGTGTGATATAATAATGTGTGATGTGTTACGTTACGTATCACGGTCAAGGTTAAGCACGAGAGGTTAAGCACCTCCAAGTCAGGAATGGACTGCGGTTAAGCGAACATATCTACTTATGCTACTGTAAGTAAGAATTTCATATGTGCCTGAGCCTATGCTAAATCTTGTATGTACCTAAGTATAAAATGTAAAAAAGGTTAATTATATAGATACTTAGGTACATAAAAAATGAAAATTATACAATACATAATTAATAGTATAGAAAAGTAACACTACCAGTATTAAGGATGGAGAGGTAACTAAAAGAGGGAGGGATGGAGAAAACTTATATTTTAGTGAAAATCAAGTGGAAACGTACAATGTGAGCAAAAAATGTGAAGGTGAAGTGACAACGGTAAAATAGACGTATAAAACCATAAAGAAAGAGTGGCCAAGTGCGAATCGGACTCGCCCATGAAGGGTTCCGTAGCAGCAATTGCGGTTTACGATTTATGACGTACTTATTAAAAAAAACAACTGACTAGATCTCGTTCAAACCAATTTTCATTGGAAGTTTGCATGGTATTGTACATCATATTTTTTTTTTAGAAGTTACAGGGGGGGGGGGACACTCGTTTTATCACTTTGGAAGTGTCTCTCGCGCAAACCATTCAGTTTAGAAAAAAATGAATGTTATAGAAACCTCAATATCATTTTCGAAGATCTATCCATAGATACCCCACACGTATGGGTTTGTTCGGAAAAAAGTGGCTGTGACATACGGACGGACAGACAGACAGACATGACGAATCCATAAGGGTTCCGTTTTTTGCCATTTGGCTAAGGAAATATAAAAATAGAAATTTATAAAAAGAGTTTGGTTTGTAACAACCTGCAACTGTATTTAGATGAACTTTATTTTAGTATAGAGAAAGTTGGCGATCCGGGAAAGCATATAGGAAAAGGAAGTTTGAGTCACTGATTTGAAATCATTCTGTGAAGACTGAGTGAGCACGCTGCATGCGCGAAAGTTCAAAGAGAAAACAAAAAAACGTGTGGCACTCGGGGACTGCCGCGGTAAAGCTATTGCATAGTCGCGGGCTCGATCTCACTCGTGGACGCGGGCAAATAGCACTCTGTCTCAACTAGCATCGTGTCTAAAAGAGATAGAATTAGTTATGAGTTATGAGCAGTTAGCAGCTAGTCTACACGCATATGTCTAGTTGCACGCACACAAACACCGTGCCGAAGTCCGCCGAACTAAAACGACGAGGTTAGACCACATGACTGAGTAAATGAAACCACCGTGGTTTTATTTACTCATGTGGTTAGACGATGCACAGCTTTCAACGCCGCGCGGAGTGGGGGGTGTTAACAGCCCCCAGGCCTAACCCACCCACACAAAATAAAACCTAAGATTTATTTTCGTTACGGAATTTCTTGATTTGGTCGCCGCGCTCAAAGCCCGCAATAAAAGCTTGCAATAGCTTGTTTCGAAGTCAACCTGCTTGTACCTCGTTGCACTAAAAAGTCTAAAAATTTATCATAAACTCGTAGTACATAAATGACATGACCTTTGTCACTGTCATGTTGATTGTGATGTTTGTCATTTAACTCCATATTGTAGCTATGTGGGGTGAAATACTTTTGGTTAAATATAGCGATGACAACAATTTTTACGCTTGAAGCTTTTAAATAAACTACCTTTTAGATTATATTAAAGTAATGAAAATCAAGAAATTTTATGCATATTCATACAAAATAATCGTTTTATTTAGTCCGGAATTGGAGGCTTGGATTTATAAAACTCCAATGAATATAGGAGGTAATATTATTACACAAACACAGAAAAAGAAATCAATTCTAATGAATATTAATAATCATGTCTTTCATAAGCTGTCTGAAATCTGTCAGCAAATGTATCAGCAGGAAAGTAAGGCAGTTAAAGCAGCAGCTAGTAAGCAGTAACTTACTAGCTGCTGCCCGCGGTGTTACCTGCGTTAAATTATATCTACAGCAGCGCCATCTATATCAGACTTTTGATTAAATCTTACGGGAATCCAAGGTATCAGCATCAGCTACCTATATACCAAATATAATAAAAATTGGCCTAGCCGTTTGAGCGTGAACAAGTAACAAACATAAGTACATACATGATCTACACGCGGCGCGTGGCGCTGGACACCGGTAACAAATTTCGACTTGGAGAACAGCATTCCAGTAGATGGAATGAAACTTTGTAGTAATTATAATGTCTCATGTATTATGTAGTATGATTACATTCAAATAATAGATAATAAACGCGGGTTTTTTTTTGTTTCAGTAAAAACCAGTAAATGAGACATGCTATGCCACCGTTGCCGCGAAATGTTGAGGAATTACGAGGGAATAACGAGTGGCGATGACTCTGGATTAAACATGCGATGTATGAACGGTTCCAAAAGAGAACTCAGTGAGACTAGTGAATACCGATGGAAATGCGTAGTGTGCCAAAATTCACTCAAACTTTTACCCAAGGACAATTTAATGCCAGAAAAAACTGAATTATCAACCACTTTGAACTGTATAAGTGAGAAATTCGATCAGATTAACAAAATACAATTGCCGAAGCTAAGCAACGACTTAGCACAACTTAAATGTGTTACCATGAATGTCTCCAAACAAAATGATACTATACTGAAAAAAATTGAAGAAATGGACAGTAATACCAAAAATGCAGCAAATAGTACACAACCTGAAAGTAAATGGAGATTATATCGGCGTACCAGGGCGCAAAGACCAAAACCAACCCAGAATGAGGTCAAAATATGCATGACCGAAAATCTCAAGACAGGGTGGTCTGAACCCCGGATTGGGCGTAAGGCGCGGAAGCGGTCACACCTTTTGCATAACATATTCGCCTTTGACAAAAAAAATAAAAATAAATAATATTTGCGAGATAATAAGTTTTTAGTTGCACATAAACATTTAAAAGTAAACGACATTTCAAAAGTGACTAATACACAAAGGTAATACATTTATTATTACAATTTATAACTGGGGATTAATTTTTATATCACAGTAACAACATTGTCCTATTGGTAGCGTGGAAATTACATCTCGTGAACACTAAAAGGAAATAGATTGATAAATAGCCTTAAAACACTACATGGTAATTACGCATATTTACCTACTTTACATATCACTTACTTAGCCAAGTACTTACTTTTAAGTTATTATTATTATTAGCTACCCAGTGGCGGAATATCGTGCAGGACAGAAGACAGTGGCGAGCTCTCATATCAGAGGCCATAACTCACTTAGGGTCCCTGAGCCAGCAGAGTAAGTATTATTATTAGCCTAAACTGTCGCACTGCTATGCAAATGCCTCCCTCCTTCTTCAATAAGATCCTTATATTCATATCCATGCAGGAGGGGTTTAGACGTGAAAATCCACCACGCTTGCCCAACGAGGGTTGACGGACGAGGCATGAGCAATAGGCCATCTAACTAAGCTCGTGGATTTCGCCGGTCGTTAGTGTCAATCTAAGTCATTCTAATTTATATCGTCAATAACCGGATCCACACCAGACGATTCAACTCGATCCAAATGTGCGTTGATCTCGATCCAATGGAGTGTTGGTAGACTTGCCTCGCAGTCTCGCACAACCCAAGCGCAAACAACAGCCAGGAGCGATCCGTGATCCATGGTCCTGGATCGCAGATTGAGGATCGCTATTAAATTATTCATTAGGAGAGTAAATTGCATTTAATCACGTCTAAATAATATCTTTACAACCAAACAGCAAGAGCACTACCTGAAAATCTAGGTTAGAAACTATGTTTTAACTGTTTTTAATTCGAAAATAGACTGACTGGTTTCGAAGTCATTACTTTTGTAAAAATATATTTTAGAACTCTTCCTGGCACTAACGGCTTTGACTAATCTAGAACATTGGCACCCAGTATTGCTAAACCAGACCGCTTATCAAGGTGAGATACAATGTTTGTTTTGTTCAGCTTTACTTAACCACACAGCAACAGCAATCTGTACTATGAACCTCATCTCATTAAAAACACGCCATCATCTAGGTACTTTGACCCATCTACCTTTTTATTGTGATCGAAGATCTACCTAGTAAAACCTAGGAGTCATTGTTAGTTCGATGAAACTATGCGGTATATACCTTTTTTCCCAACTTTCGCGTCACCACCACAAGTTTTCATACCTCGTTCTACTTTTGATGCGCGATTTCCATAATGTGTAAAATGATTTGGATGATAGTGATTGATTTCATTATAATTGTTTAGTAGTGCAGCGCCATCTATTTAGTAAGGTAATACAATACTAACCGCACTTCATTTACTTTGATTAATTTTATTATATCCGCCTAGTACTTTTGAATTTTCTTAAGAATCTTGAGATGGCGGTAATCACGTTATGCTCAATCGTTGTATTAAAAATTTATTTGTAGATTGGATTTTATGGTTCCGTAGTGTAAAGTACATTACGTGCCTTTGTTCGAATGCTGTGTTTAGATTTTTTTTTAATTTAGTGTAGCAGGCCATATAAAAATTCAATACATTAAAAACTATATTACATATTAATTCTTTTCCAAAAAAAAACTTGTCATCCTATTATTTTCGAAATGATGGTTGCACAAAAACTAGATTTATTTAAGTACCTATAGGTCTACAAATCATTAGATATTATTTGAATACATCAAGCAGAGAAAGTGCTTGTGAGGGCCTAGTTTCCCAAAAAACGATTTCATTTGATAGAAAAATTATAAAAATTTTGCAGCCTAAATTTAAGTATTTTTCGCTTTACATTTAGGTACTATTTCTTTGTATGCTTACTAGAGTAATGGATTTATAAGCGGCGAAGTCATTACTTTAAATAATAACTATATTAACTCCTTACCGTCAGGCTATTACCAAGTTTCTATAGTATTTGCTATTACTAACCCTGATACTTCCAACTTTGTGAACCTTCTACTTCTACTACAAATCGAATGCAGTTTTATTTATTAACAGCTGCCACTAATCAAGACTAATAAAGTTTTCTTACCTAACTTATTTTTGACTACGTACTAATTGAAATTTAAGCTCTGCCTACCTCTTCAGATGCTACATAAATATAAGTACGCATACTCGTAGCGGGAGCAGCCCGGAGCCCGGACGGGAGCTAGCCAATGCTCTATCGATTTATTTGGTGGGTATATTTATTTAGGTATTCTTCACGGGCCCGGGCAAACGGTGAGGTCAAAATAGATGCTAGTACTAGGATATCAGCAAACATAGAAGGTGTCCTTTTACAGCATCGCTAAAGCGCATGTCCGGGCACAATCCCTTAGATGCACTAGATGCATTTCTATCATCCTAGACATAAAGAGTAAAATGCATTAAAACGCATCTCGAGCTGCATTGATCGTACCATTCGTACCTGCGCTGTGAAATCCCCGGGATTTATCGAGCTGAAACCTAGCATTTTACCAGGAGATGAGACATTACAAGGAGCTTGTAAACGTCTATTCGTTTAACTATTGATTGCCATGCTATGCTATTCGATATTCAATACACTGTGGTATTACTCTCACTAGCGTGCGTGAAAACGAGAGTGGAAATTCTTCTTTTACATAGCTTTCTAAAGAGTAGGTATGTCTAGTCTAGCTCTACGGTTTGCTAAGGGCGTGTTTTGATGACGCGGAAATCTTCGCACGGGCGGATTCACGTCGTCTAAACGCGCGCGTAAAAAAGATAAAAGTATAAAAAGATTCTACATAAAGCTACCTAACCAAAATAGAAACAAAAATTTGCAGTCCACATAAACAATTGTCGTGATTCGGCAATCCTGTTATCAGAGCGGGAACCGAACGTACTGGTGCCCAAGTAACAGTATATTGGGCTCTGGGCTATGCGGTTTGAAAATCTTTTCTCATGTACCTTACCTAATTAATCTGATACTTATAAAAAATGAAATACTTATGTATTGAATTTACTTAGTTAAACGTGTTAATCTTAGGGATTTAAAAGGTTGCAAACAAAAAGAATTTTATATAACGCATTTGTCATAAGTACCCTAGAGTACTGCAGTGTGGTATGGAGACCACACTTTGCATGTCACTCCCTGAGGTTAGAGCGGATTCAGAAAAGGTACCTCTGGCACTTAGCATATTCAACCAACACATGTAAGAAACCCTATTCATATAGAGATAGACTTCAATGCTTCAATTATACTTCCCTTAATAAGCGACGGATGATACTAGACCTGACCTTCTTGCACAAACTATTTAACAATAAAATAGATTGTCTGGAACTTTTAAGCAAATTTCGATTCAGGGTACCGCGGGGCCTACCTAGAACTCAAATCCAACCATTAGTTCCACCTTTACGCACTACATTATTGGGTTCAAATTCTTTTGTCCCCAGAGTTAGTAAGCTACTTAATAGTCATGGAAAGACCACAGACATTGTCGCCGTCAGTCTCAATAAATTTTGTAAGCACTTGCAAGAAACCATTATTGAGTTGTAGACTGTATAGTGGTGTAAGTCTTCATTTGTTTGTTGTCACTTTGCTAGTTAGCTGTTTAATTTATATCAAACTTTTGTTATATTTTATTTTTGATGTCACTGTTATGGAAACTATATTTTGTGCATGTGGTGTTTACCTTCAATTAATTGTACATTTGGCTAAAAACTACTTGTAAAATTACACGTAAGAACATGTAATATTGTAACAATTATGGTAAACCTATTAAATATAAATAAATAAATAAATCTCGGAAACTGCAAATCCGAAAAATATCTTGGATAGCCCATTATTTTTTCGAGAAAAATGTTACAACTTAAAAATGTACTTACAACAATACTCGTCTTTGTTATTTTTCTTCGAAAACATAGTTTATAGGTAGTAGCTGGACACGCTACTCGGCCCGCATGGATCTTCGATATCTCCCCTCTTTTCTCTCTGATCCTGCACCTCACCTCTCCAAAACATTATAAGTACCTAATCAAGTTTCAAGTGAATCCAAACAAAAATAAAAGTACCTGCCTCTTTATCTATAAAAAGTATCCTATATCCTTTTTTTATGACTGAGGACAAACTAACTAGATGGTCATCTGATGGTAAGCAACCACCGCTGCCCATGGACATCCACGACTACAAGGATTTTGGATACGTTGTTCACCTATGAAGGAATGAAAAAGGAAGGACGGAGGAAGGAAAGTGAAAAAGGGAGTATGAAGCAGGAGGGGGCTTCCGGCTCTCTCACTCATCGTACGCAACACAACGGCTTAGCACCGCTATTTCACGTCGATATTCTGTGAGAGGGTACTGCCCCGGTCGAGCCAGCGCATTTACGATTATCCTTTCATGGGTCTACAGTTATCCCCCAATACCTTTCATCTCAATCGGTACAGTCGATAATATAAAGAGGTAACAGACAGACTTTAGCATTTATAATAAGGAAAATTGACACATACATCCATAGAGTTCTGCTTTGCTATTTTACACAAATTCGCCAATTTCTTAGATCAATAAAACCATGAAAACTCGCTTAAGCCTCCTCAGTCCATACATACTACGAAATTGCGGAAGTTAAAAATACCTATGTAATACCTGAAATATGTCGTAATTTTTGTATATAGTCATTTTTGGTCACTCACTAATGAAGACTATTTCCAATCGCGGTTATGTGCATCACTGGGTAGCCATGACGCTTAAAAAAACTGCAATAAATCACTTGTGCATTATAAAAGACAGCAATGAATATAAAAAAACAACATCGGTTCAAATTGCACTTTATTTTCCATTAAAAAAGAATAAATATACAGTGTATATCATTATTATATCTAAAACAGTCTGACCGAATTGGCCTTGGAATTTTCATAAAGAAATACATATAATTATATATACCAAAATCTTTGCAGGTGTCAAAGATAATTTAAGCGTCATTATAATATGTAGTTACTTAGGTACATATTTTTACAAGTGTATAGATTGTGCAAATCAAAGATTCAACTCCAATACCTGGAGGATAAGTAACTGAAATCAATTACAAAATATTATATAAATAAATTATAGTCCCTAATATAACAGTACACCTTCCAACATGGAGACATAATAATGACTTTCAAAAACCTAAAATCCCAAAGATCATATTAAGAAAAAATGCTTAATAACTATATTATTTAATATGTAGCACCCATATATTTAATTCCGTGTTTAAAGGTTGGCGTGGTATTTCTTGAACGGCGCAAGTCCCGCGGCTACCTTACTGCCCAGGTCAGGATGAACATTGGACAAAATCTTGATTGCTCTTTCTTGAATAAATCCAGCAGCATCCTTGAGGTGGCCGACGATATTATTCACCGTGCGCTGCTGCTCAGCTTCACCGAACACAGTCTTGTAAAGTACTGTCGCCTGGGTGTAATTGTCTTCTGCGCCGCTGTCGTACTTGTCCACATCTGCATTAATAGTGTATCTGGGCTGCAGACGCTTCGCTCTGGGGCACTCTTGTGGACCCGAAAATGAATTGGGGAAATAATTTGGACAACCTTCCTGGTTTTGGATAGCCTGAGGGCCGTCTCGCTGGTAGTTGGAAACGCGAACTTGGTAAGGGCAGTTTACTGGAATCTGCAAATAGTTAGCTCCGAGACGATGACGGTGTGTGTCGCTGTAGGCGAACAAACGACCCTGCAACATCTTATCAGGGGATGGCTCAATACCTGGCACCAAGTTAGAAGGACTGAAAGCAATTTGTTCTACCTCAGCAAAATAATTTTTGGGATTTCTATCCAGAACCATTTTACCTACTGGGATCAGTGGGTACTCTGCATGAGGCCAGATCTTAGTCACATCAAATGGATTGAATTTGGAGGCTTCAGCCTGAGCCATTGTCATAACTTGAACGTACAAAGTCCAAGATGGGAAATCGCCTTTCCCGATGGCATTGTACAAGTCTCTAATAGAATAGTCAGGATCGGAAGCTGAAAGCTCATTAGCCTTGTCAACAGTTAAGTTCTTAATACCCTGGTTTGTTTTGTGGTGGAATTTAACCCAGTGTGCCTCTCCTTGAGCATTTATAAATTTATAAGTGTGAGACCCATAACCATTCATGTGCCTATAGCCATCAGGTATACCTCTATCTCCAAACATATAGATCAGTTGATGAGTGGTCTCAGGTCTTAAAGTCATGAAGTCCCAGAACATATCAGCATCCTTGAGATGGGTTGCAGGGTTTCTCTTCTGTGTATGGATGAAGCTAGGGAAAAGTGTAGGATCTCTCAGGAAAAAGATTGGGGTGTTGTTACCAACAAGATCCCAGATTCCATCATCAGTGTAGTATTTAATGGCAAAACCTCTGGGGTCACGTACTGTATCTGCAGAGCCATTTTCTCCACCAACTGTAGAAAACCGAACAGCTAATGGGGTTTTCTTTCCAACGGTTTCAAAGACTTTGGCGGCACAATACTTTGTAATGTCATTAGTTACTTCAAAGTAACCGAAAGCACCGGCACCCTTAGCATGGACAACACGTTCAGGGATGCGCTCACGGTCAAATGATGACATCTCATCAAGGAAGTTGACATCCTGGAGGAGTGCTGGGCCTCGTGGTCCTACAGTCTGGATGGCAGTCTTCACTCCAATCGGATTTCCAGTCTTTGTAGTGATGACATCTGGTTCCTGAAAATAGAAAATATTTTGTGATGAAATAAATATACATACATAAAAGTTTTGATTATTTTTTGTGGAAGCTTTTTTGATGAATAGATATGCCTTGTACTATTGTTAAGTATTAAACTGTGTTAATTAAGAGTGCAGGTTCTGATGATATAAATAATTACAAAAAAAAAAACAATTTTAACAATTTTTATAATGTTATTCATCAACTGGTAACACATAACAATAGAAGCCTTGCTTCCCTTGGGATCAACCATGTGAATTGTGATAAGTAAAATTCATTTATAAAGATCTCTTTTTAATTTGTCACTAAAGTTAAAAAACTTCGCTTAGCTTCTCAAGCATTTCATGTAATTATTATATATAAAATATTTGAACAAAATTATTCCACAAGACAAACTACACACAGCAATAACAATTTTATTATTCTCAAAAGATAATAGTGAACAAAGGTCAAAAAGCGATGGCAAACACCAGATACCGGTTCTCAAATAATAAAAAAATTGTTAAATAATCTTTGTACAATTTCTAAACACAATAATATATACACAGCTTAGGTACCTCTGCAATGTACCTACCTACTTCTAAACTCCAAAGGGCAGGCGGCCGGTTGATTAACAATTCAAAATAAAAAAACTACGCACTTGCATAATATTATATCACATTTAATTAATAGATATGTAGGTAATTATTAAAACAAATGTCAGATTACCTTAACGCTCTTCTTGTAATTCACTAATTGGTCGGTGGCGGGGTCCCTTGAAGCCATTTTGTAACGTTGTCAGCCGCGTTTATGTGAGAGACGGAGCGACGCACTGGACGCGTACCGTGCAGGCAAATGTTTTTAGGTCTCGCCGAGCTCCCCCTTTTATAGAATCGTGAGCGATAAGCAACTATCACGCTAAACAAGTGCAAATACTTATTTGTAGCGCACTTATTAACAAAATATTTTGATAACTGAATAATCTCACGATAAGTAAGGCACCAGTAACCAACGACAAAGATAGCCTAGCCCGTGAGGTAACTGGTAAATATATTATTATCTAAGTGCCTATTTAGCGGATTATATCGCTGTTGATCTTCTATGCTATAAAAACTACCGAGTTCATATAAAAAGTGACGATAATTCCATAATTGATTTGAAAGTTAATCTTTTGTTTCTCCTCAAAATATTTAGAAAATGACAATGACGTCACCACGACCACATCAATTTAGAAATGTCAGATCTAAAATGTTTTTTTTTTTTAATTATGGCTTCTGCATTCTTATTCTTTACAATTTAACACACAATTTAACCAGTGTCAAGTAACAAGCAGCAACATACATAATCGATAAGTCAGTATACGGTATACGTTTGGAAGACAAGATGCCCCGAACAAAGATGATAGCAAAATTTCTTCAGAGGCCAGAGCAGACGGATTTTGAAGTCAACACGAATTAACACGTTAGTACCTTAGATTTATTTATAATCTAAGGTTAGTAAAGAACTACATTAAAAGTTCCTGAACATAAACTTCAATCACTATGCACTATAATCAATGTTTACTTCACATTCATTTAATACTTATGAATCACACCTTGAAACACACAGAATTTTTTATAATCATGAGCTCAAGTTGTCGCTAAGTAGGAAGTCACGGAAGTAGGACTTTCCTTTAATGTTTGGTTTCATGGTTTGGTGATGGTGAGCATTTGTAGACAATTTACGAACATTTTTCTGACAGTACCTATTTCTATAATATTAGTAGCTCCTTAGCTGTATGTCTAATAAAAAACCACGAATCTTTACGCAAAATGTCCATACCTACTTGCCACAGTCACATTAGTCTTTATTCTTTCACCGGCTTGTTTTGTTCCCTCCCCCCACTAGCTAATAAAATATGTACATAGAGGAGTAGGTACCTACTCGATCGATACATAATAGCCCACTTCATATGATATATGAATAAGACCGACTTTATATGAAAATGACAATTTAAAAGTACCTATTACGAATCGACTACTGCCATAGAACTACTGCGCTATATTGGATTGTTACTCTTGAGGGTGTCTTGAGATAGGTACTGGACTTGCTTTAACTTAATACAGGTACCTAGTAAACTAACTAACTAGATAACAGGTAGGTAGGTAGGTACCTAGTTAGGCAGTAAATAAAAGTACCTACTTATAAAGTTTCAATGAAAATTGAAATTAATTAATTAAGTAACCAAGACTAGGTTCTGATCTCTGATCTGATTTGTCCAGTTGGAACACTGTTGGTCCTATTTTCAATTTTATTGTAAGAAAAACAATAAAATTGTGCCAATAGGTGTATTATGAAAGTAAATTTAATACAAATAAGATAAAAAACCGGTCTTATCAACACTTACATAACCTTGCAATTGGTAGTTTACCTACCTACCTAGGGACATAGTGTGATACCTGTGGCAATAGATGGCATCATGGCATTGTTGATTTCATTGACCGACCTTGAAGATGACTTTGATCTTGATAGAATCTTTGGTTCGTGTTGAAATTATGAAACTGAAAACAGATTTTTTTTAAGACAAGTACCTACCTAGGTAATCATTTTCTATTCATACATACTCACAGTATGTTTAAAAATGCCGTACTCTGCAGTTATGTACCTACTTATAATAATTAAGTATAATGTTAAGTATTGTTTCCAACGGAGAAAGAATTTTTAAAATCGGTCCATTCGTTTTTACGTAGTGTTTATTCTTACAAACAAAAATACAATAGGTACTTTTATTTCCTCTTTATTACATTACTAGCTTTTCCACGCGGCTTTGCTCGCAGTTAATTTTATGACCAAGGTAGATCTCGTTTGACAACAAAACAACCCATAGCGCGACTTGTGGCGCCATCTGTTGACCGATAGCAACACTTACATACAACACCCTCTATAGTAGAAAAAACATTTTCCCATTGGAATGACACACTTTCACGGCATAATAAGTATCCTATGTTGGGTTCTGTACCCCTAACAATTATGTACAAATTTTCATAATGATCGGCTGATTAGTCAAGCCGTGAAGGAATAACAAACAAGCAAACTCACTTTCTCATTTATAATATTAGTCTTTAAATGCGATTTCTGGTAGATCGCGCTACAAATTTTAATTGTGGGGAGGCAAGGTTATCTGCTACATTGCCTCAATACTTGACCTTGACCCCACGGGTTCTATTAATCATCATTTTTGTTATTATTATTTTAATTTTGCACTGCTCGATTTTTTTATTCTATGGAGAATAGTGTGGTTAAATTAAAATAAGTATTTCGTACCGTTCAAACACTGTCAAAAAAGTTATGAGCCCGGAAAACAAAACAACAATTTTGCATTTCAAGCACAGCTGTTTTGCGAGTGAAGTGTCACGATAGTGTTCGCCAAACGGATTTGAATGAAACTTGGCCAATGGTAAGTAAATGATCATAAAGGGTATTCAATGCCAAATTTTACCTTCCTAGCTAAATGTTTGATAACAAAAATACAAATGGTTCAAGAGTAGCTATCTTGTATAGAAACTGGTAATTAGATGTGAAAAACAATATCGCTTACCGTACCTAATATCGCCTAAAACGCAAACATTTCGAGATTATTTAAAAACAAGTTTCCTTGCTATGGATAGGTGTAAAAGCAATCGAGATAAGAAGTATAGACTTCAAAATAAATTATTACGGCAAAGTTCAGGTTATTTATTATGGAACGCTGCATGATAACCGATAAATTAGGTAGGTATTTGATAAGAAGAGCCTTGATTACTTAATTTCATAAAGTCGGATACACAATGTAGATAAATACAATCCTAGCGAAGTGAAGTTTGGTCTCTGATTTTTGTTTCGTTAGTTTGGTCTCTGACGTTTGATTTGTTTGACTAAAAAGTTGTGCGCCGCGGCAGCTAGGTTTGCGTGCTCTCTCATTGGGTTCTTTAGTTAGAGGGAACTTGAATCCGTGGTACTCATGCGTGCATATTCTGCTTAAAATATCATGAGAATAGAATTTTTTTCGAAAAAAAAGTAACTGAGTACGCCAAATACCGAATAGCAACCTAATATTCGACACATCTGTAGTCATCATCAACATCTATGCCACAAGAAAGTATCAGCCATGAGTGCTAAAAATTATAAAATGAGAAGTGTCTAAAAAAGAAGCAAATCTTATTAGTAGTAGAGATACCGATGCAGGTTTAAAAGACATTAAGTTAATTTAAAGTCAACCATGTAATGTGGCCCCCAGGGATAAACTTACAGCTATAATTAAAGCTCCTTCAAGCTGTAATTAAAATTTAGCATTAGTAAATATCAGTAAAAATGTTGCAATAATTTTGAAACGAAGACAAAATTCACCTCTATCTTCTATACGAGAAAATCACTGATTGATTCATCACGAAATCTCCGAAACTACGAGTGCCAGGAGTCTCAAATTTTGCATGGGGGTTCCTTTTGCATAGGTGCTCACTAAGACTGGATTTTGCGAAATTCAACTCCTAAGGGGGTGAAACGGGGGTGCAAAGTTAGTATGAAACTTTGCCGTTTTTTGAAGGTATTCGAATGAAATTCAGCATGAAGGTTCTTTACTGAAAGGCATGAAACACGAGTAAAATATTTTTGTCAAAAATCATCCCTTATGGGGTTAAACGGGAGCGCAAAGTTAGTATGAAACTTTGCCGTTTTTGAAGTTAATCAAATGAAATTCAGCATTAAGGTTCTTTATTGAAAGGCATGAAACACGAGTAAAATATGTTTATCAAAAATCATCCCTTAGGGGGTTAAACGGGGGTGCAAAGTTATTATGAAACCTTGCCGTTTTTTAAGTTATTCGAATGAAATTTAGCATGAAGGTTCTTTATTGAAAGGCATGAACCACGAGTAAAATATTTTTCTCAAAAATCATCCCTTAGGGGGTTAAACGAGGGTGCAAAGTTAGTATGAAACTTTGCCGTTTTGAAATTATTCGAATGAAATTCAGCATAGCATTGAAACACGAGTAAAATATTTTTCCCAAAAATCATCAATTAAGGGCGGTAAAACTGGGATGCAAAGTTAGTATATAAAACTTTCCGAGTCTAAATATGTATATAAAGGAAGAAACTGACTGATTGGGTACTGACATATGAACGCACAGCCCAAACCGCTGGGTCTAGAGACTCCAAATTTGGCACATAGGTTTCCTATGAAGTCTGGGGGTGCACTTAGAAAGGATTTTTCAAAACTCATATCCTAAGGGGGTGAAACGGGGGTCCAAAGTTTGTATGAAGAAACTAGATTAGTTAGACCATTTTATTTGAAACTTCGCAGGAATACTCCTAAGGTAAGTGAGTCTATTCTACGAATAAGTACGTGTTTCAGGACTTTTCAAATTTCAACCCCTAGAGGAATGAAATCGGGTGACCTACTACCTAGGCGACTGCACATGTATTATCGAGGGCGCTCAACCTAGAAAGCTGAAATTTTGTATAAAGATTCCCTTTGTAATGTATACAAGGATAGATGTGACTTTTTTAAATTCCCACGAGAACAGGAATAATAAGACTACACGTGTTTTATGAGGTGCGCTCAACCTAGAACGCTGAGATTTTGTATAGAGGTTCCTTTTATGATGTAGACAAGGATGAAGACGGGATTTTTTAAATCCCACCGGAACGGGACAAATTGGGCTGCACGTGTGTTATTGTGGGCGTTCAACCTAGAACACTTAGATTTTGTATTGAGGTTCCCTTTATAAGTAGACAAGGACAAAGACGGGTTTTTTTTTTTAAATTCCCACAGGATTCGGAATTTTTTCGCTCAACATAGAAAGCTGAAAATTTTTATAGATATTCCTTTTATGATGTTGACAAGGATAAAGTCGTTTTTTTTTTTAATTTCCACGGGAACGAATTATTGGCATTTTCGCTTGATCACGCGGGGCGGGTAACAGTTAGCGTATTATAAATATTCCATTAAATCAGTAAGTTAAATTATTATGATGTACATATTTAAGTTATTATGTTGTACCTGTTAAGTAATGATAAGTGATTACTATTACCAATAATAATTGTCACATTGAAATTCTGAATATTATTGTGTAACATCTCTCTTATTTACGTCACAATTTAGGTAAGTCGTAGGAATTACATCTACATGTCTATAAAGCGATAGGTACCTAAAAAGATGCTTGAAAGTAACACTTGCTAAAATCTTGTGTAGGCTTTCCCGTGTCGATTCTCTGATTGTCCCGATTATTCGATGTTTGATTCATCAAATCAGCTACCTATAAGAAGTCCACTGGACAATGCCCTCCACGTAAGAAGCGGTCTGCTTCCAGCGTCTTTGTTGCAGTTTGATGAAAATCAATAATAGAATCATACATAATGAATTGTTTAGTTTTAAATAGCGTCACAACATACTTATTTCGTTGGGTTATTACTTAATAGTCAAACAAGATTAGCCAAACTATTCAAGTCTGCGGCAATAATAGCCTGCTCCCAAGTTATGCGTAGAAATAAGAAGAATTGGGTCGGTGTGTCTGCTGTTTGTTAGATTATTTTTGGGAGCAAACCATCTGCTCCGTGATAATACCCCGAGCGACGAGCTGGACCCTAGACATTAGCAGATGTATTGTTAAGGAGTGTTGTTGGCCCATCATGAGCATACTGTTCTGTTAATCTACAATATACATGTACCTACTTACTTACACTACCTATGTCCAACCTTATATCTTTTTGTAATTTCATTTATTTAGATCCTTCGTCGTGATGTGATGATGCTGTATCCGCATACGTGACCGACTATGTTTTTTATACAAATATTGAGTTTGCTTGTTCTATTTTCGTTGGCTTCCAAATTTCTTACTTCTATGGCGCAATGTTTGTCAAGGAGAGCTTGTTCGTTTACAAATCGAAACAGACCGACCGACATTATCACAGTCGTGCCCATACTGGATACTCTTTAGCAAAATTGCAGCCGGTTAGTCCTGTTCTAAAGCCGGTACACAAGGCCAGTAAAAGCGGTAATGTCCGTTACTTTCTTTAGATCAAAATAAATATTAACACTACTTACTACAACGCTCTTAAGTAAATCCGTTAGGTTAGGTAGTACAACTTCTTTTAAATTCGGAATTTATGTCAATCTGAGGTGGATATTTTTTAAGAAGAGGTTGGCTGACGAACATTTGTTTCACCTGATGGTATGTGATCAACTCCGCCCATGGAACACAGTGACGCCAGTGGAGTCCCTGAACCGTTGCAGGAGCTCGTTCGTATAGAGATGATAACTTCTAAAGGGTCTATTGGACAACCAGAGTGAATCTTCGTAAAATAAAGACATCAAATTTTTAAATTAATCTGACAAGTAAGGTAGACGGAGAATATTTTATCTTTGAATCTTCTTTTAGTCAGGGTTTATTCAGAGTATATCACTTTATTCTTATCATACACCATTAGGGTACCAAAATGTGTGTGCGAACAGTTCTAAATTTGTGAGAACAGCAAATCTAAAGTAAGAAGGATGCTCTTGAATGGTAATAATAACTTATTTAAGGAAATCAAATTATTTTGTTAAAAATCTGTCTGTAAAATTCTATTGTAACGCTTTTGCTTATTAATAAGTCTTTTTCTATGTCACACCACTCCAAGTCTTCACTCAAATCCCATTCCAAGTCCTTCTTTTGTAAAATAAAAGTGACTACATACTTCATATAACGCTTTTAATTATTTTTCAAGTCTAAGATATTCTTCGAATGGGGTCCGTGAATTTTTTTGAGGAAGGACTGCCATCGATTCGGGCAGCATCAAGTTCCAAGAAATCCTATTTTATGGACATTTTTTTTTTTACAACAAACTAATTTTTTTTTATATACTACTAGGTGGCAAACCAGCAAACGGCTCGCCTGATGGTAAGCAGACACCGCAGGCCATAGACGCTTGCAATACCGGGGGTATCTATCACTCGCGTGTTGCCGAGACCCTGTAAAAAGTGGAGCTCTGGTGAATCACTACATAGTATAAAACAAAGTCGCTTTTTCTGTCCCTATGTCCCTATGTCCCTATGTCCCTATGTCCCTTTGTATGCTTAAATCTTTAAAACTACGCAACGGATTTTGATGCGGTTTTTTTTAATTGATAGAGTGATTCAAGGGGAAGGTTTTAAAGTATCATACATTCCAAAATTCCCACGGGAAAGCGGGATACACGCAAACGAAGTTGCGCGGGTTTCGCTAGTATGATATAAATCAATATTATAGAATATAACGAAATAAACGGTCGTCGAGTCCTTGGATTATTAGTATTTAGTTACTAATGAATGTGATAATAAATGTATATCTATATCGTATCACGATAACAAACGTTAATAGCGTATGCTAATACACTCGAAAATTCGTTCCGTTTTCGTATAAATAAATATTTTTATAGGTACATATTATTATTTTCTGACGAATTTCAGCTACATTTGTCCTAGCATTATGATGTGTAGGTCGTATTGAATCGTTATTTATAAGTAGGTAGGTATAACGTCAATGGTTGCGGAAGTATCACCAGTGCCCGCGACCCCGCCACGTGAAGGCGGAGAAGGTGGCAGACAGTCAGGTTTTTAGTCGGTATCCCTCATTGGCAGAGAGGCGAGCCCGACAGACCCCCGTCGCTTCCCCCAAGTGGCGGGACATGCAGTAATGCATTTTCCTGACTTTAAACAAAAAAAAAAAAAAAGGTATAACGTCAATACTATCATAATAATCTATATAATATGTTACGGGTAATGCTAGAAGCTTAAGTAAACATAAGGAATATAAATAAATTTCGATTGAACATTCGGACTTTACCCAAAAAGATTGGGTAATACTAAGTAAACCCGGGTAAACGCTTCTAGCATTACCTGTATATATAAAATTCAAAGTCCTGACAGCCCAAATCGCTGGGTCTAGAGATTCCATTCCTTATATCTAGGGGTGTACAAAGAAAGGATTTTTAAAAATTCCCACGAGATATGCGCAATCGAAGTTGCGGGTATTTTACGAATATTCTATTTAAGCTTATAATACTTTACTCTTACTATATTGCTTTGACTATTAGCATACCTACTACATACATTGATGAACGTTGGTTTTTGTTAAAGATGATTTCAAAACATGGGAACATAAAAAGTTTGACTTAGGTACCTACCTAATTTTCATTACATTTTATTTGGTGTACATAGGTACAAAGGAAATTGCTTGCCAAGTAACGTAAAATATAGCTATCGAGGTTCGAGGTGAACGTCCTATCGAACAAAACTAGTTTTTGTTCAATGTTACCTACTTTACATGTGTGACTATTCATTGCCTAATCAATCGTAGAGCACATGTCTATTATCTGTCTTTTAGAACTTTCCATCTATTTCCGGGGGTCTAATTGCTCTGCCGGCTGAGCAACTGAAGTACTTATAGTCGGTACTGTCGGTAGTGTCGGTACTCAACTGCATGCCGACTCGGCATTGCCGAGCTCTATAGGATCTCGCGATCGCGACCGTATACCGCCGCGCTGCTTCCCCAAACGGTTGGTCATGCCATGCCTGCCATGCAGTATGTTAAATAAATAACTGTATACCACGCCAAATACGGAACACCATCTCTATCTACAATGCACTTGTCAAACCACATTTAAATGCTTGGTCGACGCGTGGGACAGCGCTCACGAATCAACTATTCAAACCTTAAAAACAACACGAAATAGACGAATAAAAATTATCTACAATTATGACTATAACAAGTACCGACAAAATTTACAAAGATACAAGGCAGCTGTATCACTATTTATTACACATTTTGATTCGTAAAATAATCGGAAACAATATTCAAACAACAATCAAATTTAATCAAAATAAACACAAACGTCACACAAGAAACCGCTATAAACTTAAGCTACCTACACCCCGAACCAATAAAATTATGGCAACAAAAGTATATTGTATGAACGAGCCCAAAATGCACTACCAGAGGAAATTATCCAATCTCAGAGTTTAAGTATTATTAAAAGCCATTTGAAAAAAAATGTAATTGAACATAGGTACCTACCTACCTACCTATTTTATTATTGCATTTTATTTGTTTTGGAACTACACCTTAAAACTAACATTATTATATCCCATCAAAAACATAAATGTGAAATGAGAGCCAAGCCAAGTTCAATATTTTGATATATGCCTTGGTTGTTGACTTCAACGACAAAATAATTGAGATCTAAATGGATGCCAAGTTCAATGGTGAGCCTGAAATTTATTTTAACAACATAAAATATCATTTGTACTTATAACTTAGGATAATATATTGTAGCCTAAGGTCTGACTTGGCTAGTTCTCATATACGCATTATCATGTTCGATGGCTAGTTTCTACTAGCAAGCCTAATTTTCGGAATAATAAAAGGTTTAGAACTTGCGAAGGCTATAATTATAATTTATATAATGATAAAAATATACCAGTTTCAGATGTTTTCCTTTGTATTCACCTAATTACCTATCTGCATGCCAAATTTGAACTTTCTAGGTCATCTGGAACTGGGTTAGTTTTTATCTATAGGTCAATGATAAAAATGACGATTTTTGAACGTTTAATATCTAAATAACCGTATGAGATGTTTTTTTCAAAGGAGTAAATATGAATATCGCAAGTCTCAATATATATGCCTTAGACACGTTTATATGTGAAATCGTTTTTGAGTTATGAGGGGGTCAAAAGTGGCTCCAAATGGTTCGTGTAATATTACATACACACGGTGCGGCTCGCCAGTTCTGTTGCTTGAACTTGGCTTTGACACGCTAACACGTGTCTAGATATTTAGTTTATATTCCCGGACACAGATTACATTACAATAGTTATTTTGCATTATATTTGTAATACATTGTTTCTCATTAACAAGTGATGAGAATAAATAAATATGAACTCTAATGTGTTCAGAGAACAAATAAATCCTTAACCCGAATTTTCAAAATCTTAGGGAATAACGGCATGTCAAGTCAAGGCCCGTAGTTGAACGTTGTATGTAACGCCTTATTAAGCCGTGTCGCGTCGTCGTCGGGCTGCCTGCATAATGTCCAAACGAATGTCAAGTGGCAATTTAATAGCATGTGATAGCATGCTCGTTCGAGTTCGAGACTTACTCATTTGCGTGCCAAGTTTTCAATATTCGCGTCGTCAATTTTTATTTAATTTTAAAAATCTTTTAGGAAGAACTAGTTTAGCGTTTAGCCTAGGCCAAACCAGTTTGTCCTGAAATCGGGTTTGGCCGGTAACATATAGGTATACAGGGTTACTGGTTTTTCGACTTATCCCGAACATGCGTATTGAGGGCTCTTGTATTTACATATTTTTATTTTTAGTTTCCATAATCGTCATGGACAGGAAAGTACTTGACTTTTATGTCTTCTTCTTATTGGTCCTAATCCATTAGGATTGGACAGCATCCACGATCAAAATTCATTGATTTGGCGATGGTACCTGGTACTGGTTTTTACCGAGTGTTGTTCTGGAGGTCTGACCTCCAAATCATCAGAAGGGAAACCAGACCTCTATCATTCAGGACACACGTAATTCTTAGACCTGTGGGCTATTTCACCTTATTTTACTTCATATGTGTGAAATTAATATTCGAAATAGATCCGGAATTACTAATTTCCTGATGTATGTTCATGGCCATACCACGATTTAAACCGGGATCCACCAGGGTCATAAAGTAGATTCTATTTACGAAACTATCACTGCTGTGGACTTTTGACACTTCATGTACCTATAACCATATAATGCTCTTCCTCATTATAAAACTCAGTATAATTCTGAACCTTCCTGCAAAAACTCTCGCTTCAATCAATCATCTCTTCATCCAATCTTTTTTGCAAGGTATAAAAAGATATCACAGTGGAGTAAAAACCACTATACATATAACCCAAAACATACACATATGTACCTATATATTTATAATATGTTATGAAAATATAGTAAAAATAAAAGAGATTAGAAAGAAACACACAAAAAAGTAACGTGAGTGAGTCATTTTGACTCATGTTGTGCGTCTAGGGTTAATAAACAAAAATCTTCTAACTTATTCTATGGCTTCCATTCAACTTTCATATTATACCTGACACTTCAGCTAGATAATCTAAAGACATCATTATATTATGCAAAATAATATCAATATAAAAAAATATAAGCCATTAAAAACTCTTGTCAACAATTTCTATTTTAAGTAGGCACCTAACAATGTCGTCCATCTTTAAAAAACTATGTACGGAACCTTAAAGTGTATGTGACCCGACTCGCATTTTTTTCCAACACAAATTTTATTCGATACCGTGAGAGATATAGATTACGTAAGTAGGTACAACAACCTGCATTCTGTGGATTGTAATGGAATATAATTGTAGCTACAATCAAAATAAACACCTGTATTATGTACCTTACCTAGTCCTTTTTACATAACATGATCAATAGTACGCATTTTGATAAGATAGCTTAATCTATAAATTAGATTAGCATGCAATAAGTTTCAAATTTAAAATTTGTTTATACTTCGTAATAAATCCCTATGCAAAAAAAAATATTATTATTCTAGAATTCTAGATGATTCTAGACTAGAGTTTTTTATTTTTTATTGACAGTAACCACAAACGGCACCTCTATATTTTGTTTGTAAAGAATAATTTAAAAAACTACTGGGCCGATTTGAAAAATTCTTTCGCAGTTGGAAAGGTACACTAACCGCTTGCGACATGGGTTATATATATTTTTTTAAATAGGGATCTTTACAAAAACCCGCGATAAGCTGGAACGGCTAATATTATTATAAAAATCTTAATTCCTCGGCTTTCAAAATAACACCGTAAAATATCAAAAAGTGTGTACTTAACTTATCATGGTACTGTTGTTGTCGTATTTAATGGTATAGTCAAATATAGTGCAATCGGAAAACGGTCTGGTGATAGATGGGATCACATACCTAATCCCACGAAACAGGGTTTTAGGTATTATAGTTATCCTATCACTGTACCTATTAGGTACTTATTTACCTGATATAGTAGCTATCTTATCATAGTTATCATACTCGTGGACCATTTCGTTTAATGCGTCACTTACGTAATAACTTGAAATATTATTTCATACCTATAACCTTGCGTTTTGTTTCAGCCGATTACTGGCTTGATAACCTTTTTAAGAAGAGATAGGTTTTTAAATAACCTTAAAGAAGAGCGTCACTGCTATGTTTAAAAAAAACGCTTAAGAGCGAGCGACATTACCTCCCACTCCAGTCCAGAGTCTCGTTTCTTTTGGCATTCACATTCACCGTAATTTCAGACGTATTGAAGAGGAAGGGAGGAGTTAATATCGAAGGAGTCTGGCTCTTGGTTGCCCTTGTTGCTACTTGGGCTTTCAAATATCTCATTCACAAAACCTGGAAATTCAGGGAAAGTAGCAAAATTCCTTGTTATGAATTCCATAATGTTTTTTAAAAGTAAGAAATTCTTCGTTAATTATTAGTTTCCAATCAAACGAAAAAGTTAGTCGTAGACGACTGACCGTAAAGCTTAAGTGGATGGCTTAGTTCTAAAAGTCACTAACTCCATTTTTATCAATATTAAGATAGCCATACCAAAAAATTCTCCGTATTTTTCTCTATAGATTGGCCTAATTCGTTTTTCAATAAAATGACGTTAAGTAGGTTTTTACCAATTCCACAAGTCACTAAATCCTGTGAAGTTAGGTCAGTAGTAACTAAATCCTAACAAATAACGAAATCCATGGAGTTTAGTCACTAAGTCCATGTATTTTTGGTCAGAGAATCGCGTTAGGGGCAAGTTGGTAGAGTTGGAGTTATATATAGGCTTTAGGGGCACTATAAGACGCCAAGAAAACATGAAAAAAAAAATTTTAGAGACAATTTTTTTTTTATTATTTTTTTTTTTTTTTTTTTTTAATTTTCCCCTTTTCTTGGTCCCATCGAGTTGGGGGGTCACTTACGAACACTTTTAGCCTTTTGGACCAACCCGTGAGGGCTACCGTTCTCGAGATATTAAGCACTAAGGCCCAACTCGATTTTCAGTGCTATTGTAGGGATAGGGGCAGCATTTTAAGATTATATGTCACTAACTCCAAAGAATTTTGAGTTAAAGTCTCTAACTCCACGTGTTTTTAAATAAGTCCTAAATTTTAAGAATTAATACTGCGCATAATAATTGAGATTAATACTTTTTAAATATATCACTTTGAAGGTGACCAAATAAAGCACTTCTCTGATTTTTTATAATTTTTTTCATTAACCCAATCCTTTTAAAAAAATTAAATTACCCTTCAAGTGGCATTATCTCAAAACTAGAAAAATGGAGTTAGTGACTTTTAGAACTGAGCCATCCAAGTATATATTTACTGAGCCGATCAGGGTTGTTGCGAATATCAGTATCAGCATCACGTGTGGTCCAGAAGAAATATCAGCCAGCATTAGCAACAATCGATGCGACGGCGACGTGTTACTTGAAGCCGGGATAATCGAACTAGCGCGTGTCACGTGGAGTTTTAAACCAATTACAGACAGTTATAATCACTTTACCGTCACTTCATTCGATTTTTTTGTCAATTTTACTTTTTACTGTTATCTAGTTTTGTTACTTATTTTTTTTTTAAGTAATTTATTAATATCAGCGTCAGCATCCGCTGATGCAGAAAAAAACTGAATCAGCAACAACCCTGGAGCCGATGCCGTAAAGGAATCCTAATTCACCGAATTGGCATGACTGTTATCCATCGACAACAGCCTCAGCCGACAGAGCTAGTAATATAAGCTTCTTGGACAGAGCTCGTCGTTGCCAACTTGAATGCGACACAACACACAGCAATGTCATCGTTTTTTTAACATAACTAAGTAGTTTAGTATGAGGACTATGATAAGGAGTAAGTGCTTTGAAATAAGTGTTTGAACGTATACTTACCTACTAAGATGAAATATACGAATTTGCACTTTTAGAATAACAATGATGTAATTTGTATGTTAACAATAATAAAAAAATTGAATAGTAATTTGTGTTTTTTTTTTTTTCCTGACATGTTGTGCAAGCTAGTGAAGCGCTAACGGGATACGCTTCACCAGCAACATTGGTTTTACGTGGGCGAGGTGCCGAGGTGTCAACCCGCCGCACAACCCCCGAAATGCTGGAGGACCACACCCGTCGTTGGTCAGCGAGTCCATCGGACTTAGCCGGTTAGTGTAGCTAGGCTGTACTACCGACCATTCCCCTATCCGCCACCTTGGGGACGCTCCCCTACGCTGTGAGGGCCAGCGCGGGGAGTAATTTGTGGTTAAAAGGTGGTTTTGTAATAGATAGTTGTAATTAAAATTCCTCGTGGTCAAATCAGTTTGACTAAAAAGTTTGACCATGAGGAAGAAAGGAAATAAGTGGTACGGTATATGGTTATTTTATCAGAAAAGAACATACGAGTAAGTAATTTCATCAGCATTCTATACTTTGCGTTATGACAAATTTTAGCATAAAATAAAAATGATAAGTTATACTAGTGTTGGCTTCTCCCGTGTGGTCCAGAAGATCTGTCATTAATTATGATTTCCGTGGGAATAAGATGTTTTTCCAAAAGTAACCTATGCTAATCACCAGAGCTTAGCCTAACCCCAAAAAATCATGTCAATCTGTTCGTTACTTTCGACGTGAAAGAAGGACAAACAAACAGTTAACCTTAAGGGGATAGATTTATGTGTGGTTAAGGTCTGGAGGCTATTTTTTATCCCGGAAATACATCTTATTCCCACGGGGAAAAAAAGTTGTCAATGCAGATTCTCTATAATATAGGTAAGTAAGTATGGATTTAGTCTGTTTATGTAAACTCACCGTTCTTGTTATGCTAAACATATTTATTATTTATCTATGTCATAATACCTACTAGGTAGGAGGTGTGATTATGATGGCGTCGTCGCATGCTTTGGTCTGTAGGTTGTCTTGTATCGATCGTTTGAATGATACGATCGTAATTTTGAATTCTTCGTTTTTTGAGTCACAATCTCAGAATAGGATCTTCCAAATATGAAGTCAAGACTCAAGATGCAGCGCTACGATACGAACAATATGTAACAGACAAAACGACACTTTGCTCTTTACATATACTGTACGGTCTAGCATAGAATAAGCCACTGGTCTAAAGCATACATTTAAAACAACCAAACTACACCTCACCAGTTTGAGCAACTTCGTGATAACGTATGTGACATCCAAACATTTTATTTTGTGACTGTCTACGCAAATGCCGAATTGTGTGGTGAAAAGCTGTAAAAGCCATTCATCGAAGATTAAAAAGCAAGATCTAATCACATTTCATAGTAAATAAATACAATTTTTTGATAAATCAATTTTATTTAGTAATTTTATTATCACAGCTTGGAACACAAAACCTCCACAAGATAAGTTAGCATTCCTGTGTTGAAAAAATCGTCATCTTTATAATGCGTTGAACAAACTACGCTGCGCTCCGTTGGATTCCATGATGGCTCATTTCGGCTAACTCGAATCCTGTCTTGCACTTCACACGTCATCATGAACTGGCTCAGACTAATATGCCAGGATGTTGTTTGTGTTGTTTGGTTGTAAATGTGTGCGAGAGACCGTAGCGAAGTGTAAGTTTGTCTGATTCACTATACTGTTCGAAGCGCTTCGTCTGCTTCGAGTTGACTTGTTATTTGGTCTGATGAAACAGCAGATAATTTATATTGCGTCAACGCGTAAAAAATAAAATCGATATCTTACGTACACGGTACGTACGACTGACATACAGAATATGTTTTTTAAATTGTTATCTAACTTTGGAATTTACATGGCATGGCATGTATACCTACTAGTCATACCAAAATAAGGGCCAGTCGCAATTTCGTACCTACAAACTTTTGTTAAACATTTATATAACACTAGCTTTTCCCCGCGGCTTCGCTCCCGTTAATTTTATGACAGATCTCGTGTGACGACAAAACAACCCATAGCGCGACTTGTGGCGCCATCTGTTGGCCGATACAGCGCCCTCTATATAATTAATTGTATTTTAATTTTTTTTTAAAACAACATATTATATTGGCCATTATTTTGTTTTGGCTAGTAAGATATTAAAATAAATAAACGTATTATTTTAGCCATGACCACGCTCGGTTGCAGAAATGTGATTTAAAGTTAATGATACAGTAATTATATCTGATGATGTCATGCCATACTATTGAGGAAAAAATAATAAATAACTGTGCTACATGTGCGTTATG
The DNA here is from genome assembly GCA_905163395.2 of Endotricha flammealis. Taxonomy (NCBI): domain Eukaryota; kingdom Metazoa; phylum Arthropoda; class Insecta; order Lepidoptera; family Pyralidae; genus Endotricha; species Endotricha flammealis. The sequence goes on along the minus strand of LR990852.1, from coordinate 12,835,765 downwards.
TCTATGGCACTTATGCATTTTTAATTAGCTTAGCCAGTAGCACTAGGACTTGGCTATGTTATATCTAGACACTAAATATTGAACCTATTGAGGCTCAACAAGGTAAAGTCTCTATAAGTCTTTTTGGCGTAGTAAATTAATCGAAATGACCTTCGCGGAGGTGATGTGTCGTTCGCAGTCCACGCCAGACGTGCATTTTAATTTGTTTTGCTTGCAACACGACTTGTTATTTTTATTAAAATAATCGAGTAAGTATATCTATTTCAACATTTTACTTCAACACTCAATTGCAGACACTTTTAATTTCACATTATGTCTCTTGCCGTCCCTTTCTTTGTTATTTTGACATTGACATTGATAATTTAATGTGTCATTAACTTTAAAATACTTTAGTCGATTAAGTATATTTCTGCTGGCTGGACGGTTTTGCTAGATATATGGTATACGGTAGTATTACCTCGATTAACAGAGAAACTGGATAGTTTTTATCCCGGACGCTCCCGGATATCAGCCCGAGAACTGCGAGAACGGGTTCAACGGAATTTCGCGGGGTAAACCGCGGGCATCGGCTAGTTTTCAGTATTATTCAGTATGGTCTAAATCCTTAATTAATAAATTTCTGTTTATTAGCAACTTAGAACTAATTAATTAATTAATTAATTAATTAATCTCTGCTACTCTAATATCAGATAAATAAACTACTACTATAAACTACCACCATTATGGCTAATGGGTCCCGGAGACGGTCAAGCGGACTTGAGTGAAGTCTACGTAGAGATGTGATTAAAAGTTTAAAAAAAACATAATCTAATAAGATTATCAGTTATATTTTTAATGTTTGATAAAACATTAAAAATATAACTGATAATCTTTTAACATTTTGATATTTTTATTAGGTGTTCATTGAATTAGTTATAACAAAATGTAACGCTTACAAAAGTAAACACTCAATAAAAATATCAATATGTTATAAGATTATCAGTTTTATTTTGAACCTTAAATATAACATGTTATTTTTTTTTTCACATTTAACGATTAAAAAAACCTTTTAATCACATCTTTTTCTACGTATTAAGTGGCTTGACCGTCTCCGGAGCCCATAAGAAACAAAGCAAAATGACCACTGGGGAAAGGAATTGACTACTCATTATTCTCTTTTCTATCTTAAATTTATTAGCGTTTTCATGATACTATAAAAAAAAAGGAAAAGGACAAAAATAAACATTATTTATTCAACAGAAGAACAACTTTATATTACAAGTTCTTACCAAAGACGTTATATGGGAACGAAGGCCTTTGATTTTTCGGTAAATGCAACAGTTGAATCAAAGCATCGGGACAAGCCCACCACACATTCCCACCACTGTGTCTCCTGTGTAGCCAGGATCAACAACGGCGACCTCAGATAGACAATAAGCAATGAAGCTTATTGACGTCCCGGGGAATAAACTACAGCTGTCTTGGAACTCACAACGAATTTAATCAGAAAGAAGATAGTCGGAGTAGGAAGTATTGAAAGGACTTCCCTCCTTAACAACTACGTGAGAAACAGCAATTTGAAGCAAAAGGCATTATACCCTAGAGAGATGGCAAATCAAGTGAGGCTCGATTGCCGAGCACCACGGTCTATTGTTACACTACTATTGGGACTATGAGCTGTTGTTTACTATTTTGATTCCAATAATATGTATTGCAAAACCTTCTAAATGCCTGATAATTCTCTCTGCTTGCTACGAGATCAGAATAATAAACTACGCCCGAAGTGACATGTAAAGAATCCAACATGATTACGCGTTCGTCATGCCAAAGATCACACTCCCACAGAACGTGATGAGCTGTTTGTTCTACTCTGGTATTCGCGGTAGAACATTCACAGAAAGGAGAAGGTACAACCTTGAAATAGAATAACTTGGCCTTAAAGTTTCCGTGTCCCGTTAAAAATTGAGCTACTTGATGGTCGACCTCTAGCCAGGTTTTCTTTAATCTGTCTCTCACCGAGGGAAAGAACAGATACAGATGGCGGCCTTTTACGGAAGTCTCCCACCTTTCCTGCCATTCCGATAGAAGATTCTGTAATACGTCATCTAAGGGGTTGAATAGTCTATTTATTTTGTCACGATCACGTGTCTTAAGGAACGCGGGGGTCATTTCTTTTGATCATCGACGCGCGACGCTGTATCTCCAAATCGACGGGTATTACGCCAGCCAGCACAGGGAGTGCCTCCGTGCTGACAGTTCTGTAAGACTTACACAAAAATATCAAGGCAAGACGCTGACTTTGCAATAATTTTCTTCGCGCGGCCCCAATTGTTACACGATCCGCGAAAACCGCTGAACCATATGTTATACAACCCAGGTATGTCGCAGTATAAACCATTTTTAACGTTCTAAAAGTTAAACCCCAGGTTGCAGCAGATACTCGAGTTAAGGCATAAAAATTCGTTGTTGTTCAAAGCATGCTGGAATTGTTTAGTTAGACAGTTCCTAAAAACAATCAAAGCCCATTATCTTTTAACTTTATCTTATAATGCTCAAAAGGAGGTTCCAATCAACTAAAGAGTTTGTACAATTTTTGGAAATAAAGATTATTATTATTATTATTTTAACTCAATTTACCCACACATAGATTATATTATTGTCATAACCTACGTGTTGTGTTGGTAGGTTATGTATGAATAGTTATAAATTGTACATTTAACCTGCGCTGCGTATGCCTGTTACAATGCAGTATGTATCAAATTCCACACACAGCGATCAATGGTGATCTCTGACGGACAATGCAACGTTGCGAAATTTTTGACACGTAAATGAATTTACCATCGAGCACGTTTCGCCACCAAGTACAGTCATCGTTAAATAAACATAATTTTACTCTTTATTAGCCCGATCCATAACCAGACGATCCTACACGATCCAAATACGCGCGCTTGGATCTCGATCCAATGGACGAGATTGAGGCTCGCGCGCTCCGTTGGATCGAGATCCTGCCGCCCGCATTTGGAACGCGTTTAGATCGTCTGGAGTGGATCCGGCTATTTACACGTAGACATGGAATACCACAGAGATTTTACAGGTCTCGAATAATCTAGATCGAGTGACCGTGAATGTATATTAGCAAGCACACACGTCTGTGTGCATATTTCATATTATATTTTGGACGGAAATCTTTGTTTTATAATACGTAAGGATATTAAAAACGAGCAAAAAATTCAAAAGTTGAAATCAGAAATTTGACAGCGAGAGGTGTTTGCGTTTGGCAATAAGTCTTACATAAAAAATAAAACCCTGGAAACGGTAATGAAGAAGTCAATTTTAACCATTTGCCTTGAATAATGGTCTTTTTTAATCCGGCCGACACGACGCGAGAAAAGGCAGCGTGCTGTTAGTTGGACTTTTGTATTGTTTAAGTCAATTATGTCTGCTCTGCTGCCGTCATCGAGTTACATTATCCCTTTTGACTCGATAGCTGCCGTAATTGCAAAATCTCTGTATTCTGCTGTGTCACCGTGGTTCTCAATTCGATTATCCGATTTTAATTCAGTTTTTTGCCGAAAGGTGATTTGACCGAGAGCGTTTTTTTTTAAAGTTGGAGAGTTTAACAGCAATTTTATACTTGTGATACAGTTTTCTTTAGTTGACTGTACCAATCTGCAACTTGCGGTGACGAACGCTGATGTATGCGTTACTGGTTAATTTTAATTACACTTCTAGTAATTTTTTAACGTTGTGACTGATCGACGGTGACCGTGGTAAATAGTGCTCTTAATGAGATCAACAAGTCGTAAAGTAGATTATTATTGTGAGGTGGTCATTAGCAATGTTTGCACTACTCTTGATAAGCTTTGCTGCGGCGTCCGCTGGAGAGTCTTCGACATGTAACAACTATTGTAAACTATTGTAAGTGATATTTTTATTTTATTTTTAAACACGGACACAAAAAGTGTGGTGTGTGTGTGTGGCTAACTTTGACATGTGTAACTATACCATCAGGGTTCCATAGCAAATTCGTTGCATGGGGCCTTTCTTTATCTAAATACCTTTCTAAGCCTTTTCGGGCTGGGAGCCCATGGCATTTTCCCAACTATGCTACCATATTGTTACGTCACTGATCGGGACAAGCCCCACCACACATTTCCACCGCTGTCTCTCCTGCTGAGTCTCCTGTAAAGCTAGGATTAACAACGGCAACCATAGTTTAGCAATAAGTGGAGATTATTGACATCCCAGGGAGTAACTACAGCTGTCTTGGAACTCACAACTAACAATTGTCCAGACTAGATAACGATTCTTTCAGAAAAAATAGATTTTTGAATCGATTCGTATCGTAACCTACCGCGTTGTCAAGAGTAAGAGCCAATGAAAATAATTGCAGCTCTCTACATAGAGGGTTTTAGCGCCCTGCGGTCCGATTACTCCAGTTCTCACGAAACTTTAAAATTTTCCCATAATTATCCTAGTCGGGAATATATTATAATAGTCGGGATCATTTGAAATGTCTAAATCCAAGCGGAAGCAAGTTCCTTCATCAATGTGAAACACACTTGAATTTCGCGCGCGTATTATTTACGATATCTTTTAAATCGCATAGCAAGGAAAAAATCATATTTCACCCGCGCGCCTCATATGTCCCTCTCTCGCCCATCGCGTCGGCACGTCATGTCTCGTACAGTCCACATACTTATCTGTGTATCTGTGCCAGTGGCAAAAACTAGGAACTAATGAATACGCCTTGAATACCTTGAAAATTACCTTCAATAGCTTCGATCCTAGCCTAGTGATCCTACCCCCCGCCATCGGTACAGATAAGTTTGTGAGTTTGTGACACTGTATGATTGCATATAGTATACCGAAAATAATCAGATAAAATTGGATAAGTGCGAGTAGTATTATCATTTTATGCTTCGACAAATAATTAAAATACGAAAAGGTAAAATTATATTTTCACTTCTCATGCTCTGAAATTGCTTATTTGTGCTGGATATAGGCTGCACAAAATCGATTTTTGTGCACTAGGGCAAAAACGTATCTACTCATAAATGTATCCTATATTAAGGCAAAAAAAATGAGCCATACAGCCAAACATATTAAAAAACTCAGAAACAGAATTTGTTATTTTATAATATTTACTTTAATTTATGTGCCTTATGTGTTTTTTAAGACATAAAAGACATTGAAATTTAAATTAAAGTACGGTAGGTTCTTGAATTAATTTAAGAAAATTATTATTACAAAATTAATTTAATTGTAGGCTGTATAGATCTGCAGCCCAAGCCTAATTTCAATGTCGTAAGATTTTAAAAAAAGCAGCAGGAAACAGGTCTTGTGTTTTCGTGCGTTTATTAATTTATTTCCTCGCAATCGAAGTGAAAAGCAGAGTTTATAACTCGTCCACAAAACCATTTTTATCCTCGACATTACTATCAGCACTCGCCTTCGGCTTGGGCTGCTAAAAGTCTCTGATAAAATGGTTCGTTTTGTGCACTTGTTGTAAAATCTACTATTATATTCTCCACATTTTTTTTTATTGTGTATGTTATATGTTTTCATTGGATTAAAAGCAGGCCATGCCACTCTCCATACATTAAACTTCCCCAAAAAAAATTTTCGGATAGAAGGACAAATGATAATATTTTTTTCACTTCTCATGCTCAGAAAATGCTTATTTGCGAAGGATATAGGCTGCACAAAATCGAACTTTGTGCACAAGGGCTAAAACGTATCTACTCATAAATGTATCTATATTAAGGCAAAGGAAATGAGCCATACAGCCAAACACAATAAAAAGTTCAGAGATAGAATTTGTTATTTTATAATATTTACTTTAATTTATTTGCCTTATGTGTTTTTTAAGTCATAAAAGATATTAAAATTTTAATTAAAGTACAGTAGGTTATTTAATTAATTTAAGAAAATTATTTTATTACAAAATTAATTTAATAGTAGGCTGTATAGATCTGCAGCCCAAGCCTAATTTCAATGTCGTAAGATTTAAAAAACAAAGCGGCGGGAAACAGGTCTTGCTTTTCGTGCGCTTATTTATTTATTTCCTCGCAATCGAAGTGAAAAACAGAGTTTATAACTCGTCCACAAAACCATTTTTATCCTCGACATTACTATCCCGAGCCCGAGCCGAAGGCGAGGGCTGCTAAAAGTCTCGGATAGAAATGATTCGTTTTGTGCACTTGTCGTAAAATCTACTATTTCCCATGGGAATTTAATATATTTTCGCGATTAAAAGTAGATCATCTCTCCAGACCTTAAATTTTCCCCGTTTAAAAAAATAATACCGAAAAAAGTCAAATGACTATAAACTTTTTTTCCCCATGGGAATAAGAACTTTTTTTTTTCAGGATTAAAAGTAGATTTTTCTCCATCTTAAACTTTTCACGTTTAAAAAATAACATCGGAAAAATGACAAATGACAATTAACTTTATTTTTTCCCATGGGAATAAGATGTTTTCATTAGATTAAATTTAAAAGTAGGTAGGCTATGCCACTCTCCAGACCTTAAATTTTCCCTGAAAAAAAAATTTCGGGAAGAAGGACAAATGATAATACTATTTATTTTTCCCATGGGAATTAGATGTTTTTTCGGGATAAAGAGTCACTTTCCAGACTTTATACTAACTATCCCCAAAAATAAATTATGTCAATAGAAGGACAAACTTTTCACCCCACTTTTCAACTCCATTGGGGGTGAGTTCCAAAATAAAAACTGTCCTATGTCCTGCCTGTCTCAGATTTCAAACTATGTTCATCGGGGGGCACGGCCGCCGCCAAGCCGAGCGCGAAACAAACACTGCCGTACCATCCTTTTCTGGAACCATTTTCAGGCCCCTATTTGAGAACCTCTGGATAAGACCAGAACGCAGAAATTTTCGTCATCCAGTAAGCTATAATCACATAGGTACTTAAAATCCAAAATTTCAAGTCTGTAGGTCATGATCATCAAAATAGAACTAGTACTTCCCATAAACTCAGAGAGCTGAAATTTGGTACAGAGTTAGGGTTTAATGGCCACATAAAGAGAAAACTATAAAAACTAGGATAATCGAATATCCGGAGTACCTGGTGACCCTGATTAGAAAACACAAGAGCCGAACTAAACTATTAGAGAGCGACATACCGCCTTTACAAAAAATATTCAACTTGGTGGGCCGCTTCATTTTATGTCAAAAATCGAAGGTCTGAAGTATCTGATGAAGAACCCTCAGCTGGTCTCAGCTGTATTAGAAATATAGTAATGCCCCCTTGCTTTTAATACGCAAATCAATACACGTTTCTACAAAAAGAAGTGAAATCCCACCAAAAACATTCTGTAAAAAACTAGCCAAGTCTCGATGGAGCTGCTTGTTTATCTCTAAAAAGTAATAAAATCTAGACAAAGTCATGTCAAGTCTAAGGTTCCTTACTGCGATTTCTTTATTATTATACTTAATGTTGTGTGACTTGGCCGTTGAAAGGTACACAAGGGTACAAAGCCAGGTGCTCCACCATTGCACCAATCTTTCGCCAGAACCGCTACCCAACCTGAATCAACGTTTTCCAAGTGGCAATTCAATAACCAGTCAGTTGTAGGCTTGATAAAGCTGCGTATTTCAATAATACTTATGTATATGCGAGCCTGAAACAAACAGTATAAAAAAATATTTCCAGTACAGACGGACTTCCCTTGTGTACCCTTCAACGGCCAAGTCACACAACATTAACTATAATAATAAAGAAATCGCAGTAAGGTACCTTAGACTTGGTATGACTTTGTCTAGATTTCATAACTTTTTAGAGATAAACAATCAGCTCCATCGAGACTTGGCTAGTCTTTTTTACAGAATGTTTTTGGTGGGATAAATAATTTCAGCTAAATCGGTTCAGCGGTTTTAACGTGAAAAAGTTACCCCATACAACTTTCACCAACCTTTTTACCCCCATTGGGGGTGATTTCCACGATAAAAACTATCCTATGTCCTTCCTCGGGTCTTAAACTATCTCCACTACTATCTCCACAAATTTCATCTAAATTGGTTCAGCGGTTTTAATGTGAAAAGGTAACAGACAGACAGACAGAGTTACTTTCGCATTTATAATATTAGTATGAACTAGTGAAACGCGCGCAACTTCGTTTGCGTGTATTTATTTATGCAAAGCAACGCCATATATATTAGACATTTGATCAAATGTTTTGCACGGTGGTCCCGTCCCCTCTGTCTACGAAAGTGTTGAGTTTAGAAATTTGAAAAAAATCATGGTAGTAGTCCATATAGTGAACCTACAAGGAAAACTATAACGGTTAAGTAGGCCCTACTAGTTACCGAGTAATAGCCGACGAACTTATGAAGTAAAATTTCTTTGACGAAAACGTACAAATGTCATAGAAAATGGCATTGTACTCATCTGCAAGCAATAAATGCATAGCCAATACGGAACCCTACATCGTGTGTGGCTCGACACGTACTTGCCCGGTTTTTAATATTAGTAGGATTACAAGTTTCATAACTATGCTTACATTATTAGCATAAAAATCTTTGTTCTTATTTTTCTACCGTCTACCCTGGTCACCTTTTTCATTGGTATAGTGTACATTATAGCTATCTATAATACACAAGGCTTTCCTTAATTTGGCACTTGTTTTTCATTTCCCCATTCTTACTACAGATGGCGCTGTTAGGTAATTAACGAATTCTGAATCACGCTATGGTTTGCACTTTACTACAAGCTAAAGGCTCCAAATTGAAAGCACTAGTTTGCCAATAAGTAACGTTTACCTTCATGTTAATAAATTTTTGAGAATCCTTTAAGGATTTATTATTGTTATTATTAATTTCGTTCGTTATAGACGAGCAGCATTGTGCCGATCTATCTATGTCACAGTGAAAAAATCCACAAGTCAAGCCACTTCACTAAGTTCCATTTCCATGTCCATTAATTTAAAACTGTGCTATTTATTCTTATTAGGTACATATTATATTTTAAAGCATTTTTTAGGTAGGTATAGTGTTGCTCTTAAGCCTTATGATTATTAATTGCGAAGAATAACAGATGTGTAACATAGAAGTCCACGGCTTTGACTCGCACCATGTTTAAACGATCTGTAGACTCTATTATAGACTGAGTTTCGTTGATAGTGATCCTATCTTCGGCACCCTCTGGAGCGCGTGTTCGATTCCCGGGCGGGAGAAATATTTATGAGTGTTTTCTATCTATTATAATATCACTAGAGAAACCCGCGCAACTTCGTCTGCGTTTATCCCGCTTTCCCGTGGGAATTTCAAAAATCCTTTCTTATCGGTTGCCTTGCCTACATCATACACCACACTTTTCAGAACACACCCATGTTTCAGGTCTCTACGGTCAAGACAAAACATTTTCATATTTATAGATGATTATTTTTCTATTTTAAGTACTTCTCATTACAATCTTTGGAGTGGGCGTTTATGAAATAGGCTAGCCCGACCGGTGAAGTGCCACCCTTTTACAGAATATTGACGTGAAGCAGCAATGCGTTTCGTTTCGTTCGGTGAGTGAAATATCTGAAACTCCTTCCTTATACTATTTCTCGCTATATCCTGTTTTTTCCTATTATAGGTCAGCAATCAGCAAAGAAAGTGCTCCATAGTCGACGGTAATCACTAGACTCAGCGGTTTAGGCTGTGCGTTGATATGTCAGTCACTCAGAGTCTTCTTCTATATATATACTAGCTTCATCCCGCAGCTTCGCCTGCATGGCCTACTAACAATTTGCATATTTTTCTTCAGAAACAAATTCCGGTCCGGTCCGGTTCGGTCCGGTCCGGCACGGCCCGGTACGGTACGGTTTTATCCGGTCCGATCAGGTCCGATCCGTTCCGGTCCGGTTCGCTCCGGTCCGATCCGGTCCGGTCGGTCCGGTCCGGTCCTTATATGAAACCTACATATCAAATTTGGAATCTCTAGACCCAGCGGTTTGGGCTGTGCGTCCCCTCGCAACTTTGTTTGCGTATATCTCGCTTTCCCGTGGGAATTTTGAAAAATCCTTTCTTAATATATACCAAGACGTCGTAAGGAGCCTACATGCCAAATTTGGAATCATTAGACCCAGCGGTTTGGGCTGTGCGTTGATATACCCTCGCTACTTCGTTTGCGGATATCTTGCTTTCCCGTGGGAATTTAAAAAAATCCTGTCTTGGTGCACCCCTAGACATTGTAAGGAACCTACAGTCCAAATTTGGAATCTCTAGACCCAGCGGTTTGGGCTGTGCGTTGATATATAGTTAAGTCAGTCAGTCAGTCAGTCAGTCTGGACTTTGAATTTTATATATATAGATGTATATAGATTCGTCCCCTTAGCAATTAATTATCTGAAATTCTTAAAACAGGTTTTTATTCATTTGCTTTATAGAATGCTTACACAAAATTTAGTTTGAATCGGACCACGGTTTTTTTTTCTCTTCATACATTTTTGGCACCCCTTTTCACCCTTTTAAGATCGGAATTTCGAAAATGCCCTTCATATTGCTCATCTAGACTACTCAAGAAATATTCTGTCCAAATTTCAAGTCTATTTATCTAGTGGTTTAGGCTGGGCGTTGTCCGTAAGTCACGGTTTCGATTTACACATTTAAGAACTTTTTACCCTCAATTCTCCCTCTTAGCAATTAATTATCAGAAAATCTTGAAACAGGTGTTTATTTGTTTGCTTTGTAGAGTACATACATCGAGTTTTGTTTTTGTTTCTCCATACAAACTTTGGCACCCCATTTCGCTCCTTTAGGGGTGGAATTATCAAAAATCCCTTCTTAGTGTTCCCCTAAAATACTCAAGGAACATTCTCTCCAAATTTCAAGGCTATAGGTCCAAGGGTTTAGGCTGTGCTTTACCTGTCAGTATCACGGTATTGTTTGGGATCCATTGATGGATCAAATAATGGATTCAAGTGGAATGAGGTTTATGTGGTTTTATCTGTATGTATAGATTCAATGCGAACAAAGTGCTAAAACGAAATTTTGAAAAAACATTTTTTTTTTGTGCTTCCCCTACATGTAAAGCGGTTTTTATTTTCATTAGATAGGTCTCTTCAAAACATCGAGGGTGTGGAAAGATCATTTTTCGACACAATGATCTGTTTCGGAATTATTTACATTTATTGTGTCAATTTTCGTTTTGCACGGTGGTCCGCCCCCCGCTCTATCTCCGAAAGTCTTAAGGGCCCCACAGACTAACAGTTCGCCTGCAGTCCCCTGGTCTCATCGCCCGATGTGGATAGATAAACATTCTTTTAAAATCGTTAAATTTTCTAAATTGCGGGTGTGTACTGCTAGTTGCAGCCTGCTAGTCTGTAGACACCGAACAGACCATGACCGGTGCGGCCATGCGGCGCCCTTACGGTGAACTGACCATTACGGCCTGCTAGTGTGTAGATCCAGAGCCGGTATTCGACCATTGCCGGCATGCAATAATCGTTTTAGTAAGTGGGCTATGCAGACCTCGGACGGCAGGTCGCCCGATGGGACCAGGGACTGCAGGCGAACTGTTAGTCTGTGAGGCCCTTTAGAAATTTGAAAAAGTCATGGTAGCAGTCCATATATTGAACCTTCAATGAAAACTATTACGGTTAGGTAGGCTCTACTAGTTACAGAGTAATAGCCGACGAGACGAACTGATAAAATAAAATTTCTTTGATGAAAACATACAAAATATGTCATAGAATATGATATTGGAATCTTTTCCAAGCAGGCAAAGCACAGCAAATATGGAACCCTACACTGTGCATGGCCCGACATGCACTTGGCCGGGTTTTTTAAAGATAAAATGAATAGTAATAGATAAAAAGACATAATATGCCGCCATCGCAAAGATTTTTGGAGGTCTATAAAAGATGAACATACCGACTATAGGTACCTACCTTGTTTTGTCACATCTCAAAGGGTATTCATATTATCAAGTTCTGCGGCCAGAGCGGAATTTGGTTTACGAAGTAGGTAACTATTTATTAATCTGTGATTTGGTGTGAACAGTCATATTATCAGTTAGGTATCACTCACTACAATACCGACTGGATTTCTCTGCCGCAGATGGTAGCGAATTTCGCTTACGTCTGAATAGAATTGGTGCGCTAACGTATGGTTTTATTTAAAAAGATTATTGTTCTACAAAAAAGAACAGATCTTAAAATAAGAGACTAGGAAGATAAATATCAATAACACAAGCAGGTTGAACCTGATGTTTTGACGGTGGGTGACCACTTACCATCAGGCGAGCCGTATGCTTATTTGGCACTTTAGTGGAATAAAAAAAATTGTACTAATACAAATAACAACTTTAAAAGTTTTTTTCCATTTCCATGTCTGTCTATTTGTTTTTGACGTCAGATATTTTTCACATTCTGGTGACACACCACCGCTTCGATTCGTGACCTTGATGGCGATGTTCATTATAATTTTATTTATGTTTCTATAAAAGATATCTTTGCAAAAAAAAATCCTTGTCAGGATTTTGTTGGGCAGCTCATTGCCATCACTTGCGAAAAAATATTTTATTTTGTAATATGTACCAAAAAGTTTTAAAATTTGATATTCAAATAAATTAAACTAAGTATTTAAGAGTCTCTAATAAAACCTTTGTTAATCTGGTAATAAATAAGCCTCGTTAAAAAAATAACTATTTACTATTTTCAGATCGGCTGGTCAGTTTACAGGGCCAAAGTGGGACGTACATTGCATATGTGATCCAGAAAAACAGAAAAATTTCTTAAAATCTAGAAAAGAATTAAAATATAATGCTGATGGCATCTACTACGAACCAGTTGATAATAATCGTATTCCTGATGTTTCCCTTATATATCAACCATTTATTATCCTAAATCCTACTTTGAGAGACCGTTTCTTAGCTGAGAGTTTCGGTGCAATGAAATCAAACGATCATGGCGATGAAAAGAATAAACATACCAAACATAACATAAAACGTAAAACGAAAGATATCACGTACAATAGAGTACACGTTCAAGTAGAAAAACAACCCGTGTACTTAGATTTGGAAATAAGTAAGCCGGTTGCCTTTGAGAGAAATTCTCAGAAAGAAATGGACAGCATAAACAATTTTGATCTGACGGAAAAAATCTTAATGGATTGCATTGATCTATATTTTTTGAAAAATTTACGTGCAAATGACAATGTTAGTGGGTTGAAATTGATCTGGGATGATGACAAAATTAAAATGTACGATGGCCTGACCGACAAAGACTTAGAAAGAGAAATTGATAAAAAATGTAATCAACCTGTTAAAACTTTAGAACACAGCCTTAATGAGATAAAAGCCAATATTCCTAAGACAAAAAACCTTCTAGATATTACATTAAATGAAGTTTCTCCAAGCAATGCTAGGAATGCAGACAATGAAAACCAACAGTTGATTAATGAAACCATTGACGAAAATCAAAACTCAGATTATGAAATGTTAGCAACCGAAAGATACACTGAGGATTACGAAGACAAAGAAACTAGTTTTGAAATAATATCCACTACTTCCGAAAGTAGTCAAACATTAACAATATATCCACTGGTAGAAACAGACAACAGTGAAAACACATCAAACTTTGAAACTGTGCATTTAGCTATGGATGAAAGTAATTACAACAAGTCAGAAAATGAGAAATTACTAACCTACCATGATATTTCTTCAGTTTCTGATACAAATCAACAAAATAATGTTATAATAGAAAATCCCTCTACGATCAATTTTAATGAAATCACCACACAAGGTACTATAACTGTCGATCAAGCAAAATTTGAAATAAATTCTAACATGAGTTCTTATAACTATAGTGATTCAAGTGTTACCAATACACAATTTGACAAGAATAGTAAATCTGGAAAAGTAAGCAGCATTCACGCCGACATCCTAGATAATCAAAGCTCAAGCAGTAATACCCACAGTTCTACGTTAGGAAATGATCTTGAAATAAATTATGAAACCACAATAGCAACTGAAAATAATAATTTACACGATCAAATATCATTTCTTAAGGAAAATCGGACTGTATACCTTGAAAATGAAATTAAAATGCCTAGTATTATAGTAACAGACTACCCAAATGGCACTATGAGCAGCGAGGTCGACGGTAATGAAGAATTATTAAACAATGACTTTACTAATATGAATTCTGAAATTACTGAACCGACAAATATTTCTTCTGTTTTCAAGATAAACCATTTGCAGAATGATTTCACTAATAATATTGATGAAACAAAATTAAAGCAACCAGTAAATGCTAATAGTCCGGTTCCAGAACTAACAAAAACTGGCGAAGTTACGGGTAAATTATATTTTCTTTTCCGACAAAATTATGTACCAGTACGTTTTGTTCAAAACCCTGATGGTAATATTAATATAGGTATAGACGGTAAGTCATTGTGTGATGAATTGATTAATGGTCATGAAGTAAACACTTCTATTATTGCTATATTGTGTAAAAAATTAATAAATACAGAATAATTAATAAATAGCTTCACATGTATTATAATTTATTTACCCCAATGGAAATATGTATACCGTTTTAAGGTTGTTTTCGATCTTGGTGTTAAAATATTATCCTAATCATTGTATTTATAGTGCCACAAACACAAACGATCTGTGTCGATGGCGGGGGCGCGCTAGGATCGAAGCTAAGTAGGTATTGAAGGTAGTTAAATAAATTGTCAAGATATTCAAGGCGTGTTTAACGTTTTAGAGCTCTTTGATATAACCACCCACATAAAAAACCTTGCGCGTAACGAACTCTATCGGCGTTATTGTACACTAATAAACGAACCAGCGCAGCGGCGGCGGAATTATTGTGATTTTGAGATGCCCCGCCCCCAACCCAACGAGCTGCCAACCGAACAACCAACCGTTTTGCCGACTTTACCGTACAGTCATGGATGTAGTCGTACACTACACAATCATAGCGTCCGTAGACAGAGAATACTAGCGTCAGTCACATTGTACTACAATTTGTGAATCCAGACTTTATTTGAGAGTTTTAGATTAAGTTTGAGTTCAAAACTTGTATAAATTGAAGTAAAATAAATAGGTATTTGTTTTGTTCCATCAAATAATACGTTTTTTTTTCACTATCAGATTTATTTCTGTATGTTTTTTATCAGTAGGTAGGTACCTATTTAATCTTTCACTCTCAGATTATTTCTGCCAATCAATCGTAAGTTAAACACAGAATTGGCTCAGATTATTTCTGCCAATCAATCGTAAGTTAAACACAGAACAAGCAACCTCACCACAGCTTAATACCTTACAACCTTACATAGTTTTAAAATTTTATTTGAACTTATTTCTTTTGATCTGTAGGCAAGGACAACGAGTTATAATAATTTATTATTGCGTACCAACCTAATGGTGCTAAGTTCTAGAATATCGATTTATCGACATGATACAACACTATTTCCCGCTCGCACAAGAGCAATGCTCTGGGCGCTGACTTACATACAAATTGTTACAGCGCCACCTACAATTCTTTTCCGAAAAATAAAATAAGTACTTTTTGTTACCAAGTTCCTGAAATCTACTTTTGTAATATTTATTATTTATTTATTAAAATACAACAAAGACATTTAATTGTTTTCGTTAATAGATTTAAAACTTTGTTTCATGGCTAATAATAATAATTCATATGAAATAAATCGCCTCCGCTCGCCTAGGAGGCGCCTCGCGACAGTCTGGATTGGACATGTCATGCATAACACTAAATTAGCGTATTATGTTGCATATAACTTCACTTCACCGCCTTTAATCTCAATGAATCTGTGTGATTTGTCCCTTTATATTTTTAATAATATTATTATAAGTTATGCGACTAGTATATTACATTTCTTCAAAAAATTGTTTTTTTGTAGTGGTAAAGAATTTTATTAATGAAATAGAAATATCACCGTACAATGCGCGCCACGTGAGTTGAGAGTACGTGATTTGACTTGCGCAGTAGACGATTTTGTAAAATGTTATAGAAATCGTCTACTGCGCAAGTCAAATCACGTACTAGTCAGGTCTCATGCAATGCGTTTATTAGGTGAGTTTAAGATCTGGAAGAATAACCTTTCCTATCTCTATTGGTTACCTTTACTGTAGCGGCAACGCATTGGTAGTGTCTTAGCTTGTTGATGTTCACAGGCGGCAGTAACCACTTTCTGTTAGTATTCTTATTTGCCGTATACGAAATTAAAAAAAATATAAATCATCATCATCTCTGCCACAAAAAGTCTCAGAGATCGATGAAGATTATTTTATATCATCACTAATAACAACTCCTCCTACAAAAGTTTACAGTACGACCATACCATGCTGTATTTATTATACGCCACGCTTTACGGAACGTGGTCACCGTTCCGGATCTTTCTGCCCAGTGGCCATCGATTCTGCGTGCCATGTCAATTGCCACTTCAGCTTCCCAAATCCTCGAGCTATTTCGGTTACCCTCGTTCTACTACGGATCTCCCTATTTCTGATTCGATCTCGTAGAGAAATACCGAGTGTATAAACTGGTGTGTTTGTCTTTGTATAAATGGACGGCCCAGTATTTTAAAGTCAATAAGTCCACTTTTGCCATTTTTGAGCTGACAACACCATGGCGTTAATTCGGAAATTCTCTATGATTTGATCCTTAAGCTGGAAACGCACTTGAGCTTCGACCTTTATGAGATAATTTTAGAAAATATGGAAGTAGGTTTTTTTTATTACTGAAAATACATAAGTCCCCATTTTTTATTTATTGACCTATACGAACAACAAAGTGAAGTAGTTTGACAATTAAAAATTTATTAATATTTGGTAATAAAAAGTCAATTATTTTTCAGATTAAGTATTGATATCTATTATGTTTATCCGGAGAAGAAAAAATTGTTTCATTTTTAAAAACATTAATATTTTTTTTTAAAAAGTTTATAAAATAACAAGTCCATAAGATAAGTGCATTATAAACGTAAGTCCTTAAGTTTGACCTAAATAAATCCAAAGATTTAAAAAATCTACATAAATTCTTATAGACCTAAAATGCACAATCTGATCAAATGTTCGTTGAATGTTAAATTTTAATCCTGAAATATAACCTTAAATTGCATTTAAAAAAATTATAGGAAGCAACCTACTAGGTTCTACCTATAAAAAAATGTAAGGCAATAGTTATATTTCAAGATTTAAGGCAATCGTTATATTTCAGGATTAAAATTGAATATTCAGCTTCGTTTATCTCAAAAGTACTAAAATGGTCATATTAACTTTAAATACTGGGCCGTCCAAATGTTTTCTATGCATAACTAGTATTTAGGTACCTATTTAGAATATATTGTTATTACGGCGTCAACTTGAGCTCATGATTAATAATTACATTTCTGAGTGTTTCCAAGTTTGATTAGTATAGTGTAATGTAAATCAAAGTAAACATTGGTTATTAGCAAGTAGTTAGGGTTTACGATCTGTAAGACTATAAGTAATGAAAGTGCATTACCGTATTGTCTTCAAAGTCTGCCCTTTTTGAAGAAAGTTTTGCTGTCATGTTTCTCGAGACGTCTTGACTCAGACAGACTGCATACTGTGCCGAGACAACATGAATTTATGCTAATTTGAATAATATACATTACATAAATGCATTGCCATTGCCATTTCTTCTTGACACTCACTAGCTAAAAATTGCAAAGAATGAGAATTCTGAATTAATAACTAAAAAAAACTTTGGAACATATTAATAGATGGCGCCACCCTTTTAAGCACGAAACGTCAGAAACGTAATTTCTACGAAGTGTCACGACGCTGGATCCGAATGAAACAAGCTACATACAACCTACAACAAATTGTCAATCGTAACGATCGAGGAAGAGTGGAACATCGAGGAGAGGTCGTGGAGGATTTTTACCATCTAGCCACCATCGCCGTTCGCCAATTACACCATGGCTGATACCGAAAAGGCGCCGCAGCCGCAGCCCCAACAACAGCCGCAGCAACAAGACCAGACGACCCCGCCGCAACCAGCAAAAGCGGCGAAACAAAAGCAGGTCATTGGTAAGTGCTCTCCGCCATCTTAGTTTTGCGTGCCCGGCATATTGTTATCAAAAGCACATGGTCACGAAATCTGGAAATCGAGTTAAATATGGCATTTCTTTGTATTATTCTGTTATTATATGTATTTATTTTCCAATTTAATGTTGTATAGGAAATGTTGTAATGCGCAATGACCTAATTTGAAGAGTTATTGATCGTATGTTGACCCAGCGGCAAGCATCAGCGAAATAAATCAATACTAGGATGCGTCCTGCTCTCTAACGAGTTGCGTTGTATGCACTTTCGCTGACCTACATATTTCTGTACCTACTATCTATTGCGAATACTGCGCGCCAAGTTGCCGTGGTGCATTCACATGCACTAAGCGTGGGTACCTGTCCTAGGTCTTGGCAGCCATGACTGTGACGCGTAAAGTGCGTTTCGGTAAGCCATTATCTCCCCGCTGTTTTGTCTTGAGTTGGTTTACGAGTTATTACGCTGTTCCCGCTAAATTTCTCAAAAAATCGGTTATTATACTTACATTTGCAAGTCTGTCATAATCATCAAGCAATATGCTTGGCCAGACAAGCAATATGCTAGAGTGAGTTCTGAGAAGCTGTGTATCTTGCACATGCTGCAAAATTGGTGAAATAAGTACCATTTGATTTTACCATTCTATCTTGTATGGGGCAGCCTAATGTTTGTCTATGTAATGAACAATGTGATTAATTGACATTAATCACATTGTCCAAAACATTTATACAAATATTTTACGGAGGAAAAATTTGTATTTTTGGTTGTAACAAATAAACTTAAATACTGGATACTACTTGACTGATTTTTAAAAAAAACACCTTCTGAAAGGTACGGTGGCCTCGAAGATAGGAGGACCATTTTAGAAAAAAATTGCTTGCACATCTTGTAAGCGGATTTTTTGTCAGCTCCGTCCTTTTCTTTGTTACCAAACAGGGTTTTCGTTTATTAGAGCCACATGTGTCCACTAAGATGTTGGATGTTGCAACCAAAAATCATACTAAAGATGGTCCTCCTATCCTCGAGGCGACTGTACATTACCCCTGAGAATATAAACTATATTAAATAAAATAAAAAAAATTGGGATCCTTATTATAATCGCTAGTAATTCAATAAGTTAGTAAATTATCTTGTAAAGTCTCCCAACTTCCATACCTACCTATGTATTGAAATTTAAATTTGACGACCTCCGTGGCGTAATAGTTACAAACACCGGCCGGACAGGTTCAAATCCCGGTCATGATGAAAATCTGATTAGCCTCTGGTCTTGGATGTTTATCTATATAAATGTTTGTTATAAAATATAGAATAGGTGAGTTAGTATCCCATAACACAAGTTTCGAACTTACTTTGGGGCTAGCTCAATCTGTGATTTGTTCCTATATATTTATTTTATTATGCAGTTTGAATGTAAGCATTGTCTATCCAAAAATGCATTTTTGGATTATATCCATGTGCATCATACTGTAGGTAATTAAACTTTAAACTAAAAATTGGATTATAATAAAATCCGTCATCATTAAATAAATAGATCCAAACAATTGATATTGGTACATAGATAGCAGCTGTTTACAACAGTTGGTTTTTATATGGTGAATAATATTTATTTAATATTTTTGCTTAACATGCTGCCAGTACATAATATAGGTGGTCACAATGCCATGCTAAGTGATGACATCATAGTGTCTGACACAATTTCTGCACAAAAGATATTTACAAAACAACAAAAATTGTATTTTGTTACTTAACTATAAAATTAGGGCAACATACAATATTAATAGCTTTTTTTAATTTTTTTATACCACAAATGTAAACAAGCCTACGGCCGGCCTGATGGTAAGCTGTCACCGTAGCCTATAGACGCTTGCAATACCAGAGGTATCACTCACACGTTGCCAACCCTCCCAACCCGCCCAAGTGGAGCTCTGGAGACCTTACACACCGTAGGAAGGAACACAACATGGCCTAGACCTATGTTATTTGGCTACAATCTTCTGTAAGGTGGAGGTCCTTCACCAGACAGGCTGCTCCTATTTAAGCTACTTCTAACAAGATATTTAAAATTGCTGTTTCTGATAAAATTTACAATTTAATATTTTTTCACAGCTGAGAAGGTTTCGGGTACTGTGAAGTGGTTCAATGTGAAGAGCGGATATGGTTTCATCAACAGGTGGGTGTAACATATGTATAAATATTATTGTATTTATATGTATTACAAATATGTATTTATTAACGTTTTTTACTTTATTAGAAATGACACCAAAGAAGATGTATTTGTGCACCAAACTGCAATTGCCCGGAACAATCCTCGCAAGGCTGTGCGCTCGGTCGGCGACGGAGAGGCGGTGGAGTTTGCCGTGGTCGCCGGGGAGAAAGGCTATGAAGCGGCCGGAGTAACGGGTCCCGGCGGCGAGCCAGTTAAGGGTTCGCCATACGCAGCTGATAAACGCCGCGGCTACCATCGTCAGTGAGTATATCCATATGGTCTAATCGTGCATGTAAAATAATTACACTATACTTAGCTGCCAAGCTTTTAAGCCTAAAAAATTGTAAATTATAATAATTCTGTAATTTTTCTATTTTACATAGGTATTACCCCCGTCAAGGTGGCGGACGTGGCGGGGAAGGCGCTCCACGCAGGGGTATAGGACGTCGTGGGCCCCCACCCAACCAGGGGGGCGCACAGGGTGATGAGGGCCAGGAGGGAGGCGGAGCACCACCACAGCGTAGGTGAGTAGATACTTCTTTAATTTCACTTTGTTAGAATATTACTTCAGGCAGCTTCCACCACTCCTTATCACCAGTTCCCGCGACCCCGCCACTGTGAAGGCAGAGAAGGTGACAGACCGTCAGGTTTTTAGTCGCTATCCCTCCTTGGCTAGAGAGGTGAGCCCGACAAACCCCCGTTGCTTCCCCAAGTGGCGGGACATGCAGTAATGCATTTTCCTGACTAAAAACCAAAAATAAAAAAAGGTTCCAACACTCCTAAATAGCATATTCGTAAGTATGGTGACACCTTGTTTTGACCTTTCTTTTTTGACAAATAACCTACTTAGGACCCTATTATTAAATATGGTGAAACCAGCTCATATTATTAATGTATACGGTTTTCTAGTTACTTCCGCCGCAATTTCCGAGGAGGGCGCCGCGGCGGGGTCGCCGGCCCCATAAACCGCGGTGGCTACCGCCGCACTCGTCCGCGCAACTTCCAGCAGGGCGGGCCCGGGCAACAGCAGGCCCCTACGGCTGGCCAGCCCAACCAGGCTCAGCGCCAGAACGGCCAGGAGGGCGAGGCACCGGCCACCTCTTCGTCGCCGCAGCCACAGCCGGCCAAGTCCAAGACTAACACCAAACCAGCTGGCACCACCATTGAAACAACTACCAATGAGAGCCAGGCCTAAACACCGGCCGTTGCACTGTGTGGCACACCCCCGTAGATAGTGCATGTTAATTCTAGCCGTGCCACACCAGTCCATCTCATCTTACTGTCTTGTCTGTTCAACTGCAGAGTGTTTGTATAAATGTTGTTTCGGACATTAATTGTTAAGATCTACTTTAACAGCAATTATTTTATCTTGGTGATGTGTCGCAGGGGACTATCATACGGAACTGCATAGGTATCATGGATCAGAGATGTGATATTTTTATTATATTATTAAAAATTAATATATGTCTTGTTTGAAAATTTGTATTTGCAATATTTGGTTGTACAATAACATTCAATTGTATTGCCGCGATATTTTATCTAATAATACAGTCAAAATTTTACAATGAAATGGAACTTGATACATAATAAAGATGTTTTAGGGGAATGAATTAATAAAAGTTATTGTGCAATGAGATAATAATATTTTTAAAATGTATATTGAGAAATGATATGCAAGTTCCCAATGCCCCAAGAGAATTACATAAGTATGTTTTAACTGGTTTTAACGTTTTATTTATTTTTTTAATTTGTGAATGTTGATTATTTGTCTTGTACATTTGGTGCAGTATCAAAATTATGTATGATTCTTGCGTATTTAACCATAGCATTTTAGATTTTCTGTGAAATAAAGTCTAAAGACATAAATAAGTTTGCAGGACTGAGAATTAGAGCAAATATTTTAAAAGCTAATAATGCAGGCATTGTAATTAAGCTAATGAATCTTAATCCACGCCCTACACATACTTATTTATGTCCTTGACTATACAGGCAAGTGCACATACTTTACTCATTGTGCTTTGTGCATTATGTGTAAAGATTTACTCTTGTCTGTACATAATATTTTTATTTGAAGCATTAATTAGTACTGTAACTTACACTCTCGAAAAATTAAACTTCTTTTACCTGTGTGAAAAATATTTTATTCAATCTACCCCGTATCGGTTACCACCTGCGTAGTTCACCTGGGTAAACCACGGCCCGTAGCATTTTAATTTGCTCGTTATTTTGAAAGAATTGCCCCGTGAATCAAGTTTTCAAAACGTAAAAATTAATGAATTAGCCTCTGTTCTTAGTTCTCAACCCTGGTTAGGTACCTCTTTCATTGGTTGACTCGTACAAAATATGACTGCTACAAAAACAAATCTTTACAATGACATTTTACATAAACCCTGAGCTGACATTTTGGTATAGGAATTGAATTGCCGAGATTCTCGACAGAAAGGATAGGATAGTTTGAAGGCGGATGCCCGGGTTACACGAGGCTAGGATAACAAGCTATTGTCAGTAAGCCAGCATGCTACTACTTCTAGCTTCGTATAGACAAAACTAGATTCATTTCTAAGTTGGTTTACAAGCCAGGACAGTTTTTAATAGGATGGAGTTCTATTTTTTAGGATAGTAGCACCCCCCACCACTCATTTTACTATCCTAGCTTGTGTACTAGCTTCATGTGGCCGGCGAAGCTAGTTTTCAGTTGGCTAGTAAGCAGGAACAACACGTTTTTTTAAGTCATACCTCAGTCACTGCAATAATACAATAAAGTCATACCTCAGTCACTAAAATAATCTAGCCTCATGTAAACAGAACTAGCATGTTCCAAGCCAAGTCAGCAAGCCCGAACAGTTTAGTAGAGATCTAGCTTGAACAACTAGCCTCGTGTAACCCGGGCATTAGAAATGAAGCTAGTTTTGTCTACACAAAGCTAGAACTACTAGCATGCTGGCTTACTGACACTCGCTTGAAAAACTAGCCTCGTGTAACCCGGGCATTAGTCGGCGGTAAAATTAGTCCCTATATAGTACAAATAAAAAATTTCTATGTAGCATATCGGAAGATAAAATTTTACCACGCCACGTGATCATGTTGAACGCTGGCGTCGTCGTCGATTTGTTTTTTTTTTCTTTCGTTTGGCAATCGGACTTCACTCGAAGTCTCTGAGTCAAGACGCCACGAAGAGAGATGATAGCAAAATTTCTTCATTAAAAGGCGGATTTTGAAGACAACACGTTGCACTTTTAATAGTTCCATCACAAACTTCAATCACTATGCACTTATAACCAATGTTTGCTTCAATCAAAACTATCAATTCAATACTATTTATATGAATCAAACGCTGAAACACACAAGAAATTAAATTTCTAATCACGAGTCCAAGTGGACGCTATCGTAGTTGGCGCCAAAAACGATTTGTTTTGTCCCCCTCACATTGTATGATTCGAATGTCTAAGAATCAACCCAAATTGAATCAATAGATTTAAATTTACGAATTATCGTCAGTCACTACTGACTTTATCCTTTCTCTAAGCTACTGACTGACGATAATGTAAAAGTGTCTACACACTTTTACATATATTCTTACATTACATTCTTCTTCTTTCTTTAGGCTACTTTCACCTGGATGGTACACTGATTTTTAAACTAAACCTACCACAGTCTATCAAGTATAAAACAAATAATTTATTAAATCGATTTTTAAGCATGCCAACAAAAAATAAACGGGTGACAGTATTTTTTTATTTAGGGCAATTAAATTTTATTTCATTCCAGTAAACGTAAAATAGAAACTGTTAAGGTGTTTCGTTTCGCACGGCCCGCGAAATTTAAAATTTCTTACATTTTTAACAAACTGCAGCTCAATCTCTAAAATAATGCAATACCCAACCATAAACACAGTTTATCTACTGAATAATCATCATATAAAATTGAAATAGTAGCGCTTCTCTTTTATGACAAATTTGAGGATAGTACAGTCTAATATCAATAACAGACTTACTGATAAGCCGCGCCGCGCTTACCATGCCATAACATTGTCGTCTGAACTGGTGGTGGTTAGAAAAAATTAGGACGATTCGAAAGAGCTTGTTTTTGGGCATAATTTTATTGAATAAAATAGTACTTAGCTACCTACATTGTTCACCAAGGGAATAAAGTAGACGCAATACAATACTCCCGATGTGGAAATCGCACTTCATCGGGTAGGTTACAACAATAAGACTTACTTAATATAACTACTACACCCGAGGAAAAGGGGGAGAGTGGAAAGATTCAGCGTAAACGCGATAATTCACTTGTGTCTGTCTGTAATTGAAGGACTGACGTCGCCCAAAATTATAAAAAAAACAGCCGGCCTAAATATGCGGGAGGAAAAAATGTATGAAAATCCATTAAGTAGTACTTCCTTCCTTTTATGGGACGACAAATGGAGAAAAACTCACGATCAGCCCTTTCAACTAAAACAACTAAACATTTAGGTAGGTATATCCAGGTATAATCTGTATAAGTAGGTTTAGTAATTTTAAATTAAATAGCTCGTTCAGAAATAACAACTACCTACTTACCTACCTAATAAAAAATAAATTCCTACAAACTTTGATGGGAGTAATGGATTTTCATACAGGTTTAGGATCGATCATTCAGTCTCGCCACACGCAACATTGATATGATCGAAAATTCAACGTGATATTCACTTGTTTTTGTACCTAATTGATTTGACCACCGCACGGACACCCGGGAGGAAAAAATATATGAAAATCCTTTTCTTTCCTCCTATGCTACGGAGGGCAGTAATGGTTTTCATAATTTTTTTCCTCGCGCATGTTCTAGGAATCGCGTACTTTCTCGCTACTTTTGAAAGAAGAAATGGAACACTTTCCGCGCAGGTGTGATTATAGCCAAATAATATTAAAAAAAATATATTTTTGGATGAATCAAACAACGCCATCTAGTCCCAAATTAAGCTTGTACGAGGGCGACACTGAAAGTTTTTAGAAAAGGCCACTTGTAAACAATATAATTAAAAAATTTGTTTAAATTTTGAAAATGGAACTCTTTGCCAATATTAACGAGTATGTTTTTTTTTCTTTTGTTTTACGTTTTGGCGGCAAATAGAAAATTGCCCGAATCACGTCAGCATGAATTTAACGCGAGTAAATTTTCGTGCCATGATTTTTTAAGACTGTCGATGTCATATATGTCAACAATAGACTTCGAATGGCCTTTCATGATGAAGCCCCATCCCGTGCCACAATTTACAACTGGTATATTGAGTTCAAACGTCGTCGCACTATTCTTACCGATGATCTGCGTGAGGGACGGCCTTCTACGGCGACGACTGAAGTTAACATCAGTGTTATGTGGCGTATGATAGAGAATGACAAACGAGTATCAGCAAATTCGGACAAGCTTAAGTGTGCTCGTCAAGTGCACAGAATCCTCCATGAACAGTTAGCGGTTACGAAGCTTTGTGCCCGGTGGATACCTCATAATTTGACCGAAATGCCCAAAAACTTCGTCGAAGAAACCCATAAAGACGAGAGGGAAAACAGCTTTGCTCAGTGGCTTGATCGGATGCAACGATTCATTAATAACATTGATATGAAGGGACACTATTTTGAAAAGATATAATAAAACTAATAACTTTTATTTTTGCGCTTTTTATATTGAGGCGCTGACGGCTGCTGCGATTTATTTATTTTCAGCATACCTACCGTTACTACGTAATAAAATAGACATGGAAAAGAAGACGGTGGTTGATGTTGTCAATCCATCGAAACAAAACAAGGTACAAGTACCTACCTAACGAAATTAATATTATTATATTGTTTGTTTTTGCTCGTTGCATACTAAACACGCGGCCAACGTGTGGACGCGGTGGCCAATAACTCGGCCACAACCACAGCCAACTCCTTTGATCTGTGTGAAAAAACCGACACCACACGGATTACGCGCCAACTTGTTGGCCATCACGTACCATCACTCCAACACCTACCAAACCCCCCTCTACACGATGGCCATTACATTGGGTTGGCCAACGTGTAGAGCCGGCATAGGGCTTATTTTGACAGCTTAGGTGGCGTGCGCGCGAGTCACGTCTAATTCCGAGTCCGAGCATTGTCGAAGCGTGCCAGAAAGTTACTTTTGTCTATTGTTAACTTTTAGGTAGGTAACTTTTTACCCCTTGAGGTAACATCCAGTCCAGCCCCCTTACCCTTGAAGATAATTCCGCACGATCGCCATTGGATTGTTAATTTTAGGTACTCTTTACAGCTAAACTAGCGCTAACTAAATACTAAACTAAATGAAATCGGATTGTATGCTAATCAAATAGTTAGTAAAGCAAAAAAATTTCAATGGTACGAATTATGATTTGCAGTTAATTTTTCATTTGAAATTATACAGAATTGAAATTAAAATCGCGATTGCTATGCAGAGTAACCTAGCAGATCCAGGTCGGAAGGTAACTTTTCGAGATTTTAGTCGCGACGCGACGATACAGTTACTATCGATAAAATTGTTGAATAACACTGGTACGATGCTCTATCTATCGTATTGTCAAAAATAGTGTCCGGCATCGCATCATAGGGGCCAGATTTCTTGTTTTAATGCTTGTTTATGGATAATAAATAAATAAATAAAATGTTATGTATGTATGACTCGTAATATGGCTTAAGGGTTACATTTTATAAATTTTTCGAACTTTCATATTTGCAAAACGTTTCCATAAAATTCGCGAATCGGAATACGAATGTCAAGAAATATTGCGAATATTCGCGAACGCGAATATTCGTTACATCACTAAGCATACGTTACGCTAGTATTTATTATACTGTGCATGACTGTGCATAGTGTGTATACGTACATATACTTACGTACGTACTTGATGATTGCGGCAGTCAGTAGAAAATAAGGTGCGTCTTTGGCTTGGCAGTCCATTGCTCCTCCTGAGTCCTGACCTACATCGAGATATAATGATTACCTAGAGTTGCTGAACATCTAGCTCCTGGCTATGAACTACAACATCCAGGAAGTCGCTCAATAGATTTCGGACCCAGTTGGCCGGATGTTGGGAAAGTCTGGTCAAGTGGGGCTTCATTGATCCATAGGTACCAGATCAATTGCAACTGAGTGAAGCCCCAGTCCAAAATATGGCGCACCTACCTAACAGCTTGTCTACCTACTATACCCAACCTGAGTGTACCTACTCGGGAGAACCTCCTTATAGCAAAACTGTTGCCGTTGCCAAGTCACTGGTTAAATTTGATCTAATTTGTGAATCTGATTTGTGACTCGAAAAGTTCAAGTTCAAGAGAAATTACTAAAATGATGAATGTGTGCCAAAAATTATTTAGATACTTATGCTCACAAGTATAACAGATCAGAATAGATGCGTTTAGCGAGGCGAACAAGACGTTGGTTGTACCCACGACCTGTACACTGTGGTAACAACATGACCCCCCGTCGTCGACCCCGTCGCCGTCGTCGGTCGCATCTCATGTTTGGCGGACCGTCACCGCTCACTGCACTTGAAATTTATCGGTGTTTGCATGCTCGACGTCCACTCACTAAATGCGCTAGTCGTCTACCCGCGTGAGCAAAGATAGTCGCGTATTAGCTGACTAAAAAGTATTCCGCAACAGGTTGCGCATTATTCAATAAATCCGAATAAAAGGCTATTACAACACATCAAGTAAGTTCATTATCTTGTCGTTTTATTTGCAAATTAGCTACGCGCGGTTTAGAAATTAAAGATTTATTTTATAAGTGTACTTTCTATGGCTAAAGCGAATATTTATTACATACGGACGTACGCGATATTTTGATTTAAGTATTTTTAATTTTCCTTCCATAAAAAAAAATATGATTACTTAGTGTAAATATAATTTACTTTACTATAAATTAAAAAGTATATAGGTACCTACTTATTTAGGTACCGACTGGAATTAGATAGGCACTAATCATAATAAATCTGTTGAAATCGCCATGTAGACATTTCGAAACAAAACCGAAGGCAAACAAAACAGAGATTTTATATAGGTAGGTAGTTTTAGGAAATATGATACCTACTAAATTGTAAAAACTAAATTAAATTATTTTATTTTTACTTACATTACGAATCCTACTTCGTATTAGGTACATAGTTGTGATCTGTAAATAAGTAAGTACCTATGTGCCAAAAGTAGCACATGAATGAACATAAACAATACTTTGGATTATATTCACGAGACTTTGCTCGTACTTTCAGGATCAAATTTTTATGCAAATTACTTAAAAGTAATTAGTTAATTCAGACATACAAAATAACTTAACTTGGTATTTAACAATTGTGCAAACAGTTATATGATGCTTAATGTTGTTTATAGATTTTACGAAATAAGTAGTAGTTTCGAAATTATCACCAGTTCCCACAGTCCCGCCACTGTTAAGGCGAAGAAGGAGGCAGGCAGTCAGGTTTTTAGGTGCCTGTCCACCAGAACGGAATGAGGCTGCGGAGCAGAGAAACGGATAGAATTGTATAAAATCTCCTCTTTACTTCAGCGAACAGGAATACTACAATTCGATTGGTTATTATTTCTTAGTTTCTCCGCTCCGCACCCTCGCTTCACTCCGGTGGTCAGGTCCGGCATCGGGACAAGTCGACCACACATTCCAGCCGCTGTCTCCTGTATAGCCAGGATCAACAACGGCAACCACACATTGACTATTAGCTTATTGACGTCCCGGTTGAAAACCTACAGACTGTCTTATATTGGAACTCACAATGAATTAAATCAGAAAGAAAATAGACTAAGGGCCTCGGTATTTCCTTCATTGGCTAAGAGAGGAGAGCCCAAAAGAGACAGACCCACGTCTCTCCCCCAAGCGGCGGGACAGGCAGTACCTACCTAAAGCCTCATTTAGACGACGCCAGTTTCTTGCACATTCAAGAGCAACAATTGTGACGACCTCCGTGGTGTAATGGTTACCACGCCAGACCGCCACCCAGGAGGTCCCGGGTTCGATCCCCGGTCGGGTCATGATGAAAAACGAACTTTTTCTGATTGGCCTCGGGTCTTGGATGTTTATCTATATATGTATTTGTTATAAAAATATAATATCGTTGAGTTAGTATCCCATAACACAAGTTTCGAACTTACTTTGGGGCTAGCTCAATCTGTATGAATTGTCCATATATAAAAATAAAAAAGAAAAAAAAAAAAATTTATGCGATTGCATGTATAGTTTACAATTTATGAAGGACAAGTTATTGCTCTTAAACCAAGGCAAAATTATTTAGTAAGTACTTCATAAAATTAACAAATTAATTGTAATTAATTAACCAATTAAATGTAATTGTAATAGTTTGTAAGTTATTTGATCTACATGGCAATATATCAGAAGGGAAACTAAAGCTTTCTTCTCTTTTAAGGCTACTTAGCTTTGCGAGAATTATACGGAACTATACCTACCGATAATCTGCGATATACATATACTTACATGTTATTGACAACAATGATAAGCTTTTCAAACAATAATTTTTCCATTGCTGTCATGAGTCTATTGTAGCCACAGAGATTTATATTAGATTGTAGACCACTTATGAATAATATAAAAGCCATCATCTTTATCGTGTCTTTCTATGTTATCATCTCATGTCAAACGCTGCAAAAATTTGGGATATCTACTACTTTATTTTTGATATGTACACACACGCGTATTTGTTTTACTGATTTATCTTAAACAAATCATGTTAAGATATATAAGATAATGTTACATACATGTATTTACGCCCTCACATAAATTGAATAAAAACCCAACGATGGAACCCTAAAAATGTGTTCTTGCTGAATAGAATACTAGAAGATTAATGGTCTTTCCAATCATGACTATTAATGAAATCCCTTCATAATAATCGTGTATTTATTATTACGAAAGAAACTAAACCATTAAATTATAATAAGCAATTAGCGGCCCGACCCGGCTTCGTACGGGTATTATTTTTTCCCGTAGGAATAAGATGTTTTCCAGAATTTAAAGTAGCCTATGTCGCTCTCCA
This sequence comes from Endotricha flammealis, assembly GCA_905163395.2. NCBI lineage: Eukaryota > Metazoa > Arthropoda > Insecta > Lepidoptera > Pyralidae > Endotricha > Endotricha flammealis. Next base: position 12,805,495 of record LR990852.1, on the reverse strand, counting down.
GACCTTAACCTATCCCCCAAAAAAATCATGTCAATTTGTTCGTTACTTTCGACGTCAAAGAAGGAGAAACAAACAAACACACATTTATAATATTAACACTTATGGATTTAATTAACCTAATAATTAATGAAACATTAATATTTTATAAACATCAATGTGAAATGAATTGTGAAGGTTGATTGTGATTTCCATTCATTGCCCTCGACTCAAACCATCATCGGTAGGGCCAAACTACCAGTCGTACGTACAAACGTACCCATTACATTGGGCAATTCTCACAGTACTTTAGTTTGATGAACACATTGAAAGTTTTTAGAATCACAATGTTGAAAAATGCAAGTCTCGCCGAGTGATCATTCAATTTTATGATTGATTTTTATAGTTGATAAGGCAACCATTCTTTTTATTATATAAATATTTTGAAAATAGGTACCAATTTTTTAAAGAAAAATTTCACCTCCCCGCCTCACTGACGATACGAACCCACGTCCTCTCGATATCCGGCCGAGTGCTCTTACCACTGAGCTACTGGGCTAACCAACCTTTAGTAATAGTGGTAAAATTTTAAGTATTTAAACTGCGACTCAGGCAGTTTTAAGGAGTTAAATTTTTCTTTCAAAAATATTTTCAAAAGAACTTAGAATATTAACATAGTTATGTTATGTTAATATTCTAAGTTAGCAATGGCGCTATTATCTGTGTTTCTATTGTCCCGGAAAAAATAGTGACATCAACAAAATAATAAATTTGATACACCCATGAAGAAGATACCAAGATACACCTCATTCAAATCATTACCGGTCATACATAATAGTAGGGGAGCCGACGATGCTAATTTTGTAGTCACTCGAGCGGTCTGGAAACCCATAATATAGAATGTCGAAGATTAGGTGAAGGAGAGCAAAAAATTTACATGATGTTTTCCCGTTCATCGGTGGGGGGAGCGTCGACAGGCTTTCAACCATAAAAAAATCAATGACAAAAACTACTTACTTCTTCTCGTCGAAATTAGCATATTATATATATCCCGTTATCCTTGCCTTGAACCTTGAACTATTTAAGTGAAAATAAAAATAAAAATTGACCGCGCATGAGAATGGCAAGGTGTTTGCTTTTGCAAATTTAAAACTGCCCCACTCCCTAACGTCGCATTAAAATCGGAAAGTTTTTACACATACACATTTGTCAGCATGTAATTAACTTACATATATTATAGCTTAAACTGACGAGTTTGAGTATTTCAAGATATCGATTTTTTTTTACTACAGAACCCATCCATTTGAAGAGTTGCAAATATGGTGATGGTACTTAACAGGGTATCAGATATCCCGGTCAGACTATAGGAAAGGGTGCGTAAAAATATATTTGAAAAAAAAACATCGCCCTTGCCTACATTTTGGTTCTGGCGCTTCGACGGCCGCTGCCGTTGCCGCAGCACGCTCGTCTCGCGCGTTGTTGTTCATGTCATAACGTAACCTAACCAAAATTTTCAAAATCGATTATCTCGAAAACCATAAATTTTAGCAAAAAACGCAAAATAGTGTTTAACTAGATCATATTTATGTAACCAATTCAATCATAAAAATATCCACCATATCTTAGTCTGACGAGCTCGAGTAACTGCAAAAATAACCCCTCTTCGGCTCCCCTACTATAATAAATATCTCATTACAATAAAGACTGATAGGTATTCTACGTAGGCACAGTATAATAAATAGTACTATGTGACCATACGTAATAATGTTTGGTAGTAATCTGTAGTTTAGTGTTGAATAAGTGATTTAATTTAATTCTCAGAGTAGAAATATAATAATAATATTGTTTTATTCTTTAATTATAATTATCAAAATATGTAAATAAATAATAACAGACTTTCAGATGGATAATTAATATTATAAGTTAATTCGACTAGACATCGTTTACTTTATGACTGGAACCTTGTTTTCCACTATGATGAGTTCCCATGCCCGTGACAGAAAGTAATTTTTTTCGCCATCTCCTTGTCATTCTTATGATGGTCATCCGGTGACTAGGATCAGGTTTGAGTGGCTGAAAAAAAAAAATATAGACTTTATTATGTATTATATATTTTTAAGTAGGTACTTATTTGCACAAAACGTAACGAGTACCTTGCAAGTTTGGTGTCATCATATGGTAATAATAACATTTTAATGCAACCTCAAGATGCCTCAAGTGCACTTCACTGCACATCCCCACTATTAAGGGGTTGGGGGCAGATTAAAAAATAAATAAATGATGCACGATTTTTTTTGTTAGTCACAAATAGTCAGCATGCCAATTTTTAGCTTTCTACCTTGAAAATTGCGGAATGCTCCATACAAACTTCCACATCCCATTTTAGGGAAGTGGGGGGTTAGAAAGGGACAAAAGGGAGTTTTGCTGTGAAAGACGGACAAACAAACAGACACACACACTTTCCCAAGTATGGATAGGCATTATTATATAGCGCGTCGGTGATCTGCCCCGTGGTTGCTTCCCATTCTATCTTTATGTTTTCTCTATAAAACATGCCTATTATCTTACATAATTCATAATAAAACCTTTGTCCAATAAATGCTGGGTGGGCATTATGCATAGTGCCCGGGTAAAGTATTAATCACAGGTATTATAATTAATTCAATAAGATGCCCGATTAATCGCTTTACCCATAACAAGTAATAACTAGTTATTTATTTTATTATACGTATACAATGTATATAATAGAACAATGCTAAGATTTCGTCAAATCCTTCCAGCGGTTACTTATTTATCACATGGATATTGTTTATCTTTATGATACTTACTACAATAATTTTATACGCTATTTGCATTGTCTGGAACAGTGGTTGTAACTTTTTTATAATCTTTTTTGTTGAGCTGTTCGCGATACTTTTTGTTGTAATATTTACGTTTAAAGTCGGTCTAAGCAAGTGTAAACTATATATAATCCTCGCCACAAGAGATGAGATGACGTATCACGTGATTTGACATGCGCAGTAGACGTTTTCTATACCATTTTACTAGAAATAGTCTACAGCGCAAGTCAAATCAGCATTCAATCAAGTTTCATCTCTCGTGACGCGGATTGTACCTATTTAAAGTGTTAAGTATTATAATATCAATCTGTGGTAGCAAGTAATTAAGCCTTATCATAACTAATTAAACTATACATTATGTTATCGTAGCTATATGCCTAATGTAATAAATATTTAAGTTCATTAATACAGGAATAGAGTAGTCGAAAAGTACTCCGTCTAATTTAGAATGTAATTATACCTAAAGCTATATATGGAAAATTGAATAATTTTAAATTTTCTATGGATGTGAAATGAATTAAATGTCGACACAGTAGACACTCTCTTTACTTCAAAATAGTGTCAGAGTGCTTAGCTTCCCAAGTTTGTTGACTTGCTGCGTGCTGTTCAGTAAACAGTACCTCCTAACATTATGAGGTGTATCCGCGTCGTCGTTATTGGCAATTCTATCTTACTCCAAAACATAACGCTATCAGGTTATCAATTAAACTGTCAGCAAATTACACAGCTTGTCGTCAACGCTAAAAGTAACAATTTTCGATTTTGGGATGGTTTTGTACAAGTACCATTCCAAATCTAACAGAAATCTATGAGAAAACCTTCGAAAATCCATCCGAAAACCCAAATGTTCTATAGCCGAAATCGAGCGTGTTGATATTCCGTGATTTGGTTGTTGATAAAGTCCGGCTGGTATGCCAAAAACATTACATAATAATGATTTGAAAAAATTGTTAAACCTTAAACAAATTTTTTGCTATGTTTCTTGCTGACTACGTTTTCCATTTAATTATTTGCCAACGTAAGGTAAAGACGAATTTATAATAACAGTAATGCTTTTAACCATGTCTTTTTAATGCTTAGTTTTATTGTTAGTTTAGTTTTTAATTTTTATTGTTAGTTTAGTTTTAATTAATTTTATTGACTTTCATATTATTTAATTATGTATTTTACCAATAAATACCAATTGTAATACAGTAAACTTACTTTGACATTATCTTCTGATTCTTGAATATGTATTTTTTCTGCAATATGATGGGGATGGTAGCCGTCATTTGATGATGCGTCGTCATCAGACGAGAGACTCGGTACCTGAAAATACGTAAGACGAAACGAAATTTGCATTGGAATAGGACGGGTTTTCTATGGTACACGCCCTTTATTAATATCATAGAACATTAGAATATCTATTAGTACTTGCCTAGTAATTCTACACGAATAAGATATACACCGAAATGCTGAAAATATCCAAAATTTATTTTACCGGTATAACTGAAGTCTGCTTGACTCTTATTGTTTCGAAAGTGCATTCATCTGGAGGCTGAGATATGGTGTCAATACAAAGTCTGTTGTCTTCGTTAGCGTTGAATATAAAAAATGATTGGGCTAATGGTGGTAAGCAGCGCCACAGAAGATGGCTGATAGCCAGTAAGGCACACAGAATTATGGCACACAGCGCAATAACTGACGCTATATCCAACCAATCTACCGGCAAGCCGCAATCCCCCTTTCGTTCATCAAACCTGGAAAATTCTTATAACACAGTCCCTTTTTTGGTTTCCATAGTAATGTAACAAGGAACCCTTATAGTTTCCCATCCTCTGCTTTACGCATGCCATTGGATAGTTGGAAAAACATTAGGGGTCTGGCAAGATCGTTTTTTGAAACAATGATACGTAAACCTGCAAATTATTTACGTTTAAAGTGTTTTAAAACAATAGGAGTCCTATGTCATTAATAATTTTATTAACATTGCACTCATCTGCAAGCAAAACGTAGCAAATTTAGATAGTGATAAAAAAATTGTAGGTACTTCTAAGTACATTACCTACTTATTTTGCATCTGATATTTTAGAAAAACTGTGATAAAGTGAATGATAACATTTGTTTTTGTTATTGTTCGTGTGACCGCAGTTATCTTAATGATGTCTGTGATTTTAATCTTATATGACAATACTTTATTTCATCGCCAATGCGTTCAATAATGGCGCGGCGGCGTGTCAAGACCTCACCTGAGTTCAGTGAGAAATTATTGTTTGTGTGAGTGTACCCCGTGCCACAGAATAAATAATAGTCCCGTGCTAAAGTTCCCTTAATCGTGATAGATAATTGATTAAGCCAGAAGGTAGCCATGGGTACTCTGTGGTTTGTGATATAACGATTGACGACGCAGCTCCATCTAGTTTTGGGGTCATTAGTCCTCCTGAATTCTTCTCATATTATGGCTCTTCTACACTATAGCTATCAACTGCATGACCTGCTATGACGAGGCATCGTGTGATGTGATGACCTATATTGTGGGTCATCACCATGCTTAATTCTGTAAAGAGCTAATTAGCTGATTCCTAAGATGAAATAGGTCCCCATGATTAATAAAAACGCGTATCAAAAAGTATTATTTAAAAATATTATACAAACGTATCAAAAAGTATTATTTAAAAATATTATACAAACCAGTCGGTTACACCGCAATTTTTAATTCCATCGCAAACGACACCGCTGGTAAAGCAAAACTTGTCGCTGCCTACGTCGCATATTGTCTCATTGAATGCGCTACAGCCTACAGGTGGTCTATGTCTTGCACTAGTCGCCGTGATCTGATATAGATTGGACTGTACAGAAAGAAAATTAACATTGGTCATCATTTTAGCCACAAGAAGGTCACTGCTAGATATAGGCCCAAATGTTTCCAGTATGACAGCGGCTATTATATAATATTTCTTTTAGGTACTTATTTTTTGTCTTTCTATCGGTTTCCATTGCAGCTGTATTGATGAAACTTTCCCTGGCGGTTAGCTCTAACGGTATATATAGACTTGTAGTCATTTAAATTACTTCTATTTTCAGAAATTTCATGAAAAATGGAAACTTAGGGCGCCCGTTAAAGATGAAACGATCCTTACATTAAATTCGGAGCCAACACTGCTATTGCTATAAAAAAGTAAACGTATTCTCTCCTTGACTGACAGTACAAAATATTGCGTGTTGCTTTCGCTGCCCTTGACTTGATCGCAAATGGGTATGTAGGAGCGTCTTCTGATGATTGTGAACGCATCCACACTGGATAAACAACTCTTGGTGATAGATATCGGATATTTGACCACCAACAACAACATGTTAGGGTTGTTCGTTGTTATCTCAAGTGAACAAGTGTAGTCCTTTTGACTCAAAGTTCTTAATATCTACAAATAAATAACGTTAAATGTTATATGAGCACATGTATAGATTTGTATATAATTATATCTGTTATTCTTGATGAGGCACGTTCAAACTGTTCAAAGAGAATTTATATACCTAGTCTTGCCATAAATATTGTAAAAGGTTTTTCTTTTATTTTTCAATTGCAAATAACATTTATTACTTATACAATGTGTTAGTTTAATACATAAATATAAAACAATTTAAAATATAAAAGGTTTATTCGAAGTGGTCTCCATTAGCTGCAATACAGTCCTTTAAACGTTGAGGCCAGTTATCAATAGAAACACGCACTCTTTCCATGGGCAAATTCTTCACTGCCAATCGTATGAATTGTTTTAGGAACTCCAAATTATCATGACGTTTAGAGCAAGCCGTACTCTCTAAAACGCACCATAAATCATAATCCAGGGGATTAAGACCGGGACTAGACGACGGCCTGTCTTCAGCTCTGATGAAGTCGGAAACGTCAGATTCCAACCAAGACTGCGTGGACCGAGCTTTGTGACCCGGCGCCGAGTCTTGCTGGAAGGACCATTCTTGGTTATTGAACATGGTGTTGTTACGGGGCTTATCTACCTTCTCAAGAATGGTATCTTGATACACTTGTGCCGATGTTTTGATACCTTTTTCACAAAAGTATGGCTCAGTCACTCCTTCATAGCTAACACCCCACCAATCCATCACTGAAGTCGAGTAATGCCCACGTTACACTCTGTCGACTAATTGGGAAGCTTCCTTAGACCTTTGAGCATAAATACGGTCATTTTGTTTGTTAAAATATTGCTCAATTGTAAAAAAAATCTCAACCGTAAACAAAATTTTTCTGTGACCTCCCTTTGCGTACCGCTTCAGTAGTTTTTCGATTTTACCACCCTATTCTTTTTTAAATTATCAGATAAGAAACGACCAGTACGTCTCTTATAGGCTGCAAGTCCTAAGTCATCTTTAAAAATACACGACATGGTTCTAGGTGCTATCTTCATCTCCCGAGATAAAATCTTTTGCTTTCGGACAGAATTTCTTCGAATTCTTTCCCTTTCTGCTTTGACCACCTTTTTCGTACGAACACTACGTGGACGGGAAAATCTTTTTCTGTCACAAACAGAGGAGCTCCCATTGTACCTATTAATAGCCCGGTACACAAACATTTTACTAATACCAAGCGTATGGAGAGTTTTAAAAATTGTACTTGGCTCCATACCTATTTTGTGTAATGCAATCACAGCGATTCGGTTCTCTTTATCACCCCACTCCATTTTAATATTGCAAAATATTGTACAATGTATTGGCGCCAAAATAAGAAAAGACAATGAAAAATCATATAAAAATGACAGATTCCAAATTCAAATGTAATATTTTGTTTATTTTTAGTTGTAACAGTATTTATGGCCAGACTAAGTAGATATCTTCGAACGATTCACACAACGCAATTTAGTCCCAAACTAAGCTAAGTTTGTACTATGGGCATTGGATTTCTGCTAAATAATACTATAAAACTTTTTTTGTAAATATAAATACTTCTTTATTTACAAAAAAGAAGTAAGTCTACATACGGGAATATGGGAATATTTTCGTCCACGCGAGCGGAACTGTGGGCGTTTTTAATTAGTAGGCTGTAGCATGGTGGCTGTAGCAGAGGTTGCAATTTCATTTATCTATACATCTCGAAACAATTATTGTACCACACAAGGCCATAGGAATTGTCGTGTCCATTCTGTATACATTCACAAACTTGTGATGTGATGAGCGAACGGTAAATACATCCTGTTATGTCTATAATAGTTCCTTTTGGAAAACTCTACTGCTACTTCGTGTCGTTTAATCAGTATGGGATTCGCCTCGTATCCATACTAATATTATAATTGCGAAAGTGTGTTTGTATGTTTGTCCTTGTTTCACGACAAATGTAAAGACCGGATTGACATGTTTTTTATTTAAACATCTTATTTCCACGGGAAAAAATAAAACACTTGCGAAGCCGGGCCGGGCCGCTAGTATATAATAAATAGGAAAAGCTAATGCTATGCCCCGCACATGTGGAAGTTGCGTTGCGTGCGACCAACTAACGCAATCACTAAAGTACAGGAGGGCTACTACGAAACGTAAATCCGATACTTCGGCCGAAGTATCGGAAGAATTTTAACCGTGAAATACAAGTTATTTCATGATTATAATTCAATGTACTACTAAAATAACCATAAAGTACAAGGTATTTCAAGGATAGAATTCAAGGAATTACTAAAATAACCATGAAATACCTTGTATTTCACGGTTAAAATTCTTCCGATACTTCGGCCGAAATATCGGATTAACGTTTCGTAGTAGCCCCCCAGTTCACAAAGGAAATCATTATGGTGGCCGAGGCGATTATTAATTTTTATTTAACCCCACGATCCACCTTAACGTCTATTCCCTTTATTATTATTATTATTATTTTTATATTTTATTTTTTCTCAGTCTTTTTTACCGGGTTACACGGGTCTAAGCCAAGTATATATCAGGATTGTGGGTTGTTATTGTTACATGTGGGTTGGTAATGTGGATGAATCGGGCTGGACCTGTAGAAATTTGCGGACTGTACGGCAAGTATTTAAAATTACAGCTTTTTGAGCAAGCTTAAAAATGTGTTGCGGCATGTTTAGGGTTTGCAGAGATTGGTGTAATTGTTTGGGTATCACCCCGGTGGTTGAGAGAACGATGGGAATTATAGTAACTTTCTGAAGCTTTCAAAGCCTCATAATTTCGTCTTTTAAGTCTGTATATTTCGTAAGTATTTCTGCTATTGTGGGCAGTAAGTTGTGTGTGTTTGGGATGGCAATATCTATTAAAAATCCGGTTTTTCAATTTTATTTATTATAGTTATGTCTGGTCTGTTACAGTGGACTGTTCGGTCGGTAAGTATGGCTCTGTCAAAGTACAATTTTGTTGAGTCGTTTTCTAATACGGTGTCTCGTTCGTATGTATAATAAGGCTGAGTTGCTGTAATGAAATTATGTTGTAGTGCAAGTCTTTGGTGTATGATATTAGCTACTTGGTCATGTCGGTGTTTGTAGTCGGTTTGAGCTATAGATTTGCATGCTCCTGTAATGTGTTGTATCGTTTCTGCATTTTCTACATACATCTATTGTTGTGTTTTACATAATGAACTTTTGGTAATTGCGGGTTTCCATAACCTGATCTTGGATAGCTATCATAAAGCCTTCAGTCTCTGGAAAAAGTTATTATTATAATCTTTATTTATGTCCACAAGTTCGACACAAAAGTTCGGGCATCGAATAAAATTAGAGTTGCTCAAAACTGGAGTAAGTTTAGTGTTACTGACGAGTAGTAAACATGAATTGATTAGTCATTCTATTTGTAGGTAAGGTATATTTTAGTAGCTATATGTATACATATAACTACAGTTCAATTTCAACATTACCATCTTACCAATATAGGTACTTCGATAAAATATAATGACATGTATTCTAAAAAAGAAAACGTAATATTACCACATTTTTTAAATTTCTATTAAAATAAAATTATAAGTAATTTCTTTTGTACAAATATATTTGGTTACGAAGTTAAATTTTTTATGTATACTTAGTTAACTTTGCGTAATTATGTCAAGCAAGTTTTGTAATGACACAAATAGTTTTATTTACTGTATTATTAGCGGCCCGTCCGTCTCGAATTTAACAATAATATCTATCTTAAGTAGAGTGATAAAAATAGTTAAGTGTGGTGTGTTTTCCTTAGAATATAAACATCCGGGGTAAAGACTGTTGTAATTAATTTAAATTTCACGGCACATTAAGGAGTATTGCTGCGTCATCACCTGGATACCAGCTGTGATTTTAAAGTCAGTGCAAAGACGAGTTGTGAGAAATTGTCGATGATCCCGACCTACCAAACTGACAAGACTAAGTGACACAGTCGGAACAGCCGTTCTATCGTTTATTCATTATTAACGGACTGTATGCCGAGGAATTTCTTATCCATCTTACCATCGTAATACATAAATATATACACATGCCGACATGCGGAATTTTTCGAGCCAAGAGCACAATTCAATCATTCCTTTTTCGTATGTTTTAGTAATGATTCCAACAGATTTTGCTAGTTGGGCCCGCGACTTTTCTCGAAAGGATGTTTTTTCTATGTTACAGGAATCGACCGTTTGTACGTATGACATTATGTGGAAAATTATCCAAATTGTGGTACCTATTTGCATAAAAGTATTTGTTTTTTGTTAGCGTGGTCACAGATATTATAATACTTGTCATAGTGATGTTCTTTGATACTTACTAAAGTGATTGTGTCTGACATACCCATTCCAAAAGTTAGGTCATACCTTAACTTGTATGAATAAGCGCATTCATGGCTGATGTCCCAAGGCCTATAGAGCAGCAGAATACCAATGCCATGAGCTACAGGTAAACCAAACACACTGAAAATTAGAAACCACATTTAGTACTTTACAAAATTTTAATCTATAAGGCCACGAATAAAACTCTATAAGGCCTCGTGGCCAGGTATAGAATAGGGTTGTTTCCAGGGTCAAAATAATTACATTATATTTAGTCCGTATTTTAGATTATAAAAAAATATTGGACACGTATTTTTTCTTTTTTCGATTGAACAAAAAATAACAAAGATGCAAGGCATAAAAATTTAGGAGAGGGGCCTTTGACGTCACCCCGTGCGAAAAAATGCCACACGGCGTGACGTCACGCGTAACTTTAATGGGCTTTATCTTTGTCATTTTTGGTCTAATTTACAAATGAAAAAATGAGTTGCCCTTATTTTTGAATAATCTAAAAGACGAACTAATTACATTGTTTTATAAATTGTAATGTTCGGAAATGAGGTTTTAAATAGGTACCTACAGATTATATAAGTGAAATCCGCGCCACGTGAGATGAGACCTGGCGTATCACGTGATCGACCTGCGCAGTAGACGATTTCTATACCATTTACTAGAAATCGTCTACTGCGCAAGTCAAATCAGCAATCAGGTCACACCTCTCGTGGCGCGGATTGTAGGGGTTTTTTGGAATGCAACGTACTCTGCATGTAGAAGATGTAGAGAGATGCCGGGTGGTGGTTTTCATCATGTTTTGATAATGGACGAAAATCGTGTATTTACCTATGTGGATCGCTCAAAAGAGTCAAGGATCCGAAGTCCCACTCTCTTAGACTTTAAAGTTTAAATTGCTGTGAATGTCAATGTCACGATATTCTATCTGATAGATCTATAATGGATTGTTTATGCAATAAAGATCGTCTGAGAAAAATGCTGTTTATTTTATATTACAAAATATTGAAATTCGCAAACCTCTCAATAGGTATTAATTATGTTGTTTCCATTATGTGTAACTAATAATTACTTAAACTAACTGGATTTAAAGAACTTTTAAAACTTAAACTTTTCTTTTTTTTCATTTATTACCGTTTGTACAATTGTTACAAAAATATAATTCATTCACATATTATAAAAAACCATAAAGGTTTGTGAGTTGGAATGAACCGCTCGACGTTCATGCTGCTTAAGTTAATTAATTACTATATAACAAAAAACAATAACGAACATAACCAAGTAAAAATAAAAATGAAACAAAAAGCATACCAATATGACATTTACACAAAGTACCTACAAATAATTCCCAACATTATAATATTGCGAACTACGGTAGGCGCAGGTAACTTAACATTTAGATACAGGCTGTTTATAATTTGTTAATGAAGAAATTTTTAATTTTTGTTTTAAATTGATTTGAGTGAACTAAACTAAACATGTTATTATAAACAAATTATCTATTATCTATAATATAATAAAAGTGTAAAAAAAGTTTGTCTGTACATTGAATATATTTCCAAAAAAATTGTTTAGGGCGATGAAGAATAAGCAATAGAACAAGAATTTCGAAAAATTTTGTCCGTCTGTTTGTATGTTTGTATGTATGTATGTTTGTATGTTTGTATGTTTGTATGTTTGTATGTATGTTTGTACACGCTAATCTCAGAAACGGCTGAACCGATTTGGATGCGGTTTTCACTAATATGTGGCGATTTGCTCAACTTAACATTTAGTGTATGTTTCTTTTCAAAATTCCCACGGGAATTCGAGATATACGCAAACGAAGCTGCGAGGGTATTTCAACGCACAGCCCAAACCGCTGGGTCTAGAGATTCCAAATTTGGCATGTAGATTCCTTACGATGTCTAGGAATGTACTAAGAAAGGATTTTTCAAAATTCCCACGGGAAAGCGAGATATACGCAAACGTTGCGAGAGGACGCACAGCCCAAACCAGTGGGTCTAGAGATTCCAAATTTGGACTGTAGGTTCCTTTCGACGGCGACGTCTAGGGGTGTACAAAGAAAGGATTTTTCGAAATTCCCACGGGAAACCGAGATATACGCAAACGAGGTTGCGAGGCTATATCAAATTTGGTATGTAGGTTCCTTACGACGTCTAGGGATGTACTAAGAAAGGATTTTTCAAAATCCAAACGTAGTTGCGAGAGGACGCACAGCCCAAACCGCTGGGTCTAGAGATGCCAAATTTGTCATGTAGGGTCCATTTATATGGTCCTTATGGACCGGACCGGACCGGAACGGATCAGACCTGATCGGTCCGGAAGGAACCGCACAGTACCGGGCCGTGCCGGACCGGACCGGTTTTTTTCTGTAGAAAAATATGCTAATTGGCATGTAGGTTCCATATCAAGACCGGACCGACCGGACCGGCCCGGACTGACCGGACCGACCGGACCGAATGGAACCGTACCGTACCGGGCCGTGCAGGACCGGAATTTGTTTCTGAAGAAAAATATGCTAATTATTACTAGGCCACGCGGGCGAAGCCGCGGGCAGAAGCTAGTAATGAACCTAAAACTAAAAACCTTAATAAATATAAGTAATAAAATAACTAAAACATATTATTAAAAGGAGTGCCTTTAGCAAGGTTCCGAAGATACGGGCAGCGTTCCCTTAGATCGTCTTTATGTCATTTTCTCATCATTTCATTAGACTTTATTTATTTCAGATGACGTCACAAAAACCTTCTCAGGAGCATGCTGATTCGCCGGATAGGCAGTATGGATATAAAAAAGATTTTCAGACGGCCCTACCTCAATTCATTGCAGTTAGTGTGAAAAATTTACTGTTATTAGGTAATTTTTAATAAGTATACATACTTAGGTACTACAATTTTCAATTAAGTAGCTAGACCCATAATTTAGTAAAAAAATATATTGTCTGTTTTCTAAAGATATTTTTTATCCCACTTTTGAGTACCTGTTCCACATATTTTTAAGTCAAAAAACCCGGTCAAGTGCAAGTCTGATACGCGCACCGAGGATTCCGTATAAACCTGGAGGTATCTCGTATGGGATCGTATATATTTATTTTTCTACACAAACTTACTGTTTTCGGTCACCTCGGACGACCTTCCTCTTTTAGTGTCGCCCTAGACTGACGTGCTAGCCCTAGACTAGATCTCTGGGCCGCCTCTAGACAGCCACTGTAAATTCTTGAGCGAAAAGTACCCTATAAATTTTTGGTGCCTTTCCATTTGTACGAAAATCGTTATATAAAGTCCCACAGCGATAGCGTCAACTTTGAAAGTAGATATTTGGTACAAGGGACGGGACACGAGACTGCAGACTGGGTATTGGATATTAATGACTGCACCACGCGTTACCCAAACATAATTTTGAGAGACAGACAGTGATCTTATATGGGTTCCATTTTTTAAGTAAACAACCCTAATTATTGTAGTAAAAAACAACCTTGCTTACGTTATTGCTGGCTAGTATTTTATGTATGTACGTAATTATTTCTTATACCATACACATATACAAATTTTATTATGTTAGATTTTTTTTTTCAGGATATGGAATGACACTAGGTTTCCCCACGATTCTCCTGCCAGCCGTAGAGAACCCAATAGACGGTGAAGTTTTACACTTGACTAAGTCAGAACTATCATGGATAAGTAAGTAGATACGTTTTATCTATTCAATTTCTGTAAATTAACATTAAGAACAAAAAAATACGAAATTTAAAATGTTCCTGTCCGGTTACTCGTAAGTACTCGTAACGGAAATATTTTTAGAATAAATGCAGAATTACCATCAGAATTACACACAACTTTTTTTTTAATTAAATATCACTTATTATTTGTTTTTCTATGATGTTTACTTAAAAAACAACCTGATATTAACTCATAAATAAATCGAGACTAATACATAGAGTAGACCGGGGACAATAGTAACAAAATTTACTTTAAGGTCTCTCGTGTAAAAAATACTGATATTTATTCAAATCTGTCTATGAATTTAGAAATATACATTATTAATCTCGAAGATTATGAACATACAAGTTTCCAGTCACACGCAGAACTTAATAAAATTGCGTTTAAATGGAGTGATGTCCCTTGGTACCTATTACTGACAGACCCCATTGTATGGGATAATATTAGTAACATTCCTTCAAATGACAATAACAGTCAAGTTTCTTAAGATAATTAACCTGTTTATTATCAACACTAGTAAATCCCTCGCAACTTCGTTTGCGTATATTTCGCTTTCCCGTGGGAATTTTGAAAAATCCTTTCTTAGTGCTCCCCTACGTTATAAAAGGAACCCCTGTGCAAAATTTCAAGTTTCTAACCCTTATAGTTTAGGCCCTGCGTTGATATGTCAGTCAGTCAGTCAGTCAGCTTCTCCTTTTATACTTATATATAGATTAAGTACCTATTATAGTTATGAACCAGTCTCGTACAAAAATTAAACTTATAATTTCATTACATACGATTTCATTTGTAGACCAGTTGCTACATAAGCGAGCGAGCTACAATAAAGGCGAGTTACAAATGCACCGATATGATACTAACTCGTATATTATAGAAACGTTAGTTAGGTGGGTTTACTGAAAGGTAAAAATAAATAGAATTTTTAATGTTACAAATGTTTCAATTGATCCGTGTTACTTTTGTCCCCAGTTTACCTTACTTATACATAGTTCAGGGTTTTGCAATAAAAACAATTTAATTTCAAGGTTTTAACTAGATTTTTGTTGTTTCCAATTTTTTTACATATACATTGATTATATTATTTAATTAATTTATTATTACAGTGCTAATCGTACGCACAAACTCAGGTTGCACCCGGTTTGTTTGTGTCCTAAATAGTCCTAATCCTAATGGAATATATTTCAAGATTAAGACGTGCAAATGAACTCATTAATTTATTATTGTTTTAGGTTCGATAAACTTAATAATAGTTCCTTTTGGCTGTGCGCTATCGGGTGTAGTGACAACACCTTTAGGACGAAGGCGGGCCATGCAAGCTGTGAACCTTCCCTTCTTCGTAGCATGGCTTCTATTGCACTACTCATCTACCACTGGTCATTTGTATGGTGCCTTGTTCCTGACGGGTCTAGGAGGCGGCTTGTTAGAGGCACCAGTAAGTTTTTATTATTCCCTTTACAATCCCGTGAAAGTTTAGGAGCAAGTTTCTTACTTCTTCACGCTCAAATGGCTGGGCAAATTTTTATGATACTTGGTATGTAAGTAGCTGATACCTTGGATTAACACTTCTATCTAGGGTACTTTTTATCCCGAAAAGTACGCGAGTCAATGACGCTTTATAAAGTAAATAACGCTGCTGTGCATACAGACACGCAAACAAATTTTCGCGGGTTTCGCTAGTACAAGGTAAATTCATAACATAATATATACTTACCCATATTCTTTATTGCATATAAATGTAACCTAATTACAGCCAACAATTATAGATCTCTTCCAGCCAACTCTAACTGGAGTAATACTGTAGTACAAGGGCGGTATACAATAATAATATGTGCCAAGGGCCATTACAAATAATTGAATCAACATTTAACAAAATAAATTATACAAAATAAACAAAAAAAATATATATGTACATATATAAAAAATATAGGTTAGTACATAACAATAATATAGGTAAGTATATACTTATGAAAAATAAACATTAAGTTACACTCGATGACAATGTCTGTAAGTAGTGTTCTTAATTTTCTTCATAATGATGAAAGAGGAAGTACTCTCACGAATCTATGTTAATAATAAAGTGTAATAATTATTTAATGGAGAACGAGGCAAGATAATTAAGTAAATAATTCCGGAGAAGTGTAAAAACCCTGTTTTTCTTAACTTGACCGATGTAGTAAACAATTTTAGTCTTTTTAACGAAAAGAGGCAATTAAAATTATAATTCACACCGAAATAATAATAATATAGTTAGAAATGGCATTAAACACAACACTCATAATATTCTGGCGATTTATCGATTTTACACATGGACAATTGAATAAAAAGACACGCTAAGATTGTTTACTACATTGGTCAAGTTAAGAAAAACAGGTTTTACATATAATGTACTGAAGTACGAAATTAAATCCTTTAAAATTAAAATTATTTAATCCTTACTAATTACTTATTAAAAATGCGACAGTTTGTGAGGATATATGGATTACTAAGGATGTATTTTGTTGAGATCTATGGATTGGGTGTATGTTACTCTTTCTCGCAAATTAGTTCAGCCGAAAACGGCTGGACGGTTTGCTTCAAATTTAGTGTATGGGTAGTATAAGACCTGGATTAATATAGTATAGTTTTTATCCCAGAAATCTACGGAATTTCGCGGACATCAGCTAGTTGATAACATTATGGTTGCGAAACGCATCCAAGATCCTCGTATTCATGGACGTCCATGGGCAGGGGTTATTACCATCAGTTGACCTGCTAGCTCGTTTATCTAATATGCCAAGCGAAATTACTCCAGATGTCATACTTACATAAGTGCTTTTGGCAGTGATATTATGCATATTTTCTACATTCGGTTAAAAAGTCTTGGATCCCAGTCGAGTCATAATAAAGATAAACTAGGAACAGATACCTAGTATTACATCTGTTCTTATTTTACATTGAAAGCAAACAATAACTATTTACTTTGAAGAAAAACAATATTTTGTTTTTATCTTTATTGTTATAGGTAAATATTCCTATTAATTTATTCAGACTTGTGGCTATAGTAAACAAAGTAACAAT
This sequence comes from Endotricha flammealis, assembly GCA_905163395.2. Taxonomy (NCBI): domain Eukaryota; kingdom Metazoa; phylum Arthropoda; class Insecta; order Lepidoptera; family Pyralidae; genus Endotricha; species Endotricha flammealis. Next base: position 12,788,186 of record LR990852.1, on the reverse strand, counting down.
TCAAAGATAGTACTTGAGAGACATTAACCTATGTAGGAGTAAACAGAATTCCCTGTTCTTGCAACGAGCATTATCAATACAATTCATATGAATCATACCACACTTTTCCTCTAATTAAGATAAGTTAATTTAGCGTAGTATTGTTTTAAAACGAATAAAATTTTCTAATTATAAACTTGGAAACAATACAGTAATTAAATCTAAGACGTTTTAGTTACACAGAAATACGCACCCTACTAATATTGATATAAAAATGGGAAAGGGATTCTTTTTATCATTCGGCTCAAACACGAAAAAATATTGTTGTTTTTATTCCAGAAAATTACAGTGGTTCCGCCGAAATAGCAATTCAAAGAGGCTGTTACGTCTTCCGCGCGACCAAAACTAAGTCACTATATTTTATTTTGTTCCTTCTTATACAACAGTAGTTTTTCAGATTTTCCTTTACGAACATAAGCAACGTAGTTCATTTGTTGGATACATAGGTACTCGATGTTCATAGCTAACCTTTTCCCCAAAGGAATTCGCATTTCGCATCTGAGCTCCATCAGGCAAGATTCTAAGTATTTTATATATACAATTTCAGGTACTAACATATGTAGCGGAAATTACACAACCACATCTTCGGGGCGCTCTCACAGCCACCAGTTCTATGTGCATCATCATTGGAGTTTTCACACAGTTCCTGTTGGGATTGTTCTTGTATTGGCGAGATGTCGCTTTGGTCAACATTATATTTACGGTAAATAACTTGCATTCTATAATTTTCTTTTTTTCTTGTGGAATATACATATATATTGGATTTACATTGGTTGTGAAGTGTGCATAGTGAAGACATTTCACATATTATTTATTTATCATCTTTTTTTAAAGGTTTTGGCAGTGGTGGCACTTTTCTTTGTCCCTGAATCACCCCATTGGCTGGTTTCGAGAAGACGTTACAATGATGCTAAGAAAGTGAGTAAATCTATAAAAATATGCTATCACATCAACTATCGCTTTCATACATGTAAAGTACCTACTATGACTAGAATTACACAACGTACCTAACGTGTGGTGGTTAACTCGTTACAAATGTAATTCTCGTAATTCTAATGTTTGAAACCGATTTAGGTATAATATTTGTGTTGCGGTACGATACGACACACCTCACCTTGACTATTATAAACTCTAGTAGGTATCTCAGTTTAATTAGCTAGTTAATTGTTTTACTTTTCAGAGTTTACAGTGGCTGCGAGGATGGACAAAATCTGATATAGTAGACGAAGAATTGAAAGATATACAAGCGCTTTTCAAAAGAGATTTGGGTACGTAAATAAATATCGACAGAATTGGAAGGTACAACCGCGAAAGTAGATCAAATTTTAAATGACCACATAGGTATCATGTATCCTAATCTTAACCACAGGTTACCTAATATAACTGTCCTAATAACTAACATTATAAATGTAAACCTACATATAAGTATTTAATTTTTCACCTCACAAGCTCGGAAAGAATCTGTTTGTCAATGGTTTGTTATTCGACATCTGAGCGCAAAAGTGCTTTTTAGATTTTAGCGTGGAAAGAATTTTTAAAATTCGAACCATTCTATTCTATAATTTTTTATACCGCCAGTCCTCTGAAAATGCATTAATACTTATTTCATGCAGTGCGCCAACCTTATTTTTAGAATAATCGAACTGGCCAGCACGACACCGCATGAAAAAAAAAACACTTATTTAATATATTACTAGCTGACCCGGCAAACTTTGTTCCGCCTTAGAGGCACTACCCTACCCTACCCCTACCCTACCCTACCCTACCCCACCCCTACCCTACCCTACCCCTACACTACCCTACCCCTACCCTACCCTACCCCTACCCTACCCTACCCCTACCCTACCCCCTACCCTAACCCCTACCCTACCCCAACCCTACCCCTACCCCTACCCTACCCCTACCCTACCCCTAATCGAGTTTTCATTGTTTTTAAGATGTATTCTGCTATTCGGGACGGAAACAAATCCAACAAATCAAAAACCATGGCAATCGGTCCAGCCGTTCTCGAGTTATAAGTGTTGTAACAAACACGACTTTCTTTTATATATATAGATTTGAGTTTTCTTGCACCAAGCATTTTCCTCGCTGTAGTGAGGTGAAAAGTTGTGTGTTTCGCTCGGCAGCAAAGTTATTCTGCGTCTCGTACCTTTAAAACCCTCGCTACACTCAGGATTCTATATATGAAGAATCATTCGCTAGCTCAGGTTTCAATACAAGTACTCGCGCCAAAAAACTACTTTGTAGCCTTGCATAACAAATAACTATTGTTTGTTCGGTTTGAAAAAACATGTAAAACAAGATTTCTAATAGTTTTCTTGAATTAAATGACAAAAATAAAATATGAAGTACCTTCTTAATTCCTATGTTATTTTGAGTAGGTACCTAAATTTTAATTTGCGCATAAATATGACATGTGATAATATTTAATAGAAAGATAAATACCTATTCATAAAAAAAAAGAAAAAAAAACACATTCTGGTAGCATGTTGCTTTAAATTAAAATGAATATGAAATAGGTAGGTATATACCTATTGCTCATCTGTTGGCCTACTGCTACTGAAATAATATTTAAAATTTTATCTTATAAATTTGATTTCAGCCCAGTCTGACAATGAAGAAGAAACATTACGAGAAAAACTGTCACATTATAAGGAACGAAGTTTTGTAATACCATTCATTCTCGTGAGCTATGCGTTTTTCGTAGGACATTTCTGCGGCATGACTACGCTTCAGGTAAATAGTAACACACATCATAATGATAGCTCTTATAATATCGGGGAGTTGAGCGAAGTGAAGTGAAGTTGGGCACAAAGTTAGAAAACAAAGGAATACTCTCATTTTCGCTCAACTTCGCGTGAGTTTAAGGTCCAATTCCAAGACAGACTGCACGCTGCAGACTGCAAGCGACATTACATACTAGTTTCTATGTACCTGTCTCTATAATAAAATCGTTTATTTCAAAAGTTTGTGTATAAATGGATCCTGGTTCTTGCACTAGGATGTGCAGAATACATACCAGTAACTTCCTTTTAATCTATGAAAGTGATGTCGGCTGCAGCGACGGCGCGCTTGGAATCACTTTCATAGATACATAGAAATTAGCTTGCAGCTGCAGTCTGCAGCGTGCGGTCCTCGAATCTAGGAAAGTTTTAATTTTAGAAAATCCGTAATTAATCTAACTAGCTATCTCGCTACGGTTCTAAATAATTATGAAGTACTAGCTGACCCGGCGAACTTTGTTTCGTCTTAGAGGCACTACTCTACCCTACCTTACCCTACCCTACTCACCCTTTAAACCTTCCTTGGACTTCCACGAATATTTCAAGACTAAAATTAGCCAAATCGGTTCAGCCGTTCTCGAGTTTTAGCGACACTAACGAACAGCAATTCATTTATATATATTATAAATATATATATATATAAATATATATAAATATATAGGGACAATACACGCTAGCCCCAAAGTAAGTTCGAAACTTGTGTTATGGGATACTAACTCAACGATATTATATTTTATAACAAATACATATAGATAGACATCCAAGACCCGAGGCCAATCATAAAAAGTTCGTTTTTCATCATGACCTGACCGGGATTCGAACCCGGGACCTCCTGGGTGGCCGTCAAAATACCTAGATAGATAGGCAGATGACAAATTAACTATTTCGCAGCCAGTTAAGGTTACTTACTCAATGTAAAAGTTTACAGTGATCTTCGCCCGGTCCAAATCCTTGGGAACTAAGTTTACTAATCAGACTATGTAATTTTTAATTAGATTTTTTTTAAATCTGATTTCTGATGACATTTTTGGGGCACCAGACGTACGCGGTGTCCATATTCCAGAGATTACAAGCACCCATAAACAAATATCACGCGACCCTTATATTGGGTCTGCTTCAAATATTTGGAGCCTTGTTGTGTGTACTGCTGGTACATTATACTGGAAAAAGGCCTCTGACATTGTTCTCGACAGGTGTTACTGGAATATGCGCTTTACTTGTGTCTGGATACGATGGGTATATTACTACAGTAAGTATTTTTTTAAATTATATCGTGGTCAGTCGTACAAACACATATTATGGTTGACATCATCTTGTGCCAAAAACGATAAACACTGATTTGTTTATGTCATCGAAATAATATTACTACGTATAGAACGGACACCGCGAACAAAATTTTTGTCCCCATACGTTGAGGCCAATAGACATCAACTCGTTTATAAACTTGCCGACGCTCATCGTGATTGGTCCTCGGATTTATGTAAAAAAAAATATTGGAAAATGCCGTCATGTTCAATAAAAACTTGTAAAAACCGTTCAACAGTAAGGAAGAAAGATAGCGGCTTAACTTATCATCGCTAAGTATACAAAAAATTAAGTAAAACCAACCAAAACAATTTTTTTTCATTATTTTCTAATGCATCATGATTGCATCCGCCATTTCTATGTGAAAATCATAGATTATCAAAAATTAATCGTACAGATGGGATACGTAGGTACTAAGCGTCAGTCAATTTTATAATATAATTTAGGTATTTCTGAATTTTTTGTAGCTTTTTTTTAACCGACTTCAAAAAAGGAGGAGGTTCTATGTTTTTTTTTGGAGGTCCGCCGATTACTCCTTCAATTTTGGACCGATTTTAATCATTCTTTTTTAAAAATAATATGTAATTTAAATATTGATTTTTTAAACTATATTTCCAAAATATTTTTATATACTAGGTAAAATACGTAAATGTGGATAAAGTTACTAACTAAGTAAAAAAATAAGTTTCTAGAAAACAAAAAGATGGAAAACGAAACAGCATTTTAAATTTCGACCAACCATTTTCGAACAAATGAAATTCGGGCAAACAAGTTTCAGAGTAAAGGTACGTTACCATTCTTGAAATTCAACACAACTCCTCTTGTCTGGCAGGCGACCGTCTCCTGGTTATTGCATATATTACAAAATACTACAATATATAAATAGCTTCACTATAAAGTTAGTTTTGATTTAATCTCAGTTTATTTTTGACTAATATTAAGTTAAGAACAAAAATGTAATGTAGCTTCCTACCTATAATGCTAATATTATACCTATTTTCTATTAAATTTATCTATTATGTAAAATAAAATATTGTAATAAAATAAAATAATCAGTTGGATGTCCAATAAGCAGAATAGAAACAAAGTGTCGCCCCTGCGTAGTAATGTCATATTCTATGACTCGGTTGGGGGCGGGGCCAGGGAGGGGCGCGCCCCTCACGGCCGAACACGGCGCCAAAATTTGAAGGCGCTGTCATTTCTATACGTAGTAATATTATTTCGATGGTTTATGTACTAAATACCTAAATGTTTTTTATTTTATTATCATGATTTCTTCAGTCATTCACTTAATAATAATAGGCAGAAAAAATTATATATTTTCTTATTGACTAACGCTAGAGTTATAGCATTTGATGTGTGGTGTGTTGTTTAGACAAGGCTATCGGTTTCATTCATACATTTTATGGTTAGAAAACAAAATTTAAATTAAACTTTATTAATTAATTATAAAAAAAAAGTAAATTATTAAGTAAAATTTTAATTTAATATATTTTTATTAAATATTATATTTATAATAACTTTAACAAAAAAAAACTAGGATTAAATTTGGCTTAATTATACATACATTAAAACCCTATTATATAAAATTAATTAAAAAATATAGTTAGAATACTATCTGTGTACGTGGTGCGTGATGTTGATGCGCCACAAAACGTCGCAACACACACTAAAGTACGAACGCGGAGCACACAAAAAATCCTACAATGATCTGTTATTACCTATCCTTGTCGCCCTCGCACAAGTTCATGAGTGTCACGCTCGCAAAAGCGCAATGACCTCCGGGTCAATGCATTCATGCGAGCAGGGTGGCAATGTAATCACGCGGGCGGGAGTAACAGAGACGAGTAATCATAGGTCAACGGACAAATTTCTTTGTGCTCCGCGTCCGTACTTTACGTTATCCGATATCCATCTGTCGCGAAACAACACAGTAACTCTAGCATTATGATTTCCCGAAAAAGTAAAGAGTTGGTATTTATGTATGTGTAATAACATAAATAATTATTAAAAAATTTCAGCACGACGTATTCACAACTATTGCACCATTGAACACAACAAATGCAACAGCGAAAGCTATTATTGATAGCATCGATAGCGTGGTACGTGAAAGATTATTTATTATAGTGTACGTAGCGTAGAAGGACCAATCCGAATAAATAGTAGCAAAAAAGGAAAGTGAGAGAAGTTCCATTTTCCCCCCTATCCTATTACTTACTAGTTATGAAGAGATAGAGGGTAAAGAAGCATTTTCAAGGTATACAGAGTGATGTATATCCAGATTATCCAGTTTTAAATCTGAGTAGGTAGTATAAGTAATTAGTTAGTGTTCGCCGCACTATTCTTGAAGATAATAACATACAGAAACCATTTCAGAAAAACCCATATTCATGGATTCCTATGACACTATTGATGCTTCTTGCTCTGGTGTCTCACACAGGTATCAGGTTGCTTCCGTGGATTCTCATTGGCGAGGTAAGAACTATGCAATCATCACAATAACGTTACCAGTACTTAACGAATCCCTACAGACATGGTATGTACTAGGGACTAGAGACAAGCTCACCACACATTCCCACCGCTCTATCACCTATATAATAATAATAAACCCAACAACTCAGTCAATAAATAATGATTTATCCTAATTAACACTCCCAATGGCATTCACTTGGTTTTGGCCCGTGAATGTCATCTTATACCAGCCGAAAAATCAAGCTGAGAAAAACTTAAAAACTAAAATAATAATAATAAAGCCTTTTATTCCAAACATTTTACATTTTTCCTTATTCTAGTTAACAATATTCGGTTTTATAAGATGTCTCTTAGTTTAATGTGCCTTACGGCATAGGCCTCCTCCAGCGTCCTCCACTGTTCCCTCTCTACCGCCACTCTCATCCAGAGTGGGCCCAACTGGCTCAAGGTCAATTTCAATTCGTCCTGCCATCTTCTTACTTTGCGACCTCGGCTCCTGTGCCCTTCCCTTGGAAACAGACTGTCACTTGTTTGCTCCATTTTTCTTGTTTACAACATAGCAAGCAAGTGCCCCGTCCATTTTAGTTTATCGATGCGTGTTAGTATGTCGGTGAGTTTTGTTCTGTGCCTGATGTCTATGTTCCTGACTTTGTCTTTTAGCTTTAACCCTAGTTATTACCTATATAGCCATGATCAATAACGGCCACCTCAGACTGACAATAAGAAATGAAGCTTATTGACGTCCCGAGGGAGAAACTACAGCTGTCTTGGAACTCACAATCAGAAAGAAAATAGACGGAGAATGTATTGAAAGGACTTATCCTTAGCAACATGATGATGATGAAGATGGTAGGTACATTGTATACGGGTTATTACAGCATTCGAGGACACCCGCACACAGGTGGGCTAACGACTAATGAAAGTAAGTAGTAACTGACCATGGAAAAGGGCCAGTTAAATAAATACTCTGTTAAATTCCTATTGTAGTAAATTATCAATCATACAAACAAAAAAATACAAATTACCTGACAGAGGAAAGATTTGTATGTTATATGTGGTGTGTGTGAGTGTTATCCCGCAAAAAGTGACATATTTGCTAAAAATTTGTTAACTTCAGGTAATTTATGAGATTGTTTTTTATCTCGGATATCAAGCCGGAACGGTATTTTTCGAGTAAAAACCACGGGCATCAGCTAGAGAAGATCCATATTTATTTTATTATTTACAGGTATTCAGCGCAAAAACACGATCAGGAAGTGCTGGTCTGGCCAGCGGTGTAGGTTACATATTTGGCTTTCTGACTAACAAGATGTATATTAATATGGTAGACCAATTTGCCGTATGGGGCACTTACGGCTTTTACGGCTTTATAGCGTAAGTTCTTTTTGGATAATTTTCTAAATTGTTTTTTTATGTCTATGCAGAAAGGGAATCGGCCATTCTTCGATTAGCTAGATTTTGTGCGTCCGGGCTTGTATATTCGTATTATTATCAAATTCAAAAAGGGAAATATTTTTATATGTTAGTTAGCATCCATGTCTAGCTGGTAACAAAAACATAGGCCCCGATTACATAGTTATCTGGCTAAATTAATTTCACAAACCTCTGTTCTCTAAGCACCGTGCCCTGTCCGCACCCCAAAAAGTGGTTAAAACTTGCTTGTAACTTTTATGATGTACGGATTTTATTTTTTCCATTCAACATTTTAATGAGTATTAGGCAACGGGTATCACATGAAAAAATATCCACTCAATAAAATCAGTCTGTAAATAATTATCATTGAGTAACCGCATGTCCGAACTAAAGTTATAATTGCCGTGACGTTTTCTTTTCGAGGGTGCACATTCCTAATTACGATATTTGGCACATAACTACTTGTACACGTCTCAAGCCCTCAGTTTCTGCCGCGGTCTTGCAGCAGGTGCAGGTCTTTTACGTTAGTGTTATAGTCAATGAAGCACGTTAGTATATAATTACCGTATCCTTCGTTCAAAACTTTTCTAATTACCGTGTACTTAATTTTATACTAGATTGGTTAAGGTAGACTCTAATTGCTTATATAAATAGAGACAGTGCTTTGGTCTCAGTACAATGTTGTAATGCAGTATTTCAATACTCTGTAGGTTTTCGAAAATTTTATGAAAAATCGGCGTTTTCTAATTACCGTATACCAATTACCATGTATTTCTAACTACCGTTGTATGAAATTATTAAACTTTTGCTGTGCCGATTTAGTTCCAAACTCCTTCCATTTCCTCAGTTACTCCAGCTACTTTCATGTCATTTCTCACGCCATCACTCCATCTCTTTTTTGGCCTACCCCTGCTCTTCCATCCATCCACATTCATTCTTGGCACCCTCTGGGTCACATGACTGTCCAGACTGTCCACCCTGCGCATCATATGGCCAAACCATCTCAGTCTCTGACCTCTCTTATCGGTTACAGGCGCCACCTTTAAACTCCCCCTTATGTGTACATTCCTGACTTTGTCCCTTCTCGTCACTCCACACATCCATCCACCTCAGCATCCTCCAGCAACATAATCCGAAGGAATAAGTATGGACTGAGCGTTGAACCCTGGTGCACACCTACATCAACAGAAAAGCATTCTGTTGTGACGCGGGACCCGGTCGTAGACCTTTTCGAGGTCCACGAATACCATATGTAGGTTTTTGTGTGCTCTTTTGTACTTTGTTGTGCCTCCATTATTTTCTCCCACAGCTTTAATGTGTGTGACATCAAGTTAATCCGCCTGTAGCTATTGCACTCCTGGACATCCCCCTTTCTTTTAAAAATAGGTACCAAGGAACTGTCTTGCCATTCCTCTGGGATGACATCCTGAACCAACAATTCATTAAGAAACAAAGTGAGCCACTTGCATCCATAATCCCCTAGAACCTTCCAGACTTCTATTGGTATTGTGTCCGGGCCAACTGCTTTTCCATTCTTCATTTTCCTCAAGGCGTTCTTTACCTCTAATTCATCTACCTTAGCTATCATGCCTATATCTATGTCATTAAGTTTTCTTTTCCATCATAATCATTCTCAACATTAAGTAATTTTTCAAAATATCCCTTCCATCGGTCTCTAATGTCACTATCTTTTACCAATGTTTTACCGCATTCGTCTTTCACACATTTTACGTGACAAATGTCTTTCGATCTTTGATTGCGCTGTTTAGCCATTCTGTATAGTTTTTTCTGACCTAGTTCATTATCTAATTCATTATATACTTTTTCTTCTACCCCGGATTTGGAACTCGCAACCACCACCTTTGCCCGTCTCCTCGCCTCGTTATACCTCTCCCTCAATTCAGTTTTCCTATGATCATGTCACGTAACTCTGCCATTCCTTGAATGCACTCTTTTTGATTTTTAATGCTTTTTGGACACTTTCGTTCCACCACCACGTTTCCTTTTCAATTTTCGCCCACCTCGTGTTTCCCCAAGGACTTCTTTTGCAGCAGTTCTTATTGCTTTAGCCATTTCCTTCCAATTAGCATCAACATTCATACCTCTTATCGTGTAGTTGTGTCTATACATGTTATACATGTCATTTTTATTTTTATTTTAAATAGACATAATGATCTTTTCTAATTACCATAACATTAAGTAATAGATTTATCTAATTACCGTACCCATGAAATGTTTAAGTCTCATTAACTCGGAAACCGCTTTTAATAAACGAATGCCATTTTAATTGTTACATTCGCATGTTTCATGAGTTACATATTTCAATCCTTTTAAAACAAACTAGAGAAAAATAAAAAAGGGTACGGTAATTAGGCGAAGAACGCCTAATGTCGAGAATGACCGGAATCTAGATGTTAATTACGTAATGAAATAATTTATTGTAAGTTCCTGCCGCATGAGGAGTTATTTGTAATAACGATTCCGTTTTTATTATGATTATTGACCGAAAGTATTGCTGTTCTATACAGTTTTCATTAAAATCTTTTCAGTCGTTATAGATCGTCAGCTTTTGGGTTTTGAGTGTACCTGGTTTTTAAAATTTTACAATATGTTTACTATTTTGCAGGATAACTGGTTGCATAATATTTTACTTCATCTTACCTGAAACGGAGGGCAAAAAATTAAACGACATTGAAAACCATTTCGCTGGCAGAAAGAGGCTCACGAATGAAGTTTATCGCTCGAAGGTATAATAAATGACATAATTTAGTGCCGGTTCCCGATAAGTTCTAGTTAGGTTATCTGTCAGATAAGTTGATGATGTATCATACGTACTGTACGCAAGAATATACCTTAATCTAGATAATGTTTTTTTTACAGAAACAACCAAAATGGGATGCGTCTTCTATGCAGGAAATAAAAGGAAATATTAACCAGTCATTTGAACCCGACAACTCCAAATTATAAATATTTTAGTATAGGCGTTTAGGTAGGTATTATATCGAAGTAAATAGTTTTTGTTTCATTAATTTTATAATTTTATGTGACATCAGTTGAGATATTCATAAAATCGTTATGATACGTATGACTTTTTTCAATCTGTGATCATTTATTTTATAAACGACAAAAGGGGACTGAACATATATAAGCGCAAAACACACAGAGGACCCATAGAGTTGCTGGTCGGGCGCGGGTGAGGATCGGCTGAAGTAGGTAGGATGAAAATTATGATGACACGTAGGTATGTGATGTTACGTCCGTCAGAAGAAATCGGGTTTATTTACTACAGTTATATTTTGTGACGTCGCTGATGCGGCCTAGTGCCATTCTGCGTATTGCGTACCTACGCGTCGCGTCACATAAGCTCAGTTTGTTTCTATCACTGAAGCTGATTATAGTGCCGCAGCGTAAGACTAGTGTGTTTCGGTAATAAGATGTACGATGATGATAAATAATATATTTTTGAAATTATTTATCGTTGTAAATATTATGAGCTATTTTCCTAAAATAAGTAAGAGTTAAACAGCAGATATTTTATCAAATGATATTTCACGTGCTTTATTCGACTGAGCAACGCGTAACAACAAAGGAGACTGGGCGTTTTTGCACGGGAAGTGGTCTATAAACTAATACAAACGTAGGTATGCAATTTATGATGGGGTACCTCTCCTAGGTACACATGGGGAGTGGCATCAAAATCTGTCCCGGCAGTTCCGAGATAAATGGCAGTTTATAAATAACCACAGGGTTCACAGTGAGAGTATCAATAACAATGTGGCTATGCAATTTGTGACGGGATACCTCCACTAGACACTAATGGGGAGTCGCATCAAATCTGTAACGACAGTTCCGATATATGGACAATTAGACATGGGCGTTTTTGTATGGGAAGTGATCTATGAACCAATACAAACGTGGTGGGTATGAAATTTATGAATAATGTTTCTTTTTAGGGTTTCGTACCTCACAAGGAAAAAACGAAACCGTTATAAGATCACTTTGTTGACCGTCTGTCTGTCTGTGTGTCTGTCTGTCAAGACCCTTTTTCTCGGGAATGCGTGGAGGTATCAAGTTGAAATTTTAACCGTATACTTAGGTCTACGGTCCCATGAGGTTGTGAAAAAATCAATTTCTAAGTTTACGTAAAAAAAGATACAGTGGTTTATTCAGCAAAAAAACGCTTATTCAACATTTTGAAGGTAATCAAACGGGTCTACTATGAAATGAAATTCCGAACATACGGACTGACGTTTCGTTGAATTCTAGCCAGTTTTGAACCTTATTCGGAAAAAACTTCACGAGTCGATTCCTGCATTATTTATTTACTATTGTTTGATTTGATGCTTACGGATGGTAGACCATTTTGGCTCTACCTCACTCGCTAGAACCAAAATGGTCGCGTACTGCGCGGTTTCAGAGGAGTTTCCTCCCGCGAAAGCTGAATGAGATTCCCGCCCACGTATAATTTTTAGACTACGAATATGGGGTTCTTCAAAAGGGGCATTAAAAGATTTTTACATGGTCGGCAATACGCGTGTAATACTCCCGGTGTTGCAAGCGTCCACAGGCTATGGTGACCGCTTACCATCAGGCGGGCCGTAAGCTTGATTGCCACCTTAGTGGTATAGAAAAAAATCGACGTACGGAACCCTCGGTGGGCGAGATCGACTCGACTTGACCGGTTTTATTTTAAATAAAATTAGATTATATTACTTTCAATGTACAGATCATTATCGTACGTAATTAATTACATCTTAATCCATAAAAACAAAAACGCCCATGTCCATATTGGAACTGCCGGGACAGATTTTGATGTCACCTACCATGAGTGTCTAGTGGGGGTACCCCGTCATAAATTCTATACTCGTATCGCTATTGATACACTCACTGTGAAAAAAATCATGGCAGAAAGGATATTAATAAACTGCCAGTTATCTCGGAACTGCCAGGACAGATTTTGATGCGACTCCCCATGAGTATCTAGTGGATGTATCCCGTCATAAATTCTGTACTCGTATCGTTTTTGATACTCACTTTGAAAAAATCATGAAGGATATTAATAAACTGCCATTTATTTCGGAATTGCCGGGACAGATTTTGATGTCCCTCCCTATGAAAGTCTAGTGGAGGTATCCTGTTACAAATTCTTTACTCGTTTTGCTATTGATACTTTCACTGTAAAATAATCGTAGAAGAAAGATTTTTTTTAAACTGCCATTTATCTCGAAACTGCCGGGGCCGATTTTGATCTTTTTTCACATGAAGGTCTAGGTCTAGTTGAGGATTATAAATTCCACACCCATGTTTGTATTGGTGCATAGACCACTTTTGCCCTGTCACCCTACGACACGTAACTTCACTATTTTCTAACGCTTTATATTATTTTATAACCTAGGTACAATACCTAATATATAAGCCTACTTTTATTTAAAATACCGACTTACCTTTTTGTCAAAAATTAGCTACTTATGAAACAGTTTCCGGTTTGAACTTTTTATGTCATCTTTTAGGTAATTTATGCAGTATGATGCACACTAACTTTACTTACTTTTTAATAAAACAATTGGAAGACCTACAAAATTGTATTTTTATTTGTTTTCGTTCAATCTACCTACCTAGTACATTTTATTCCTATGCCTGTGCTTTAAGTATAACTAGCGAAACCCGCGCAACTTCGTTTGCGTGTATTTATGCACAGCAGTGCCACCTACTTGACAAAGTACCATCAACTATCAGACTTTTGACAAAATATTACGGGAATTGCATACTTTTCGGGATAAAAAGTATCCAAGGTATCAGCTACCTGTATAGGTAAGTAGGTACATAAATATCACAAAAATTGGACCAGTAATTTAAGCGTGAAGATGTAACAAACATACTCACAGACGCCTTAATAATATTAGTGGGGTGTGGGCTGTGGGATTTACTAATAATAGGTTTGTAGGTACTATAAAATGAAATAGGTAACGTACAGATATTATAATACAGTACATGTGAGTTACGAACGCATTTTGAGTTTAATAATTTAAGAAACTCATAACATTTTGATCCGATTCTGATTTTAAATACACATTATACCTAAAGTGGTCGTGGGAAGTGGTCTATGAACCAATAGCAATGTGGGTATGCAATTTATCATAGGGTACTTCTCCTCGACACTCGTGGGGAGGGGCATCAAAATCTCCAGCACTTCTGGCAGTTCCAAGATAAATGACAGTTTATTAATACCTATCCTTTCTGCTATGATTTTTTTGACAGTGAGTGTTTCAATAGCGATGTGGGTATGCAATTTAAGACGGTATACCCCCACTAGACATTCATGACAAGTAGGATCAAAATTGTCCCGGCAGTTCCGAAATAAATGGCAGTTTATGAATAACCTTACTAATACGGTTTTTTTCACATTGAGAGTATCAATAGCAATACGAGTATAGAATTTATGATGGTATACCTCCACTAGACATTCATAATATACAATGTGGCATTAAAATCTGTCCTGGCAGTTCCAAGATAATGGCAGATTATGAAAAATCTTACTAATACCTGAGACTAATACGGGTTTTTTCGCATTGAGAGTATCAATAGCGATTTAGCGATACGAGTATAGAATTTACGATGGTATACCTCCACTAGACTCATATGAAAATCGCGAGAAACTAATTTTTTGAAGATTGTATTGTAGTATTCAAAGATTGAATTAAAAAAAAACACAGGGCAAAGATGGGGAACTTTGAAAATTTAATTCATTTTTAACGATTTTACCGATTTTCAGCTTGTTGTGTAGTTTAGTCTGTAAAGAAAGAGTACTAAACGTACATTAACAATAAACGATCGAGCGGAATTATTCGTTATTGCGTTATTGTAGCGGTTATTACTTATTGTACTAACGTTCCTTCTTTCCGGATTTTACGATCCGTACGGATTGAACTTGAACGGTAGTCGATTTGCGAGAGACGGAGAGAGAGAGAAAGAAGCCCAGCCAAGCCCAGTGGGCTTAATACCGTCATTCTTTCTCTCAAGCCCACCATTCACTACACGAACCCGGACCCGACTTGCAACCCGGACCCGACCGCGGTCCAATCCGGCGTTGGCCATACACTGCACTGACTGCACGAACCCTCCACTCGAAGTATGGCATGTGGGGTTCGACAGGCGCTCGCGGATCGCAACCGCAGACCTGCGAGCCCGACGCCAACCCATTTGACAGTCTGGCGTACCGGTTCGTCGCTTCCATACACAGGCGGATTAGTCCGATGGCCGACCAATCCGCCGGACCAATCTGCGTGTGAATGGTGGGCATTAAAATCTTTTCATTCATCTCTTGTGCTCAGAAATTCGTCTCGTCTTTGTGGCGCGAAAATTATAAACGTCCACGGTAGTGGGCCCACTATTGCAATCTTTTTCTCAAGGGTACACATGCATGTTGCATGCTTATGCAAAATGATAGTAAAATGACGCAAAAATTCATCTACATGGCAGGCAACAATCTTCATGAAACAACAGTATTATAATCATTCACTGACTGATACACTACCTATCCTTTGGCTTTACCGACAAGACACAAAATGACAGGATTCTACCTATTTGTGTCTATGGTGATCTAATGATTGTTTTTCGTCTCGGGAAGGCGCGTCATGTTAAAGCCTGAATGAATACAGGATTATGGTGTAATTAGTGGCTTCGACGGTTTTATTGTATCCCGTCGTGTTTCCTTTGTACAACAGGACAAACCGGAAAGAATGAACGGTAGTGGACGGCCCAAGGATGGCCCACTAATCTTTCAGCAAAGGAAAATAATTCCATGAAAAGAATAGAGAAACTTTTTAGAAACGACTGCCGTCCTTTTATCTGGTATCTATGGGCACACACTTCCTGTGTATACTTTTAAAAAAAAGATTTTTGGTGAAACAATTTATGGTTCACCAATGCAAAATACATGATTTTATCAAATTCAATCGATTAAGATTTTATCATAGACAAACATTATTTGCCTTCTCATGTTTAAAATATCAAATAACTGCAATCTGACGTGAACTTAAAAAATGCATCAAAAAATTTTTCGTATTTTTATGAATTAATTACTCGACTCAGTCGACTCGATACATGTACTAATCACAAAATTTTATTACATTTTCATACACTTGCCAGAGTTGCCGTACGATATTGACATTTTGTGTAACCTCCCTCATAAAATAAATAAACAGAATCATAAGAGTAACATGTAGCATCGTGGGTATCCACTTTTACAAAAATCCAAAGCTAGCATAGACTGTGAAAAGTGTGAAAAAAACATGCGGGCATTGCTTGCAAGCGTGACGTGAGTAGGAGTGAACGATCGAATGACAGTTTTATTATTCTAAAATTATTAATATTGTTACAGAAGAAAAAATATTTTTACACTTTTTAATTTTTATTGCAATGAAACTATCTCTCTCTCTACGTCCACGTTATAAATAGTGACTTAAAATTTTTGGTTCTACAACAGTGAACAGTGACAGTCACGTTTGTTTATTGCTTGGTTAACATCCGCCATTTTGTACTGTCGTTTGTTTAGTGACTGGAGCAATCTTTTTCCTAGTGATGCTATTTAATTTCCCAGAAAATAATTGTGTTTTCGCAAGTGGTGTACAATGTTTTTAATAGAAACGTTGTTTTCAAAGGGTATAAATTAAATCGTGTGACTTGTCAATCTGACGTCGGTATAATCGTCTACCTATGTGCCGGATGTGTCCTACAATCGGTTAGGGCGATTTTACGTGCCACCTTGAGTGGTGTACGTGTCCCGATACCTATGCTGCCAAGAATATGAGTGGAAACGGGAATCAGGTGCCGTTGGCGCCGAGTCAGCGCGGGCCCGGACCGTATCCTTTTCAATTGTGGTGTTTACTATAGTTTTATCGTTAAATTTACGTAATATATGCCACTTCAGCATCTGGTAGTGCCGCATTTGCGAATAGTATCTGTTGTTGTACTATTTGAACAAGATAATAAATCGTCAATTATAAGTAGTAAGTACAAAGTTGAACTTTCTAATTGCCTACTTTTTAAAATTTCTTATGTTCCTAAAGTTTGATGTAAATCTGCAAATAAGTTATTTGAAGTACATAGTGCACCAATGAACAAGTTGTATTTTCAGATAAATAAAATGGGTTGAAGCAATTTGTAAAGACCATGCTTAATGTTTTGCTTGAGTGGCTATTTGTTGAAATACCAGCACTGATATGCTTTATGGGTGTTATTTTCGATGTTACATTGTGTATTATAAATATTATTGTTTATAAATTGCTTCAAGTTATTTGTAATAAAGCGGCGACAATAATGCTGTGTAATAATGACAGTTGTTCATTATAAAAATAATTGTGCAATACATATAATTTTCTAATATTTCTGGTGTAGAGCAATGCGATTGTCTGTTTTGTATTGGCTTTTTGCGAAAGACTATCTCAAATTGGCAAATGGTTTATTTCTATACATTCATTTTATTTGCAATAACATGTTGTGAAACAATAATATTTTATATATTAACAATTCACTTTGCTCTACATAATATGAAATTGCACATACATCCTGTCTGAAAATTTTATAATTTTTACCAAAAAGTAATTTCTTCACAAATTAACAAAATTTCTATGGTTAGCAACAAAAACATTTTCTGATTATACTATTTGTGATATTATATTTTGAGATTGTAAACATTTCATAGATTTAGGATCAGTTTTAAAGTTTCATGATAGTTCGTTTGTTATGGAACTTAAGTATTCTGTTTCTCTAAAAGGCTGTAACCGGTTTTGTTTCGCCATTTCTTTTTACCGGTGACCATTTTGCTTGTGTCCGAAACGGTGGTAGTTTATAACATAGTTTATTTTCTTTATTTAAACAAGTTGTAAATGTAAATGACAAGAAAAAGTTCCTATGAAGGTCTAATTTCTGAAATAAACGATTTCATTTCATTTCATTCCTGTGTCTACTCATTCTGAACTCAGTACACATAATATTCAGTTCAATAAAAAGATAACTGATTGTTATTTTGAATAATCTCACTCTACTAATTCCAGGAAACCTTTTATATGCATAACACTGAAAATTTTATGTTCTCCGGTTTCTAGTTTTCTACAGCAAGCAAAACAAATCGGTTTAGTACTTTTGTTTCCACCAACAAATAGCAGAATGGAAAGGACTGAGCGTACAGAGATAATCATCCAGATAATTTTTACATGAACCTATTGCATATAAAAGGAGTCTGTTAACCATTTCCTTCACCTAACCATGTACTGCACAATCCCATTTTACAGTGGAGACTAGGCTTTATATCTAACTAGTCAGACCCGCGCAACTTTATTTATTTATGCACAGCAGCGCCACCTATAGGTGGATACGGGAATCGCGTACTTTTCGGGATAAAAAGTACCCTATGTGTTAATCCAAGGTATCAGCTACCTACATACTAACTATCATAAATATTGGTCCAACCATTTAAGCATGAAGAATAACAAACATACACATAACTTTCGCCTTTATAATATTAGTAGGATTACATCTAAAAGCTAGTAATTTTACTTTTATTGCACTACAAGTGTAGATTGTAAATACATGGGATATAATTTTGCTGTTTGACTAATTTCCTGTTTAAACTTAAATGATGGTAAATCGAAATAATTAATTAATAACATAAAGATAATAAACGTTTTAAATGAGTCGGCTCATTCTATCTCAAGTTTTGCAATGTGTTAAAATCATTAAAATCAGATCCAAAAACATCAATGAACAAAGTCCTGTTTAGGCTTTCCAGTTTGTTGAACAACAATTGAAAATGATTCAGCACAAAAGGTACACAAGGGTCAAAGTGTTCTGTCTGTGGAACTGCCTCAATCCCGGTAAGAAGATAGTTTTTTTTTAAACAATGTCATGCACTAGCCATTGGAATGGGAGTAACACTTGTTGATACTTTACTATTTATTGCTTTATAATATTTTCATATCTGTCAACATGTCTTTTATTCATTCTTACTTTTTTCATTGGCTTCTCTGTATTTTTTTTAATGTTTTTATTTTATTACAAAATCGACAGCCTTTAATTAATAATACAAAGTTCTTATAATGCTAAACATACGGCCTATAACGGATTTACATTTTATGAACAAGATTAAAACCAATCAAGAGTAGACACAGAAAATTTCCAAAAGTGACCGTTCAGAAATGCAAAATGTGAATATTAAAAATAAACAATGACAAGATTAACTTAAATGAACTATTGTCTAATATTATATAAATCTGTTGCCCCCCCCCCCCCCCCCCCCCTGGCTTTGGGTATGAGTTATGCCTGAGTATGCTTGTGTGTGTATGTGCGTGCAATTCTGAATGAATGAATGATTTATTTCTCTCAAAAATCTTAAGTGTACAATATAACTATATAATTCTGTTTTTTTACTTTTGATAATAATACATTGAGTTGTTTTGTACATGATTGTATTGGTTGTATAACAATTATTCTAAACTAGCTTTTCTCCGCGGCTTCGCTCGCGTTAATCTTATGACTTAGAATAGATCTCGTTTGACAACAAAACAACCTATAGCGCGACTTGTGGCGCCCTCTATAGTAGAAAAAATATTTTCCCAATGGAACGACATACTTTTACGGGATAAAAAGTAGCCTATGTTGGGCTCTGTAACAATATGAATGCAAATTTTCATAATGATCGGCTGCTTAGTCATGCCGTGAAGGAACAAACAAACAAACTCACTTTCTCATTTATAATATTAGTAAGGATTAGCTTCTATACATTGCTCTTCCTTTCATCCTTCCAAGTTTAATCAGTCTAAGGGGTTTTTTGGATTTAGGGCCCAAATTGTACTGCAAGTGTAAAGTTTTTAGTAGAATACTGTGTCATTTAATTACAACGATGGCAACTGACATTATCTATGTCAAAGGATTAAAGAATTAATATATGTATGTATTTTTGTTGCTAACCATATCTTGCTTATTTGGGTTAATGTTTATCCGTTTGCCAGAGATGTACTATCCATGATAAATAATAGTTAGAAACACAAGAAGACCAGTGTCAAAATAACTAGCAATACAGTTTTTTTTTTATATGTTGACAGCCAGATAGCTATCCTATTTTGGTATTAAAAGTTCAGATCTGATTCCAGCGTGGTGCAAACATTTATGTGATGAGATGAGTATTTGTTTGTCTTGAGCTTGGGTGTTTACAATAATATAATATCCATTGTCACCAGCAGGTTTAAGCCTAGCCATCTTTCGAGACCAGGTAGTGTTTTATTATTTATTCAATTAAGTTTACACTTCTTGTCATTACTATTCTTCTTCGGCACAAATAATAGTAAAATATAATCTAAAAACAAATATCATAGGTACCTAATATCAATAATCTCTTAATTTTCAACAAAATTTTAATGAAAATATTATTGACAGAAAAGTTTCACCTCCCATCACCATAGGTGGGATATGAAAAAATATGTGAAATTACTAGTATAATCTTGGTTCTATAATAAAGAATAATATCTAATTGGTAATCGTTTACCCAGCATTAGTAAATGCAGCCCATTAGGTATAATTAGTGTTATCTATTCAAACAAAGCTAAATAATATCATTATCATAACCATGAATTTGTTTAATTATTGTTTCTTATACCTAAAATGAGTAAAACATAAAGTTTTACTTCATAATTATTTTTATATGATATGTGTATATTTAAATAATCTTTGAAATAATATTTGATACATTTCTTCGGAATTGTATAAAACCCATAATTATGTTTTTTTTTTTGGCACAAATCACACAGATTGAGATAGCCCCAAAGTAGTTGGAAACTTGTGTAATGGGATACTAACTCAACGATACTATATTTTATAACAAATACATATTATATAGATAAACATCCAAGACCCGAGGCCAATCAGAAAAAGTTTGTTTTTCATCATGATGCGATCGGGATTCGAACCCGGGACCTCCTGGGTGGCGGTCTGACGTGGTAACCATTACGCCACGGAGGTCGACATAATGGGTTATGATAATTTATATCATTGCACAGTTTGCATGTGGCCGCACACGTTTTTTTTCTGTGTTAATAGTGCTTTGAGTCTCGATACTTGGTCGTCAAAATATACACGATAGTAGGTGACCCGGCAAACTTTGTTTTGCCTAAGAGGCCCTACCCTACTCCTATCCTATCCTACCCTACCCCTATCCTACCTTACCCTACCCCTATCCTACCCCTAACCTACCCCTACCACTACCCTACCCTACCCCTATCACTAGCCTACCCTACCCCTAAGCATTGAATCATACATAAGTTGTAATCAAGTGATTGAGGTTTCAACTGTACTTGAGATCTGTTCTATATTAGTATGTTGTTCTGGACTCTGTAAGGTATAACTGTGCCAATTTTCAAAACTACACGAATTATTTACGCTGATTTTATTAATTTTCTCGAACTAACTGTTGTCTTGTTGTTTGATTATTTTCTTTAAAAATCCCCAAACACCATTTCCTCAAGTCTCATCATATTATCTATCTTCTTTACTTTTTATATTCTAATAATAATTATATAGATATTAAAACTTTGTTAGAGAAATATTTTACAGGTGTAGATCATTTATTGTGAAAAATTGATGTTTCCTTCGCTTATCCTTTGTGCTCAATTCTTAAGCATAATTATAGTTACTTAATGGGTTATATATGTATACAGGCTGTAAAGTATATATGACTGTGTATACAGGTGATTTCTAATTTATACAATATTTTAAATACTGATAAATTCTGTTTAGGGTATTTACATTACATGTGATAAATTCCTACTGCATTACTAAATATGTGAATTTCTTTTATACCACTAAGGTGGCAAACAAGCATACGGCCCGCCCTATGGTACGTGGTCCCTGTAGCCTATGAACGTTTGCAACACGCGAACGATCTAGAATGTTCTCGACATCTCGCGTCGCCACTAGGATCACTTGTTTACATCTATTTATATATAGATCGAGAAAAATAAGTGATCAAAACAAGTGTGAAGTACAAGCGAGATTAAACTTTAATGCAAGTAATAAAAGGTGCAAAATTGCTTAACACTGGAAGTTGTTTACGCAAAAGTTGTTTGACAAAACAGCCATAAAAAAATCCTGGCAAGTACGTGTCGGACCACGCACAATGTAGGGTTCCGTATTTGCTGTGCTTCACTTGTCTTCAGTCGATTCCAATATCAAATTCTATCATATTTGTAAGTGTTCATCAAATAAATTTTATTTTATAAGTTCGTCGGCTATTACTCGATAACTAGTAGAGCCTACTTAACCGTTATAGTTTTCATTGAAGGTTCAGCATATGGACTACTACCATGATTTTTTTCAAATTTCTAAACATAAAACTCGGAGATAGAGGGGGGGGGGGGGGGGGGACCACCGTGCAAAACGAAAATTGACACGAAAAATGTAAATAATTCCGAAACGGATCATTGTGTCGAAAAATGATCTTCCCACACCTTCAATGTTTTGAAGAGATGGGGTGGGCGCGAAAAAAAAATCATTTTCACTTGTAGGAGAGGAAAAAAAAGATTTTTCAAAATTTTGTTTTAGCACTTTGTTACCATTGTTAATATGTGTATACATATCAAATTCCAGCTTTCTAGCATTAAGCGTCTAGGCGCTAGACCGCGGACAGACGGACATGGCGAAACCTTAAGGGTTCCTTGTACTACTACGGAACCCTAAAAATGGGAATTTTTGATACGTATATCGAGGCATATAAATACCGCGACGGTAGCCGACACAGGCAGTTCAGTGTGAGCTATCGGTGCGATAACTACGAAGCACTCTTCGCAGTTATCGCTCCGATAGCTTGCACTGATCTGATCACTATCAAGAGCGAGCTCATTGTGAGCTTTCGGTGCGATAACTGCGAAGACTAATCAAGAGTGAGTTAACCTGCGACCTTTGCCAACGGACTATGGACGACTCTGCGACTTGGGCGAATACTGTGATTGGACCAACGACTTCGGCGATTTACGGACTTCGTGTGATTTGGCTACTACGTTGATTGTATCTGTGACCTGCTCATCACTGAATAAAGTCAATTGTGTTTAATCCAAATCCCGACCCTCACGTACAATATGTTGAGTCGAGTCAGTCGTTGTCATCTCGGCCACGAAATACGTGAATATGTTCGTGTTTTCGGTTATTGTTTATCGAATAATATTCTAATGCGAAAATAAAATCCGTTTCGTATTTATTATACAGACACTCCCGAGGTCTCTCCGATAATTAAATACTATAACGTTGTCCAGCTAGCTTGTTCTAGACGAACCATAGTGCGACAGGTGTGGTGTGAACCATAGATTTATTATATACTAGCATTAGATTGGCAATGCAAAGAGATAGATCATAGCTTACGCGTTTGTTACAGCGAGTAGATAGGCGAGACCATTCCTATACACGCTATCGGCCTGGCGTCAGTTTATGAAAGCAACAAATCCCGCTTATTTTTGAAAAATCAGAGGTTTTTATATATAAATTAGTATAAGTATATGAGACGAGATTTTCAAATTTCTAAACATAAAACTTTCGGAGATAGAAGGGGGGGGGGGGGGCGGACCACCGTGCAAAACGAAAATTGACACGATAAATGTAAATAATTCCAAAACGGATCATTGTGTCGAAAAATGATCTTCCCACACCCTCAATGTTTTAAAGAGATTGGGTGGGCGCGAAAAAAAAAACATTTTCACTTAACATGTAGAGGAGGAAAACAAATATTTTTCAAAATTTTGTTTTAGCACTTTGTTACCATTGTTAATATGTGTATACATATCAAATTCCAGCTTTCTATTTTATTTTTAAATTAGGGCAAGACCAAAAACGATACATATATTATATGGATTTTTTTAAAATTCTTTTAAGTTGAATTCTTATGCATTCAGAGCATTAATGTGATAAAATGAAATAATTTTTCGTGCATAAAAACTTCTAAAACATTGCATTTAGAAGCCAAACAATTAAATCGTACTTACGCATTACGCTACGTGTGAAATGTATGTGGGTGGGTTTTCTTTCTTAGCTGAGTTACATCCAGATACAGCACACGTAACCATTTAATCACGTCAATCTCGTCTCATATACTTATACTAATTTATATATAAAAACCTCTGATTTTTCAAAAATAAGCGGGATTTGTTGCTTTCATAAACTGACGCCAGGCCGATAGCGTGTATAGGAATGGTCTCGCCTATCTACTCGCTCTAACAAACGCGTATGCTATGATCTATCTCTTTGCATTGCCAATCTAATGCTAGTATATAATAAATCTATGGTTCACACCACACCTGTCGCACTATGGTTCGTCTAGAACAAGCTAGCTGGACAATGTTATAGTATTTAATTATTGGAGAATATTTGAACAAAATTATTCCAGGAATAGTGACCTCGGGAGTGCCTGTATAATAAATATATTTTAATGTGAACACACTCTAGGTACGTAGTATTATTTATTATTTCTTGCTCGAGGCCCTAACAATTTTCTATACAAAATTTAAATGGCATATAATTATCTACTTAATTTTCGATACCCGCTTGGATTGTATAGGAAAACCTTATAAGTAGTAAAATATTATTATGTTGTAAAAATTTTACCAAGCGCAAAGAAAATATTTCATTGTATGCCTTGCGTTAAATCATTAATTATTATTATCATCGACGTATGTACATAATTGTAGCATATAATAATATTTTAATATTTACCGTAAGTAATAAACATAATTAGTGTTCAAAATTTCTACATAAATAAGCATACAAAGTTGCGCGGGTTTAGGTAGTAAGCATATAAGTAAAAATAAATAAATAAAATAAATATTCTTGGACGAATCATACAACGCCATCTAGTCCCAACTTATGCAACTAAGCTTGTATTATGGGTACCTACTAGATTGCTGATAAATATACTTACGTAAATACATTTCTTTTAAAATATATACTTATTCATAGAAAATCGTGATAGCTGAGCAATAGCACAGCGATATAAAATTGACCAGTTGCAATCAGCAAAAAAAACGTTGTGTAGTTGAGATCATTTATTTATTTATTTATTCATTAACAAAACATAATTATTGTGTTTGTGATCATGTCAAGTTTTACACATTGGACATGTTCTGCGCGATAAAGCCAAAATCGCACTACAAGTGTAAAGTTTCACTTGCACTTGACTGTACTTATTGAAAGGTGTGCTCACGGTGCAATCGAATTTCACAATGTTGATTCAACACAGCATATTGAAAATTATGACGTCAACTGACTCCTCACTATGCACATTGACAAATCTACTCAAAATAGATTGAAAATGAAATCGGTTAGAACCTTTTACGTTATTTGTATTGCTTGCTTGGCAACAAGAAATTATTTTTTTAGTCAAAAGTAATTAGTTCAGTACAGAAGCTAGCATAGTCATCATTTCGTCAGCATATCATGCTATCCATAAAGGGCTCGTTTAGACGAAAACATGATAGCGGCCGCGCTCATCTATTCGCGTCGTCTACACAAGCACGAACTGTCTTCAATACATTTTTCATTTCATGACATTAAGTTCAAATTAAATTGAGAAATTTAAAGGTTGACTGGTTTGATGTGCTGCTGTGCGTATACGGAGAAAACAGAAAATGGTTGTATTTCACGAGATGTGCAGTAGAGGCGGAAGTTTATCATTAAGCTAGTCACCAAACGCACATATTATAGGAGGACGAGCACATTCAGTCAAGCTTGCCATCAACAAAAAAACATTTAAGAGCATCTTTAATTTTTTTTAGGAAAATACTAATATGGTACTCGGTCTATGATAAAAACATTCAGTTTTGATGTTCCCAGGAACCACTTCAACCGATATGGTATATCGAATAGAATCGATTATTTTTAGCAGTTTCCCACAATTTTCCTATGTAGCAACTCTGAGTTACCCTAAAAACAAAATGGTTTTCCACCCCTTGTCATGGGCAATGTTGTTCGTCGTTACCGTGATATTTTTCAGCTTGTAAATTTCTGTTAATTTACTTTCCATTGCTGCTGTTCTTGATAAATTTTAAACATTCAGTTTCGGTGTTCCCAGGAGCCACTTCAACCGATATGGTATTATATCGAATAGTATCGATTGTTTGTAGCAGTTTCCCACAATTTTCCTATGTAGCAACTCCGAGTTACCCTAAAAACAAAATGGTTTTCCACCCCTTGTCATGGGCAATGTTGTTCGACGTTACCGTGATATTTTCAGCTTGTAAATTTCTGTTAATTTACTTTCCATTGCTGCTGTTCTTGATAAATTTTACATGTCACCAGAGTAAACTGTGCAAGCAATGTATGTCGCAGCGAGCGATTTTAGTCCCCCGACGCAGACCTCTAAACGGCAGGGGTAACAGTGAACGCCCCAAATCGTACAGTTGAACTCGTGATATGCGTTTGTCTCTGTCTTTCATATAGTAGCCTTACGTATGGGTGATCTCTATTGGGAATTTCTGCTTCGAATATCGTGATAAAAATTGATTAAAATCTGGTTTAAGTCTGGTTAAAATAAGGAAAATCGTGAATTATCAGTGCAAAGTTAGCTAGAATCGTCGACGTTGTCGCGAAAGTGTTACGGTGGTAATAATTTCAGCGCGAGTGTTAAGCGATGTAGCACGCCGTTTCCTTATCGATTTTCTCTATGCTGCATTAAATTACTATTTAAATTGTGAATGCGGACTGCAAATATAAGCACCATGTGCTACGTCAATGCATTTTGTTCTCGAACCATTAATTTAGTGTAGTGATTATATACGGTGCTGATTACTGTCGCTCTTTTATTCATTTATTATACATGTATGGCGGAATGGACTGTGCTCAAAGATTATAGAATCCGTGAAACTAGTACATTTCGGTATTCTGAGATGAAAAGTTCGTAGAAATATAGCCTTATGCCGCTTATCGTGTCTCCATTGTTTTGGGAATGGTTCAATATTTGGCTAATTCAATTTCTAAAAGATTTATACCATGAAATTAAAATGGTAGCCCTAAAAGGAACCAACAGTTCTATAAATTCATTGTCGCATTCGTTTGTCAATCATGGAAATTCACAACAGTCTGCAATCGATGTCGCCCAAAGTTTACAAACAACATTGAATATGCCTCCGCCGGGACAGCACATGAGTGCGAATCAAATCAATTTGCATCCCTTAGCCAATGTTTCGGTCCAATTTGTGCCGCAGCACACGAACCCCAGCTCGCTGAAACATGACCGGTCGTCCACGCGTTATTCGAGCTCCAACGTGCTGCCCTCGCACTCGCACCATTACAGGGTGCTCTCGCAAGCCAGTAAGTGAACGTTTGTCGTATCGCTAGTCTACGTTGACGTATATTGAGACGTTGCATGTTACTTTCATTATATGATTAAACGCAATGGGCATTTGTGTTTTATATGCTATTGTTTTGTTACAACATTGTGCATTGGTGATAAAGATATAGAAAACGGTGCTGACTTGGTTATTATTTCTGACGTAACTACCTATAGTATATTGTGTTTCTACTAAGATGCTGATTTCGGTGCTATATAGGTATTATTTGTCGCATATTAAGGTGTGCCAATAAAAAATCCTTAGCATTTAACAGTTATCCACGGGCGTCAACACCACACAGTGAGTTCAAGACCGACAATGATTTCCCACACCTTTTACATTGTAAAAGTGACTTTACGCTTGTCCTGTCATTGTGGGAATGACGATAGCGCAATTTCATTCTTGTATTCCCAGAATGTGGTAATACCAGCGAGTATGTGTCTTTAAGTCACTACAAAGCTGGCGGTACCACTTAATTTCCCAGATGTCACCGCTAACGAAAACTTGGGCCTATTCTGAGCAAGAAGAGTCATGAACGCGCCACAAGTCTTGTCCAAAATGATGAGCACTGTTCCAAATGATGTATGTATTATTTCAAATTTCTAGGGCCGGATATTTACCATCCTGGAGGCGCCTCTGCAGCCACATACATGCCGAACGCGGCTGGAGGCGGACAGTCTTCGGGACAGTCCTCACTAAGAGTCCCACAAACGCCGCAGCCTTCGGCGCCGCCGGCACCTCAACCGGATATGTCCAAGACAACCATGGTTAGATACGACAATTTATTTTTGTTTATTATCTTACAAATCTATTGATTTTTTTTTCATGAGACAAAAATAAAACTGACTAATAATTCCACATGTTTATATTTCTAGGCTGGTCATAGTTTCGTGGCGCCACAGAATCAAACACCACAAGTACGGCCGCAATACAATTTCCCGTACAGGACGGCGCAACATGGATCAAGACCAGCCACACATCCTCGGTAAATATTTATTACAATTTTTCTTCAACTTAAATTTCTAAATTCTTTTTGCTATGTCTCTGTGTAAGTTAGTTAGTTAGTTTAGTTATAATCTTTTAAGAAACAAAGATTTTGAAACCTTAAAGCGTACAACATAAGAAATGTATGAAGACCAATATTTGATTTGACTGTACATAATCACATAGTAGATAGATAGAAAATACTTTATTTGCAACACATACAACAGCAGAAAGAAATGGTATATTACATTGATACCTTACATATAGTAATCTATAATAATTTATACGTGCCTAAGATAAACAGAATATACTTTTAGCTGAATCACTGTCATCAATGCAACCCTGTCTGTTTCTGGGAATTTCAAACAGCTTTTTGCTTTATAAAATTAACGTCCAACTTTTTGTTTTAATTACCTAACGGTGCTAACGGCATTTACAAGTGGTTACAACAAACAGAAATAAACACTGACTTTGCTTATACTATTTATAGCTTTGTACAATAACTATGAGGATAGCTTTGTTATCTATTAGATACCACAGCAGATTCTGATC
This sequence comes from Endotricha flammealis, assembly GCA_905163395.2. Taxonomy (NCBI): domain Eukaryota; kingdom Metazoa; phylum Arthropoda; class Insecta; order Lepidoptera; family Pyralidae; genus Endotricha; species Endotricha flammealis. The sequence continues at coordinate 12,759,277 of LR990852.1, read as the reverse complement.
AATGACCCCTCGACGCTTGCACACGATTTAAATTTTCGATCATACCTTGTTGCATTACGAGGTTGATACCCTTACCGTTTCCCATGTTTGAAACATGATATTTCAAGTTTGTTTGTCTTTCAAAGTCCCATATATTAGGATTGTTTCTACATTTATATGTCTGAACGTGTGATATTAGGATTCATTGAATTGATTTGTATCTAGAATTGCGGATGCTTAGCCAAATGTTTATGTAACAGATATTTGATACCTAGATAAGTATTACATCTATTTTGATTTCAAATTCTTCTGAGTTACGTTAAATATCAGTTGTAAACTCGAGAAAAATTGACAGAAATCCAAAAATTGTACAATCGAAATTGAACAACCGGTTGCTTAAGAACAGTAATAAGAACATTAAGGTACTTCATTAAAGTTATTGGAAATAAAACTACTATCAGTGTTGTTAGTGTTCTAGCCAAGCTATATGTGTATCTTCTTGTTTGTCATTGTTGATACAAAACAAAAGATAAAAGTATGTTCCGTTGTAGAATCTTTGAACTATTATATTTTATCAAAGTTATTCTTATCTGTATTTTTTTAAAAAAATGAACAAAGACAATTTCAGCCAATAATATGGCAAACCAAATAACAGCATATAAATGAAATCAGATGACCCTTGTCTGATGCACGACTAATACTCGTAACGTGAAAAAATATTTGATGGGTTCATTATGGGGTTTCACTTTCACTAGTTTTCATCTAAAACTAAGTCTAAGCTAAGACCAGATGTGGTAGTTACTTACTTGGTACTCCTGCTTTGGCGGTGTGATTCTATGAAACATTTCTTTATTTAGGCAACAACAACAGCCGTTCATACCAGGCGCCACTGCACCTGCCACAGGACCAGTCATGTATGGTACCTGTGTTCAACCGATTGTGTTTCAACCCACACCCTTGGGCATGCAAACATTCCAGCAGCCAAGATCCAGTAATCCAGGGTAAGTATTATCGTAACAGAAAAACTCTAATGCCCGTTTTGCACCAACGTTTCCTAGCGTTAGAAAATAACCGAACTTGCCAAATTTGTATGACATTTGATAACATAAGATTATTCTTTATCATCATCATCGTCAACTTTCCTCGACCCACTGCTGGGTTTAAGCGTCCTTTCGTCTACGCCATTCTTCTATATCCTGAGCCATCTCAATCCATTTTCTCCCAGCAACCTGCCTGGTATCATCAACCCATCTCGCCGTCGGACGACCCATACATCGTTTTCCGTTCCTAGGGTACCAAGATATTCTTACCGCTAGGAAACGTTGTTGGTGAAAACGAGCATTACTCTCTCTCTAAGGTACTGGTAGTAGTTTACATGCGCTGCCAAGTCGCTGAATTTAGATAAGTACATATATACAGAGATATCTAAATTTATCAGACTTGGTTTTACACAAGATCTTACAGCTTTACTACTAGCATAGGACCGGATAGAGGATAGTTCCTAGGGTTGCCCACCGGACTCTAAAATATAGTATTAAACTCTTTTTTTAAAAGGTATACTCTATAAAACTAATAAAGTAAACTAAAATACTCTTACTTTCTTTGATTTAGATTTTATGTCAAATTATCCAAATACCGATACAAAGAAAGGGGCATTAAAAGATTTTTACAGGGTCGGCAACGCTCGATTGATATTCCCCGTGTTTCAAGCGTCCATGCTACGATGACCGCTTTCCATCAGGCGGGCCGTTAGCTTGTTTGCCACCTTAGTGGTATAAAACAAAGATAGAGTTGTTTCCGAATTTATAATTTAGTATGGATTAATTAATTTACGATCGGATGGGGCTACGTGAACTGAGAAAATGTCTGACACATTATTATAACAGTAAATATAAATTAAAGGGACTCGGATGTGTACTAAAATAGATTTTCACTGAGAATTATTCGACTTGAGAGCACAAAGCGTGTTAATATACAAAAACACGTTACATTTACTTAAGCCACATATATTCATAAAAAGGGGAGGTATTAGTTCAAAAAATGAATATGTTAATAATACTCCAGTCAAATTGGGACAAAAAATAGGGGTACATTAATTCCCAACAAGCTGCAAATCGTTAAAATCGTATAAAATCGAATTATAAATAAAATTTGAATGTTCCCCATCTTTCCCCTGTATGGTTTTTTAAAAATCAAGGCCAAAGATAAAAAAAAGAGTTTTCGCGATTTTCAGCAAAACAGTAAGTTTTATCATAAAAATACACTTACCATGAATGTCTAGTGGCGGTATACCTTCATAAATTCTATACTCGTATCGCTATTGATAATCTCAATGTGAAAAAACCCGCATTAGTGAGGTTATTAATAAACTGTCATTTATCTCGGAGCTGCGCACAGATTTTGAGGCCCCTCCCCAAGTGTGTCTAGGAGAGGTATCCGTCATAAACCTTACCCTCGTATTGCTATTGATACTCTCAATGTGAAAAAAACTGTAGCAGTAGGTACCTGAGGTTATTCATAAACTGCCATTTCTCTCGGAACTGCCGAGACAGATTGATGCCACTTACCATGAGTATCTAGTGGAGGTATACCGTCATATAGTGGAAGTATACCGTCATAAATTGCATACCCACGTTGCTATTGATACACTCGAATGTGAAAAAATCATAGCAGAAAAGATATTAATAAACTGTCGTTTTATTTATGTCGGAACTGCCGGGACAGATTTTGATGCCTCTCCGCATGAGTGTCTACCCGAGGAGGAGAGACGAGTGAGGAGTGGGTAGACACTCATGCGGAGTGGTATCCTATGATTAATTGCATACCCACATTGCTATTGGTTCATAGACCACTTCCCATACAAAAAAAGCCCAGTTTCCTCCTTTGGCCTTGAATATTTTTTTCCATGCAGGGGAACTTTCAAATATTCATAACTGACTTTTCCCCGCGGCTTCGCTAGCGTTAAATTTTATTATGACAACAAATCCCCTAGCGCAACTTGTGGCGCCATCTGTTGGCCGGTAATTGCGAATTGCAGCGCCATCTATAGTAGTAAAAAACATTTTCTCATTGGAATGACATACTTTCACGGGATAAAAAGTAGCCTATGTTCGGCTCTGTACCCCTTACAATGTGTGTACAAATTTTCATAAAGATCGGCTGCTTAGTCAAGCCGTGCGTGAAGGAATAACAAACAAACAAACTCACTTTCTCATTTATAATATTAGTTAGGATTAGGATTATATTCTGAACGATTGTACCGATTTTCAGCTTGTTGGGAATTAATGTAACTTCGAATGTTTAGAATGACCGGGCTATAAATTATTAATGTTGTCGCCACTCCACGTATGGACAAAATTTTATTCAACTGCGTCCACGACTGAGTGGACCTTTTTTGATAGTTTTATTTTTCTTATTAGTATTTTTCTATGATTTTAGAATATAAAAGTAAAACTATCAAAAAAGGTCCACTCAGTCGTGGACAACTTGAAATAAGTTCTCGATTCGTTGTATTTTTTTGTATATTCCTCCTTTGAATTCATTGATGATTTCCCAATGTCTTAAGAGCAGTTTTAATACTTAACATATTATATCTACGTGATTACCTAATTGTTATGTTCGTTATAAAATAATTAGCGAATTTGTATTCCATTCTGACATGCCCGGTGGTCGAATGGCTGGCAATGGCTACATTATCCCAAGGGCCGCATGGTCTTATCCCGCGCAAGGCAAACATTTGTGTGCATGAACACATTGAACATGTCTGTTTGTCCTGGTTTTCTATGTATAATAAGTATTTACATTTTTTTTATATTCATGTATATTTGTCAGATATATAGTAGATATATGTGTAAGCCAAGCTTGTACCATTACAAGCTTTACTTAATTTGAAACGAGACAGCGTGTTTATTTATATTTACCTTTTTAACACATTTTTTTTAATGCAGGTTTTATCAGTATAGCATGGCACCATATTTAGGATACAGCAACCCTCCTAGCCACACGCCGTCATGTAAGTATTTCTGTTATACTAATAGAACGCGCTGCTTAACATTACCTATGTTTTAACATCCATATACTTAAGTGTAAGTAAAATTTTTTCAAGTCAAAATAAAAAACCATGTTTTTGCGATTGGAAATTAAAATTCCTAAAGGTACCAATTCGCGGCCGATGACCGACGTTTATTTTAGGTGGTACGTTCCGTTACCGTCGTACCACCTTAAATATATTTCATAGAGCTACACAGAAACCCGGAGTGTCTCTTCTGTCCGGTGTATTACTAGAAGTCCACAGTCGGACTAATACGCGTCTATTCACAAAAAAAAAACCCGCAGAGATCACGAAATTTATCGTACCCACCGAAACACCCGAAGCTTTATATTTTTAAACCCATTAAAATACTGTCATTAAATAAAATACCATCTGTAGTTGTCTATTTTCGTGTTCGGTTTGGTAGGCTTGTTTTGACCCGCGATCTCTTCAAGTCGTCAGATAGAGTATGGAAATATTGATAAAATTTGTACAGCAAGAAAATACGTTTATTTGGGCACTTACTTACTGCATAAAATTTACATTTACAATTATATTTAATTATTTACCTTTCATTTAATTTGCGATCTCTAGGCTATAATGCCTTTTATTTTAAAAGTGCTGTCTGTCACTTCCTTCCTTAACAACTGTTAAGGAAGGAAGTCCTTTCAGTACTTCTTACTCCGTCTTATTTTATTTCTGATTAAATTCGTTGTTCCAAGACAGCTGTAGTTTCTCCCCCGGGACGTCAAAAAGCTTCATTGCTGTTCATTGTCAATCTGAGGAGACAGCGGTGGGAATGTGTGGTGGGGATGTCCCGTTATTTATCTACACATTAAAATAAAATTAAGATTTTTCAGTCTGTTTTGCCACCTTAATGGGTGAGTACAGAAAACTGCCTGGACATTCAAAAGTGATGTGCGGGATGCACCCAGAGACTATCATATAATGCAAAAATTAAAAAATTATTACAAATTACAAAATGCATTAATTACAAAAACATTCTAAAATAGTGTTAAGGTGCTCCTTCATCGGGAGCATTCGCGTGTAATGTAACGCTCAGATTCGAGCATTACAGCAGTGAGGGAGGCGAACGCTCGTCGGTCAGGGAGGTAGTATTGTAATGTAATGCTCAAAGTCGAATCTAAAATGTTACTTTACACGCGAATGCTCGCGGTGAAGGAGCACCTTTAAATGCAATCTTAAAACTTGTTACGAAACAGCAAAAAATAAATACTTGTATCATAATAGGAACACTTATTTTGGATAGCACAACTAAGTTGTGTTTTTATAGTTGTGCAACAGGAATATTTATTTAGGATATCACAATTAGTTGTATTACTTACTTGTAATACAACTAGTCTTACTTATAACATTGCTTAAGTAGTGCTGAGGTGGTGCTGTATGATATATTTTTTGTTTGTTTAGATTTTTACTCGTCAAACAACCAGCCCTTGCAGACGCCCAACTTGCAGGGAAATGCGCCCGGTGGTAGATCTAACCCCACCACATCTTTAGTGGGTCCGCAGGGCACACAGGCATCGCAGTCGGTCTCGACTTCATCGCTGCAACATTCTCAGGCTCCAACGCATATTCATCAAGCGATGCCTGGTAAGTTACGTAGAGTAATCGGTAGTAATCCTCCACAATGATTTGACACTTTTTTATTTTAAACATTTATTTATTTATTCATCATCATCATATCAACCCATAATCATCCCACTGCTGGGATACGGGTTTCCCTTTAATCGAAGGTGATTAGAGCGTACTCTGCCACGCTGCTCCAATGCGGATTGGCAGAGGCCGGTGTTTTCAAACCGCCCTAAGGCCACCGACTTGGCTTAACGACTGTCATCCATCGTCAATAGCCGGGACCGACGGCTTAACGTGCCATCCGAAGCACGGAGAAGCTCGAGATAACGAAATCCATCCAAACGCTGGCTAGGGTCGACGTCGCTTAACTTGCGTGCTCATATTAGAGTGCGACACACAGCGACGCCATCGAGCTACTTTTATTTATTATTACAATACTATTTTTCTAGTAGATTGTTAGGGACAGAGAATTAAAAAACGCACCGCGCGGAACACTTCTTTAGGTATTATTTCCGCCAGATTCAAAAGAATCTAAGAAAGAAAAATAGATGAAATTTAAAATTGTGGCTTTCTAAAAGTCAAGAAATATAATATATATAAAATTTGTGGGTACAAATATGGGCCATTTCAAAAAGTCGTAGAGAAAAATTGCGATTTCGCCATATGCATATAAGTAAATGTATTAGGATGTGATGGCAATTGCAATTTGTAACCTTTAAATATATTTCGTGTTAAAAACATTAATTATATTACGTTTATTCTCAGGTATACGGCCACTGGTTCAGAAGCGCAGTCACAGACTCGCCATAATTAATCCCCTGACTAGTAAGTGTATTGACAGCTACTACTAACGAATATTATTATGAAATTTATTTTATTGATTAATAATTATTTTATATACTTCTTGCAGAACAAGACATTTTCTCCGAAATTGCTTCAAATGAAAGTCAGTTTCCAAGCGGTGATTCCAGCGGAAGGCAGACCCCACAATCGGTAAGTTATACTTTAATAATTTTACAATAAAATAAAATAAATGAAACGTCATTAATTTATTTTTAATTTTGTGGAAATAGGATCATCCCCCTTTAAATTGTGCTGCTGAAGAATTTTCGAGAAGAGTTAATGAAGTAATTAACCAACCAAGCGCCTCAGAAAGTGCTAAAAAGATGGTTGAAATATCTACACCCACTGCAGGAAATTCGCTACCTCAAACTGGCAATAATGCTATGTCTATAAATAATAATGTTGTAAAACAAGATATACATATTACTGAAAATAAAAGTTTAGGACTAGATATTGCTGTAGAGTCAAATGAAACGCCCGTTGTCTCGGCGATATCAGATAGTCCGGTTATAGTGCCTAAAATGCCGAATAATAAGCAACTTCAAAAAAATAGTGATCAGCCCTTAGTTCTAGATACTAATAAGAATCAACCCAATAAGCAACAAAAACAAATCAAAAGCAAACCAGTCGTGCCTGAAGATGTAGAAAGAGTCCCAGAAAATGTAAACATAGGTGCGTCGCAAAGTGCACCGATAACAGTAACTACCGCAATTCCTGCTGCCACGGCCGTCACGCCCGCGGCGATGCCTCCGTCCTTAGCGGTGTACTCGCCCGCCGCCGCTCCCGGCCTGCCGCAGTACATCATGCCGGCACCCCAACCGCAACGAGTCAGGGAACACCGCATGAGATTGAAGTCCGAGGAGAAAGAAAGAGTTAAGGAACAACTTATAGATGTGGAGGCGCCACATTTTACAATGAAATCAAATGGTCCGACGTCATCTGCTGGTAAGTAATACATTCCTATATCCCCGGCTAAACTGAATTTCTTATTGGATTCACGAACGAAAAATACATAGATGCGAGGTGAAGCTGGTACTGAAACTGTTTTTATCTTGTTATATATTGTAGACTACAAAGGGTTTTTTACATTTAAAAAACCGGGCAAGTACGTGTCTGGCCACGCACAATGTAGGGTTCCGTATTTACTTTGCTTGCTTTGCTTTGCTTGCCTTCAGTTGAGTCCAATATCAAATTCTATCACACTTGTAAGTTTTCAACAAAGAAATTTTATTTTATAGGTTATAGTTTTCTCTGAAGGATTGATTTTTTTCAAATTTTTAAACGTAAGATTTTTGGAGATAGTGGTGGGGTGGTGTAAATAATTTTGAAACGGGTCATTGTATCGAAAAATGAACGAATGAAAAATCTTTCCACATCCTTATTTTGAAGAGACCTATCTAACGGTACACCACAACATGGGGTTGAAACATATATATATATGTATATACAAAATGTCTAAAACTTTTTGTACAACGGATTAAACGATTGAATTCAAATATATAGGACATTTTTGATACGTCGTTTTGATAGTGGTTTTACTAGTTCTATAAATGCGATCGACGGCACTTTTAATAGGGTAAGCTGTAGTATCTTTGGCACCCTACGATAGCTAAGACGGGATTTTTGCAGTGATTCGAGCTCGTCAGATTAACAATAGGGGATACCTGACTTGGTACCCTGTTAAGTATCAATACCATTTTTCCAACCTTTTGTAGTTGCACCATGTCAGAAAAGTAAAAAAAAAATTATAACTTGAAATACCCAAGCGCGTCAAATTAAGCTATAGTAAATTAATTACATGCTGAAAAATGCGTATTTTAAAAATCTGAAGATTTTAATGTGACTTATGGGGTATGTATGGGATAGTTGTGAAGTTGCAAAAAATTACACCTTGGCATTCTCGAGCGTGGTATTTTATTTTATTTTAACGTAAAATAATTGAAGGATTACGGGAAAAATATAATCTGCCAATTTTAACGAGGAGTAAGCTTAATCGTTAATAAAGCTTTACTCCAGTCAAACTATTTTTTTTAAACCTAGATTAATAATGTCTTCAAATAATCACCAGATTATGAATCAGTAGGACCAGGGTGTTAAATTGAATCCTCTGTATCAAAGTCTGACGGGCTCGAGTATTTTAAAATGGCGTTATTTTATAATTTCAAAAAGCCGCCATGGGCTTGCGTCACGTCTAAATCGTTAGTCTTAAAAATGGGAGTATTATTAAGAACCACTAAACATCCCTTCTGATTATATGATGCGCTCGAGTTACATTTTTTCTTTAATTTTTAAGATCCGTACGGCCCCTTCCACCTTGCAAACTGGCAGATTAACATACCTCCGTCATCAGAAATTTATGGCGCTTAAACACTATCAACACAGATTACTTAATAGGTAACTTCGTAACAGATACATCAGTCCCTACAAAAATTCATATACCTATCGTGATAATAGCCTACTGCAATGCAACTCAAGTCAGCGACCGCTGTGTGCTAAATTGTGCCTAATATGCTCGACTATATAGTTGTTTTCGATTCGCAACCGTGCGGCGTCGCTGCCATCTTAATAATGCTAGGGTTGCTGCTACGATAAAAATATTGTTCATATCACACAATAACTTGTACCTTGGCTTGTGTGGCTTGTTTAAGATTTTGTAGTGTAAATATGAGTACGTATTTACACTACAAAATCTTAAACAACATTGTCATTTTTGGAAAACATAAACATTGACATTCTAATAAACTTTAAACTTATATTATCTGGGTAATTTCCTTCTATTTAAATTATATTCCTTATTTTTGTAAATGTACACATTAAGTATCTAAACAGTCTATGCACCTATAACACGAGTATAAAATAGGTTAGTTAGTTATGCACAACAATTTCCGGGCGGCATTGTTTTATATTATTTGAATGATATTTACCATATTATAATCACACAATTACTATTTAAACTAAATCGAAACTAAACCACACAAATGTCAATCAATTTAAAAGTACCTATGCCGTAATATTAAAATTTATTCACTACGAGCGTGCATGTGCGATAGCGAGCGCTGGCGACAACGGTACTGAGTTTGAGGTGTTGCCAGATTTTTTTTTTCGTTCGTTTCGTTCAAATTAATCCAAAATCTCAAATATGTACTTCAACTAACGAAGTTAGCAGCAAGCAAGCCACACAGGAATTCGCGAAAAAAAACTGAATTTGTTGCCAGTTATCAAGTTTTGATATCCCATTCATTTCCTTTGGTCAACTAAATCGGTGTTAATATTAAAAATAAATCAAGTTTGTAAAAATTGTGAAAACCTTCAGAAAATCCCCTAGATAGATTTAGTAACATCGGAACATCGGAAAAACTTCAACGACCTCAAAAAACCTCTAGGTTTTAGGGAAAACCTCTAAATCTGGCAACGAGATCTCCGTATCCGATCTACCGCTCGGTAGGTAATGAACGCGTGCAAGTAGATGGAGTTACGTAGCTCTGCTATCAATGTCTGACGCGCACGAGTAGTTTTGTGTTTTTTTTTAGCATATAGCATCGTGGGCTCCCCTAGACCCCTACTACAATGATTGCCCCTCCCCCCCTCTCCCTATATTTAAACGCCGATATTAAGAAAATATACGATACGAATCAAAATCACTAACTAGAATAATGGCGGGCGCTCTAAACGCTTTTTTACGAGAAAGAAGTGTATCAATATACATAGCGCCCTTAATAACAAAATGATTAATTACTTACTTATTATCATAATGATTTGTAGAAATAACGATTAATAATACATTTTTTTCAATAGTGTCTCGTCTTGAATCTCGGTCCGAAAGTCGCGAAACAATAAAATTTGCTAAAAGTATCGAGAGTTCGAAATACGAGACGTCTTGATTGAGACTATTTGAGACTCAAACCTTATCATCCCAAAACCGTCTGCTAGGCTAGCTCGACCGGGGAAGTACCACCCTCTCACAGAATATCGACGTGAAGCAACAATGCGTTTCGTTCGGTGAGTGAGAGACCCGGAAGCCCAACTCCTTCCTCATCCCCTCTTTTCCCTTCCCCTCTCGTTTCCCTTCCCCTCTCCTTTCCCTTCCCTTCTTCCTGCCCTTCCTTCCTTTCCTCCATTCTCCATGGTGGACAACGCATTAGTAGCGCCCCTGGTGTTACTGATGTCGATAGGCGGCGGTGACCGCTTTCCATCAGGTGGCCCGCTTGCTTGTTTGTCTACTACTATATGACAAAAAAAAACTAAAACCATCTCAAAACTACAGGAAAACCATCAATCAATTAGCAAAAGTATTTTTAGCCCCATTTTTCTTGCTAACCATATGTTTGAAAATAATACCTATATTTTTATATTTACCTATATTTTTTTTTATTAGACAAAAAATATATACGTACCTATATTTTTTGTCTATTAAAATACCATTCGTTCATGAACAATAAAATTATAAAATACTAAAACTACGACACATGCTGTACGTGCTCAACTATCACTATTCTAGATCTAGACGGTAGTCTATAGCTTGCTCTAGCTAGATGTTTAGCAGTAAATTGTAGAAAATAAATCGATCGATTGTGGACTTGCGCACAACACTAGCGATACCAGTTCGCCTGTCCGCATGGAACGATTCAATATGGCGGCTTTTACTTCACAGTCATTTGGAGCATGGCTGCGTTTTAATTAATATTTTTGAAATTTCGAGACTTTTTTACACCTAAATTGAAATAATTTAGCATTTTTAGCATTAAATTTTTAATTTAAGTTTAAAAAATAAGTACTGTGGTTAAAGTGCAAAGAGTGTTATAAGTCCGACATTCTAGATCCTTGAGTGACCTTTTGGATAGACTTTCTTTTACCATATTGTTACGTTATCGTATCTCATTTTATTTGTGTGATAATTTATTAAGAAGTTTTGTGGATTCGGGAACTGTGATATAATTTAGCTATCAGTGCCACATTTCAAAGTCTGATATTCAGGTACTGTGCGGGAAGGAACTCCCACGTGGAAATACCTCACGTCTCTATTTATAGAACACGATCTTGGTTCACAAAAGTGATAGACGGGATTAAAAATCAATTGTAGCAACGTTCTTATTTTATGCACGCAAGTCTATTAATTTATTTTTAACATCATTTACCACTATCGAAAGTACAGTGGCGTCCGCGGAGACATTTCAAGTAGACGTAAGATGTTCTTGATCAGACAGCCACCATACTTGAAACGTGATAAATAGTTATGAAACTACTCGCCCGTGTCTGTTATCTTCTATTTTGCGACTTTTATCCGTTTGGGATTTATTGTGACCTCCATTTTGTCACCATGTTACCTTCATTGCTTGCAACTTTCAATACGTGGTACCCGCGTGATGTCTTAAATTACTATCAAATATTGCTGAATGAATAAAGTATTCATTAAAAACCTAGATTATAATTTCAGTGCCAGTGTTACCTATAACTTGGTGTTTATTTTTCCACTCCTTGGAATACTTTCCATTATTATTTCCAGTCAGAGAGTCGCCTTAGGACTACCTCACATTAAATTTAATTATATTTTTTTATGAACCCTTTTATGTTGTGCTTAATATCATTAGAAAACTTGAAAATATTTTATTTTTTTAATTTATTGTTTAAGTTTATTATGAAAAAAATGTTTTCATGAGGAATTGATATTATGGAATAGAAATAGTGTAATTTTTACCCGACTGCACCAGAAGGAGGGTTATGTTTTTTTGTATCTTACTATAATGTATTTATGCATTGTTTTTTTTTACAGTGATTAGTTCAGTTGATAGTTTGCAAGAAGTTATCAATTCTCCAACTAGTCAAAGCAGTCAAGTAATAGGGGTAGATTCGGCAAGAAAATATATAAATACACAATTATCTCCGCTAGAGGCCGATGGCACTTTTGCTACAGAAGCTAAACATGAACAAGTGAAGAGCGAAATTCCAGCATCAGCACCATCTGAAGCAGTTGGCCTAACTGCCACAGAATTGCTCTCAGCCAGTATTGAAAAGCTAGCGCGAGAGCAACCCCTGTCCCCCCCTGACACACCCGATCTTAGAGAAGCTTCAAGTGCAATTCAAGCTCAAGCCAAGTTAACCCAGAGTATAGCCAGCTGTATTCGGTTACAGCAAACTGAATCTAAAATGAAAGATATTAACCTTAATAATAAGCCTACTTCAGGTGAGCTATATTTTTGTATATTATGTTTGTTATATTGATATTGTGTAATATTATAGAAATATAATATATTTGAATTCTTCTTTTAAGATCCAGACACTGCCAATGGTAATTCTACAGAATTAACTAAACCTGAGACTGTTAAAGAAGATATTAACAAAAATGAAAAAGTTGTAAAGAATACAAAGAACAATAATAAAAAATCTAATAAAATGGCTAACAGTGAAGTAAATGTAACAGAAGCAGAGTCATATGAGAATGGTAAAAATGAGACTGATAAAGTAAGTAATGTAGAACAGGAGAACAAGGAATGCACACCCAAACCAGAGGAGTCTGGTTCTACTCCTCTCCCAGAGACGCCTGATGCTACTCCCACTACTGTAGTATTTGTACCAAAATACAAATATAGTGAAGGTATGTGCGTCTTTAATGTCTTTATATTTATTTGTTATCAGAAATCATATAGTCATTCCATTTAAATTTTTTTTTTCTTTCTTAGATCAATGGTCTCCTGTGAACAAATCTGGCAAAAAATGTTATGACATAGGGTTGCTCAAGCAAATCAAGGATGACCCCATGTCAAAGAACAAACCTAACGTGCCCTTACTAGAGGCATGCAACATTATTAGAGTGAGTTATGTTTCAATACAGAAATGCTGCCATCAGCAGTACTCTAGTAACATGTGATTTAATTATGTGAAACAATTGAAATATCTATCCATACATAATAAAATAAATCATGTTAATATTAACTTTTTTCTACAGACAGCGCCTATGCACGAACATGCTACCATGCCATTTATTTCAAGACCCATGAATGAATCACTTTTCCCAGTCTTTGCAAAATCAACAGGTATGGGACAGCGAAGTAGCGCACCAGCTAAAAAAGATGGCAGAAATATGCCTATGGGTGGTAAGTTTTTAGTTTTTTAAATATTTACAGATTTATTGCAATAAATATCCATTTAACATTATTTGCTTTTTTTTTCAGGTAAAGGTAGTATCAAGCTTCCTTCTAACCAAGGTGGCAATAATCAGAAAATGGTACATGTCTCATTGTCCTTACGGGAAGATGTTAAATTGAATGAGGTTGATTCTGCATGGAAACCATCTCGATTTAGGAAAGATAACCTTACTGATGAAGAAGTGAAGACACAGGTAAATAAGTCATTCACTTGTTATTTTGGATAACATGTTTCTTTCTTCAAAGTGTACTATTTGATGATGTTTGTGTTTTCAGGAATTGTATAAAAAGTTCAGAGGTATTTTGAACAAATTGACTCCGCAAAAATTCGACACCTTACTTGAGAAAATTAAAACTCTCGATATCAATAATCAGAAGCGATTGGAGGGCGTCATTGACCTAGTATTTGAAAAGGCCATCGATGAACCTAATTTTTCCAGGGCTTATGCTGAGATGTGTACTAAACTTTCAATGCTCAAGGTAGGTAATCCACATTGAAACAGGTGACAGGCGTAGCCAGAGAAGACTTGTAATATTGTGTTTTGCTTGTAGGTACCCTCTGATCATTCCTCAGAGCAGTGTGTCAATTTTAGAGGCCTTATCATCAACAAGTGTCAGGCTCAATTTGTGGCCGAAAAAGCAGATGAGCAAATATTGAAATTGGAAAAGGAAGTCGCGGACTGTGCCGATCCTGTAAGTTAACCAGAAATTTAATGTTATTAACAATATTTTATCTTCTTCTTTTCGTTTACTTCCCGCAATTTAATGCAGGCAGCTGGTGTGAGTGTTTCAAGTCGCCTGACGGTCACTGACTTGACGGCTGTTATCTAGACAATAGTCGGGACTGATAGCTTAACGGGCACTCCGAAGCACAGAAGATAACTAAGGGTGGTGTTTCTTAACTTGCATGATCATTCCACTTTTACCTACTTAATGAGGTCATCGAGCTCAGAGTACATTATATATTTATTATTATTAATTATAAATAAATACAAATTTTTAGGCCAAAAAGAAAGAGCTACATGTTTTGCTTGAAGAAGAATACAGGCGTGTAAGAATGCGTTCAGTTGGAAATGTCAGATTTATTGGTAAGTTATCGTTTTCTATTTAATACTTACTATTTTTTCAAAGCGATTTTTTAAATATATTATATAAAGAAGTGACCATCTGTCTGATAAATCCATTTAATAATTGAAATGATAACAACTCCTGCTACTTGCAAATGCTATGCGAAATTAATTTAGTGAAAAGCTGCTTTCAATTTGTTTCAGCTTCCAACTTTTTAATAGTTTTGGAACTTTATATCTGACCTTTATTTTCTTAATTTATGAGTTTTTATTTGATAATGCTGAGTTTACCTATAGCGACAGTGTGAATTAACTTTTTTCTTGGTTAAGTTAATATGCAAAAAAGTAATATGTTACTTTAAAAGCTGGTATACCAAATTTATTCCCAAAAATAAGGACACCATCAGGATGTTAACAAACTTAATTAATTAATTAATAACATAATCTGTGAATGCTATTATATATTTGCAAGTTGACTGCTAACTGCGAATATTATTTGCACGTTGCGAATTAATGTGTTTTTGACCTACTATTAAATAAATTATGAAACTACTGGATAAAGCATAATATAATTTCTCATAAAATATTGCACTGTTGCGAATTATGTTTCGTCAATATTTTTTATTAATCCCGGCCTATCATATAAATATTAAACACATTGACGTATTTTGGTTTTAGGCGAACTGTACAAGTTGAAAATGCTCACGGCTAAGATCATGGTATTTTGTATGAATCACTTGATTGATAAATTAGAGGAAGAAAAGCTTGAATGTTTATGTAAATTACTCACTACTATTGGAGAGCAAGTTGAAAGTGAAGTAAGGGACCAACTGGACAATGTCTTCAAGAAAATGCTAGATATAATTGCTGACCGCAGGAATAACAAAATCAGCAGTCGTGTCAGATTTATGATTCAGGATGTGATAGAACTAAGGAAGCGAAAATGGGTAATAAAAAGTGTGGTCGATTCTCAGCCCAAGATGATGGACCAAATTCAGAAAGAAGCCGAGCAACAACAACGACATATAGAGGTACATTTGTAGACTTTCTTTTTCTCTGTTCCGAAAAGTGTTGTTGGTGTTCTGAAAAGTTCATTTCACATTCTCTGCTGATCTATCCTTGCAATCCAAATCCTAATATTAGCGCGTCCATTTATTTATGAATACGTGTGCAGATATATATAACTTTTATGTGTTCACTATGCATGTTATTTGCATACGACATTTCTTGGAGCTTGAAACCAAAGTTTTCAAAAGTAACAATATATTTAATTTGACCAGTTAATGAACGCCGTACCCATGGGGGGCTTTCGTCGTGAAGAAGGTGGCCGTGGAAAACGCGGTGACTCACGCCGACAAAACAATAATTCCTTCCAAATGGACTCCAATATGTGGAAGTCTTCCAATTCTCGTTATACAGTTGATACTTCTAAGCTGAAAGCAGCAACTTCAAAGGTGAGTTTCATGAATAAATAAAATACCTTAAAAGATTTACACATGTAACATATTACTTTGATAGTAATGAAATCACAATATACAATTTCCAGCTTTATAATCTGTTATTATTATGTTACTAAAATGTTATAATGGTTTCAGAATTTGAACACAATTAAATTGGCTCCTCCTAGCTGGAATCATGGTTCTTCATCCAAGCCAGCTCCGCAACAAGCTAGTAGTAATTCAATGATTGGAATGAAAAATATGTACAGTGTTTTAGAAAACGTTCAAACAGATCCTACATCTCTTAGAGGTAATATTATCCCTTTTTTTTTACAAAAGTAAAATATTTATTAGCCCAATATTTTATGGCGTAATTATTAATTGAATATTTTATTTTAGGAAGTAAAGACATGCTTCCTAGCTACCATTCCAAAGGTGCATCGATTGAAAGGTCCACATTCAACTCTAGGGGAGATTTCAGTAAGTAGTATGAGATTTTGTAAATTAATGTTTATAGTCTTTGTCGTTTCCTAGTTACCGTTGTTATTATATATTTATTTGCTCAATTAGATAGTGGCAGTGGCGGTCGTTCTGGGTCAGTGGGTGTGGCGCGCTCAAACTCTGGCAGCCGAAGCACGAGTGTTGCGCCCCCCACTCCGCCCGTAGTCGCCGAAGTGGCAGCGCCGCCGCCTGCTGCGGTAGCACAGGAGCCGCTACCGGAAGACAAAAAGAAGTCTGTTAAAGCTATGATTGGTCTTTGTATCATCAACAATGATGATGACGAATTAGTTTCGGAAATCAAGACTTTATTCCAGCCGCAGTACCACGCTGGTGTTGTCACTGAAATTATTAATGTGGCTTTAGAAAAGTAAGTCATTTTGTGGCCATGGCTACACATTAATATATAATTTTAAGACAATCTAATTCATCATCATTGCAATTAATATCTAATTTATTAATAAATAAGACATTAATTGCAATGATGATGAATTATTAATAATGACAGGCCCGGTGGTCGAGTGGCTAACAATGGCCACTTTGTCCCAAGGGCCGCGTGTTCGAATCCTGCGCAAGGCAAACAATGTGTGCATGAACATGTCTGTTTGTCTTTGTCTGGTTGTTTTCTATGTATAATAAGTATTTATTTACAAAAAAAAAGTATTTATGTATATTTATCTATCAGCAATCTAGTGTTCATAGTACAAGCTTTGGTTAGTTTGAAACTAGATAGCGTTGTGTGATTTGTCCAAGAATATTTATTTCTTTATTGTATAGTGCATGCTGGCTGCACTTTTCATGTATAATATTAATTTAAAATGATGAATTCTTAAATATTATATTTTATTTTAGGTCACCGAAGGATGTTGGACTGATTGCAAAATCGTTACTACATGTGGTAACCACCAAGGCCATTTCAGCAGATAACTTGCTATCTGGAATGTCTGAAATACTAGAATTTGCACCTGACTTGTATATTGATATTCCTATGTTATATGAATTTTTAGGAAAAGTCCTCGCACCGCAAATTGAAAAGAAGGTTTGTATATTACAAAGTAACATTTTCTTATTAACTTTGTTATATATTTTTTTCTTTATTTAATTTAGGGACTATGGTCCATAAACGACATGCCAGTCCCATCGTAACTTAATCTAAATTTACACACACAAACTTAGACATATTTTAACAAAAATTAATCATATACTCATTACTCAGTCAAACATTATGAATATTAACTACTTCTAAATCGACTTATTACTAAATTGTACAGTCTTTTTGCCTCAGAGGACCCTGGCTGGGCAAGAATGTCATGGAAAGCACCCACGTCATGAACATTTATACTAAGACTGGCCAATACATTTTTCCTCTCTGATTTCTTAGGTGATTATTATTTATGTAACAATTTTTTGTAGCATATCACATTTGCACAAGTACTTGCATCATCACAAAGTGTCATCTCTGGAAAACAAGGTCATTTATTACTCAAAACCATAATGAGGGACCTGAGAGATAGTATGGGACCTTCATTTGTGAAGAGCAAATGGCAGGAGTCTGGACTCAACTTAAATCAATGGATGAATGATGATCAGGTAAGGAACGTGCTGATTGCTCTGTTTTGTCAATGGACACATGGTAAACTAAATAAGTTTGTTGATTGTATTGGTATTGAAATAATTGATTACTTGCTAAGTTGCAATATTTTGTGTTTAATATTTGTATTTTTTTGGTTTACAGGTAGAGACATGGATTGTGGATAACAAATTTGAATTCCTAGAAGGAAGCACTACACCAAATGAAGAAGTAAAAAAGGTTATAAACCCCGTAGAAACACAGAAGAAAATTCTTCAACTTATGAATTCAGATGAAAATTGTGACTGCATAAAGGGTTGGGTACAGGTAAGTTTTTCAATTTCTTGTGGAAATAGTATGTTCTTCTGTTATTATTTGTCCACTCTTCTCTATTTTATTCTTGTTATTAGTGCTGTTAGTTATTTTTTTAAATTAACAACTATTTTAGGACAATTTGGGCAAGGAGTCTTCGAATGAGGATTGGTTCATGCGATCATTGATCCAAGCGATATGTGAGCACGCCTTATTCGGGGCCGAGGGACGCGATGCAGCTCCTCATTTCAATCAAGAACGTATGACTAAATATATGGGACTTATAAACGAATTTGGCGAGACGAAACAAGCGAGAGAAGCTAGCTGTTTGTTTGGCATACAGCAGCTAATACATAGGCTAGAACACCCGCAAGGTACGTAATTATAATGTCTTTTATTTTATTTTATGGTGAACGATAACTTGTCTGTCATATTATAACATACATAAATATTTTTATTCCAGGATTGACATTACAAATTTTTGCGTATTTACATGAACAATACATAATTTCTGTAGAAGGGTTTATCGCATGGGAGGAATCGGAAATGGAACCTGAAGGCAGAGGTAATTATTATTTTATACCTACTTATAATATATGTCATGAATAAAGACTCAAAATATATCTCATAAATAAAGACTAGCACGTTTCCGGTCCAATCACGTGTAATAAATATTTCTTATCAAACATGCGTAATTAGGTACGTGAAGATTATCTTGACGGTAAAGTAATATATGACTTACAGACTTGTACTATCAGTTGAAAAATATTTAAAAAGTAGTTGTCAATATGATCAATTTCTGTTCTTTCGTTTGGTATTCAAGGTGAAAAAGATTTCGTTCGGAGGTAAAACGGGCGCGGAACTACGAAATCATCATATTATTTTAAATATGTATGTTATGGATTTATTGACATAAATATTTAAAGTATGCCGATTTGACCCTGTTGTTTATTCGATTTTGCAGGTGTGATGATGAAGGCGCTTACGTCGTTCTTCACGAACATCAAGGAGGCGGACAACGAAGACTCGTGCAGCGAGGACTGACGCGGGCGCGCCGCAGCGGCCCCGCCGCCCGCGACCTTGTCGCCACAGGCGCAGGCGTCCGACCCATCTGCTTACAATGTCTTCTATATTTTTATATATTAGAAACATCCTACACGGAACTCATAGATTATATTATTATTATTATTATGATAATGCTTAACCTAACAGAAGCTAGAAAAAAGTTGTATAATATTTTTAAAGCGATAGTTATTTATCAAGATTTAAAATTTGCTTCATGTGTAACTCCGATCAGAGAATTCTATCATGAAAATATGTCCATAATAATTGTTATCGCCATGCATGCAACTAATTCCCTTTTGTTTATCCGTACATTAAATTCTGTTCATCACAATCTCCCTGCTAATAATGGTAAGTTTAACACATAGAAAAAACGATATCGTTGATGTTGATGAGCGTAATAAAAATGTATTCTCTGTGTGCCAGATAGGTGTTCTAGTTTGGTAATGAATTAATGGATTTTGTTTCATACTTAAAACATCAATTGCCTGCACTTACAATTTTTTTGTGAAAAATGTAAATTAAAGACTGGTATTAATCTGTCGTACTTCTGAAAACTAGCCTCTGTTACTTTTTGTAATTTAGTATTGTTTTTTGATTTATACAATCCTTGTAATTTTTATAGGATTACTGTGACTTTTTTTTCTCTACAACATTATTATGCAGGACTTCTTTACTTGTGTATTGCTCTTTGTCTGCATAATATAGCCTATTTTACTACCTTCTATTCTGATTAAAATAATAATTTTTTTGTACAATCAAAAAGTTTAAAAGTTAAAGAAGAGTATATACAATCAAAGACAAACTCTTTTTAGAGGAATACTGTCCAACACAGACTAAATCGGTTCATGTCCTCAGTCTATATGTAATGTCTAAATGTATTGGGTATATAATATATATCATATTGGGTGGTTTATAAATGATTTATTTACAAAATGTTACTGATTAACATGTTAAAAATGGTCCTCTCTGACTCTCGGAGAATACTGCTATATAACTGCCTCTAAATACAGATGCCTAAACTATTATTCAATATAAAAATACGTACATTTAAAGTGCTTTTTATGGGGAGATCGCTGCAGACAATAGGATTAAAATACACGTGGTGCATAAGACACCATTAAGTTAATTTAAGCAATAATCATGTATATTTGGGAGCCAATATTAATTATAATATACAGAATAGTTCACTATACTTGCTATTCAAATGGAGTTGAGTTCAAAGAAAGATATTGAAAAATATATTTATAGTACTCTTTGTTTTGATCGATATAGAAACGGCTACTTTTGAATTGAAAGTATTGTAAATGATAAAAATGAAAAAAAAAATACCATATACTTACACGACAAATCCTTAGCTTATTATTTTGTTATCATTTATAAGTCTTTAACTTTTTGTTCTAGCCATCAATTTCTGGTTTTTCTCACTTTAGTACATTTTCTTTGTTTTTCATAGATATTTTATGGTTTAGTTTTAATTATATTATAACTCTCAGTTGGCAGTGACTATTGTCTCAAATCTATCGTGAATCGGAAGGAGACGCAGTGCGCCGTTCCGTGCGTAAACTCACTTGACTGTATCGCAGTGCGCCGTTCCGTGCGTAAACTCACTTGACTGTATCTGTATGTGCTGCTGACGGTTACTATCATTTATATGCTGCTGACGGTTACTCTATCATTTAGCTACTCTTGTCAGTTATGTATGTTATGTAAATAAACTTTATATGGAAAAAACCCTTAATCTTTACTGAATCTTCCTAAACGATCATCCAGATACTGTAATCGGTCCGATTGTTGTAATAAAAAAAACTCACAACGTCGATATAGAAATATAAAAATAACAGAGCTTTTATATTCCATTAAACTGTGTATTCAACGAGGAATTTAGTTAAACACGTTATTTAATATTATTAAAGTTTATAGAAAAATATAAAAATAAATCTCTGTATGAGATTTCTGTACATAATTGTTGTTTAATTTAAGATTCATTTAATTTTCCCAGACATTTTAGTTCTTATAAATACTAATGCAGAAATTTATATCAAACAATTGCATAATTCCATTAAAATCCTCTGTGATGTCGTCTACACAAGTTTTCCAGTAATTTTGTTTTGATTCTTCATCTTGTATTTGAATTGATACTTGTTCTAGCTCTGTAAAATACGGTCATAAATAATTAATATAGGCAGGTAATACACCCTCCATCTATCACCGGGAATCCTTTTAGTGTTGAATTCTCAGAATATTGGAATCTTAAATTGTTGGATCTCAACATGTTGAATTCTGGGTATTCAACATGCAACAAAACTTTGTTTTTATTTATAGAAAAGGACTTAATTACTAAGTACTAAAAAGAAAAACAATCCAATACTTTGACGGAATTTTTTGCTGGAAGAAGTACCTAATAAGCATACAATTACTAACTATCGCAAACACCAGACGCTATGATCTGTAACATCCTTTTCAAGTCGACTTCATCTTCTACTTTACCAACATAGAAAAATCGCACCAAATGTGGCATCAACTCAAAGACTCTTCGTAGGGGAAATACGGCACACCTCCACTGATGAATGCTCACAGACACTGTATAAAAAACAATATATTTCATGAAAAGACGCACGATACTATCAGATAAAACAATTAGACGCGACTTAGTGGATTGACACGGACGGGCTGATCAAGGATATGGCACGCACAAGGCTAAATTTTTAGTGACGATACCAACTCAACTAACGCAGAGTATCGAACCATCCAATTCATCATTATTAGGCATAGGCGATGAGCAATAATTGTGGATCGTGGTCAGACGCGTGAATTCGCTTTGTCATTTTTATCTTATAAGATAGGTGGAATGGAAAGCCCCAAATGCAGTGCTCCGTCTTATCAATACAATTCAGTTATTTTTGCTTACCACATGGTTACAATACGATTATACAACTAGTTGAAGTAAAGCATATTATTATGACACCCTGCAAGGACACTGCAAATTTAGGAGAGGGTAATAAATGGATAAAATCCTTCCGGCGGACCTCGTCGACTTTCCTACTTCGATCACTATTGCGCTTTGTCCACTTGTTTGTCCTACCTCGCCCACACTCCTACCTCGTCCACTCTCCTACGTCGTCCACTTCCTACTTCGTTAACTTTGTTATCTCGTCCTCTTCCTAATTCGTTTACTTTCCTACCTCGTCCACTCTCATACTTGGTCCACTCTTCAATCCATCTCGGAAGACTAAATTGCAAGTTCCTATTCTACTCAAAATTCAAAAAATAAAATAATTGTATTGTTTACTTAAACCAAAAAATTAAATAATTGTATTGTTTAATTAAACCAACTTTTTTAACTTTGCAAGTGTTAAAAATAGGATATTATAGTGGCCCTACTATAGGGCTCTTACTTGATATGTCGCTGTCTGGGTGAATCAGGGGTGGTATGAACTAGGAGAATGAGCGTTTAGCTTGGAAAAAAAAAAAAGTAATAGCTACCTAATTGAAAAAAAAGTAGGTGCAATGGATTCTATTCGACCTTTACAAATTGTGGTTAAAGAGCTTGACGAAAATTCGAATACAATTTTATTGAAGTCTTGTTTTTAACGATTGTAGCGTTCAAAAAATTGACGAAGTAGACGAGTAGACAAGTAGACGAAGTAGGAAAGTGAACGAGGTAGGAAAGTAGACGGAGTAGACAAGTAGACGAAGTAGGAAAGTAGTCGAAATAGGAAAGTAGACGAGGTCCTCCGGAGGGAATAAAATTAATCTAATAAAATATAATCCTTAAAATCTCAATAATATGTAGTTAGGAAATCGACGGTCCCTACGTATAAAGAGTCATGTCGAAATTTTTTTTCGTGCATAATTAGCTTTAGATTGATACACCGCACCCACCCATGTAAAAATAAAAACACAAATATTGTCTGGTTTACGAGACATAATAAGACGTACCTATATGGGAACAAAACAAGTATACTAATACAAAGAATTAGTGTCGTATATTCGTTAGACCTTTTTATTGTCAACGCTGTACAAAAATACATTGTATGGGAAACGCTGTTTTGACGAACTTTACGACATTTGCGAGAGATTAGGTATCCAATAAGATGTAACTGTGTTTAGTCGCTTTAAGGACTCTGGTTATTGAATCGTAGGTACATACCATGACCGTAACAGGACTATGACTAGAAAATATAATATGACTAGCTAACCGGCCCGGCTTCGCCCGGGTACTGTTTCGTTTTTTTTTCAATCTTTCTGAGAGATTTTCTTAATATTTTTTTCCGTAAGAACCTTGTACAGAGTATTAGAAAACTATAAAAAAAAAATCAGCCAAATCGGTCAAGCCGTTTTCATGTTATGTCGTGACAACGGAAAACGGGTTTCATTTTTATATATATAGATTATAATTTGTAGATGGAATTGTTTCAAAAAATAACTTGAAACTTAAAAATGCTCTCCTGAAAACCTCGGTTTTAGACATGTCGCTTTGTACGTAAGGACCGTCGAAATATATACAACGTGTCCTAAAATTCAACGATAAGCGGGCACCAAAGGATGGGCGTGCTCATGCCAACTCCATTTTTTTTAAAGAAAAAAAAGAAGAAAATGATTGTGTTTTATCCATGGACTTAATATAATAAACAGGACTGAGCTCTGTTAAAATCTAAATTTACAAATGACAACTTCAATAGTTCTCATTAATGTTCAATTTGTTATAACATAACCATGAAAACAGAGAGAAACCGAGCCAAGCGAGATAGTTACAAGCCATGCACTGTGTCTCGTTCTCCATTGTTGCCAACAAGAAAAAAAACAAGTTATTTCTTTCTGAAGTTAACGAAGTTATTTGTTCTGTTGTGTTGGTAGCCCTTCCAAAAGAGACATGGCGGCTAATTTAATTTATCAATTCACTCCACGAGTTGTAAAATCTGGCTATTTTGGAAACTTTTAATTAAAAGTGGATCGAAAAAATGTTGTGTTAATGGTTGTCCAATTCAGTCATAAAATATGGTGGTTGTGAAATCCAGGGCAAGCAAAATATATAGTCACCCAGTTAAAAAGAGACACAGAGCCTGTCTTATCTGCATCTCGCTCGGCTTGTTTTTTTGCTTACAGAGCTCAGTCCTGTATAATATATTAAAAGTCCATGGTTTTAACTACCATAACCACAGTTTTCCAAATATTTTTAATTTGATTTTTGTATCGGCAACTACTACAATTCCTAAAAATTCCAGGTTGCTTATAGTTTTTATACAAAAAACTCTCAAACTTATATATAACTTATTTTTTTTCTAAAATTTTATAATAATTTTACTTACAGACTATTTTCAGTTATCTTAGTGCATAAAAAAGTATGGACACAGGTATGGCAAGTATTTTTTAAAATTGGCGCAACTATCCAAGATTCTAAAATGGTAAAATAGAATCGTACAGGCATGGAATAGGCTACCTGATGACGTGGTGTCAGCTGTGTCAGTGAATGCGTTTAAAAACCGGTTGGATAATTGGCTTAAGAGCAACACCATAAACTAAATAAATATAATAGCACAGTTATAAATGAAATTAATTTACATGGAACTTAGTGAAGTGACTATCTTATCTAGTGAACTTTTTCAACACTGTGACATAGACACATCAGCATAATGCTGCTCGTCTATAATTAAATAATTAATTAATAAAAAATACTTTAAGAAAATTAACCACAAAAAATTGCATACTTACTATTATATAAATATATACGTTTTACATCTTTTTTCTTCTTTCTTTTTTTTGTCTTTTTTCCTATTTAAAATGTATTATAGTAAATGTTCAAACTGTTTGCCACCCGCATTAAGAAAAAAAAACTTTATTCGTATAAAACTGAAAGTAGTCAGTAAGTAAAATTGTTTTAAAATTTTAGGAAGAAAATTAGTTTCAGGTTGTTTTGTATAAAAACTACGAGCATCCTGGGATTTTTAGGAATTGGGTGAATATCAGATTTCGGTTTTTTGCACTTGTCATGTTAACTTCGTATACAATAAACTATTGCGGTCAAGTTTTTTTTTGGTTGAAGGTCATTCTAAAAACCAGCAATTAATGGCAATATTAATAAAAATGACTTAAAAATATTTATAAAAAAAACGGACAAGTGCGAGTCGGACTCGCCCACCGAGGGTTCCGTACGTAGAAATCATTTTTTTTATACCACTAAGGTGGCAAACAAGCTTATGGCCCGCCTGATGGTAAGCAGTCACCGTAGCCTATGGACGCTTGCAACATCGGGAGTATCGCTCGCGAATTGGCGACCCTGTAAAAATCTTTTAATGCCCTATTTAAAGAACCCCATATTATCGTCTAAAGAAAAGATCTCGGCGGGGATCTCATTCCACAGCTTCAGCACTTCAGCGTTCGCGGGAACCACGCAATACGCCACCATTTTAGTTCTAGCGTGTGAGGTTGGAAAAAAATGATTCACTTCTTACATCAACTAGATAATACAGACTTCCTAGGTAATCTATAGACTTACGACCAGGGCATACGGTAAATTCCATAAAACAGGAGGTTCTAGTTTGAATAAACATTCTAATAATCCTATTTTTGGGTGTGGGGTCACAAGATAAACCTACTGTCTCACATTCCGCGTAGTTTCGTTGTTCTCTAGTGCTAGTCTAAACGTACTTCGGAGAAACGCGTTTTGCTAGTTAGAACTAGAATTAACAAACTGCGACAAAACGGAATGTGTAACAATAGTACGTTCGTTAGGTTTACCTTGTGATGTGACCCTACACCCAGAAATAGGAGGCGGGGCACCGTGGACGTAGACCGACGCAAACTATAAAAGGTAAAGTACAACATGAGATTGTTTAATTAAAATTTTATACTTTATTTAACGGACCGTATCAGAAAAGATTGATGCAGATTTAGGTAATCTTAAGTTAATGGACATATTAACGTTTTCTGCATTCTAACGGTAACATAGGGTAATATATACAAATGGTCACTATATCAATTTGTAGCATTAAATAATTTTTTCCAATAATGGTGTGTTATAACTTGATAGTCACAAAGATAATACAAAATGTAACATGAAGTTGCTAACGAGAAAAAGATGCATTTTAGTATTTGAATATGACCATTTACTGTCATAATTTGACACATCAAACGTCAAGTCATTGAAAAGTAAAAACTTCAAAACTGGTAAGAATTCAACGAAACGTCAGTTCGAATTTTCGGAATTTCGATTTCATAGTAGCCCCGTTTTGATTTCCTTCTGAACATTGAAATATACAGTTTTTGCTAAATAAACCGCCGTATCTCTTTTTTCCGTAAATTTAGAGATTTGATTTTTTCACAACTTCATGGGACCATAGACCTGAGTATACGGTTCAAATTTCAACTTGATACCTCCACGCATTCCCGAGAAAAAGGGTCTTGACAGAAAGACAGACAGACAGACGGACAACAAATTGATCTTATAAGGGTTCCGTTTTTTCCTTTTGAGGTACGGAATCCTAAAACTAAAACTATCAAAAGTCAAAAATCTAAGCTCTTTGGCGCGTCCTTCACTGTGTTCTGTTTTTGAAACGCCTAATTTTTTTTCAAAATTCTTCTTTTGAACAGGTAGGAATATTGAACTTTAAGTAGCTATAACAAAAAAATTTTTTGATCATCTAATTAAAAGTTTTTGTTTATTCAATTTTGTCCATCCCAAAAACACCTAATTTCTTTGGCGTATTTGTGCAGTCTCGCATAATGCCACATCATGACGTGAACAATCCCTACCTTCCGCCCCCGCTTCGTTTAGTTGAGATCTAACACCAGACAAGTGCAGACCTGGGCAAAGTTCAGTGTTTCGAAATAATATTTTTTTTTATCGGTGTGCGATGGCTTTTTTTCGATGAGTACCTAATTTCTCCGGTAATCGATTTTATACTTAAATAAGAGTTGTAATTTTTTATACTTTTTTAGTGTATGTACGCTGTGATTGTTCGCTCGCTCGCTTCCGTAATTGTAAGATAAAACAATTCGTCAAATACTCACAGATAAAAATAATAATTTAGGTGCTATTCTAATTTCTTTGGCGCTAATTTTTTCGGATTTCTTTGGCATTGCGTTCAAAGAAATTAGAATATGGTTGAAAAAAGGCTTAAAACTTCTTGCCAATTAATTAATACATAATTATTATATAATCATTTGATTTTTTGAGTGTATATACCTACAAATAAAAATTTGTTATTCTTGTTTTTTGTTTGTGAGCTTTTATTAACTTTATTTTATATTTTAGGATGCATTTTGTTCGTAATATTTCCTATATTGGTTTCTATATGATAAACAATTGAAAAAATTAAGATTTATAAAATAAAATCTAATTGTAAATTGACGATTTATAAAATAATATATTTGGCGCGAGTTTTGCATTTTTCTAATTTCTTTGGCAATGTAATTTTCAAAATGCTATAACTTAATTCCTGATGTTATTTAAGGCAGAATAACATATTTATATATGCATTTAAGTCGTTTACAAGGTATGTTATCTCATTTATGGAAAACATAAAAAAAAATGCGCCATAGAAATTAGACAATTTTAGACAAATTCACTCAATTGTAGTGCATAGCTTACTTAGGTTGCCGATACAAAAATCAAATTAAAAATATTTGGAAAACTGTGGTTATGGTAGTTAAAACTATCATAAGGGGTGTACATTTTCGGAAAATTTATAATTTTTTTCTTTAAAAAATAAAATAAAATAAAAAACTCTTTTTTTTGTAGTAGGCATGAGCGGGCCCTTTGGTGCCCGCTTATCGTTGAATTTTGGGACACGTTGTATGTAATAATTAGGGTATAGAGAACCGGGATTTTCGGTACCGGACTATGCTGGAACCGGGATTTCCCGGGAATTTCGGTACCGTCGGGATTTTTTTTCAATACATCAACACCGCCTTGGGATGTTTTGATTTTGCTCAATTTACACATTTTTTGTTAGACATACTTATTTTTAGAAAGCTTATTTATTGGACTAGGTACATGTAAAAGTAAAATAATATTATATTTATTGCGTAAATATTTTTTAAAAAGTGAAATAATGATACAAGTAACGACCGTATTTGTTTAATACGGTCGTTACAAAGAAAAAAAAAAAAAATACTTATGCAGTTTTTTGCAATTATGCGAAAAATCAGTTATCAATAAAATATCCCATGATTCATACAATGGTTCTGCATCGATTTTTCATGTCATAAATCAAATCTTTTTGGGCGACATTACCCAAGTCCTGGTATGATGCTAAAAAGTTGCTCTTGTCGCAAGGCTTGCGGCAATAAAGGTTATAGTAACGTTATCATGCTACTGGGGGAGTAAGTGAAAGAATGCCATGGCCAGAAGCGCAAGGACCATACGCACGAAGACCGATTTTTGCTAACTGATGCGAAAAAACAGCCAAATGTTACGGCAATGCTGTTTCTTCAAATGCTCTCGTCAGAGCACCAGTTGTTTGTGTTAAATAAAAATTGTCAATTGGACACCACTGCTTCTGTCGCTCGCTCGCAACTGACTGAATGGTTGTGGTGTTAATGTCCGTAAGCAGACAGCGCGAGTGGTGACCAGCTGACTTCAGGAGCACGCACGACATTTCGGTCTTATAATCCCGGTTCTTGTATTTCAATTCCCGGTTCTTTTTTTACAGCTATAAAAGAACCGGGAATTCCCGGGATTTTCGGTACCGGGATTTCCCGGTTCTATACCCTAGTAATAATGACAAGAAAAAGTGCCTGGTTAGAAAAAGATCTAATTTCTGAAATAAACATTTTCATTTCATTTAACTATCTATATTTATAAAATTCAAAGTCCTTTTATATTTCAACGCACAGCTCAAACCGCTGGGTCTAGAGCAGTTTTTACAATATTAATCTATGGTCTAGAGATTCTAAATTTGGAATGTAGGTTACGGTACGACGTCTAGGGGTATACTAAAAACGAAGAAGAAGTACAAACCGAAGTTGGGAGTATTTACTAGTATTACTGTAAAAGCCAAGTACAGTGCCACCTCGATATAACAAATCGAAAGGGAACAACTCGGAACAAGTAAATATTCGTAATTACTGAAATAGAGAACAATGTCCAACTCAAAAAACGTTGCCGCTAGCTATTAGTTATTATGTAGGTACCTACCTATGTATGGATATGTAAACAGTGTTTCAAAAAGCCGTTAATTACCTAAATTCAAAAATTAACATAAAATGGAAGCTTAACTTCTCAGACGCATGGAGCCAGCCAACTATATTGCAAAAATTATAGGTAATCATAATTTATTATGTACCATAAAAAGTTGTTTTAGTTCTCACCGAGTGTACTTTCATACTGATAAGCTATGTGTCGTATGAAACAGCTGATATCTGAATCTTGCCTCTGTCGCATTTTTAGGTCAATTCCATACTGCAAATGAATCTCGCGCATTGGTATACTTGGAGTTAGGAACCGTCTGATGTTATCGTAATCGCGGATACGGACTGGAAAAAACATTATCTTGTATTGTAACCCGATCATTGACATTGGTCGAAACTGAAGAAGCTACTACACTGCTCAGGTGCAAAGATCGTGCGTGGCCGTGCAAAGCATCCTTGTCCTATATTGGGTTTTCTTCACCCACATCAATGATCGGGCAGCATATAAAATAATTCTACGATATTATGTAAATACTCTGATACATACAGAATGCCACAAGGAGATATAAATCCGGACAGGCGATAGAGACACGTTTCCACGCAGTGTCTGGTATATCGTATCCACCAGCTCCCAGAGCGGCATCCATTTGGCCCGGTGTTTGATCTTCGCGGCACATCAACTACAACATTGTGTGCGTATTATAACGAATGAAAAAGAAGTAACCAGATGTAGAGGAAGACCCAGTGAAGTTTCATGGATGAATTTGAAGGAGAATAGGTGGAGGAACATGTGTTAAATATGAAATTCTAAAAAAAACAGTGTCGACTCTTAGAGCTTGCACTCCTATGGAATATCTAAGTTCAACAGAAAGATCTTTGAAAATTTTATTGTAAGTTTGCATTTTGTATTCCTTTTGGTGTTCAGCTTTACCTTGCTTAATAATCCCATCGAGTAATAGATCCGACAGTCGATAAAACCAGAAAAAAAATCTCACTAGTCCGACGCGACGACGACGGTCGAACAAATAAGAAAAAATATCTCGCTAGTTCGACGATTGAATTGATGAATCGAACTAGTGAGAATAAAGGCTTTACCTAACCTGCAGTCGGAAGCGGGGTCGCCGCAGCACAGGCGTGAGAGCAATAAGTGCGCCTCCGGTTCCATCAGCAATGTGCGAGTACTCCAGTGCCAGTACCCTTAGATTTCTTAATTCACCAAGACTTCGAAGAAAGCAAGATTTCGTTCTTGGCCGAGGTATGTATTGTCCGCTACCTAAAGTAAGTAGGTGTCTATACTAATATTCTATAGAGGAAGATTTGAGTGTTTGTTTGAAATGAATAGGCTCCGAAACTACTGGACCGATTTCAAAAATTCTTTCACCAGTAGAAAGCTACATTATCAGGGAGTGACATAGGCTATAGATTTTCCCGAAATTCAATGTGGTTCCCACGGGAACGGGTCCGGAACTTCACGCGGACGAAGTCGCGGTTATAAAGCTAGTTTACTATATTATATTCCCATCCGTCTTCGAACTACACGCTTTAGAACAGTGTTGAGGCCTCATTCTGTTGGCAGCCATGACAGGTCACCAATCCATCTTTTTAAGGTTTCGTACCCAAGACCCTATTACTAAGACTCCACGGTCCGTCCGTATGTCTGTCTGTATGTCTGTTTGAAATATATCTGCCAGAAGTCTATATCTCATGCATGAACCGTGGTAGCTAGGCAGTTTCGCAGGTGATGTATAACTATTGCCGCTGTAACAACAAATACTAAAAATAAATTAAAATAAATATTTAAGGTTGGCTCCCATACAACAAACGTGATTTCTTCAGTGGTAAGTGGTTCTTACTGGGAAGGCTCTAAATCATATTCATGTCACCGAAACGAACCACCTTATGAAGTGGATGCTTAGCGTGGTAAGTTTCGGTCCGCGCGGGAAATTCTAATATTGGCTCTTCTTATTATGAATGTGCATAATGCACGTTTAAAGGGAAAAAGATGTATCGTGGACATTCAGGATAAGAAGAGCTAATATTTATAATTTATTTGATAAATATTCAGTTTATTATTGTATTTGTTGTCGCCAAATCAATTCTCACGAAAATTCTATCAGTGATTCAGATGCAATTAGTAAAAAACCCCAAAAAATTGAATTTCCCGCGCGGATCTAAACGTACTACATTAATAATAGAAAGCATCTACTTCTAGAGATGCTCCAATAATGTTAAAGGAATAAAACTATTAATTCTTTAATATGAAACATTTTAAATTAAATAACTAAACGTGTGTAACTCCAAAATATTTACGCAGACATCATTTCGTTGACAATAAACATAACAAATCAATCCCAAAAGTTAA
This sequence comes from Endotricha flammealis, assembly GCA_905163395.2. Classification (NCBI taxonomy): domain Eukaryota; kingdom Metazoa; phylum Arthropoda; class Insecta; order Lepidoptera; family Pyralidae; genus Endotricha; species Endotricha flammealis. The sequence continues at coordinate 12,727,246 of LR990852.1, read as the reverse complement.
TATTTCGTAGTAATTATTAGGTTTCGACATTTGAAGGAGCGGGAATAGCAAATTCATGGGCTTCGGCTAAAATTGATGTAGCTGTGGTGTTCAGAACTGCTTTGTATTGAAAATTGGGTAAATTTTTCTTGGCAGCGTTCACTGTGTCTCGAAGTACATCCGCACCGATTGAACCGCAAGATTTGATCTCTTTCTGGCATTCCTTTATTAAATCCTTCATTTCACATTCAGCTAATGGTGCTATCATTTCGCTTGATTTTTCGTGATGACGTTTAAGCACACTATCGATTTGAAATAACTTCTCTTTGCTAGTGTTAGTACGCCAGGGTCGCTTAGGATCTGATCCTGTCTGTATATTATCACTGTTGTCTTTCTTTGTTCTGAAAAATGACAAATAAAAAAGAATGGTAGAGAAAAGCAATTAAAAAATATTTTAATGAACAAGTACCTACATAAATAAATATGGTTATCATTTTAGTTGTGGCTTTGTGTATCATTTAATTAGATATAGGTACTACTTAAAGACTTTTGAACGAACATGTTTATATGAGAAGGTATTAAAGTGACAACATATTTATGCCGCTGCTGATTGTAGGTACCTACATGATAGAAGTAGTAGTAGTTTGTGATGTAAACAGATGGAAACTAATTGCTTTCTCCTGTAAGTACAATGAGTTTGATATAGTACATTATGACTATGAGAGAGAGCCTATACGATTGGTACTGAGACAGACACTATGCCAGAGAATCGCTTTAGTTAGGAACTAAGTTAATCGTACTAATTGGAATTCAAAACAAAATAATCTCATTAAGTACCTACCTATTATTAACGGATAATAGCTCTTTCAGTTTTCTATTAATATCGTCAAGTAATCTCTGATCCACTCTGTATGGATTTTCGTGTGAGGCTTCATCAACGGGTTCCTTTTGGTCTTCCTCTTCTACTTCCTGGTCATATTTCTTGTGGAATTCTTTTACCAAATCAGAACACCTTTCCGACAATTTTATATCGGGCACTTCTACACCCTGGAGAAGTTTAGATAACTTAGACTTTTCTTCATCTGTTGTCATAATCGATATTAAGTTGTAAAGATTAAACTTTATAAGCTATATTTTCTTTGCGTAACCAAGGGTTTGTTTGTAACCAAGGCAACATGATTCCGACCTTCTCTCGCTCGTTGTCACTTTTAAAATATTGCACTTATAAATAATTTGCACATTTTTAAAATCGATGACTTCAAGTTATTGTCGAAGACCTCATAGCTGAGTTGTATTAGAGCTCACAATTGAGTTCAATTTTACATAAGCGAGGGCGTCAAAGTATGAAAACAGTCCGCTAAGATAAACACCAAAGGAACCTAATAATGTTGCAACTGGTATTAGAACGCAAAACAGTTTAAAACTCGGACAGAGTATTAGAAACGGTAAAAAATTTATCATGGTGATAACGGCACAGTAATTTAGACTAATCAAAAATTAAAGCGTTTTGTCTAAAATTTACATATTTTTACACTAGCTTATTTAGATCAGTTTTGACATTGACAACGATATTTCTGTATTTGTCTTGCATAGATTAGAAAACTTATTTAAATACATGTACTTTTTGCTCGTCACGCCACCACACGTCCTATGACCGCGACAATGACATCCCGCATCCCGAAGGTCCAAAGTTGAACAACAACGTGGGTCATCGCTGTACTCGCTGGTACGGTGGTATTTATTTTTGTGAGGTTGAATTTAACCAAGTAATGATTATATCACAGACTAGCAGACCGCCCTAGCTTCGCAAGGTATTACTAAGAATCCCGAATTAAAAAAAAATAGCCTTTTTATGTTACCCGGGGGATGTACCTAACCTAACCTAACCGAGAAAGAATTTTTGAAATCGCTCCAGTAATTTTTGAATTTATTTGTTACAGACAAAAATACAAATCTACTTTATAAAATTAGTACTTATAGAAAAGATGTGGGTTAGGCATTGTCCTAATAGGACGCGATTGCGCGATCATCGTTGGTTCGCGCGAATTTTACTCGTACGAACTCGCAATCAAACATATTGAACTCGAAATAGGTGTGCGACGCTTAGGCACACGCGATGGTCGCATCGCTTACTCGCGCGATGATCGCGGATTCGCGTCCTATTAGGACAATGCCTTAGTCGCTCATGCAAGCATTCATAGTCTGGATTTTTAGTATATTTAGATTTCAATTAGAGATTAATAATTAGGTAAATGTTGCTGATGTTCATTGGCGGCGGCAACCAATGATGAAAAGCATCAGCTGACCCGATCGATTTTATTTGTGATCAAATTATTTGTATGTCTGCAGTATAATATATGAAAAAAAAAACCTGTTGTTAAGTAATAGTGGATTGACTTTGGATTGCCATGACTATTAAATTAACGAAATAACCCACCAGTAATATAGCTGAAATTTATAAGTATCGGGTTTTCATTGGGCAACACGAAACGCCATAGGAACAAATACTTCAGAGAGTCGGCGTTGAAGCAAGCCAATTGCTGGATCAGCCGCACACCCTCAAGCCGCTTGCAGCTTAAATTCTCCAACGATACCAGCTGCAGCCTATCCTGGAAACTGTACATATTTTTTTCAGTAACAAAAATACTTTTTAAAATTACTAATAATGGTAATCAAAAACGGTGTATCCTAGTCGCCCCCTCTGGCCTCGCTCCCTTGACGAACTGTTTTTTTTAAAATAAAATCTCCCAGTCACAGTGGAGGGGGCAACTCATCTGGTGACAAGGCGGGCTGGAAAAAATATATTTTAAAAATTCTCACTATTGCCCCTAAGGGGGTGAGGCCAGAGGGGGCTACTGGGATACACCGATCAAAAATCCTAACCTAAGAATATTTCCTAGAATACGAAAGAAAGTTTGTCGTTTAAAGCAATCGAGACGATCTATCTTTACCAACTGGTCGGATATTATCAAACGGTCCATTTGTACTTCTTCATTTTCCATTTTCTGTAATTTAAATGCTAAATTATGATAGGATCCTTAGGATAATTTCATATAATTTACAACTTTATTTATTTTTATCAAAAATTATACTTCCTTCCACCGAGAGGTGGCGCCCGCCTTTTAAGAGAGGTAGGGCACAGCGGATAATCCGCTCAAATCGGAGCAGCCCGTCTGGGGAAGGACCTCCACCTTACAAAAGATCGTACGTAGCCAAGTAGCGTTGGTCTCGGCCGTGTTGTGTTCCTACGGTGAGTAAGGTCTCCAGAGCTCCACTTCGGGGGGTTGGGATGGGAGGGTTGGCAACGCGTGACTGATACCCCCGGTATTGCAAGGGTCTATCTATAGGCTATGGTGATGCTTACCAGTATGCTTGTTTGCCAACTTTGTGGTTTAAAAAAACCCATTTTTTTTAAAGTTATGGGTTCTGCATTTTTATTCTTTGCAACTTAGTCAGTGCCAAGTAAAAATCTAGGTATTATTGTTATCTCGACTCAGCTGCAAGTCAAAAGCCCCGAAGAAAAAATATATTAAATTTCTAACAAATAGAAATTAAAAATATCTAATCGCGTGTTTAAGTTGATGCTATCGTAGTTGGCGCCAAAATCCCACCTGAGGAAATCCAAATCCAAATGAGATCCTCCGGTTTCGAAGTTTCAACTACTTCGAATACAACGGTTGACGTCAACCCATCTCCGATATGCCACACCTTGTTAATCTGCGTGAAGCATATATCTGTGCCTCTAGTGTAAAGGGGTTAAACTCGAGTTTATCCAATTTTTACATTTTTTAACCACTCTATGTCTTTCACGAAGCTATATCGTTACGTTTGACACTCAGTTAGATACGACCATAAGTTTCAATTTTAGGAGCTGTGCAAAGTGATCAATGTCTGCAAAATTTGACAATCATTTTGTTAAAAACGGTTAAACTCCATTTTAGTTAATAAAGCAAAGACATTTCTTAAAATTAAAATTGTGAAAAACGGTTACACTATAATTAGATCTTAATTAACAAACCACATTATACATGAGAGTTTGTGTAAAGAAATAAAAGTATACTTTGATTATTTTACACAAACGAATCTTTTTGTAAAAACGGTGAAAGTTACATTTTAACCGTTTTTCACAATTTAAAATAAGTGTGAAAATTCGTGTAAAGTGATAAAATTTTACTTAGATCGCTTTATTTCTTTAATTATTTCAAACTCCATTGCATGTAAAAAGATTAATAATAATTTTAATCGTTATTCCTAAGACAGTTTTACCTGACATTTTAGTATTAAGTTTACTTTGCTCTTTATTCACAAAAGTTTAAAATTTCTTTTTCTATTTATTTAGGACAAAGTAGAATTAAGTGAGATTTTTTTTGTTCAAAACGGTGACACTAAATAGGAAGCGCGGGGGTGAGGTAATTGAGAAACGGCGGCGCATAGCGCATACGCGCCTCGGCGAGCGGCCGGTCAGCCAGTCGGTTCGAGTATTCGGAGAGAGAGAGGTTGTGTGTGTTCGTTTGGCGCCTGGACTGCAAAATTACGAGAGTAACTAGTTTAACCCTTTTACACTAAATTGTTTTTTTCTAATCTTGATTTGTTTTTAGTATCTAAACGGGGTATATCTCTATAATTGTTTTTTTGATTGTTACACAGACACAACCTGATAAATTTTTGAACAGTCTTCTATGAATTCGGGTCACCCTATAATTCCACACAAATCGAATTCATTTTATAATACTACTGGTGGTAGTGAGAGGTGTGGTAATTTAAAGAAAAATATTAATGTTTTCGTAAACTTTTTGAACGTATCATCTAACCCTAAAAATTTTTTAAATTACCAATTACTATACAACCAGTTTTATAAGATTTGTGTGGAATTTATAATTTTATAGAGTCTAATACTCACTAAACACATACTTAAGCGTTTTTCAAGTTCTTTCTCTTGCTCTATGAATATTATACACCTACTCTGTTACCCAGGCAGGACTCAACACGACACGAACAAATTCACAGGCATTCTGCTATCGTTTCTAACACCCCCAGAGTAGTTCTTGTATGGAGCGATTGTATGGTGGCATAGAGCCAACATTTCATCGAACCTACGTGAGCTGAGGAAAGTAAAAATGGCTGCTAATCTAATGACCACGGGTGCCATGACGTCCACACCGACGATGGCGCTGGATATGGCCCTAGGACTAAATCCGGTACACACTGAGGTCAAAAGAAGAGCAGCAGAGCAATGGTACAGGATCACTGCCTGCAAAGAATGGAAGGCACGGAGTACGGACCAAGGTCAGGCTGCGATAGAAGACGCATTAGGGAGAGACATGTCATTACTTATGACAAATAACGACCTAATCAAGAAACAAACGATCTTCCACAACAAGTATACTACACATAGGTAAAAGATCAGACTGGGAAATTGAGACATCGGGTTCCCAGCTCATCTGTTACACAGATGGATCCAGAATGAGAAGCACAGGATTAGCTAGAGCAGGGATACACATACCCAGTAAACCAGCTAAAGATGTGGTTCTAGCATTGGGTACGTATGCCAGCGTTTTCCAAGAGGAGGTTCTAGGTATAAAAGAATGCGCAGAAATGGTACTGACCGACTCCGGGATAGAGACGCAAAGCACCATTATCTATTCAGACAGCCAAGCGGCAATTAGAGCACTGGCCAAGGTAGAGACCGTATCAGGGCTGGTCAAGGAGTGCAAATATGTTCTCAATAAACTAGTCGAGGTAATGACGGTCACTGTAGCATGGGTTCCAGGCAATCAAGGCACATCAGGGAATGAAAGAGCGGACGAGCTTGCAAGAGAAGGTGCCAGCTCGAGACCTATAGGACCAGAGCCTCAGCTTCCGATATCAGCCACCGTCACTAAGGGAGTGATAAACGAACTTATGAGACGCGAGGCACAGGACGCATGGGCTGAGAGTAATAGCTGCAGACAAGCAAAATTGTTTGTAAAAGGAAAGAATCACAAAAGAACCCGGTCACTACTATCACTAAGCCGGGAAAGACTGGGCATAGTCATGGGCATCATCACAGGCCACTGCAGACTTTACCGACATATGTCCCTAATAGACAACAGCATAGACTTCACTTGTCTTGAATGCGGTGAACCAGAGACCAGCCAGCACTTCCTGGCTGAGTGCATACACTACAGCAGGCTCAGGTGGGAGACTTTTAAAGCCGATAGGATCGAAGAAGGAAAACTGTGCGACCTGGACACTGGCCGACGGAGTTCTGTAGAAGGAGTTTAAGGTTTTCTGGGGGGAGGTCATCGGGGCCACAGTAACAACCGTATCCACACGGGAACAGTGTAATGAGTCCAAATAGCGACTTGAACACCCGCCTGTGCCCTGCAGGCGTCCCACCTTAAAATAATCAGAAAATAATAATAATGTATAATTTTCTTAAAATATAACTACTTACTTAATTTTCTTAAAGCATTTCATTTATTTCTTGAGCTATTTACAATCTATAAACACAAATAATTTATTAAAAACATAGTTCTAGTTAGAAAATCGACCCCTTTACACAAATTCACGTAAAGCTTTGTAATCATTTTAGCAAGTTAAAGTCTATTTTAACCCCTATTCACAGTGCTCTCCGCGGTGAACAGTGGTGAAAATAATTTTTGCAGGCTTATATCTCAGCTGCATTATTAAACTACAGCCTAATATTGAGTTCAATTTCTAGTTTATTTATAGTTCTAGTCGTAATCAGTTTAAGATTATAATATATTTAAAACAGTAACCGACAAAATCAGATTTAAATCCTTTTTTGCCGCCCTGTAAAATTATGATTTTTGAGTTTAACCCCTTTACACTAGAGGCACAGATATAGCCAATTTACCTTTAAGGTAACTTCCAACGAGCGATGAAACTCTTTTTGATAGAGCGCTGGAGGCAACTTCAATGCGGCGTTGGTCCTCCAAAAATAGCTACCGAGTTTTGTTGGCATCCTAAGATTCGGATACTGGTACGTAAAGAGAACTCTTTCACAGTGCATATCGCCATAGAAATAACGCTGCACATCGTGAATGGACCAGTATTTGGAGTCTGTAGATCTGAAAAGTATATATCTTTTATTATATAATGTTGTAAATGTAAATATTGAAGACGAAATAATACATGACAAATAATGAAAGCTTCCGGCAAAATTCAATCAGTCAGCTAGTTGTTTATAGTATAGTAACTTATAAATAGAATACGAACATCAACACGTCATCAGGTGCAAATATACCGTCGTTGCTCTCCACGTAATGTAACCATATGAAGGGGTTCCTCGTCCAATCGCCAAGCGATAAGTACCCTGGGCTCGGCTTGTAAGCCCGAGGCCATAATACCCATTTTACATCTTCCAGATGACCTTCGATTTTTCGGCAATCACAATCATCTGTTTATTAATAGACATTTTAATGTAAAAGTATTTATACCATCAGATAGAATAACATCCTAAAATAACCAAGCACACAATGGAGTGGGATGGTTATGTATGCAAATAAAATACTTAATAGCAATAATTGTTCAACTGGAACATTTTAGGTATTTTGTTAGACTAACTAGTGGTGCCTAACAGTTGGTCCAACAGGAAACGGTGGCAATTTCCATGCTCTCCACTTGCAGTAATTTCAGCCGCTCCAGCTACTTGGACACAGCTTCTAACTTGTAAGATTCTGTTGTAAGGGAGCGGATAGAACAGACCCAAGCCAGTCTTCGAGGGGGCAGGTAATAAAGTCCCCTGGTGCTATTTGACTAATGATTTTTTTAAAGTGGTTAATGGCCGACCTTTTTAACATGTTTTTTTTTAATTATTAGCTTCATCTGTATGTTTCATCATCATTATACGGATTCTTTCAGCGCAATTTTCATCAAGTTTGAGACGTCCGATTATGTTGAAAATTGGCACGCATGTCAAGTGCTGATGACAATGCATAGTTAGCTAAGTGACGTCATTCTAAATCCAATATGGCGGACACGCCACAAGATGGCGGACAATTTATTTTGAATGCACTCTGATAATATGGGTATCAAATAAAAGGTTTAGCCGAGAAGAATACGAAAAATGAATGACGCCGTTTTAAATCCAAAATGGCGGACGTCACAAGTCACAAGATGGCGCACTACTTTTTTTTAGCACACTCTTAAGATAGGTATGGGTATCAAATAAAGGGTTTGCCGAGAAGAGTACGAAAAATGAAATGAAATGTGTCTTTACGAAACAAAAAAATTCAACATAACTTAAAGTTTAAAAAACTAAATAACACGTTTTTATAGAAAAGTAAAAAGCAGAAAATATTTTTTTATCATAAATTTTAATATTATTGTTAAAAAGCGTGGGGCGCGCATTACCACGTATTTGTAATATATCGGCTTTGGTCGAAAAAAAACTACTTAAGTACATGTATTATAAACATACAGTTTCTACCAAATAAAGCTATGGTAGTAAGTAAGGCGCAGTTTTGTAAACTATAATTTATTTAGACTTAGCCCTGGTGCAACAATTGTTACAGATTTTGTATAAAACAGAAGATTTAAAACGAATCTCGAGTTGAAGATACCACCTTGTTCAAGAATCTTTCTGTCAATTTATTAGTTAAATTTAAGTAGATTTGTTCTTACCCTTTTTGTTTTTCTTCATATTCAAAATAATAAAAATAAATAATATTAATCATAAAAAAACTAAAAAATATTCGTAAAAATGGTTCATTATTTCCCACTTATCAATAACATTAAACTGTCATCTTAGTTCCAGTCACAGTGAATTTTTTTTTCCAGTCACAGTGAATTTCCACAGATTCAAGAAAAGGCAGATTTTGATTTTTTTAATGCATATCAATGACATAGACATATAAATATCTGACATTGAGTAATGTAACCGATAAGGTAGGATGCGGTCTCTATGACCTGATACTACACGACCTTAAAGTATAAATAAATAAGACAAGTAAACGACATACTTTCCCCCATAAACAGAGCGCGTAGCGCGTATGCTAGGTCTATGCTTTCCCCACTCCATAAGATTATAAGTCAAGCACCCATAATTTACGTATATTAAATTTAATTACATACCTACTACCTCTATACTTTAGATTTATTGTATTCAATATTATATAATTATAAAACTTTTAACAAACTTAAATCTACGTATCAACGGCTTCCAAAATTAACTTAAAGAAGTAATTTGTCTTTACGTACCAAGTCTCAAACATGTAAGTTGGTAGATAATTCTTTATTTACCAACTTACATGTTTGAGACTTGGTGAGCAATTATATCAAGTACTAGCGGACCGCCCCGGCTTCGCTCGGGTTGTAGGTACAAAGGTTCCCTATTTTAAAATATAAAAAATATAACCTATAGGGGGTAATGTACTGTCAAGAGCAGGTCAACCTTTACATATCGGTCTTTGTACCATTCTTAAGTTCTATGTCATAGGAGTTAAAATTGTATTGTAAGTCTATAAGTGTAAGTGTAAAGCTCAACGTGCCCCTGACTCTACCTCCCCAACGGTGAAAGAATTTTTGAAATCGGTTCAGTAATTTTTGAGTTTATTCGTTTGAAACAATAATTTAATAAAGGAGACAGGGCAGAAGTGGTCTATGAACCAACACAAACATGGGTATGGAATTTCTATTATGGGTCCTTAACTAGACCTTCATGTGAAGAAAGATCAGAATCGGACCCGGCAGTCTCGAGATAAATGGCAGTCTTATAAAAATCTTTCTGCTACGATTATTTCACAGTGAAAGTATCAACAGCAAAACGAGTATAGCCATTTATCTCGGAACTGCCGGGACAGATTTTGATCCCTCTCCTCATCAGTGTCTAGGATAGGTACCCCATCCTAAATTACATACCCACATCGCTGTTGGTTCATATACCACTTCCCATACAAAAACGCCCATGTCCATATCTCGGAACTGCCGGGACAGATTTTAATGCCCCTCCCCATGAGTGTCTAGGAGAGGTAACCCATCATAAATTGCATACCCAAATCGCTGTTGGTTCATAGACCACTTACCATAAAAAATTGCTCAGTCTCCATGTTGACTTAAGGTTTTAAAGTATCTATAAGGTGTGTAAGTGCACTAAGTGCCCACTAGGGCCCACAGAATAAAGAATTCCATAAAAAAACAATACTTATCAAAAAAAACAAGTCTCGCAACTCAGTTGTTCTACCGTAAAAAGTTGTGAGAACCATGTATATGGAATGGGATACGTAATTTTTATTATTTAGCTAAAGGTTAGATTTTTGATATTGATTAATAAAAACAGCAGAAGTATTTGGAATTTCGTTATATTTGAAAAAATATACAAAGAATATTATAATTAATTTGTTCTGTACAATTTAAACATAATTAAGAATACTAATAAATGCGTTACATAACAGTGATTTCATCGTCTAACTCGTCCCGAATACAATTTACCGTTTATAACATGAAAACACAACGTATTTATCTTATCGTGAAAACTTCTCCATTCTTAGTATTTCAGAATTTTAGTATTATACACAAGATTAACTTCTAAATATAAGGTTAGAGGATGTTTTAATATTTTCAAGTTAAAATCGTTTATGTTTTTATCAGTGCATTGAAATCTTTGTCTTACAGCGAGTCGCACAAAAAAAAAAGCTAAAGTTACATAAAGCCTCATGCTATCTCTTTTTTCCTCCTCAATTTGACAATGACTGCTCAGATTTTTACGCGTAATTTTTTCGCACTGCAACTCACTGTGTGTGCATATCGAGTAGTTTATAGTACAAAATGTGTCGCACAAAGTGTTATTAATCTTAATAAAAAAGACTTGAGATCTAATTGTGAAATTAAGGTCATAGTAGGTAAGTGCAACTCACTGCACAGTTAATTTTAACCTTAATACCAATTTTTTGTATTTGTAATGTCATGCCAGCGTATGAGTAAGTACTCACGCAAGTGCCGTCAGGTTCATAATGCAACATGTAAAAATCTTAAAAGTTTAAAGTGCTATACATAAAGAATAAGTACAAGTTTAGCAACAGGGTAGTCAAAATGTTCAGTACCACTTTATGCATTACCCAATTTGATTAACATACTTACAAACTGACGGAGAACGGCAAAATGAAAATCGAGTAAGAATTGCTTTTAGACAAAAAGCCTTGTAGGTAATCAATTCTAAAGTATAAGTCTAGGTTACAATATGTGTATTGCCTGTGTAAGCATTGCCTTCAACTTAGAAAAAGTGAAGGTTCTTCGCAATGGACGGAGTGGAACGTGAACAACGTAGAGATATTACAGGACAAGAATGTTACATAACTTCAAACGAGTTTTTATCCACAATCCTGGTTCCCACATCTTTGGATTACAATGATGAATGAAACATTATTTTATAATGGGTACGTTTATTAATAATTTTCCTAAAAGAATTGTAATTTCCAAAAAACGAAAACAGCTTTCCGTGGTAAGTTCAAAGACTAGCTGATCAAGGGCAGATGTCCACATTCGACTTGGCAACTACCCAGCAACTACGCTCACACCAAAAAAAAATTCATTGTAACTCCAACAATTTTAATGGATTTAACAAATTGACTTCTCAGAACTGTCCGGCAACATTATTGGACGAAATTTTATTGTCAAAAATCGGATCAATTTAATTCAGTCGCAACCCGATAGTTTAATTGGATGGAATTTTGAAATACACCATGTTCGTCATGAAAGAAATTCTTTAATAAATGATGTCTAACTGATAATATCGATACAAAAAGTCTACCTAACTGATTGTATGAAAAGATAACTTTATAAAATGTTTAATAATTAACTATACTATTATTACATTATCCTTAGCTACCGAAAGACAATTATTCACGTCATACTACTCGCTGTTATTATCCAGTGTTGTATGAAAACATGAAAAATTCAAAGCAAAGATGTTAGGTACATTTTAATTATATATAATGGTTTTATATAATTAATAATAACTAATTACATTAATATCTTTAGATCTATTGCAACAATTATTCTATTTTAAATCGTGATATGACACAGGTTAAAAAAAATAGAATTGAAATTAAACTATGCCCAGAGAACTAACGAAATTAACGTTATAGTTTATAGCAAATAATGTATGTATTCCAGTAAAAAAAAACAGACAAAATCACAGCCCAAACAATAATAATAACGCTACTGCGGTCACAGTGAGATCAGACGAATTGGAGTTCTGTATATTTTCCATTTTGTCCCTTTATCCTAACAATAAAATTGTTATTAAGCTACTATTGTTACAACAATTATGTATTATAAGATATATTATGATGTGCAGTATATTCATCATTAATAATAGTTCTAACAAACCTCATTGTGTCATGACTGTTTACTATTCCTATGAAATACGAATCATATGAAAATTATTATGGCAAAAAATATGCATTTAAAATTTAAAAATAAAATCAGTTTTTATTAAGATAAGTAAGTAAAAATATGCATTTTCACACAACGAATAAAATAAAATCAGGTTTTATTAAGATAAGTATTTTTAAAAGCTCAATTTTTACTATTTAGAAAATTATATATGTATAAAATTTATTTGATTAACCGCCGCCGAGGCCCAATATTAATTAAAAACAATCCTCATAGAAGGACTATGGCACAAAATTAGGAATACGTCATTTGATTGTATCCTAAACAGTTCACGTAAACTCTACAATACAATACGAAATATTGTTATACCTACACCTACTGTCACTTCAATGGAAATTATTCTCAATAATACACACATTAATAAAATACATTGACCAGTAAACAATACTTTTTCTACCATTTGATTATTATATAGTTCTATAAATAATACACCAATTTATCTCTAAAATGTTTGCTGTATGACTTGTAACACCAAAGATGACCATCAATATGTATTTGTCGAATTAATACCCTATAAGATTCGAGTACTGACGCAAACAAGAAGCGTCTCGTATATAACACTCAATAATTAACTAGGAACATAATATAAAATTGACAAAACTCCAACTTCACACAATAAATATATTTTGTGCGGTCTACCTGTAACTACTATTTGTTTGTTTGTATACTTTTAGGAATACTAATTCAGTTACAAAAGTCATCCTACTGGCTTACAAGTAAACTCCTAACCATTTTAGCCTCGATTCATTACAAGTAGATCGACAAAATCCGTCCTACATACCTTAGTATACCTTTTCAAAATAGCACCGCCTTTCAAATTACTATAAATTATTATCAATATAATTTACCTTTAAAAAGGATTATAATTTAATATCGAAATTGGTCACTTTATTTTTAAAACGTTAAACAAGTATAATGATCTGATTCATCGAATTTCTAAACTTTGTTTTTCTTTTTTATCTTTGAATCCATCAATTTTGTTAATTAATCAGAGAGCGTACCTACTTAAATTATAAAAGGGTTTTTCTTCCAAACTTATCTACCATTACATTTCCCCAACACATTCGTTAAGTATATTTTTAGAAAATCGCAGGATTCAAAGGGCGTCAGACAGAAGCCAGATTAAAGTAATTGTTTACGCGATTCAAACTGTCGTTCACAAAAATGTCTTTACTTTTTATTTCACTTTGATATTATGAACTATAAAGCCACTGTTCAAGCCGTGGGATGTATCGCCGACTGCGTGTGGGTGGAGAGATGCGTGGACTCGCTGCGGCGCGGCGGAGCCGGCGGTGGTCGCTTCTTCATAATGGGCTTGGGCTCTTCTCGTCGCTGTTGGTGCTCGCGTCCATAAATATTCTCATAGAACGGGTCCTCTACTCCTCCCCCGTAGTGTTCTTGCACCCACATCGAAACACTCGTCTCTTTGTAGTCATCCGAAAGAGGATATTCTCGAAAGCCTAAAACCTCGTGTGGGGTGGTTGCTGGTTCTAATTTACACTTTTGAGCGACCTGCCATTTTTTCCTCATCACCCTTTGGAGATCTTTTAAAAATTCTTTAGGTGGATTACTGTTTGAATCCGCCAATTTTTTGGGGGACGACAGTCTAGTACTTTCATTTCGTTTGGGTGGTGGTGGCTTGCGTGGCGATGACGGTGGTGGATCTTTTAGATTGAAAGAGATTTTTTTATTATTCTTTTTGCTATCGGAGCAAGTTGGCAGATCATCAACGAAATTAACCTTTTTTATAGAGCCCGAACGCTCCTTAACTGGTTCTGAAGGCAATTTCTTTTGAATCGAAGGACTGCCATTGTTGAGCTTTTTGTTCTGAAGCTCGACAAGGCACGCCCCATATGCGACATTCTGACCATAAATACTTTTGTCCGAGTGAAGAGAGGAAGTCTTTGAGGTATCAGAGTTGACGCTATCTAAGGAGGGCTGGCGCGGGAACGTGCGGCTAGCCTCCGAACTGCGTGAGCTCGTTCGCGACAGTCCTGCTCGCACCGTTTGTTCGATTTGTTGAGCAGTTAATTGGCTTACTATATCCTGGACGCGACCACTGTGTGCATCTATCGTGTGTTCAGGAGGTGGCGGCGGAAGACTGAGCTGCGACCCAGTTATGTCTTCTATGGTCTCTAGTGGTGGCGGCGGTGGCGGTAGGGAATCTAAGCTCAGCGTTGAACTAAACATGCCATCTGGCATGTCGTCGGTTGGAGGCGGAGGCGGCGGCAAGTCTTCTGCAATGGGGAGGGGTTCTTGAGGCCTTTGAACTTTTTCGTATATAGAGGTATAACCATAGAGAGCAGAGCTGTTATCAGCGCTGTTTCGGTAGAGATTATCCCGGGGAATGCTCTCATAGTGACTCCCATAGGAGGGCGATGGGGATTCGAGTCGAACCGGGCTTCCTACGGAGCTGAGGTGACTGCCAGCACTGGTATACACCGCACTTTCAGTAGATTCTGAAAAAAAAACGTACCTACATGAGAAAACAGTTCGTAAAAAGTAAACTTTCTTAGTAGGTATAACTTAGGTTTAAAATAAAGCGATAAACTATCTATCAGTTAAATTTAGTATGTATTTTTAAATAATTTATCTCACAGAAAGGTAGGCTAACAGTTTACCAGGAACATCTAAAAGTACGAACCTATGGTGTTGTGTCGTTTGAGCGTGGAGTCGTCGCCGCGGGCTGGACGTGGGCGGCGTGTGAGAGTACCGCTGTCGCCACCACCCTCGTCTTCCCCCTCCCCTTCGCCGCCCTTCTCCACCATCTCCTTTAACTGGCGCGTCATCCATGTCAGAGGGATATTAGGCTTCATTGAGGGCTTTCGTTTTATTGTACCTGTAAGTCATGTATTAATAACCGTTAGTTATCCATGTTAGTGGACATTAACAACAGACAGATGTATGTTCGTATTTGTATCTAAATTCTGTACAGTCTGTTGCCACCTTTAAAAAAAATCATTTTTGTATTTTTTATTTTTTTTCTATCGCACGGAACTATTGCTAATTCTTGTCAGGATTTTTTATTTGATGGAATATTTTTACATACGTAGTGTATTATGAAATCGCTTTCGCTGTCTGTCTGTCCATATCGTCGATCATCGATCTTTAAAACTACGCAACGGACTAGTTACGCGGTTTTCGCTAGTATCATTATAAAATGAGACCTACCCATCGGGAACTCGCAGTCAAAAGCACTCTCCGAAGCGGTGCCGCCATCGGAGAGACATCCACTGGAACTCGAAGAAGATGCCCGCGAATGTCTGCCGTGTACACATTAACCAAATATAAATTAAATTATTCAATTAATAAATTGTAATTTCGCAAAAGCATTGAAAATTGTATCCGGGGGCGAGTGTAGGTAATTAAATAACAATATTCGCAAAGGCATTGATCATGAATATTAAGTTGTATTTATTTACATAAAAATATTCGCATGATGGCCTGAGTTGCGCAAAGCACTATAAAATCATATTAAAATGGGTAAAAATAAACAGTAAATTAAAATATTAATATTAATAAGAAATGCAGGTGTGCTTATCGCTTAGTAAGTAATATTTACGACTTATAAATATCATTATGCTGTGATTTATAAAAATAAATTATTAAATAGTATGTTATATTGCACATTATATTTGCTATTTCAATCTTCATGTACAAATTAGAAAGTACCCACTTAGGTAGTATAGGTAATATGCATTAAAAATTAAGTCATAGGTATTGCTAGTTGACGTAACATAAATTGTACCCACCGTCCGCTACTTATATCCGAGTTGGCAACACTGACGTTGCTGGAGTTGGATTGTGCTGGACTGCCGATCCCAGCTGTGACATTGCCGTTCGTCTTTGTGGGTATTGACGATATCTGAAAATACACAAAAACATCAGTATGCTAGGTCTAAAAAAGTATAAGTACGAAACCATTTTAAAATTTTATACTCACAGAACATGAGCGAGCATGTGCAAGATGGTCTAAGTCTTCCTGCGTTAATTCTTCCACTAACGACCTGTAATTCTCCAGCAATTGTCTTCCATGCTGGAATGAAAACATAAAATAAGTCGCACAAAATCGAAAAAAAAAACAGTATTCTATTCAATTTGAAGTGGTTAAAAACCGAATTGTTGTATAATAACATTAGTAAATCTGTTTACCTTGGCTATCCGCATAGCTGTCACCCATCTCTCCAGCGTACGCTGGTCATCGGCACAAAGGAACTTAATAAATTTAACACTCTTTGGTTGTTGCAGTCTCGGGTGCTTGATCGCGAAGCAGTAGTCGGTGGGTGACTTATACTTCTTCTTCCAATTCAGCCCCAGATACACTTCATTGGTGTCGAACGTGGCAAGACACACCAGTTCTTTCAGGGTCTTCACCTTGTCTTTCGGCGAGTAGTAGAGTCCTAATTGAGATAAATCAGTAAAATTATAGAAAAATAACAATGTAAGTAATACCAAAGTATTTAATGATTCGCTATCGCTAAGGCCAATTCGCAAAGCACTAACTGAAAGTTGTGTGGCCACACTAAAGAATTCCTATCGTTTACTAACCGGACGGTCGCAGAACAAAATGGAACTTTTTCCATCCTTTTTTGGCATCGCTTTTCAAATAGAGAGGTCCTTCCATCGGAGGTACCGGGTGGCCGGATACCGACGGCACAGTGCTAATAGTGCCGCCGCTCTGCCCGAAGAATTCCTCTGTGATCACCTGTCTCGAATGCTCGTCGTGTTCGCTCGACCAACCTGCTTTCGAAATAGAATCTTTAGGTCAAGTTGGGTACAAAAATGTGTGAATTTTCCATAATAATGCTCGATTCCGATATATAAGATAAGCACCCTGTGTTAATCTTGTAATTCTGTGTAAATTGTGTAATACATTAAAATATATAGCGCATATCAAACAATCTCTCAAATAGTAAGTATTAGGTAGCTCACCTCTGTCGTCCTCAGCCAATAGAAACTTTTCGGGTGTTTGGAAGAGCGATATTTTATCAGGTCTCTCGGCAAACAAAATTTTATTTTTCGACTCTCTCGTCCATAACATCAAATTGTCAACCAACATTTCGTGGTCTTCGTAAACGCGCTCTGGAAATAAATTCGTACCAACTTAACAAATACAGTTATTTTGCATGAATACTGGAATAAATGTGGCACTTCTCCGTATTTTATTTGTTTAAATATTGCTTCATTTTGAGCCCTTCTAGGGACGAGTCCTATACACAAAGGAGATCATGCTGCGATAATATCCATTTGTTATGAAAACAACAATGACAGTAAGTAAATTTAAACGCTTATGGTATTTTATTTAAGCTTACACAATTAAAGCGAATGCTCAGATTGGAAGTAAGAAATAAATATTACTTGGTCACAAATACTAGTTTATTTTGAGATTGCTAAATGACAGACGGAAAACTATTGATGCTATACAACGATAAGAAATATTTAAACGGTAATATAGTACCAATACCAGCTAATATGGATATTAAGAAAACGCAGTCCTCCACTTACCCATGTGTAGGTCAGGCAAGTGTTCGACCACAGCCCACTTTGGCTCCATGGTGACGTGGTTCTTGTCTGCCAGCAGACGTGCCACGTAACCGCAGGTCATCTTTTCATCAACCAAAAGGCTCTTGGATGATCCATCCATAGAAAACGCTTTAATGAATAATTTTTTGATGTTCGCTTCCCGCATTCGTTCCAACGCTAATTTTATCTTATCGGCTTTTTGTTGAAAACTCGCATCCTAAAAGCAAATGATTTTAAACTATGAACTTATTTATTTTGATTAAAATTTATTCACAACGAAACTTAAGTTTGAGGGTTATGTCTAGCAGTGGACTTCTTGTGGTTGAGATGATAATGATGACGGTGGAAAATTCAGAAAAAGTCTTCAAAAAGTCTTGAAAAAAAAAGACTTTACCACATACTTAATTTCCTACATATACTTAAAGTATTTTTCCTACTCAATTTTCTACTCAAACGAAACTAATCAAATTGATGGTGGAATATTTAAAGAGCCTATATTTTTTTACTTCTATGACTGAGACACAAATGTTAGGTCAATTTAGTACCTTTTGAGTTTCATGTAAATTCAGCTTCAAGGCTTTGCACTTAGAGCTCGCGCTGCTAGATGCTGATGATTCGCTGGAGAGCATCGATACCTGAAAAACAGTTTATGTAGTTGGACTGGTTGATGAACATATACCACAGAAGACCGTGAAGCAGCAAACAAAGGGAAGATTGGGTACTAACAGTATCACTAAAAGCGGAGTCGTTGTCCGGGGAGTCAGTGCGGGTGATGCCGGGACCGCTTTCGGCGCACTCCTTACTGCCCTCTTGTCTCTGAGGGCAACTATCGCTACCTTCTCCTTCTTTAGAAGTGGATGAGAACGCTGCAAAAATATATTAATTTTATATTAAAAGATTATACTAAAACGTTTAACGAATCAAAGAAACATCCGCGTCACTAAGCATATTACTTACGACCTGATAATGTTTTTTGAAAACATGAATTTTAATTGAATACAGTAAAGTAAAATATTATACTTATGCCCGTTTTAATAAATAAACTAAGAATTTCAACATAGAGAAAGCTGTTAAGAGACTTTAAAATTTTAGGAATTGCTGGGAAAACGGACATAATAAACTTTTTAAGATTTTCCTATTGTGATCAATAACGTCGTGATCAAAGTACGTAATATATTACTTTTATTTATATTACAATTTTTTAGAAAAGAAATTAATTTCTTAGGAAATATCGAAGTTTCGTTAAATTTTTCTCTCGGATTTTTTTAGAATACAGCTTTATCGGGAGCTGAGCTAATCGGCTATTTATTTATTTATTGGGGCAACTAACTTTTAATTATTATAAAGTAGCATTGTTTGAGTTGTCATAAATAATTGTGACTATTTAAATAAAATTATCAATTATAATAATAGCAGAGGAGTGAAGCAAAGGTTATAGGAAACTATTTAATATACGCACACAATGAGTCACAAATCCAATGTAGGCAAATAATATTCATTCAAAACAATTACAAATTTGTATTAATTATAATTTTATTTATTGTTTTGTAAACTTATGATAGAACACTATGAATGATAGGATATGACATATTATTGAACAATGTACAATGAGTATTATGTTGTGTTTAGTTAAAATTAATAAATAAACAACATACTTGGATGTAAATATTATCGATTTTCTAACAAAAACATTATCAGTTGTAAAATTATAAGGTGTTACATATTTTTTTTACATTGGATTTGTCACTCTTTCGAAATAATCTCAAAACTATCGCTCATTGTCAATTTAGTTTTGGCTACTACAGGAGAAATTGCTCTTACGACGATAAATCCATACTCATAATAAATGCGAAAGTGTGTTTGTTTGCTTATATGTTTGTCCTTCTTTCACGTCGAAAGTAACGAAAGGATTGATATAATTACTTTTTTGGGGATATGTTAAGGTGTAACATAGGCTACTTATTATTTTGGAAAAACATCTTATACCCACGGGTAAAAATAAAGGACCACGCGGATGAAGCCGCGGCACACCACGGACACTCCATACAACGCACGTTAAATAATTATCTATTTCTACTACATAGGCCAATGTCGTCTGTACACGCGCATATGTGTGCGTGAAATGTAGTAGGGCTGCCGTCGCGTAGTTATCATTCAAAATGGCGGCCGATGTTGAAGTAGGTACGATACATGAAGTAATTTTGCACTAGCGGCGTAATTCACTAATGCTTCGGTTCTATTAATATATAAAGCTATGTTGTATATGATGACGTAATCGGTTTCTTGGTAACTAAATAAAACTAAATTCTTGTATTATTTATTTTATTAGATGGCTTTATAAACCTTGGAGGTATTGAACTATTATTACTCGGTTATTATTATTTCAATGTTTTTCACCATTGTCGTCAGAATTATGGAAAATGTTCGAAATACACATTCGTTAACTAAACGCACGGCCCTGCGACTGAGGGCTCCTCGAGGGGCTCCTGGGGTGAGGTAACTCGATTCAGTGTGGGGCGGAGAGTGGTCATTCTACCTCGGGTTATTACTTATTCTATGGCCACGGGTCACAGGCACAGCTAGGATATAAAGAGGTACAGGGAATCTCTGGATCTACTGAACCGATTTCGAAAATTGTTTTACCAATAGATAGCCTTAGCGTTAATTTTATGAGTGTCATAGGCTATATATTTCCGAAAAAGCCCGCAGACGAGCCACGGGTAACAGTATGTTAATTTTACTAAGTACACATATACTTACTGGACGATACTCGTGATATTTCTTCGTCATATTCAGAGTCTAAAGCACACAGTTCTCCCAAGATTGCGTCTAAATCAGCGTCCTGAGTTTCTTCTAAGTTTGCCATAGAAAAACGATAGGTGTCGATACGTGGTGCTACTATTTCAAGTGGTCGCAATGCAGTGGAGGCCTCGTTTGAGGAATTCAGACCCTGAAATTAATAATAATAAGTAGTTATTATCTAATGTCAAACGTTTATATCTAATACTGTTAAAATAAGGATTTTATAATATAAGTGGTTAGCTTTTGGATTAAGCCCTTAATAATAAAATAAAATGAAATGAGTATGTAACAGAATAATATATGGGATAGTGCGTATAAAGTCGCAGGCGACCGCTATTGTAGAATTAATCACGTCGTTTTATTTTCATCCTTAGTTCTCGTTGTTAAGTGCGTACGAAATGTCTTAAATGTTATTTTTGGTATCAATCGTTTTTAATCTTGGACTAACGTATATAAATTGGGCCCTTTTACATTAATTATGCACGCAACCACCCTTAACGAGCCCCGGACGTCTAATCCTAAGCCGTAAAAGATAAAAGTGTCTAGAGTACATCATGAATATGAATGAGTCCCTATATGTCTAGAATTCATTAACCCTGTATATTTTTATAAGTACATGTCAACATCCCAAAACATTGAATGCATTGTCTTTTAAAACAATGAAGTTTTATGTCGGTAAGTCCTATGTAGAGTCAGTTTATGGAGTTGTTATAATCAATCAATGAAAGGCAATCAAGTTTGTAACATAAAGTTAAACTTTGTGGAGAGCGTTGTGTAAACTAATAAGTATGTACTTATTTTCCTCTTTTTTATATTCTTACTTTTATTTATTTATTTAGCTCTAACTTTTGTACGTACCGTTTCCGTCATATTCAAACTTTGTTGGGCAGATTTTTTATTTGTTGATGAATTAGTAACACTTCTAGATTTTCCGCTGGCCAGTCTAAAACTTCTATTGAGTGTGGATAAGAAACCTCCGCGGTGCCACTTGATCGGTTGCACTTGCGAGTCCATCATTTCGTTTACATCGCAACTCGCTATGACTCACACACCAGCACTTCACACTATTAGTTAGTAGTACTAGAAGGGCCGGTATGAAATGCACACAATTTGATTTATCAAAAGTCTTTTACCATGAGATTAAAGTACGCACTAATTATATTTCACATGGAATTTCTTCCTCCTGTAATTTAGAAACACTAAGTTCATCGCAGATTTCTAAGGTTTTAAGGAGATTGTTGTTCCACCAAAAACGGAGTCTGCGCGCGAGCGTGCTACAAACACAACAATATTGTGCACACACCGGTGGCCTCGCCCACTCACTTCTTTAAAAAACTTTGTTTTCACCAAGCGATTCAACTTGAATATATTTTATAAGGACAAAGAATGCAGCGAATGACAACTCACTATGCGCGTAAAGCGTACGCTGCCTGTAACACAACTAGAGTACCCGAGTCGAGTGTCGAGACCGACTTGAGTAGTATTCCAAAATGTGCCGCGGAGTCGCCGCTTGCTGGCAGGCCGCGTAGCGCAGGGGGGAGGCGAGATTACAAGAGACCGGCCGCGTTTCGTGGGTTGTGCTCGTGTGCGCGGCTCGCTATGCTGTTGGATTCCAGAATGACGAGACGAGGAGGGTTCGCGTGTGTGCGTGAAGTCCCCCAGTGCAGTGCGAATATATCCCGTATAGCCGGCTGCTCGCGGCTCGCGGACGCGGTACACGCACTCACGCTTACGCCCCCATGGGCGCACACAGCCGCGCCCGGGACTAGGGACGTCGACCGACCCGCACCCGACGCGTACACACGCACCACAATCTACTACCCGCACCCAAGAACCGAGCCCTGAAGGGGTGAAAGATTCACAATCAAAGATAGAGCAAAATAAATATTTTGATGTTTGAAATGATTAAACATTAAATGCTTTGCGTAGAAAACCGGAATCATTTTTTACATTGTAAGATAATGAGTAAACAAACAATAACCTTTGAAGGTAAACTTTTAATAAACAATAAGATGCTAACTATATGTAATAGTCTAACAATTTTTTTTTCCAAATGGGCATTCGTAATTAAAACTTAATACAACAAGAAGGTAACAAACATGATAATAATATAGATATAGGTACACGATCCAAACATTACGACTTAGTCCGATGACCCACATTTCGTTTTGTCCTATTTCCTGACAACCGCAGCCCCACCCTATAAAACACACCAAAAGATAAGTATGATTTTGTGATTTTTGTAAAACAAAATCATTGTGCTTAAATATATTTCTATGTATCGAAATCGATGTATTTTTAAAGTCAATATGCAACTAAATATAAACATTTCTATAGAAATTAAACTAAACTATATTAAGAACTAAACTAAAACTAATATTAAGAATTTAAAAGACAGGGTACCCAAAACGCTTGCAGCGTTACCTTGCTGAATAGAGTGAATAGAAATGCGTTGAGCGATGTATCGAAATATAAATATATAGGGACAAATCACACAGATTGAGCTAGCCCCAAAGTAAGTTCGTGTGTTATGGGACACTAACTCAACGATACTACGAGGCCAATCAGAAAAAGTTCGTTTTTCATCATGACCCGACCGGGATTCGAACGCGGGACCTCCTGGGTCTAAATATAATTCTAAATTACATATAAAACACACAGCGCCATGCCATCGTCCCAAACTAAGCTAGGTTATACCTGCTTGTGTTACGGGTACCAGGCAACGAATAAAAACGATATTTTAAAATTACCAAAAAAAAAGAACTAATAAAGTTATATTTGTAATTTGTTTTAACACTGTTCCCTGATTGTGTAAAACATTTCATATACCTACTTAAGATTTTATTTCTAATTTTTAAACATAAGTAAACACAAGTTTCCATCCTTATCGACAAAGTAGCACTATTTAATTATTGCATACATCTTGAAACACCTATTTTGAAATACTTTGCCAATCTATAAGTGAATGTGGCAAACAATTTTTTGCACAGTCATTAAAGCACAATTTAAAATTATATAGTTCTTCCGGCATAATATGCTCTGAAGTAGTAATACGGGACAGATTATGGAAAAAATTGAGAACAGGTGGTGCGGTTGAGCACCTGCTCCCGCGCAGATGTGCGCAAGCCTACTTTATCGATGCATCTCTCGCACGGATAGCTACCAAATAACTAAATTTTTTATTGGATTTATTGAATGAGTATTATGTTTTTTAGAGCTCTAAATATAAAGGCCAAGGAGATGAGACGAAATCAAGTGTTGAGGAGTAAAATTTAAGACTAAATTAATTTTCTCTTTTGCTGTTTTTTCATCTTGATCATGATTTACGTCACTACTGTAAGTTTTTATAAACCACTTCACAAATTACTATCAATATTTTAGAAAAACAAAAATTATTATATGTACATATGTAAGTATATGTTCTTTACAGACAATAAATTACAAAATATAAATTTTCATTACTATTACTATAATTTTAATAATTATTATGTGATTAATTAAAATGTTGATGACAAAAGACCATCTGGCGATTTGCGAATCAGCAATATTGCAAATAATCATAATACCGGGTGGTAACTATAGGGAGTCATGTGAAAATAACATTTTATTATGTCCCGGATAAATTAAATGATACCATTAAGTTTGTGCCTAGCATGACAAGACAAACACCTATCTGGTTATTTTTTTATGAATAAAAATAAATGAAGACTGGTCAATACAATATGAGTAATCTGTTTGTATTGAACGTGGTCTATAACAAAAAAAATCTCTTGTCTAATTACAAATTACAAACACTTGCGCTATATTTTACAGATTTATCTTAGATACACTGTTTAATACACTGTCTATGAAATACTGTTTCGAATTTAAAAAATCCTAAAAGTGCAAGCCTTATTATTCTCAAAAAATCAAGAAAATAAAAAATAACTTTGTCCTCTGCAACTGCACATGACATAAAACTGTATTTCGTGTTACTATAAAATTAAAATTTGGCAAGCCGAGATTACTAATATCACAATCATAAATAATAAGCGTGCTTTTGGTGCGTCGGTAGTCACGCACGTGCTGTGTTGCAGCTTGTGTTTAGAGCACTTTTTTTAAACTTTAGATTGACGATCCGGTGGGATGCAGCTGCCGATCCTTTTACCAACGTTGAAAGATAAACAGAAATAAGGAAAGACATAAAGATACCATCCGACGGAGCACATTTTAGGGAATCACACAAAGAATTCAACTGTTCATAAATTTATGCATAGATGCAAAACTTTTCGATACTTGTCGTTTTATTTTCATATTATAATGTTTATGCACCTGTTCTTAAGTGCTCGTCACCTACTTATAATTAAATTATTATTCATCGTGCTGCATCTATATCGATGTTACATTGCTACAACGATAATCATGTCAAATTAATAAACAATAATATCTTTACACCGACTTTTGGCTTTTAAAGTCTTAAAGCACTATTATATTACCCAACTACCATTAGATATCAATGATCGTTATTATCACCATAAACTTAACATCAACTTAAACCTCGTACCAACAATATTCAATCGATAGGCTCTCAACGCATTTAAAACATATTTTTGATGAGATGTTATAGATAATATTATATTTCAGACTAGAAAATTATCCTCCATTCTTCTCTCATCATCATCAATTTTTACAATTTTTACCGCGACAAAAAAATGATTTACACATATCATTTTCTTTTAACAATATTATACTGGAATGTGTTCCGACGTATAAATTGCTCGGTATTATAGTGGACTCCAATTTAACGTAGAAACAGTGGCCTCCAAAATGTCCTAGTTAACATATTATTATGTGTTAAGGGAATTGAAGAAGTCGACGGATACCAAGACCGTCGTCACGGCGTACTATGTACTCTTGGCTTAGCTACGTACGGAGTGATGCTATGGGGTAACAGTGCGCACGAACAGAATCTATTCATTCTTCAGAAAAAAATGCATCAAAATAATAGCCAACATTAAACAAAGGGAATGTTGTAAGCCTCACTTTAAAAATCTTAACGTTGCCCTGCATCTACATATTAGAATTTGTAAATTTATTAGGAAACATCCAAATTATTATACCACACTGGGAGACATGCCCCGTCGCTACGAATCACGCTTTAAAAATAATTTGAAAAACCTAACATCTACACTTACTAGTACTACATAGCTCGGGTCCATATTCAATGTCCGTAAATTTTATAATAAACTGCCTGAAAACATTAAATCTGAGACATCATTTGGAAAGTTTATTAACCTCATAAAAAAAATACTTCATACGAAAGCCTATTACACTGTAATGGCTATTTGGAAGATAAACTATTATAACAAGTCTGCCTCTCTCTTTTCCATTGCTGTGCCTGAAAAGGTTCATGTGTGTTTTTGTGTTGTATACATGTATGTGCAATGAATAAATAAATAAAAAAAATAAAAAAATCTTTAATAAGTACATATTAGCAATTTATTATTCTGTAGTATTAGTAAATTATCTAAGTATAATGAAAATGTAGGATCAACTCGAATTCATTTTTAAAATCCATTAAATTTCTTAATCGATCACTCACTCGGAAGCTGAGAGCGTTCATTTTATTTTAAAGGCATTGAGTATTCTTGTTGGATGGAATAGATAATTGAGTTCGCGAGGAAAATATCGGAAAAATGGTAGTAACAATAAATATTATTATGAGAGAGGAGGAAGTATTGAACCCTTTCCCGTTATTAATTAAAGATAATCTAACTAGATGACTACAGATTTAGACTAATGTAAAAAGTATATTATATTTTAATAGATATTATGAAGGACCGAGTAAGTGGCGTGAAAAAAGGGAGGGAGGTGATAATAATAATACTGTCGTTTGGTTGCCAGCCTGCAACAGAATCTAAATTACCTCTATTATAAAAAAAACATAAGACGCCTGAAGAAATGTGAAATTATTTTTATTAAATTCTGGCACTATATCTTGGGTTTTGCTATCAAGCATCGATTCGTCAGAAAGAAGTATCATCATTAGTAATTGTTAATTGCAGCTTGATTGTTACCTTACCTTTCCGGGAATTCATGATATGATTACAATGTTATCTAATTCAAGGTAGGATTCATACTAAGGTAAGGTAAGCCTGTTGCTTTTCTATGATAAATTTTCATTATTACCACAAAATTGCAACACGACACGAGTATAATGATAATAGAAAAAATTATATCATTTTAACATAAAGCTTACCATCTACTGCCAGCTGCAGATAAACTAAGAACTCATCTCACAATATAATTTTTATTTAGTTACATAGAAAGCGATAATAACTTCATATTATCTTAAATTCTGGAGATATTTTGAGCTGATCTAGACTAGATACGGAAATCAAGGGTCAAGTGTAATGGTACTAATGATAGTTGATCTTGTTAAATAATAAGTAGTTCTAAAGTTCTAATCGATGCCAATTGAATCTAATGAAGTGTCACAATATTTCAAACTAAATTCCAGAAATATCTATAATATAAAAATTAATCGCTTATTGTGTTGCTAAGCGCAAATCTCAGCTGAATCGATTTCGCTAGTTCTTTTTTTAGAATATTCCTTGAAGTACAAGGATGGTTCTTACGGTGAGAAACATTTAAAAATTCACACGAGAAAGCGGGATACAAACAAAGGATGTTGCGCGGGTTTCTTTATTTTTACAAAAATGGATGACTAGATCTAGACCAGGAATTGAAATTGTCTAGTCTAGGCTTATTAGGCTGATGGCACATTGCCAGTGCCTAAATCTTTACATTACATAAAATGAAGTCTGTCTGTCTGTCCCTATGTAATGTAGGTATGCTTAGAACTTTAAAACTAAACGCAACGGATTATGATGCATTTTTTTTAATAGATTGAGTGATTCAAGAGGAAGGTTTTTATGTATTATACTTATTATACAAATCCCATTCCCACGGGAGAGCCTAAAATATGCACGAAGTTGCGCGGGTTTCGCTATTAAATAATAAAGAAATGTTTAAGCTTAGAACCAGATTAGATAATTCAGCGCCGCCGTCGATTCCAGAGATTGTAGAGAATTGGAGATCAATCTTGCGTTTTATGTAAGACACGGTTCGCCTAAGGTAGACGCACATATGCGCGCGAGCACCTGTCGCGCCGGCTGCACGAAACACGTGTTGATGTTCGATTTTTAAATGCGATCCAGCACGAATCTTCCCTTTCAAACCGCGTTCGTTTTTATTTATTTAATTAATGAAGGTATATTTCAACATGGTATAGGATTTCGGCGATGCGGTTTCGGCCAGATGCTTCTATTTATGGATCATACGATTAGGAACTAGTTCAAAGAAAGTATTAAATTTTAAAGTGGCCAATGATATATTGTCTGTGTTTGTATTTGTGATATTAAAATTCACGGTAATCACTTCTATGATTTAAAAAAGATGATAATATAATGTAGGCATTGTCATATCCACAGATATCAGAATACAAGAATACTTCTTTCTGTGTTCTGTGGTCATATCATAACACAACGGAGTAGCTTTTATTTTTTATATATCGATGGTATTCAGTTTAAAAAAAAAAATATTATACCACAAAGTTGGCTAACAAGCATACGGCCCGCCTGATGGTAAGCATCACCGTAGCATATATATATATTTCATATTTTGTAGAATGGCATTCTATGATTTTTCATTGAATTAGCATCTGGGATACTTATAGAGAATTGGATACTGAAGTAGTTTGATACTTACTGCAGTGAGGACGGTCAGCTCTCCCAGCCACTCGTTCAACAAGGCCTCGGGGTCCTCGGCAGTGCCTACCCCCGTCTCTTCTACCAGCGCCATCTGATAACAAAATACACATATTTTTAGTAAGTACGTACTAGTTCTACTAATATTATAAACACGAAAGTTTGTGAGGATGTAGGTATATTAATATTTGTTACACTTTCAAGTAAAATGGCAAAAAGGCTAAACTGGCTGGCTGGACTTGAAATAGAGAAGTACAATAATCTATTTTAGTCTAATACCTCTGGAGTCCAGTAATAATGAATTTATAATATTAAATAAATATGTAATAGGTAATTATTTATTGAATATTATATCAAAATACGCAATTATTCACACAGCACCAAGTGGTTCCATGACAAGCTAGGCTTACACCTTGTGTTCATGGGTACCAGGCCACGGATGCTGTAAACATTTTAGGTGTATTCTTCTTAATATTCACCACATGGGTATATTCACCACAGTGCGGTCGAAACCGAACAATCTGGCGTTTAAGATATATGTTCTCCACCAACAACGGCCTGTTAGATTGTAATGCCTAAAAAAACAAATGGTAGTCTATGAACACAAAGACAAAGAATCGGAAGTAAGACAATAGATAAAAGCGAAATATACCACGTGCGCGGCCAAAATTACCGTTTATTTTTATACCTGTGAGGACTGTTATCCTATTCAAGCCTGCGGTGTAGGGTTAAACCGTGTAGGGTTGAAACCCAGTTCGAATTAAAGGTCACCTCTGTGACCTCAACGTTCAAGTCTCTACTTGCACGTTAACTCAGTATGTAAGCATATCATTTTAAAAGAGCATGTGCTAAGTTTCTTGCCCTCTTCTTCGGAACTGGTGGTAGGAAAAACATGAGACGATTCGAAAGAGTTATCAGGCCTATTTGAATAAAAATATTTGACTTTGACTTTGTATAGACGTTGCGTTATATTATAACCATGCTCTGCTATAAAAGAGTGCTTGAAGTCAAGCCTATTCAATTATTAAATCTCTTGTCTTCACTGTTTTAAACCACGTTTGCAAATTAATGTTTTAAACTTTAGTATATTTAATTGTTTAGAGATATTAGCTGAGGACGTTCGAAATTAATTTTGTGCGTCTCTTTATATTGTGTAGGTACTTTATTTAAGTACAATATTAAGTAATTCTATCAACGTAAAATTAATAATATATATTTTAAAAATTGTTTTTTTTTATGTTTAACTGCCATTTAAATGATCTTCGTAGTATTTTTTGTAGTACATTCTTGTGTGTAATTACTTATATAAATTAATACCCAAAACAGAAGGTCAAAACTGGCTATCTTTCAATCTCAAACTGAGACGATATAGGCGTCATTGGTTCCGGTATTAAATGAAATAGCAAGCATAGCCGCGGGCTAAACAAATGTGCGCAGTACTGTAGTCGTTCGTGATGTAACATGCATGGCTCTAGAGAAATTTTAATGATATAGTCGCCTAGGAATTATTGACAATTATTTTGTAAAACTAATTGAATGTGTACGTGAGTTTAAATTGAAGACCACCAACTTGAACGGAAAGGTACAGTTTGATGTTTGGAAAGACCAGTTTCTTAATTGGCAATTTCTTTTCATAAATACATTCATATTCTCTAATACACATCTTGAAGTTATAATACATTTACTCAATTATAATTATGTTATCGAAGCATTATATAAAAATAGCCTGCCAGTGGTAACACATACAGGCCGTTGTAAAGTCGACTAATAATAATATTTACAAATTACTTTGTTCTTCAAAAAGACAAACTGCTATTTTAATGCAACGAAAGGTTAGACAGAAATGGCAGGATAAGGCTTGCTACACATATATTTTGCCCGGTACGTCCGGTTCAGCAGTACTTCACAACAACAAAGGCGATGAAATGCAAAAGTGACAAAATAAATTTTAGTAGAACTGTGGCTTTTAATTTTTTAGATACTAACAAGAGAGATAGTGTAGTGTAGATCATTCGGGTCGAGTATATGGTGTAGTGGAGATGTGCGGTATAGCCAAGCCGTTTTTTCCTCCTAATATTCATCTTCATATTTTCGGTTTTTGTGTCTCGGTTATGCAGAACTGTCGTCTCGAATATGTGTGTAGCAGGTCTACTAGTTTCTCTGACATTGTCAGCTTGTGAAACTCTATATTACCATTTCTGCCTAACCTTAAAGATCGAATTGCGATTGAGATCTTCTTGATGCACAAGATAATGTTTCATGGTCGCGTTTGTCGCGCCCCGACAGCAATTCAAATGTTCGTCGCCAATCATAAAAAAATAATGGGGTCCAAAAAGAACTGTCTGGGAATAAAAGATGGTAGCATTCCCCTGGATTTGTGTTTAAAGGTACTGATGCCCTTTAGGATGACCTTATAAGTACGTTCATTGAAGTAACTTGATTTAGATTCAGACGCTTGTTCCGTGTCAATACCGGTGCCACGGCTCATTGGCACGACAATAAAAAAGGGCATGCAACCATCAATCAGAATATCATGTAACATTCAATGTATAGTCAAAATTTATTTGGAAAGTTAACAGTTGACAGACATTGGGAACCGGTGATGCACGTCGGCCCTTTTCTAGTTTTTGCTAGCCTTAACCGGGAAGGAAAGTTGACTATCTAACAATTACGTAATATGCAACAATAACACATAAAATAACATTTTCGTAACTAGATTACAACGTGGAGTAATAGTAGTCGTGAGTCCAGATTTCATGCGACCAGTAAGGAAAGTGAAGGGCAGTAAGTTGCTGTCATTTTTCTCTGCGTATCATGAAATGTGTATTAGGTATTGTTTATATAATAAAGAAGTGACTTATTCTGACTATGGCTTATTCGCCGACGCGACGACAACATGGAAAAACTATAAGGGTTCCTTGTTCGTTTACTATGGAACCCTAAAAAGGAGTTCATCTCAAGATAGATAAGTAATAATATTGTTATACTTAACCTTTGAATCTTGTAGAATTGTTGTGAATATAAATATATAAATTCTGTTACGTTATCTCATTAATTATCGAATTGTAAATTAATTACGCTTTTAATATTTGATTGGTCTCGTATGGAAAAAAAAACAATTATAACAATTAAGATTAAAATGAACGTGTATATTTTTACAAATAATGAAATAAAACCTCTGTTGAAAATATAGGATTTGAGCGTGTTTTTGAGTCGAGAGTTTTTAACGGACACGAACTTTTCGTCGAACATTATATCAAGACATCAGGAACAGAATAGGGAACTGCGCTTTATAGAAATACCAGAGAAATCCGTGCAACTTCGTTTGCGTGTATTTATTTATGCACAGCAGCGCCACCTATATCAGACTTTTGATCAAATCCTACGGGAATGACACACTTTTCGGAATAAAAAGTACCCACCCTATGTGTTAATCCAAGGTATCAGCTACATACATATCAAATATCATAAATATTGGCCCAGTCATTTGAGCGTGAAGAAGTAACAAACATACACATAACTTTCGCCTTTATAATATTACTAAATGTAACGTCTTATAAATAAATAAAAATAAATAAATAAAATAAATTAGCAAGATTAAAAAAAATGCGTCTCTATTTTGTTTTAAATTTAATAAAACACATAAAATGGCGCAATAAGTATTTTATTCAAGCCAAATGAACCAATATAATAATTTCTATTTAGGTAAATGTTTCTAAAAGCTTTTTATTTTTATTTCAGAATATTATTCGGTATTAAAAATGTCGCTTATTGTTTTTATTATTGTTTAATACGCTCGCGCAAATGCATGTATGTGGCTTTCTCCGAAAATAAATAGTCTCGTTTCATTAGGGGAAAGTGCAGAGTCTGTAGTTGAGAAGATAAATTAACGAAGTCAAATTGACGCAAGCGACCATCAATAAGCATGCATGCGGGCCGACATAATACCCAGCCCAACACGCTTGATGTGTTATTTGCCTCGTGGCACGCTTCACAGTCATGGCTCTTACAGATTAAATAAGATAGAATTTTTTTTTCAGTATTCCAGTGATGCATTAGCATCACTGGAATACTGAAAAAAAATACACAAACGTTTTTAAAAACAAGCGACATTTTTTTTTATTGTACACATCGCCATCTGGTCTTACTTGTACCAAACAACAGATATATTATGTTAGAGATATACTTATAATATGTGGAAAACAGCCATTTGCTCTAAGACCACACGAGAACTTGCGTGTCCAAGAAGCGCGCGATGCGTGGAGGGTTATTATCCATCCACCCAGATAAATTGAAATAAATGGTGTATCTAAAGGACTTTTATTTGAACTTTTGAGGACATGAAAATAAATGTTAAAGAAAATCAACATAGATGAAGACAAAGGTTGCCTCTTAATTTATATTTTGTAAATAGCGGACGCCTGCGGTACTTACTACTCGTTGGAATTCTCGTTAACATATAAAAACCTTTTTGTACATAAGTACATAGATTTACTGTGTAAATTATACAACTAACATCGCTAAGCGCATCAAAATTCTACGTGGTTTGTTACCAGAGAAACAGAAGAAAACCAGAGTCGTATGCGGCAGACCTCTGATCGTTCGGCGAATGAGATAGCCATAATTATTAATCCCTTCTTGTCCGTACTCCATAGAGCATACTCCACGCATACGCTCTACCTACTCTGGAATTGCGGGTTAACAATGAATCCTAGCACATGTATTGCCAACGCTTTCTTTCTATCTTTGACCCAAAAAAAAGATACAGAAGACTTTGTAAATAATAATTGTTGTGTAGTTTGGTTATTTCCCCTACAGCTATAAATTCGTAATTACAGACATGACACGCACAGGGCCTTGGCTGTGTTTTTTTGCCTTGAACTACGTGTCGACACATATTTGACAATATTAACTACTCGTGCTTCATAAGTACCTAAAATTTAATGAATATAAATATTAGATAAGTTTATCTACGTATAATAAAGGTCACCATCTTGCAAATACGATTTATCATTTGTGATTATTTTATAAAAGACTATTACTTGGATAGTTTTATATTTACTTGTAAAGTGTTTAAATGGCCACTTCTGATTCTGAGCCATCATTTAAGTTTTTTTTTGTTTATTTATTAATTCAAAGTCTTATTTTCTAAGGTTGTGCTAGCTTGACGGTTGACTTCAACTATGTTCTGAGGGTCGAACTTAATTGATGTAATTTCTGAAATAATAATAATATACATATACTAGGCCAATTTTATAATCAAAAATTAATTAGGTAAATTATATCTTTTTGTTTAATTATTGGTTTAAAGATACGATATTTAATTTTTTTAATATCACTTTTCCAAAAGAATTCAATCTCCCAGATGATTCATGCACGAAAATAAATAGGAACCTGTGTAACACAGTATGCATGTAAATTATTGTAGATCTTAATTGATGACAATGGTAACGAAGAAAGAAACTTACTTGCACTCGTTAATTGCGGATTATTTTAACGCTAGTCACTACTAAAATTGAAAAGCGGTTAAACTTTGTAAATATTCATTGCGGCCACCAGTTTTAAACACATCAGTTTTACAAACAAGTTTCTTTTTAATGCAAAAGAATTGCACAAGTCACCGGCACGTGACATTCAAATGTGGGTCTCCGGCGCTGGCCCCCGTGCCCGGGCGGTATCTCCCGGTCTGCCGCCTGCGTTATCTCACGAACATCCGAGACCATAGTTATCACTAACAAGGTTAAATTGCCGCTTAGTAATAACAGTCAATTCTCACAATGCTACACTTCACTAAGGCCCTGGCAAATGCACAATATCTATATGAGCATGCACTGCGATTCGTTTCGTTCACAACACCACCGCAACAATCGCTTACAAACGAGTTAAACAATCCGATGTGCGGGCGAGCGGCATCCGCACCAAATGATATTGTGTTAATAAATGAGAACGGCTCGTCCACTATTAAGTGAATGAACACGCTATGATGAGAGCGTGTAGGTGACGCCATCCTTGTACCATGATAAATATTCTAAAAAATATATGAATTACGTCATGTCATTGTATGTCGCGTTAATGGAAATGCGAGAATTCCCGCAAGCTATTCAACCACTTACTTGCTCGGTTTCAGTACACGGAAACCCTTTCTTTTCAGTAATTTTCTAATGTAAACTTGCTCTGGCGGTGCGCGTTGGATATTCTTGGACGACGGAGGTGTGGTGAACGCTCGGTGTTTATGATACGAGACTGTACCGATGAGTCTTCACCCGTCTAAATGCTGGGTGGATGTGATTCATGACAGACTCATTGTTTGTATGTGGATAGCTTTATCATTAAACCAGCAATAGTGATTACGGCTACATCATTTCGAGTATCATTTGAACAGATCGCGATGTTTCTTAAGGTATGTGTGCAGTTATGTACATAAGAGAGAAATAATTAAGTATAACTGGTATAACATCCGTCTGTTAATATTTGTACGAATTACAAAATCGAAGAGTACAGCTTGATGTTGTTAGTTAGATACTGAAAATTTCATCACAAGTTTTAATGACTCAAGTGAAAATGTATTTTGAAAGGTGTTCATTAGAATTATGGAAAACACAAGTTTAAATTTGAGCCATAAGGTTTCTTGTGTTACAATAAACCTTTGTTTACGAACCTTGACATACAGCGAATGTTGCATAAGCTGATAACTTTATACAAATGAATATTATACAGAATATCGTATACCTACTCATAATTTATAAATAAGTATGATTTATAAAATGTACATTAAGTCCCTACCTACTCATCGTCATCAGTAAAAAGATAATTTTGGACTGATTCTTTATTCAGCTAAATAAAACATACACAACAGATTTTCGTAAGGATCTCATTTAATAAAAAAATATAATTATAGCCTATGTCACTCGCGTATAGTGTGTTTCCCAACGTCGAAAGTATTTTTCAAATCAATTCATTATTTTTGAGTTTATAAACAAAAAACAAATCTTTGCTCTTTATAATATTATGTAATATATACACTGGGTGTCCACAACTGAGTGGACCTTTTTTGATAGTTTTTTCCTTTTTTGTCTTTGTCATTCTTCTATTGTTTATTATTGATTTTTCTTCGTAACCTAAAATACAGTCCATTGAATTGCTCTCTTTGAAGCTTTTATTTTTATCCAATAATAGTGGGTCTGTTATATTATGTTTTATACTATGTAAAGAAGTAAAGATTTATTCAATAAATGGTGTT
Source organism: Endotricha flammealis (assembly GCA_905163395.2). Classification (NCBI taxonomy): domain Eukaryota; kingdom Metazoa; phylum Arthropoda; class Insecta; order Lepidoptera; family Pyralidae; genus Endotricha; species Endotricha flammealis. The sequence goes on along the minus strand of LR990852.1, from coordinate 12,691,555 downwards.
CCAAATAAAAATAAAAAAAAACTATCAAAATACAAATATAGAATATAAAATTAAAACTATCAAAAAAGGTCCACTCAGTTGTGGACACTGGGCGTCAAAAATAAGTAGTGCAGTTTTAAAATTGCAATATCTCCTAAACTACAGAAGCTAGACCTTTGAAATAAAAATAAAGTTAAAAGACAATTTCATTTTATTTAATAAAAACTTTATGCATAACATCGTCTTTCGATTGATTATTATTTCAAAACTCTAACTTCTATAGTTTATGAGTAATTGCAATTTTAAAACTGTACTACTTACTTATTTTTGACGCCCAGTGTAGATCAGTCTTTAATTTAATAAATCTTAATGCGGTCTCTACAGTCTCACAAAGTAGAGAGTAAACGGGAGTGAGGCTCTTCGTCTTCTTTCATCTTTACTTTTTCTTCGTCTAACTTCGTAGGTATCTAACTTCACATCAATTTTGAAGAGTTTAGAAGCCGCATAATATTATAAATTAATGAAATAAATTGAAACCAAAATTAACTTGGCCATTAATTTAATGATTTAGAAAATAGAGAAAAATAATAACGAATGCCAAATCTCACCACTGGAATTTATCTATACTAATATTATAAAGATTTTATATTGAATAGGCTCCGAAACTACTGGACCGATTTCAAAAATTCTTTCACCAGTAGAAAGCCACATTATCAGGGAGTGACATAGGCTATAGCTTTTCCCGAAATTCAATGTGGTTCCCACGGGAACGGGTCCGGAACTTCACACGGACGAAGTCGCGGGTAAAAAAGCTAGTAAGTATTGTATAAAATGCTTTGTGCTGCTTGAATGACTGATTGAGGGATTAACGTACAGCCTAAGCCGCTCATAGTAGATACCTGAGACTTGGAGGGTGTTTTATTTTTATGACGTAGGCATCAGATATGAAAGGATTTTTCTAAATGCTCAAAAGGAAAGGGGAATACACTCAAACGAAGTTGGGCTTTAGGGTTTAGCTAGTCACAATATAAATACCATCGTAATTTGTGACGTAACGCTTTTATTATACTATTTTACTCTGGTCAGTCCTTATTTAGATTGGAGAGGCTGTGTGGTGCCGATGTAAAGTATATGCTTCAGTTGGTAGTCCACATCGGCGCTGACTTTCGGAAACGAAGAAAACATATCAGGGCGGCACTTTAAAATACGTGATATTAAAACTTTCTTATGCATCTCATGTTGCTATTACTTTTACTGTACAAGTAACAGAACAAGGAATTTATGCAGAATGCAAAGTAATTAGGTTAAATACTTGCATTAAGACTTCACGAACAGGTGAGCTATGGGTGCATAATGAATTAGTGACATTTATACTGTCACCGACACTCAGGTACAGTCAAGCAAGAGCAGGTCGACCTTTACATATTGGACTTTGTACCGTTCGTAAGTTCTGTCATAAGAGCAAAAATTGTACTGCAAGTGTAAAGCTCGACGTGCACTTGACTGTACATCAGTCACAATATACAACTCACACCTACTAAAATATATTGATATGTATACCCAAATATACAACGTTGTGGTGTGGCTTACTATATTTTACCAATAAAACACAATGTGGATCGAAAAGTAGATACCGAAGAAGAAAGATATCGAATGACTGCATGTAGAGCGACATAAAATGAGAAAACAAACATATCCGATCGCAAAAGAAGGAAATTTTATAAAATAAACAAGTAGATAATAATTGGAATAAGATAGTTGAAAGATAAAGTGTAGTATGGACTACTATGGACCCATGTTTGCATTAATCGTATCCTTTTAAATTATATACTTACTTGAAGCGTTTCTATGTAAGTATAATTAACAATCTTGGTTTATACGTCCTTTATGAAGCTATGAAATGACAATTTAAAAAATACTGTTAATATATCTTTAATTTAAACATAGGGATTGAATTTAGTATCAAGTCGGTGCAACTCACCTGGAAGATTTAAAATTATTTATAGAAATAATATATTTTTAATGTAAGGCATAAAGCACGTTAGTTATTTTGTATATTTTTTTAAAGTAAGTACAATTTTAATATTCGAATAGACTTAGGTACGTAATCTTTCATTTATCAAAATTCTCCAGCATTTCTGATTGTTTTTTTTACAATCATTAACAGTAATTCTCCCTTAAAGACGTATATATATAACGTTTCGAAGCCATGCATTATTCTATACGACATGTATTAAGACAGTACCTAATGAGGTCTGTGTATTTTATATACAAAATAAACATAATGTCGGAGGGATGTTTGAAATGGAATTCATAACAAGAACACTTGTATGATTATTTGTCTAATATTCTCTACTACGCAGTTTCAATTTGTTGTTTACACAATAATCTGAATTAAGATGTTAGTAACAATCAAGCGCATTTATATGTAATTAATTAACTGTTAAGTAACTATTAAGTAATTATTTTTGTCAAGTTATTAAGGAAAAGTATAGTATTTTTAACATTATACTACAATCTGCAGAAGTCGAAAAAATTTGGTGATATAGAAGACACGAGAGTACCTAAAGGTGCGTGATAGTTGCACGAAACACGGCAAATTAAGTTATTTTTTGCAATGATCTATGGCAACTTTTCCATTAATGGTATTAAGCTTAATTGGTATAAAGGTGTACAGTATTTTTCCAATGAAAAAGCTGATGTGTATGAGAACCAAAAATAAAACACTTCATTTTCGGAGCCTCGTACAACACGCTATTCAACCCTGTAAATATTTATTGTGCTAACAATATAATAGTGTGCACCGGCTCTTCGTCCTCACTCTTCCTCTGTCTTTTAACTTCTTGCTTAACTTTACTTCACTTCTGTCAACTTCACGAGAGTGTAAGGCCTCAAGGCCTCGCCAACACGGCTGGCTCGCGCAGACGTAAGCGAAGTTCGAAATTCATACTGTTACACAGTGCATAACGACAATCAATTTCCAATTATTTTATAAACTGTGAGCAAATATTTTGACGCATATTATAGTTTAACCTAAGAGTAAAAAGTTGGAAATTTATTGTTAAACATAGCCGTTCTTTTGTTACGATCGCCGAGAAGCTGTCAATATTTTAAGGTGGTAGTGTAAGAAAAAATGTGTATAGCAGTAAAATGAGGTCGGTCCCCGCATTAACAGCGCGAATGTAAACAACGCATGCATGCAGTTAGTCGTTATGCGCAAGTGCAACAAGTTACTGCCTCTAAAATAGTTTGATAATTTCCGTTCTGAAATAGTTGGCTCTACTGGTACCTAACACCCTAATCTTAACAGCGAAGTTAATCTATTTATCTAACTACCGGACGCCTGCGGCTTCGACCGAGCAAATCCGTTGTTCCAGTTTCTCTGACAAGTGATTAAATTATTTTTAAACTTATTAACCAGTGGACGCTTTTAAACTATTATCATGTTAATAAATAAGTTTTCCTATACTTAACGTTAGTTTAAATTCCATGAGAACTGCTGTATTTTCCGGTTATAAAAGTATCTAATGTTAATCCAGGGGCCCCATTCTACTAACACAAATGCACCAATGGACTCTCAATGGTGTCTCAATCGTGTCTCAAGAGAATGCCGATAGTGTATCAGTGAAATAGTTTTTGACATTTGTTATGGACATAAACAATAAGTTAAACATTATGTTATTGTTTAAGTCCATAACAAATGTCAATCCACTGATACAATTATCGGCATTCTTTTGAGATGCGATTGAGACACCATTGAGAGTCCATTGGTACATTTGTGTTAGTAGAATCGGGCCCCAGGTTTAAGTATGTGTACTAAATTTCATTAAATTCCATCCCATTTTTGCGTGACTGAACACCATTCAAACATCCAAACTTTCACATTATATAATAGAAATTATGTTTGAATACAAAGTGTGCAAATTATTCACATCCTTTCAATAAACTATTAAACACTTGCTTCGACTAAATTCTCAGAGTACTTTAGGAGTGTAGTCTAGTGAATTATAAACTATTTTGAGGTCACTCACAGTTCATCGCACCTATTTAATAAGTGGAGCACTAACACGTCGGAAGTGCATGGTTTATCTCAATGCTAAGTTTGTCTAGATTTTTCTTAGTGTTTTACAATATTAACGTGCACTATTAACGAATCAAAAAAATATTATGTTGGAGAAAAACTGACGTTCTAGAAGCTCTCCTGATGGTAGGCAATCCAGCAATTCGATGCTTTCTATATTATTATAAGCAACAACCTCGTCAAAGTTTGTGTGTGTCGATATCAATTTTTTTGTCAAAATAAAACCTTCTTTTAGCGTTAATATAATATCTAGATGAGTGTCTCATATACATAATCGATTTGTTATAAAGTCCTCATATACTAAAAATATTTTTTTTGGTTAATTAATAAAAAAATAAGAAAAGGCCACAGATCGGATGTTTTTTTCAGGAATCACCTGTCTAATTAAACAGCTCTTCTGGAACTTATAAACTAGAGTTAGTAATTTATTACCAATGCAACAAATAAATGAAATCGGTACATGATCGAGTGGGATGATGAGAGCGTGTAACACAGAAGTTGTAATAGTAATAAATAATTATTATTTACATTTAATGTAAAAGAAAATTACATCCCGGTGCGCTCTCCTGCAGAGAACCCAGGCTGTGCAAGCGGCGAGAGTTCTATGTATGTACTTACAAATAAGTAAAAAGTTTATGTTACTAATGTCACTATAACATAGTTTTAAGATTTTATTTCTTGATTTTTTTTACCACGACGAATTGACTTAGACTTGGCCGAAAGTAGAAGAAAGGCGGAAAGGAAGACTTCCGGCTCTCTCACTCATCGTACGGGATACAGCGGCACATCACCACTTTGTCACGTCGATATTCTGTGAGAGAGTGATACTGCCCTGGTCAAGCCAGCCTACTTACTATATGAGCCCGTCAGGTCGAGCACTACCAGGGCCTCAATTCACAGTAAAAGCTAGACTTTACCGCTCAAATATTCATGTTAATCTTATATGTACTAAATTAATCTTATTTTTTACAAGGCTGTAATTTCGCGATCTACATAATTTTTCATGGGTACAGATGATTTCGTATGCGAGTGCTCATGGGTACAGGAGACTTAAACAGCTTCACCAACTTTGGACAAAACTGCCTTCACCGACTTTGGACAAAATTGCTATATTGTAGAACTAATGGTGGGTTAATTTATAAATAAATTTATAAATTTAAATAAATTTGAAATTAGTATGTAATGAACGAAGATTTAAAACACTATTTCATACCTACCATATGCCTGTATATTTTTAACATCAATATTTTGTTTGTTGATGCATTCGTTTTTTTTATTATAAAAAATCATATTTGGCAATGAATGAAGTTTTAAAACACTATTTAATTCCCACCACACAGCCTGTATATTTTTTACATCAATATTTCGTTTGTTGGTGCATCAGTTTTTTTATTTAAAAAAAATCAAATTTGCTTCCGACAGTCTATCACCATATTCCACAATTCGTTTTTTTAGGGTTCCGTAGTAAACTACAAGGAACCCTTATAGTTTCGCCATGTCCGTCTGTCCGTCCGCGGTCTAGCGCCTAGACGCTTCATGCTAGAAAGCTGTAATTTGGTATGTTAGGTATGTGGGAATGAATTTTTTTTTTCGCGAGGGTGTCAATGTTTGAGGGTGACAGTTTAACCCCCCCCCCCCCCCCGTCTATCTCCGAAAGTCTTGAGTTTAGAAATTTGAAAAAATTCATGTTTGTAGTCCATATAGTGAACCTACAAGGAAAACTATCAGGGTTAAGTAGGCACTACTAGTTACCGAGTAATAGCCGATGAACTTATGAAGTAAAATTTCTTTGACGAAAACGTACAAATATCATAGAATATGGCATTGTACTCATCTTGCAAGCAATAAATGCTAAGCCAATACGGAACCCTACATTGGGCATGGCCCGACACGTACTTGCCAGTTTTTTTATTTATAAACCTTTATTTATAAAGAATGAAAATTGTGCACTAAAATTCTTCACAATTCCAGTATGACCCCAACCTTATGGTGATTGGAAAGCAAAGCTGTTTATTAAACACGGTAGGATTTATCGTATATCTGTGAGTAGATGATTGGATTGGCTGCTTATGGAGACATAATGTTATCTACTTCTTTATTCGGAATACAAAAGAAGAATGGATTGAAGTTAAGTACTAGTCAATAAAGGTTATGGAACGCTTAGGGATTGTCTTAACGACACCTTTTCTATGCCCGGTACACTTTTCAATGGATAACTATTATTTTTTTATATTGTCGTGTGGAATATGACAGGTTTTTCTTATCGTAAGGGTCATCACAGGCTGCTTCTTGTATGATAATTAAGTAGTTACTTAAAATTAAATATAAAAGTCTAGTTGTATATTCCACAAGCAGACATCATTAATATTAATTATAAACATACGAATCATTGAGAAGAACGAGGAGCTCGATGGTGAACGGCACTCTAAACGCACACGCAACGCAAGTTAAGGAACGTTGTCCCTAGCCAGTATTTAGATGGGTTTGCTATCTCGTGCTTTGGAGGGGAGAGTCGTACCCATATATGATTATGATTGGGTACCTATGGTTAATGGTGGTATTGTAAAGAGCAGAACTCAAACTTATTTATGCAGTAATCTTCATGATTACAAAATATAAAAAAATACTGGTACTTAATTATGATCGCTCAATTAATTACACGCTTTTCAATGGCGCTTATTTAACGTTGAATGCGTTTTTAGTTCATAGGCAGCACCTTTTGTTTGTTGAGTTATTGCAATCGGATACGTAATTTACAGTAACTGTCGAGCTTTTGACAGTGTTTCCCGATGAATAGTGACACAATTTTCATTTATAGGAGTCACGCTTGTAATCCCTGAGGTAGTTCCCGCATCTCGATTTAAATTTTAAAAACATATTTTTTTTATTATGTTTTTATAAAAAAAAATATATCGTACCACAACACATCGTGTTTTATATCGTATTGTTCAAGTTTCGAACTTACTTTGGGGCTAGCTCAATCGGTGTGACTTGTCCCTATACATTTACATTTACCACAGGCAAACCATCAAGCATGCCACTTGATTGAAAGTGACCGCTGCCGCCTATCCTCATCAGTAACATTAGGTAACAGGCAGCGCAGGAACGGAACACAGGCACGGTATTCCGTTCCTGCGCTGAAGCAGGCAACGCATTGGTAGAAAAGACATTGGGAGAGAAGGGATTAAAGAAGGAGAAGGAAATGGATTGGGCTTATAAATAGAATATCTCACTTACCGAAAGGAACGCATTGCAGCTGTACGACAATATTCTGTGGTATTGTATTGAGGTGGTACTTTCATGGTCGAGCTAGCCAAATGCTCTACCACTCTAACACCCTTGTTTCGTTTACCAAGGTCTTGTTCTTTGTATACCTCTTCACGTGGAGGTAAAACCATGTGCTTCGAAAATACATTTCAAGGTTTTGTCATTCGGAACAGCTCGGCACTTGCGATTCCAGTACACTCTTCATAAGTTTCTCAGTCACGATTTCGCCTCTTGCCTCCTGTGTCCGTTATTGTAAGTTGAAGTAATGAATTTCACTTTCAGAAAAAATAAGTTAGCAGAGGAAACGAAGAAATAAATGAAATGAGAATTGAAAGGGCAGAAAAAAACGTTATATCTAAAAGTTGGCTAGCTCATTGTAAACACTGAGAAGAGCAGAGAATAAATATTACATACGCTTTTTACGATATTCAAATACCTCACAGTTAGCCTTTCAAAATAGTCCAGACGTTCGGTTTCCTTTAGCAGGTAAATAATAAAAAAAACTTTTATTTTATTAAATTAAGTAACTTTGTCACGTAGCACTCTACGTCTCTAGATCTCTAGAGACTTATAACTTTCAAGAGAATTTATCAAATTTTTGTCGAATTGCCGATAAAACAAGAAGAATATACGTAATAAATTACGAACTCTATTTTGTTATTAAAAGAAAATATAACAACCTACGTTCTAGAAAATATGTACTCGCTATATGAATCGCTGGAGTGGTAGAGAATTTATTAAATGGGTTTGATCGACCGGAGAAGTAAGGTAAGTCTTTATTTTATATATTATTTCACAAAAAGCAGTAGGAACGGCCAATAACCAGCAGTGACTAGATGGGATTAGTCGAGAATCATCGCCGGGTTTATCTAGTTGATATAAATGTAAATATATCCGTATACCTAACATAAATCGATACTATAAAGTATTACGTTATGCACGTGACTATTGTAGCTTCGACCGATTGCATATTGCTATCACGTAGCCCTTTGTGCTAGCAGCTATCCTAATATTGTCAACGAGAATTAATAACAACGTTTACTATGTATGTGAACATAGCATGTAACATTATTTATTACATCTGAGAACCCATAAACAGAGTAATAACTGATTGACCGGCCCGATAAAACAAGTTAAAGTTATATGTGCAAGAAAAAAATATCCTTTTGTATAATTTAAGACTTAGAAGTAGTGATAGGTTTTTAAATTACTGCTCATTACACGATTCTCTAATCAACTTTATATAAATTTATAAAAGGAATATGTTATTCGGTAGATACTATGTTTATTTATTATGTCTTACAGAGAGATTTAGTCCACGGAATTATAGAAAATGATTACTCTTATGTTTCCTTGAAAATAATTACTTTCAGCAATAATACCTTGTTACGATCTGTCTTTAAATCGTTCGTGTCTTAATTTTTTATTTTTTCTCTCTTTTTCTTATTTCTTTTTTTTCTTTTCTTATTTTCTTGTTTTTTCCTTATTTTACAAACCACTTTTATTGATGACATTCCGCGTATTTTGTTTATTGTCTTTATTATTATTACTTTAAAAAAAATGCTTTTTACATTATTAATATTATTAATTTTGTATTCTTTTTAATTTTGTATTCTTTACAATATGTAAGTACTGTATGTATAAAAAAAATTGAAAAAAAAAAAAATGGAATGACTAAAAAGGCCGTAACTGGGTTTCTTTCGCCATTTTTTTCCCCAGTGGTCATTTTGCTTTGTTTCCGAAATGGTGGTAGTTTATAGAGTAGCTTATTTATTTAATAGTCATTGTAAGTGACGTGTCTGAGGGCCTACAGAAAAAAGGATTTTTGATTTTGATTTTGAATTGTATTGTTTTTGTGTATTGTTAACATAGAATTTTCAGCGATGCGTAAACTGAGTATAATTCAAGCCCATACCATGATATCGACTAATGACGTCTTATTACCTCGATTGGATTGCATATTGAACCTATATACGTAAACCATAGTATCGATGTTTGGGTGACATATTCGATTATTGGCCGGCTTTGATGTCTAATGAAATCCCACACGTAACCACTGATGCATGCTCGATATTTACTGTATGCGTCGGATACGAAGCTTATTTGCAAATACGAAATTCTAGGTGTAGCGTTTCCATACCATAGTATATTAATGGAAACGCTACACCTAGAATTGAGGCATACCTCGTCACTATAACTTAATTATTATTGACACGTTGCAGACAATCTGATCTGGCTTACTCTATTTGAATAAACATTTTGGTTGAATGGTGTCCATTAAAGCGTAAAGAATAATCCGTGCGCAGCAAAATTATTGAACTAATACTTAAATAAATTAAAGTAGGGTATTGGTTTTTTTTTACTGTCATTTATATCGTTTAAATGCAATAATACAGAAAACATTTTGATTAATTACTTCTTGAAATATTGTAATTATAATTACGGTATTTCAAGAAGTAACATACCTATATTATATTTCAAAATCTGCGATGCAATTTGGAATGCTGAAATAGTGACTTAAAAATCCGACAACAGACCTCTAGAGAACATAATATTTTTGCTTATTTTGCGTTTTCCACTTACAAATACAACTGACGACAACGCAGCCGTAGGCGTTTCCTGAACAGCCGAGGTAGGAAAAAAATGTAAGATAAAACATATACCTAATGGAGGCGTCTTTTTCATTGCAGTGTCGGATAGTAGAAGTAAAAAAACACCCAACTGCAAAAAGATAATACCCGTGGTGGCTGAAAGCCGTCCGACAGTGAGGCGCGCATCCGATGGTCGTGCCAGTAAAATTCAACAATATAATATGACTTATGACATTTCTCGCGTTTCCATAAAACTCATACAGGGCCAGCGCTGCCGATCCGTTTGTTCATTTTTCGTGCAATTGGGTTTCAAGGCAAAGCGAAGCGAAGTTAAGCGAACACATTTAATAATATAATTCTAAGCATATTCTTCTAATTTTATGCGACCCGCTGCTCTGTGTATATTGTGTAGAATTAATTTATTATTATCATACTAATATTATACCTAAATGAGGAAGTGAGTTTTTAAAAGCTTTTATTTAACTTGACCTGTATGTATGTATGTATGTATGTATGTATGTATGCATGTATGTATGTATGTATGTAAGGGTGGAATCTTGGAACGAAAATTTGAACCACTTCCCGAAGACCGATTGAGCTGAAATTTTGCTTAAAACTGTAGATCAGATGACAATACAATATTATGATAACAAAATTACGATACAGCCGTTTGTGTTCCGTTTTTCGTACAAAACAGTTCCGACCAAAAACCTATAGGGTTCACGTACAATGGTCCAGTACAGGACTAAGTGCGGAAACCACACCCACTAGAGGGTTATGATGATGATGATGATGATGAACCTATAGGGTACTTCCGGTTGTCCTAGAATCATGAAATTTGGCAAGAAGCAAGATGATGTAGTACAAGTACAGGAATAAATCTGAAAATCGTAAATTTGTAGTTACTTCTTCTTCTTTAAACAACCAATATAATATGACCCTACCCTTGGTACATTTCATATTGGTACATGGCTCTTTTTATACCGGTTTTGAATTAAAATGTATTTTATCTATTACTAGCTTTTCCTCGCGGCTTCGCTCGCGTTAATTTTATGACATAGATCTTGTTTGACAACAAAACAACCGATAGCGCGACTTGTGGCGCCGTCTGTTGGCCGATAGCATCCCATACAGCGCCCTCTATGGTAGAAAAAATATTTTCCCTTTGGATTGGATACTTTCAAGGGTAAAAATGTAGCCTATGTTGGGCTCTGTACCCCTGACTTATACAAATTTTCATAATGATCAACTGATTAGTCAAGCCGTGAAGGAATAACAAACAAACAAACTAACTTTCTCATTTATAATATTAGTATGATAGTATGACTAGTATGATTATGGGAAGGAACCCTCACGCGCGAGTTCTACTTGCCCTTGGTCGGTATTTTATTTTTGATGTGTACATAAACCCGCTTAGTTTGTCGCAGGGTGACTGTAGTAAAATCAGGAAATTAGGTATTCAAATTGCTGGTGCTAGTTAAAACAAATAAATTCATTAGACTAGTACCGCCTCTCGACAATAGATGGCACTGCGAAACCTGTCCAGTGATAACTAAAAAGTAAAAAATAAATTAAAAGTAAAAAAAATAAATTTAAAAACAAGCTTTTATTTAATTGCGCTAAAAAGAATAAAATAAACTTTTCTTTTAAAATTTTAACTATCAACCTAAAACGTCATTACACAATTTATATGACATAAAAGCTTGTCGCGAGATTTAAATGTATAAGAAAACATAATTATCGAACTAGCATTTATTCGTACTACGAGTAAATGTAATTAAATCTCGCGACAAGCTTTTATGTCATATAAATTGTGTAATGACGTTTTAGGTTGATAGTTAAAATTTTAAAAGAAAAGTTTATTTTATTCTTTTTAGCGCAATTAAATAAAAGCTTGTTTTTAAATTTATTTTTTTTACTTTTAATTTTTTTGTTTGTTATTCCTTCACGGCTTGACTAATCAGCCGATCATTATGAAAATTTGTACATGTATTGGCTTTTTATCCAGTGAAAGTAATTCATTCCAATGGGAAAATATTTTTTCTACTATAGAGGGCGCTGTATGGGATGGGCTATCGGCCAACAGATGGCGCCACAAGTCACGATGATATAAAATTAACTGCGAGCAAAGCCACGAGGAAAAGCTAGTAATTCTATATTTTCATAATGGTGATTTGGTTGCAACTGAAAATCAGTGTTTTGCTCAGTACGAGCAATTAGTATACATTGAGGTGCGACCATTTCGTTGCTGCGGATGTGCCAGGATTGTTTGTATTTAAGTTGCTGTTGTGTTATTGTAAGTTAGTAATAAGTGTTAATTGTGTTATGTAAATTGTATTGTCCGTGGCAAACGAATAAATGTTTTATCTATCTATCTATCTATCTATCATAATGAAAACAGAACTGTCATAAAATTCTATTAAAAACAATACTTGTTAGAACGTAAGAGAATTTTAAAAGCTTTTATTTAACTTGACCTGTATGTATGTATGAATGTATGTAAGGGCGGAATCTTGGAACGAAAATTTGAACCACTTCCCGAAGACCGATTGAGCTGAAATTTTGCTTAAAACTGTAGATCACATGACAATACAATATTATGATAACAAAATTACGATACAGCCGTTTGTGTTCCGTTTTTCGTACAAAACAGTTCCGACCAAAAACCTATAGGGTACTTCCGGTTGTCCTAGAATCATGAAATTTGGCAAGAAGCAAGATGATGTAGTACAAGTACAGGAATAAATCTGAAAATCGTGAATTTGTAGTTACTTCTTCTTCTTTAAACAACCAGTATAATTTGACCCTACCCTTGGTACATTTTACATTGGTACATGGCTCTTTTTATACCGGTTATGAATTAAAATGTATTTTATCTATTACTAGCTTTTTCTCGCGGCTTCGCTCGCGGTAATTTTATGACATAGATCTCGTTTGACAACAAAACAACCCCTAGCGCGACTTGTGGCGCCATCTGTTGGCCGATAGCATCCCATACAGCGCCCTTTATAGTAGAAAAAATATTTTCCCTTTGGATTGACATACTTTCACGGGTAAAAAGGTAGCCTATGTTGGGCTCTGTACCCCTGACATATACAAATTTTCATAATGATCAACTGATTAGTCAAGCCGTGAAGGAATAACAAACAAACAAACTCACTTTCTCATTTATAATATTAGTATATGACTAGTATGAGGAGCTCGATGGCGTCGCTGTGTGTCAGAGGAGCTCGATGGCGTCGCTGTGTGTCACACTCTAATAAGAACACACAAGTTAAGCGACGGCGACCCTAGCCAGCGTTTGGATGGGTTTCGTTATCTCGAGCTTCTTCGTGCTTCGGAGGGCACGTTAAGCCGTCGGTCCCGGCTGTTGTCGATAGATGACAGTCGTTAAGCCAAGTCGGTGGCCTTAGGGCGGTTTGAAAACACCGACCTCTGGCCAATCCGCATTGGAGCAGCGTGGCAGAGTACGCTCTAATCACCTTCGATTGAAGGGAGACCTTAGACCAGCAGTGGGATGATTATGGGTTGATATGATGATGATGATGATGACTAGTATGATTATGGGAAGGAACCCTCACGCACGAGTTCTACTTGCCCTTGGTCGGTATTTTATTTTTGATGGGTACATAAACCCGTTTAGTTTGTCGCAGGGTGACTGTAGTAAAAATCAGGAAATTATATAGGTATTCAAATTGCTGGTGCTAGTTATAACAAATAAATTCATTAGACAAGTACTCGACAATAGATGGCACTGCGAAACCTGTCCAGTGATAACTAAAAAGTAAAAAATAAATTATAAGTAAAAAAATATATTAAAAGACAAGCTTTTATTTAATTGCGCTAAAAAGAATAAAATAAACTTTTCTTTTAAAATTTTAACTATTAACTTATAACGTCATTACACAATTTATATGACATAAAAGCTTGTCGCGAGATTTACCTGTTTAGGAAAACATAATTATCGAACTAACATTTATTCGTACTACGAGTAAATGTTAGTAATTAAATCTCGCGACAAGCTTTTATGTCATATAAATTGTGTAATGACGTTATAAGTTAATAGTTAAAATTTTAAAAGAAAAGTTTATTTTATTCTTTTTAGCGCAATTAAATAAAAGCTTGTCTTTAAATATATTTTTTTACTTATAATTTATTTACAAGAAAAAAAAAAGTGGTTGCAGACCAGTGCGTGTGTATGTATACGTAAACAAGACTTAAGCCTATAATGCGATTAGCTACATGCGACATGAACTAACATTAATAATGAGAGCTTCAATAGGCGAGAGAGAAATTCTATAGGCGGGATGAATTACGAACAACGGAAGAGATTTTGTGCAATATTCGTGTAAGCTAAAAGGCTTCACCGCCGAGGCGCATGACGCCGCATAATACGCTAATATAGAGTTTCCCCCGAGCGACCTTAAAAAAGACCTGAGATGCCGTATAACATCGCAAAACTCTTTTATAAATGGCCGCTGCTTTGTTTTTGCAAAAAAAAAATACTTTAAAATGATTTTCTTTTGTCTATACACTGAAAATATTGAAAGAATTATTACAAACAAGCCCTCTGGGGCCCAGTCTGCTAAATACAAATGCACCAATAGAGTGTCGATAGTGTGTCACTTGAATAGTTTTTGATGTTTGGTATTCTCATATTTGTTTAAAAGTCTGAGGCTATTTCATTGACACACTATCGAACTACTATTAATCGTTTCGGTAGTATCTTGCACATAAAAGCGATTTAACTGAAATAGTAGTTCATGGTAGACACCTATTGTCAATACATTAAGATACTAGTTAACTTTTAACAGAAAACCAAATCTGGCACTATGGAAAGATAATGACGGTACGGTAATAGTTGGTCGCCTAATTAAAATAGCAGACTCCCCCTAGAGGGGGCTCTGGTTGAAGTTAAACCTTTTTTTCATTTTCAATTGTATTTTTAGATTTTGATTAATCGTCTTTTTCTCATCTTGTATACGTAGGTATATTATGTTATAGTCAAAACTCATTGACGGTAAAAACTACTTTTCACTTCTTTAAAGTGAAATTTTGACCAAGGTTTTTTGTCAAAAGAGTTTTGACTGAGCGTTTGAATTTGTTTTTAGTACAAATTCAAATGCTCAGTCAAAACTCTAACAGTTGGTAGTCTTTTCTACCGACGACGGCGACACGGTACCATATAGCATTCAAGTAACAGCCAGTGACAGCAGACCATGTCATAGAATTCATAGTACGTATCCATTTCATACAAGTACACATGGTGCTAACTATTGTTTCGAACATGGGTAAACTCGGTTAACTAATATTTATCCGTTGATAAAACTAAATATTTGTTAGGTAGGTACTGAAAATTAGAGAAAGTTCAGTAAACAACAAAATCTCTACGTGTATAACTCTGGCTGTGTTATAAGATGTGGATCGATGCTATCAGCTATCTGCTAAAGGCGGAGAGAAACGTTTGTGGAATTCAACATGGGGTGAGCAGGATCTTAATTAAAATGAATTCCTCGGGCAAGCCTGCCGGGAACGGCTCAACAAGTCGGCTATCGCCATTAGTGCGCGTCAAAATGCGACCAGAAGCTGACTCCGACGCGTCGCTCTTCGCTCCAAGTGACAACAAAGGGTGACAAAGGCAACTTTCTTAACTCAAAAATTCTAAATATACTTTGCCCTCACGGGAAATTAAACAGCTCATATAATTGAAACTGCTTATTACTTTTTTTAATTTACCAGTATTACTGGCAAGAAATAACTTCTCATTAAGTCGCAGGACAATTTACAATTTCGTATAGGTAGTTATTATCCATACTAATTATTGTAAATGGGAAAGTGTGTGTGTCTGTTTGATTGTCCGTCTTTCACGTTAAAACGGAGCGATGAATTGCCGTGATTTTTTAAGTGGAGATAGTTGAAGGGACGGAGAGTGACATAGGCTACTTTTTGTCTCTTTTTAACCCCCCACTTCCCTAAACTGGGGGGTGGAAGTTTGTATGGAGCATTCCGCAATTTTCAAGGTAGAAAGCTAAAAATTGGTATCCGGACTATTTGTGACTAACAATAAAATCGTGCATAATTTTTTTCTGGAAATCTGCCCCCGACCCCTTAAAAGAGGGTGTGAAATTTTATATGGGACTTCGCAGTTTACAATGTAGGAGGAAGCTAAAAATCGGTACACAGACTCTTCTTTGTTACCAACGAAAAATACCTGCGAAAGGGGAACCGTGTTACCCCGAATTTAACGCGAGCGAAGCCGCGGGTAAAATCTAGTACATTATATTTCTATTTATATAAAATGCTTTGTCCTGATTGGCGGATCAACGCACAGTCTAAACCGCTGACCGTAGACATTTGAAACTAGAAGGGTCGGTTCTTTGTATGTCGTAGGCTTCAGACAAGAAAGGATTATCCGAAATTGCCACTGGAAAGTGGGAAACAGGCAAACGAAGTTGCGTACTAACAATACTTCCTACTCCGACTATCTTCTTTCTGATTAAATTCGATGTGAATCTCCCCCGGGACGTCAATAAGCTTCATCGCTTATTGTCAATCTGAGGTCGCCGTTTTTGATCCCCACCGATGTATCTCCTGTGTAGCCAACACAGGAGACACATCGGTGGGAATGTGTGGTGGGCTTGTCCCGAAACGAAGTTGAGCAAGTTTCTTTGGTTATATTATAAATTATTATGTACTAAGTAATTCAATGATTACAGTAAAACATCGAGCAAAATCTTTATCCTTAAATATTTAAGACTTTTAATCAATTATGGTGTAATTACTGAGTTTATTGCTTAATGACTTGTGAATGGTATGTTCAATGCCTAAGTATTTACGAGTACATTCATACTGTTATTATTAATTTAATATGAATAAAATAAATGTGAGCCGCTTTACCAGTCATATTAGCATTAATGTGATAAAAACTGCAATATTACAAATTAAAATAGTTGTAATGTGAAACACTGAAATTTAATGTTTAAAGAATTTATATTATCTATCTTCTATGAGTAAATTTTGAAACATGTAATAGAAATGAAAGAGAAACATTCCAAGAGAAATACAAAATTAAACTGATTTATTTGAACATAATAACTATAATAGAACAAACTCCATTTTTATTTTACAACAGACTTACGAAACAATTTTCAAAGCTAAATGAAAATAAAAATAGCTTTCCCTCGGTATTTATAATTACGGAACAAAGAAATTTATGGGTAACTTCATGCTTGTTAATATCAGGAAAGATAAAATTTTAAGAGTTTAAATCAGTGAACGAAATTTTCGTTCACTGGTTTAAATATATTAGTATGTATAATGAAAGTAGAGATATGACTACTTTATAGAAAGAAAAGGGGTGTGTATTCAATTTCAATTATTGATTCGCGTTCTACAAAGGCATTAACTTATAAAACGTCTGTGCACTAGATCGATAAACACCCTCAGTTAACGCACCCGATGCAATACAATGCGAAAATTCGTTCCCCGACACAAGCCCAGACAGATGACTCATTCCTAAAGGAGCATTCAAATACATACAACTCGTGGAAGTATGATACAAAAGGCATGGGGTCGGAAGTATCGGATTTCTAAGTACCATAAACTAACATGAGACAGATACATCCAAGACCAATGTATTGATTTATTTTCCTTTGATTTCTGTTGGCAGAAATTAAGGTTGACTGACGAATATACTTCCATACCAATATTATAAATGCGAAAGTGTGTTTGCTTGTTCTTATTTCACGTCGAAAGTAAAGAACGGATTGACATGATATTTTTTTGAGGATAGGTTAAGGTCCGGATAGTGACGTAATCTACTTTTTATCCCGGAAAAACATGTAATTCCCATTGGAAAAAAATATTAATAAATCTATTTTCCTCTTTGCCACGTGGGCGGAGCCGCGGGTAACAGCCAGCTGGTAATATCTGTATCTCTTTCTAGTAATACTATTGTATTATTTGATGACTAGAAAGAGTCGGGGTAACTAAGGATAGGTGATGACAGAAATGTACCATGTAAATCGATCTATTTCAGAATACTGTCCGAAAATTATATTTTGTCTTTTAGTTGTAGATAGAATCAAAATAATAAAAAAGTACCTATCTAAAACAAATTGTCATTACTGCACGCTGCAACAATATGAAACAAAATATGTTATAATAAGGATATACGACCTGCTTGTGTAATAATGGAAACAATATACATATCAATAATCTTTACTAATATTATATTTTAAGAGGAAAGATTTTGTATTTATGTTTATAACAAATAAATTTCAAAAATTATTTTACTGTTTGGAAGTTACATTATCCCCGGGTTACATAGGCTATAGGTACTACATATTTTTTTTAAATTAGCGATCCTTAGTTATATCATTGCGAAGTCGCCGGTCTGCAAGTTTATAATATAAATGTGAAGTAGAATGACATGCTTCTAAAACGTATAAATATATCGATAACGACATCTAATTAATTTATTACTTTACCGTGATCGAGAAACCTTAAGATATGTCGGTCTATCCACGACATGAAATAGGTGTGGATTTCTTGTGACAGCTTTTTATCTAATCCAATAAGTTATTTATTTGAAGAAATACTTACCATGATTTATTTATATAGGTCATATTACCATATCAATCGTAAAGTAGGTAATATCTATTGTAGGTTAAAATATTTTATCCAACAATTTGTTTAATTTCAATAACTTACTTTTCTACCCGACTGTACAAAAGACCCACTATTCGATATAAAACAAAATCGAGGTCCCAGTCGTTCAAGCACAGAATAAATAATAGTTAGTTAAAGTCACGAAAGACCTAACGTAAGTAGCACCATGGGGTCAGTTGGCCACGTCCCGAAAATTGTTACTCGACTAGCCCCATTTGGTTCAGTCGACCAATTCAAAAAGAGGCTTTCGCCACTCAGTGAACAACCCTTACATTCTTCGTAATATAAAGTTTTTACTTTTTTACTCACAGCTTAAATTGTTTCTGAAACGCGTCATTTATTGCGTCAATTTTCGTTTTGCAGGGCGGTCGGTCCCCTATCTCCGAAAGTCTGTTTAGAAAAAATCATGGTGGTAGTCCATACGCTGAACCTTCAATAAAAACTATTCCGGGTAAGTAGGCTCTCCTAATTTTCGAGTAATAGCCGACGAACTTATAAAATATATTTATTAGGTGAAAACTTACAAATTATTTGCCCGGTTTTTATTATTCTTTATTTTGACTGAGACAGCCATAATATTGTCATTTATTTTATTTTAATGTGATGGTTTTGAGTAATTCACCGTAATATTAGAAAAATACACACAATAAATTAATTTTACAGCATAAATAATTATCAACCAAATATCATTCATTAGCTCCCTAAACAGAACTAACGCGTTCTGAAATTACATGAAAATTAATTATCGGATCTGAAACATAGTAAACTCGACTCTATTGACGAAATATAAAACATTGAAATATATTCAGTTAATGAAAACTGTAACGTTCTGTTCCATTAATTAAAATCTCAAAACAGACAATCCATACACGAATCGACTATCGTTATTGTTTTCAGAATATTTCAATGACAATTATTTTTCATATTATAGGTACAACATATTATTCATTAGTCATGCACGACAATTATTTCATTAATAAGTATTTCATTTTTTGAATGAAACCAAAAAAATTAACAGAAATACATTTGGTATAGGGTTTAGAACAAGTTGATTATTAGTGGGGTTACAAACTGCCTTTTGCTCACTTCGGATGTCGCTTTTTTATACCGTTCCTTACATTTGACAGCTATCTGTCAATTTCCATACAATTTTTGTAAACATCACAATTTTATTGTTTTAAAAAGTGACTCATTGTGCAGCTATTGATTGTTTAATTAAGAATCACAAAAGACCTAGGCGAGTTTCAAATGCAACGGTTTCATTTGTAGACCAGTTGCTACATAGGCGAGCTACAACAAAGGCGAATTACAAATGCACCGATATGATACTAACTCAGTCAAAGTAGCTGTAATAGACAAGCAATTATTACACGGATATTATTTTAATAATTTTTTAATCCAGTTAATCATTGCACAATTTTCATTTAAAGTTTCCGTATTTTCAGCTGATTAATTGAAAAGATAACGACTCTGCACGTTAACGTAATTATTTAGTGGCTTTTTTAAATCAAAATATTTTATTATTTATGAATTTAAAATGTAAACACACACAGGACATGTGTACTACATATGTACATACTAGATTAATTAATAAAATAAATTGAAATTGGAAGAAGTTCCTACAAGCAATTACGCGCTTTAAGTGTCGATACTGTGCAGTGGAATTTGGAAGCGGCTGGCTCGGGGATGGGGCGGGGGTGAGCCCGTATATTGATCGACGCTACCACTGCACCACCACCTGCCTGCCGTTTGCCGGTGCAACTCGGAAAATTTGCTTCCCCTGTGACATTTTGACAAGCAACTTGTAATGAACTAACTACTCATTTTATGTAATTGCCGTCCGGTTCATTCGGAAAATAGTTATGAATGGGTTCGACAATTTTCTCGATTCAACAGCAACTGCAGCGGGACATTCGCATTTGCTATTTAGGGTTACAGTTATGTTGACAAATAATTTTGTTTTTGTGGTACTGTACTGGTTATCACTAACAGCTACTTGGGGGTATTTATTGTACAGTGTATTCGTCTATTTCTTGGAGACATATTTCATGGCCTTAACCAACCTAAACTTTTTTATAGTTAACAAAAAATAATAAACTGATTTACTGTAGGTTTTTTTTAAACTGAACAATAGGTACTAGTAGATATTTTTACAATACTGTTTTTATCTGAGAGTTTGTCGAGGCGTAGGTATATTATCTGATTATTATGAGAACGCCGCTCGAGGTTTATGGAAAGTGAATCTGTTTAATATCGGATTTCAGAGTGCTCGATATTCCGAGACAGAGTTCCCTCGTGCCACTAATCGACTGGTTGTATACACGTCGCACAAGCGCTTGCAAACTATATGCACTAATTAATACCAACACCGACTTGAATGGGCGTATAATAACGATATTGGAACCACAATACACCAAGCTATTAGATGAATATTGTGTTTATGTCAATAGATGACTAATATAATTCAGCGTTTCTAACACGTTTTCCACATTTTCATCTGTATGAATTGTCCCTATATATTTATTTATTTATTTATTTACAGTACATCCACACGTCAGTTACTTTTTGTAGATCAACGTTTCCAAATGTTGGTGGGCAACATTTAATTGGCAAAAGTTGTGCATTGTTTCTACAGTGTTGCATTGTGGTGCTCCACAAAAATTAAATGCGGTGTGGATGGACGAAAGCATTGTATTCAACGATTTGATCTAAACATTTGTGTTACACGTAACACGCCAAAAGAAGTCTTGTGTGCTAAAAAAACTGCAGCAGTTTTAACATAAACTGGCGACTGTGTCCGCTAGGATTGGCGCGATGCTCGTGGCAATTTACGGGAAATGCAAACCTGTGAATCCGTAGGAAATTCAATTTTCCGGTAAAAATCATCTTCAGTATAACCTGGCCGGAGATTCCCGGTTCGGAAATCTACTTTTATTTTAAATTTGTTGCGGTTTTCTTATATCTTTAGTGGAACATTTTATTATATCGGCTTGTAAATGGGACAATACAAAGGTTAAACTTTTTTTCTCTAAAAGAGGGCAAACGAGCGTTCGGGTTACTTGATGCTGAGCAATCGTGGACGATGACTAGGTAAGTACAGTTCGTCACAGGAATCACTATGACCCACTATCCCCATTGATATTATTTCGATATCTATATTTTTTGCGGATCAGATGCATGAAAAGCGCAGGTCGAAAACTGACCTTTTGACCACGTAAACGTGGTCAAACGATCGGTTCGGTGTGGGATATTAAAATAATGTCATTTAGTTTGACTACCTGCGTGGCGTAATGGTTAGGTACATACCATGCCAGACCGCCACCCAGGAGGTCCCGGGTTCGAATCCCGGTCAGGTCATGATGAAAAACGTCCTTTTTCTGATTGACCTGAGTCTTGGATGTGTATCTGTAAATGTATTTGTTATAAAATGTATACTGCATTCGTTGAGTTCAGTATCCCATAACACAAGTTTCAAACGTACTTTGGGGCTAGCTCAATCTGTGTGATTTGTCCTTAAACACATATTTATTTTATTTTACCTATAAAAGTGTGAATATGCTAGCGTAATTATTACCACTTATTTGTAAAACAATTTCATAAACTACCTACCTACTATTTTAATTTATACGTTACTAAAATACTTTGGCTCAAATGAAATGTTGTATATTCTAAGACTTGGTTAATGATTTAATGGTCCGATCAGGAAGTGAACTTGTGCAATGGTATAGAAAATGCTCGTTATGTGCATACTTGTCGCGTTGCAAATGTACCAGCCACGGTACCATTCACTACTTGGTACCTACTAATAGAATATACATCCGATATCAAAGTGCAGAGCATTTTATATTATAAAGTAACTAACATTTAAAGTTATGAACGACTTAAGTGACAAGTGTTTTTTTTATTTAAAAAAGTGTTTTTTTTTATAAAACTTAATATGTAGTTGAAAAAGCTTTACATTATTCTCTGGGGGATGAAAATGAAGTTGTTTTTTTTTTCTTTTTCACATAATATATTAAACACAGTATAAAGGTCATCACATCACACCAAAGCGGCACAGTTTATACTCGAGCAGTTATTATTCTTGTGCAGTACTATGGGCGGTATGGTACTGACTACATCAACTCCGGCAAGCCCATGGATTGTTAATATTATGCAACTCAGTGACCACCCGTTGTTCGCACACTTGCCGCGTGTCGTCCCGTCCACGCGGGAGAGTCCGAGTGGATGACGCGCTAAGCCGCTAAGCAAATGGTACACGCCTAAACCCCCTATTCTCGTTACAAAAACAGATTCTATTTCGATTCAAATTCAATCGCTCATACAAAATAGGAATTCAACGGGACAGCGAGTGTGCTTGAATCAAAATGGAATCGGTTTTTGTTACGTGAATTGCCCCCTAGATGTATTGACAAAACTACTCATCTTTTCACGTCCACGACTTGACCATGCGTCTGATGCGTCACGTATACAGGTTGACAATGCGGTGTTCACCCGTAAACCACCTACCGACAGTGTGGATGCCCAGCGACGAGACAGTGCGGGTCGGGTGATGGGTGGCTCCAATGAGTTGTGACCTTTAGATCTAGTGTTCAAATTCCCTTTCAGATTCGATCTTAATTCTTTGTGTAAAGTTTTATAGGACCACGCACATAAACAACACTAAAACAGTTTTCTTATGGAGAATTAAAAATTACCTTAACCACAATGCTTGTTATTCTTTCGAAACAAGAACGTTCAAAACAGATAAGCTGAAAATGCTAACTAAGATAATTTGTGTTTTATCTAAAAATTACTAAAAAAACGAAGGTTTTATATGTCATCGATATATTATAAATCATTGATCCTAATCGTCTCTGCTCTACGGGAGGCATAGAAAAACTAGCAGGATTTATCGAAAATCGGAATGTATGACTAGCAAGCTTTGTCGCTCCTGTAAATCTCCCCTTACATAACCCGCGGTACGGTCGAGGGGTCGGATGGAGGCATGGGGCGGAGGGCGGCAGTTCAGCGGCACGACTGCCGACCAAGACCTTCAACTAACGGTGCTATTGACCTGCAAACGATTTTGTAACGTCATGTGAGTGCAATCGAGCATTAAAGATTGCCGTATGGTCTACTGATCGACGGCAAAGATGATGACTGACACCCGGCTATTGCTGCTCAATTTTAGACTTCGCAAATTGTCTTAAAGTGCCATGTCCTGTTCTCAGTGATACGAAGGAAATCCTGCTTAGGAACTTTACACGTATGGTTATGCAGTAGGTTAGTGATAAGGCGTATCGAGGAGAATGGTGCGAATTAGTCGCGGTGTTCCTTCCGGCATCGCACACAAGGTCTGGGTTGGCCGGGTCGACGTCCTGCGGCGGCCCCCGCCCCCGCGCCCCGCCAGCTGTCTCCGCCCGTTTATATTTAGACCGGATGGCAAGCCCTCACTGAAACAGTTTCTCCCCTCTGTTTGCATAACGTACCAAATTGTTTGATGAAATAAATCCTTTATTTCAGAATTTTGGAAATATGCCGAGTGCTTCCGCATTGATGTGTTGTGACTGTTTTGCCTTAACGCCCCGTGGCATTATTTGATCCGATGTTTGGAGTTCATTAATGACGCATTTATTACATTAACATTCTTAGCTATTATTACAAAATACACAAACGTCGGCGTCGGCCGGCGTCGTCGTCAGAAGAAAATGCGAATGTATTTAAAATTTAATATTAGTTTATTAAACACTTATTATATTTCATTTCCTTTCTTTTAAAAATATCAGAAACCAAAGGATTGCGTCACCATAGAAATCGTTTTCCGTATACTCCCGGAGAAAAACAATTTCTATGGCACCTATTGGTGACATTTGGTGACGCAATCGGAAATTATCCCAGTATAGTAAAAAACAATAGCCAGTTTGAAACCTTATAAAAATTTCCTTTGAATAGACTAATATTTGTATAAGTTAAGTAAGTATTTAGATAGTATGTAGGTGTGGATGAGCATTACGTGTTCGGAGAAAGACGAGTTGACACCTACCTACCCTTTTAGATATGGGAAAGCAAAGATTTACATGGTGTTCAAGAATTTTAATATTCTAATTAACATAATTATTTCGGAGGGTAAGTACACCTATACTTATTGTCAAGGGTCATCATGCCTAATTGAAAATCAGACAAAAGTAAGCATTAAGTACTTATTATGTCTAAGGTGCGTATTTAGCGTGGCTGCATGCAGCGGTATGGTCGTGCTTTTTAGGGTTCTGTAGTAAACAAGGAATCCTTATCATCGTTATGGTTTTGTTATGTTCATGCTTAATACTATATAGAAAGCTGTAGTTAGACATTATACAAGTACAAAGTAGGCTAGATAGTAAAACAAAATCTTAAAAACATATTTTCTTTTGGGTGCCTCCCACTGTTTGTATGTAGAATAATGCGAAATATTATTTTTTATTAATTTTTTAGATTATAGAATATTTTCGTTTATGAAAAATACTAATGTCATAGAATATAAGTTAGCAGAGCGCAGCATACCTACGGAACTCTACATTTCACTGTGCGTGGTTCGACATGCACTGCCCGGATATTTGTATAGATTACAAAACGAATGCAGCGCGTTCCCGTCGCGTGCGTGACAAATTACTACTAATTTTAATGAGCCTTTAACTAAATTATTATTATAATCAGCTACTGAGCACTTTATCGCCCACTAAGGTGTTTACCTAGTCAATTAATGTGTACCAAACGAAACGTATCTTACTAGGTACTCTCGTCTCGACACGGATCTCGATACCGCGTATTTGCATTTGTCCAACCTATTTAAGCAGTTAGTCAGCTAACATGATTTGTCCCTCTATCTATATTTATAATTTTTATTATATTAATATTTATGTGTAAATATTTCAAAAGTAAGATTCAATTTATTAAAACTATCAGGCTACTGCCATAGTTAATTAAACTAGATAATATTGCTACTAAATGAGACAGTAAACATTGCGGAAATTTCAGAGTAGATTGTTCCTTTAAAAAGAAATAAAACGTAGCATTTTCAGATGGAGCTTCAACGAGGCTTCACTCCACATTGTCAATGTGCGGTTGCATTTAATCCCCGCGATGTGGAAATGTTGATGGCTGGCTACTTCTGATATGAAAATTAACAATATTAAACGCATCATTGTAATTATTAATCATTCTACGATATACATATAATAATTAGGGACGATCCCTAATTATGTCAATTTTTAGTTTTTATGTCGGAAAATTTTGGGGAATCCTATAGGAGTAGGACGTGGAACAGCGTGGCAGAGTACGCTCTAATCTCCTTCGATTGAAGGGAGACTCGTATCCCTGCAGTGGGATGATTACGGGTTGATATGATGATAGGTACGCAAATATTTTCATACATTTAAAACTTGGGCAAATTGGCTAAAGTTATGATATGACGACAGACGTGCGAAGTCGTCGGTCGGGTCGGTAGGTATTAGATCAACATCGAATGCACTAAGCGGTATTGAAGCTAATAGATACTAGTTAGGCGTATCTTATCGTTCACACCGAACCGATAACATGAATACCTATGAAACTTACTTAAAATATGTATTTTTTACACCTGGTACCACCTTAAATGGAATTCTTCAATTACCATCACACTACCTAATTACCCATATAAAATATAATCAGGTCGGGTCCCTATTTTGATTATTATTATTTTATTTACACTTTTGTGTTTTCTCGGCTTATTCCCGGCCCAAAGCCAAGTGTGCATCAAGGGATTTTTATAGTTACTTCAGTCTGAACTGGTGTGTTTTTGGATGAAGATGTTTGTGTGGGTAGGTCAGTTCAATCAGTTGTCTGTCTGTCTGTAGAAATTTCCTAACTATATTTAGAAAAATGTTATTTTTATTTTCATTGTATTTATTTACTTTTATTTTAATTTTTTCAAAAGCTTTTGTATGCACTGTGTATTTCATAGTTTGATTGAATTGTAAACGTTTGACTTAATCTTTATAGAACCTAAAAAACTGGGCAAGTGCATGTCGGCCAGCTACGATTTTAAATGATAGTAATTGGTTTTATTCGAATGGCAATCGTTATTGATAGCACCCAAAAAGGTATAGCACCGTTAGCTCAAACAGAAGACACAGTAGTCGCACAGTTATGCACATAACACACCATGACATATTAATGTGAAGTTAAAAAGTTATACCGGTATAGAAAACAAATATGACTCAGTAATGATTATGTTAATTTTCAAAACCGTTGTTAACTTAACATGACTTCTTTTCGTATGCTTCCCGCAATTGGTGTCAACTGGAACTTAGCTGGAGTTTTTGAAGTGAAAACTTCTTTAGCTTGGCACTTTTTTAGATGGGTAAAAAATGTTAAACTCGCGTCAGATCCGTAGCCAGATCGAAAAAGCTTGGAGACGGATGGAGAGGGCGTTGATGTTTAAGTTTTCACTTCTGCCGGCACTCCCGGAGTGCAACCCGTCCTTTTTTTTATACTACAAAGTTGGCAAATAAGCATACGGCCCGCCTGATGGTAAGCATCACCGTAACCTCTTTAGGTTACGGTGATGCTTACCATCAGGCGGGCCGTAACGCACGCTTGCAATACCGGGGGCATCACTCACGCGTTGCCAACCCAATATAGTAATGTAACAATAGACCGTGGTGCTCGGCAATCGAGCCTCACTTGATTTGCCATCTCTCTAGGGTATAATGCCTTTTGCTTCAAATTGCTGTTTCTCACGTAGTTGTTAAGGAGGGAAGTCCTTTCAATACTTCCTACTCCGACTATCTTCTTTCTGATTAAATTCGTTGTGAGTTCCAAGACAGCTGTAGTTTATTCCCCGGGACGTCAATAAGCTTCATTGCTTATTGTCTATCTGAGGTCGCCGTTGTTGATCCTGGCTACACAGGAGACACAGTGGTGGGAATGTGTGGTGGGCTTGTCCCGAAACCCTCCCAAAGTGAAAAGGTGGAGGTCCGTCCCCTGACGGGCGGCTCCGATTTGAGCGGATTATCCGCTGTGCCCTACCTCTCTTAATGGTGTGATTGTATTCACTCCACCTCACGGTTACTGATTTGGCATAACGATAGTCATTAGTCATATACCGACAATAGTCTGGACCGCCAACTTAACGCACATAAATAAAATACCCTCCGAAATATTGTGAGTATCGTAAAGGCGACGTTGTGAATGGGAATTCAACTAAGTACATGGAAAAAATCTATAGTACAGAATACTACCTGAACTATGTGAGCTAAACTTATATAGCTCTATAAAACTAACAAAACTTGGTTTGCAAACAAATTTATGTTTATAGTTGTTCAAAATATTTCATATAACACAAAAATATGCTGTGTTATCATTATCACGAAAGTACTTAATTCTATTTTACGTCACTCTAGGTGGAATAAAAAGTTTCTACTTTGGTTTAGTCACGTTTTTAGTGGAACGAGCGATAATCACGTCACGAATCAACAGCAGTATTACTTAGATAAATTAAGAAAGTCTACATTTAAACATAGCATTAAATAGTCACTTCAAAGAAGGCGGATTTTTAAACCAACACGATAATGCACTTTTAATTCCTCCGATATTTAATTTACATTACACTGTCGATACGAATCAAATTTCGTAACACACAGAGAATGTTTTTTTTTTGATCTCGAGCACAATTTGGTGGTATCCTAATTTGGCACCCAAGTCCTATATTTTTTACCTAAGTAGGTATATAGATTAGGTTAATCCATAAAGTTGTAGAATTGTAAAGCCAAACTATGTATTTGATGCCTGGTAACACGAGCTAGCTCATTTGGAGTTAAATTGTGCAAATAGAAATCCTTTGAGGGCCTTCAAATTCCATGTGCTCACATACGCGAGGGGATCACGGTCGGTTACATCACAACGTATTCCTGAATACCCTGTCGTACATCCTACAAAGCCTTTGATTCTGTTTGGCTCGTATTATTTTTTTTTACATTTTTTTTTAAATATCAAAGACCTATGAGGACAGAAAAACGGCATAAATGATGTTTTTTTATTTAGTTTTTTCTATCGGTATAGAGTTTGATGTTATTTTAATAAAATTTGCGGGCGGCTATTTGCACATGCAACTTTATTAGTCAAGTTCCTATGGCAAATCCGAAAATAAAATTAGGCTTAGGTACGGCCGAACCCAATATGCTATCTTAATGCTGTATCGATGATTGTTTGTCATTGACGGAAGTAATGATTCGTAATTTACTTCTATAGATAAAAAATACAATGCATTGATTGGTTACAGAGACGCGTAATGTGACTTTTTCAATCTGACATAGGAAAAAATGGATTGAGATTATTTGAGATCGCCTATTGGGTTCGGCTGTTATTTCTTATTTACAATTACAACCTATAATATTGATAGGTACACATGTTTTAAATATTTGTACACAATTAAAAAAGGAAGATTAAAATAGGAAAAAACCAGCATGAACACTTGAGACAAAATGGCCAAAAAGTTGAAATTTTTTACACAATTTCACACCATCGCCGAAATTCAGAGAATCTATCCTCACACGCTGGAGCTAAACTGATCCCGTACTGCGCGTTTTCAGAGAGATTTTGTTCTGCAAACCCTACAGTTGTGAAATAAACTCCCTGTAAAGGTCTTCCCTGGTCTACAGCAGTCCATAGACTGCGGTGACTGCTTATCATTAGGCGGCCATGCTTGTCTGCCAGCTTAGTGGAATGAAAAAAAATGCTGCGACATATAAATGACTTTATACGTGTGAACATGTAAAAAAAAAACTTACCCTGTCCCTTCAAAATGTTTACCGCCGGCGCATATTATTACATCTGAAAAGAAATATAATGTTTACTCAACGGATTGCATGTTGTCCATAAGTTTGTTGGGACCTCGAGAAGCAATGAAAACATGCATTATGGCGCTAGACTTATATGGTATAAAATAATCAAGCAACATGATAATGCAGTCGGCATTATGGCAAAACAAGTGAATGCCGTCCGGGGTATAATACACATCGAGTGTTATTCCATTCCATGACCAGTCTTTACTTTGATATAAGACATGTTGTAAAAATAATTTGTTTTTATTTAGACAAAGCAATTAGCAATTATGAGAATGTGCATTTTTATCTTTATAAATCATAGATACACTTAATAAAAAATACTGACTTTATGTTATTTATGAAATATTGATTCTGAAAATCATTTCAAATGCTTTGTTCTGAATTAGTGGGTCAATTCAAAGCACACCTTAAAACGCTGATTGTAGAGATCTGAGACTTGGAGGAAGAGTTTTTTGTATGACGACGTAGGCATCCAATCCGAAGGATTTTCTGAAATTCAAACGAAGTTGCGCGAGTTTCGTTAGTGTAAGTATATATTACCTACTTCGTTTGATTCCGCAATGTGTGTACCCTTGCCAACATTACTACTGCATGTATTGAGGCTACAGCGTCTCATGAATTTCGATCAAATTCAACGTCTGTTGTAGAATGAACTGTCTTACTTTACACAAAAACTCATTATGTTTTTGTGGTGAGAGTTTTTGAGCTCGATGGCGCACCGAGAACCACTGTTTAGATGAAGACCGTAATAATGGAACACCCAAATGCACCAAATTCAATTATAAATTGATAAATAAAATTATAATTTATCAGTTTATAATAAATCACTTTGTAATGAAACTTAACACTAATGTAGGCCGTGACATGTTTGTTAATTGATAAGCAAAAGTATTATAGATTTAATGTGCTACCTATCGGACGAGTCCCAATTTTGTTTAAAGTTTAAATGGAAAATTTGAATCGAAATTTCGAATGAACTTCGTTCAATATTAATCCCTACAATAATGTACGTTACCTATGTAATTTATTAATAAATATATTGCATAGGTAACGTACATTTTGATTTATTAATAAAACAAAAGAATCAGAAGTGTGGCATCAGGAAAATATCGCTCTATTTTCACTTTGTTTAATTAAAAAAAATAAACGACAACAGCGGGTGCACGCTTTCTGTTGGCAAACTACTTTGAGGACTCGTGATGGCGTAGACAAAAGAAGTAATGTCAATGGAGTCAAGAGCTGAGAGGTAACGAACTTGACCCACTCAAAGGGAAATATTTTTCTCTTTTAAATTCGGTTAGTTTTGTAGTTTCAGAGAATCATTGGTAGTGATCCCACCTTTGGCACCATATTGCGCAGATTCGATTCCCTCTCAGGGCAAACACAATATAATGAAAACTATTAAGTCTTTACGTAATTATAATAAATAAAATAAATAAAATAGCCTTTATTGCTGTTTGTTACAGTATTACAGTTAATGTATGCCTTAAAACTACAATATTATAACTTAAAAACAAAATATTTTACATAAATCGGCAAACGGTCGTTAATCAAGTACCTACAGCTTGTCTTCCGACATAGGCCTCCTCTAAAGATTTCCATTCTTTCTTGTTTTTTGCGATGCGAGTCCACAATGGACCTGCTATTTTACGGATGTCATCCTCCCATCTCTTAGTCTGTCTACCTCTGTTCCTTTTGTTATCACGTGGGTACCATTCTGTTGTTAATCTTGTCCATTTCTCCTTTCTTTCTCTGATCATGTGTCCCGTCCATCTCCACTTAAGTTGTTTGTAAGTTGTATATGCATTCCTAAAATTTGTTTTACTTTTTATTAATTTTAATTTTACTCGATCCTTTCTCCTAACTCCTATTGTGCTTCTCTCTATTCCGTTTTGACAAATTTTTATTTTATTTGCTTGTTTTTCTGTTAACGCCCATGTTTGACAACCGTATAGTAAGCATGGTAGAATACACATATTATATACTTTTCTTTTTTCTTTCATAGGCATTTCCGTATTCTTCATGACTTCGCTAAGTGACCAAAATCTTTTCCAAGTATTAGCTATTCTTCTATCTATTTCTTTTTGCATGCATTCTTCGGTAGATATTAGCTGTCCTAAGTATAAATATTCACGTACGTATTCTATCGGTTCTTTGTTAACTTTTATTTCTGTTTGTAAGGAGTTTGACATTATTTTTGTTTTTGTTAAGTTCATTGACAGACCTGCTTTATCACTTTCGTCCGCTAGTTGCTGTAGCATTATTTCTAATGTTTTTGGGCTGTGAGAAAATAAAATTAGGTCGTCTGCGAACCCCTTATTTGTCCATTCCAGGTTCCTGAATATCATTTCCAGGACGGCTGAAAACAGTTTAGGTGAAATAGGGTCTCCTTGGCGTACACCTCTAGTAATAGGGAATTCTTCGCCTGTTTTTTCTAGTTTTACTTGTGCAGTACTCTTTGTATAGATGTTTTTAAGGATTCGTATGTATTTTGTTTGTACACCTTGTGCTTCCAGCGCATCCCATATAAATCCATGTTCCAGTGTGTCGAAAGCTTTCTTAAAATCTACAAAGCCAATATAGTATGTTTTGTTATATTCTTTACACTTTTGTAAAACTTGTCTTAAAGCGTGGATGTGATCTATTGTAGAAAAATTTCTACGGAACCCGGCTTGTTCTTTAGGCTGGTTTTCTTCAATTCAAAAAAAAAGGTAATTCTAGATAAAATTATTTTTGAAACGTAATTATATAAGATGTTAAATCTAATTTGTAATAGCTTATAATTCTCACGGTTGTAAATAATACATTTTAAATTTCATGACTATGAGAGATGGTAACTTGAGACTTGATGAGTCTAGTAGTTGTCTAACACGCTCATCTTACTAATCTTAGCTTTTCATACAAACTCAGCATGAACAGGCAACAACAGTAGTTGATATTTGCATTGCATTGCAGTTACTCATAACAAATGTTAAAACAATCTCCATTATTGGTCACAAATAATAGAAGTACGAAAAAAATGAATATTATGTCGCCCAATTTAATATATTTACGACAATAAGTTCTCAAAATAACGGTTTAGTGCCCTGAGCCAAACGTAGGAGGTAGTCCCGACTTGCCTCACGAATAACGTAACTACATATCTATAAACAATTTATGGGCACAAGCGTAACCAAGAAATGCGTAGGATAACTTACCTGCCGACGACGCCCACTTAGTTACAAAACGTATCTATCTTTATTGCCTGTTCGTAGCATTGAAACGTATAAGCCCCCTTCTAATAATTTCTAACATTATGTTTACAAAATAATAAGGAAAATTTTACCATTTTTGTAGCTTTTGACCAATCTTTTTATTAAAGCAAAAATGTTTTATTGAAAAATAAAATCCACTTTCAAAAACAATAAGGTCAATAGAATAATATTTTTAAATGTTTATGGATCAATTGGGTTGAGTTTTATCAGAATTAATGTATGTGTTCACGAAAATAAAGTTATCGGTTGTTACAAAAATACTCAGGAAGTAATAATACTATGTATAATGAAATATCTGTTGCGACTTGTGACGGCCATGAAAAATATCCCACCATAATAATATTTTTTTGCTGCCTTTTTAGGGTATTTAGTATTTATGGTGTTTTATCACATTTTTTACCTATGAAGATGTTGTTTACATTTGATCTCCATATATAACAACTGTTCAATTCCGATTGTTCCTGTGAAATACTTGTTTTCATAATTTAACAAATTTCACGACAACAGAAACTGCTACGGACAACTCTTATCCTCCCGCGGAAAAATAATACGTAGAGTCAGAAATTTCTATTTTCTCCATTATCAGACAGTTCCTTGATAGAATAGATTTCTCTTGTGGTTACATTTCATTTATCAGTATCACAGACAATATAGGTAGATTTGTTTTGTTTTTCTCGTATTCTTATGGAATTATAAAGAGGTAAAAGGGAAGCGACAAGTCACGTATCGCGTAGTCAGAACGCATTAACAAATAAATAATATAAATTCGAAACACACCTTTATTTGCATTTCACGACACCAGATACCGCCGATAATTTTATTGACACATTTTACTTACCTCATACCCGTTCAATTGAGTATTATATTAATATAAATTATTACCAATGGCGCGAAATGCAACGATGTTGTATTTTATGTCTTGTGTCAAATTAATTTCTAAATTGTTAAAGTATTTCTAATCGTAAAGACTACTAAAAAAACGCCCTCGATTACTTTGCCTAATTTTGTTTTTGAAATATTTGTTGTAGTCAAGGAGAATTTTAAATAGTGAGAAAATATGCAAAAATTGCAAGGATAACCTATAAATTGGAAATTTCCGTGGTCGGAGTCGGAGTACAATATTACGTGCATTCAAGTATTGCCAAAGGGAGAAGCTATTTTAATCTTTCTTATTCCAAATGTCTTTCTGGTTAAATCCCATTTAGGACACAACGGTGGGCTGGTGCCGGTGGTGGAGACATTTGAATGCTTCACGATTTAAATGTTTGGTAGTACCCTGTAACCTAATGATCGAATGAAATAGAATTAAAATAAAATTAGCGTGCATACTTATTTATTACTGGTAGAATAACAGCTAGTATGTAAAAAGCATTTTAATTTTAAGTACATACTTATTTTAGTCTCATTAAGCTATTTTTTTTTCTTCTATAATTTAACATTGACATACAATAATATAACGTCTCATCAACATTTAAATGGTTTTGAACAATTTACCGTAAATATAATATATTACAGAGTATAAACTTTAAACGTTAACTGTTATAGCAAGTTTTATATCTATATTATGACTTCACTAGCTGACCCGGCGAACTTCGTATCGCCTAAAGAACCTTCATGCTGAATTTCATTCGAATAACTTCAAAACGGCAAAGTATCATACTAACTTTGCACCCCCGTTTAACCCCCTAAGGGATGATTTTTGAGAAAAATATTTTACTCGTGTTTCATGCCTTTCAATAAAGAACCTTAATGCTGAATTTCAATTAAATAACTTCAAAAACGGCAAAGTTTCATACGAAATTTGCGCCCCCGTTTAACCCCCTAAGGGATGATTTTTGAGAAAAATATTTTACTCGTGTTTCATGCCTTTTAATATAGAACCTTCATGCTGAATTTCATTCGAAGAACTTCAAAAACGGCAATGTTTCATACTAACTTTGCACCCCCGTTTAACACCCTAAGGGTATTTTTGAGAAAAATATTTTACTCGTGTTTCATGCCTTTCAATAAAGAACCTTAATGCTGTATTTCATTTGAATAACTTCAAAAACGGTAAAGTTTCATACTAACTTTGCACCCCCGTTTAACCCCCCCCCTAAGGGATGATTTTTGAGAAAAATATTTTACTCGTGTTTCATGCCTTTCAATAAAGAACCTTAATGCTGAATTTCATTTGAATAACAAAACGGCAAAGTTTCATACTAACTTTGCGCCCCCGTTTAACCCCATAGCATAGGGGATGTTTTTTGAGAAAAATATTTTACTCGTGTTTCATGCCTTTCAATAAAGAACCTTCATGCTGAATTTCATTCGAATAACTTTAAAAAACGGCAAAGTTTCATACTATCTTTGCACCCCCGTTTAACCCCCTAAGGGATGAATTTAAAAAAAAAAATTACTCATGCTTCATGCTTTTCAGTAAAGAACCTTCATGCTGAATTTCATTCGAATAACTTCAAAAACGGCAAAGTTTCATACTAACTTTGCACCCCTGTTTTACCCCCTTAGGGGATGAATTTCCAAAAATCCTTTCTTAGTGAGCACCTACGCCCCAAAAGGAACCCCCATGCAAAATTTGAGACTTCTGGCACTTGTGGTTTCGGAGATTTCGTGATGAATCAGTCAGTGATTTTCTCTTTTATATATATAGATAATATTTACTTCAATCAAATGCTATGGTGTCAAACTGCAAATGCACTGATTGAGTAGGCGTACGAATTATGGCAAATGTTGCTTTGATAGCTACAATTGCGCAATTAAATTAATTTAACCTGCAAACCACATTGAACCACTGCCTTTGTAAATTATGTTGTTTCACTGCACGTCACTGCACACTGTTTTGCTACTGATTCGACTGATGTGCTCTGTGCCTTTTGTATCCTATCCTGCATGAGTTTATAGAATTTTGGCAGAATTGTAGATACCACAAGAGTAACCGCACCGAATATTGAAATAAACATGTTAGTAACAAAGGATCCATAATATTATTTACTATTAAAATTGTAATTATTTGAAAAGCTTGGTCCGTTTTTATATAAACTTGTTTTTATAGATAATTTGAACTTTTTTGCAGTATCGTAAACCTTCAAATCAGTTATGAAAGCTTTTAGCAAAAAAAAAAAATATATTTCACTATACTAGAACATAATTATGGTCTAGTTATTCACAAGAACAGAAATACGAATATTAAAAGTCTACTCGATAAAGAAGAATATAATTTATGAAGATTGAAATCATTATAAGTCATACCAAGCGATAGAATTTTTTTTATACGCCGGTGTCAGAAAACATTGTTGAAATGCATTATAATTTTTCACGAACAAGAAAATTTACCAAAATCAAGGTTTCTCGCGGTAGCGCCAGCCTGTCAGTGCCGAAAGAAGGAAAACCTCGACTTATCACTGTGAAACTTCTGGTATACCAATTGGAAAACATGACAAAATAAAAAACCATTACTAGATTTATTTATTTTACATGAATTTTGTGTTTTACACATCCTAGAAACAAATCATTGTGCCTTAACCTTGTCTTAACCCACTTTGAGATTCTTTGGTGTTCGTCACGGCGGCGATCTGTCGTGAGTGTCATGTGACACCCACTAATTTATGTAACACCACGAACTCAACGGCACTGCACGAGCGGTAATTGTGATGACAAGCCAATGCATCCTGGCACAATTCTTGCTTATATTTTTCAGTTCAACGCCCATAGGATCGCTGCAGGAAACATACAGAGAGATAATATTATTCTGTATATTTTGTTTTTATCTGAATATTGTCTATGTTTTTTATATGTATATCGTCATACCGGCAAATAAGCAAGCAGTCCACCTGATGGTAAGTGGTTATTATAACACTGTTACGTAGACCTACCTAATACCAGAGGCACTACCAATGCGTTGCCTGCTACAAGGAGAGGAATATGTATCATAATGTATGTATATTTATTTATAAAATAAATATATATTTATATCAATTCTGTCATATTAAAGTAACTAGAGGATTAGAAGGCATTGTTTAATAGGTAAAAACAAAACTTTTTGTACTATATCTGAAATAAAACCGAACATATCCGAATCGTTTGTTACGGGATCCTCTAAATGACTCCATGTTTCTTAATATGACATGTATTTGTAATGTGTGTATCATCACGTGATGATTACAAGCAGCGTGTGGCCAAATTTAGCTGTAGTCGAATCTATGTACTTAAATAACTTATATCTATAGCAGTTATGTTTACGAACATAACCAGCTAAGCAACAGAAGTCTTCCATCAACCTTAGTAATTAAATCTTATAAAGCGTATGACTCGCAGCATGGCCATGGCGCAATAGTACCTACGCTCATGATTATTTCTACATGCTTGTAATATTACAGTAATTCAAAACAGATGGGTTTCTTGTAACGTAATAATAATCTTATATCTAAAAGGAAGTAGTTTGTGTCACGCACGCACCAAGAAAAACATTTTGTGTACTTAGTCCTCTCCCTCGAGAATATCAGCCCCCCTAAAGCCTCATTTAGACGACGCCACTATCTTACACATTCAAGAGCAATAATTGCATGCAATCTAGTGGAGCAAATAATTTGTCCTTCAAAAATTGTAAGCAACTGTTTCAGACGATGCATGTCAATTATTGCTTTGACATTATAGTATGCCAGAGGCAATAAACTGGCGTGGCCTAAATGCCTATTCTCGTAACAAAAATACTTACAATCTCATGTCAATCTCACGCGCGGTCAAACTCTAATTTAGAATTTAGTTAAGAGAGGTAGGGCACAGCGGATAATCCGCTCAAATCGGAGCAGCCCGTCTGGGGAAGGACCTCCACCTTATAGAAGATCGTAGCCAAATAGCATTAGTCTCGCTCGGCCATGCGTGTTCCTACGGTAAGTAAGGTCTCCAGAGCTCCACTTGGGGGGGGGTTGAGAGGGTTGGC
Source organism: Endotricha flammealis (assembly GCA_905163395.2). Classification (NCBI taxonomy): domain Eukaryota; kingdom Metazoa; phylum Arthropoda; class Insecta; order Lepidoptera; family Pyralidae; genus Endotricha; species Endotricha flammealis. Next base: position 12,653,930 of record LR990852.1, on the reverse strand, counting down.
AACACGTGAGTGATATCCCCGGTATTGCGAGCGTCTATAGGCTACGGTGATGCTTACCAACAGGCGGGCCGTATGCTTGATTGCGAATTTTGTGGTATAAAAAAAAACACTCATACAAAATAGAACTTGAGCGAGATAGTGTGTGAGTTTGATATGAAATTGAAACTGTTTCAAATGTCATAATAACCATTGTACACCCCGTTAATATTTATGATGGGATGGGAAGATTGTTAACCCGAATCCCATTAAGTTTTAACTATTTGTTTTTACGAAATAAATAAAATTTAATAGGATTAGAGTTTAAATCTATTTTATTATAAGAATATAACAGATTTCACCCGACGACAGTCCCATCTCATTCTATAAGCTAACGAACTGTAACACATTATCAGGCAGAGATTCCACATAGGTACCTTATCGGTCATACTAAAGATACATAAGGCGCAGAATAAATTGTACCTATAAGTAAGTTGGTATTATTCTTTGAACTGGTTTGAAGTACTTACAAACAACAATCAAGGTGCAAGTAAATGGCGATCATACAGTGCGATTTCAGCCCTATAACACACAATATAAGAATCATAAAATGTTCAGCATTTAATGCTTGACGTGCACTTTAAAACATGTAAAGAGACACACGTAAGGTCCAAAGACGGCTTCTAAGAAACTTATGGTTCAGAACGATTTTCTAGAAATAAGTAGTGTAAAATAATAAAAAATGATTTTTTTATAGAAATACGTACTGTCATTGTCATTTGCATAACATTGTTTTTAGAAGTCATAAAAAACAATGAAGTGTAGGTATCGTTTTTTTATTTCTAAGTAATGAAAGCGGGTTTTTCGTAATACATTTCACAGTTCTTTATATAGTTAATCATTTTAATGACAAAAAGTCCACTAGGTAGGTACTTAGGTACTTCTAAATTAGTAACTTTATATCTAGACGATATATTAAGATAGGATATGGACTACGTTTTTTTTATCTATAGGTATATATTTATATAGAAACAAATATCGTCCGAGGAGCTCGATGGCGTCGCTGTGTGTCGCACTCTAATATGAGCACGCAAGTTAAGCGACGTCGACCCTAGCCAGCGTTTGGATGGGTTTCGTTATCTCGAGCTTCTCCGTGCTTCGGAGGGCACGATAAGTCGTCGGTCCCGGCTGTTGTCGATAGATGACCGTCGTTAAGCCAAGTCGGTGGCCTTAGGGCGGTTTGAAAACACCGGGCTCTGCCAATCCGCATTGGAGCAGCGTGGCAGAGTACGCTCTAATCACCTTCGATTGAAGGGAGACCCGTATCCCAGCAGTGGGATGATTATGGGTTGATATGATTGAAATATCGTCCAAAAGAGAGGAATAGCTATTTTGTGAATTCAGTTTTATGTATGTATCCTTGCTAAAAATATAACCACGCGACGAGTATAATAGTTAATAGTACGTCTACATACATACTCACCACTTTGACATAAGAACATCGAGATATAGGTGCATAAGAATAACTAATATATGTTCGTAATAATGGTCGTAGGTAGCATTCAACTACGTAGTAGACTCAATTTTCGACATTTGCCCAAAATTTACTACAATGATCTTGACATCCCTCTTGTTGACAAGACTAGAAATCTCGGTCTCATAATTGACGGCAATTTGTACAAGACAGCGCACGTTAATGATGTTAGTAAGCGTAAGCACTACTCCTTTCATTCCCTCAAGAGACTACAGAATTTTCTGCCTTCTAAAACAAAAATTTTGCTGGCTCAATCTCTTTAACTTCCGATCCTTGACTATGCTGATGTCTGCTACTTGGATGCCTGAAGAGCTACTCAACAAGCTGGAGAGGTTACAAAATCTAGCTATCCGTTTTATATTGGGTCTACGCAAGTACGACAATGTGTCAGAGTTTCGAGTGCAGTTGAAGTGGCTCCCAATTCGGCTTCGCAGAAATGTGCACTTACTATCTCTTCTCTTCAAATTAATTAACAATACCAATTCCCCTCAATATCTCTGTTCTCGTTTTGCTCCTTTACCACCGTACCCGATCCCAGCAACGCTCTTGTCACATAAGAACTTTAGACTTTCCTTTAGTAGCTAATACTAAATTCTTTTTAGGGTTCCGTAGTAAACTACAACGAACCCTATAGTTTCGCCATGTCCGTCTGTCTGTCCGTCTGTCCGTCCGCGGTCTAGCACCTAGACGCTTGATGCCAGAAAGCTGTAATTTAGTATGTATACTCATATTAACAATGCTAACAAAGTGGTAGAATAAAATTTTGAAAAATATTTTTTTTTGGGGTACCTCCCCTATAGGTAAAGTGAGAATGAATTTTTTTTTCGCACCGACCCCTCCTTGTGGGGTATTGTTAGATATGTCTCTTAAAAACATTGAGGGTGTGGGAAGATCATTTTCCGATAAAATAGTCCGTTTGCGAATTATTTACATTTAACGTGTCAATTTTCGTTTTGCACGGTGCTCCGAAAGTCTTGAATTTAGAAATTTGAAAAAAATCATGGTAGTAGTCCATATAGTGAACCTACAAGGAAAACTATAACGGTTAAGTAGGCACTACTAGTTACGGAGTAATAGCCGACGAACATAAGAAGTAAAATTTCTTTAATGAAAACGTACAAATGTCATAGAAAATGGCATTGTACTCATCTGCAAGCAATAAATGCATAGCCAATACAGAATCCTACATTGTGCGTGGCCCGACACGTACTTGTCCGGTTTTTTTAATTCTTTCACTGTACGCGAGGCTCGATTTTGGAATAAACTACCGACACAGATTCGAGCGAGTACCTACTGCCTGTTTCACGTTTATGAAGAAACTGGAGCACTACATAAAGACATTGTCATCGAGTGTAACTTAAATTTATTTTTATTGAGTATTATATTATTGTATGTTTATGTATATTTATGTATAAATATGATTATAATTTATATATGTAAATATTTTTTTTGTTTATTTTGCAAAAATGATTAATTTAATTACTTATTTGTAATGTCCCTTGGCACATATTGTTATTGTATACCGCCCTTGTACAACAGTTATTATTCCAGTTAGGGTTGGCTGGAAGAGATCTCTTAAAGAGATAAACTCACCTTTGCACACTACTATTAGTACTGTAATTAGGTTTAATTTATGTGCTATAAAGAATATATATGTATAAATAATATGATGCAAGATTTGTTATTGTTGTCTGTGGTTTTGGCGATGACAACATCGGCTCTTACAATGAATAATTATTATAGTGGAACCTAAAAGCATCTTATTAAGGACAGAGAGGACGTAAGCTAGTCTCGACCTTGTAACACTTAGCCCACAGTATCAATTGAGAGTTATTATTATCATAAATAAAATAGTAGCAGATATATGTACAGTCAGGAGCACGTCGAGCTTTGCCTTGCAGTACAATTTTGGCTCTTAAGACATAGAACATAGAACTTAAGAATGGACAAAGTCCGATATGTAAAGGTCGACCTGCTCTTGACTGTAATTACTACATTGTGACTGTACTGTGGAGGTCCGGGAGAATACGATTATAGGTGTATCGGAAGAAATCATTATAAAGTTGAATCCTTTTTAGAGCGCGCCGTGGCCGTTCCGGATGCCTACAAGCTTCCAGAGTGATCTATAAAACACTGACGACAGTGACGACCGTGCCTACACAAGGGGAATTAACCGTAGATTTTTACGGCGAAAAAACTGTGTGTGTTCAAGAGGCCTCACATGTATTGCAAAATTTTGATTGTTTAATTTAAAGCTATCAAACATTTTCAACAGATGCTGGCGGCATGTATCCCATCCCACGATAATGTAAGTAAATTAACAATTCACGTTTAGTCTTTAATTTTTTACCATGTCTTCGCGAATGTATGTAAATTTTGTCCGTGACCCGTGTGACAGAGCCGCGTGTAAAACCATTAAATGCAGTCTGAGCACGTCTTAACCGATTGTTAGGGCGCAACCACCGGAAGGATGTCCCGGGGGCCGGCGCGTGTGTTGCATCATACTAGTATTAATATCTCTGCTTCGCTCATTTCCATTAGGGCAATCCATCGCTGCTTGCTTATCCCGTAGAGGGAATCAACACGATATCGTGTGACATGAAAATCAATAGCGTTTCTAGACAACACACGAGTGTGGTTGTTGCAAAATTCCATGATATAGAATTACATATTTAACATAACATAGGAGTTTTAAAATGCAGTTCTAGGAAAGCTCTACTTGAGATGAAAGATATAAAGTTGCGAGAACAAGCCAAGCATACGTAAGCGTTTTAAGTAAATCATATACAAAACTACTGATCATCGTAAAATGATACAATAGCACTATGATTATTTTATTCATAATAAATAAAAATATTATGAGAATTGAATAACTAAACCATATAATATATTTTGTGTATGACAAGATGTTATTATCGAGCTATTACAAGACGCTATGGCCGCCAGCCTGTGGGAATATAAACATAGTGCGTAAGCCTTTTATAAATGGCGTCCCGTGAGGAAGGATGCAAATGACCGTCTTATCGGTGTTTCCATCTTGAACATCATAGCGCACAGACTGCAAAAGGAAATCGCGGCCGTACAGAATCGATTAGGACCGTACAATCGGTAATTTAAGTTTATATTTCGTATTTTTATGGGTCACCTGATTGTGTGCAATCAGCGCTGACTATGTACACCCAATAGAAATATGCCATTTTTAAAAAGGAGTGTAGATAATAATAAATAAATTTACTAAACAACGCGCTGAAGCACGTGTAGTGTCCCCTTCTTCCTGCTATGAGATTGTGGTTACTTCCCTTGTCTAGGGCAGGCTTTTAAGTAGGTGTTAGTGTGATTTTGAGAAAGCCCCGTTGTCATGCATTACGATAGATGGATAATTTTATTACTGACTAGAGTGCGACCACACGCATGCTTTATAGTTCGCCGAACCCACGCTTTTAGCGGTCGTGCGAACGTGTGCACACCGTCTGAAGCTAAACAGCTTTATAAACTTACATTATGGCATAATAAACGGACAGTGCAAGTGGTGGTAAGTGTTTATTATCGCCATTATAAACCCACTTGCAGCATCAGTCGGCTACGGGCTTAAGGATTTGACGAAGATAGTTTTCATGGAGGGACAGTCAGGTCAAAGGTATTAAAATGTAATTTCTTGATTGTACAGGTGTGTCTTCTTCTAAACTACAAATACATGGGTAAATCTTTGTAGTTTAAACCTTGCCCAACTTGCTCTGTTTGACATAAACGTAAACGATTGCAAATACATTTTTAATACATTTTTTCTTAGCTCTGCAATCAGACAGAATTTTCGAGGCCTACAATAGGTACTAAAGATGTTTTAAAAAAAAATCTGAATGGATATTTCGCGTTACGGCACTTACGGCTGTGAAATCCTATACTAAACCAAGCCATATTTATACGTTATGTACGTGGTCTCCGCAGCCACATTACTACGAACGTTACCTTATTTCACACAACGAGACTCGAGATCGCGATAAGGCATGATTGCAAACTCGGTCGAGTCTCGGCCGCGTTTGATGCCGAGATTATTTTCAAGTAAACGTGATGCCGCAAATTTTATATATTTTTTTTATATCATAGTAGGTATAAACTACCTAGTTAGCGGGTTATCTGATGGTAAGGCAACCGCTACCTGTGTAAGTATACATCCGCAAACATGAATCGTACTCAGTTTTATAAAAATGAAAACAAACGAATACCTACCTGCGAATGAATTGGAAATGATTGGTTAAAAAAAATGTTTTGGACATGAAACGCGATGATGCCAGTTAGGCATGTCGTATGTTCGCTTGCCCGGTCCTCCCACACACTGTGAGGTGCACTGCAAAGTCGTATTCACCTACACCTATCTATATGTATAAATTAGTTTGACCATTATTAACGTGCAGTTAAAGAGCAAGATTTAAGAACTAAAAATATTTGCTTACTAACTTCAAGTAAGTGAACCTCTTAGAGGACACATAAGCATGTATTGATAAATATATTTTCGATTTTTTTAAATTTGGGGTAACACGGTTCCCCTTGCTTCCTACCTTAAAAACGCGAAAAGTCCCATATAAAATTTCACCACCTCTTTTGAAGGGTTGGGGGCAGATTTCAAAAATAAAATGATGCACGATTTTTTTGTTAGTCACAAATAGTCCGCATACCAATTTTTAGCTTTCTACCTTGAAAATTGCGGAATGCTCCATACAAACTTGCACCCCCCGTTTTAGGGAAGTGGGGGGTTAGAAAGAGACAAAAAGTAGCCCATGTCACTCCCCATCCCTTTAACTATCTCCACCTAAAAAAAACCCGCCAATTCGTTGCTCCGTTTTGCCGTGAAAGACGGACAAACAAACTAACACACACACTTTCCCATTTATAATATTAGTATTGGATATTATTACTATATTATCAATCTCTATCATAATCATAGCATTTGTTGTTAGTTATTATTGTTTTTTTTTTCAATTTTGATTTTCTATGTTAGTTTAATCCAATCTGTTATAGTCTACCGCTGCCTTGGTCGTCTGTATGTAACATAATAAATAAATAAAATATAGCAGGAAAAAAGAACAACTTATGCTATTAGCTAGTAATGATCAATCAGGCAGTAGCAGAAACTCATTTTAATTTCACAATAAGCCTCAAGTTATCTCCTTTGTTTTTCAATAGTTTGTGACAGCGATAATTTAATATGGCATTAACTTTGAAATGTTTTGTGTAACTCTCCATATGAGTTACAAACAATTAATTCTAGATCCATACTAATAGAAATAAGTTAATTATTTGTGTCTATCAAGTGAACTAAAAGAGGAACAATCCTATTATGCAGGGCTTTGTTTGGACGTTCAAAATAACTTCCCTGGACTAACTATAATTGGAATCATAATGTTATATAGTTAATTAAGCAAGTCCAAACCGTCTAGCTATTTCATACCACATTCTGTGTTTATTTTCAAATCAGAAGGCAAAGTCTGATTAACTGCAAACTATGTACTCGGTCTCTTTCTCCCTTTTAGCCAACAAACCCTAGCAAAGTTCGACTCGGACTCGCACACCATATTTGCTAACAAGTTTTTCAGGGAATACCTTATTTCGTGGTTTACTTTACTATCGTTCAATAACTTTTATGACGACAATACATTGAAAATTTAGTTTATAATGTAAAATTTTTTGATAGACTTCGATATTTTGAACTTTTGATGTTTCTTATGTAGACGTAAGTAGATTTTTGACAATAATCATTATCCAATCGAATAAAAACAAAACTTCTACGATAGGTATGTAGTACATCGATGTTGAATATGTATCCAAGTAGGCACAAACAGAAGACTAACGCTGTTCATGGCACTGTTTTTCTCCGCTTTCTGCCAGAGAGTGATCTACGGATAGATACGAGCCTACATTTCATTTTGCCTTTGAATACTAACAGCCTCTCAAACTCTGGCGTGACATTTTAAAGGTACGCTCTATTACATTGATACTTTGATAGATAATATATGAAAGTGTTTGCTTTGTGAGCGTCTATTTCATTCAAGGCGTGACAAGCTTGTGCAACCAACGGCTGTTTGTTTTTGTTTATTTTTATTATATAAATTAGCCAGGCCACCACAAACAATGCTGCCCGGAATCGCGTTACATCATGGCCGCCTATTCACCCGGCTACAGATCCGTTTTCTTGACGCAAGTTACTTTTTAATTACACCATTATTCAACTAGGTTACTTAATTACCGATTGAAATGTCTTGTAGTGTCGATAAAAAGTCTACAAACTTAAAATGGCCATAACCTGGCTATAACAGGTTATATTAGCAAACAGAAGAAAAGACGTCCTTTCTTCTGTTTGCTCAATTCAAATTCAAAATATTTTTATATAAGTACTTAGACCTTTTTTTACAAGCTTCAAATCTGCTAAATTCATCTAAAGTTTATGTAATTGTAAAAACAAATTAGATAAGTATTTTTAGAAAGTTTTTATACAGTTATTTACATTAGGTTTTTCTTATGTCCTTTTTATTTTCTCACTTTTATGTATAAAACATACGTTTTTCATTTCGTTATCTCATTCGTTCTCGTATTTTTCTATACCACAAAGGTGGCAAACAAGCATACGGCCCGCCTGTAGGTAAGCATCACCGTAGCCTATAGACGCTTGCAATAACCGGGGGTATCACTCGCGCGTTGCCAACCCTCCCAACCCCCCCAAGTGGAGCTCTGGAGACCTTACTTACCGTAGGAACACAACATGGCTGAGAGCAATGCTATTTGGCTACGATCTTCTGTAAGGTGGAGGTCCTTCCCCAGACGGGCTGCTCCGATTTGAGCGGATTATCCGCTGCCCTACCTCTCTTAAAATATTTATTGAAGGGTAATAATTACCCTCCAAATAACAAAACAAATAACATTCATAATAAGGGATATAAATTATTTATATCCCACTATAGCACAGAGAGTGCTCAGCGAGAGCCCTGCAACGTGTGGAGGGAAAAAGGGGAGGCCTTTGCCCAACAGTGGGACATATTATTATATGGCTATTAAAAAAACACTGTACTTTTAGTTATAAATGTGTGCTGGGTACGTAGAGAAGTGTATAATGTATGAAACATTTCGACCAAATGCATCCTTAATTTTTGATATTGATTTTTTGAAAGAAAATTTTCACCTCTTCCCAGGTAGGACTCGAACCCACGACCCCTCGATATCCGGCCGAGTGCTCTAACCACTGAGATACCGGGAAGGTTAGCAATGGTAGTGAAATTTCTCATTCCTTTTAAACTGCGTAAGTCGCAGAGCACGCCACCACCTAGGGGGAGGAGGTGAAATTTATCTTTCAAAAAATCAATATAATCTAAAATATGAATGGCTAGTTGCCTAACAACTAAATAAAAATCATAAAATTGCATCCTTAATACTGGAATCTTGTTTACATATTGTCTTGTCTTCTCAAATTGTTTGTGTCAATATTTGAGACGAAGCCCGATGATCTGACTAGTCTAGTAGTTCTAATCGTGTTTCACATTTTCGGCAGAATAACGAGGATGTAAACATAACTTCACTTTGAATATTCAACCTTTAGATATAAAATTTCTGTAACCTTCAACCTTTCAAAATGTTCACAAGAGGGTCTTCTCTCGCAGGTACGCGTAAGATAAAATGTTTTATGTGGGTTTATAAAAATCTAGTTAAAATTGTGTAGAATTTAAAATAATCATTTAATGATTAAAGTTTGCGACCACATCAATCGATCGATTATTGGATAGCAGAATGGAACATTGGACGTCGATCTTCAATTGTTACCTCAACAATCATTGACTATTGTTGTCGACTGTTCTACATTTCAGATTGATAATCGCTCGGTGCGACTATTCCAAAGTTTGACGTGCATCACACGATAAATGAACATTACGAGAGATAATATAATGCTATTTAGAAATAGTACATACTAGGTTTTTATACAATTGGAATTTATTTTGTTTTATTTTTAATTAATGAACAATTTATAAGTAGATAGATAATTTAATGAAAGTAACATAAAGCTAGCACAGACGCCAGTGGCTTTCCTAAGTTACTAGAAAATGGCCTGTCACTGCTATATAAGCATGATAAATTACGTTTTGATAGTAGACAATGATTATAACTGGTACAATCAACGTCATAATTCCTCGATACTCTATTATAATATTTATATTCCTAGATATACTTACTTAGGAATGCATTTTTTGTTTCCAGAACTGCTGCTGAACTGCCTAGCACATTTGGAAGTTCTTAAAAGCAACCGAATTGGGTAGAGACCTTTAGACAAAGGGCACCACAGAAGATCAGCAGTGGCCGAAGCAGGTACATTGCACTAAGCCCTACACCCAACTAATAATAACAATACAGGGTGTAACAGGTGTGTCAAAAGGCGACTAAAATTGCACAATTGATATAAAAACAGATTGGGTCATCTAATTACATTTGGAAGAGGAAGATTGATATGTAATACTTAACCTTTAATAATGTTTACTATAGTTAGTACGGTGATTAAGGACACATTTCACGCAATACAGCTTCTCTTTATACAGCCATTGTGGCGAGAAAGGGACTAATCTATGAAATAACTGTGTACGGAATTAAGCAAAATGATCAGGTTATTTTCCCATAGTGAATAATTGCATGTAATGCATGTTAATTTGACATTCCAACTTTGTTTTCCATACGAAGTTTAGTAAACTATAATAAGTAGTATTGATAAATATCGTCTGCATAGTTGATCGAAGGAGCGAGCAGCGTCTCGGTTCATGAGATGTTCACAACTTTGATCTTTCTACCAGTCTGATAACAGTTGAAGTACACGACGACGTTTATTTAATTTACCGGAGTAGCGGAGTTTGATAGCGGTTCATGATGAGTCCAACTAACCCCTTCCATGACAGTATAAAACAATCCAAAAACGAGTGAGTAAGCGAGATGGTGTAAAACATGATGTAAGGCGACATCTCATTTACTCACCACTCCGCCACCACCCAGTTAGGTACAACTCCTAATTTCAGTAGTGGTTGCCAGATTCACGGCTTATCTCTACGTCGTCGTCGCGCCGCCGCGACATACCGATTTGGGCCACTCGCGACCGCTGGGCGGTCGTCGCCCTTGTATCGTGGGACGTAAACCAGCTTATCTCCAAGAACGTACACCCATTATGTAATGATACACACTGTTTAATTACAATTAGGAATGTAGATAAGTCTAATGTAAACAATCACAATATAAACTGTGAGAAACGTAAAAAAGTAAAAATGTCAAAAAGGTAGGGTATATACGAGTAGGTACTACAGATTGACCAAATTTTATCACTATATTTTCCATATTGAAAAATGGCGATTAATTGGATAGTCACGTATTTTTCGATAGGAATATAATCGGTAGCGAATACTCGTAAAACAGAATAGCTAACGAGTGTCCTGGTCGACTGACGGTTTAACACAAAATAAAAACAATGCCAGTTTAAAGCCTCCATGGAGGCAACTATTTCGCCACCACCAGTTAAAGGTTTATAAGTCTATCGCAGCACTATTTCGCTTTGGTTATCAAGAAATAGTACATATTGCAATTTTCTCTTACATTAACAACGTGAGTAGTTTTCGTTGTTTAGCGATATAAGGAAGTTAAGCTCCTTAACTCCATTTTGGCTTAAAAGCGGAGTCATCAAAGCGTGGCCTAAAGCTGTAACGGCGGGAAACTTTAGCGAAACCTCTTGATGCTTTCTTTGCTTTTTCGTTGAGCTTTAATTTCAGTATTGTAGAATGTTTTAACAGAAATTAAACAGATTTTAGAACAAGAATCTCTCTTGTTCTTACAATCACGATATTGCATCTAATGTCCTTTTTAATTGCACATTAAGCAATTTGTTTTAATTTTGCACGTTTTATGTAACACTTTTAATTATATTAAACACCCACATAATTCAAATTATTTATTCTAACCTACCTACTCTAACTTACTCTTTGATAAGAACAATATTGTAACGATGTACAGAAAACCACATGGTTTATGTGACATCGATGTTTATTAATAAGAATGATTGTAATTCTATATGTTTATAAACAAATAAATTTATTAGATACCATTGAATTTTCGTTGATCTGTACCTATCCCCTCGCCGATTGCACGCACGATCACAAATGTAATCTAAAGTCACATTATGTTACTTAACAATCATGAGAGAATAAATATAAAAAAAACCAAGACATAATTCTAAAATAAGCAACGAAAAATGCAAAAAACTCAGCCTCATGTTGGATTCCCTTAGCGGAAGTTCCTGGAAGTGGTTCTATTTTTACGGAGACTAAATATAGTAGACAGCGTTGGCGAGTGCGCTTGCAATACGCTTCTGAGCGTAAAAACGTGCACAATACGGTGTGCATTCTTTGCATAGCCTATACGTTCGGCAGGCGGCGGAGTCTAGTCACTAACATGCAGCTTACATGGACAGCTTTGGTATTTGTACCTCCTGTACCCTAGTTTCATTCAATTCAACAATTTATTTGAAATCAATATTGTGAATTATTTAGTATGGGTCGTTTGGTATTCGAAATTACTGCCGTCTGCGTACTAAGTATATTATTGAAATTGTATGTCAATAAAATGGCGAAACAATTGCGCTTGGGTCTTTCTAATTAACGTCAATCTGTTAGACTTTTAATTCTTTCGATACCACAAGTCATAGCAAGCTAACGACCTTGCGGTATCGACGACCTGGTAAGTTAGAGTAGGTAGGTTAGAATAAATAATTTGAATTATGTGGGTGTTTAATATAATTAAAAGTGTTACATAAAACGTGCAAAATTAAAACAAATTGCTTAATGTGCAATTAAAAAGGACATTAGATGCAATATCGTGATTGTAAGAACAAGAGAGATTCTTGTTCTAAAATCTGTTTAATTTCTGTTAAAACATTCTACAATACTGAAATTAAAGCTCAACGAAAAAGCAAAGAAAGCATCAAGAGGTTTCGCTAAAGTTTCCCGCCGTTACAGCTTTAGGCCACGCTTTGATGACTCCGCTTTTAAGCCAAAATGGAGTTAAGGAGCTTAACTTCCTTATATCGCTAAACAACGAAAACTACTCACGTTGTTAATGTAAGAGAAAATTGCAATATGTACTATTTCTTGATAACCAAAGCGAAATAGTGCTGCGATAGACTTATAAACCTTTAACTGGTGGTGGCGAAATAGTTGCCTCCATGGAGGCTTTAAACTGGCATTGTTTTTATTTTGTGTTAAACCGTCAGTCGACCAGGACACTCGTTAGCTATTCTGTTTTACGAGTATTCGCTACCGATTATATTCCTATCGAAAAATACGTGACTATCCAATTAATCGCCATTTTTCAATATGGAAAATATAGTGATAAAATTTGGTCAATCTGTAGTACCTACTCGTATATACCCTACCTTTTTGACATTTTTACTTTTTTACGTTTCTCACAGTTTATATTGTGATTGTTTACATTAGACTTATCTACATTCCTAATTGTAATTAAACAGTGTGTATCATTACATAATGGGTGTACGTTCTTGGAGATAAGCTGGTTTACGTCCCACGATACAAGGGCGACGACCGCCCAGCGGTCGCGAGTGGCCCAAATCGGTATGTCGCGGCGGCGCGACGACGACGTAGAGATAAGCCGTGAATCTGGCAACCACTACTGAAATTAGGAGTTGTACCTAACTGGGTGGTGGCGGAGTGGTGAGTAAATGAGATGTCGCCTTACATCATGTTTTACACCATCTCGCTTACTCACTCGTTTTTGGATTGTTTTATACTGTCATGGAAGGGGTTAGTTGGACTCATCATGAACCGCTATCAAACTCCGCTACTCCGGTAAATTAAATAAACGTCGTCGTGTACTTCAACTGTTATCAGACTGGTAGAAAGATCAAAGTTGTGAACATCTCATGAACCGAGACGCTGCTCGCTCCTTCGATCAACTATGCAGACGATATTTATCAATACTACTTATTATAGTTTACTAAACTTCGTATGGAAAACAAAGTTGGAATGTCAAATTAACATGCATTACATGCAATTATTCACTATGGGAAAATAACCTGATCATTTTGCTTAATTCCGTACACAGTTATTTCATAGATTAGTCCCTTTCTCGCCACAATGGCTGTATAAAGAGAAGCTGTATTGCGTGAAATGTGTCCTTAATCACCGTACTAACTATAGTAAACATTATTAAAGGTTAAGTATTACATATCAATCTTCCTCTTCCAAATGTAATTAGATGACCCAATCTGTTTTTATATCAATTGTGCAATTTTAGTCGCCTTTTGACACACCTGTTACACCCTGTATACATACAATAAACAGTACTTTCACAATGAATTCGCCCTAAATAGGCAAACCAATTTTCTTGAGTTACATTTACTTAGATGCCCAATATACGTAATAGAAATCTCCTGTTAAGACGTTCATTCACCTCTGGAGGGAGGGGGCGGGAGGGGACTCCAATAGGCCACGGTACCATTCGAGCGCCACGAAACTCGGCGATAGTACGGGATCATTTATTAATAGATATCTTATTTATTAGTGGAAAAACTATTGTTTTTGTGAAATTGTCGTAATAGAAAAACTAGTCTATGGATATAAGTATACTCTAACAACATCAAGATTTAAAACGCTTAAAATAATGTTTAACACAGAATGTTTATCCTAAAAGGCGCAACAAATAAGCTTAACCCGGATTTTTTTACATTATGGTATCAATACATAAGTACTTTTTTTATTAATATCTGAAAAAAAAATACGACTAAGCGCGATGGGAATGTCACCACGCGGCGACTTTGCGTACTTCTTCGTTCATAACATAGCAAATTAAACTTTATTGTAGTACACAAGGTACATGTACATGGTGTCATTCGCATCGTCTGAATGAGCCCTAAGAGTATGGGGTCTGTAGCTACTACGTGAAGCCGCCTTTTCACTACGGGATATAATATAATATATTACATCTTGAGATATAATTTTTTATCGCTCATCATACATTTTGTACGGGACCGTTCACATCACACTGTGCTATAAAAAGTCTGAACCACTTTTTCATAGATTTTGATTAAGGTGTAGTGTAGAGCTTGTACGTTTAGAGCGTGTAGTCTTTAGAGCTTGGCTTTATACGAGATCTTATAACTTTTTCACAGGTTAAGCTATGTAGACTCGTCTTGGCAACATTTTTACATGAAAATGTTTTTGGTGGGATATATATTACATCCCAAACTACAAATATTTTTTCGAGCGATATTTTAAAGGAGTACAGCCGGCTTTACACTACGGCTACGGTATATAATATAATACATATTACATCTTGAGAAATAATGTTTTATCGCTCGTCATACATTTTGTACGAGACCATTAAAACAGTGTGAACAGATATAGCTCAAGATGTAATTATATATTACATCCCATAGTGTGAACGGCAATCGCGGGACGTAATATATAGCTCAAGATGTAATTATATTACATCCCACAGTGAAAAGCCGACTTGAAGCGTTTTGGCACAGTACTAATTTCCTGCCGTCAGATAAGTTAAAACGTAAGCATTCTTAAAATGGCTATTTGCTGTCAAATGAAAAAGGTTAGGTTCTATTTTCACAGACAAAATATGACGTCTCGGTAAGCCTGTCGTGTGGGTTTGATTTATTAATACAAATGTTTGCACAAAATATTGTCCCTTAAGCTGAAATATGAGAGTATTATTGATCCTCCTGTCTGCGGTTTTAACCAACAAATGAACGGGATGTTATAATATTATAGCCTTCATCGGTAAATGGGCAGAACTAGATAACAGAATTAATCCGTTCGGGGCATTACTCTTGAAAATAAATCCGCTTAATCGGCTTTGGATTGTTTTTTTTAATACCACAAAGGTGACAAACAATGGCGTATGGTCGGCCTGATGGAAAGCCGTCACCGTCTAGCCTATAGACTCTATACTATATGTTACGTGGTTACCTACTCGTGACAGACTATTACTAGCTCTAACTAAATGCTAAAGTAAATTAAATCGTACTTTACGCTAACCAATTAGTAAAGTTTAAAGTTTCAAAAGTACGAGATTTTCCATTAACTTTAAATTAAAATTACACAGAATTGAAATTTGAAATTTATCGAAATGCTAGCAATAGTTTCTGAGATAAACGCAATCAACCAGCCAAACACATTCTTCAGTCTTTTGAATATTAGTGCTAATAGATAGTAATAAGTAGTTACGAAAAATAAATATTTGAATAAACAGTGCCAAATGCGTGTTCATAGTTAGGTTTATAGAGTCCAACTTTAATTTACACCGCTGTACGTGCTTCAGATTTTTCTGGTCAATAGCCAATCCAATTTAGGCAGTGCAAAGCTTTTACGCGTTAAAAACTAAAATAACATTCAAATTCCTGAATGAAAATGATCAATTCAGTTCAGTCACTGATCTTTTATTTCTGTCCTACGTTTGTCCAATATGACCGAACCATTGACCACACTATTTCTGTATGATTCGTATTTACCATTTCCGATGCGGGATTTAGACGACTATTTTTTATGCTATCTAGACTTCACAGCTGGCCAAAAGCCTCCTTATTTTCCTTCAACAATGCCTATATAACTTTCCAAACCTGGGGGGCTACTACGAACCGTAAATCCGATATTTCGGCCGAAGTATCGGAAGAATTTTAACCGTGAAATACAAGGTATTTCATGGTTATTTTAGTAATACCTTGAATTCTATCCATGAAATACCTTGTACTTTATGGTTATTTTAGTAGTTCATTGAATTATAATCGTGAAATAACTTGTATTTCACGGTTAAAATTCTTCCGATACTTCGGCCGAAGTATCGGATGTACGTTTCGTAGTAGCCCTCCTGTTTATACTTCGTAATTTCTTCTTCCCATATCTTTGGGTAAAATGTGGTGATACAATACCCTTATTAGAAAAATCCACAATAAACGGGCCAACCATGAAAGGAAGTTCCGAAAATACAGACTGACCTTTTGAACCATTCTAACTACCTGGGGCCGTACCACGACCTTTTATAACTATCGATAAACGATTGTGTAAACGAGACGTCGCCTTACATCATGTACTGCGCTGTCTCCCTTACGCAGCCGTTCTTGTTTTGTTTTAAGCGGTCATGGTACGGGCCCTGTACCTAATAATGTCTTTTTTGACAGAACTACGTGTTTCGTTGTATCACATGGACACTTTCATACTAGACCCGAAGATTTTAATATGAACGCATACCAACCTTTATGAGCAAAAAAAAAGTGTTAGCCACCCGCAGATAGTCATAGTTTAGAATAGTATTTATAAATATCCTCTAAAATATGGAATACAAAATTTTTGCGCCGGAGCCTGGGTTTGTTTTAGATCACCTCTATAATATCTATGTACAGATTAGAACATCTTTAGTTAAATATGTATTTTACATATTAGAAATTATTCATTTTATGAAGTATGTAGGTAATATTTCCATGTAGAATGTAAGTTAATCAAGGGTGTTTACACAATGTTTACGTGTACACACAAGTACCCTGTAGGTGAACGTCAAAGGACTACGTCCGTTCTGTGTACAAAACGTAATTAAACCCTTTTGCGTAAGCCTTGAGAGGCTTTTGAACATTTTCATTACTCTCTAATATTATTTTATTACCATATAATTACACTGCCCGGTGTTGCAGCGTACGACTGCAGCGGGCTGGCCACAAGTGTACATTTAATAGTGTATTAGAGATTACAATTAGTATACTGTGATTTTAAAAAGAATTGCGCATATTAAACTCCTTGCGGTTAAAATCTTGTGAGGTTTGAAAGTAAATTTATAATAAGCACGGTGAAAAGAAATAAGTGAATTTTCAGATCAGCGGGCCTATTCTTGTAACAAAAGCAAATTCCAAGCGTTAACTCGCTCGTTTTGTATTTTTTGAGATTGACACTAGATTTTGACTGTTTTTATTACATTATAAACCCGCAGGTTAAATTACGCAATAGTATGCAACACCCGCAATCGTTTCTTTGCAGATATCTTCATAGGTTTTATTCTAGAGCTTTCTACAACCAAACTTACCCCGTTTATACGTTCTAACTCTATCTTATTTGCAATAATAGGTTATTTCGGGATAGTGCACTCGACGCATGGAGTGGCGACCGGCGCCTCCTTATCGATAACGATATAACAATAAAAGGTCAACCCTTGACCGGTGGCAATCGGACCAATGCGACTGCGTAGAACCACAGGAAACTGTACATTAAGCTCGAGTTTAACGTCACCCCAATGATAGATGTACACCGCCGTGACACTAAACACGAACTGTTAATTTCCGTTAACACGCGATGCAAATAAATCCATTATAAATAATGCGGATATTTTATATTCTCGAACACTAACCGAATAGGGGTTGCTTGTGCGGGTATACAATTTTTAGTCCGTTTTTTAGGGTTCCGTAGTAAAGTAACACAGAGTTTCGCCATGTCCGTCCGTCCGCAGTCTAGCTCAGATACCGTTAATAATAGAAAGCTGTATTTTTTTATACACATATATGCTAACAAAATATTGGAATATATTTTTAAGGGTGTCTCCCCAACTTGTAAAGTGGGAATGAATTTTTTTTCAAGTCCACCACATCGTTTGGGATGTCATTAGGTAGCTCTTTTACAAACATTGAGCGTGTGGAAATCTCATTTTTCGATACAATGATTCGTTTGCGAAATATTTGCATTGAACGTGCTGATTTTTGTTTTACACGGAACTCCCCCTCTATCAGGCTCTATCTCCGAAATTGTAATAGTCGACCAACTCATAAAATGTAATTTAATTTATGAAAACGTATAAATAAAGTGTAGTAAATAAGGAATCTTGTACTGTGCGTGGTCCGACACGCACTTGTCCGTTTTTTGTGATTATAGAAGGCGGCAGTAATAAAATATATTTTATTATTATTCTTAATTGACTGATATGTTTTTTATACTACGTTATTCACCTGGTCAGTACATGTTTCAATACTATTTTCACCAGAACACTTAAATAAATGATGTTTTACAAAATAAATAACCAGACAGTTTTACTAAAACTTGTAATTTTATTTAATTTCGTGATTTTTGTACGTATTTTGAACTCTTAATGACTCAGTGCAAAACTGGTGTTTGTTAGGGATAAAGCGACTCAAAACAAATTTCGTCAAAGCAGTCTATTATAATTTTTCATATGAAGATACAAGGCATGATAATTTAAGTTACACATAATGTAAACTAGGAAAATACTTGTAATTTTGCGGCTTTACAGAAACTGTTGTAAAAAAAATATATTTTTGAAAACTTGTTGGTAAAGTGATGCGATATTGTGAAATGTAACTTGAACAAAGGATAGATAACTCAACTTGTGCGTGTATGATAAAAGTTAAAAAAATAAATGCGATGATAGTGGACACAGACCTAGTAGACCAACCCTTGTTCTACCCCTGGTGCCCCTGGTGTGAGAATGTAACCATTGAATTTTTGCGTCCCGCCCCTTCCAGTCCTAATTACTTAAAAAATGGGATACTGTTATCCCATGATTCCACGTTGATGATCAAGAATGTGTTAGGTTATACTTTACGAAAATAATATCTAATTTTAAACCCTGATCAACGCCTTGCCCAAACCTTCGGATCCAGTGAATAACTTATGCACAGAGTTTCCCTTTATGATCTAGATTCTAGACAATTTAATGACACCACCAACAAATATCGTCACAATTCATTCAATTTAAACAAAACCTACACAAATTATATACTAAAACCTTTCCCAAGAACCATTCTATTTAGTAGTGAAAATCGCATGAAAAACGGTTCAGTTATTTTGAGTTTATCACGAACAGACCGACGCCGCGCGCGGGGGACTTCGTTTTATAATATGTAAAAATTTATTTTTTATATTCTATTTCCACAGGAAAGCCACGTATACAAAGATGCACAAATGTTTCGTCAGTAAATAAATATGCTAAATGTATTTTGTGGTATGAAATCATACTTTTAATACGTAATGTACGTATTAAAAGTATGATTTCATACCAAATAAATTATGAAAATTAGAGTTTTAAAGTATAATAGGCATATTCAACGGAAGTGCCGACCACCTGCCATCACGATAAGTAGATTGAGTACGCTGGTTGTTTTCAATGTTTGCCAATATTATCGAACGCCGCAAAACAGACATGGTATTATTTGTAAACCGACGCTCCCTTTTTTAACCCATCGTACACCTGTGTTCTACATAATATTGTATTGTACGCATAATATGTGTAATTTTTTCCATACATACGAGTATTCATAAAAGTACAAACAGCTATAGAACTTAAGGTAGTAGGTATGTACATTGTACAATGTCCATTTTGTAAATCTTGATTTAATCTTTTATTAATTAGTGGACCTCAACGGATGGCACAAGATTTTGTAAGGATCAATTTTTTTTAAAAATAAAATATACGGGGATAGTGTAACTTCCCAACGGTGAAAGAATTTTTGAAATCGGTCCAGTAGTTTTTTTTTATTCGTTACAAACATACACACACAAAAATACAAATCTTTCCTCTTTATAATATTACTAGAGAAACCCGCGCAACTTCGTTTGCGTGTATCCCGCTTTCCCGTGGGAATTTTGGAATGTATGATACTTTAAAACCTTCCCCTTGAATCACTCTATCAATTAAAAAAACCGCATCAAAATCCGTTGCGTAGTTTTAAAGATTTAAGCATACAAAGGGACATAGGGACATAGGGACAGAAAAAGCGACTTTGTTTTATACTATGTAGTGATGATGATTGCATTAACTACGTAAGTAATAAACATATTCGACAAAAATAATATTTCCCGTTAAAATTAATCTAAATCTCTGACAGCATATTAATTGATGTATTGTGATTTGAGTCTGGCTTGAATAACAAACATTCACACTTTCACAGTGATAAATTGATTTAATAGTTTTCAGTATTTTGCAAGCAAAGTGGAGTTTGATGTATAGGCCTGTTGGCATGACACTGATGAATCATCCCAGATCCGCCCGAGTTAACGCCAGTCCTAAGTAAATTTACTCGTTCCATAATTTACTTGCGGCTCTGATTTTTGCCTAGTATCCTCAAGAGGCTCAAGAATATATAATTTTATCAGTATAATAAATTAATATTTGCTCTATTGAACATATATATTGTTCTATTTTGAACTAACACGTAGGTAGTAAGTTGACAACACGGTCATACGGTCAATCTAGATTGAGATCCGGTGGTTGTGATGTTGATCTGTGTAATATGTCGGAATGAGGGATGGGATGGACCAACACGCTGTGAAACTGATGAATTGACCAACATGTTACACAGTCAATCTGGATCAAGATCACCTCATCCACGATCACGAATCTCAATCTGGATTGACCGTGTTATGGCTGCTTAAAGTGACTCACCAATTTCCCAAATCTATTATTATAATAGTTCATTCACCAGGCACCTAATGGCCGGTCACGCTGGTTTTAGTACACTCTATGAATACTTTATAGTACATTCTGATGGAGTAAATATGAACACATTCGCACTTAAGTCGATGTGGCAGGGTCTAAATTTCTATTGTATTTCTGACCGTTCACAAGGGAAATCGTGTAGCGAAGCTAGCGACATGTCGTATGTCGTATTTGTTCAAGCGACACGTATGTATTCTTATCGTGCTAGTCGCAAGCCATGCTCAGCCGATGCCGGAAGCGCCTTCCGCCGCGTAGACCTCGGTGATTCACATCACTAGAAATATAAGTGGCCAGCAACGAAATGGATTATCCTATTTTAAACCTTATTTTATAACTTCATACCTACAAATTTTTCATGATAAGTTTTTTTAAATCTTACTCTTTGAAGGAGGTGATGATAATATGCATGACTGGGAGGTCCCAGTCATGCATATTATCATCATTCATCATTCAAAATAGAACAATATATATGTTCAATAGAGCAAATATTAATTTATTATACTGATAAAATTATATATTCTTGAGCCTCTTGAGGATACTAGGCAAAAATCAGAGCCGCAAGTAAATTATGGAACGAGTAAATTTACTTAGGACTGGCGTTAACTCGGGCGGATCTGGGATGATTCATCAGTGTCATGCCAACAGGCCTATACATCAAACTCCACTTTGCTTGCAAAATACTGAAAACTATTAAATCAATTTATCACTGTGAAAGTGTGAATGTTTGTTATTCAAGCCAGACTCAAATCACAATACATCAATTAATATGCTGTCAGAGATTTAGATTAATTTTAACGGGAAATATTATTTTTGTCGAATATGTTTATTACTTACGTAGTTAATGCAATCATCATCACTACATAGTATAAAACAAAGTCGCTTTTTCTGTCCCTATGTCCCCTATGTCCCTTTGTATGCTTAAATCTTTAAAACTACGCAACGGATTTTGATGCGGTTTTTTTAATTGATAGAGTGATTCAAGGGGAAGGTTTTAAAGTATCATACATTCCAAAATTCCCACGGGAAAGCGGGATACACGCAAACGAAGTTGCGCGGGTTTCTCTAGTAATATTATAAAGAGGAAAGATTTGTATTTTTGTGTGTGTATGTTTGTAACGAATAAAAAAAAACTACTGGACCGATTTCAAAAATTCTTTCACCGTTGGGAAGTTACACTATCCCCGTATATTTTATTTTTAAAAAAAATTGATCCTTACAAAATCTTGTGCCATCCGTTGAGGTCCACTAATTAATAAAAGATTAAATCAAGATTTACAAAATGGACATTGTACAATGTACATACCTACTACCTTAAGTTCTATAGCTGTTTGTACTTTTATGAATACTCGTATGTATGGAAAAAATTACACATATTATGCGTACAATACAATATTATGTAGAACACAGGTGTACGATGGGTTAAAAAAGGGAGCGTCGGTTTACAAATAATACCATGTCTGTTTTGCGGCGTTCGATAATATTGGCAAACATTGAAAACAACCAGCGTACTCAATCTACTTATCGTGATGGCAGGTGGTCGGCACTTCCGTTGAATATGCCTATTATACTTTTAAAACTCTAATTTTCATAATTTATTTGGTATGAAATCATACTTTTAATACGTACATTACGTATTAAAAGTATGATTTCATACCACAAAATACATTTAGCATATTTATTTACTGACGAAACATTTGTGCATCTTTGTATACGTGGCTTTCCTGTGGAAATAGAATATAAAAAATAAATTTTTACATATTATAAAACGAAGTCCCCCGCGCGCGGCGTCGGTCTGTTCGTGATAAACTCAAAATAACTGAACCGTTTTTCATGCGATTTTCACTACTAAATAGAATGGTTCTTGGGAAAGGTTTTAGTATATAATTTGTGTAGGTTTTGTTTAAATTGAATGAATTGTGACGATATTTGTTGGTGGTGTCATTAAATTGTCTAGAATCTAGATCATAAAGGGAAACTCTGTGCATAAGTTATTCACTGGATCCGAAGGTTTGGGCAAGGCGTTGATCAGGGTTTAAAATTAGATATTATTTTCGTAAAGTATAACCTAACACATTCTTGATCATCAACGTGGAATCATGGGATAACAGTATCCCATTTTTTAAGTAATTAGGACTGGAAGGGGCGGGACGCAAAAATTCAATGGTTACATTCTCACACCAGGGGCACCAGGGGTAGAACAAGGGTTGGTCTACTAGGTCTGTGTCCACTATCATCGCATTTATTTTTTTAACTTTTATCATACACGCACAAGTTGAGTTATCTATCCTTTGTTCAAGTTACATTTCACAATATCGCATCACTTTACCAACAAGTTTTCAAAAATATATTTTTTTTACAACAGTTTCTGTAAAGCCGCAAAATTACAAGTATTTTCCTAGTTTACATTATGTGTAACTTAAATTATCATGCCTTGTATCTTCATATGAAAAATTATAATAGACTGCTTTGACGAAATTTGTTTGAGTCGCTTTATCCCTAACAAACACCAGTTTTGCACTGAGTCATTAAGAGTTCAAAATACGTACAAAAATCACGAAATTAAATAAAATTACAAGTTTTAGTAAAACTGTCTGGTTATTTATTTTGTAAAACATCATTTATTTAAGTGTTCTGGTGAAAATAGTATTGAAACATGTACTGACCAGGTGAATAACGTAGTATAAAAAACATATCAGTCAATTAAGAATAATAATAAAATATATTTTATTACTGCCGCCTTCTATAATCACAAAAAACGGACAAGTGCGTGTCGGACCACGCACAGTACAAGATTCCTTATTACTACACTTTATTTATACGTTTTCATAAATTAAATTACATTTTATGAGTTGGTCGACTATTACAATTTCGGAGATAGAGCCTGATAGAGGGGGAGTTCCGTGTAAAACAAAAATCAGCACGTTCAATGCAAATATTTCGCAAACGAATCATTGTATCGAAAAATGAGATTTCCACACGCTCAATGTTTGTAAAAGAGCTACCTAATGACATCCCAAACGATGTGGTGGACTTGAAAAAAAATTCATTCCCACTTTACAAGTTGGGGAGACACCCTTAAAAATATATTCCAATATTTTGTTAGCATATATGTGTATAAAAAAATACAGCTTTCTATTATTAACGGTATCTGAGCTAGACTGCGGACGGACGGACATGGCGAAACTCTGTGTTACTTTACTACGGAACCCTAAAAAACGGACTAAAAATTGTATACCCGCACAAGCAACCCCTATTCGGTTAGTGTTCGAGAATATAAAATATCCGCATTATTTATAATGGATTTATTTGCATCGCGTGTTAACGGAAATTAACAGTTCGTGTTTAGTGTCACGGCGGTGTACATCTATCATTGGGGTGACGTTAAACTCGAGCTTAATGTACAGTTTCCTGTGGTTCTACGCAGTCGCATTGGTCCGATTGCCACCGGTCAAGGGTTGACCTTTTATTGTTATATCGTTATCGATAAGGAGGCGCCGGTCGCCACTCCATGCGTCGAGTGCACTAT